>CM035772.1:49877428-51267131 GCA_020466155.1 Pachypeltis micranthus | reverse complement strand
GTTGAGACACACAGAACTGTATGAACTTCAATCAGCCTAACGGCTCAAGTAAACACGAATATTCGGGAGTAACAATGTAAAGTAATCGAATTAAAGTAACTACAATAACGAAATAATGGAATTAAAAACAGTAAAAAAGACTTAGGAATCGACAATCAACAGACTATTTAAGACGTACTTACTTACATTATTCTCCCTTTACCTCTAGCGGGTTTCCCCAGTGGTGCGCGACCTCCCCCCCCCTCCCATGATGCTCCACCATCCCGTGTCTACCACCCCTCTTCTTATATAAAGACCACGACCAACCAACTGACTTAATGGCCAGACGATGATGTCGTTACGACGAAAGCGCTCCCAGTATCTCACTAGACAGACTCACCTAACAGGTATCTTAACTTCAGTAAAAACAATAGGTTATTAAATGAAAAGAATACTGTTTGGGAAATGAAAGTAAATCATACAGTAATACGAAGCGTTAAACAAATGAAATGTACAAACTGGGAACCCAAACCTGGCCATTAAATAACCCGACGCCCACACTCCATAGAATAATATACAAAACTTCGGAATTCTCTGTAATTGAGAAGTTTAGCGATTGACAGATATTTCGTATTCGTTTTCCCAAAACCGTTGATGGGGATCGACTGTGTTACGCCGCTGCCTAACATCAATCAGCCGACTCATCTCCACTAACTGTTTTCTTGGAAGCCGATTTCGACTCGCTTTTATGGGCAAAACAAGCCGTGATATTGCCTCTAGCGTTGGCAGTCAGACGAGAAAGAGCTGGTGTTATCGTAGCAGTTTTATCTGCTGCTTAATAGATGTGAAAACCATATGACAACCTGTTACCCATCATCATGCCCAAATATAGAACAGCTTCCAGCTCCGTGGTTTCCACACGAATGAGTTATTTACCGATAATTCTGGAATGGTGATTATTATACCTCTGTAAAACGACCGGTGCGTAGCAGCACACAACTTTCCGCCACCCCAAGTTCAAACACTAGCTACATATGCGGGTGCTATATCTTCGTTCAACGCATTTCCACAGGAACATTTATGGAGAACAAAATGTAGGGACAAGTTAGCTGAGAGTACTCCGAAAGTTTGATCGAAATCGTTAGAGCCGTTTTGGAGTAAATTGGAATACCGATAAATTGATATTTGACAAATCTCCTTTTCTGAGTTAACTTGGCTTGTATTCCCGTTCAAAATCAATATACAGGAATAATTATAGAAAACGAAATGCGGGTATGGGTGACTGAAAGACACTCTGTAAGATTGATCACATCTGGTGAAGCAGTTACCCTTCAATTTACGGAAATGTTCGAAAAAAACGTTATTTGCCACATATTTTCATTTTTATCTCTGTTCAATGGACTGTCAGAGGATCATTTATTGAGAACAATATGTAGGTATTAGCTACTCGAAAACATCCTGAGAGTTTGGTGGAAATCGTTCAAGCCGTTCTGCCAAAAAGCGTAAAAAACCTATTTTTCCTTCATAGGCCTATATACCCGTTTATCGTATTTTTATGGATATATATATAGAAGAAAAGTTAGGTGTTGATTAGTAGAAGATAATTTGAAATTTTAATCGAAATCGTTACTGCCGTTAAACCTTAGTGTTTGGTACATTTTGTTCCCCCTCCCCCTTCCAATCGACCGAAATCGTCCATAACCTTATTTAGGTGTATACAAAAAATAACGAACAAAACAAAAAAAGAACCAGCTCAAGGATCAGCCGTTCTCCTGCTAATCGAACTACCGACACACACACACACACACGGACCACACGCCGAAATGAGGTTTTTCAGGCCTCGAAACGTAAAGATCTGAAGAAAACCTAAATTTTGGTTTTTTTACACGATTACTATACTTTCCTTTCCCTTTGGGTAGCGAGTAAAAATCGTGTTTTAAGTCTCATTTATTCTCATTGCACTGATTTCTCAATAACGGCTGTAGTACGCGTGGGAGCACGACAATAAATTCAGGGAACTGTAGGCAACTGTCACCTCCTACGACCGAGAAGTTATGTTTGTCCAAGTTCTGATGAATTGAATTAGGAGCGAAAGTGAGGGAAACCAGCGAATTGATGTAGAGGTAAGGAAATTTGTGTGATGCGTCGCACATGATACTGCTTTTTACTTTCCATGGCTCTACAAGTTAAGTAATCAGCTGGAAAACAAATTTCGAGTTCTCTTCAGTTCTTGACTTTTCAGACTGTACTGAGTCCGAAAATGGTCTGTGAATGATTATTAGAGAAGACGATCGAAACAAATCAGCTTAAACTTGATATCTAGCCCACAGGTTACCATGGGAAGCCAAAAAAAAGGGTATGAGCAAAATCCATCGAAAATTAACTATAGTTATCATAGTGATCAAAACACCAATTTTGTTTTCTTCAAAAACAGCTCTAACGTTTTTGACTAAATTGTTTATATTGATAGGTCTCAATAAGGCAACTATACCATATAAGTCCCATTTGTGGGAAAATGACGAGAGCAGCACAGCACTATAAATTACCAACGACTTTTGCGTGGGTTTTTCCTTATAACCCCCGCTGAAATGTCACTACTACGTTGAAAAAAATTTGTGTAGTAGTCCAATCCAATACCTGTAGGGTGAGAGGTTAAAATAATCATAAGATATATGGGGGGTCACTCCAGAAATTCCGTATGTCAACTACTGCCGTTTCGCTTACTACCAGTTTCTTAAAGTTTTTACTCAATAACTCTGCAAAACTTATTACTATCCTCTTCAAAAAAAAATGGTGTATCCAGCCTCATTAATTCCCTGTGTACTAATTGCTCAATAATGGTTGGGAATGAGTAGGAGCAGCACAATATATTCCGGAACTGTGAGGGCTACCGCTTTCTACGGCCGTGAAGTGAATTTTGACGAAGTTCAAATGAATTGAGGAAGTAGAAATAGCCACGTACACAATTGAATTGACGTAAAGTTAAGGAAAGTTGTGTGATGTGTCGCATACGTTATTCTTTAATTGTACTGTTGTTCGCATTTAGATGTAGATGTTTTAGGTATGAGTTAGAATGTGTTTTGTATGAATCAATTTTATTTTAAATGTATAATGTAATCGGGCTCGTGTACAGGGGGAAGTAACATTGTTTAGTGAAATGTGTAAGGGTTTGTGTTATTGAAGGGTCGTGATGGCTGCACGACAGTTGGCAGCTCTGCCCGCGAAAGGTAAACATCGCGTAGGTTCCTCCGTCTCGATTTGTTGTGTAGTTGATCGTGCGCTTACCCGTCAAATCGTAGAAGACTCGCTCGAATTATCGTCCGATCCGTCGTCGACGCTCCGCGATGCCGTCAGAATCCGTCCCTTCGGACGTCGTCGACCCTTGGCGCGACTGGGACTCCGGCGGCAAAGACGCCTTCCTTCAAAAAGTCAAATCGGCCCTCGACGCCGACGGTTGCGCCGTCATCGGCTCGTCCGGCCACCGCTCTCCTCTTCCCAAATTCCTCTGCGACCTGTTCGAAAGCGGCATCCGCGGTCGGCTCACTCCCGAAAACATCGTCGACGCCTGCTCCGCCCTTTCCGAACTCCACGACGAGCTCCCCTCACTCATCATGGACACCGCCACCGTCTTCGACACTGAGCTCCAGTTTCAGGACTCCCCGTCTTCTGACCGCAAAAAATTGATCCGAATTTTGGTGCTTCTCGTCGAAAAATGGTGCCCCGAATTGGCCCGTGAGCGTTTGGAATTTGAAACTTTGGCCGAATTCGACCCGGGTCTCAAAGCCTTTCGAAGTAAGTTCATTAAAGTTAAAACTCGTTTGTACTACAAACAAAACAAGTTCAATTTGTACCGGGAGGAAAACGAAGGGTATTCCAAGTTAATCATGCAGTTGAACCCGAGCAACAACGACGACGACGCTGACGTCGTTTTGGGCAACGTTCGCTCATTGATCGGTTGTTTCAGCCTCGACCCAACTCGCGTCATCGACATCATTTTGGACAACTTCCAACTTCGCCCTTTTCACACCAAATTGTTCGTACCGCTTTTGAAAAAGTACATGCCGGAGGTGAATTTGTTGAGCGAAGTGATCGGTTTTCGTTATTTGACGTTCAACGAGAACGACGTGACTCCGAGAGCTTTGCACGTCATCGTGTGCGTTATGTTGCACTACAACGTAATTACCGTCGACGACGTCTACCCTTGGTTGTCCCCTTCGGACGACGACGTCCTTAAAACTCTCGAACAAACCGTTTTGGACGAGAAAACCCCCAAAAAGCCGCTCCCTCCCCCGATGCCCAAAGAGGAATTCGAAAAACACCAAAAATTGTCCTTGTGCGAAGTGGCGGCGTCGTTGGGCTCGTGGAAAACTCTTCAAATCCTCTTGACTCGCCTTCCCCATAAATTCGTTCTCGACGCTCCTCAAGTCGCGACGGCCGTCTGCCGACTCGTGCGACATTTGATCGCCCCCGCGTACGCCTCTTTCGGTTTTGACAAAGTCGACACGTCGCCTTCAACTTTTGAATCCAATCCCATTTCGGACCCTCAGTGTCAAACTATGGACGAAGTCGTGGCCGTCGTTTTCCCCATACTCCACGCTCTGGGCCCCAATTTACGGTTCGATTTGGTCCTACTCTTCAAACTGACTCGTTTGTGTTCGACGACGTTGTCCAAACTCTTCAAAAACCACGAAACCGACGGACCCGTTTTCGCAGCCATCACGACTTTAGTCGGTCACACGCTCCTCCCTACTCTGTCCAATTTGCAAGCCAATTGTTGCGTGAGCGAGGCCATTTGGAACGTCGTCAAACTCTACCCACTTCAAACCCGCTACTCAATTTATTACAAATGGCGCCAATATCTGTTGGACAATCAAACCCTTTTGTTGAAGAGGTGCGAAGGGAAGGTGAACGCCGTTTATTGTTTGAAAAGAGTCAGCAAAGAGAACGTTAAACAAATTGGGCGCCTTTTGGGGAAATTGTCGCACTACTCGCCTATAACTTTGTTCGATTATATTTTATTTTTGATACAAGTGTACGACAATCTGATCGGGCCAATAGTCGACTCATTGAAGTACATGACCAACATGTCCTACGACGTGTTGGGTTTTTGTATTTTCAATTCTTTGTACAATAATACGAAACAAAGGCAAAAACACGATGAAACGAACGTTCTGCCTTGGTTTCAAAGTACGTCTTTGTTTTGCGCTACGGCTTTCAAAAAGTACAACATAGATTTGTCCGGGGTGTTGTTGTACACTATGGAGCAGCTGAAGTTGAACAGGAGCATCGAGTTGTTGATACTGAAGGAGATACTGCAGAAGATGACGGGGATTGACATCACAGATGACATGACACAGCATCAAATTGATGCGTTGAGTGGAGGTGAGTTGTTGAGATCCGAAGCGGGTTATTTCGTTCAACAGTTGAACTTTAAGAAGACGGCAACGCGGTTGAAGGAAGCTTTGGTCGAGAATAACTTGGTCGCACCTCTGGGCATCATGTTGGCTCAACAGCGCAACTTCATTATTTTCATGGAGAGCAAAAGCAGCCATTTGAAATTCATTGGGAAGTTATACGACGACTGTCACGACACGTTGTTGCAGTACGGGGCCTTCGTCGGAGGTTCAATCATGACTGACACGCACTCTTCATTCCCCTCCCTCCACGACCTTCTCCTCTCTTACAAACTCGATGTCGATGTTGCTTTCTACCTCTGTCGCCCTGTCCTTCACTCTCTCGCCAACGAGAAAAAGGCCGATTCTCGCAAAGTGACCAAAAAGAGTGTCATCGCTTCCGTTGAGCCATTTTTTGAAATTGTCGACGGGCTCAGTCCGACCATCGAGAGCCTCCATCCTTCCAAGTCTTGGGAGGACATCTCTCCTAAGTTCGTTTCGACCTTTTGGTGTTTGTCCCTCAGCGACATCTTCGTCCCCTCGGCGGCTTACATTAAGGAAATCGCCAAACAAAAAGAGGTCGAGCCGCAGACCTCAAAGTTGGGCAAGGGCGACTCGAAGAACCACACGATGGCAGATAAGTTGAGTCAAGAGATGAAAGATCAACAGCAGTACGTGAAGAGCGTTGTGGATCAATTGAAGAAAAGGAAAAACGAATGGTTTCTTCCAAGACAAGTAAAGCCTGCCAAGAATGAAATGATCACCCAATTTTTGCAAATTTGCATCTTCCCTCGGTGTAAATTGTCGATAGTCGACTCGTTATTTTGCGCTCAGTTCATTCACACTCTGCACAGCATTGAAACGTCCAATTTCAGCACGTTGCTCTTCCACGATCGGCTCTTCTGCGACATTACCTTCGCCGTTCTCTCATGCAGTGAAAACGAAGCGAGTCGGTACGGTCGCTTCCTGTGCGCCGTCCTTCAAAATATCATGCGCTGGCATTCGAGCAAAGACATTTACGACAAAGAGTGTGCCAACACTCCTGGGTTCGTCACCACTTTCCGCGTCAGCAACGAGTTCTCAGAGCCCAACGTTAACGTCCATTTCGAAAATTACCGCCACGTTTGTCACAAATGGCATTACAAAATCACCAAGTCGTTGCTGAACTTGTTGGAGTCTGGGGAGTACGTACAGATACGCAACGGGCTCATTGTGCTCATCAAACTCCTCCCGACTTTCCCAGTGATCGGTAAATTGGCCCAGTTGATCGAAAAACGGATTAATAAAGTGAGGGAGGAAGAGAAGAACAGTCGGCAGGATTTGTACACTTTGGCGACGAGTTACAGCGGTCAGTTGATGTCCAAGTCGTCCGAATGGATGAGCGAAAACGACTTCCATTTGGTGACGGCGACAACCTCCTCTCCGTCAAATGCCGCCTCTCCCTCGACTGGTGACAAAAACAACCAAAAAGACGACAAACTCGACATGGAATCAGATTCTTTCAATTCCGAGATGCAAAGCGACATTTACCTGTCCCCACCCTCGTCCAACCACTCGTCCCCTCCCAGCTCCCCTCAACCAACTCATTCGTCGTCCAGCTCGAGAGACCCCTCCCCCGCCAAAGACAGTCACGGCGCTTCAGAGGCCAAGTCCTCGCCTAAAATCTCTCCCGATCGTCGAGAGTCGCGAAGCCACGAGGATGAGACCTACGACGTTGAAATCGACCGAGAAGAAGGAGAGTTGAACAGGAATCGAAGTGGGAAGCGTGAGAGGACCCCGCGGAAGGACCGCGTCGAAGAAAAAGAGCGAAGAAAAGGGACTAAACGGAGGATGAGAAGCAATTCCAGCAGGTAACCTCCAGCGCATCAAGTTACCTTTTGAACTCGTTTCTCTTGTACTTTATGGTGTTAGTTCAACTGTACAAAAACTCTCTTCTAACATGTTGCCCACGCTTTACATATTTTGTAATTTGTCAGTTGATGATCTCTTGATTTTGTGTTCGATATAAAACTCATAATCACGGGGAAGTGCCTGTTTTTATTCCTTCATCAATCTGTGACCTGTCGGGGGGTATGAAAGCGTACGACATTTGTACGAGTTGGGGGGGGGGGGGATTCACAAGGCCAGTGGAAATTGCCTTTTTCTTATTTTAATCCTCTAACTTCACCCTGGTATCGCCTCTGCCAGGTCTATTCAGGAAGTAACTAATGCCTAGCCCACAGAGCTTCCTCTCTTCACTTTGTAGAAGAGTAGCTGCCAGTTCTCATCAGAGTCCTCCAATTCCCTTTGTCATAGCACGATTTGAATGAATCCGACCCCCTTCCCCCAGAACTTGTCTGTAGTGTTATAAAATTGAGATCACTGGAAAACTGACGAGAGCAACACAATAAAATATCGAAAGTGTCGAAAAGCCTTTTTTTAGTGCGTTTTTTTCTCGTAAATCCGGCTCACAAAAGTCCAGACAGTAAATCCAGTGAGGTAGAAGTATCATTACAGTTGTAAGATAATTAGGAGCAACTCTAGAAATTCTTAAGTTCAAACTTCTGCTGTTCCATTTTTTAACTTTTAATAAGCCTTTGAACAAGGCTTATTATGTAGTGTGTTAAATGATGGGGAAGAGAAGCACTACGAAGCAGTTATGGTTGAAAGAAGCCGAGGAATTTCATATCAGAGGAAATGGGGCACTTTACTCTAAACGAGCTCACTAAAGCAGATGGAGATGAATAGCAAGATCCAGGCTCATTTTTTATTTGGTTAGTTTTATTCTTACAAAAAACCAAAAGGAACTTGCTCCTTGTCCAGTTTCATCAAGACTCCCAAGGATTGTTCGCTAGCGATCTACAGGTTTGTTCATCAACCTCTTCACCTCCTTCCAACTGTTCGTTTAAAATGAAAGTAGTAAATCAAACGAAACTCAGGCCATGAAATGGACTATGTCCATGCTCAGGAGTAGGGAAATCACGGCCTGGTTAGGGGAAGACAGCGTCACAGTGGTTCCCACACGAGGCTCCCTTCAAGGGAGAGTGCTTTCTCACCTTTTGTGGCTGATGAGCTGTTGGAAACATTGTAGCTTGAAGGCTACGAAGTGGTAGCGTACGTGGATGATCTTGCAGTTCTGGTGAGAGGCAAATTTGCTGCACATTGTCATAACGAAGGCAAAGAGCTGTAGATATCATCCAAAGGTGGTGTGACAAGGAGGGACTCTTAATTAGTCCAGCCAAGACCCCCATGGTTTCATTCACTAAGCGACGAAAACCTAGAAATAGTACCACCCTCCATGCAAGGAGCGAGGCTCCAGTTGAGGTCAGAGGTGAAATACCTCAGGGGATACTGGATAAACAGCTTGCCTGGGACTCGCACGTGAGACATGCGCTGCTCAAGGCGACTACAGCTCTGTGGGCATGTAGGAGATTGCAGCAAATCATGGGGCATAATCCCCAAAAATGATGGAGAGGCAGCGCCCATTGACATCGCTAGCCACGACTGAGACAGGCGGAAAGGCTTGCTACGCCTTCCTGTCGAAGGGTGAAGGCGATGCTGACACTCTCCAGGCAGGATCTGAGGATTTTGATTGGCTTCCTCACCGGACACTGTCCTCTCAGGTACCACCTCAACAAGATGGGCGTCTCAGAGGCGGTGGAATGCAGACTTTGCGGTGAGGAGGACGAGATGGCTGAGCACATCCTATGTGAATGCCCTGCGTTGGCAGTCAAACGCTTTAATACTTTTCTCAGGGGTTCATTGAACCCCGCATCATAGCCGAGTCTGCAACGAAGGACATACTGGGCTTCCTTAGGGGAGTGGGTTTGTACCATGCCTTCTATTAAGAAAGGGCTAGCGTCACAATAGGCCACTGTGCAGTGACAAAAAGACTTTGTCCCGTATGCATAACTCTGCCGTGAACACAATGGATAATCAATACTGACCATGACAGATGTAGAGGGAACCCAATAAATTCTGTACCCTAACGGCTAACGGGGAGTGATAAATTTGTTAGATCAGTTGCTTGATCAAGAGTAACCACTGGACGTACAAGGGGCTGAGGAAAGCTGTCATTTCGGGGGTTTCGAGATAAATTTGCGGTTTTGTTCACTCCCGCATTCTAGTGACGAACGCCAAAACTACTTCAGTCCACTCAACATCTGACAGAGCGCAGGAGTGTCGAAAACGGAAAATTTCGTTGCATTTAAATCTTGTTTTGATATAAGAGAAGTGGCAATTCGGGCTTTAGGATGTGAGGTTGGCGAGAGAGAATGAAGAATAGGAGCTCAGAGTCGGCCAAGAGCTCCACGCAGATGCGCCTACCTTCTAGCGGCGAGTGTTAAAATTACTTTATTTTGCCAACCCCCCGCTAGATCGCGCGGACTTCTCAATTTCCGACCGATCTCATCTTAATACTTAAAGGTCGAGTTCATAATATAAATTTCCACGTAGGGACACTTTTAAATTGAATGCATAACTTGCTTTGGAATTGCTCTGGCGATCATTTGTGTTAACTAATGAATTCAGCTCCTCCCTCCCACATTTTGGATAACCATTATGATCTGCCACGGTAGGATAATGCATAAACCTCTAGAAGTGTGTTAATAACTTCTGCCAAAGAGGAAACCTTAGGAAAATCCTTACGAATTTCCAACACATTAATAGTGCACGCACCCAAATGAGAGTTTTTTATTTGAGACCAGTTGTTCTTCAAACTATGAAGATTTGAATAAAGTGAACCTTATTTTATTACACGATTGCAATATTTTACCTTTGGGTAGTGGAAAGTAAAGAAAACAAAACTTGCACAATGTTTACGTAAATCTGGGGCTTAAATAAAATTGACATCAGTCGAGCAGGTGCTCGAAGAGCAAAGGATAGAATTGGGCGTTTTGAAAACTGAATGCCAACAACCAACAGGAGCACCTGGGAGAAGTTTCCAAATAGACAAAACAACGATCTTTGCGTGTCTTTCAGAGCAGTTTAGAAAGCGTTCAAGCAGTAGGTTAATTATGAACTGTTGATCACTGTGAGTCGTTGTGAGGATTTTTTATTCGTTTTAGGGATGCCAAGCGAATGAGGCAGTACTTTCATATTATAGATCTTATCAGCAGACACTTATTGTGGTACAGCTCCGTGAGCTTTCCCCCGTGAGGCTTTGTGGAAGTAGTGCAATTTCCTGTGGCAGTCAGCTGTCGTTCTACTGGTTGTGATTATGGAGGGACTTGGGTTTTCTCAAGCCAAGTGATGGAGGATTGAGAATTCAGGCGTCGAATATCCGGTTATCCAACCATTTATAAATACAACGAAAAAAAAATTATGCTGCGTGAAGTTGTGGAAAATTTAAATAAATAAACTAAAATATAATAAACTATTCTGGGTAATGGAATAAAAAAAAAATTAAACAAATCGAATGATTGGGAAAGACGAACTGATTGGACTATGCAGTGTGGTGACAAACAAAGGAAATGGAGAAGAAAAAAATGAAAGATCTGACCACATGGCGAACATAATGGCCAAGTGAAGGAGGTTGGGTGGTGTTTGGAACTCGAAGAACAAGGGGGTTCCAGCTGATACATCAACCAACTGAAAAAAGCAGCGCGCATTACGCTCAGAAATAATTTGGGAGCCTCCTCACAGACCTTGGAGTGCAACAGATTGGAAACTTACAGTCGTTGATGTCAGAACTTTAATTTCTTGGCCGGTGTTTTGGGATACTGATAACCCTGATCGTGAGAAACGTAGCGTTCCGTAAGCTTCAGGTCAATTCTCGCGGCGAATTCGACAGAAACTGACAATGGGAGAAGTCGAATGGAGAGAGGTGGCAAAGGCAGCTTGGAGGTGGTGAAGGACTTGATGAGATAGAGTAAGAGGTCGAGTTAGGGTTGCAAGCAGGAGCAATAGAGGCTCAGACCATCAGATCACGAATCAAACGAGAGAAAAATAAGAAAACGAAAGAGAAGGACACCAAGTACCAAGGAGTTTAGCAGCGCTTGAGCTCTCAATTATTGATTATGTCTTCATCATTTGGTACACTGTCCACTGATACATTCTGGAGAGGGTGCAACATAAGTTTCTTCCCTACATCGCATTCATGAATCGGGTACTATAGTACGATGTGGATCACTACACAATAATTTCATGGTAACCAAAACTACTGAACATAGTCCCAAACACCAAAGGCATTTTGCAGCCCAGAACGGCTCTTGGTTCATTATTCATTCTCAATAATTAATGCACCTGTTTAGGGTCAAGGATATTTCTCCCCCCTCCCTCCCAACACACTTTACGTTCCAACATCCGTCCACCACGTGGGCCAAATCTTGCCATTAACGTGATCTAAAAATCCGTTCTTTCATTAAACTCTGACGGATATTCGGATAAAACCAATTGTTGTTAAGGTCAACACGTGGTTTGAAAAATTAACCAAACTAATATTTTGCAGGTTTATCGCAATTACGTCTTACTTGGGTGTCATTTTCCAGGTATTTTTCGATGCTGGGTCGACTGGAAGCGTCTAGATTGAAAACAGTGAGATCACAGTAAATATAGAGGGCCGGTCTACTAACTACCGGAGCAATACGGCGAAGTTTATTGATTCTTCCCAGGCTTGCTCTCTTTTCCCGCACTGTCTCTTGTCTCACTCCAACTAACTGTCACGTTGCGCCATTTGCCTACGGACGGCTCATGTTTCGCACGGTTTACTGGCACTTTTCAATACTAAATTGAATGGGACGGGTCTCAGATGTGTGAGATTACGTCGAGCCGTGCAAGAGAATAATAAACCCCGGTGTAATCATTTGCAGCGTTTTTACTTTCCGCTACCCGAAGGGAAGGAAAGTATAGTAATCGGGTCAAAAAAAAAATTGGGTTTTCTTCAGATCTTTACGTTTCAGACCCTACTGAGTCTAAAAAACCTAATTTCGGCGCGTGGTCCGTGTGTGTGTGTCTGTAGTTCGATTTGCGGGAGAACGGCTTATCCGATTGCGCTGGTTCTTTTTTTGTTTTGTTTCTTATTTTTTGTAGACACCAAAATAAGGTTATGGACGATTTCGGCCGATGGGAAGGGGAGGTGGGGGACGAAAATGTACCAAAAACTAGGGTTTTTCGCATTTTTCTCTAAAACGGCTCTAACGATTTTGATTAAACTCTCAAATTATCTTCTACTAATCAATACCTAACTTTTCTTCTCCATACATATCTCCATGAAAATACGGTGAACGGAGATATAGGCCCCTGAAGCAAAAATAGGTTTTTTACGCTTTTTGGCAAAACGGCTTCAACGATTATCACCAAACTTTAGAGATGTTTCTGAATAGTTAATACCTACATATTGTTCTCAATAAATGTTCCTCTGACAGTCCATTGAACAGAGATAAAAATCAAAATGTGTCGAAATTAACGTTTTTTCGAAAGTTTCCGTAAATTTCAGGGTAACTTCTTCACCAGATGTGATAAATCCTACTGGAGTGACTTATAGTCACCCATACCAACAGTTTGTTCTCTATAATTGTTTCTGTATATATATGTTGAACGGAGATATAAGCCAAGTTAACTCAGAAAAGGAGATTTGTCGAATATTAATTTATCGGTATTCCAATTTTCTCAAAAACGGCTCTAACGATTTCGATCAAACTTTCGGAGTACTCTCAGCTAACTAGTCCCTACATTTTGTTCTCCATAAATGTTCCTGTAAAAATGCGTTGAACGAAGATATAGCGCCCGCCTTTGTAGGTGGTGTTCGAACATAAAGGGGTGGCGGAAAGTCGTGTGTTGCTACGCACCAGATATTTTACTTTCGTTTGCACTACACAATAGGAAGGAAAACGATTGTCGAGCTTTCTTCTGATCTTTTCGTTCCAAGGGCATCCATGTTCGAAAAACACCATTTGAGAAAATTTGTGTCTGCGAATGCAATCAAGAGAGAATAACTCAATCAAATCCGCTCAAAAGTTCATATTTAGACTGCATATTAACGTGACACCCAAAATATAAGTTTAAAAGCAAAATTGGTCAAAAACTAACTATAGTTATCGTAGAGATCAAAACAACAATAATAGATTAATTTTTACTTTCCTAGGCTTTACAAAGCAGAAAGGAAAGTTATGGAATCGGCTGTAAAAATTGTTTGAGTTTTCTTCAGATCTTAACGTTTCAGATCCCCCTGAGTCCGAAAAACACTATTGGGGATAATGGTCTGTGTGTATGTGTGTCTGTGAACGATTTTTGGAGAAAACCACCGTACCAAATCACCTCAAACTTCATATCTCGCCCGCAGGTCACCATGGGACGCCAAAATAAGGATATGAACAAAATCCACCGAAAGTTATCATAGGGATCAAAACACCAAATTTTTTTTTTCTCAAAAACGGCTCTAACGATTTTGATTACATTTTTTATATTGATAACTCCCAATAGGGCAATTATACCATAAAATTCCCATTCGTGGGAAAATAACGAGAGCAACACAATAAACTATCAGAATTTTCTACGAAAATCGGTTTTAGCGCGGGTTTAATCTTACGGAATTTAGTACTCTGCTCCTACTTATGTTACCATCTTAATTGAAAAGTCAGTGTGTAGGCTTGACGTAATTTTTTGTTTTGAAGTTAAAATGTGAACACCGCCAAACGTTAGTCAATGACCTAATTGATTGTGCTGCTTGTACTCGTTGAGGAATGAGAACGAGCAGCCCTAATATCCCGAAACTGTAAGTGCTACCGCTTCCTGCTGCCGTAAAGTGTTGTTTGACCAAGTTCAAATGAACTGATGATAATTGAATTGAGTAAGTGGAAAAGACCACATACACGAGTGAATTGACGTAGAGCTAAGGAAAGTTGTGCAACGCACCAGATATTTTTTGAGGGCATCTTCAAATGACATGATTATACCATGAAATTTTCATTGGTGGGAAAAATACAGGAGTAGCAAAATAAATTATCAAAAAGTTAGTCGATTATTGTGTAGTTTTGTCTCATATGAAGTTAGCTTTCTCACAAAAATCACGCTGGTTGTCCAACGTGATACTTTAGTGTGAAAGTTTAACTACGATAGCAAAATAATTAGGAGCGATCCGATATTCGTACTAAGGTCATTGACTAACGTTTGGCGGTGTTCACTGCCATCATTAAGATGGTAACATAAGTAGGAGCAGAGTACTAAATTCCGTAAGATTAAACCCTACCAGTTTCTCGCAATAGAACGTTAAGTTGAGCATTAACAGGTTCTCATGAAGTGAGTCAAAAACATTTGATCAGTTGCTAGTGATGGCGAATATGGAGAATGTTGTGAGGCGTGGCGCCAAATATTTCCACTTCGCCCAACCCCCCAATATTTCATTAGCAATGTCGTAGTTCCTCACTGTTGATGATTCCAACCCCTCCACAGTAATGTTTACATCACAAGCTCGTCAAAACGCCGCTGAAAGGAACAATGAGAATCCAAAGCCGTTAATTTCGTAATTAACTTTGTATTCAAGAAGCAGACCACAGTACAACTATTACAAAAAATAGTTTAGCTCTTTCCAATAGGTGCAGTTAGCTCCTTTGGTAGCTCGACAACCAAACAGTTGGTGAAGAATAAGAGAAAACATAAATACACGACACATCTCGTGCTCAATTAAATAACGTATAACAAAAAACTTAAGCTCTTTATTTTCTGACAAGTACAAGAAACTCGAGCGAGTGGCCGACTCGGGACCAAGTGGTCTAAACTTCACTTTAAGGAAGATCAGGTTGTAATTGATATGAGAAAAATACTATCTTTTTTCTAAGAGCACCATGAAAATACTGATTTCACCGAGGAGGAATTAAGGTCGATGGTTGAGTTTAGACAATTTGCGCGGTCTTTGACGCGCTTCAGACAGTGTTAACTGGTGCAAGTGCCATTTACAGCGGGCTCCGTTTGATCAGAGCGTAATCTTGGAGGTACTCATCGATGTGTGATGTAAAGGAAGCTCCATAGCGCGTGGGTAATGTCACAAGAACTTGCACCAATTGAATGGAACCGAACTTCGAAGCCTTTACTGAACAGTATCTTATCAAGGCAAATTAGAAACTCTCACGAATACGTCATCAACAATAGGATTTTGTGCGTATTTAATGGCAGGCGATAGGCTTCAAAAGAGTTTGAAAGCTTTGTTTCGTTCAAAGGCGGAAAACCATTTCTCAGGCTCGACAGGGCAGTCCAGCTTGAGTTATCTTCACGTTGCTGTCTAACAGAGTGACGGTTGAAGAATGTGTACAGAAATGAAACTTCAGAGGTTCCTCTGTTCCAGTTTCTCAACTTCTGTAGACTTCCCTTGTAATCTCGACTCTCCTGCAACGTTTTCTTCCTCTTCCTGAAGCAAGTACCTCGATCTGGGTTGTGGCTACAGTCCTCAGTACTTTCTGAGGGCACCCAGCCATTACACCAGCAGACTGCGAAGGCACCCTAGTTAGTTATACGATTGGTAGCTCAATTCGGCGTCAATAGTAGACCGGATAATTGACAGCAGGCTCGCCACAGCTATAATTTGTGTCTTGGAGAGCATGACTACCTGAATCTGTAGTTCAGTTTCAGCTAAGGGAGCTAGTGAAGGCGTAGTGAACCTTAGTAAGTCGTTGCGAACCCTGCAACATCTACATTCAGAGTAGCCAATCGCGCGGTAATTTTCAGAAGTCAGGGCCTTGATGGTACGCTCTCAAGTCAACGTTTTCACGACATTACGCGTCCACTAAGTTAGCTCCAGCCCACTCCTTTCCTCTGCTCGTCCTTCGAAAAACATTCATATCTCTGCGGTGAAACTCACTACCCGCACACAAAACTAAGCTTAGCGTCCTTCAAGTTTCCCCAACAGCCAACTGTGGAGTCTTCCATTCGCAGCAAGGTTAATGAAGTTCAACTGTAGACCCCAATTCCGCCTCGCTGCCTAAAATCCCCCCTCCCCCCACCCAACGATAGATTTATTTACATTTGGACAAATATAAATACGGATAAAATCATAGACCTTCGTCTATTAATGCATTAAAATATACATTTTGTCTCTGTATAGTACGCACTGGCTTTTTTTATAACTAACATCAAGTTATAGTAATTTAACGTCAAAATTTACCTTTAAGTTCGATAGATATCAAATTATAATTTTGATAAAACTGGTAACTTGGTGTTGAATGATTTGATCCTAGCGGTTCCACCTAAAAAGTGACAAAACTACATATTAGTCACAGTTTATAATTTGTGAGGTAAATAGCATTTCATTGGGAGACAATAAAGAACATCTGACTGAAAATGACGGCTCGTGTTAACATAACGTCGATATGGACGCCAAGAAAGGTTCGATTATTGCCCTTGATGTAAGAAGAAAAAAAAGGAACACATCTCCACCTACGAATGAACCCTTTCGCCTTTCCAGTCCCTGAGTATACTATCTCTCAGTGCAGGGTTAAAGTGCAGATCCTGTTGGGGAAATCTAACCAGTAACAAACATTTCATCTACTCTACTGAATTGATGGTAACGTAAGGATGGCTTATCCGCTATTACCTGAGACGGCAAATTAGAACTGGGAGCAGGTTGTGTCGTTGGAACGAGGCATCTCCTTCGAGCAAAATGTCTCTCATTGAAGATGACACGTTAGGATGAAAGAAGCGTAGGCGTGAAATGGGCGGGGGGGTATTTTAATCCTAAGCCACGTAACGACGAAGTTGAATTAGAGCAAATTTTCATAACACACACACACACAGACAAAGCCCCTGGGTGCTTTGAGGCTCAATTTTTCCCTGCATTTTAGAATCAAACGCCAACGCATTATATAGTAGCATTCGGCTTAAGCAACACTGGCCAGTTCATTATCACTTCAAATAAAATTCGGAAGGGATTCATATCGTGGTTGGAAACTGCCTGAGTAAATAATGTGTGAGACAAGAAGTGGAATCTAGTTAATTTGATGAGGGAGCAACTTGGTAAAGGAGCTTCTGGGCCTGTAGAGGGGTTACTGAATTTATGAAATATTCCATTATCTGAAGGAGGCAAGGTTTTATGGCCTCCAGTGGACGCCTACAGAATCTTGCCATCAGTGCGGGATAGCCTGCAGATGGGATGGTGGCAACCCACATTCTTGGTCGTGCAACTGCCCTCGAGCCACGGAGCAATCAATGCGAGGCTCCAATTCATTGGAGTCGCACAGTTGGGGACTCCTGTGTGGCTCAGGCACCCTCCACATCCATCTTTGCTCAGGCATGGGAGCCTCATCCATCAGGAAACCAGATCCCCCCATCCAACAATCAGAGATCATTATTCCATGTATCATCTACACCAGTATTCAGCAGCGCACAATTGCCAATCATGCCAAACAACGCCTAGGCACACTGACTGGGGCAAACGGCAGTGGCCTGGCGTGACTGGATGCATTACCAATGACCCTATAGGCCACTCAGCAGCCTGTTTCTGCCAGTAGCATCCAGCGGAAATTTCTGAACAGTGGCAGCGTAGGGAACTATCACCACCTTTCTCTCAGAGGACAGACTCCCATCTCACATGTTCAACTCAGGCTTCTCTACTTCATCAGTGAACAATGTCCGTACATCACATCTATGAAGTCAGATGCCATTGAATCGAACGCCAATACACAAAAAAGACTAGAAGAAGCCCCTACAGGATCACCTTTCAAACATAAACCAGACAATGCAGCTGCTTTCAACCTGTCAATGGAAACTCCATTAGCTGATGCGATATCAAGTCTCCAGCGTTGACAACTTTAAACAGAAAAACGTAGTTTGCAGTCTTAGGTCTTAAGAAACACGAATCCTTGACATCCAAGTGCTGGTTTGGATTCGTATATCTTTCAATAATCTCCGTAGGACTCAAAAGTGCGTTTGGATGGATGGATCCACGTAAGTAAACCAACTGCTGCGACTAAAACCTGATACTTGTAGCAGATAAGTGTACTGTGCACTAGGTGTAGGGTACTAGGCATCAGGAGTCTAATCTGAAATCAAACTAGCTCTTATTGCACCATAAACACTAAGAACGAAGATTGTGCTGTGAGGGGCAAATTCCCAGACATACACCAGATTGGTGTTCTGAACGACCCGGCTAACCCACAGGAGAAGGCGAGTAAGCAAACTGAAACCTCACTTCAGAAGAGGAACGAAATTGTTAGGCCTGGATCTAAACGATGCTGCAAACACCCCTCACAGACCTGTCGCAGAAACGAATCAAAATTAGTGTAACCTAGGCCCTCTGCAGGATCCATAATTGTAAGTAAGGATGGATACCATTGAACGAAACGGCCAGCTTGAAGCAATTTCAGAAAGAAACGGTTTCGTGAAACTGTCAGTTGCAGCATAACGCCTTCAGTTTTAGTTTTTCATTACACAATGCGCGCCAAACTGCTACTTGAAGGCGTTACAGCTGAGATAAAGCGTTTGCGGAAACAAAGCCTTTCTTTTTACTTCTAATTCATATAGTAGTGTGTAATGGCTGCCAGCTCAAAGGGTATTCTTATCTCTCTTTCTAATTTGCTTGGGATTCTTTCATCCAATACTGGAGGCATAGGCCATGTCTTTCGCCGTTTTTTATCGATATTCTAATTGAAACATTTCATTTATTTTAGTTTGTGCGTGTGAATGAATTTGATTTCATTTTACTAGGAAACAGAACGTATTTCTACAAGAAACTTACTGAAGACAGTTGCATAAAACCGTTCAACAGTTGAAACCATTTCGAAATACTGAGATTCCCTACTTCTAAGTATCGATCTGCACAGCCATGAGACGCCTTCGATTGACAATCAACTTATTCGAACCAACATTTTCAGCACAAGAATGTCATTCAAAGTACAATTTCTTAAATGACGAAGAGGTTCGTGGATTTAAAGTCAATTCGAAGTGAAAAAATGCATAAAATACCAAATCGACAACCTTTTTCAAAACAAAAAAACTTCTTTCGAAAGGCCACTTTACACGGCCCAACCCGACCTCTGGTGGCGCTAATGTTCATAGGGTCGAGATAAATTTCGAGTCATGATGAAAAGAGTTCACTGAGGGCTGTAAACTGAACAGAGCAGCCACAGTTCAAAACGAAGGGGGGGGGGGGGAGTTTGTGAAACTGGATTTTGCAATGGGGATTAGAACGCGTTCGAAACATACGGTGAACAAGAATTAAAACGGGATTGTTTTAGACTAATTGGATTTCTTAGCAGAAATATTCGCATCGTACAAATTTCTTCAACCCAACCTATTTTCAGTGATTCGCATTGGCCAATTTTTTACCACCGCACTTATATGGACCTGATAGAACATTCTATGTTAACTGCTAACACAATTACTGGGTCGCCCCTACTTTTGTCACGACCTTTATTCGGTAACCATTGCTGGGGCGCATGAGACTGGCAACTTAATTTTTTTAAACATAAATTGCACCGAAAACACTGAAAAAGAAACCCGTTGGAATTTCGTCTGAATGTTTTCAAATTATTTTACACCCGATATTATACTACCATTGTGTAGATAACTTATTGGACTCACAACAAGATTGTTTAGAGAACGCTGCTGTCATATGGGTGGAAATTATAAAGAAAAAACTGTGCTTACATCGATTATCGTCAAAATATAAGGTAATTTATAGTGCTGCTCTCTTCATTTTTCAACAGATGAGAATTTTATTGTATTGTGTCATTTGGATATCAAGTTTAAGCTGATTTTCTTTCAACCGGATTCATTTTCCCAATAGTGGCCTTAAAACGTGAAGAGAACTCAAATTTTTATCACAAGTTGGATACATCCCTTTCCTTTCAACTTCTTAGAGCCAGGGAAAGTTAAAATTACCCAGAATTAAGTTAGGTAGGGCTAATGATCACTTGAACAGAATAGGGGAAACACAATGAATCTGAATCGAAATAGCACAGATGGGGACCCTGAAAAGGGCACTGAGTGGGGGGGGGGGGGAGAAGATCAGGATGGGCTCGTGTAATGACCTCTAAATGGACAACAGATGAATTTTTCCCCACTTTTTCTTTCCAATTTGTTCTCCAGAGTACATTTAAATGATCAGTACACTTTGGTTTCAGGGAGAAAAAGCAGGAAGTATCCATTAACGTTTCCAGCTTCTTCCAACCGTTTAACATCGTTTGGACTTCAAGTTGTTTACCTTCTAATAAAACGCAGTATTTAACGACTAAGGATTTTGATTGGTCCCTAAAAGATGATTCCATTCAACCTGAGATGAAGTCATTCGAGGTTTTCATTCTAGAAATGTCATAGTGCAACCAAACTATTACGAGATCTCATTTTAATTTATATATTGACGTGCCACTCGTACACATGAGATAACCAATACCTGAAAGAGTGGGGGGGGGGGTTGTCTTGCCTTACCAAAGCGCGACCAATAATTTCCTAAATAAGTTGTCAACGAACCCCAAAGGTTAACTGGGCTGATCACGCTGGATTTTTGATCAGCATTTCATTGTGAGAAACCCTACAACTTTGATCGCAACATATTCTAACTAAGCATCCAATCGTCAGTGTCAACTGTGTGAGTTGGGTGCACTGAATAGGAAGAAATCGGCTCACTCTTACTCTCAAAGTCCTTTATGAAACTGAATTACCTTAAATTGCTCTTTTCGGGGGATCGTGCTAGACAATTGAAAAGATCTCAAACATTCTTCTGGCTACTCCCTCTCATTGAACAGGAATGGAATCTCTTTACAGTGAAATAACACGTATTTCAAAAATCAAACACCTAAGTCTCTTTGCGCAAGTATCCTCCCATCTCTGTGCCACATTCCACGCCCAGCCGAGACACTTCCAGAGAGTTGCATCCGAAAATATACAACAGGTACTACGGAAACGCCCAGATATTCCCTTAGGTGCTGGACTGCGTGCAATCACAACCCTGACATGACAATCCCTCGACTTAGCCATCTGACTGCAACAGATGAATCCAAGTAGATTGAATGTGGCTTACAAAATGGCAATCTACGTTTCTGTAAATTTTACTGCCCAGTGGACCTAAATGCCCAGCAATGTTACTTACAACGCGCTTTGCAACCTTTGTGAATAGCATGAATGATGTGCATCAAGAAGTAAGCTTGGGGATAGCAGCTGAGCTCTACACCAACTCAAAGCCATTCACCTGGGACTTCGTATGAAGATGCACAAGATCCTGGTGCGTTCAACAATCTGTTTTGGCTCTTAAATTTGGAAATCGACAATGAGGAGTCTTTAAAAAAAAACTACAAGGGGCAACCATTGGATCAAGGAACCATTTCAATATCCTGAACCAGGGAGACTTGGCACGATTTGTGCGTTTTTAATAGAACCCCAGAAAAGGCTCTCCCGCGGTGGTATCAAAATGGAGAAGTTGACGCCTTGATGTCAACTGGGACCTGCGATGCGTAGACTGTGCCCAGTGGAGGGATGGTTTTGAGGAAGCGAGTGGTCTCTTACCAATACGCGCAGTTCAAAACTATTGATTATCTAAAACCACGAGTGACTGTTTATCCAAATATCGCTCAACTCCTGGCTGAACATTCGCAAAACAAATAGGTGGTATTTCAATTAACGATACATTTTGGTCAACTGATTATTCGAGTGCGAGAGCGTCACTAAAACAAGGATTGACTTCAAAGAAAACAACCGTTGAATGGAACCAGCCACCACCTAATTTTTGTGAGAATCGTACAAATTACATAATCAGAGTACAAAAGTTTGGTGTTTGACAAATTAGCTCTTTGGCTTACAAAAAATACTCAAATTGATCGCTTGACTGCAGATAATTCAGACAGACGAATTTTATATTTTTTTAATGCTTATTATAATTAACCACACAGTGATGAATTTGATGTATTGTAAGCAGAACATTAACTTGAAAAAATTGTGACACCGGGCGGAGCACCAATTTTCGAGTAAGTAGTTTGCCCCTCTATCTCTCGTATGAAATAACTTTACCTCTGAGGACTGAATGAGCAGTGCTTCTGGTCTCTGGAGCAATTCGTCAAGTTCTGAGGGTTGTTTTAATGGAAACATTGCATTCAGTTGAAGCCTTGATCCCTATCCCAGCAAGTAGAGTCTTAAGCTCCAGAATAGAATGTCTTGAGTAATTTGCTGTGTAAGGATCTAGATATTGGGACTTTTATTTGAGCCGCGCACAGAAAAACAGAGTGGATGACAGTGGAAATGGCCCTGGGTTGCCACACAGCTGCGGTAACGCATGTTATTGACCGTATCGGTGAATATTTAAAGTAACCAGAACAGTACAATAAAATTAAGGGCCAAGAACCCGCCTATTAATCAGATAGGCGGCTCCTAGGTCTAAAGCAACAAGAGGCTGCTCAGGGGAAGTAAGGCTAAATGGATCAAATGGTTCTTGATTTCTTGCACTTCAGACCCCTTGTTTGAAGCAAAGAACCCACATCCACACTCTCCCAGAGCATGAAGAGCGCATTTGCCATAGTTAGACAAGGAAAAAACACACGCATCCACACTATCGCAAAGTATACTAGCTGCGCGAGTCTACACCTGTTCCTCGTAATCCTCCGACTCTTTGTGCAAAAACCACTCTACAGAAGAGCAAGAAATGGACAAATGAGGAACCTCGAGCAGTTTTTCACAATCTCAATCCTTGGAGCAAAGTCAGACGGAGCGAGGCAAAGACAACCAGGAGGGCTGAAGAACCTCTCCACATTTTGGTTCCTCAGGCTACTCCATGTGAGTCTGGAGGGGCCTTAATGCAAAACATAGTCCACTGTGCAGGGACGCCTCTGGGGCTGGTGTCATAGTGGTGCAGCCTTAGTGCCCTCATCGTAAGGTGCTGCAGACTGCCCTTACAAGCATTGTCCTATTGAGTGGCTCATAGTGAATATAAGAAATCTGTGGTGAGCTACTCTGGATTGCAAATGCCAACACGAATGCGTTACAATTTAGATCAATAGCAGAGAAATTGTACTGTCATTGTCGTAAGAAATGAAAACTGAGAGAAACTATGTTATCAGCACGGAAGTTGTTGAAGGTTAGACCTGTTACAGCATTAAGCCATCATCATTACCAAAACCTACTCATCAATTAAATTAAATTGGTTGTTGGTAGCGATGCTTAACGCCAAAACTGGTTTCTCGTGAGTAAAAGGTAATTTCTTTTCAAAAACGTGGTCATTCTTAGTTTCCTTTTGTAAATGTCCCGATAAGGCAATCGGAGAACTAGTGGGTTACGTATTCCCTTGAAAACCACACTCTGTACAGGTTCTGTGCAATATTTCAGGCAACAACTCTCGTCCCTTTCAAAAGGAAAGCTCCTCTCATTCTCTTCAAGTTTGTGGATGTGAACGGTTCTTCTATTTACCTTGAGTTTTATTGAACATAATTCACGATTGTGATGACCTGTGAACCTGATCAAGGTACAGCCCTTTAAAAATATGACCTGAACGCCACTATAGAAGTTGGACGTAGCAGCTTGACTGGAAGAACACAATCGAACGCTCCAGTTCTGGCAGAGCTACCAGGAACCAGAAAATAGTAGCTGGCGAACATAAAGACCAACTTTCTATTGGAGAGAAAGTACAAGAAGCCTCAACCACTTTTTCCAGCGCACAAGAGCACTACATGATTACACCGAGAGAAAACCTGCCCTGAAAGTGAAGCAACAGGGATTACGGGAACTGGCCTAACACGTTCAAGCTTCCCTGACTGGCAAATAGCAGCTCTTATAATTTCATTTACTTTCAGTCCCATTTAGTTTATTCGTAAACATTTATGCCGAACATTATATTTCATCGGTCCTCCTTCACTTTATCCCGCAAAGAATATATTTGAGGAAGTTTGTTCTAGACAGTCTCTTTAGAGTATCCATCGCAAAGGCTGCTGGATTGACTGCATCGCCCCGGACAAACTACTGTAACAAGGATGAGATCCCAATATGCACACAGTGAACAATGCAGCCCATTGAACGTAATTACACTTCGATTTGTCACTGACATGTAACAGATAAATTTAACTCTGTGACTTCCAACGCAGCATGTATGCACTGAAAGAAACGGAATTCATTGCTGCTCCAACAGCACCGGTACTCCTACATAAAAATAAAATTTGTTAACTAAACTTCTATCTAACATAACAAAATTGGTTGACTCGAACCAAAAAATGTAGGTTCCAAAATGTTGGCACATCCAAAAGAAATTACTTCAAAATAAGTAACGTAAGTTGACTGAAATTAACAAAATGGCAATTATTGCGCTCGATGTAGTTCACTTTAGCTCTTTCAAGTTGTACTTTCGTTGTCACACCACGATGACAACAGTATTGAACAATTCCAACACAAAATTGTAAAAACAATCCAAGAGGAGGTCCAAACCTCATAAGAACCAAAAAATTAGTGCTTGAATTTAACAAGAACGCGTCGAAACTAATGTTAAGAAATATACATTGTAAAAAAAATTATAAAAGCGTACTAGTGATTAGTTGTACATGATAAAAATTAGTGATTAGGTCCAAAGATTGAAATATTCCTGTTTTTTGTTGTTGTTTTAGAGAGAGGATTCGTCTCAAATGGCGTCAAATGTTGTGCAGTTCTTCTTTTAGAGAATTGCGCACTTCTTCTTTTGGTTGTTGTGCGAAGGTTTGACGAGAGGCCGCTCGGACGCTTGGAATTTTCGGACGATTCGAACGAGCTCGTGGAAAGATTGGTCGACGTTCATTCGGTGTTTGGCGCTGCATTCGATGTAAGGGATTCGCAATTCTCTGGACACTTTTTGAGATTCGGCTGTGGACACCTGCAATTCAATGAATGAGATGAATCTAAAAGGAGTAGTTCTGAAGGAGTTGGAACAATAGAAGAAAGCCGAGATCAAAACAATGATATCCAGCCTGATGCTTTGTGAAGACTAGTTAGCTGAGAGTACTCCGAACGTTTTATCGAAATCGTTAGAGCCGTTTTTGAGAAAATTGGAATACCGATAAATTAATATTCGACAAATCTCCTTTTCTGTGTTAACTTGGCTTATATCTCCGTTCAACATATATATACAGAAATAATTATGGAGAACGAAATGTTGGTATGGGTGACTAAAAGACACTCCATTAGGATTTATCACATCTGGTGAAGAAGTTACCCTGGAATTTACGGAAATGTTCGAAAAAATGTTATTTTTGATACATTTTGATTTTTATCTCTGTTCAATGGACTGTCAGAGGAACATTTATTCAGAACAATATGTAGGTATTAACTATTCGGATACATCTTGAAAGTTTGGTGATAATCGTTGAAGACGTTTTGCCAAAAAGCGTAAAAAACCTATTTTTGCTTCATAGGCCTATATCTCCGTTCACCGTAATTTCATGGAGATATGTATAGAGAAGAAAAGTTAGGTAATGATCAGTAGAAGATAATTTGAACGTTTAATCAAAATCGTTACAGCCGTTTTCGAGAAAAATGCGAAAACCACGAGTTTTTGGTACATTTTCGTCCCCCACCCACCCCCCTTCCCATCGGCCGAAATCGTCCATAACCTTATTTTGGTGTCTACAAAAAATAACAAACAAAACAAAAAAAGAACCAGCTCAATCGGATCAGCCGTTCTCTCTCCCGCAAATCGAACTACAGGTCTGTTTCTTTATTTGATGACTGTACCTAAACCCTCGACGAGGGTTATATCAGTCATAGAAGTTGCGGTTTCGCTAATACGCAAGAGGCCGGCCCCTGCAGCATCCACCGAACTCAGACCTGTGGAGGTACGGCAGGTATGTGGTCGTTAGCCAGTCTCACCGTAGAGAGCCCTGTTGCCACATCTGAGTAAGGAATGCAAGCGTGATGCTCCCCTCAAGTGTGCCAATTGCGTCGAACGCAAAATCCAACAGGTCGCACACTCTACACGAGACGCACGCTGTACCATTCGTCAGCGAGCGATTGCCCTCCAGGAGTCACGAGTGGATTATGAATAGGTCAAAAACAGTTCGAATCCTTCAGCACAACACAAATAAGAGTTGCCCAGTTATGGCTGAGTTGCTGCAAAATGCACTCAAGAAACGCTGCAGTGTCCTCGCCATACAGGAACCGTACATAGGATCCAAAACTCTTGGTCTCGGATCGCAGGCACGAGTGGTGGCTGGAGCAAGAACGGGAGCCAAGGCAGCAGTAGCCTGCATCGACCCGTCCATTGACATGCTCGCACTCACTCACCTGAACAGCCAGCACTTGGCCGCTGTGCTCATCCGAGCCGGTGGCTTTGAGCTGGTTGTAATATCATTTTACAGGCAATTTGGCGCGCCAGTTGCCAACAGCCTTGAACCACTCGAGCGGGCTCTAGCAGGCCTATCAGGACGACCCTGCGTAGTCTGTGCTGATGCAAACGCCAGATCACCATTGTGGGGATCCCCAACCCTGGATGGGGCGGGCGAGGCGTATATAGAGCTGCTCACCAGGTACAACTTGGTTGTTGCCAACGACCCCATGACTGAGGCGACCTATGATGGCCCGGGAGGAAGGTCGTGTATAGACGTCACAGCCGTGTCCCACACCCTGCTACTCAAATTGAAGGGTTGGCGAGTCGTACCAGGTGCAACGCAGAGCGATCACATGGTTATTGACTTTGCCATTACGGATGATAACATCCTCTGCAAAGACACGCGTGAAAAGCGATTCCGCACAAAAAATGCTGACTGGCCGCAATTCTTTAGGGTACTGGAAGGTGAACTGCGTGCCGCAGACACCGACCTAATAGTGCAAGCATCCACACCTGAAGAGGTGGACAGCAAAGTGGACGCATTTACCACAGCACTGCACTCTGCTGGGCTCTCTGTACTTGGCCAACAGAAGCACAGGGCGATCAAAGTCCCATGGTGGACTGAGGAACTTAATCCCCTCAAGCAAAGTGCAAATAGAGCCAGAAGGATGTACCAAAACACTCGTGACCCTGATGCCAGAGCAACACTCCGAACTGCCTTCATCCAAGAGAAGAAGGCCTTCCACCGCGCCATCAAACGAGCCAAACGGCAAGGCTGGCGAAATTTTGTGGAAGCGTAGAGCACTGAGCACCCTTCGGGCAGACACTACAAGTCCTCCATAGGAAAAGCAAATGTAGAGCAGGTCTTAGCTGCGATGCAAAATGAGTCAGGCTGGGCCTGCAGTATCGAACGTTCACTGGAAACCCTCCTTGAGAAGGCGTTCCCAGATGACCAACTAGCTCGAGACACTGAAGCCCAGAGGGCAGCAAGGGAGCTGATCATGGACCCTCCGAACGAGCCCGACATCCCATTGTGGACAACAGGCGACCTCGGCAGGGCTCTTGCGACCTTAAAGCCCAACAAATCTCCTGGGCCAGATAAAATAGAAAGCAATATGCTAAGGAAGGCTGAGCGGACAATCTCCAGCGGTCTCCTTAATTTATTTAATGACTGTCTGCAGGTCGGACAGTTCCCCACTCAGTGGAAGTCTGCGCCGCGTTGTCACTCTTCAAAGGGAGGCGACCGCAATCAGTCGGACCCGCGATCATGGAGACCACTCAGCCTTCTTTCCATATTAGGCAAAACACTAGAAATCTTGATGTTGCAGTCCCTCGAAGGAGTCTTTGGCCGCAACCTCACAGGCAGGCAATACGGGTGTACCAAAGGAAGGTCCACGCAGGATGTCATTGTCGAGATTCGGCGTGTTTCCCTGCTGGCACCGGCTAAGTACGTCGTAGCAGTTCTGATTGACATCAGAGGAGCGTTTGACAACCTTTGGTGGCCAGCGCTCCTTAATGAACTCAAAGGTAGGGAATCCCCGCAACCTGTACTCGCTCGTCAGAAGTTACCTGACAGACAGAACTGCTACGATCGAAAGTAGGCATGTCTCCGTCCGGAGAAAGATTGAGAAGGGGTGCCCACAGGGCTCGGTCCTAGGACCAGCACTCTGGAATGCCTTCTTGAAGGTCTTCTCAGGAAACTCATGGAGACTGACTGCGAGCCGTACGCCTATGTGGATGACTTGACTGTGCTGATCTTTGCAGAGTCAGTCCGCCAAATTGAAGAAAAAACCCACCACGTGCTCCGCACTGTCAACCAATGGTGCGAGCACGTCAAGATGCAGGTGGCTGAGGAAGAAACCCAGCTAATCCTCTTGAAGGGGAAAGTGAATAATCCACCCACAATACGCTTTGGCGGCCACAGGCTCCTTCTTGAAAAGCACGTCAAGTATTTAGGAGTGAATATAGGTGAGAGGTGGGATTTCAACCAACACCTCCAGTCCCTTAAAGGCACTACCATTGCAAGGTTTGCCTCACTGCGTGCCATTACTAAGGCCACTTGGGGTGTGTGTTACCACGACACCATCCTCATGTATAAGGCCATCTATTTAGGTGTGATTGGCTACTGCCCTGTTGTCTGGGGTAGCAAACTAACAGTCAATCAAAAGAGAGTATTGGCCCAATCCCAGAGAGCCGCGCTCCTGTGGATCACCAAGGCCTACAAGACTGTATCAACGGAAGCACTCCAGGTGATCACTGGTCAGTTACCAGTTGATTTGGCTGTTGAGTGCATGATTGACAAGTGGAGAGTGAAACGGGAGCTTCCCCCGCTTTGGGCTGAACTCCGTGCGGATCTCACCACAGAACAGAAACTTGCCGCCATCGATGAATGGGCTCTAGAGAAATGGCAAGCGAGATGGGAATCCTCGTCAAAGGGACGTGATACGTATGAGTTCTTCCCCAACATCCGTGAACGTCTCACCGTAGAGAGCTGTTGCCCGTGTGTTACCGCGCGGAGGTGACCACCTGAGGAATCCCGTACCATCTGGGAGTAGTTCATAATCTGGTTCCCTACCAGATCTTACTTTTACTTGGGTGGCAAGTTTCAAAAGGCCAGATCAACTATAACCACGTTTCTTAGCCATCACCTTCTTTGCGAACTTTGCAAAATGGTTATAGGCTTCCTTTGTAGCAGTCAATGCTGCTAAGTTCGTTTGCCCTCCCAACAACAGTCGCTCACTGTTGTAGAAACTACTGTGCCCACAACCAGGAAGCGCAGAGGGAAGCAGAAACAGGCCCCAACTAAGCAGGAAGTGCAGGCCGAGGGCAGCGCCCCGCCTATGCCTCCGCCCAAAAACAAGGGCAAAAATAAAAATAAAAACCAAAATAAAAAGCCTCCACCGCTTGCCAAACTCCCCCCTAAAAACCCACGACAAAACGTGGTAGTGGTTAGGCGGACATGTGAGGAAGGAGAGGCTGGTCCCTCCAACCCTGACGCAATGGAAGCGCTTATGCGGGGTGTCCCTGCTACGGACCTCCAAGCTCTGAGTGTCCGAGTGCTGGACATCCGCACCGCAGTAGGAGGTGGCGCCGTCATTGTGACGGAAACGCCAGAAATGGCCAAGGCGCTCACGAGCCACATTTCCACAAAAAAGGAGTTGAAGCTCCAAGCGTCAGCCCCCCTGGGTCGTTTCCCACGCCTGCTGCTGTGCGACGTGCGGACCGACCTTCAAAAAGAGGACTTGGCCCAACAAGTTGTTGAGCACAACCCTGCGTTAGCCTCTTCACCAAAAAGCGTGGCAGACAGAAGGATTGGGTGATTGAGGTATCACCCAGCCTGTACAAAAAACTAGAGGGGGCAAGGCACCTCCAAATAGCCTGGCAGCGGTGCGCCATACGAAAGTACCAAGCCCCCACTCAGTGCTACAAATGCCAGCGCTATGGCCACCTGGCAGTGGCCTGTACAAGACCTGTTGTGTGCGCCTGGTGCGCCTTGCCACATCTGAGTAAGGAATGCAAGCGTGATGCTCCCCTCAAGTGTGCCAATTGCGTCGAACGCAAAATCCAACAGGTCGCACACTCTACACGAGACGCACGCTGTACCATTCGTCAGCGAGCGATTGCCCTCCAGGAGTCACGAGTGGATTATGAATAGGTCAAAAACAGTTCGAATCCTTCAGCACAACACAAATAAGAGTTGCCCAGTTATGGCTGAGTTGCTGCAAAATGCACTCAAGAAACGCTGCAGTGTCCTCGCCATACAGGAACCGCACATAGGATCCAAAACTCTTGGTCTCGCATCGCAGGCACGAGTGGTGGCTGGAGCACGAACGGGAGCCAAGGCAGCAGTAGCCTGCATCGACCGTCCATTGACATGCTCGCACTCACTCACCTGAACAGCCAGCACTTGGCGCTGTGCTCATCCGAGCCGGTGGCTATGAGCTGGTTGTAATATCATTTACAGGCAATTTGGCGCGCCAGTTGCCAACAGCCTTGAACCACTCGGCGGGCTCTAGCAGGCCTATCAGGACGACCCTGCGTAGTCTGTGCTGATGCAAACGCCAGATCACCATTGTGGGGATCCCCAACCCTGGATGGGGCGGGCGAGGCGTATATAGAGCTGCTCACCAGGTACAACTTGGTTGTTGCCAACGACCCCATGACTGAGGCGACCTATGATGGCCCGGGAGGAAGGTCGTGTATAGACGTCACAGCCGTGTCCCACACCCTGCTACTCAAATTGAAGGGTTGGCGAGTCGTACCAGGTGCAACGCAGAGCGATCACATGGTTATTGACTTTGCCATTACGGATGATAACATCCTCTGCAAAGACACGCGTGAAAAGCGATTCCGCACAAAAAATGCTGACTGGCCGCAATTCTTTAGGGTACTGGAAGGTGAACTGCGTGCGCAGACACCGACCTAATAGTGCAAGCATCCACACCTGAAGAGGTGGACAGCAAAGTGGACGCATTTACCACAGCACTGCACTCTGCTGGACTCTCTGGACTTGGCCAACAGAAGCACAGGGCGATCAAACTCCCATGGTGGACTGAGGAACTAAATCCCCTCAAGCAAAGTGCAAATAGAGCCAGAAGGATGTACCAAAACACTCGTGACCCTGATGCCAGAGCAACACTCCGAACTGCCTTCATCCAAGAGAAGAAGGCCTTCCACCGCGCCATCAAACGAGCCAAACGGCAAGGCTGGCGAAATTTTGTGGAAGCGGAGAGCTCTGAGAACCCCTGGGGCAGACACTACAAGTCCTCCATAGGAAAAGCAAATGTAGAGCAGGTCTTAGCTGCGATGCAAAATGAGTCAGGCTGGGCCTGCAGTATCGAACGTTCACTGGAAACCCTCCTTGAGAAGGCGTTCCCAGATGACCAACTAGCTCGAGACACTGAAGCCCAGAGGGCAGCAAGGGAGCTGATCATGGACCCTCCGAACGAGCCCGACATCCCATTGTGGACAACAGGCGACCTTGGCAGGGCTCTTGCGACCTTAAAGCCCAACAAATCTCCTGGGCCAGATAAAATAGAAAGCAATATGCTAAGGAAGGCTGAGCGGACAATCTCCAGCGGTCTCCTTAATTTATTTAATGACTGTCTGCAGGTCGGACAGTTCCCACTCAGTGGATGTCCGCGCGCGTTGTCACTCTTCAAAAGGGAGGCGACCGCAATCAGTCGGACCCGCGATCATGGAGACCACTCAGCCTTCTTTCCATATTAGGCAAAACACTAGAAATCTTGATGTTGCAGTCCCTCGAAGGAGTCTTTGGCCGCAACCTCACAGGCAGGCAATACGGGTGTACCAAAGGAAGGTCCACGCAGGATGTCATTGTCGAGATTCGGCGTGTTTCCCTGCTGGCACCGGCTAAGTACGTCGTAGCAGTTCTGATTGACATCAGAGGAGCGTTTGACAACCTTTGGTGGCCAGCGCTCCTTAATGAACTCAAAGGTAGGGGAATCCCCCGCAACCTGTACTCGCTCGTCAGAAGTTACCTGACAGACAGAACTGCTACGATCGAAAGTAGGCATGTCTCCGTCCGGAGAAAGATTGAGAAGGGTGCCCACAGGGCTCGGTCCTAGGACCAGCACTCTGGAATGCCTTCTTCGAAGGTCTTCTCAGGAAACTCATGGAGACTGACTGCGAGCCGTACGCCTATGTGGATGACTTGACTGTGCTGATCTTTGCAGAGTCAGGCCGCCAAATTGAAGAAAAAACCCACCACGTGCTCCGCACTGTCAACCAATGGTGCGAGCACGTCAAGATGCAGGTGGCTGAGGAAAAAACCCAGCTAATCCTCTTGAAGGGGAAAGTGAATAATCCACCCACAATACGCTTTGGCGGCCACAGGCTCCTTCTTGAAAAGCACGTCAAGTATTTAGGAGTGAATATAGGTGAGAGGTGGGATTTCAACCAACACCTCCAGTCCCTTAAAGGCACTACCATTGCAAGGTTTGCCTCACTGCGTGCCATTACTAAGGCCACTTGGGGTGTGTGTTACCACGACACCATCCTCATGTATAAGGCCATCTATTTAGGTGTGATTGGCTACTGCCCTGTTGTCTGGGGTAGCAAACTAACAGTCAATCAAAAGAGAGTATTGGCCCAATCCCAGAGAGCCGCGCTCCTGTGGATCACCAAGGCCTACAAGACTGTATCAACGGAAGCACTCCAGGTGATCACTGGTCAGTTACCAGTTGATTTGGCTGTTGAGTGCATGATTGACAAGTGGAGAGTGAAACGGAGCTTCCCCGCTTTGGGCTGAACTCCGTGCGGATCTCACCACAGAACAGAAACTTGCCGCCATCGATGAATGGGCTCTAGAGAAATGGCAAGCGAGATGGGAATCCTCGTCAAAGGGACGTGATACGTATGAGTTCTTCCCCAACATCCGTGAACGTCTTTCTAGAAAATGGGTTGAGCCAGACCACTGGACGAGCCAGTTCCTCACGGGACATGGTGACTTCAATGCGCGGCTCCACTTCTTTTCTCTGAAAGACTCTCCATTATGCACGTCTTGTGCCTCCAGTGCGGAGGAAACAAGAAACCATGTGCTGCTCCACTGTAGTTTCTACAACAGTGAGCGACGGTTGTTGAGAGGGCAAACGAACTTAGCAGCTTTGACTGCTACAAAGGAAGCCTATAACCATTTTGCAAAGTTCGCAAAGAAGGTAATGGCTAAGAAACGTGGTTATAGTTGATCAGTCCTTTTGAAACTTGCCACCCAAGTAAACAGTAAGATCAGGTAGGGAACCAGATTAAGAACTACTCCCAGATGGTACGGGATTCCTCAGGTGGTCACCTCCGCGCGGTAACACACGGGCAACAGCTCTCTACGGTGAGACTGGCTAACGACCACATACCTGCCGCACCTCCACAGGTCTGAGTTCGGTGGATGCTGCAGGGGCCGGCCTCTTGCATATTAGCGAAACCGCAACTTCTATGACTGATATAACCGTCGTCGAGGTTTAGGTACAGTCATGAAATAAAGAAACAGATCTGTCGTGTGCTTGTAGTAGCCGGGTTGCCCGGCTACTAGGGGAGAAGGGGGAGATGAACGCGGTTTGCCCGGTTCTTTCCGCCCTTGTTTGTTTGGACGACGAGTAGATTGCTCATCGTCCGAAGAGGGAGGGGTCGAGCTTGGCGAGCCCGAGGAAGAGGCGCAGGTGGCGTTTTTATTACCTGCTGAAGTTTTAGTTGACTTTGTCATGTTTTTTACTTATTTGGGGGGGGGGGGGGAGATTAAAGAAGCGGACTGGTGTAGTGCATCCTTGTGAGTTCATTCGTTGTGTGTGTTCGTGGTATGAGCGAGAGGTGCTCGAGGCAGTGTCCTGGAAGCTCCCCCTCAGGCATATTGATTCTAGCCCCTTTCGCTGGTCCGTTGAGGGCCAAAGGGAGGCCCCCACATGCGCCGCAGCTGCCAGTCCGGCCACCCACCGGGACTAAGACGCATGAGGGATTTTTCAGCTGCTGCTCAGAGTCAGCCCTCGGCCACTAGTGATGTGGTGAGCGGGACACACGCTATCAGCCGCCCCAGGAACGCTCAAACCTGGTTTTTCCCCCTCCTCATTCCGAAGGCCGCACCTATATAGGGATCGCTCAGCAGCTGTTAGTGAGCTACTTCCAGGACTGTCTTTCGCTCATTATGTGTGTTTTAAGTAATGTGTTCTGCCACGCAAGCCGTTGCAGTGTATTTTGTATCTGGAATATGTTGTGTATGTCAGTGTCGTGAGCTTTAAGCCCCTTTAAGGCCGGATTTAACGGCCACGCAGAGGATACGGCAGGAGAATTCTGTCCCCCTTCCTGCGGGGGGTGTGTTCTGCGATCCCAGCTAAAGGTAGGGGGTTCCCAGTGTGTCATGTATGTGAATAAAGTGTAAGTTGTGTCCCTTTTAGTCCGGCTTATACGAACACGCAGGGAGTACGGCAGTGGAATTCTGGACCCCCTACTGGAGGGTGAGCACAGTGTGGCGACAGAGTACACTGTGACGCCCAGCCACAGTTAAGCCTCGTTGGATGTAATCCTGCGGGGACCTCGTAGAGGTGAGGTTGTCTTTCAAGCTGGGCCCACCCGGCTGTCCCTTTTAGTCGGCTCATACGACACGCAGGGAATACGTCAGCGGTATTCTGGACCCCCGACTGCAGGGTGAGCAAATCGAACTACAGACAGACACACAGGTCTGTTTCTTTATTTCATGACTGTACCTAAACCCTCGACGAGGGTTATATCAGTCATAGAAGTTGCGGTTTCGCTAATATGCAAGAGGCCGGCCCCTGCAGCATCCACCGAACTCAGACCTGTGGAGGTACGGCAGGTATGTGGTCGTTAGCCAGTCTCACCGTAGAGAGCTGTTGCCCGTGTGTTACCGCGCGGAGGTGACCACCTGAGGAATCCCGTACCATCTGGGAGTAGTTCTTAATCTGGTTCCCTACCTGATCTTACTGTTTACTTGGGTGGCAAGTTTCAAAAGGACTGATCAACTATAACCACGTTTCTTAGCCATTACCTTCTTTGCGAACTTTGCAAAATGGTTATAGGCTTCCTTTGTAGCAGTCAAAGCTGCTAAGTTCGTTTGCCCTCTCAACAACCGTCGCTCACTGTTGTAGAAACTACAGTGGAGCAGCACATGGTTTCTTGTTTCCTCCGCACTGGATGCACAAGACGTGCATAATGGAGAGTCTTTCAGAGAAAAGAAGTGGAGCCGCGCATTGAAGTCACCATGTCCCGTGAGGAACTGGCTCGTCCAGTGGTCTGGCTCAACCCATTTTCTAGAAAGACGTTCACGGATGTTGGGGAAGAACTCATACGTATCACGTCCCTTTGACGAGGATTCCCATCTCGCTTGCCATTTCTCTAGAGCCCATTCATCGATGGCGGCAAGTTTCTGTTCTGTGGTGAGATCCGCACGGAGTTCAGCCCAAAGCGGGGAAGCTCCGTTTCACTCTCCACTTGTCAATCATGCACTCAACAGCCAAATCAACTGGTAACTGACCAGTGATCACCTGGAGTGCTTCCGTTGATACAGTCTTGTAGGCCTTGGTGATCCACAGGAGCGCGGCTCTCTGGGATTGGGCCAATACTCTCTTTTGATTGACTGTTAGTTTGCTACCCCAGACAACAGGGCAGTAGCCAATCACACCTAAATAGATGGCCTTATACATGAGGATGGTGTCGTGGTAACACACACCCCAAGTGGCCTTAGTAATGGCACGCAGTGAGGCAAACCTTGCAATGGTAGTGCCTTTAAGGGACTGGAGGTGTTGGTTGAAATCCCACCTCTCACCTATATTCACTCCTAAATACTTGACGTGCTTTTCAAGAAGGAGCCTGTGGCCGCCAAAGCGTATTGTGGGTGGATTATTCACTTTCCCCTTCAGACACACACACACACACACGCACACACACACACACACACGGACCACGCGCCGAAATTAGGTTTTATAGACTCAGTAGGGTCTGAAACGTAAAGATCTGAAGAAAACCCAAATTTTTTTTTTGGCCGATTACTTTACTTTCCTTCCCTTCGGGTAGCGGAAAGTAAAAATGTTCCCTTCGCTGCACAGAAGTAATCAGCAGCAAGAAGTGTACCTTCTTATAACAAAAAGATCACGTCCAATGCATTATACAACTTTCATTCTGAGATTGTCTCAACACTAGAAACTAATCAAATCTGTTTTTCATTCTGTTTATATCAACGTTCAACATGAAAATTGGGGGTACTCAAGGTTTCCGGAATTTATTGTACTGCTACTACTTGAGCCACAACCATTATTGCGCAACCAGTGCACAGGTGATTCAAGTGATGGTCTACGTGATTTTCTATACAAGGATCGTATTCACCGTTTCGGAATAATCGAATACGAACTTTTATAAACGGTGGTGGTTGGAATTTGTGGAGTATCCCTTAGACTTTACGAGCGTTATTAAACGCTCATCATATAGATAATTTATTTTACTACTACCTCAATGTTCTTGAACATTGTAGCAACATTTGACCACAGTTAATAAGGATAAAACTGCGCTAAAAGTGATTTTCATCAGGACGTCACTTCCTCGCAATACAGGTGGCAAGCTCATTCCCTCGCACATTCCATTCTGAGGATCATAACAGCCCATACCACTCCTAGGTGCTCACAATTAGCTGGTAGGCCGTGCTTATGTCACCCATTCAGTCTGCTCCATCTAGCTGGATATCATTCCGCTTCCAAAAATAGCAACCCTCGTCAGTAGCAGTTCCATCTTTAAATGGGCTTGGTTTCCTCCATGTAGTCACTTCCTCGATCACATTAATAATGGATCGTTTAAAGTTCCTCTAAAATATCACTCCTGAATTACACTGGTTTGAATTAATATTATTACTTTTACTTCTCATTATTATTATTCCAGGCTGTCACTTATTTAGTTATCAGCTTATTTTAAAATATTTACAAAGCAACTTCCATTCGGAGGTGTTTACAATCGTCACTGTTACTACACCCGAATTTGTTCTGTTTTTTCCATTTAATTCTTCGTGACTCCAGGCACTTCACATTGTCGAGATAAGATTATTCAAATGCAACTCTTTCCCCTTAGGACGAGATTATTTTTGAAGAGGAGAACAGCATTATTTGTTTTAATGTTTTCTTAAGTAGTTATTTTACTCCGGCATTCTGGTAACAAACGGAGATCTGGTTTATGTAGAAGGGTCATTTTTCATACTCTGCGATTTTCAAATGATCAAAAAATCCACTCTCCTTTAGTTTTTTAAGTAATGACAAGCATTTATAATCTTGCAATTCGGTTCTTGAGCTCACAGGAATTCATTTCTTGCAAAGAATATTCTATTTTGCTAGACTCCACTACGACGTAATTTTCTTCACTCAACTCCCTCGCATGTCAGGAGTCACTGGATATTAGCAGTTTCGAAAAAAAGCTTCAAAACACTTAAAAAAAGAATATATAAATAAATGAGATGTATACGTACGACTCGTTGATGCTCAAGATCACCTTTATTGCCGACCATCAACATTGGAAACTCGTCACGGTCTTTAACGCGCAAAATCTGGCGGTGGAACTTGTAAATTTCATCAAAACTGGCACGATCGGTGATAGCGAACACGAGCAGGAAACCTTCTCCTGACCTCATATATTGCTCCCTCATGGCACTGAATTCTTCCTGCCCAGCAGTATCCAAAACTATTAAGAAAGGAAAAACGTATTAACCAGGCGGATGCGCAGATGAATAATGAAGTAAAACACTGTGCATTTGGCGTAGAAATCCAAATAATCGTGGAACCGGCCAACAATATGTATTTCGTTGATAGCTGGTAACGACCTTACCACCTCGGACCTCACCATTGTGAGATGGGATAGTTAAGCAAGAAAAGAGGAAATTGAATTCGCCGCCTAGAAATATCTGAAATTGTGATTAATTTCATTTTGTTTCTAATTTTTCGTTAATTAAGGAACAAGGAAGGAAAATATTGATCAAAGCTTTTCCAAAAGTTTAGATCATTTACCAAACAATGAGATTCCCTTCGATGCTAATTTTTCTCCTATTCTCAAAATTTTCAAGTTCTTTCCAGAAAATAGATCATCTCTTTAAACACAGGTTTTCATCTAATTTTGTTCCTTCGTGCACTTCCATCAATACGCAAATACGTGAAGAAGGTAGCGACATAAAGTTCAAGTTCACTTCAAAAGATTTTCACGAGAAAAAGCATGAAAATCGAATTTAGAGATATTTGAATTCTCGTCTGAACCGGCGTATATTCACTAAGCGCTTTCTTTGGGGAAATGAGAAAAACAACTTGAGTCTCGTTTGTTTTTCATGTCTGGCAAAATGAGACGAGAGAAGGTGGTCCACGTCTTTCTGTTTTTTTCTTTGGTCGAACGACGGGGGATGAAAGAATTGTGAATATTTTTCTCTGGGTTTCCTTGCACGAAAATACAGCCGCATACTACCATGTATGAATAAAACCTGCAGTAGTCACCACCGCTAGCCGCTTTATATACGAGATACCCTCGCCTCGTAACATTAAATTATTATCAAATCGCTATTTATCATCAGGTCAACTTACTGTCCAACTTGGCGGGTATATCGTCAATGACGCACTGTTTTGTGTACGAATCTTCAATCGTCGGGTCATAATCCGTAACGAAATAACTCTAAAAGCAAAAAAGAACGCCCGCATTACGATTTAATTACAACCTGGAATGCTAAAATGCACGTCAAGTTCATAAAAGGCGTTAAAAAACGAGTGGGTCACCGCTCGAGTGGGAGTGAAGGTTTTTTGTATTGGCCATATAAGGCAACACAGGGCTCGGCCAGTCAATTTAACAAGCCTCTAGCGGAAGTTGCGACAGTGAAAGCTACATTGGTTGTCAGGCAGAGAAAACTGAGGGTTGAAAAGATATTGTTTACGTTAAGTACAGTAAACCAATCCCCAGAAGCACATTTGTTTATTTTCAGTTATTAACCAAGTGCTCGAACCGACGCCCTGAGTTGAGTTGAACGTTTCAGGAAACAAAATTTAGTTGGCAAAACAAACGTTTACGTATTACGACATAATGATGAGAAATTCGAGAGTTTAGTAATAAAATTATATAAAATGAAAAAATTACTTGGATAAACTGAATGGTGATCGCCGACTTTCCAACTCCGCCGCCGCCAACGACAACGAGTTTGTACGTCGGCGAATAATTCTGCCTGTCTGTAGATTTGGACATATTGAACACTTTATTTCCGAGGAGTTCTTCAAACAGTTGACATAATATTCATCAATGAACGTCCGTATAATAAAAGTTACGCCTACCGCTTTTCTATCAAAACTGGACGACTGACTAAGCCCTAGAGATGACGAATCGGTCAAAACAGCATCCTGATGGCCAACAGTGCTGCCCAACGACGGCACTTGACACTTTAAGCTGTTATGTGTAATCTAATTTTTGGGTGCTGAAGAAGGGAGCATTTAGAAGCGGAGATTACTGGAATGGAGAAAACAACACGGAAAATCGGTGTCTTAAAACTACGAAATTAGCAGTAAAACTTTTATTGAAGTTCGCAGGCAACTGAACGAATTCGTGCAAGCCGTTCCGCAGCTGCTCACGACCAATTTGAGGACCTCACAGTTCCAATCCGTACAATCGATTATCGAATTATTTCAAATAGTCAACGAATCTACAACTAAAATAAAATTAAGATTGATCTCAATAAGGTTTGAAGTTTTTATTGATGTAGAAAACACAGTTCAGTCGGCAGAAGATCACGGTTGCCACGACCTGCGACTGCAATTACTGGGACCCAACATTTTTCGCCACCAAAGCGAATTATACTGAATAACTTCAAGCTATGATTCTGGTTATGAATCGTCTACTAATATATCAAAGGTGGAGTACCTCAGTAGAAATGTTTAGATTCGCTCAAGTCGAACAGTTATACAAATTTGGAGAAGTACCTGAGTTTTCAGTCGCAACAGTTCTAGAACGTAAGGTACTTTTTGTTAAGGTGCACTGAGTTGTTCCTTTCACGACCTTCAATCTAGGTATATATATGCATTGGTACTATATTTTCACTCCTGGAATTGCTACAGAAATTCTTTGAACTGCGCAGTGTACGCAATGTAGTCACCAGTTAAAAACACCATCTGAGTTTCATCGAAATAGTTTGACTCATTCATATGTAAATTGGAAGCACGAAGGTTCCCATTTCCTAACGTATTTTCGCATTTAATTCCGTAGGGTTACAAAAATAGTGGCTGGAAACAAAATGTGGGGTTGTTTAGTTATTCCCTTTCAATGATTAAATATTTGTTATCATTATTTTACTATTTGGGAGACGTAACACGAAGTCCCAATGAAGATTGATAAAGCTCAAACCGTCTACACCATGAAGTAATACGGCTGCCCAGAAAAGCCGCAAAAAACTTTATATTATTAGTTTTCACGCATTAGATATTTCTAGATTATTTATGTACATCATATTTGTTTTTAACTAATATATCATAACTATTTGTGTTTAATCATTCATCAACTCATTTCCAAAAGTGATAGGATTAGTTATGATGCTCATTCAACCAGGGCTTGATTCGATTTGCCAATTTATCGTTATTCAAGTATCACAGTAAAACAGTAGTTATGTTTATGAAGCTGCATGGAAGAAAATATTAGCCATCTGCCGGGGCAAAAGGAACAGTTGCGGAAATCGTGGTCGTGGGGGACTGATTTTCCAACACGGTAGTTCCACTAATAAAGAGCAAAGCTTTCGAAATCGGCCACCGAGAGTATTGGCAAGCTTGGCAAGTGGGAATCTTCGGCTAGTGGTGTTGGCAACATCGTATGAGTCATAACTTTTGGCTGCACTGTGTCAACTCGCTTACGCTTTTTCCTGGCTCTTGGTTCTTAGAGGTCGTTAGGCCTATACTTTAGCTACTTATTTTCATTTCAGGGATTGTTTTGTGTGTCGTCTGCTAAAGTGAGTGACTTTACTCAAACCCGTCAATCTTTTTTCTAACTTGAGTTAATTGTTTAAAATGTACTGGGTCAACCTTCGCATCAACGCAGGACGCCATTGCTTCTCGCGGCTGTTGGCTTCAAGCTTCCAGAACTTTGCCACACGTTCTTTCCTTTTCTATCAACCAATCAAGTATAATTAATATTTTCTTCCCGGTCTATTATTTATGACTGCGCATTACCTCAAATTTTGATTCCAGGTTCGAGCATAGTTCGTGAACAATGAGCCGATACAGAGAATGGGATTTGTCTTGCAAAGTCTACGTTGGAAATTTGGGAAACAACGCGTCAAAAAATGAATTGGAAGACGTATTTTCCAAGTATGGGCCGTTGAGGAACGTTTGGGTGGCTAGAAATCCTCCGGGATTTGCTTTTATCGAATTTGAAGACGCTCGCGATGCAGAGGACGCCGTCCGAGCGCTTGATGGAACGTAAGCAGTCAATAATAATAATTAATTGTTATGATTCTCAGAAAGTCGATCCCAGGCGTGTTTAATAACATTTAATGCCCGTCCGAGTGGCAAACCATATTTTGTGTTTCTGTTGTGATTACTACTAGCCGAGCAAAAATGAAGCGTTGGGCGGCTGGCGTCAGAGGCGTTGATATTAGACGGTGTTACAATAATATCTGTAGCAGTAACGGTTGACGCTAAGTTTAACCGTCAAGGTGGATCTAAACAGATGCTGGACATGGATTCCAAACATATACTTGTGTTCAAGCTGACGTGCATACACTGCCTTCTGGACGGAAATTTTAATGTCGAGTTTCTTACGATACAGATGGATAATGGTTTTGGGCCGCCAACACTTAGTGCCCGATACTAAATTTGGTTGAATACGTACGTATTCTGATAGTTGCTTGTTACAACTGTTATCGTTGGGTACTGCCTGGCGCCAGAGCACTTCAAATTGTATCACTCGACTACGATGATAATGTGAAATCAAACTGTTCATCTCTCGTCGATTTTCCATAGTAACCCCTTATTTCACGAGGTGCTGAGGTCTCAACTACATTTTGCCCTCTCATTGATTCATTTTCTTCGCCCCAATCCGCCTGCTCTCGCGTTTCTTTTTTATGTTTCGACTAGCCATGGATAGCCAAATTAATTCATCGATAGTTATGGGAAGGCTCGCCGAGGGTATAGATTTGGTGTGTGGGCATTGGGGTTTCGTTTCAGACAACGATGCTAATTCTGGTGCACCGATGAAATTGTGCCCAAGCATTGCCGTTTTACAAGTGTAAAACCAGCTCTACATATCTGCTGCCTGCAAGACTAGGCTTTTCACAAACTGATGGCAGGAGCTGTTGATGCTCACAGGTAGTTCACTAGCGATTACTATATAGCCCATCTTTCGATTTCACTCGCCAAATGTCTACATCTATGCTGAGTAAGTGAGTTTTTTGGCAACGAATATATCTGTAGGAAACTCTCCCTGTGTAATAAATTACAGTAATCTAATAAGGAAACAGATCTGTAATATATTACAGCCCTTCTAAACGCTTACGGTGTAGTCCAAGGAGTGAGAATATTAAAGAGATTGCTTAGGGTTCCTCTGCCTTACTTGAAGAGCGGTTTTTGTACCACGGGCCAAAAGATCACGAGGAACAGGTGCATGAGGCTCAATCCGTTAGGATACTTCATGAAAGCGTGTTTTCGCCCCGTCCAACTTAGGGGGGGAACACGCTCCACGAGGATGCTGCAGGTCGCAGGGATGCGTGTATTTTGCTTGCCCCAGTGTAGCAGCGAACAGGCACTGCAAACGTGTGGCGGGGGCAATAGATGTTACTAGAGTAAAGAAAGATTCCCCTAATATATATAAACACCCCCCCCCCCCATCACCACCAAATAGCATCCTTCGTGATAAACAGTTTCAATACTTTCCTTCCCAATTCTCCGATTGGTGCATTCAGCTGCTAGATATTCTCTGAGCCTGAAGGGGGCCCCCTTTACTCCAGCTGTGACGTCACATATACAATCTGTTCCTAATGAAATCGTATATAGGTTGATATCCTTTTTACTGTCCTTCTGAATTACAACAACAAAAAACTGGGTTAGAATCACCGAGGCATTGTCTTGAGTATTGAAAGGCGTGTAAGGGTATGAGAGGGGGAGGGTGGTTGTAGAAAGTTATGACGGGACGCACATTTTTTGAGGCTTGAAATAAGTCTTAACTTCGTGCTGTAATGAAGAATGAAAATAATTTTGATATTTTTTGTTTGCAGGCGTTGTTGTGGTACTCACATCATAGTTGAGATGTCAAACGGTAAAACCCGTTCTGGGCGTGGTGGTGGAAGGCGACGATCCCCTACTCGACGATCCAGGTACTGTATTTTAATTTACCCCTATTCAATGTTCGCTAACGTCAAAATCTCTTGTAATTCAATGTATTGCTCCGACTACTCTTATCCGTAAAAGTGAAATTTCTTCTTTGAAGCTTTTCATTGAATGATCAAAACGTTTTTAGTTAGTCCTATCCGTTTGAGAGCTGCCAGTGTTACACGTGGGAATCTGAGGTTCCCTAATGCGTACTACAATTCTTTTACTGAATGGGTGTTGGTTAATGATAGCCTACTCTCTTCTGTTCTTTCGCCTGGATCAATTGTGACACCGCTGTTACCTGATAGGATTGGGTGGTTAAAACATCTGGGAACAATGGAGCGTCCGATTTTAGTTTCATAACGTTACCTTCGTAAAATAGAAAAATAAGCAATGGTTGACCGTTTTCTTCCTGACAAAAAGAGAAAGACCGAATCGAGTTGCTCAAACTTTTTATGATATTCACTTTTTTTTATGACACTCACCCCCAGCCCTACGTCAAAGTAAAGGCTTCGGTTTTTTCCAGACAATTCTGAAACCATTAAAACGACCCTTCTCAAACAAGTCAAGTACGCACTAATTACTCAATAATGGTTGTAGCGTAAGCAGAGGAAACACAATAAATTCCGCCATCATAAAGTGCCTCTAGTTTCTGTGTCAAAAGATGAGCTACGTCCTACCAAACGTATTTTTATGGTTTCTGGGCCGGTGATAACGAATGCAAGTGGCTGGGGTTAAGTTGTGTGATGCGACCTACTAGATAGTTATTGTTGCTCCCGGTGAGTTCTCAGCTGGTATCGCATTACTCTTGAAGGTAAATCTGAGTTACTCCGTATAAATGAGAAACTCTCAAACCCTCTTGTGTTGTAATTATATCAATGGGTGTTGCCCATATCACGACCAGTCAACGTGCTCGTTCTTGTTCATCTAGATAGGTCTTCAACATTTTGAGTCTCTCGAGTGTAATTAATTTATGTGAATAGCATTGACATCTGGGATTCGTGTGAAATGGGTTGAGGGAGGCACCCGGGGGGCTCCTCAATGATCTATCGATATGAACTGATAAAATATTGTCTATAGCCTAAACTATTGGTTTGAGCCCCCTCCCCTTCACTCTTGTACTAGGTTATTCAATTTTGTGCCCTCGTGTTCTTGAGATATCAAGGAGAAATTAATTCCCCCTCCTCCCTACATTTCCTTTTCTCCTTCTCATAAGGAAATGACCAAGCGTCCAACTCCCAAACGCTCTAGGGTTTACGAGGAAGCCCATGGTGAAGACTGCGAGATTTGAAGAATTTGAAACAGTTACATTTCCCTTACTCTAAATGAGTCGACTCTACGCTCCTATTAGCACTGGCAGCTTCTCAATCTGGCATTGTTTGAATGTACCTTTTTATGGATTAACTTGTGTTTTCTCTCTTTTACCCAAGTAATCTCGGAATAGTTTTTCCGCTTGTTTTTCTCTATATTTAGCAGACTAGCTCGTTCATTCGCTCATTTCATTTTGCTTTTGACATTTTATTTTGGGCGTTGATTTTTGATTTTCATTATTATTAGTTATAGATTTTTTCTTTTTTGTGCTTTCTTTCTCTCTTTCTCTCTCTCTTTTTTTTGTTGTTCTGTTGAGAAGAGCATTGATTGTGAAGTTGGAGATGAAAAAGTAAATTATGCAAAACTTTGCAGGGATCTCGTCAAGTTACCCTCTGTACTACTTCAAGCCGTTACATCAGTTTTATTGCATCTACCACCAACCATCGTCACTTAACTACACGACGGCCTTCTTCTCCCAACTTTCTATTAAACATAAACAACCAACAAATCAACCATCCCTTGAACCAACCAACCAACCAACCATCACTGCTGTAAATTAGGTACTTGAGCATGCGTTAAAACAATACCAAACGAAGGCTTTATTTTCCTCGTCCATCGGCCGTCTTCTTCAAAAATAGGGTAAAGATTGAAAACAAGTTGAAGAAAAAGATATTGATGTATGTTTTTCTTCTTCTTAGCAAAACGAAACGTTTCATCGATCCATAGATGTTAACATGCCATTTGAGTGCGTTTTATGGTTATTTTAGTTATTATTATAATGAGTTACTTGGTCAATAGTTTAATTACTGTGTAATTGTGCGTAGTGCTGTTATTTATTTGGGTTATCCAAAGTATATTACAATTTATTTAATCCCATAGGGTGTGAGGACGAGGGAGTTTGCAGTTGTTTCAGCTCTAGGTGGTGTGGGCAGAGAATAAAGACCCAGGCATTAGTATAATCACTGCCATTAATTCCTTATTCTGATAGCAAAAAGGTAAAATTCTCTGTGCGGTCTTCTGGTCTTATACCCTTGCATCCTCCCTCGCCTGGTTTATATTGTGACTTTGTCGTCACTGATTCGAAGGCATTCGAGCTCGTTATCTCGAATTTAGTCTCGAACCCCGCAGATTACAGGTTGTGCTTACCTGTAACATGTTCACGTACTCACTTTATTGTCAAATAATTCTTGAGCAAACTTCTGAAGCTTCTGGTGGGCTTTGATCTAGGTATATTATTTGTTAGTCGAAGTGCCTCCAGCTCTTCTATCACGAGCTGTTTCTAGATGTACCAGCAAGTATCAAGGAGGCCAGTTAGGCGTAGTTTGTTTCAAGAAATCGAAGGAAATTGTCATGGTTTCGATCGGAAGAAAATGGGTTGTATTGAAATCAGAGAACTGGTTGAAGTGCTGATGAGAGTCACGTGCGACACTTAGACCGAGATATATGGCTAAGAGGCTTGGCAACTACTTCAACGAAGCCACTAGTTGTCAAGACCGTGGAACAGGGGACAGAGTAAGCTGAAGAAGCGAACATTTCTGAAATGTTCGATGATTTAACACGTTCGCTGTTCAATTATTTGGTCGGGCCAATGTGGCCTACTTGCCTCTCAATGGCTAAGCAAGACCCCATGTGCCAGGCGCGTGATGAGCACTGCGAATAAAATTTACATCTATTGGCCGACTGGTTGATTCTTGTATTATAGATAACGAGATGGGATCGTCAAACAACTTACTAAAAAAATGCGTTTAAAAAAAACATATTGAAGGCGGCTGTGATAAATATGAACTAACGTGGAGCAACACTATTAGGAAGAGATTCAGGAGTTGGAACTTACAGCGACCAGGTTTTAAAGTAAACTTGACGAACTTAGAGGAATTCTGCGATAACCGAACAGTTAAAGAACTGGCGAAAAACACATCGGAAATGAATCGCTAATGAGTGAACTTGGGATCACCATTTTTACATGTTAGGAGACCCCTTGCTCAAAACAGAACGATTGGCCAGTTTAGTAATGTCGATAGAAAAAGAGGGTTACGATACCAATTACCTCAAACCACAAGTTTTGTCGAATATCTCGGATATAATTCCAAATATCTGGTGCGTAGCAACACACAACTTTCCGCCACCCCTTTAAGTTCGAACACCACCTAGATAGGCGGGCGCTATATCTTCGTTCAACGCATTTTTACAGGAACATTTATCGAGAACAAAATGTAGGGACTAGTTAGCTGAGAGTACTCCGAAAGTTTGATCGAAATCGTTAGAGCCGTTTTTGAGAAAATTGGAATACCGATAAATTAATATTCGACAAATCTCCTTTTCTGAGTTAACTTGGCTTATATCTCCGTTCAACATATACATACAGAAATAATTATAGAGAACGAAATGTTGGTATGGGTGACTTAAGGACACTCCATTAGAATTTATCACACCTGGTAAAGAAGTTACCCTGGAATTTACGGAAATGTTAGAAAAAACGTTATTTTCGACACATTTTGATTTTTATCTCTGTTCAATGGACCGTCACAGGAACATTTATTGAGAAGAATATGTAGGTATCAACTATTTGAAAACATCCTGTGAGTTTGGTGGAAATCGCTGAAGCCGTTTTGCCAAAAAGCGTAAAAAACCTATTTTTGCTTCAGGGGCCCATATCTCCGTTCACCGTATTTTCATGGAGATATGTATAGAAAAGAAAAGTTAGGTATTGATTAGGAGAAGATAATTTGAAAGTTTAATCAAAATCGTTAGAGCCGTTTTCGAGAAAAATGCGAAAAACCCTAGTTTTTGGTACATTTTCGTCCCCCACCCCCTTCCCGCCGGCCGAAATCGTCCATAACCTTATTTTGGTGTCTACAAAAAATAACGAACAAAACAAAAGAAGAACCAACTCAATCGGATCAGCCGTTCGCCCGCAAATCGAACTACAGACACACACACATACACACGGACCACGCGCCGAAATTAGGTTTTTTAGACTCAGTAGGGTCTGAAACGTAAAGATCTGAAGAAAACCCAAATTTTTTTTTTGGGCCGATTACTATACTTTCCTTCCCTTCGGGTAGCGGAAAGTAAAAAATGTATAAAAGCAAATGAATTAGGAGCTCCTTCTAACGCTAACGCTAGGCATAAACGAATACGGAAACAAGACTTAAATCTCCTCAAGACAAAGTCGAAAGCCAAGAAAGAAAAAGACTGACTTTCTGACTGATGATACACGCGACGTAGCATCAGGTGTTGTTAGATACATATTTAGGGGGAAGTGAAGTGCAAATTGTGCTGTCCCATTCACCAAAATGAAAATCGGTCATGTGTGCTCTCGGTAATATGATACAATACACTAATAATAATTTAGAGCAAAAAGAAAAAACCGAAATGAGTAGTGGGAGTGGTGAATGAATCGTATAAGTGCAAATTCGTCGGGATTCTGATGACCCATATTCGATCTGAGAGAACAGTGAAGAACAAATCGGTGCTTCGAGATAGTGCACATGTTTTGTTCTTCCCTGCTCGGCGATATCAGATCTTTACTAATCCTTAACATGACCCATCGGTAAGCACCTGATTGAAAACAAAATAATGAAAATGATAAGTTGAACATGCGCTGGTAAATTAGAGAGATCCTTTTACGTACACAGAATTCCTCACGCCTGGTGCTCGATGTGCATGGCACAGTGGGCATTCAAATACACAGGATTGAGGGGCTGGGCATTATTTGAGCAGTGAACGTGTTATATCGGAAATAGGTGAAATCGATTGTTTAGGAGGGAGAGAGAGGTGGTTTCGGCGACTCGGAAGTTAATGGCCAGCAGTGCCAACATCTCGCTTGTTCGATGGTTCTCTTTAGTCTTCATTGGATGGTTGCCTTCTTCCTTGACCAGATAGGTTGGTGGGTGGGGTTGGAATATGAGGTCTACTTATTCATCAAATGTCTCTTACTGACAAGTTGTAATATTTCCATCGAGTTCGACGTTGTGGAATTTTCAATGCTGACAGAAAGGCATGCTTTCTGAGGCACTTGCAAGATTTAATTTGTGATAACCCTGAGATGACCAAAGGAATGAACTGATACTTCCCTTTTGCCATGAAAGGTGATGTGGTTGTTGCTTCTATTATGAAAATTCTAGTTTTAATATGTTGATTGAAGTAGCTGAAATGCAACATATGATTTTGACCAAAATCGGTTCTTAATTGAAAACACATATCAGCGCAGTGTAGCCCTACTAAAAAGAGCGAAATAACGGATAGGCCTTTGGTACCCATTTGTCCTGACAAGGCTACGAAAGGGCGTCCCTACCGTTGTACACCCCCCCCCCCCCCACAAAGATCACGACTTGACTACAAAATGTTTCCCTGAAATATTTAGTTATAGTCGTTCTCAAATCGTGCGGCAGTTGGGATCCATCAGACACCATTTTTCGATGGTTTTGTTGTTGGAAGAAAGGTATTGGAACCTCGAGTTCAAAACCTGAAATTAATTTAGCCTACTTTTTCAATCAAAACAACTGCGAATGTGCGTAAATAGGACGTCGGTATTGGGGTGGGTGTACTTCCACTTTTTTCAGCTGACTTTTCGTGCGTAAGCTTTGACACCAACGAAAAATCGCGACTGATCACCAGGTACTGAGCAGGTGAAACCTAACGTGCTCGTGGTTTACCACATTTGACGGTAGCCAATAACGCAGGGAACTTCAATGTTCCCCCGTCGAATTGATTTGGGAAATTTTCCAGTGATTTCTAAAAGAAACGTATCTTGGCGGCTGACATGTAATGCTTGATGAAACTGCTAGGTACATCAGACGCCATGAGTATAAAGAACGTCAGATTTCTTTTTCATCGGAACATTCATTGGCTTTGAACATTAAGCAGCTTAGATAAGGACTTTTTTCTGAGTGCAAATGTGGGATCTGTTTATTGTTAGTGCCTCAATACGAGAGAGTGGGGCTAGTTACCACCTCCAAATCCAATTAACCAAATTTCTACTTTCCTTGGCTCTATAATGTACGAAGGGTAGTCGAGTAATCAATTTTCTGATTGGTGTTTTATAAGGTTATGAGCAAAATCCGCCTTAGCTTAACTAAAGTTATCATAGTTGTCAAAACGCTAAATATTTTTTTCTCAAAAACTGCTCCAACTATTTCGATCACATTTCTTGTACAGACAGCTTCTAAATAACACAATAGCACAATAAATTGCCAAGTTTTCCTTATAAACTCCTCTCAAATGTTACTTGGTTCTTCAAAAAAATTGAGGTGATAGTAGAATAAAGTGCCTTAACTATTGTATAAGATATATAGCAGCTACTCCGGAAATTCTATCCACCACAGTTTCACTACCATTTCTAAAAAGTTCGTATTCGATGATTTCAAAACGGTGAACACGATCCTTCTAAAATAAAAAATCATTGAGCAGCACGATAAATTCTGGCACCAATCTTCGCGTAAAACGTTTTTATAAACAAAATGAAAAACAAATTTGACTAGTTAATACAATCTGGAGAATCGCTGAATGCACGTGGGGCCAAGGAAAGTTGTATGATGCGAAACGCACGATTTTTTTAATCTGTTGTAATAAGCCCGGTTCACATTGAAGAGACAAGCCTTGAAATGTACTCTTACAGTTGGCTGACCTCAGGCTCAAAAAATTTCAATTAGAACTCCGTCGGTTGTACTGCCGTCGAAGCGGTTATGCTTTAACTCTGTATAGGAACCCACATTCATTAGTGTGGGCGAGGCGAGTAGTAAACCAAGTTGTTTCAAGTTATTTTACGTCGTGGCTACTTTGAGTTCTGTTTGACGTATTTCAGTAACTGACCTATGAAATGGGTACTAAACGTTTCGTTTGATTGTTTTTTTTTTTTCTGCGTTCGATTAATTTTTTGACTCATTTGTGGTGCATCCATTTAATGAGTTGGGTGTAATTGACCCAGAATAATTCAGAGCTCTTAGTTTTGTTTTTTCCCCCTCTTTTTTGTGGGTTGTTGGTTTGTGCGTAATATTTACGTGTTTATCTTAGTTTTGCGGCGATTAATTAATTAGTTACGCCTTTACGTATAAAACAGCTTTTCGTATTATTTTCATCATCGTTTGTTTCGCGCTTTTTCTATCATTAGGTCAAGATCTCCTTGGAGGAGGAGGTCGTCGAGGACTCGCTCTCGCTCGCGCAGCGTCCCAGTGAGGCGCTCAAGGTCCTATTCGCGAGACCGTCGTTGATTCAAAGGTTTGTGGCGTTTTATTGTCGTTATATTATTATTTCGGCGAGGGGGATAACATAGAGCTGTAGAAATCAGTGTATTGGAGTAGAATCCGCAGGATTTTTCTTTTTGGGGAGAATATTCGTTCTCAACGCAAAGCAGAAAGTTCAGCAGTACTTTTCCCGGTAGTTTCCTGAGCAATTTAAAAAATAATATAAATAAAAATCCGATTAACATGAGTGGGTCACCCGCTTCTTTCACGTTGGATGTATAAACACATGAATTATGTTCAAAATTAATAGTCTTCGTTTCCTTTTCAGGAGCATTCATTGCTTGACCTGACCGCACGAGAGGTTCACCGTTACTGCATTATGGTTGCTATGTATTTTATCTATTCTCTTTTTTGTAAAACTGCCTAGACTTAGAAAACCTTGTCGATCACGGAATTGGTTGCTTTTGATTGTCCAAAACGGAATTTTGGAGCATTTTGACAATTGTGTTTCTTTTTCTTTAATTTATTTTATTTTTTTACAAAATTGTAGGGTGTCCCGTGTAAATTTCGTTTTTACGATAGACGATAGAACCTTATATACTTTGAACATGAGCGATCAGCGCTCCAGCTTCTTTGGAAAACGAGTATTTTATGTTATTATACAACGTATGTATTGAACTCATTTTTAACGTGTAACTTACTCAGTTCAGTAAATTTGAATAAAAAAAGTTCAGTAATATTATGGGTACTGTCTGAATCATTCCTTGGAATTTATAATGCTGTACCCCTCTTACATCCCTGCCGCAGAAACTATCTTCGAACCGCGTGACACCAAATCCAGCCCTCTGCGATAAAAGCGCCTGCATATTGATGGTACAATTTCCTGTTGTGAACGCGTTCGCGAAAAAACGGCTGACGAGAGACTGTGCACGGATATCGGTTGTTTCATGGCACGATCCTCGACAAAACAACCGATTTGTACCGAACAAGTAGTGGTGAACACTGGCTTACCACTGCAGCCTGAATACGTGATCCTGGTGTCTTGCCGAAGTACTGCAGATTACGGGACGTTTTCGAATGAAACGTGCCAGAAATACCCCGCCTACGTTCAAGTCTACGGGAAAATGTACGGGATGGAAGAGATTGTTCAAATGGTAGCGGGTTTGCAGAGTTCCTCCGACACATTACGGCGTTAATAAAGGGTGTACAGAGGTCGTAATTACTTCTTGTCATCAACTCGATATTTTTTTAGAAATTTTGCATCAACTACTAGGAAAACGCCTAACGTCATTTATTACTAAGCGAACTGTATTAAGAAAAAATTCGGCGAATTGGGCCAATTTCTACTGACTTAAAATGGGAGATATAAACCGCAACTATTTATTTTGATTAATTGAACAGTTTTGGTGGCCAGAAATTCGTAATCCTTAAACGATTCAATCGTGAAACAATTCGTTGTCGATTTCAATGTCTGGTGAGAATTTGTGCGTTATAGCGGTTTGATTTATATCTAATCGCGACTAACTCATCGGAAGCTGCAAGGCAAATACGCTGGCGCCTTCGGTTCACATTTGCTGCTCGTCATCTCCCGTTCGCGTCTCTTTCCAGCGCCTTGGGCCCGTGAATGTTTGTCGCTCTCGAGCTCCTTGCTGCTTATGATCTCTTATTCCACATTATTCCCAACCTGATACTTTCCTGCGCTGGACTGATGCGGTCAACATGATTTTTTCAGGTTTGTATTTACTGTTTGGAATTATAAGGTAAACGCTGTGAGTAACGGTGGTGGTAAGTGGTTTGAATTCGGGAACTTCTGAGTCGCTCCTGATTATGTAATGAACGTTATTAAACCCTTCCTCACTGATTTTCCAGTATCGTATCGCTGAACGCTCTTTTTCCTCTGATCGTTTATTTGCTCCAACTGTACACTTATTACCAACATTTAAACGACAACAGTTCCAAACTAAGATACTTCACGGAGTTTAGTTAGCTCTGAAACACTGCTTCCTGAGGAAGTTCGAGTTGTTCTCAGTACTTACGTCGCCTGGGGTGAATTCATTGATGTCAAAGACTTGAACTGATTTCTAGTTGTGGGACCCCCTTGTTGGTGCCACACGGCTTGCCCTGAGTGCTGAGTCTCTTCCGAGCCTTTGCCTAGTCTGAGCAGGTTGCTGGTGCTAGGAAGTGGTGAGAGAGAGAGGCACTACAGGGTTGTCTCTGACACTATTCTTCAGCAATACTGGATAACTGGAGCCAGAGCTCTCATCAAGAAGGTTCAACGTCAATGCCTTGCCTGCCTCAAGTTTTCTCAAGCTCGCATTAACCCTTATATGGGGCCCCTCCCGTCCAGTCACTTTTCCATGGAATGAGCCTTCTATCATGCTGGAGTGGATTTTGCCGGACCTCTCCTCTGCAAAGAGTCCACCCGTCGGAATGCCACAAGTCGTACGTTTGCCTCTTTGTGTGCTTCTCCTCTAAAGCAATTCATTTGGAAGCAGTTCCCAATTTATCCACGGAAGGTTTTTTGGATGCCCTCGACCGCTTTACTGCAAGACGTGGTATACCAGACCGCCTCTTTTCCGACTGCGGAACCAATTTCATTGGCGCTGCACGATACCTAAAGGAGCTTGACCAGTGGCTCTACGATCCCAAAAGTCAAGAACAAATCACCAATTACTGTTCAACAAAGGGAATCGAATGAAGTTTCAACCCACCTCGTGCTCCCCATTTTGGTGGACTTTGGGAGAGCGGAGTAAAGAGCTTCAAGACTCATCTATATAAAACCATCAGGAATCAACCTTTCACAGAGAGAGAACTAGCTACCATTCTTACGAAGATCGAGGGAACCCTTAACTCGGGCCCTTTGATACCAGCTTCGTCAGATCCCCAATGATCCTGCCCCCTTGACACCTTCTCATTGGTGGTCCAATCAATGCCAGCCTGCCTTCGAATCGTCTCCCCAGATGGCAGTTCATACGACAAAGAGTGCAAGCCTTCTGGGCATGTTGGAAAAGGGATTACCTCCATACCGTTCCGCAATGCCGTAAATGGACCAAGCACTCCCCGAGCCCCAACGTCAGAGATTTAGTTCTTTTGAAGAGGCTGGATCATCCACCCTTTCAGTGGCCACTGGGTAGGATCCAGGACGTCCACCCAGGACCTGATGGCATCATTCGAATGCTAACCATCAAGCTGGAGGGAGTTGACACTATTTGCGCATCTTTTGTCAAACTAAAGGGGCGTGTGACAAACCGCGCTGATATTTACAAAGCTGTTTGTGTATCAAGTAGGTTTTATTATTGCATGTACATCGCTCCTCTATAAGGGGTAATAAGCATATTATTATTATTATTATTTTCTTTGTCATCGCCTTCTTCTTCATTTTCTTCTTCTCCTTCTCTTCCTCCTTCATCAACATAAAACGAAAATGATGTTTCTGTTAACACTGCTATTAACAACTACAGTTTAACCCCCCCGCTCGACCTTAAACATGATTACTACATCTCTGTGATTACTATCTGAAGGGAATGTCCACCAGTGACTGTTGGGCGCACGAGAGGGGGAGCTTGTCCTGGATGTCCAAGTAGCATCTCCACTAGTGTGTTGCTCGCGTCATATCTGAACTGGTGGTCGTTTTATTGTGAAAATTAATACTTCTTCTTATCCTATTCCTTTCCCCTCCCAATCCCTATAGCCGTAGGGTAGTCTTAGAAAATATCTAATCCGCTGCATCACAGAACTTACCTTGGCCTCACGTGTATTCAACGATTCTCTTGACTCTAGGAACTAGTCAAATCTGTTTTTCATTATGGTTATAGCAACGTAACAATTGTATAGCCAAGAAAACGAGTGTGTCAGTAGTTCAATTTGCTAGGAAATGGCCCAACCGATTCTTTATTGTTTTGTTTGTGATTTTTTACTTTCCTTGCCTCTACGAAGTAGAGGAAAATTATGTAATTGGCTGGAGAAAAAAAAAGTTGAGTTGTATTCTAGTTTTACGCTTGAAGGCGTACTGAGTTCGAAAAATTCTATGAGAAAATAGCCTGTGCCTGTGAACGCAATTGAGGGAAAATGGCAGGATCAAATCAGCTGGAACTTAATATCTGTCCTGGGATGCCAAAATAAGGGGGGAAATGCACCCAAAACTAACTAGTTATCATAGTGATCAAAACGTGAAATTGTTTTTCTCAAAAACTGCTCTAACGATTTTGATTAAATGTTTTGCTCCTAACGAGACGACAATATGATGAAATTACTACTCGTGGGAAAATGACGAGAGCAGCATAATAGATTACCAAACATTTCGACGAAAATAGATTTTAGCGCAGTTACATCATAATAAACTCCGCTAAAGTGTTACTAGGGTCTTTGGAAAAATTGATGTGGTAGTCCGATCAAGTAGTACACAATAAGTCTATCATAAGATAAATAGGTATGATGGCCGTGGTACAAATAGGAGCAGTGGAATGAATAAATTCTAGAACTATAGGCCCAAACGGCTTTAACGATTTTTGTCTAACTTTCACTAGTATACCTGTATATTGTTCTCCATAAAACAGAGATTGAGCGAGATTACGACTAAAGTGTGTCAATAATCGCGTTTTTCGTTACGCTTTTCACAATTTACAGACTAGGAGCATAACTGACATTAATCAACCTCCGCGACATCATTCTTCTAGGAAAAAGGTTGTCTGTAACCAATTTAATATGAACTAGGTATCCTGGCATGCAATATGAATAAGTCGAGTTCCAGTTCAAAAATCGAACCTGTCACTAGACGGTAAACCAGGCATTGTGTTATGAACGAAATTTCCGTACTCCATTAAGTGTTTTGGTTATAATGAAGGTAGGCAACACGCCACAGTCAAAAGGCTCCTGTTTAGGTTCAATCTCTTGTTACTTCAGCCTCTTTTTGACTTCGAACAGCAGTTCACGAACATATGTAGGCGCCTGTTTGATCGTAGCGGGTTGCTACAGATAAGAATTGTGGATAATACTCACTTGCAATTCATTGCAGGTTTCCTATTTTCATAAATGAGGGCTCGTCGTAGAAATTGTAACCCGTAAATTACCTACATGTTGGTGACACAATAAAGGGAGAGGGTTGTGTGACAGGAGCCCTCAACTTCATTAGTTATGCAAAATCCACAACACATATCAGAAGTGTGCCCGAACCGAAATTGAACGGACTCCTATTTATTCATCATCTCCTGAACCTAAGTGCGCAGTTTTTATATAAAACATTTCGTTCTGCCACGTTAGAAAAAGGCTGAACTAACAGGAGATTGAAACTGGAGGAGCCAGAAAAACGCTGCGGGTGGCCTACCTTCAAACGGCCAGGCGCACTACAAATACGTGTTCTACTAACCAAATACAACTTGGGGCGACCACCAGCTTGACCGCTGCCTGCATTCACAGTTGAAGGCTCACTGAAGAAATCGCACAGTAAAGTATTCCTTCAGGCGTTTACTCAATCCAAGAAACTTAATTTCGGCTCAGGACCCGTGTGTCTGTAGTTCAATTTGCGGGAGAACAGCGTGAACGATTGAGCTGGTTGTTTTTTATTCTAATATACGCTGCTACACTCACCATTTATTTTTCCTTCGTCTTTGCTCTTCCACTGCAGATAGACGCTGCACCTCTTAGCGCAACCTCCTCACTCCGTGAAACGAAGCTGAAGAGACCGAAACCGGCTCTAAGCCAGATGCACAGATTCACGACTGTTTTCTCTCCCCCCTTTTGACGGACAAATTAAAAACTCCGAGTAAAGATGGAGACCAATATAACTTTTATTTTTGATACGAAGAAAACTGGCTTGATGTTTTTATACAACACATTGCACTATGAGACTCGTGGCCCTGTGACGAACAAAAGTGTCGGAGTAACTTTCGGCCGAAATCAAAACTGACAAATAAAATGAAACATTTTGTGGAACAACAAACGTGAAACAACACGAATTTCATTCATTAGCTACACATTCGTGGAGATTTAAAACAGAATGATTTAATGGATCAACACGTGCTCCCCCGAGCTGCCTCTTCAAACTGCATAAACTGTGCATATTAAAAAAAGAAGAAAAAAAACGTTATCTCAACAAAATGCGCAATAGTTTCGTTTTAGTAAAAAGCGAAACTTTGAATTTTGATGACAGTTGAAACAATCGTACGACAAAAACTACGATGTGTTATGTTAGTCCCAGGGGACAGAAGGCAAGAGTTGTGTGGTAACATAGGTAACGAACATGGAGAGCGACGGTCTTGCTGACAGTGGGCAACTAGGAAACTAGAAACCACTAGTGGCTGATGATCACGTCGTTGTTACATCGCAGAAGGAATGTGGCGCGATTGTTGCGAAGGAATTACATGTGGCACATACACACGAGGGTTGAGATTCCTTAATGTAATACTGTTGCGTGACTAGATGTAGCTCCCCCGCCACAATTGTCGATGCGATTATCATTTACCGGACGACTCGAGTCAATGTCACGAATTAAACCCTCAGAATTGGCCACTCCTCATGATTTATTGTTCCCCTGACTCCCACGGGCGCTTCCCACTACTTTTCACTTTCGTACCCCTACGAAAAGAGAACTAGCCAAAAATAGGGATCTACCTCTCTACCTACTGCTTTATTTTCCTTAGTTCTACAAAGTTATGTAATCGACTGAAAAAACAAAATTGTGAGTCTCTTCAGATTTTAACGTTTTAAGGGCTTCTAAGTCAGAAAATCACCATTTGCGCAAATGGTCTGTGTCTGTGAACACGATTGAGAGAGAGCGGATTCTTTTCAAATTCGATATTAAGTCCGCAGATCGTTAGGGACCTCGAAGTAAGGGTAGGAGCCAACTCGGACAAAGCTATAATTATAATTATTATAGTGATCAAAACACCAGACTCAAAAACGGCTGAAACAATTCTGATTAAATCTTTTGTATGGATAGTTCCAAGCAATTTGACAGAAGATTATAATTTTCACCCACGAAGAAATGATGAGAGCGGCACAACAAAGTGATTTTAGTGGTTCGTTCATCATTAATCTTGCTCATGCGACAAAAGCGTTCTCACAAAATCAGAGTGGTAGTCCCATAAACTACGATGGAGGTGAATAATGATCAAAAGATAATCGAAAGCTCCTCACAAAATTCCGAAATTCAAACCTAGTTTTTTGTTAGGCCAACATTAGATAGTTCTTTCAAGTTATAGTAATTGATACCTATATTTTATACAAACTCGGCAGAAATGGACTAAATTACTAGCGACGAAATTGAGGTAACCCATTTCAACAGTAATACGATTGTCTACTTCCATTAGGTTGCGTTTTTTGTTACAGACGAAGTTAGTCGTCAAATCGATATGAAAGCATAACTCAAATCTAATGGAAATGGACTCGTCCTTCCTCCGTTGTATCATTGAAATGCGTAGAACTTCGGTCGACGAATATAGAACCTGAGGATGCTGTAGATTCCAGCGTTTATTCGTCTGGGAAGATAAACTATTTTGGAGCAGTTCATGTTTACAGTTTCCGGATTATAGGGAAACCACCGCGAAAAAGTCAGTCAAAGAAACGGCTACGGTTTGTACTTCAGGGGAAGCCCTCAATCATTTTGTAGCCGCTATCAAACTACCTTTATGAAGGTACCTTATTGTAGTACACGGAACCAAACTGCTCTCGCCATTTTTTGATGGATGAGACTTTTGCAGTCTGGTTCTGTTCTTCACACAATTTAGTCGACATCTTACCATTTTGAGAAATACAACATTTTGGCGTTTTCCTCACTATGATAATTATAGTTAGTATTCGGCCGATTTTTCTCAAGAGCACATTTTGATCTTATTGGATGCGTTGATGAGCAGGCTTAATATGAAATCTGTGTCGATTTAGTTCAGTCGTTTTCTCTAAAATTGTGTTTTCGAGACGCGAAGAAAAGTTCAGCTTATTGGCGTAAAACTGGGTATTGATAGAAATTTCATTAACTCACCGACTGCGAGGAAAAATCAATGTGCACAATACCAAGCAACTTTCCCCTGACCCATTCTTGTCGCCACCCGTGGTTGTTTTGACGCATCTGAGCGCCGAACAATTTACCTTGATAATTTATTAGTCAATTGAAATTGGAAAAGTAGTTTTATTTCCACAGGGATTTTATATTTCTAAGCTGGTTTTAAGTACACGCGACACCATGAGAATGGAGATTCTTGCAATTTTATTATAAAACGGGTTTTCGCTATTCCGCCTAGGATATTTCATGTATTTCAAATGTCTTGTGTTTGTACAGAAATTGCTAAAAATACGCGCAGTGGGGCGGTAGGAGGTGGGGGATTCCCAACCACTTGCCGTTCAATATTTTATTATACCTCTCAGACCTTGTTAGAACTTTGATCTGACTGATCAGAGCTGTAGACGCTTCACTTAACCAAGGGCTTCTAAATGACAATAGGATAACAGTAACGCTTCATTGAATATCGCACACAGCTGACAGTTGCCAAGTGGGAAAAGAGGGCGTTATTTTGTCACGACTGGATTTTCGACTTGCAATCCCCCCCAAACCAACACCACAAAGGAGAAATATTATTTTGGGTGTATGGGGCGAGGACTTCGATTGAGTTACAAACTTCAGGAAAAGTCTGTCAGCAATCTCCCAGCTGTAGCTGGTGCGGTCAGTGTTAAACAATGTAAGTACAATTCGTTTCCATGTTTTAATTTTTGGATCGTCGATTTCACAGTTTCAATTACAATTAAACTGCCAATCTTCAAACTAAAACGTACGCTTTTATGGAGGACATTATTCGCATGATGCACGTTATCCATAGACAACTTTTCTGGTCAGATTTACTAAACCAGAAAACTTCGTAAGATCTTAGAGGCATCTGAATCTAGTGATGGACGAGAAGAGAGCCATACGACGACTTCAAACCCTAACTACAAATTCCCGCATTTCTGCTCCTTGGCAATGTTTGAGCTAGCCCCAGATTTTGTTTTTTCCAAGAAGTTCTTTCAACATCTTCCAAATGACGACATTTTTAGTTTCAATTGTTCAAGTTCACAATGGAAGTTTAGAGGAAAAAAATACGTGTTTCCCAACTCCGAAGTTCTCTCTGTGAAAGATAGTTTACATTCATCTGACACTAGGATCTTGGTTACAAGCCAAGAATAAGGATTGTATGAGATGGAATTTTCTCATAACATTGGACACTAAGAACTTCGTGCATTTCACCTCCTCAGAACGCCAAAAGATGTATTTGAACCTGGTACATAAACCTACTTTTCTTATACGCCCGATATTTTAGCTTGTTTCATGTCATCCGAGGATGTTTCATCACTCACTTATTGCTTTACTAATCTATTCTGAGTGGTACCCATTTATAGACCTTAAAAAGCTCCAATTAGTTCTCGTTCTGAAGCATTTGAAGACTGCCCGACATCAAGAACTGTTTCGCTTTCTGAGAAATCGAGAATTTGGGGTTCCCACTCACATAGGCTAATCGCGAGCGTGCGTTGAATTCATTAGACGCATTCACCTTTACATCGCGAGCTCATCTTAAGAAGATCGAGCTGTCGAAGTTCCCACTAAAATATAACTTTACGTTTCGTCATTGAACTCGCATTTCGTTAAAAGCGGCGTAGAGTTTGCTCATGAAACAAGTATTTTAGTTTGGTAGAGCTCAAGAACAAAGACCATTTTGTTATTTATTGGAGAACTTTTAATTTTATTAGTTTTATCAGCGTATCATTGTAGTTTTCAAAATAAACTTTAAGGTTTAGTTCCACAAAAAAGTATCCTTCCGCATAATACGCCCGATAAAACGTGAGAAAGATCAGGAAGTCGATTTACAGACATTAATATGAGGAGGAACACCATTGTTGGCGAGTTTCCTTGATTTGTGATGAGGAAAATGGAAATGAAGCTACTAGCTGCAGTGATAACTACATACTGGCTGGTCACGGTCAATAAAGGCTAAAATATACACTTCTTGAAACCTTCAATGTTTGGCTACAGGATCTTCAAAAATCGACACTCGACTCGAAAATTATTTCTTACGAGTAGCAAACGACTAGCGTAAGATCTCTGTTCTTGATAACACTCTCAGTACTGAAAGCACAGAGTCACTCGAAAATTCATCCTACTTTCAACACATTTCGGAGGAAGAGAGAGAGCGAGAGAAAGAGAAGAGGTCAAATCATTTGGGGCTCGTGTAACTACAACGAATTTTCATTTTGAGACCATTCACACTTCTTTCTCCCGTTTGGAGCTCATAGTCTCACAGTATATACATAAAACGTTCCGACTGTTTCAACCGTCCGCAAATGTGAGGCAGAAGGATTGCATTGTGAGATGGCAGCGCTCGCTCGAAGGGAGCTCGGGAGGACGTCCCGGAGGATCAAAGCTACTTTTTAGGCCTGTTCTGGTCCCATTAAGTTTAAATACTGAGTAAGAAGCCAGAGATTTTTTTTCTTTCTTTTTGAGCTATAAAAACAACAAGTTTTTAATTTTAAATTTTACCGCAATCCATTTTCATTATGTAAACGTTCAGAGTTCATTTTATTTGTTTTTTTATAAATTTTTTTTCCCCAATTCTTTTTTTAATACTTTTTATTTTACTTTATTTTTTTAAGCGCAAGGGAAAAAGAAAACAAATATAACAAAAAAAGAGAGAGCTCCCTAAAAGTTTATCTTTGTACATAAAAACGCCATAATGCACCCAAAATAATAACTGAAGCTGAAGTGACGAAACATATGGTTTTACTTCTTTTTTTTTGAGTTCGTTTCAGAGCCAAAAACATTTTGCTTTTCTCGGTAAATTCACAATTACAATAAATATTAAGTCTATTAACAATTTATTGTACCGATCCTATGCCACTCGTAACGCACCGTAGTTCATCGTTGGCGCTCTAGATTTCTTCGCTTTATTTATAAATACAAGAAGAAAAAAAAACCCACTTGCGTCGACGGAGCGGCGACTATTGAAAACGACGAGTGGCATAGAAGCTTACAATACGACAAATGTACAGGTTTTCGGCCCTTTAATTCATATACTTTGTAGGGGAGAAAGAAAAGAAAATTAACAAATTATATATATATATATAAAGTAAAGGGGGGGGGGTACCACTAGAGGAGGCTTAGCACGCTTCAAAAAATCTTTTTTTCCAATTTTAATTTTTTTTAAAATTTGTAATTAACTATTTCTTGTTATATATATTTACATTAATACGCTACAAACATTGTATCTCAACAACCTATTGACTATCTTTTTTTCTCTCTTTTTTTTCTTTCGTATAAATTACACAGGGGTACAAAAAATGGGAAAAAATCAGGGAAGGGTTGATGGTAAAATTTGACTTAATAGGAGGGGGAGGGGGAATCAGGAGGAAAACGAATCCAACAAGTCGCCATTGCAAGGGGAGGGGGGGGGATTCTGACGATCAATAGATTCCCAATAAGGTTGGGTTAAAGCAAGGCAGCCAGCTTTGTGTTGAGGCGACGTTCAAGTTATTTTCCACTATTGATAAAGGTGTCACATTTATATGTTATGGAAGGGGTGCAGGTGCGTGGTGGAGTCATTAGAGTAAGCTGTTGAGTGCTTCTTCACTGAACGAAAACTTGCCGAATTAAATGAATGGTCATAGCAAGCGAGATGGGAATCCTTTTCCTTTTTCCAACATGTGCGAACGTTTAAGGAACAAGTGGTTTGAGCCAGTTATTCGTGGGACATGGCGACTTGAATTCGCTCCACTTCTTAACTCTCAGTCACTTCCTGCCAAGCCTAGCGCCTTCAGTGCAGAGATACCAAGAAACCACGAGTTGCTCCACAGTAGTTTCTGCAACGGTGAGTGACGGTTATTGGAGAGTACGCAAACCTTGCAACTTATATCTATCTGACACATGGGCAGCAGCTCCCCATTGGGAGACTGGCTAAATGACAACCTGCTGTACTTCCACAGGCCTGGGTTCGGTGGAAGCTGAGTGAGTGTCCGATAGAGAAACCGCAACCTCCATGACTTTCGAATGATGTAAGTCTATTATGCTTGCACGGCCTCACGCTACTCAGGTCAATGACTCATAAAGGGAGAAATGCCAGGACCAGCTGGAGTAACACCGTTAATAAGTTCTTGGTATAACAATGGATACTGTGAACGACAGGTTTGTTGGTCAAGGCGTCTGTCTCTCGTCCACCATTAAAAACTAAAAAGTGGAAGATTTCGTAGGAGTGCGTTAATGAGGCTTATACGAATGTCTTCATTTAAAACGGATAACCAAAAGGAAATTTCGTTCCAAAGACGTCATTTTCTACTAGCCCATCGAGCAATTGCCGAGAACACCATCACAACGAGCTCACCATTTGATCATATTGCACTCTGAACTGGAAATCAGCTTTCGCTAGATGGGCATGACGAAAGTGAACACGTCAGACCAATACTCAACAGTCGATCAAGGTGGATTGGGGGGGGGGGGGGGGGAATAATACGTAGGAGCACAACACAAACTTCGTAAACAAGTTATCTCATTATGAGGCCTTAAACGTGCATTCTCTTTCCACTCTACCGCTACAATTTACCAAATACACCCCTGTAGACGACTTTCTTGGAAATGGACTTAAACCGTGGTCATTCTTGGATTCAAATGCCTCCAACATTTAAGAAGACAGTCAACATTTTATCAACAACTTGCCCCCTTTTATAATTATTTAATCGTCTCTTACATACCCCAGTGTTTTGAGAATATCATTCGTTATTATTTAAATGCTACAGGAGGAGGAAACAAAAACATATTGTTTAACTTGAATAATAAACAAAACCTTTTTTAAATAAATTAAAAACTTTGGATGGGAGTGAGGGGGAAGGGTGAAGTGTATCCAAGGAGGCAAGAAGAGAGGAGGTGTGGTGGAGTTGAGGAGGGGGGATGAAGGAAAGGAGTGAGGTAGGGGAGGAGATACAAAAAGATTACACCTGTTTACTTATTTATGAACACATTGGTTATAACGTCGCCCTTCTGGAGTCTTTATTTTTTCTTTTTGAAATCCCAGAACCTCGTCTCCTTATTTTTTCTATAGGAAATGAAAAACAATTTCATCGAAAAATAAATAAAATAGTCAAAACAAGTAAGAAACTCGGTAAGCAAAAAAGGAAAAAAAACAAACAAAACAAAATCAGTCACAGTGAAACCTTCTATTCCCCACTATTTTTTCACAACTGATCAATTGCTGTTGACTACAGTGGAATCTGTATGTCGAGAGTAAAACACTCCTTATCACATTTACTGGAGCCTCTAGTCCTGTGGTGAACTGTACAAACGCCACACATTCACAGATTAGTGGTGACAGATAAAGAGTATGAGAGGGAACAAAATCTACAGTGGAACCGGTGGAGATACACTTCGGACAAGTTACGTCAGAATGTTACATTGTAAACGTTACTTAAAAATTAAATTCCTTCGTCTTTCCTCAAGTCCTTCGTACAAAAAAAAAAGTTAACTTTTCGTGAGACGAATAACGGCAGAGGATGGGGGATTGGGGGGTGGGGTGGAGGAGTGGTAGGAGGGGATGGAGGGAGGGAGAGGGGTGACAGCAGTTCTTCAAGCTTTGTCTAATAAGGTCGAAGAGGGGGAGAGAGACCGCTGTCAGTGTGAGACAACTGGCGACTGTTGGAGGCAGACCATGGACACGTCTTCTTCGCCCGATGCGGCATCGACGGGAGGTCGCGATGAGTCGCGGTAGTTGGTTTGGAAGATGGCTTTCGGCCTGCGGTGGAAGTGCATGTGGTCCACGTCCATCGCATCCAAATCCCCTCCTATTCTTCTCACTAAACCTGAAATACGCAGAAATGTTGTTAATGTAAAGTTGGTGTAAATTGAAAGTCACGACGGTGCGCTTTTATCAACTCGTTGGAAACCGTAGCTCTGTGTTTAATTATCTATTCTCACAATTTAGATTCAGACCACTCACCTAGTCCTCATTAGCCCTCGCTTTAAAGATGTTCGCTTGTTTTCTTTCTGCACTTCAGTTATATGTTCTTTTGTTCAACTAAACTTTTTTTTAATACTACTTTTTCGTGTTTCGTTAATATTGCAGATGTTACATTTGAAAGGTTTTGGGCCTCTGGAAACTCAACTTCTGAGTTGGAGTATTGGAATGGTGCAGTGAGTCGTTGGGTTACTACAAATTCGCGAAGTATATCCCGTACCTCTTCATATTATCCGTTATCACTGAGTTGTTCCCTCATTTGATGACCAACTGCTTTAGCTTTTGCTAATACTTCTCGAATTACTTCCTTCGCGGCCGATTTTTCCCGCGTGACGAAGCAAATAAAACAAAAGAAATGTAGAAAACGATTATGATTACAATCAAGTATCAGCGCCTGTTGAACGATTTCTCAAAAGGACTGTAGATCTCAGCTGTAAGTATGCTCCTATATTTAGCCAGAGGTACTCGTTTCGATACAGCTTTACCCATCAGTGTTTTATCCTGTTCATTGTATAATCCAACAATCGAGGACGTCGGACGAGTCAAAAAGGTTTTCTGATAACTTATTGGTATGAAGGACTTAAAGTTGTTATAGCACTGTAGGCCACAAAATCGTCTGCTATGTTGCTACAAAGGTACCAACATTTCCAGTTGCCTTTCTACCTACAGATCTACAAGTGGCGAGGTGGTAATATTCGTGGGTGCTGCTATCAATTGGTTTAGCCAGTGTCAACAGCTAGTGGTTGACTTGCGAAGCCTAACTAGTCTCCGTGGTGCATCAAAGTAAGTAATCTGGATTTTGAGGATTCTGAATGAACTAATCTCTGGCTGTTCTTCGAGAGGACAACGAGGCTGCAAGACGTCTCACAGAAAAAAGCTCGAACTACATTCAAATTCCAAACACATACTAAGATGATTATTTTATCATTTGTGATCGTATCAACGCGAAAATGGTAAAAGTGTCACACGTCGAGTACGAATTTCAATTAGCTGATTTATTAATGAAGCCTCTGCCTCACATCAGGCTATTGTTTTTACGTCAAAAATTAGAGGTGCGTCACTTTAAATTTGATTCTATTCGTCCACTTTCGCTACGTTTCGTCCCTAAATTAGTACAATAAAGGAAAGCGTTGAATTTTGTATTCTCACAATTTAGATTCGGACGACTCATCTGGCCATTATTATCAGTCCTTGCTTGTATGACACTTCACTCGCTTGTTTTCTCTCTCTCTTTGCTCGTTCGTTCTACTATAGTCTACTAAAGTAAAAATAACTGTAAGTAATAATACAGTAATAAGTACTAGTTCGTTGATAATGTACACGATAAATTTAAAATCCCACAAAAAGCTCATCCATGTGCTCTACTGAGTCCTTTCGTGTACATTTTTCACTCATGACCACCCACACAGCCTAGCTGTGCTTGTTCCACTTGAAACTGGCAGAAATTCGTGAATCTGCTCACACAATCGACAACAGAACGTTAAATTAGTCTCAATGCGGGCAGGACAACGCTTCAGACGCTCAAAACAATCCTCGCAAAGTGCCAGATAAACTCAGCCGACTTCGGATCAGAGACGGTTCTCTTAAAGACAACGAGTAGAGCGCCAAACCGTTCAATAATACCTTAGTTCATTTTTCCGTATCAACAACCAATGTACAGCTGTCAGTCAACCACCCCAATGGTCGCCACACCGTCAGTTCTGCTCTGGCCAGACTCCTCATTCACCAATCATTCCATCGATCACCAAGTTTCTTCAGTCTGCCACAAAGTCTCGACTTAATCAATATTACTTCAACAATTAAGCTTACAGAGATCGTTGATGGTTAGACGAGTTCTTCTTTCAAATTCAAATGAAGCAAATTTTCCAAATCTCTTTGTCTGTATGAAGCAATAATGTTCACTTCTCAAAGACACTTGAAAGTCAGACTACACCCAGTACTTACTCGCTAGACATTGACAATATAAGTAATTGTTGTGCACCAAAAAGAGAGTATCCCAGTCACGCAGTGCTTTCAGCGTGAACCAACCATCGTCGTGCCATCACTCAAGGAAAGCTACTGACAGCTTTCAGATCGCAGCCTCATACAAAAATTACGCACAACCGGCGATGCGCTTTCCTCCAACAGGATGTTAATAAAATTAACGTAAGTTAGGTGGTGTGAGAATGCTGTATATAGAACTAACATGCATCAAAGTAGTTTACATGCAACTACTACGAGAACGTCAAGGGGTTGAGGGGGGTGTGGAGAAGAGAGCAACAAGGGCAAAATATTGCCGGGGGATCTCAGAGTGTAAGAGGGGGTGGAGGGGTGGGAGTGTTCAAAACGAGAGGTTTACAACGGATTAGGGGGGAAGTCGCAACAGAAAACTTACTTATATTTAGTTAGAGAATGACTGTTGTGTCAGCGAGAGGGCATGTCATCGGTGAGCATAACCGGGTAGCACATCTAAACAACGACACGACCTGGTTCAAGTCAACTGCCACAAAACATGTCAACTGCTAATATTTATCCTATTCATTTTGACTCGAATACGTTACATAGGCTCGTAAAATTGAGAACTAATGGAAAGCGAGTGAAAGTGTGGCAAGGGCTTGGTTTAAAGCGCCCAAGCACAATGTTCAAGGTACAGCCCCCCCCCCCCCCGTACACTCGTTCATGAAGGAATAACTTTTTTCGTGGATAGTTTTGAAGCTACTGGAAAGCTCAGCAATTTTCTCCGAAGTGGCCGAACGAAAAAACTGGGCGTACGTTCTCTTTTTTAAACAACCTTTTTTATTAAATAACTAAAGTGAACTTTATTGTCTGAAAAATCACCATGGAGCACATGAACGTCCCATCCGTCCATCTATAGTCTTATGCTAGAGGCCGCTTTCTTTTCTGCCTACGTTTATTCAGTGTCGGTGGAGGGTTTGCTGCTAGTTGAGAAACTATTGGGTTCGAATGGTTAGCCATGCGAGAAAGTCTTCATAGATGAAATTGCTCCATTAACGAGCTCTTGGGCATGATTGATAGCTCTACGTTCGTGTAGCAACTGAGTTATATTTTTAAAGACAAGTACTCTTGTTTGCAGTGTATTTGTTAACAAGGTTTTGAAAATGTATCTCTAAAATGGCAGGTTGTCAATTATCTAGTCTACCGATAGAGAATGGTTGCCCATATAATACCACAGAGTGGTATGACCCTGGAGAATCTGTGCTATCTGGGAGGAATTCTTAATATGGTTTCCAACCTTATCTAACTATTTACAAAGGGACAGAGCCAACTATGGCCATGTTTTATTGTCATAACATCCTTACAACAGCTGCAGCTCACTGTTGTAAGAACTGTCGTGAAGCAGCACTTGGTTTCTTGTTTCCTTCGCACTTAAGGCGCAAGAAGTTCAGGATGGAAAATCTTTGACAGAAAAGAAGAGGAGCTACACATTAAAGTCGCCGCGTCCTGTGAGGAACTGGCTCATCCAGTGATGGCTCAACCCAATTTTCCCAAGACGTTCACAAATGTTGGCAAAATAACTCACACGTGTCATCCCTTCTCGCCTGTCATTTATCCAATACCCATTCATCCAGCACGGCAAGTATATGCTCAATAGAGAGGTGTCTACATGAAATTCAGCCCAGTGCCAAGTCAATAGGTAACTGACCAGTGATCGCTTAGAGCACTTCAGTAGATGCTGTCTTAGCTGCCCTGGACAATGGGGCAGTACCCAGTTAAGCCTAAGTAAATGACCCTGTACCGTGATTGTGTCTTGGTAACTCACAGCAGGGGTGGCCTTAGAGGGCCTGGAGATGTTCGCTGAACCGCCACCTCTCACCTCTATTGACTTAACTACTTGAATTGATTCTCAACAAGGAGCGTGGGGCTGCCAAAACGTATTGAAGGTTGCACCTTTCTTAGTTTGTTGTTTTCTCCCCCCCCCCCCACCATCCCCATCACGTTGGTTTCAACCCCACGAATTATTATTATTTGAGCCACTGGCCAACGTACAGAACGCTCAAAGAGGCAATTCGTTTCTTCTGGGATTCACCAGGCTTTTACATTTGGTTTATCTTCCTGTTGCTGTTAATGCTCATCAGTAACTTCATACTCCCTCTCCTTTCCTTCCACTTTTGAGATGCTGACTTGGCAATACAACAATTGTCCAGCTCCTTTGTATCTGTTGTGCTTCCTATAGTTACTGGATTCTACTACTTCTTGATTGTACTTCGTTGTCTTCTGTAGGCTATTTCATCTTTTTTGTTGTTGGGCTCGCACCAGTATGTTGAATAAATAAATAGGTGACATGGCGAATACCTTTTCATTGAGGTTCAAGTTCCCATTTTCATGCAAAATTCTCATATTCGACTAACTTTTCATAATTGTTTCATTTGGTACAATTGAGTGGTCTAGTCGGAAAAAAGCAAGAGCCACACTCACTCAGCAGTTGGTTTTAGTATGTTGAGTTTTGGAACGCTCATGCTTGCAGGAGTAAGAGAAATCCTAGACAAATGGTCACAGGCGTTGGCGAAGATGAGAAAGAACAGGCAAAGCAGACACTCAACGGTTAATGTGGTTAGCAGTGGATTATATCAAATCGAATTCCATCATACTTAAATAACTCTCAGTTTACAGTAATTGTTAGGTTACCTCAATCACTTAATTTTTATCGTTGTTGCAAACATAGTAAGCAATCAAATCAATATTAGCTGTTTACCAGGCTGGTTGGATGGTCCAGGTTCGACCAGGGGTTGTACAGCGGGACTCGGCGTACTGCTAACTCCAACGACGGTGTTAGTGCCTTCATCCGCAGTCCGTTTGAAAAAATTATGTTGAAGGGCGTAATAAGGTGTGACGCGAGTCTTCGGATCAAAATCCAACATCCTGTAGATCAGATCCTGAAAAGAAAGAAAAAGTGATCATGGACAGCCAATATTGTCATTTTTTCCCAGATTATCTTATTGATCAAAGTTTGTGACAAACCTAGTGAAGAGACATTCTAAGAGGCTTTAGTTTTCAATGGTTTGCTCGATGCAGTACTGTGGTGAGAGCTCTGAGGGATGTTGAAAAATGCCGCTTATTGCTTCAATCTCAAGACACCACAGACAGGTAATTTTCATTCTTGGCATCACGTGGTCTGTTTGTGTGTGCGCATGTGGCCACTTTATGAGTCTCCGCAGTGGATATTTTCATCTCCAATGGCAAGATCAATAACGAGGTGATCGTTCTGTGTCGTGCCTGGTACAAGTGGCCAATCCACTACTACGGGTAGCAGGGTATGGGACACAGCTTTGACGTATATCCACGACTTTCCTCCCGACCGATCAAAGGTCGCCTCAGTCAAGGGGTCTTTGGCAACAACCAAATTGTACTTTGTAAGCAGCTCTATATATTCCTCCCTGCACCATCCAAGGTCCAGGGATTCCCAAAGTGGTGATCTGGCGTTTGCGCCGGCACAAACCAAACAGGGTAGTCATGGCAGTGGTTGAAGGCTGTTGGCAACTGGCACGCCGAAATGCCTGTCAAATTATGTAACAACCAGCTCAAAACTACTTGTTCGTGGCTACAACTGATTTCTCCTTGAGCTTGAGCATTTAGCTTGTACCTCTCAATTTAGAGTTTCATTTGTTCTTGCTCAGCTCTCTCATTCTTTTGAACCGCTTTCGATTTTTCCTATTTAACCTTAGCTTTGGTCCAAGGAGACAAGATCATTTAACACAACAATTCTTTGACACGGGATCAAACCAAAGTCCACTGCCTTCTAGATATTGCTTGTCTAACTGCATTCAATTGAAGGGACAGTTAGCATGGTGAAATCGAAAGGAGGCTAACTGTGGTTCAATTTTCTAACCTTCATTATCGAGATCCCAGATTCAGCAGTTTTGGTGAAATAGGCCCAAACAGACGTCTGTACACTCACATCTCAAAAATATCTGTCCTACGAACGTTTCCTTATATTACAATATTGGGAACACGTAACTCTGGATCGTCATTGCACTCTTTAATTTAATGAATGTCAATCCCCTCTGTATGAGTGGTTTGTTACCTATCTGCGGTGCCTAGACTGTCAAATTCATCACGAACTCAAGAGAACCTCGATTATTGCATCTATTTCATACACGTACCTTGAACTTGAGGTAATCCAAAACTGAATGTCCTGGTTCACCTAATCTTCGGCCTCCGGGGCCACCAGACTCGACCCCTAGGATGTCGTGAAGACGCCTGGAGCCAGGGCTGCGGTATTTTTTGTTGTCTTTTGTTTTCCTAAGAATGTAATTTCCGTTGGAAAGCTTTTCGAAGTACTTTCTCGTTTTATGCGCCTGGTCTAGCAGGTGCTTTGGGGGCATTCCGAGGACTTCGACGATTTTATTCATCTGATCCACCTGAGTGAAAGAAATAAAATGGTATAGACATTTTTTTTGAAACACGATTTAAAATTAGGGGTATAATTCAGAAGAGGAATGCCCACAAGAAAACATTCTCAAAATAATCGGGGAATGCACAATCAAGATATGCAGATCAGGTTGTAGAGTCTCCCAAACACATCATCAGCGTAAAAAATCCAGCCAACCGGTGTTCGGCGTTCAATTCCATAAAGATCAAGGTGTGATCGATTAGTTAAAGACCAAAACTTATTCTGTTAGCAGCGAGTATAGAGTTGTTACTCCTCCCACACTCACAACAGGCCCAAAAACTGTACACAACGCCGTAAAAGTAATTAGTGTTTTGAGGAAACCTTTCACATCCAAATGAGCACTCATTTGCTTTGCTGCTACATATCTAGAACATATTGAGTGACAGACCCAAATGTATGTTGCGATGCATCACTCGACTTCTGACACGTAAATTTATTATAAATCTTTGGTGGCAGACCTCCATTGCTGCTTGGAGCGCTGCTGAGGGGCAAGACAGTGAATGCGTCAGTCACATATTTATTCCTTTTGGCAACCACTAGAACGGGTTCAATTTCTGTATCATTGAATCAGATCCCCATTCTTTGTAGAACACATCCCCTACAGTGTGATACTGACAAGCGCTGACCAGATTCGTGATACATCTGCTTCCTGTCTGCTCAATTGAGAAACTGTGCATCCAGAATCGAAAGTGAAGTCTTTCAACCTCTACGCATCTCATTTACATCATTTTCCTTTATTTAGGTAGCGTTATCACAGGACATTCGATAGCCTCCCAACGTAATTAGAACACAGGGTTTTGTTCACAAATAAAAATGGAGCAGATTTACCAACACAAACTGGGTGGGAGCGAATGCGAACGACAACACTTCGAACAAAGTGATACGTTTCAAACTGACAATATGAATATTATCCAGAAAATCTAGTAGTTCAAGTTGCCCCGTCAGCACACAAACCCCAAACGATTGTTGACCTAAATCACCGCATTTGGTTCAACACTGTGCAAAGTCCTTAGATTCTAGTGAAATTGCAGTTGCTGGGGAGGTCAGATGTCATCCAATGACATAATGTTCAATGAACAGGAAATTGTACATTTTGATAAAAGCGCTGCGTAGGGCTGTTGGCGTTCTTAGTGTTAGGGGAGTCGCACAAAATCGTTAGTCAGCTTATTTCTTAAATGTTGTCCAGAAACGTGTTATAGATTGGAAATGTCTTAATGTTGTGTCACAATCAATTATCAATAGGAACTGAAAATGTTTATTGCGTTCTTCTTACAAAAAAGAAATTTTCGCAAATATTTGATTTCGCAATTAATTAAGCCAAAAGTAACGGTACTGTAAGATTATAAGTATCTGAGGTGAATCATCTGAGGTTTTACGCGAATGTTAATTTACGTCGAATTTCTTTTGGGCGCGTTGTGCAAATGTATTCACAATTGTGCCAGATGGGGGGTTTGGAGAAGAAAAATAGCAGCTGATGTGAATTTTGAAATGTTACCTTTTGCTCCTATGTGTTAACATCACCCTCGTTTTCGTAAATGCAACTCTCGTAAATGGAGTCCAAAACACAACGTGAGAGAATTCAAGCAGTGAGATGGACAATTTGAAGGCTAACCGTGAAAAATTAACATCGAGTAGAACATTCAAGTTAACTGTCGATCTTGGACAATCTGCCATTTGTGTTCAAGGCCAACAGTTTCGGGCGCCAATGCTGAATTATTTAAACAGAGTTGGTAAGACGTATTCCTCGCGATTCTGGCGAGTCCCGCAACATTTGCCAATTTTCCTCGTATATCTTCGTTTAATTTGGTTCATTTTGCCGCTCACTAGGAGCCACTTTAAAGAAAAATCAGTGCCCTGTCCAAGGATAGCGTGATGAATTGAGCGTAACTCAATTCGCTAGGCAGCACAGTGGGAAGTTACCCCTCGACGTTGTACCGAATAAGAACCACTAAACATAAAAGCTCACCTCATTAGCCCCGCTGAAGAGAGGTTCTCCAGTGTGCATCTCTACCAATATACAACCTAAACTCCACATGTCAATAGCCAAGTCGTAAGGGATTCCCAGTAAAACTTCTGGCGACCGGTAAAATCTCGACTGTATGTATTGGTATATCTGAAACAACAAACATTTAATTTAATCGACAGTCAGGCAGGCAGTTTGAACACATTAAGGACAAAGTACAGTAATGCTCGGTAAAAGCAAAGAATATGGACCGCTCCCTCTGATAAGGCAATATATCGATATATCACGACCGAGGTCAGGTTATCGATATGCCCGACATTGTAGGCTTGACTCGCCATGTTTGAAATTAGAAATAACGACAGCTGTACGATTATGACAATTAATTAATGTTCATTATGTAATACCCCATTATATAATTATTTTAAATGTACAAAGACTATGAAAAGGAGTTAATTCAATGAAATTAAGAATGGGTATATGAAATAAATATGAGATAACTAACGGATTGATATCGATACAGTCGTAGCGTTGTCAAGCGGTCGGTCCATATTCTTTGTTTCACCATAATGCTCATTCCCCGGGAGATGACGAGCTGTGACACTGCTGTTGTATTGCAAACATCACTGATGAGTTTTAATTGTTTGCAAAGCAACAACTTCTATAACGACTTATCTATAATCAGCATAACCCCCCCCCCCCCAAACAATTCGCTAACACACGAATGATTAGCTTTTGAAGCAGGTCTTCCTTGGTTATCTGGTAGTCCCCCCTCCACAACACCAGCAGGTGCCCCCTAGGGGAAAAAGGAAAAAATTGCCAACTGCCACTGCATCGTAACTGACAGGGAGGAAAATGACACAAGTGACAACACGAAATGATTACAAACCGGAAAATCTCCCACCAAGCAACAACAACCACAAGAAAATAAATAAATATAAATTACCCTTTGCCCGAGTTGGCAAGAGGAGCCAAAGTCGACTATTTTGATGGCCGACCGTTTTGGGTTGCAGAGTAAGATGTTCTCTGGCTTGAGGTCGCAGTGAATGATGCTCAGCTCGGGGGTAGACAGGAACAGAAGAGCCGTGCATAGTTGCTGAGCGAACTTTCGAGTCAAGTTGAGAGAGACCCCTCGAAAATTGGTATTTCGAAGGAGGTCGTACAAATTATACGAAAGAAGTTCGAACACGAGGCAGAGATGGTTCCTCCACATAAAGTGTCGCTTCAGTCTCACTGAGAACCGAAACAAAAAACAATCAGCACAGCAGCACAAGTACAATTGATTACGACAACATTTATACACTCAGCTGAAAGATAACGTATGAATATTTAGCAAAAATACTTGAATAACAATTAAAAAGGGTGTTTTACGCGAAAAGTTACAATTTATGGGTGTTCAAAGCACCGAACGGAAATGTCAATACATAACCTGATGACCTACTGCTCAACCTATTAACGATGAAGGGAGACATAAGTGTTCTAGCTCCTTCTCCCTTACAAAACAGTTCTAGCATATAGCGCCAGTTAGCGTTTGTATGTTGAATTAATGTACTTTGCAGGCCATTCAACCAGTCTTGCGCAGCCACATGAGCAGGAGCCCTGAAAAGCTGGGATTTGCTAACAGACCGTTCCTTCGCTCCTCTAAAATCAATGATATGGTCTAGGAATGGGGGTCGGGATCATCGATCAACGCCTTTCTATGGAAACGTGTAGAGAATAAAAAGTAAGCACAAGTTAGTCATTATCCCTAGTAATTAAATAGGTAGACGGCGAATGAGTTTACTCTGCGGAACTCATAACTGCACGTCTGCCAGCTCACAAACTAAAACGACTAGCATTTATTAAGGCTGGTATGGAATATTTGTTTTTCGGCGGGGAGATGTGAAATAAGATTTAATAAAAAGATTTTCCAGGGTTTCCTGAAGATTTCTAACGAAGAAGTACTTATGGCGCAATTTTTTCGTGGTTAAAACTGGATATTTCCACTTTCTAGTACCGTCTGCCACTACTTTCCACTGGACGTGCGGCAGCAGACTAGGTAGGTCACTACTAGGTTCGTCTCTCTGAGTGTAGCAGTTTAAAAGTTCAGAATTACATCTGTCCAAAACAATTTTCATTTTAGATAAAAAAAGTACCCTTTTTCAACGATCGTGTACGGTACTTTCCACCAGGCGAGAGGTGGCAAGACAAGAGATTTTTCACGAATTTTGGGAAATTTAAAATGGTCCCAACTGCTGTACTGCTGGAAAACGTGCAGTTATGAGTTCAACCAAGTAAACTCTTTCGCCTTATGTGCTTGAAAGTTGTCCACCTTTTACGACATTTTTGTGGAGCTGGCTCCAGGTCTGTATTGGCTCTGAGGGCAATGAAAGGAGCAGAGTCCCGTCTCATTAGACATGAACCTCGCATGGGGGTAGTGAGTCACCTGAACCACCAGGTGCCCCCAGGAGACATAGGACAACAATTGCTTAGTCTTACGGCTCATTATTCAAGGGCTGGCTATGACCAGACAAGAACTACGAGTCTTATCAGTTTCCTTATTCGACTCTGTCCTATCCTATCAGGTATAATCTAAATAATATGAGCGTTCTGCCTTGGTTGCTAAGCCCTTCAAAAGCGTTTTTCTCAGTTTTCAAACCAACGTAGAATCGGAGACGAATACATACTCTACTTTCCGAGATGGGTGCCAGTACAACGGTTTAATAAATAAGGGATCCCGTTGCAATAGGTGAACCCTGTGGCTAGTGACCGATTGGCCTACACTTTATTCACTCAAACACGCGAGACTGATCCATTTATATATTAAGCGATGATAAATACAACTAACCAATATAATATTTGTTGTCATTGTCAGCTTTGTTCATCATCTCGAGAAGCATCACTTCAATCTGAGCTTGGTTCAGGAATGGCTTCTTGTTTTTTATTATTTTAATAGCTACGTGGCACACTTCTTCGTGATCGAACGCTTTAACAACCTGCAACAAAAGAATAAACGATAATCAACGAAGCAGGAAAACGTTGCTGAACAGTTATAGAAATAATAATATAACTTATGGACAGATTATCGATGATCATGAATGGTTTTGAGATGCTAATGATTTATTTTTTATAAGACGACTGTGTCGAGGATGTATTCTACGTAATATTTCTCCAGTGGGGATGGAAGAGAGGGCCAAATAGTCCAAATCTCTTGGCTGGATAAATAAATCGACCACTTCCCTCCCAATCCCATTCAAAATTCGGCAGCTCAAATTCGACCCAAGTCTCAATTAAAAGAAAACGCGCGTGAGATTCGCTTTCTGGGAAACGCAGCTCTTGAGTGAAGCACACGACAGTTCAATGTGTTGAGTAAAAAAAAACCTTGATATCTCTCGTGGGTTTCAAGCACATCTGTCAAGCCTTCGCTAAAATACTTAGACTTGCGCCCACTTCAGCACGGTGACGTCAGAGGCTTCAAATTTAAGCCCAACGCCCTCGCACAGGAAAAAGGGCTGCGGAGGCGTCGAGCGAGAAAGAGAGGTCGATAGAAAATGAAAGCAAATGACGGGTTTCACGCGAGGGATTCTTTGTGACACCACCAAGTGCCAAGCAACGCATGTTAATGATGGTTCTAATGAATCCTTCAAACGAGAGCCCTGCACAGGAGGAAGCTTCTCCTTTTTGAAGGGCGAAAAAGCCCTTTAGTTCCACGTTGTTTTTATAAGGGGTTTTTGTTTTCTTTTTCTTCGCCTTTATCGCAATCAACCGCCATCCCAGGAGTTGGCACAGTAGGATAGATTCTGCTTCATTTTCGACGCCACGAATCTGCTCGAAGGGAAAGTGGCATGAATATTTTGTGAAACAGAAACCTCCAATTCCCACTACAGAAGAGTTATTAGGGCGAATACTCGGAGAAAAGAGAAGTTACAGCAATCGCGTTAAAAAAAGTCAAGACTGCCAATTTTCGAAAACCTTTTACTCCAAAAGTGAATCCTACATCTCAACGTTTTTGTAAAGGGTAAAATACAAGCATTCATAAACATTCTATTACATTCTATTCTATGACATACAATAGTTTCAATTCTCCAGGCGAAGTTAACGCGGGTAATTCGAAATACCTCAAATTCGAATTTTCAGAATACCTCAGCAGTGATCAAATATGTTGAGTGGGAGTCCAGCTTCACAAATTTGTACTTCCTCCAACCCAAAGGTAAAGGAAAATTGCAATATTATCAAGAGAATTTTCTTCACGCTTCTCAGTGTGGGCTCGTTGTGCACTGCGAACCTGATTGTCTTCTTTCCATATTAGTTCTTTCCAAAACATTAGTTGATGTTAAAGTCCCTCGAAAGAGTCATTGGCCGCAACCTTACAGGCAGGCAATACGGGTACCGAAGGAAGGCCCACGCAGGATGTCATTGTCGAAATTCAACATGTTTCCCTGCTGGCACCGGCTAAGTACGTCGTAGCAGTTCTGATTGACATCAGGGGGGCGCTTCTCAAAGAGCTTAAATTAAAGTTAGGGGAATCCCCTGCAACCTGTCTTGCTCCTCAGAAGTTACCTGATAGACAGAACTGCTACGATCGAATGCAGGCATGTCTCCGTCCGCAGAAAGATTGAGAAGAGGTGCCCAAGGCGCTCGGTCCTTGGACGAGCACTCTGAACGCCTATGTGGACTGTGATGATCTTTGCAGAGTCAGCCCACCAAATTGAAGCAAAAACCTGTGCGAGTAAGTCAAGATGCAGGTGGCTCAGGTTAAAACCCAGCTAGTCCTTTTGAAAGGAAAAGTAAATAGCCAACCCACAACACGCTTTGGCGGCCACAGGCTCCTCCTTGAAAAGCATGTCAAGTATTAAGGAGTGAATATAGGTGAGAGGTGGCATTGATTGCTACAAAGCAAGCCTACAACCATTTCACCGAGTTCACGAAGAAGGCGATGGCAAAGAGACGTGGCCACCATCGAGCCAAGTGCTTTCCGAATTTTCAAATAATTAATTTCAACCACTGGAAACCCCCTTCGTCCGTCAATTCGTTTACTTCCCTACATGGAAGTTACGCTGTCAGATCAATTTTTTTTAATTTTTAGTTTTCTTTACACTATTTCGGAAAATGCTGCGCAAATCCGAGTGGCTGAGAATGTGAGTGAGAGAAAATGACAGAACCAAATCGACTTGAATTGCATATTCAGCCTGCAGATCGTGCTGGGTTCCCAAAATAATGGTATGAGCGAAATTTCTTCCTCGGTTCACAGATTTCTCCTGCCTTCAGCTTATTTTTAGTTCAACTGGAGTTATGGAACTGGCCAAATTATAGTGATTCAGCGGGAAGAAATAATGCAAGACGCGACCTCTGTTCACTCACCGGAGACAACCCTGAATTCGAAACGTCTGGTACCAGATTATTCATATTGTTTGCACTTTCTTACTGCCTCGACAACGATCAATGCGGCCGAGCGCAGAGCTAATCGTAATCAAGGGTTTAGCCAACTTCTAACTACAAGTCTCTGACAAAATCATTTGAGCTCTGATTACTTCCAAAAGTTTGATGCGCATACACGAGAGAAGGCAAAGTCCATAGGCATGACGCGGCACACAGTAAAATTGCACAACTCAAGTCTTCCTGTGGGCTTAATGACGATTCTTTAACGAGAACGACGCTCGTGGTCGCAATTAATCGAGTGAGTGTGCAAGTACGCGCTCGCGATCTCACAACCTTCCTGACCTAATTATTTTGTATTTAAATGACACGAGAACGAACTATCGAGGTAACTATCGCCGTTGGTAAGCTCCCTGAGAGATTTGCAAAACACTTGTGTGCCACCTCTTGTAATATTCACTTAAAATCCGTCAAAAGGAATCTCCATATTCAAACATACGGTTGGCTGTAACAAAATCGTTACGCTCATTATCGTTACTATTTAATACTATTAATAGATATTATCTGTATTATGTTCTCGTAGATCACGAACAATTCAAAAGGAAGTTTGCTAGCCTAAACAGAGGAAAAACGCTTAACTTAGCCTCTCACAACTTCCCTCAGCCCTGCGCTTTTACAGTGATTTCATTTCAAATGTTATATTCCTAAGGGCTACGAGCTGAATTGTAAGTTATTGACCGGGAGTACATCTAAAATGTTACATCGATTTCGACGGTTGGGTCATTAACAAGAACTGACCGAATAAGCCACAGACAAAGAACGTTTTATACACCCAAAACTGAAAGATCTGGCTACCGTGATGAGGAGAGGGGTTGTTAAATAAGTCAAACCAAGTTATTACAGAAATGAAACCATCCCCCACATATGGAAAGCAGCATGTTTGTGAGCTCGTGGGCGATTTGACGCTAACACGCCGAGTTCACGAACATGCTGCTATACACAGTACGATTAATAAGGAAGCCTCGTTCAAAACAAAATCACTAATCAAGTGCGTAGCGGTAACCAATGATTACGATGAAGAGCTCATTGATTCTATTGGGAATAGGGTTCTTAAAAAGAAGATTAAGGTGGTGGTGGTGGGGGGGGGTTCAAATCTAGCTAGAGGTTGTAGTTGAAGAAAAATTGGATTAGTATACCACGGTTTCCGAAAAAATGTCTATAATTTTATCATCTAAAAGTAGGGTTTAAACATCGAAATAGCCTCAAATCTTCATTAGGCTCAGTTGAAGAGAATACTAACAGGGCGACAGGACAGGGGGGCTGGGGGGATAACAGTAGCGTGTATACACGCCAAAATGTTCTTGCAGGGAAACCGGGTAGAAAGTTAGAGCACGAGAAGGATTGTAGGGATTGCACGGTTCTCCTTTTGCAAATCACCTGAACGAATCCCGTCATTCCTTTAATAGTGATCTGACAGATAGGCGGCAGTTCTCGTACATTGAATTTATCCATTTTCGCCGATAAATGTTTGAACCAGATGATTCCTCAAAGTGTTATTCCATTGATGTTTTCATTTCTGAAATAACTTGGTTCGCCTTATTGTTAACAACCCCTTAGCGTACTTAAGATGTTCTCTAACTGTGACGCGTTCAGTAGCTGATGATGAGGAAACCGTCGAAATCGATACAACATTGTAACTCAACTTTAGCGCAAATAGACAATCGCTCTAACTCCGTTTTATTATTGAAACGATCGACATAGGAGGTAATTTATGGGACTTATCTCGATAGTTCTGGTCCAGTTCGTTTTTACAGTTCTGAAATTACAGGGCGAACACTTAGGGGAGAAAGTTAGCGACAGAAATGAAAGTAGTTTGAATTCCGGAATTTCGCTCGACGTCGCTAAATTACTTTATAACTCTCGAGCACTAAAATCGATTTTCGTGATAATTTATCATGCCCCTCTCCTCATCGCCTCACAAGTTTAAATTGCATATTACCGTTATGTTATTAGGAGCTATACACACTCACACCAATTATCAAAACTGTTGAAAAAGGTTTTGAATGAGAAATAATGTGGTTTGGTCAATAAAACAACTACTTCTCCGGTTCTTTTAATAGATCAGCCATTCTGATACGTTTTAGTTTTCTTTCTTCTCATTTTCCTCCCTGTTTGCAGCACTTATGCCTAAAATATGTGAAACTCTTCTCATTACTCACTTTCGTTTTAATTGGGCTCGCCCGTTTTTATAACAGATAAATAAAACTTTCGTCTGTATTTGAATCGTCGTCTTCGACCATTAGACTACGATCACTGGAGGTGCCTAGAATGGGAGTGAGGCGGTACACTGACGTGCAGGTTCACAGACGCTCAACATTTTATCAAATGGTGTTCCTTGCAATCAGAAAACATTAAAACGTGAAAACAAAAACCGGCGTTCCAAAACAGCTTTGTTCACCTTTTTCATTTCGTAAGGCTATGGATAAGTATAAAGCGAGGGTTTTAAACAAAATTCCCTTGACCCCAAAAAGCGTATTTTTAAAAGACGTTTGTGGTTGTTAAAATCTCTCATATCATAAAACAATTAGGCATCAACACGGTATCGAGCTACTACGGACAAATTTAGTTCAATTATAAGTATTGAAAATGAACTAAAATAAAAAAATAACGAAAAATGTGAGATTAAAATATCTGGTGCGTAGCAACACACAACTTTCCTTAGCTCTACGTCAATTCACTTTGTACATGGCCTTTGAACTTGGTGAAACAACACGTCACAGCAGCAGGAAACGGTAGCGCCTACAGTTATGGAATTTATTGTGCTGCTCGTACTCATTCCAGGACCATTATTGAGCAATTGGTACACAGATAATTAATAAGGCTGTAAACTCGAATTTTTTGAAGAAGGATAGTAATTACTTTTGCAGACATATTGGGTAATAACTGTTAGAACTGGTAATAAGCGAAACGACAGTAGTTGAAATTCAGGAATTTCTGGAGTGAGCCCCAGTATCTCATGAGCGGTTTTAAACACTGACCCTTTAGGTATTGGATTGGACTACAATACCAATTTTTTTTAACATTCTACTAACATTCCAGCGGAGGTTATAAGGAGAAAACTGCGCGAAAAACGCTTTTGGTCGAAAATTTTGATAATTTATTGTGCTGCTCTCGTCATTTTCCCACGAATGAGAATTTTATGGTGTGATTGCCATATTGAGAGCTATCAATATAAACAATTTAATCAAAACCGTTAGAGCCGTTTTTGAGAAAAAAAATATTTGGTGTTTTGATCACTATGATAACTATAGCGAACTTTCGGTGGATTTTGTTCAAACCCTTATTTTGGCGTCCCATGGTGACCTACGGGCGAGATATGAAGTTTGAGCTGATTTGGTACTATGGTTTTCTCTAAAAATCGTTCACAGACACACATACACACACACAGACCATTTTCCCAAATAGTGTTTTTCGGACTCAGGGGGGTTCTGAAACGTAAAGATCTGAAGAGAACTCAAAAATTTTTTTTCAGCCGATTACATAACTTTCCTTTCTACTTCGTAGAGCAAGGAAAGTAAAAAAAGTGTTTTTTAGGTCTAACACATAATTCAGCTTCTTCCTCTGGTTGGCGGAACACGTTTCGTTTCATTGACATCGGAAAATAGGAGCACACTCCAAATATAGCTGATGTTGCATAGGATCGCTACATTAGGGTTTCTAGTACGTTAGTTCAACAACCATTGAGAATGACCGCTTTTTACCCTTATGCTGGCAGCCTAAGAAATTCTTGAACTGAAGACGCAAACAGTTTCCACGTACGAAGTTGTATTATACAGCTTTCTAGACTGAAGGATGAGCACCAAGGCCTTATGCCTATTGTGCCAGTTCAAATGTCTCAGTGGTCGATGCTTACCCTCCTAAGGAAAGGTTCTTATGGTTGAAGAATTTAAATGGGGGTTCAACCGGAAGTCAGCTCAATCGTTTATTTAGGAAGTGAATAAGATCAGAATTGTAAACATTACAGAAACTTCCTCTATGAAACGGTACAATATGGCATGTAGAAGGGGGGCAATAGATCTGAACTAGATTTTGGTAGCACACTTTGCCACGGGACAGGGAAACATGGCGCATGCTGTGAGGCGTGAAGAGCCGCTGAGCAATAAAATGTCAAATATTCGACATTTACAAAACACTCCTCCAAAAACAAAACTGAACTACTAACCTGCCCAAACGACCCTTTACCAATAAGGGAGTCGATTTCGTATCTATCGAGGAACTTTTCGCCATTCTTAATGATGTAGTCGTGGTTCTCATCGTCGTATCCGTCGTTGTAAAGTTTCCGTTCCTTTTTGTGTGAACTGTCTTCTCCTTGCGTTCCCTGAGCTCGCCTTTTCTTCTTGGCGTAGTACACCTGGAATAAAACAATTGTTATCAGCGATGTTGTGGAAACACAAGCGGAGTGTAATAAGAAAGCCGAAGAATTATAGACTTTATTCCACTTAAATCCTACGTAAAATGAGAATAGTACACTGGGAACTAAGTATACAACTTGTAGCTAGGAAACACGACATAACATATGATTGGAAACATGTGATTATAACATCCCCCCCACCCCCTTTAGTTTAGAACGTAGTCTAAGGGTCGGTTTATCAATGTCATTTGCTAGCTTGACTAAAGGTTGACTAAGCGAAATCGTTCGTTAACTCCCGAAGACGCGTTCATCAACTCACTTTGACACCGCGTTAGCGCTACCTGTTAGTTATGTTTTAACTCGTCTCTTCGTTCGTTAGTTATCGGATAACGAACCGTTATCGGCAGCCATTTTCGGTTGTGTTTCGCAAGCCTCGTCCTGTTTTCGTTTGCGCTTTCGCGATATTCTTTTCTATTGGGTTTTCGTCACCTAAATTTTAAATAATTTTATTAACAATGGAGTTCGACTACGATCTGTCTGACTCTGATTTCTCCGACGAAGAGGTATACGCGTTTCTTGAGTGGGAGAGAAGGCCGTACCAGGTCCGTCCGAGAATCGAATATTTTGACACACTCGACGACGTAGATTTTCATTCTAGGTTCCGGTTGTCGAAAGAAACAACGGTGTTTGTACTTTCGCTAATTCGAACGCGAATAGAATCGAAAAGCAAACGCAATTACGCCTATGACGAAACTCCTCTTAACGCTCAGGTTCTACGGTCTCGGTAAGTACACACCTAATATTTTATCGACATACCACGTTACTTATGTGCATGATATAACTTACGTCAAGTTCGAAAAGTAATTAAGAGCTTTCATCGAATGTTTACGTTTCAATTCTATTAGTCCAAATGTCTGGGTTCGACTAATCACGAGTTCTCTAGTCCCCTCTTACGTTCAGCGCAATGCACTAATAATGCAGCATAGTGCAATGGTGTTCACAATGTGTACGTATAAACTGATAAAGAAGAACGTCGAGGAATCTATAGTTATACCTAATTACGTTATGTCATTGTTTGAGTAACCAATAATGAGTCACGTTTGACGAGACTATGCCAAGACGATTATGTTGTGGGAAGTTGTTTTGATTCTTTTGGAATTAGCTGTTTGAATGCCGTAATTTGGTTGTTGCTGATTATGATTGAAATTATATTTCGTACCTTATTGAATTCCCAACACGAATTTGACGTGAACGATGGCGGTGATAATTATGCGTTTTGACCACAATGAAAACTATAATTTTGTGTACCCGTCTAATGTGGGTGTGGGATCGTGAATATCAAGCGTGAGTTGACTGGGTTCAGTCATTCTCTCTCAATCGTGTCCACAATCGCACACACCATGTTCTGAAATGGGGGCTTTGAAAAAGTTTGAAACGTAAATATCTGAAGAAAACTCAATCAAATTGTCTTTTTTGCCAATCACGTAGCTCTCATCCTACTTTAATGAGGCTGTATAAAGAAAATGGGCATTACAATTCAATGCGATTATTCGTATACATTTTAGAATTATGTGGTAGTAGAGCACGTAAATAACCATTTTTGTTTTCTCTTTGCAGGTTCGATGCTAATAGCTGTAGGCGACTTTTGTGGCGTTAGTAAAACTCCTGGCTCCCTCATTGTGAAACTAGTTTCCCAGACCACTGTTCATTTGCCCCTACTTTCTTAAAGGCGATATTCGGAGAAGAAAAAATCTCAAAAGCCCGAAGAGCGTTTTACCACTGGTGTTATCGACTGTACACACGTGAAAATGTCAATTTGAGTGAAACACACCGCACATTTGGTGTTGAGAAGCATCATGTATCGTTTTTCAAATTTTTTAAAGTTGCTTGGTGTATGATTAATTTTGAATAATACACGTGACGTTTTCTGAAGGAACATTTTTTTACTTATGCTTGCCCCACTCACGACGGAAAGTTATAAAATCGACGGAAAAAATCACGACAAACACTTAACAAAAATAATCACAATACGAAAAATGAGCTACACGAGAAGTAGAGGAGTAAGAAAAGAATGAGAAGTAAGAAGATAAGAAAAGAATAGGAAAAAAAGAGAAAAGTATCAAGTGAGATCACAAATATATTATTTAACAATTCTGCAACTGATATTTTGGGTATTCGAGTGACAATGTCAAATAATGAAATCGACAGACGGCAAATGAAGGTGGGCCAATGGTACCAACTCTCCAACTCATTGTTTTGGAGGAAAACTCGCCAAGTCGCCTCTTCGTTCGAGGGATTCTCGTTTGAGCATAGTGGCAGCCCTTTTTCCCTGCGTTAAAACTCGCTAGCTAACTATTAGTCAATTGCCGATTGATAAACACGATCCGAGCTCGAGAATTTTTTCACTCCATGATTATCGTTAACAGATCGCTACCTAATCAACGTTTTAACTAAAGAATTGATAAACCGGCCCTAAGTGTTTTGGGGGTTGTCTCGTCCTTTCTAAACGCCTCAAAACTTGGGTCGGTGTGGAGGGGATCGCAACTGGGCAACTGGAGAATCTGATTTCGAAAGAAATGCTCGGAAACTTCACTATGGCTAGTTTTTGTATATCTTCTTCGCTAGAATCCTCAGAGGTTTCACCCATAGGAGCCAAATGGCGATTAGAGACTGTTGTCTTTCGTCCATCAGGTTCGCCTCCAGGAGTTCTACTTGCACAATGGCTGGATCGTACTTGCTTCCAGGAGGTTGTAGACGTTTCATCAGCACTTGTCCAGGTGTCGATAGCCATGTTGGTAGGGACGGCACGTTAGCTGTCTACGCGGATGATTGAACAACCTCTCATGGGGAGTTGCGTTAGTGGCTCGGCGCAAGAGCGATCTAATTGAGTGTAGAGCTTTAGGTAGAACCTGTTCCCACTGTCGTGTGTCCAACCCTCAGAACGGAGAGCCTTTTCCAGATTGTGGCGTTGTCCCGTTCAATCTGCCCTGTACCTCTAGGGTTGTAGGAAGTCGTTAGACTCGTCCTCAAATGATCGATCACAGTAGATGGGGACAAATTCAAGCAGGGAAAGGCGAAGTGAAATCGAGAATATTCATCTAAGATTGTGAGTAGGTACCAATTTTTCGTCGATGAAGGCAGGGGCCCTTTAAAATCCAGGTTCGGCCTCTCAAAAGGTATTGTGGATTTGACGAGAACACCTTCATTTTTAAAAAACTTAGGTTTTACCTCCACGCAATCTTGACAGCGAGGGGGTATCCGCTTCACATCTTCAACACAATATGGAAGGATTTTTACATCTGATAAAATGGGTCATCCTAGCAACCCCCGAATGACGCATTGTTTTGTGCAGTTCCATCAGATCTGAAGTCGGTGCTGTAGCGCAGATCATAGACAGCGTATCGGTAACTATATTTTGCTTCCCTGCACGATAGAGAATTTCGTATTTAAAACATGATAAGTCGAGGCGCCAACGCATAATTTTGTCGTTTTTAATTTTGCTGTGCCTAGCATTGTCGAACATGAAAGAAACTGACCTTTGATCCGTCATGATTTGAAAAGGCCGGCCTATCAAATAGTCACGCCACTTGCAAAGGGATTCAAATATCGCTGCTGCTTCCTTTTCTACTGCCGGCTGTCGCTGCTCCGATTCCGACAGTGTCCTTGAAAAAAAAAAAAGGGCCGGGTAGACCTTCTTGAGACAGTGTTGCTGCAATAGCAAAGTCCGATGCATCTGTTTCGACTGTGAAAGGTAGTTTGTCATCTATTGCTGTCAATGCTGCTTTTGCAATGTCAGATTTTAATGTTTCTATGATGGCTCGTAAGTTTTCTGACAATGGCTAACACGAGCGGACGAATCTTTTTCGAAAACTTCGGAATCCATTTTGAAAAATGAGCAAACATGCCCATAACTCTTCTAAGTTGCTTCATATCGCTAGGGGTCGAAATCTCACGAAGTGGTCGTAAGCGGTCTTCATCTCGTGTGACAGTGTGATTCGCAATGTTGTAACCGAGGAAATTATTGTTTGTTTGAGAAAATGTGTATTTTTCTTCATTAAGAATAAGATTATACGCGAGGAAAGCTTCAAGGTGCACGTCATGATCGTCCTTTGTCTTACCACAGACTGTGACATCGTCGAGATAAGCATAGATTTCTCTCACTTTCTTTTTCCTTATGATTTTATGAATAAATTCTTGAAAAACAGGCACACCATTGGTTACGCCAAATGAAATTCTCTTGAATTGATAGAGAACACCATCAGCCTCAAAAGCCGCAAACAACCTCTCACTTTTCAAAATAGGTGCTTGATGGTACGCTGATTTCAAATCTATAGCGCTGAAGTAGTTATTTTGTGCGCGTTGTTCAATAATCTTCTTAATTTGCGGAGTGGGATAGGCATATAACTGAGTGTACCTGTTGATGGTTTGGGAGTAGTCAATACACATCCTCTTCTTCATAACTTCACTCTTGACAACAAGGACCTGGGCTCTCCATGAGGATGTGCTCTCTTCAATGACTTCTTCATCAATAAGTTTTTGAACTTCCGATTTAATGAATTCTGCATCTTCTTAGGAATAATGGCGATATTTAATAGCAATGGGCCGGCAATCAGGCAATAAATTGGCGAATAGTGACACAGGCGGGACGGTAGTTTCATCTATAGTACAAATTAGGAGGGGCGCCTTTGTGCCTTCTAACTTCATCTCAGTGAGTAGAAAATAAATCATGAACTATTATGACATCTGTACAAAGGTTCTTCATGATCAAGAGCTTTACTTTCCCATATGTATGTACTTGAGGTTCTATTCTTACTTCACAATATCCTTCTACTTTGGAAGAGAGTTGAGCTAGCCATGGTTATTCGCTCATTAGAGAGTTTGGAATGGGCATTACACTTGTCAATGAAGCTAGATGAGCTTCCTGAGTCAACTAAGGCAGAACAGTGATAATTATTAATCTTGATAGGAACTGTAGCCTTACTTAGGTATACGGATGAGGCTAATGTGGTTCCAATAGTCTTACTTGGTCCTGACTTTTTTGAATCAACTTTACTTTTGCAAACGGACGAATAATGATCCAGCTTGTTGCATTTTTCACAACTCTCTCCATTGGCTGGACATTTGCTTCTTGGACGACGCTTACCTCCACAAAAATAACATGATAACTTGTGAAGAGCAACAATTGCATTCAATTTCTCCGTCGAACCAGTTTCTGAACCGCTAGCTGCTGCAGAAAAACTGCCACTGCGTTAAGAATAGCAAAGAGAATTAAGTTGGGCCCTCTCTAAAGCTCTAGTTTGGTCGGTTGCTTGATGGACCGTGAGTGTCAAGTTCTCAAGAAGGCGTTGCCGGATCATACTAGAACGCGCTTTACTGTCCAAGGACGTGTAAAGCCTGCAAATACTGATCAATGCCACCCAGTGTCGAGCATAAATCTCGTTTTTGGGCTTAATGTAAATCCCGTCTGAAAATCTGGCTCGTCCTTGACTGATTTATAAATGGAAGAAGTCAGGAAGTTAGTAAACACTTTTAACTTTACCTTTTCTGCTATCGGATTCTCTGTAGCGTTCATTTCATCCAGGAAGTTGACGAATGTTTGCTTCCAGGGCAGATAATCTTCTTGAGCACAACCTGAAGATGAGTCGGTTGAGAAAAGCTCGGGACGTAGGTATATGTCCATTGTAGTAATGATTTTAAGTGGAATAAATTGTAATAAGGAAGCCGTAGAATTAAAGGCTTTATTCCACTTAAATCCTACGTCAAATGAGAAGAATCAATTTGGAAATTAAGTATGCAACTTGTAGCTAGGAAACACGATATTAACATATGATTGGAAACATGTGATTATAACACGGAGTAAGTTCGAGACTCGCGAAACGCATTTGTTAATTTGTGAAGAGCACGTACACCATCCAATTCTGGAGTTCTACACTCGCTAGTTGGAATTAGTTCGGTAATAACAAAGGTTCACTAGTCCGTTGAGAATAATCTCATCTGAAATCAAGCAATAAGACTGCGCTATTGAATGCACCAGGTGGCAAACTACAGCAGAACCTCCACCTCCAGTCAGGGTATGAGCAAAAATACAATAACTGAGGTAACAGAAATAACTTGTTCGAGAGCTGTGCATCGATTTAGTCAGCTCATTTTAGGTTACTTTATTTCAATGGATGCGTCCGTCCAATTAGTTACAGCTATACCACCGGCGTGAGGCACCACCGATTACGCAGTCTGTTTGTAGGTTGGTCTAAGGAGTGTTAGAAGAACTATGATAGGAATGACGCAACTGGTAGGAAACCCATGGGCTTCTGGAGGACCACGAGTACCCACAGATGCTACATCTACATTACAATGTGAATCGATGAATGCACATCATTATTTACTATTATTATTAAGTATTACGTATTACTATTATCATCGTTAGAGATAAAAATTTTCCCAAGCTCTGTCAAGTAGGAAGTTATGTCCGAAAAAACAATATTTTGTAGTTTTCTTCAGATCTTTACTTCTCGAGAAAACGGTCTGGGGACAGCGGGACCCAATGGGCTCAAATTTCATATTTGGCCTACCTACCAACATGGGTCCAATTTAGAATATCAATTTCAACAAGAATTTATGATAGCTAATCAATTTAGCAACATTCCATACAACATTTTGTGGTATTAATGCGATGAAATGGTATTTTTCAGTTCCGGTTCTGGGGTAAAATAAGTAAAATTAGGCTGAGGTTGCATGTGTTCAGATAGTTCTTAGAAGACTGCGTTTTGATGGAAAACAATGGAATCATAGGATCAAATTCTTTTACTTGATGGGACCCACGGGACAATATAGCGAAATTTATAGCCCCCCTCCTCTCTGAGCTCATTTCCCGCGCTGCCACCAATCTCAATGAATCGAATGAAGGTCTCGGAGGTGCTCAACAAATATTGTCGTTTTTCGAATTTCTGATACACCCATGTATTCTCAAGATTTTTCGACGTTCAATCGAGTAGGTTGGTCCTAATCATGCTTTCCAAGAGAATAATAAATCGCGGCTTAGTAATTCGTAGCATTTGGGTTAATTATTCATTCTGAATGATGCACCTATATTCGATCAGAAATATTCATAGCCATCAGAACGACAGATATTATTTTACTCAAAAATGGCACTACTTTTTATTACTTTTTGTTGTTATTGTTGTACGAACAGTTCCAAATTACAAGAGAGTGTCACGTAATTATCATCTTCAAGGAAGTGACGAGAGCAGCACAAGAAATTACAGAAAATTGGTGCATTTTCCCCATTGTACAACCCTACACGCTAATTACCCAACTAGGTAGTGAGATAGGTTAAATATGGACCACGTGTGGAGCAGGTCGGCTCCCTAACACACGTAAGAAGCGTATTATCAGTCGAAAGTCACGCTTGGGCACTCCTCCGAACCAAGACCTGTGGGTGTAAGGCAGGCTGTAATTTAGCCTGTCTCCTGGTAGGGAGCTGTTGCCCATGTGTTGTTACCCCGTGGAGGCGAGGCCCTGGGGAATCAGTACCAATTGGTTTACCGCATGATGTACCTATTTACTTGGGTGGCAAGTTTCAAAGAGATAGATCAACTGTGGCCACGTTTTTTTTGGTCGTAATCTTCTTCACATGCTAGGAGAAATGGTGATAAGATAGCTTAGTATCACTCATCGCAGGTAGGTTTGGCTGCTCTTCCAACAAACGTCGCTGACTGTTGTAGGAATTACAGTGGAGGATGGAATCTTCAAGAGTAATGAAGTGAGCATTGAATTAGCCATTTCTGTAAGGAACTGACTCGTCCAGTGGTCTACCTCAACCCACTTTCTCGTAAGACGAAGATTTCCGTCTCACTTGCATCAGCATTTACATTTGCAATTTGCGTGACCTCTTGTGTGGTCTTAAGGCATTCCTGCCTTCTTTTACTGTTTATGTAACTCTTCTGCGGTTATGTGGCGTTCCTTCCCTTGCATTGATCTTTCTGAAGTTTGTGTAACCTGAATTGTGGTCATGTGGCGTTCAGTTCCGCTTCTTTTTTCCTGAGGAATCTTGCTGTTGCCATGCTGTATTGCTCGTTATTGCTTTTTTCTGTCAGATGGTCGAATGAGCTGAACTGTTGTTGGCTGTAGCTATCGGATGTCCCACTTCAGTGATGAAGTTCCACCAAATCCATTGTGGAACTGTAAAGACTACCAGTTTCTGAGAAGATTGAATTAGCAGCTAGTGTAATAAACATTGTGGTGCGTAGCACAAAATGTTTCTCCTAGATCACGAAATTATCGAAAGGACGTGTTTTTTGCACACATAAAAGATAAATATCTGGTGCAACGCATCTAGACATTACATCCATTCTGCGATTTCTAACCAACGCCAATAAGGGACCCGAAGTGATCACTAGCTAGGTACCCGTTAACTTAGCCATTGAGTGAATGATGGACAAGTGGAGAGTGAAAAGGGAACTTCCGTCGCTTAGGGCTAAACTCCGTAGACTTCTCTACTGGCAGAAAACTTTATGTGCTAGATGAATAGACATGGTAAATGAGACGGGAATCCTTTTCAAATGGACATTTCACATGTGAGTTTTTCCCAACATCCGTGAACGTCTAAGGAGAAAGTGGGTTGAGCCAGTTCCTTTAGGACATGGCGACTTCACTGCGGGGCTCCACTTCTTTTCTCTCATATATTCTCCATCATGCATGTCTTGGGCTTCCAGTACGCGGGAAACAAGGAACCACGTGCTGCTCCAAGCTCTGACTGCTGCTAAGCACGCTTATAACCGTTTTGCTCAGTTTGCAAAGGTTATGACAAAAAACGTGGCCATAGTTGATCCCTCCCTTTGACACTTACCACCCAAGTCAATACTTAGATCAGGTGGGAAACCATAACAGGAACACCTTCCTCATGGTACGGATTCTTCCACGGCGTGGAAACACACGGGCAACCGCTGGGAGAACCTGCCGAACCTTCAGATCGGGTTCGGTGGATGACTCTCCATGACATTCGGCTGATATAACTCTCTTATGAGGGTTAATAAAAACCCGTTTCGACGTCGAAAATAAAATCAGGAACTTATTTCGTCGGATGCAGCGGCTCGACTGCCAAGAAAAGCCCCTTCTCCGGGCCAAATATGGCTGCCGAACTGAAGGATTGACGTCAACGACGACGTGCGAGCAGGGCGAGTTATTAACGAGGAGCGAAAAGAGGCGCTAGGCCAAGTCCCCAATTGGGCGCTAACCTTCTAAAATTTCCGCGATTAACGGGATCACGTGCGAACTGAAAGACTAACGAGATAGTACCAGCTGAGCTACACGCAACATCGTGGAACTAGATGAGAATTGCTTAATGAAAACCTGACATCTAATTTCCAAAATATTATTCATTGCGTAAAACGTGCCTTACGAACGCTATACACCCCCACGCATAATAAACCAAGTTCGAGGACTATTTAACCGAATCTGTCCAGCAAAATCGCCATTACGGGTGCAAACTTTTCACATACATAAACGCAATATGACCCTTATTGCTGCTCTATGATGAGATACCTCGCATCACGTTACTTAATAACTTGGAAGAACTTCCTTGATAGTAAACTCGTAGCACAAAAACTAGAAACCGAAGTTCAATTGAGGAAAAAGTATCAATTTCTTTCAGAAAATAAAAGCCCAATGTATCCATAGTGTTATGAGGTTTAGTTCTCACGTTCTCCGTACAAATATTCTCAGGGTATTCCACTTGACATTGATTAGTCCCAGATATTGTATTTCATCTTGTTTGTTTCATAAACTGATCGCTGCATTATCTGCCCACTAATTCGTACGACGAGCCGCATCATTAGACTATTAGTCAAACTACAGCTAAACTGAACAATTGGTACCACCGAACATTTTTCATCAGCTAGAGACGTTGTAGCGCTCTCAGTTCCGGAATTTCCTTCTACTCACGCCATGACGACTAATCAGCAATCAGTGCACAGGTGATTCATGAGTCTGTCACGAACATGTTTACTATTTTGGGGTTTTCGGGTAAACACTGAGGGGAATAGTAGTTGGCGAAACGGTAGTGGTTTGAATTTGGAAATTTCTGGGGTTGTTCCTAATTATCGTAAGAGCGTTATAAAACTTTCATCTCATGGGTAATTTTCCGAGCAGGCTGATTTAGTTTTTGAATTCCAAACGTCCGCACTTTCCCTAAGGAGGCTCATTGTCATTGTCCTGCACATTTCTGACTTCAAGTCCTTACGTTTGGTAGCTGCTGGGAAGTCCAGCTCTTCAGTTATTTCCAAGTGACAACGGATTTCCCCTTTTTCTGGACTTCCCAAAATTTCCTTTTCCCACCCCTTCAATTTACATTCCTTTCCACAACACACAGCTCTTTTTAACACGCAGTTATCTACTAGTTCTCGCGATCGACAGTCATCTCCCAGTTCTCTCAACACTCATCTCTCAGTCACTTCCCTCTATCGTGTTCATCAATGATTTGGTTGACAAGAGCAGTGAATGGGGCGATAAATTAGTGGGGGCAGTAAGTCGCCATTCCTCGAGGATGTCTGTACGAGAGCTCAATAACCCACCAACCTCCGGATTATCTAGGCTATAAATTGTACGGTACATTCGGCCAATCCCCAAACCAGACCAAATCAACTTTTCGGAAAAACGCCAAGAACGATTTACATCCAACTCGTAAAGTGTTTTTGGAATAGTCAATACCGACGAGTGTATATTGTTCCCCATAAATATTCACACGACAGTCCGTTGAACCAAACATCGTGTTTTCTTTTAACGTTTTCGAAATTGACACAGTAAATGCAAAAACCGTTTTTTTATCAAATGGAGAGTTTGTACAAATAACTTATACCCACAGCTTGTTCCCCACAACTATGTACATAACAATTCGTCAGCTGTTAGTTACATTTTGTACTTCATAAGCTTTTTCGCAGATATGCGTTGATTGGAGATATGTCGCGTGTACTTTTACGGTGGTACCAGTCTTCCATCAAGTCTTTCGAGGCGCTTTCTTTTATCCAATATGTGTGAGGATAACTAAAACTGGAAATCGCCCGCAGAGAGTGCAAATGAGACTGAAACGCTGTTCCACATGTAGGAGACGGAATGATTGAATTATTTCAGATAAAACCCGAAATTAACTGTTTTAATTTTATGATGATATTGCGCGATTAATAAGTAGTTTTGGTTATAACAGATTCCCTAGTCAATCATGACTATGAGTTTCCCAGTCATCACCCAACACCAACTTACGACCTGCAGGTGGACACCAGCAGTTGCGAGTGGTACGTTGAAGTTTCTCCAAGTCGCAATACACTTTTGATAATGAACTTTACGAACTTCCCATCATTACGAATCTTTTTTTTTAATCCAGGGAGCAGTTGTTATTGATGAAAGGTTGCTAAGCGGAGCAGCTGGCTAGACAGTGGATGAGGATGAGGCTGGGGGGGGGGGGGCCTGGCTGGTCGATACACACCCAAACGATGCGTCTGGGTCTGAGACTGAGAGCCCAGCCCCGCCCTCCCCGCCGCAAAAACGCTCTGCTCCGTTAACCTCCTGCCCCTCATCATCATCCAACACAGTCAAGAGCCCTACAGTCTAACGGCAATAAATAGCTGGAAAAAGAATAATCGCTTGGTGTCTGCAATCTAATCGGACACAATTTAGTTTGCACTGGAGTCTGAGCTGACTGTACGCGCTAATCAATGCAAACTAATTACTAGAGCACACGTAGTGTAGACACGATACAAATATGAGCGACTGGGTTTGCACTTGAAGGTTGTTCAGGGCAAATGATCGCAATATTCAGGATATTTCAAGATGTCTGCGCGCCTAACTTCATTTGTACTTCCCGCTACCCAAAGGGGTGAAAAATAATCGTTTTCTTCAGATCTTTTCGTTTTGAGGCCTGCAGAATCGAAAAACACTGATCTTGGCTTGCGGTGTGTCTGTGTTTCTGTATTTCGCTACGCTGAAAAACGGGGCTGGTTCTGTTAAATATATTATGATGACGTAGATGGGTGGGGGTATCAGAAATGAGTGGGTTTCGTCTACTAATTTTAACTAAATTTTCTACTTATCGGTAGTTACCTTTTGTTTTCGGTAAAAATCTCAAGAAAATCAGGCCTATGAGGAAAAATGATATTTTTTTATCAACTTTCAGGATAAATGGCTATAACTATATATTATTCTTCACAACTGTTCCTCAGTCACTCCTTTGAAACGACAAAACCAGGGATTTCATTTTTTCGAACTTTGTACAGTAAACGCATAAAAAATTTCTTCAACTTGACTTATTATCTTCCAGCAACTTGGCAGATAGTAGGAATCATCATTGTACGAATCATTGATATTCTGAAGTTTCAATCTCTAGCTGCCAATATTTCGCGGATGATAAAATTGAAGCCAAGCAGACGGCTTCAGAAGAAGTGATGTTAGCCCAAATAAAATTGTACTAGCTACATTCCGGAACGTTACGTAGATCAATCTACAGGCAGTGACTTGACCTGATCAGGGCTCGTAGACCATGCGCATGTGAGTGGCAACATACTACTGTATCGCCGAAGAAACCTAACTTACGCACAAAAATGTAAAGAAACCGCACTGTGGCAAAATGAGTCGCTGATAGCTTGTTGGTCTTGGTGTTCAGAATAACGGATGAGTCTGAGGCATCAACTATGAAATTGTAAATACGCTCATTCCCGGTCGCAACCTCAACCCCTTCAGTCTTGTTCCTCTTCGGATTCCGCGGCTAATTTCGCTCTCGTCCTCATTCAAAGTTAAAAGTCAAATTCCTGCCTCGTCCAATTTGGGCTTAGGAAAGGTCGGTCAACTTCCGGGCTCGCGTTACCGCCGAGCGGCCGCCTCGTTGGCGCTTTTTTGGGGAAGAGTCCGCGCAACTGCCAGCTGGCACACAGGGCCTAATATTTATATGCACCGGCCGTCTAAAACCGAACCGTCTTACTCGCTCCATCAACGCTACTTAACATTAAGCCAAAAAGCAATTTCTTTGCAACCCCATCAACTTATTACGAAAAGGTGGTGCAGTATTTCCGCGAAGGTTTATCAACTCGAACATTTAACAAATGGTTTTTTGAATTGTTCACCATCCCTCGAGCCACCCTAGCAAAATGCAAGTAGAAACATGAGAGCAAATACCACTGAAATTGATGAACACGACTCTAACTCGGAATGTAATCCTTCATAGAGTTATCATTAGAAATGCTATGTCCGTAGAAATCGCCATAAATAACGCTTCCTTATACCTTTGAAACAGTCCCTCAATATTTCCCTACCTCTCTCAGTACATCCGCCCATCTCTAGTTTAGACTCTAGTGTTACCCACTTTCGGACATCTTGAGGCTGCGTTTAGTGACTTCAAAAGCCAAGAAATGGATAAGCTCCAATGCAGGGGAAATGCAGCTATTCGGGTTGAAATGCGCCCAAAACTAGATGAGCATGTCACCTCGTCACAGAGAAAATTGAATTGGCTGAAAGTTAAAGGCCATAAAGACCCAAACGACAAGAGTATTCGATGAAGGAATTTAGCAAGATGAAGCAAATTCACGCAGGAACACAAGGAAGGGATAATCTCGCGAAGGACAAGGCCAAACGAGCCCTACCTTCAAATTATATTTTAAACAAATGTTAATGGAGAAATACTGAAATTAAGAAATTCAGAAAATGGATTGCGTACGGTACAAGATGGAGTAACAGAAGTTTTCCAATTAATTTTCTCCAGTTTGGTTTGTGTAAAAAGAAAATTACGATCCATGGAATGTGAAAGAGGCGACGGACCTGCCCCTGCTGCATGAATAAGCGATACACTCAATCAGCATTTTTGACATAAACCCGCGTTCGTGATTCTCTTGGGATTATCCACTCACTACCTAAAGCAGACTTTACTACCAGTAACACTCTCCTATTAGCCCAATTCCATTATTTTCAAGGAAGATCCTCGTTTGCACTATTTATTTAACCTTACACATAAAACCCTGATCAAATTATATAGTTCATTTTTCTTTACTCTTTACATTTATCAATTCTTTACCGCGCCCTTGTGGTGAACGCCAACCTTAAATCCCCTTCTCACAAAACTTGAATACCTCGTCGAGTCTGATGAAACGAAAAGACTTAAGTCGTTCGTAAGGACATTTCAGCTGATCAGGGCACGAACTAGCCCCGTCATTCCCATACAAGACCAAATCCAAGGTTGAAAATAAATGCGACGAGGCTGAGCTCCCAGCTGATCTTGGAACGGGCCCAATTCTCAATAGACGCATTGTCGACTGCCTAATGAAAATAACAGCATCCTCATCAAGGGTTAGGGCAACCAACTTCATCCACAGTTTGGAAAATCGTAGTGTGGACATATCCTTTCACCCGTTTTATTTTTTTTCTTTTCAGGGATTCATACAAGCAATTTAGTGCAACGGGTCACTCAACATTCCTCAGATCTATGGGCAGTCACCGATGTTCATCACTCAAATAAATGTTTCACCCAGTTCACAAGTTAATATCAACGTTCCAGAGTTCATTGGGTTAATCCTGTTTATGCCTTGACCTTTATTGACCAACCTTTGCCGAGAGGCTGCCAAGATGTTTAGTTTTTGGTCACGTTTATGTTCAAATGCTCCAGGATTTCATGAGTGGTCCCTGATAACTTAAACTACCATTATGCAATAAACTGATCAGACCACTAACACGATTTCTTTTCGACGGCTAGCATCATACAATTTATTTGTATTACATAAGGATTTACATAGAAATACACAGCACAAAAATCGATTTTTGCAGAAATTCGCTTCAATCACTTTTCCAATCAAAAAAGTATGACAGTAGCACATATTTTGATGAAAAACGTTATATCCGTTTTCGAGGGTAACAAATTTAATGTTTTGATGACTATAACTATTGTTAATTTTGGTTGGAGTCTGCTCAAACCCTAATTTTGTCGAACTGGTGTGCAGTTGGATATCGAAATAGAGCCGATCTGATTAGGCAGCAGACCATTTTCTTAAATGGTACTTGTAAAACGTAGAGACCTGAGCAAAACTAAAAACAAAACAGAAGATTTTCACCCGGTTACGAAACTTGCCTATCTACTTCAAGGTCTAATGAAAGTGCAAATTGGAACCTCAGAATATAATTGAAGGCCACAAGGAACGCGAACGAAAATTTGATAGCTTAGGTTGACAATCACACATATTCTTAACGTTTGAAATATTCCTTGTCGTAGTCTAAATTCACATGTTATTTTACCAACTATTTCTGTAATTGAGATTTAAAACAAAAGGCAAGAGAAAATGAAACTTTCGAGCACGAAAAAATAGTTTATTCGTATTTCTCCAAAAACGCCACGAACGATTTTGATCAAACTCACAGTCTACGTAACATCATGTTGATGCCCGTGTGTAGACAAAGCGTATCATTGAACTTGAAGGGGTTGAGGAGTTGTGTGATGCTTCGCACCAGATATATTATACCGGAATATTAGCTTTTGCAGTCCGGTACTCAAATCAACGAGGCCTTTTCCTGTGTGCCGTCAGAAGTAGACCAGTTCCTGATACAGACGTTAAGCAACGATGATAAGATGAGGAAAGTGGAGTGGGTGAAGGTCTAGTTGATGAAAGGATGTGTACCTCTGTTGACAGGTTTGACAAGGGTGGAAGAGCTCGTTCAAGGGTGGAGGATGATGATGGGGGATGTCCCCACCACCACCACCATCCAACCTTCCCAGTTCAACTTCTCTTTGATCCCTCCCCCACAATTCCGTCCGCAAACCTCCATGTCACCCCATACCATTTAAGCTTCACATTGTTTTACGGCAGTCCTGCGAGAGGATGTTTCAGAGAGGGGTGGAGGTTCACTCAACTCTATCACTCGTTCTTTATTGACATTTCTCTCGGTTTAACGGAAGCACTTTCCCAGTCCATAAGCTACGCATAATCGTCTCGTTCCTCGTTTAATCCTTCATTTCATCGCCGGAGCGAATTAAATCCTACAGAAACGGTTCGATGCCTGCCACTTTATTACAAAGTAATTGTCGAGAGCGCCTGACGGAAATATAATGCCCTCTTCAGGCGCGAGCAAAGCCATATTTCACTTACACAACTTGCTGATGTATCAAGAAGCTTACCAAATTCACCTGGAAAATTATCCTTCAAATTATGCACGAACGATTTCTGAAAAACCTCCTTCAACGGATTTTCAACAAATCTAAGGGCCTGTGTCAGTGTTATTCATAGAGTTATTTGCGTATGTCTGAGGCTGGTTCCGGTCTGGATGGCCGTGAGTAGGAAAAACCTAGATAAGATGCAATACAATGCTGAAAAGTGCAATACAATTCGAGCCGTGGGGTAACAAAGATATTAGAAGAAAGGAAAATTGTAGCTGTAAATGCTGATCTAGGTAATTATAGTTGAAAAACATTTCTAAAAATTTAAAATTTTTGAGAGGACTGAGTGGAAATAAATATAATAACGCGGTTCCACAATTTCCGGTACGAGGGGCTTAGTTGGTATAAGACCCGGGAAGTTTCTGTGTACGAGCGCCAAAGAAGAACACGAGGTTCATAAGAGCGGGCTCAAGAGTGTGACGAAGAAATCCTCGAGGGTCAATGCCCTGCGGTCAGCTGGCCATCAGGAGCGAAGCTCTCGAAGGACGCCTAGTCAACTTCAGACCCAGGACGAGGGCAAAGCGAGACGTAAATACCTAATTATAGAGAACGCCGCAATCGTGGCTCTTCCTCAAGAATTAGAAGACCGATCGATCATTTCGAATGGAGCCTCCAACGAAATAATACTTCAACGCTAACTCCACGACATCGGGACGGGCGATGGGGGGGGGGGGGGAGTGTCTGGTTATGGGGCAGTTTCGACCTACCAGATCAAGAGGCAAGGAACCCAATATTTGGCGTGTGTCGTTGAACCGAACGAACAGTATGCTACAATGTGAGCTAGGCGTTAATATGCTCGATACCTAACGGAGATCCGACTCTCTACAACCCTTACTCAGTCATTAAATTAACAATTGAAGCTCCATTTTCTCACGAAGTGCATCGATAGAACTTGATACTGAAGTCTCCAAGAACAGCATGATAAACAGTACATTTTACTTTCCACTGCCCAGGGGAACGGAAAGTGAAAATATTGGTCTAAAAAAACGAGAGTCTTCTCCAAATCTTTACAATTTAGGGCTTATTGAATCCAAAAAATGTTAATTCGTGGTGTGGTCAGTGCAAGCATCTACCATCGGTTGGCAGTTGAAGGGGGGGGGGGGGCTAAAATGTACCAATAAGGAAAGGAATATACACATTCTTCTGGGAGTTGCTGTGACGATATTGAGCAAACATTCAAATTATCTTGTACTAATCAGTTACCTAACTCTGCATAAATTGTATAAATATCGCTGTAAAAAGTCGTTGTTTTTCTCACTTCTCACCAAAGAAAAATTTACTTTAGCTCACACTCTCATTTTGGCGACGCACGTGTGATCTGATGGCTAAATATAAAATTCGAGTCAATGGTGTTTTGCAGACTCCTAATGGTTTAAAACTTAAAGATCTGAAGAAAACTAAAAACAAATTCAGCCGATTACACAACTACGTAGGGCCAACCAACGAGAGTAAAAAACCGCAGAAGAGAACAGTTGAAGTGTTAAGGGTAAATATGTAGCCTGCTGTTTACAAGCGGTGGATTGTATTTTGGGCAACTAAACCCTCGCTCACCTTTTTGCAGCTCGTCATCAAAACATGACTCACCCGTATTATCTTGCAGAAGAATCGCCCAAAACTTCAAATCAAAGACTTGTCGGTACTTCTCATTCTCTCTCCACCCACTAACCAAACCTTATCTTGTCTAAACATCATCCGAATTGTTTGGCTTTTCTACGACATTGTGTATTGTCTCTCGTTCAAGACGATCTTGTCCTCCACGAGGAAGTTCACATTGTTCGCATAAAGTGTAAAAAAGACATTTTGGGCTCCCAAGGAGTTTTATACGCATTTTCGAACGTCGCCACCATTCAACTAATCCAACAACCCCTAAACTCCAGCATCTTCCTTCCAAAATTTCACAGTAGAATTCAGGTTCAATTTTCGATTTTACCGGAATTCCATCAAGTAGGCAGAGTTCATCGCACATGCTAATGATCTAATTATATCCGTCAACACTTTCCTCTAATATTCTGACACGTTAATACCAATACCGTCAATGCTAGCCGTTCTATTCAGGTGAAGAGTTGGGGTTATTCTCACAATTTCACGCTTTCCTCTACAGAACAGTTCAGCGGGAGACAGGATTAACGGCACGTACGAAGGGCTGAGGAACGTTTTGTGATGTGTCGTACCACTACTTCAACTCGTTTCCACGCTTCTTATCAGAGTTAAACAAAGCAACTAGTAAAAGGGGTGGCATTGCGCCTTCAGTTGACACCCTTTTCTGATTTTGTGGGTTTTTTTGTCCGTTTCTCCACTTCTTCAGTTGGGATTGAATGTTGAGGGCCAGCTCTACCCTATATCTGCTAACATAAGTTGATGACCTGAACTTCGCGTTTTAGCCATTCACAAAACTGGTTCTGCCATACAGTGACATGACTCAGTGGCGAATGAGTGGACATCTTGTAATTGGAGGACGAGAAATATCAATCAAAACTAAAATCTTCAAATGAAATAGAAGGCTGTGTCATGGCCTTGATATAAGTGCCTCTTCATCAGAAATGACATCTGTTTCCAACGTGAACTACTATGCAAGTTACTATACAGCGCTTTACGTTGGTATTTGTTCCTTATTCGCAAGCTTTAACGGGAGGTTTGACGGAAGTGCGGAGCGAGGGCTTAGCCACAAGTCCCGAGTCATTCCCCACCATTTTGGTAGGCGGCAATGAACGAAATTAAATACTTTCGATTTTATCAGTTCGAAAGTTGTATAGCAGCTTGGAAACCGAGCGAGGAGCCTACGTCGAAAATAATCACGCTGCGACACTTTCCCCCTTTCACCCCGAGTTATAATGCGCCAGAACGTGACCAACCCCGGCTATCAATCTCGCCGCTACACCGGCAGGCTTTTGGACATCCATCCCTCCACGGAGAGCTTCCATTCTTCCCACCAGGTACAATTTTTCGTGTCCGCATCACCGAAACACAGTTTTTTCTCCCACCAATAAATAAATAGAACAATCACGTCACGAATTTCAGTGATGTGTGAAAGCACCATCAAGTTGTGGGTCATATCACTTTTGGATGTCCTGCAGTCTTCAAATCGAACGTTCCTAATGTTGACGGGTATTAGACACCACCGCATCACTTCCCTTAGCCCTATCTGCAAGAAAACGGACTTTTCTTAAAACTTCTACTAATTTATTATTCTGCTCTCGTCATTTTATTTTATATATTATCATTTTATTATTTCATCAAGTCTACAGGAAAACACTAAGAAAAGAAGTTGGTATTTTTGAACAATAATATAAACACACTCAAATTTTGCACCGACTTAGCTCATACCCGTATTTTGATTTCAAACACCGAATGATAATGGTACACGGATCATAAAATACATTGTTACGAATCAGAGGAGTGATTTTATGTGAGTTGAGATAAAACGCTGCAAATTATTACACAACGGTTTATCATTCTCTTGCCCAGTTTGACGTAGTTTCACACCCGAAACCCGTCACAATCGAGTCAGCATTGGCTATAGGCAATTGACACGTAGTTACGAGTGGTCTTGAGACGGTTAGGAGGGAGTACACACGATGGAACGATTACTTTCGCCGTAGTTATTGTGCTGCTAGTTTCTAGTAGACTACTAATTTCCGGTCTAGACGACGTCGTTCACCTCAGAATTGATCCATTCGACCCAGCATCTGAAAATACCTCGAAAACCATACCGAACCGATATTTGAGATAAAACTCCCGAAATTGCGTTATTGTTCATTTTTGAACCATTTTTGACTCACAACAACCATGGGCATAGTCCGATCGGATTACCGAGCAGGCGGGTACTAGATAACAAATAGGATTTTCGTCCGAAAGAACAGATTTTTTAGACCACGTAAAGTTAAAGGCACAAAACGGCCCAGACGGCGGACAGTAACATTTTCTTGGCCGAAAATAGAGGGTTCAGAATGAATGATAAACCTATAAATAAAACAGCACAAGACTCATTCCTTTTATTCGATCCGCCCACGTCAACATCACAAATTCTCGGTCGCTAAGCGGTCCATAACAACAATGTCAGCTTGTTGCACCTTTTAAACCGCAATGATGCAACTGCCATTTTACAGAAATAAGTTTGTCCCGAGCGACCTAACACTAGCCAATTGCAGTTAATAAAACTATGAAGATCTCCTCCACGCTTCTGGGTTTTCAGTTACAGTAACGTACTCGCATTTGTTGTACAGGCTCAGACCTCTCTATTCATACAAATATTTGAGGCTTTTCTAGATGTGAATACGCCCTTTAAAATTGTAATTGGTTTTTATTCATTAACGAAATTTGGTTATAACTATAGAAAAAACCTGAAATTCACTAAATTGTGGCTAAATGACGGCTATCATTACAGCAGCAACTTCCTCGATATTTTTTTGGAAGTAGAGATGGAGCGGAGGAAGGATTCACTTCCCAGTTAAGAATCACTGCTTTCCGCTACCCAAAGGGAAAGTGCTGCGAACTTGTCAAACCCCTCTCTCAGTTTCAGTTAAACTGTTAAACACAAACGGTGGGTACAGCTTTCGTACAAGTATTTTATGTCTTTTATTTTTATTTTTAAGCAATGATGACTACGTTTGATTGTGCTCGTTGATGGTTTCTATATAATGGCCACGTCAATTGCAATTGACATCATCACTTGGTCACTGAGGTTATTAAAACGTGTGATGTTACCAGGCGTTACATTTTGTACCATACGTTTCCAAGCTTATCCAACACAAATATTTCGTGACGCTTCTCCGTTACATATCCCGCGTTACATTTTCGAGTTCATGCAGCAAAGTAAAGACATAAAATGTCAATAATTTAATAACAGTTACAGCAGTTATTGAGAGAAAAAATGGCGTTTTGCTCACCGAGATAACTATAGTTAGTTTAGAGGTCGTACCCTTGCTTTGGCGCCCCATTATGTTCTGTAGGCTAAGTAAGAAATTTGAACCGAGTAGGTTCCTTTTCTCTCACGCTCACACGCACAAGACCATTTTCACAAAATCTTTCCGACCCAGAAGCCTTTGAAACGTTAAGATCTTGAGAAACTCAACACTTCTTTTCCAGGCAATTGCATAACATTCCTTACTAGTTAGTAGAGCTAAGGATACTAGCAAATGCGCAAAACGCTACCCTCGAAATAATCGAAATAGTAAACGGTTTGATTTATTTCAGTTGAAACGTGAGAATTGATCCAAGCCACATTCAACTTTGGTTGACCTACTAACATAGATCAAGAAAACTTGACTCCTGAGAACGCGCCTGAAACGAGAACAGACATACGGCCCGACCTCTGGAATGGATCTTAGGACAGAGTGCTTCATACGGAGCCTTTTTATCGCGGTGGTGTTCTCGACATCCTTCCACTACGAGCTCGTTTGGCTGAATTTCTTGCAGAGGATGAGAAGAGCGTGTACGAAGAGCAAACTCAGCCGACTTAAAGGTAATCTATTGGACTGTTAACACGACTTTTTTGGAGCGGTGCATGACTACAGTTGTGGGACTATGAAAGACGACGAAAAGTTAATAAATCGACGATAGTTTGAAATGGACAATGTCAGAAGATGCTCCATACTATCTTAAGGCCATTCTTGAACATCCATTCCGTAGGCAGCTTATGAGACTACCCCTTTCATTATTTTGATAATGTCGGGGTACGAGGAAAACTGCACAAAATAGATTTTCGTCGACACTTTTTATAATTTGTGGTGCTGCTATCCTAATTGCCCCACGAATACATTTTACATTATCCTTGCGTCATTTGGATCTTTCTACAAACGTTTTAAGAAAAGCAATGCTTGGCGGTTTGATCATTATGATAACTGTAATTACTTTTGGACGGATTTCGTTCGTGGCCTTACTTTGGCGTTCCATGTTAACGTGCAGGCTAAAATATCGAATTTGAGCCGCTTTCTTTGAATCGGGTTCACAGACACACGTACTATTTTCTCAAATGGTCTTTTTCGAACTCAGAAATCTTGAAAAACTAGAGATCTGAAGAAAAATTTCTTTACCTGTCGGCTACATCACTTCTCTTTCTACCGTAGGACTGAAGACGGTAAAAATTAATATTGATATCGAGATAATATTGAAGTGCATTGGTCAAGCTCGTAAAATGAGGATCAGCCACGTTTACCGGTAAAAAAGAAAATACGAGTAGTCTGATATTGTTGGTAGTAAGTAGAGCAGTATTGAAAAGAAATGTGCGAAAACCACTTATAATGTAAACTAATACGAAGCACCTGATAAATAATTAAATTGTGCGCAGCCTAATATAGATATTTTCGAATAAAATTTTGATTAAAAAAAGTGAAATCATGTTGCTAATTGTCAACCTGTTGGCAGAAATGAGATGGTTCGTTTTACCCAATGCGTTAGACCTCCGAATGGGAAGACGGGTCCTCTCAGGTGGTAAATGCTCAACATCAATCGGCTTCACGCGTCGCGGAATCACCCCGAACCGTTGGAGTGCATTGAAAAAGGCAGACTGGGTCTCCGTGTTGACAGGAGATAGAAGAAACCCCTCTCTCGTTTATTATCGAATGTGACAGCACGTTGGTCAACGGAAGATACGAATTGGATAACACGAGGCCGATTGACGGGCCCCTAATTAGCGTGGGCTCGTATTTGTTCGGTCGACCCGTGAAGGTTGTTAATGACGGAAAACTATTAAGCAACGATAACTTCGAATGAAAGTTAACTTTTTTGAAAATTACCTGTTAACGTTCCGAAAGGTCCAGTGAAAGATGAAAATAAATATTTATACTCCAAATTCCCCGGGCCATCGAGTTCAAACTCAGCGTTAAATAAACTAAGTTTCGTCGGAGAGTCTACTGTTTTTATATGCTCGAGACGTCAATTTCCACGCTAGATCCCAATGTCGATTTAAGGATGTTTTTGTTACGTAATACAGTTTTATCGTTTTGGTGAACGTAGGTAGAAACACCATTAAACGCATGATTGTATGCAAGAAATGAACAGCAATATGGAAGATAGGAATGAGAGGGGTTGGCAGTTCCTCGAAGGTTGCAGCTAACCTTTCTGCCATGCCAACTTTAGAGGGCGAGGGAAAATGGCAAGAAGGATGGATACAGGATCTTGGAGGTCTGATCAGAGCACCTTGCTACCTAGGCCAGCATCCAGCCGCAGGAGAACAACAAGTGATTGGCACACGTGAGTGGGAGCTTAAATAAAATGAATAGTGATTTGAGATTGAGTATATATGGGCGACACAACAAGGCTCTGAATATGTGTGAACTGGTTGTGCAGGAAACCAGAGCGGAGGGAAAGAGAGTGAGAAGAGCTGTGACTGGCCCAAGCGCTGATAGAGGAATGTCTGTAGTGAGCACTGGGAAGAGGTGTGTGTTGGAGAAGGAGGTAAATCGAGAGGAGGAAAGGATAGTTTGGAAAGCCCGTTGTTGCTCAGAAGTTAGAACGCACTTGTTTGCTACGAGGGGGTGAATCGAGTGGTGGGGAGCGGATATTTTGGAAAGTCCAAAAAGGGGGAAATCCGTTGTCACTTCGGGAACAGAACTTGCGCCCTTTGTGTGGAGGAGAAGCCTACTGAATGGGCAGGTCTCTAACTTCCCCGCAGCAAACATGAAGAAAGAGGTTGGGCTGAATGCACCAGGGAAATCCCGAGCTCAAGAGCCCAACTACTTTGGCCTGTGCGCCGAAACACAAGAACGATTCTGGGACAAGGAAATCAGCAAGAGAGAGGAAAATCCAGATGAGCGATAATGGCAGCCTCCATCACAGATGGCCCAAGACAGTGAAGCTCACTGATGATATTATTATCAAGCCAGCGACATTTTCCAAGGCAGCAATAAGGTGTAGGTGAAACTAAGGTGCTCCAGACAAAGGGGAGTTTGAGGAAGCAACGAAGAGCCATTGTTAAGTTAGAAGCCAAGGCTGCTGCTTTCGAGGGAGGACACAGTAAGAATTGGATGAGTCAGCAAAGGGGTTCACACTCTAGGGTGGATGTATTAAGACACTTTTGATGCCTAGACCACGGCAACTGGACAGGTAACTGCATGGGAAATGACTGCGCCCTTCTCAGCTACTGCTGCTGCGGGGGAAAAATTCACAAGAAGCAGGACTACTCTGAGCAGGGGTCGCGGGGGATGAGGTGTCCCATACGAGAGCGTTTAGTGAGGCCATGGGGGAGGCTAATCGCCATGGTCAATGATGGTGCCACATACTTCAGGGCGGGTAACCTCCACCCCAAGGCAATGGCACAGGATCTATCCCAGCAGTTTCAGCAGCATAACCAGGGAGCCCATCGGTACATGGACGAGGCTAAAGAATGATGAATAAAGACATGAAGGAAAAAGTTCAGGTACCTCCTAAAGTGCCGGGCACGATACGATATTCTCGTGAGGGTGAAAAGGGCTGACATCGCAGAGAAGTTTGAGGGCCAATCTAATGCAATGTGCAAAACGGTTCCGCGTAGGTTCTCAAGACGCAGGAGTAAATTCATGGGACAACGAAGAGCATACTGTCTCTCCTCCGCCCAAGTTTAAAAAAAAACCTTAATAAATAGAACTAACTGAAAAAATAACTACTTTGCAATTACACAAAGTAAAATTATAGCAACACGAAATTTGGAAAACTACGATCGAGAAAGAAAAATGTACAAAAACTAATAAATATTTACTAATGACCGGAAAACATTATTGGTGGTGGGGGGTATTAGAAAGCACGAGAAGTACGTGAATGATTAAATTGAACTCAAATATTGTGCAGTCAGGCAAACGGCACACCATGAAAGCTTCTGTTGATCCGTTGTTTGTATTTGATGGAAGCGATCGAAACGCCTACAAATTGAAATCACCATCAACCGACAGTCGCTGATTGCTATTCGGAGTTTTAACTGAACGATTGATAAACCTGCCCTTAACCTAACAAACCCAATAACTGAGAACTATCGATAATATAACTGATAATAACTCAAACGCCCTGACTAAGAAAAAAATGAATGTTAATTACGCAATTATTACCGAAGATAAATGAAACTTTCCGTCATTGAGTTCCGAGACGACGCAGTTAAAATGTAACGACGCTGAGAACATGAACACAAAAGGAAGTTTTATCGGGCGAAAACAGTGAGGAAAGTTGCGAACTTCGAAGCTCAGTAACCTGAACTAAGCACATAATGAAGAGTTTAAATGACGCAAACGTTGAAAAGTTGCCGAGTTTCAAAGCTGCTCCGCTTCAACTGAGCATATAACGCTGTGACAAAACTTGAGGACGCACCACGAACGAGTTTCACGGTAAATGCCATCAACGTCTAATGGAGTGTCCTCAGTCGATGAAGTATGGGACGAAAATGACTGCCGTTTAGACCTGTGAAGAATTTCGGTCAGGGAACTTCGTATAATTTGGGCGAAGGTTTTTCTTCTCTCGAAGCAAAATTGTGTCACCTCAGGGCGTCATTTTAATTATTCTTTCACTTCTTAACGCAAGAAGAGCTCTCTGGAGCGATACATACATATCCACGCTTCACTGAGTGATTCAAACATTTCGCTACCAAATTTTCAACTCACTTGTCCGGCAGAAATTACTCGTGGCGATAGATAGGCACGCTCATTTAATGCCATTTAATGCTCAATCAGGACTGAACGTGTTACATTAACACCCACCCAAATTAAATCTTCCTGTTTACCTCAAATCTGAAAATAGTTATTTGGTAGTCGTGATCTAACTAGTTCACCTTTTCTCTTCCAATTTTTTGAAATCCAGTTGAAATTTCCGCAGTACTCTATTACCTTCGAAATGGCAAAAATATGTCTCTGCCCTTCTCCACCACTGACCTCTCCACAACAAACGTATTAGCTGATGCAAAACCAATTTTTTTCCGAGTTCTTAGGAACTTTTGGGCATAAAAAGCTTTCCATCATCTCATGTGGCACCTAGTACAGAGCAAACACAGACAAGATTTGGCTACATTTTGCGTTCAATTTCTAACTTATCCCGTTAACAGGTGAAATGACGACCCTTTGCATCCTGAGAGGAATAGAGGTAGACCTTTCCTTCATCAAGACAGTTTTGGCTCATATGAAACACTCAACAGATATTTCAACAATTTCATAATTTTGGATTTTCAAACAGCTGCTAGTTTCGTATGACAACGATCTAGAATCGCAGAGATTCACTGCAATAGATTGAGAGCATTTTATAATATATCTGGTGAGTAGCAACAAATAGCTTTCCTCAACCCCCTAAATTCAACGACTGTACACATTTCCACGCTAACATTTGGGTCGAATAGTTAGATACAGAAATAGATGCGGAGATGGAAATATGGCTATAGGATTCTAGAAAACAGTCCTTAAAAATGATCAAATGCAGTAGTAACTCTGGAAATTATGAGACTAGTAAAACAACACTATTTCCGAGACACTCCGGTTTTTATCTTTGTTCAATGGGCGGTCAAAGAAACATTCATTGAGAAAAATATATAGGCATTAACTATTTAAGGAAATCCCGAGAGATTGGTGAAAACCGATGAAGCCATTTAGCCAAAAAAATTAAAAAGCCCTATTATTGCTTTATAGACTACCTCTATATTTATACTACTATTTTGTATAAATATCTCCGTGCACTGAACTTTCATGGAGATATTTATACAGAATAAATGTTGGTTACTAACTAGTAGAGGATAATTTGAAAGTTTAATCAAAATCGTTAGAGCTGTTTTCCTTAAAAATTAAAAAAGCCCTAACTGTTGGTACATTTTCATTCCCTGACCACCTTTCCCATCGATGGAAATCCGTTCAGTCGCCGCAAATTGAACTTTTGAACGTAAATGGAGAAACTCAAAAAGGAGAAACTAAATAAATAAATTCAAGAAAATGAGGAGGGCGCCCCAGACCACCCTACGCCGACTCTAGGAATGGTAGGATTAGGACGGGGATGGATAAGAGGATGTTCCACGATGAAATGACCACCGGTTTAGAAACGAACCAAGAAACACGAGGGTGGAGGACCATCGAGAACGCCTGCTGACACACCAGCTTACGCATCTCCTCAGCGCTTTTCTTGTACCAGGACACGGTAAATGCTGCAACCCTGATGTTACCTGCCTCCACTCCATGAGCTTCTGACACTGCCATACAAAGATCCGTACTGGCTCTCATGAGTACACAGACACACCAACGCGCAACACCATGCACCACATGATTCCGCGACTCAAACTGGTTACCACAGGCACGGCAGCGAGATCCACAATGTTACGATCCCGCCCTCTTGTACACTTCATCGCTGTAGCCAGTGATGCCATGCAAATGGCGTTGAAGTGCCAGTAGTCCATTCCATGGATGCCCTATGAACCACCCACGCGGGAATCTGACACCGCCTGAGCTCCCGCATGTCAAACATGCAGGCCAGCTGCAAACTCCGAAGGGTTACAGGGCTTAGGGGTAGATGGAGTAGCCATGCCACACCACCGCAGCTGATCCTGAACGAATTCAAGGCCAGCCACAGCGCGTGCGACATCCCTGCCGGATGCCTCCAAATCAAGCCACGGAATAGTGAGAGAGAGAGATGGAATCCCGAGTCGCCCAAATTAAACTGGAGCGTGAATGTACGCACATTGGAAGCTATGTGGGAGGCCTATCCAATTCTATCCAGACTTATCAGCAGTCTGATGGGCCAACATTCCAAAAACGAGCCCATTGGGAGCAAGTACGTCGGAAAGCCACACACAGGGACTATCCGCCATTAGTTTTTCGGATTAGGCCTCAAAAAGTAATGAAGAAATCTCAACTTTTTTTTTGACACGATTAAAATACTTTCCTTACCCTCAGGGTAGCGGAAATTAAAAATTGGTTTGTAGCTTCTGACTCATAGGTAACTTTTGGGCTATGCCAAAAGACGTTGCCAAGCTAGGATATAACTGGTGGTCGTTTCCTCCATCTCAAGAGTCGCAGGTTCAGTCGAACCTGATACGACCCCGAGAACTTTCTTAACGAGTAGTCAGATCCCCTGCGTCGTAATCCAGCGTCAAGCCACTGCGCTACCAGGAGTACAACCTTATTACCACGCACTACGAGGAATAACATCATTCCCATGTAAATGAGCGTCTCGGTTGCTCTGTTTTGCTCAAGAGTTCAGCACCATCAAAAAATACCTCTACTCACCTATCGAACGCCTAAAAGGAGCTAAAGAAAATCCTCTCCTTCCAATCCTTTTCTTTCCCTCCAATTGACATGATTTTAAACGTCGAATTATAACAGTACGCAGATCACACAATATTCCAATTAGTTCATCATTGATGTACTTAGAGGAGGAATTGAGAACTCACGAGAGTTGACAGTTTGGAAATGGATTGGTGTAATAACCACCCACCAGATAGGTGTGGAAGGATGAACATTCAAAGGTAGTTTTGCTACAGACGAGGTTGAGGGCTAAGAGGAGGTCTTAACCAACTCGTCATTTATAAGGGTTTTGTGTACGATGGGGTGAAATATTGGTTGGAGAATAGCTCTCAATCTATGTTGCATTCAGTACAGTAGCGTCTTTCTCCTATTCAATATTGTAATGGATACTGCCTCAATATGACACAAGAAATACTTGAGACACTCGCTTGAGTGCATGCCGAAAGACAGCATTTTATACCACCATCACCATCGATCCATTACATCCCAGGTTAACGCCTCCTGCCCTCTGAAACCGGCCATTCTCACAGCTTGACAAAAACATATCGAACATAAGAGTTAGAAGCTGCACACAAATATATAAGTTCGAACATTAGGAACCACCGTAACAAAATTCAACGCTTCTTATGGCGCTGCTTCGTATAAACTCACCAATGCATCGAAATATCAATTGGGCATAACTTACCTCATTGATGTGTTTATAGGTTTTGATGAGGTCGACGGATAGTTTACGAAGGGGCGCAGTAGAGGCGTCTCGGAAGTGGGTAGGTATGCGGGCCTGCATGGCCTCGATGTCGAGCTGTTCTTGGGCCACCAGTCGCCCGTACAGGGGGCCCATCTCACTGCCGCCTGAAATCGATAAAAACACCGTTAGATAATTGACGGTAAACATAAAAACGTAGAAAAGGAATAAAAATAGGGTCGCAGTTATAGCCATTTGAACTACAATTATCGTTCGAAGAGAAGGCGGAGCTTTGGCAACCCAACCATAAGTATCGTGACAACAAATTAAACAAGAGCGATGCTTGGAAAGAAATTACCACCAAAGTGGTAGTTGGTATCATCCATTGACACTTTTCTCCTAATTTTTAGTAGTAAAAATATCGAAATCCTATGAAGACAAGTCAGCTAGCAGCTGCGAATAATCCCTTCCTTTCAGAAAGGAAGACATTCTTTTTTACTTTCTTCGGAGCTCTTCTCTTCTCCATTTCCGACAAGATCAAGCAACACAGATTCTTGAATTTTTGCCGGGAATAGCTGCAGCCTTTTTCGAGAAAAATGCAGAAAACTTTCTTTCTAGTAAAAAGCAAGTAGCCCCCCCCCCTCTCCGCCAACACACACATACACCGAATTTCAACGGAACCAGCGATTGTTGGTAGTTCAGTTGTAGCGTAATACTATTTTCGTAACCCCGAAACAGTACGAAATACGAGAGATAACCAATAAGAAATAGCCCAATCGGTCAAACAGTTCTACAGGATATTGAGCACACACACACACCACGCGCCTGAATTCGGCTTTTCAAGTTAGACGCCAACACAAGATCGGAAGCTGAACTTTTTTGGCAAATATGCAACGCTTTCTCAATACCATGAGTAGAGGAAAGTAAAAACTTAGTCAACAAAATGGCAGTAATTAAAATGGTTATGATGTTCATATTTATTGTATAATTAATATTAAACTACCATTGTGAACGTAGCTTATTGAATTGCCAACACGATTTTTGAGAGCTTTCCAGTGCCACTTGAGCTGGATTTAGAGGACAAAACAGCAATAAAATAACTGTCCAACGCGCAACGTTTGTTAATTCATTACGCTATTCATCTCCGGCTCTTCTATGGCGTTCTCGGATGTTTCGAAAAACAACCGTTTTCAGCCCTCACACGATCACATCTTTAGTTCTTCCAATCGCCCGTTTAGAGCTACTTTTCGTGCCCAGTTTCTCCAACGTCGTTATAGCTGTCTTTTAGCTTTGTGTAATGACTCGTTCTTCGCCATTTCCCCAACCGCTCAAGCCTCGCAGTTATCATTTCCGCTTTAATAATAATAACTGCAATTTCAAACTAAACAAGAACATCCTGTTTCGAGACTTAGAGAACAATTGTCCAACTTCAACAAGTGGTGGCAAAACTTTCTCATTTTGAGAAGTTCTCGATGCCTCACGATCACCTATTAACACATTTTCTTGTTGACAATTCGTTTACGTACCGCTAGTTGCCGATCGGTAATTGTTGTGAACCGTTATCACGTGTAACACTTCCATCGGCCACTTTCTCGATTAGCCGCTTACTGGCACATTTGGAACTGTACTGACTGACTCCCATTAAACGCGCCGGGTGATGGTAGTCTTGTGATAAGACGAAGGTCTCATAAACAGACGAGACTTGGACTAGTGGATCGGAGCTCGCGACGGATGTAATTTTTGCCTGAGTCAGCGGCTCTTCAAATATCTCCAAACCCCCCTCGTAACAGAACCTGGCAATCAATTCACGAATCACACGGAACGTCCGTGCTTCGTGCTTACAAGCTTTGAATCTTGAAATTTGCTGAAAAATAGCTCTAACGACGCTTTGGACCAAACTCACAACGTACTTCCAACAAACAACTTTTTGTTTACCATAAATATTTCTTCAGAAAATCGCTAAACAAAGTGAAATGCCTGCGTGTAGTATATACTAGCGGGTTCCTAGAGATAGTGGAGTCGTTTGTTTCCTACGTATGCCAGTCCACGACTTTACGATGTTTATCTTGACTGGAGGTCGTCCTGACAATGGAATAATCGTCGTATTTGAGCAGGATAAACTCACGGGACAGCCGGGCTCGTGAGTAACTGGAAACTAAAAGAAACCGTAGGGCGTCGTATAGGAAGAAGTTTGCGGGTAAAACGATTTATGGTCAAATCAATAGCGTAATTCGAAGAAACCCTCTGCCGCATTGTTCACTGCGAGGGAAGAAATGAGTCGGTATATCAAGGGGAAGCAGGAAGCCGTTCAATCAACTCCTATAATTTTCTTGTAACAACCCCCATCGAACGGTGGAAGAAGAGAAGGAACGATTTACTGAGATCTGAAGGCAATAATTCGGTCTGGTAGCGAATTACTGAGTCCGAAGGGGGAACCACAGAAGAGGATCTTCATGATGAAACGACCAAAAATTTCAGTTGAGACGAACTGAAGGGAGTTTGGTGAGTAAGAGCGGTATTATCAGTTTTGTAGAGGGGAGCTCTCGAGTATGAGAAAACGTGCACCCTGGGGTTGGTTCGTTTCGAACACGCTTCTGCAGAGATAGAAAGTGAGCAACGTGACACGAAAAAAACTTGACTAAAACGGAGTCAGGTGGATTGAAAATACCTGGCAGGACTGAAGACGAATAATCTGACTTCGTGTTGGGTGACAGATCATCGAGAATTAAACGGATGAAGCGACATGGCAAAGGATAGATCTACACTAGTGGGCACCACACGGGCAAGGAGGTTGCCAAATTGGAAAAAGCTATGCCTCTGCCAAGGGAAAGGCTACCTTAGGCGAAATAAGTTGGCCGAAGGCTGTCAATGATAATCATCCAACTCTTTACGGAGCGAGCGAAGAAAGTCTTCAGACGTACGAGAAGGAAAAGACTGACTGAGGAAGAAGAAGAAGAATTAGAATACTGACTTGAGTACTGACTTGACGGCCAGACGATGATGTCTTTACTTGAAAAGCGCTTGCCCCCAGTTACTCACCAGCCAAACGAGACGGACTCGCCTAACAGGTACGGTAACTTTACTAATTAAAATACCGTTGGCAATAAACTTCCAATAAGTAGAAGGGTGTGCGGATGTTGCGAGGAGCCGCTGCAGCGCAGATTAAACTGTTCCCGAACAGCAAGGATCACGATGATGACCTATAGTGACAGAATAAGCAATGAAGCGTACTGTCAATATGCTGTGCGGACGAAATGAGAACGAGACGGTAGGAGCGTTTTGAGCTGAACTATATAATCCCCCCCCCCCAACATTCAAGTTAATTTCTTGCTACATCTTACACGTGTCTACTATTCGTTTTTTTGTTACCCGAAGTAGATCTGACTTTGACTTTTACACCAAACGAATATAAAATGGGCTTTCCCGAGAAATAAGAGGGTGAGAAGCTGGCAGCTCCTAGGGATCACACAATGGACCACAATTATAAGTTGTTCAGTTTCAGCAAAACTAAAAATATCTGCAGCAACGCATCACACACATCATTGGATACTTTAGCGATTTCAACACCACCAGTAACTAGACCAAAACGGTTTTTAACTCAATTTAAAGGAATCTAGCTCAACGTTCTATTTAGAAACGGGAAGTGCTTACGTAAGTTTCGGAATTTATCGGGCTGTCCCAATTAATTTAATGAATAATCACTCCATGAGTGATTCATGTTTATAGTTATGAAATTATAGAGGACACAGCGAAAAAAGCAATCGAAAAGCGACAGTAGTTCAACATCTCCACGAAGTTCATTCCCATAATTGAACTACCATCCTACAGGTAACTTATAGGACTAATGACATTATACCAATAAATCCTAAACTTTCGAATGAAAAACTGTTATTTTATCGAATTTGTATGAAATGTTCGATAATTTATTGTGCTGCTTTCGCCATTCTCCCCAAAGATGTAAATTGCATATTATCGTTACGTCATTTGAAACTGTCCACACACACACAAAATGTAATCAGAATCGTTAGAACCGTTTTCAAGATTAAAAAACATGGGGTGTTTTGATAACTATGACGAATATACTTAGTTGTGGGTCAATTTTCCTTAAACACCTTTTTTCGAACTCCAAACCCTTTGGTACGTGATGTTAACTTTGAGTGAAACAATTTTTATTTTTTCAGCCACAACTTTCCTTTCCACTCCGTACGACTGAGGACAGTAAAAGTCAGTTTTGTGAGGGAAATTATTTTTGAGCGACAGCTTAGTACGCCTTAATCGAATATGATTTGATTGCAGGTCGGTATCGTCGTGTAAAGTCATGCAGGGGCAGTCCACACACTGGTTAATCACTACCATCAGCCTTCGAAGTTAAAGAACTGAGCAACTCGACGCAGTAGGTACATTTTTATTTGGACGACGGTGTCGTTTTTCGCGCCTCTAGAGTGCAACAATAAATTTCGTTCGCAGTTTCCCTGAACGGTAGAGTTGCTCTTTCAAACCTTTGTATCCTGCCATTGTAACACAACCTGAGAAGAATGATGGAACCGCTCAGCGCATGGCGGAGATGGAAAATCGAAGAGAGTTCCAACTGACAGGAAGCGCTAGAATCGCACGCACCTGAACGAAGCAGACCGCTGACCGCTCGTTTAGGTATAAAAAAGTACAGTGGAGAGGAGGAGGGGGAGCATCCTGCGGGGTAGGACGAGAACTTTTATAATTAATCCAGCAGTAATTATCTGGTGGAACGTCCCACGCTTTCCTCACGCCCAAGTGAGTTTTTCTCCTTTGCAAAGGCTACCTTTATTCAGTAATACCAGACTGTAAACAAGACAGGAGAAGGAACGTTATTACTATTTTAGTTCAGGGGAAAAACAGTATAAAAAGATATTTTCTTCGAATGTAGCAGTATGAATTGCCGTGCTCTATTTTCCCGAAGATAGAAATACACAGTTAAGGAGTTTACTTGGTGGTGAAGAAAGCGTGGGACTTAATATGGTGAATCTGCTACCTCTCAGATCCCACTCTTTTACAGCTCGTGTCACACATTGTACTAGCGCGGAGCTGTTGATTTGTTATAAATGAACGCGTCAATACATTTTTCGAAAAAGTTTGGTGTTTAGATCGCAAAGATAACTACACTCAATTTTCGGAGAGTTGGTGGGCTCTTCTTCTGGTGGCCCATGTTGATCTGCGGGTTAAATGTCATATTTCAGCTCATTTGATTCACTACTACGTACGACGAACAAAAGTCGGAAATGATGGGAAATCTAACAAATACGCATTATCACTTCAATAATTCAATTAAATATATCTCCGGGATCAATTTCCGCTGTTTAATGATCTTCTGTTGCTTCTTCAAATAAAATCATGTTGCAAATCAGTTCCTAACTTCTGAAGTGCCCGCGGATATTTTTCAGGAATAAAGAAAATCGATTGAAAACTGTCTCATACTTTCATTTAATAATTTGTATAGTGTTGACTGAAATGGTTCAAGATTTGTAGTAGAACTGGGCAAAATGTTGCATAAAATTCGACTGCGCGGCACGAAACTGTACGAAAATTGTTGGAAACGGTTGGTTATATTAGTAAAACATGTCCCACTCATGTTACATATGGAGCTCTTGAACTCCTAAGATATGGAAACGTTAGAATGTGAACATTACACTACATAAAGGAACGCAAAACGTTCGTTTGGGAGCCACAATGTTATCTACGATAAAATAGATAGAAAAGGGAAATTGTGGGGAAACAGTAGGAAAATCTAGTAAAACAGCCGTTAGTTGAGAAAACCCCGTTCAGACGGAGGAATACAGTAAAAATTGTTGGGTATCGACTTAGGTCGTACAAGACTTCTTGCGGAACTAGTTGAAACTTGTTCAAAACTCACTTGAGCTAAGAAATTAGGTACAACATACAGTGAAATTCAAACTGCTGTTGAACTCGGGGAACGTGGGAACGTAGGATTTGAACAATAATTAAATTATCATCCGATTACATACTTTCCTTATTACTTCACAAGGTTAGGAAAGGTGATGTATTTCTCCGATAAACCACATTAGTATGTCTTCCAGGATTCCGCGCATAAATGGTTATTTTAGCCTCGTACTGTGGCAGATCGATACTTCGCATTCATGTCAACGATTGATATTCGTATCGCCGCCTCCATTAATAACATTTTTGTTGTCGCTACGGTTTCTCAATTCTGTCCCAGCAGCTTTCAACGACAACTCTCTTCCCGTTAGTTTTCTGTTTTGCATATATTAGCGCACTCCGTCCAATATGCCTCTCCATCACATAATAATTCAAATGACTCTTTGGACTAACGCGTGTTTTTGTGAGATATATAAAGGGAAAACCACTCAAATCGATTTCTGTCAAAAGTTTTGCCAATTCATTGGGCTCCTCTCGCCATTTTATCGCCGATGAAAATGATACATCAACGTTATGTTATATGGAAGAGCACACGCAGACCGTTTGACTGGGGTTGTTTTTTTGCACTGATAAGACTATAAAACGTAACGTTCACGGTTTTCATCTCCGAAGATTTTAATATCGGTCCCTAACAATATTATCGTAACTTCACTGCGATCAGTCAACTCAAAATCGCTTAACATATGAAGAGGTTCGACTCGAGATGGTAGAAACGTCCACGGAACACGCGAGTAAAAATGTCCTCAAGCAGTCGACAATTGGCCGAGGTCTGTGGGAACGCTGTTGGGGAGCGTTAAAAGGAGAAGAAGGTGGCAGCAGAACTGACTGAGGGACTCCCGATGAATGAACTAAAACGGCTGCGTGTTGCCAGAGAGGAAGCGGAGGCGATGATAACCCACACGCCATTCGCTTATTTGGTCCTCCAGTCCATTCAGATAAACGCATGCGGAGCTATCGCTTTCAAGACAGTCGGATGACAAATTGCTTTCCTTTCCAGTCATGGAAATGCCCGTGAAGGCGGATACAGAAACTATATTCTTGTACCTTCGGAAATCGAAATGAGTAAATCTAAAATATGTACTTGAGAAACTGTATCGTCTGACGGAGCAAGAAATAAACTCCACCGAGTCCTACGAGCACCGACATTCCGCCACGTCTCATCCCAACCGCCCGCAACACCTACGCGAATGTTGGTCACCTACGAAACCTCTCAGATACTGTTTTTACTTTCATTGGCTCCACAAAGACGGAGAGTTTTGTCGTCAACGTTTTCTTTTTCAACCAAATTCATCTATTACAAGCAGAAACTTCCATAGTAATCTCATTAAAAAATTATTCAGAATTTTCTAACGAGCACGTTTCTGACACTTTGGAACGCGATAAAAATAATTTAAGAAAAAGGTCCGTGGATAAGCGTTACGAACAAGATTGAGGCAGAATGGAGGAACCGAAAAAGTTTAAAATTGATATTCACGCTGTAGATCAACACACAATGCCAAAATAAGGGAATGAGCCAGATCTTTCCATTACCAAGTTAGATCATGATTATGTCACACGAAATGTTGATTGCCTAATTGAAATAGCCGTTTCGGTAAAAACAACATATTTGTTATATGTAAGTTACTTGCCTTTTTCAATTAATATCAAGTCATGATCACGTTAAAAAAAAGAAACATATATTGAATAGGAACGAAGAAACGTAAAGCCAGTGAAATGAGTGTAGTGGATTGAAATCACATGGAACACTATTTGACAATTAACAGTGGTTCAGCAATTCAACCTACATCACGAACACGGCCCTAGTGCCGATTTTTGACATCAACCAAAAAACGTCACAAGAGTGCCTTGCCCTATTAGCACCACTCAAGAGTGCCTCTTCCCCTGTTTGCACTACCCTAATGTGCCAGCCCTACTGCACCACCCTAGTGTGCCTACCCTCCTGCACCAACCCAATGTTCCTGTCCGTTTTCGCTCCCCCTAGTATTCATTCCCCTATCTGTCTCACTCCAGTATGACTACGTCTCAATCTTTATGCTTACTATATGCCTGTGCTGTCCTTCCATTCGTTTGCACCACCCTCTGCATATCCCGCAGTGTTCACTCATTCACCCTCACTTTCACACCTGAGCTCAAGTAATCCGTTGGCGTACTCATTCATCACCCAATCATTGGCCTCCGAACACCTACTCTTTTTTCGCCATTCCGTCGTCTAGCCTTTGCATCTTCTCAGCTTTGTAACATCCTCCTGCTCCTCCCTGCCTAGCTTAACTACCACCAGCCAACTGAATAACATCACTTCAAGGGTTATTCTGCTGGGAGAATGTTCAGCGCATGCTGAAAGGCTGATTCATATACCTGGTGCGTCCCCCCAACCCAACGGTTTCAGCCCTTTTCATGTGATACCGCCGGGAAGTCCGAAAACTTTCCCTTTAGTGGTCGGCTTATGCACCGACAGTTACTGTTCTCCATTAGGACACATAGTCACTCATCTACGAACTCTCAACAAAGTCATTACTCTCCTCCCGAAATAGTTCACGCGTTCCGAGTACTACCCTTGTGTCGCCATTCCGCACCTCACAAGGTTTAATTTTTACTTCGATCCTCTCGTGCGCCCAACAATCACTACGATAACTATAGATAATTTAAGATCGAATGTGTTCATAACCTTCAGTTTTCGTCGCATTCTGATCTGCAGGCCTAGCAGGCAAATAAGACCCGATTCAATCCATCCACAAACAATTTTTTCACACGGAGTTTTTTAAGGAACATAAAATGTAGGCGACACTCGAAAATGTTGCCGACGTACATTACTGGAGTCGAGTGACAATAAAAACACAGGAATGGAGTACAAGAAGCCAATTCGTACCATAAGCAGATACTCTAATTACGGGTGGCACGCTTGTTAGCTGTTGAAGTCAACGAGAAAAGTCTCACGCCTAAAAAGCAAATTGTGGTTTGCAAGAAAACAGCCGTGATAAAAACATTTTTCTTCAGATTCAGATAAAAGTTAGTTTTTATGCCCGCGTAATTATTATAACAGCCTACTCTTGAGTATAATTAGCAACTTCTTGTTAATTACATTTATCCTAAGTCAGACGACGGTCTCCACAAAATCCAACTCAGCGACTATAATCGGGGACGCACAGCGGTAAAGCGGGTACTGTATAATTCGAGCGCCGTGCTCGAACCATCCACGCATGGGAAGTGGAAGTGTCCGCTTATTGAGTTAGCACCCATGAGTTATCTCATGTTTGGTAACAGTTTTTACCATCGATTGAGCGTCTCAAGAAACAATGATGGATTAGTTGCTAGAGCGGTGAAAATGAGCACATGGCAGTGTGATGCGTCGGGCCAGTATCCTTCATCTCTAGGGTATCTCAACATTCAACACAATGACGACGAATTATTACGCATTGGGGAACTATTTCCACTCGCCTTAAGAGGAATAATTGAGTTCACCTGCAACGGGAGCTGCGTGTGCAATATTGGCCTTACAGAGACCCTCCACTCCCGCACCGAATTCATCGAATTCATGGCATTTCGAGGCTCTACTCTCTTAAAATTCTCAGACGCGTTGTACGAACAATTTATTAGCGAAATCGCTGGACACATCCGTCCAGTCGTCGCCTCGAGGATTTTTTCGGAGAGGACCCGCTGCAGCCTTCATTACATCCACAATCTTCGATGTGACTATCAATTTTAGATTGTTTTAATCTGAAATTCTCTAAATTGATAGCAGTCGAGTTTTTGACACTGATTTCCTTCCTCCCTCCCCATTCTGTGCACAGGAACTTTGCAAAAACATTCCACCACCACCCAAGGCCCAAGTTGTCAATACACGAAAGTGTTTGTTCGCCATTTGGTCAATTGGCGAGCCGTTCAGTCTTGAAGTTATCTGGTTGGGGCCCCTGACCCTCCTTACGCCACCTTACGCTTTTCATGCCGACAAAGGGATTAGTCCTATTTTCAACCCAACTACGCATTTTCCCCTCTTTCCTCCCAAATATTCCGTTGGTTTGACTCCTTCCCTCCCCCTATCCTCCTTCCCACATCTCAACTCTGGAACTCAGTAAGGGACATTCATGTTACACTTTCAGTCCGCTTCCAACTATTGCCCCGGTATATTCTCACTCCATCTCTATCGGTTGCCCACGCCAGTTCCGCGTTCCGAGTACCCTTGTGTCGCCCGTTTGTACTCTATCTCAGTTCAATTTAATTCAACTCAATTCCGCACGCACGTTCATTACAGTCCTCCTCACGCTCACCGAGTTGCAGTTTTATTTCGATCCTCTGCTCCCCCTCTCGTGCACCCAACAGTGTTAAGATTAAATATCATTCTAATCAAAATTACCCAATTACCGAAGTATTCCCAGGATTAACCAAATACTTGTAGGCTTACAAAGCGTTAATAGATCTCATTCTTTGGATCCAGTAGAACATAATCGCGATCCCCAGAAACGCGTCCCGAACTGGCAACGGTGGTTCCCAATTTTCATGCAACGTAGGATTAATCTCACGATTTTTGCACTCTTATTATGTGCCGAATAGCATTCAAATATAGACACGAATTTTTCTCCATTTCACGACGCTTTTCAAGTTCGCTTCATCGCCGTTATTAAAAAAATCTGACTGAACACACAGATTATGCACCAAAATCAGATTTCCAAATAGGAAAATGATCTTTTCCACCAAGTTTAATAACAGATAAACCAGCTCTGGCGATAAAGTCATCCACAGTATAGTTACCAAACGGCTCGGTATGCAGTTACATTTTATTGAACTTGGTGGAAATATCTTTCTTGATTTGGTTTCCTTGGCATTACTAAGTAGAAGGGGAAGTTATGTAATCGGCTGAAAAAAATTGATTTACCTTCAGATCTTCAACGTTAAATGCACACCAAGTCCGAAAAACGCAATTCTGGAGAAGTGTGTGTCTGTGTGTGAACACGATTGAGAGAAAACGGCTGGACTGAGTCAGCTCAATGTTGATATCTAGGAGGCAGGGTACCTTGCGATGCCACAAAAAAGGTACGAGCACTCCACCCAAACCGATCTATAGTTATCATAGTTATATATTTTTCTCAAAAACGGCCTTAACGATTTCGATCCAATTTTTTGTATGAATAGCTCCAATGTGGTAGTTGAATAATGTGCTGTGTGTGGTGAGCGCTTAGTATTGTTCATAAGATATGAAGGAGCTACTACGGAAAATCCATAATTCTAATTATTATTCCCGAACGGTTGACATGATCATAAAAAAATCCAGAAGGTAGTCTTTCACATGTGCACCGAGTGTTCAATAATGGTTATGCCACTAGTACGAGCAGCACAGTAAATTCCAGAACCTCACACGACATCCGTTTTCCTTCGATCTTATACCCAGAATGAAAAACCGATTTTGATTAATTGCTAGTCAAGAAGATCGTCGAATGCAAGTGGAGCCAAGGAAAGTTGTGTGATGCGTCCCATCTGACGTGATTTAAACCGTATAAAATTAGGTTTCGTCGATTTAGAAGGCATCAAAATGGGAAGATACCTCGCTCTTTCATGGTAGATACACAGAAACGAGTGTGTGTTGGGTTCAAGTGGAAGAGCAATAAAAACTTGGACTGATTGGAGAATGAGGCGAAACGAGACTGAGGACTGTATTGATACACTGGGATTTGAATGGTTACTTGATTAGCACGGTAGAGCTGTGATTGAGCAGTCAGTAGAAATAAGTCATGTGATACAGTGGGTCTCTAGATACGCGAACTGGTGTTGAGACGAGAGCGGAGAGCTACAGAAGAATACTACAGGCACTGATTGTTGACTGTCTTGGCTTAAGAGTCGAGTCTGGTGGTACATTCACCATTCGACAAAGACACTTTGAAAACTCGGAAGGGGGAACGCCCTCGTTGACTTCGGGAATAATATTTAAAGCCTTTCGTTAGCAGGACAGGCTAATGGAACTTCCATCAGATCAGTACAGGCTAAACATCAATGCCCCGGAGAACCCCGCACTCGATGTTCCTCATTAAGGGCAGCGAGCTAATTCGGCCACAGCTGAGCCGAACACTGGGTAAGTACTGTTAGCCCACTGTCGAACGTTCCAACGTCCTTCCTACTTCGCTCAATTCTTTCTCCTCAGCTCTATCAAGGTGCATCCCTCCGATATCCGATAAATTGTTCAGTCGCCACCGCAACAATCTGCAGAGGTGAGTGGAAGAACATTTACTGACTTCCTTCACTACACAGATGTGTGCTCAAGTTTGTCCGTGACGTAGAACTGTTCATGGCAAGGCTCTAGGCTGAACAAACAGACGCTTTATTCGAACCCTGCAGAAAGCTCAGATTGACAACCAACGACCCAATTGCTGCAGAATCTTATCGCTGGGGCCATCTGACCATCGCCATTCGTGCAAGTGGCTCTTCCAACGGAACTCCAAATAGTAGGGAACGCTTTTTCCATGGACTTAATATGACTACCTTCGTTTGTGTGATTCCACACGTAAAGTGTTCACATCACAAGGCACAGTAGTAGAAACTAAGTAACAAATTAGTTGCAATCGTTACCATTTGAGCCGTCGTTGCAGTCAGACCGAAACTCACCTGCAAACAAAAAAAACAAAGAAATTCAAATACTTGCCGAGTCGTTCAAATATTTACGAAACAAAGCGCTGATAATATTAACAGCGCAGTGATAACTATTACACATTGGCGTGTTGTGGCACACTAAAAAAAGATCCTGCAGATATGATTGAGATTCAGTACTAACTGTCGGACTCAAGTTGAATCTTCAGTAGCGGTCTGACCCCACATGGCTCTGAGGGGTGAGTCTTGTAAACAGATATCTCTACACCCACCTACATTTATAGCATTTCCTCCTTTTCATCAAACTAACCACGTCACTACTGCCCTAATAACTTAATATAAACAAATATTGTAAATGATTTTGGGTGTTAACGCTATTTATCTTGGTGCGCACAATTTTTATATTCAGGAATCCGAAGTGTAAGGAATGTATTGTATTGCGCCCACAAAAAGCTGGGTTTCTCGCGTTTTGAGGCCTCCTGAGACAGAAAACCCTAATGCGCGTGGTCTGCGTGTCATTGGTCGATCCGATGGGGTGCAGCTGTGGCGTGGTCAGACGTGCCAGCGCTAGTTATCATCAACAGTGCAGTTATCTTGACGGTAACAGGACGGATATACGTGGACCATTATTCCGGTGGCCCATAGAACATTGCCTAGTGCCACTAGGGAGTTTGGTTTATCACATCTGCTTTCTTCTCTGAGCCAATCCAAATCTCCATCTGTAGGCATCTTTTTGGCAATGTACACACACTGCTTTGCTCTGCACACATTGCATCGAGTCCACCTAAACTGACTTATCGAACTTCATTTCGACCATCAGCCTCATACTTCTGTGGCCCATTGTTGCATCCCCACACGAAGGAATGTTTCATTTCATAAGAAGTGGCCTTGAGCTACATGAGGCTAAATACTTGAATGGTGCTCACATCAGTTCTGACTGGGTAATAGATTAGCTTCGTGTATGCAACTAATTGAAAATATCTGGCGTGACCAGAAGAAACTTAAAACGATGTCCAACCAAGAGCAATAGAAAAAATGCACTCGAACCACTATTTGTCTAAACAATTGATTATTAATTGATCTACTCACGTCATTTGTCAACAAATGAGTGTTTTATGGTGAAACAAAAAACAGCTAATCAAACTCAATAGCCATTTTTGATAGAATGAAAAAAAGTTACTGTTTTGACCACTGCTAACTGTAGTTATTTTTAGACCAATTTTAATCATGCCCTTATTTTGGTATCCCACAGCGGTCAGCAGATTAAGGGCCGGTTTATCAATTCTTTAGTTAAAACGTTGATTAGGTAGCGATCTGTTAACGATAATCATGGAGTGAAAAAATTCTCGAGCTCGGATCGTGTCTATCAATCGGCAATTGACTAATAGTTAGCTAGCGAGAGTTTTAACGCAGGGAAAAAGGGCTGCCACTATGCTCAAACGAGAATCCCTCGAACGAAGAGGCGACTTGGCGAGTTTTCCTCCAAAACAATGAGTTGGAGAGTTGGTACCATTGGGCCACCTTCATTTGCCGTCTGTCGATTTCATTACTTGACATTGTCACTCGAATACCCAAAATATCAGTTGCAGAATTGTTAAATAATATATTTGTGATCTCACTTCATACTTTTCTCTTTTTTTCCTTTTTTTTCTTATCTTCTTACTTCTCATTCTTTTCTTACTCCTCTACTTCTCGTGTAGCTCATTTTTCGTATTGTGATTATTTTTGTAAAGTGTTTGTCGTGATTTTTTCCGTCGATTTTATAACTTTCCGTCGTGAGTGGGGCAAGCATAAGTAAAAAAATGTTCCTTCAGAAAACGTCACGTGTATTATTCAAAATTAACCATACACCAAGCAACTTTAAAAAATTTGAAAAACGATACATGATGCTTCTGAACACCAAATGTGCGGCGTGTTTCACTCAAATTGACATTTTCACGTGTGTACAATCGATAACACCAGTGGTAAAACGCCCTTCGGGCTTTTGAGATTTTTTCTTCTCCGAATAACGCCTTTAAGAAAGTAGGGGCAAATGAACAGTGGTCTGGGAAACTAGTTTCCCAATGAGGGAGCCAGGAGTTTTACTAACGCCACAAAAGTCGCCTACAGCTATTAGCATCGAACCTGCAAAGAGAAAACAAAAATGGTTATTTACGTGCTCTACTACCACATAATTCTAAAATGTATACGAATAATCGCATTGAATTGTAATGCCCATTTTCTTTATACAGCCTCATTAAAGTAGGATGAGAGCTACGTGATTGGCAAAAAAGACAATTTGATTGAGTTTTCTTCAGATATTGACGTTTCAAAATTTTTCAAAGCCCCCATTTCAGAACATGGTGTGTGCGATTGTGGACACGATTGAGAGAGAATGACTGAACCCAGTCAACTCACGCTTGATATTCACGATCCCACACCCACATTAGACGGGTACACAAAATTATAGTTTTCATTTTGGTCAAAACGCATAATTATCACCGCCATCGTTCACGTCAAATTCGTGTTGGGAATCCAATAAGGTATGAAATATAATTTCAATCATAATCAGCAACAACCAAATTACGGCATTCAAACAGCTAATTCCAAAAGAATCAAAACAACTTCCCACAACATAATCGTCTTGGCATGGTCTCGTCAAACGTGACTCATTATTGGTTACTCAAACAATGACATAACGTAATTAGGTATAACTATAGATTCCTCGACGTTCTTCTTTATCAGTTTATACGTACACATTGTGAACACCATTGCACTATGCTGCATTATTAGTGCATTGCGCTGAACGTAAGAGGGGACTAGAGAACTCGTGATTAGTCGAACCCAGACATTTGGACTAATAGAATTGAAACGTAAACATTCGATGAAAGCTCTTAATTACTTTTCGAACTTGACGTAAGTTATATCATGCACATAAGTAACGTGGTAGGTCGATAAAATATTAGGTGTGTACTTACCGAGACCGTAGAACCTGAGCGTTAAGAGGAGTTTCGTCATAGGCGTAATTGCGTTTGCTTTTCGATTCTATTCGCGTTCGAATTAGCGAAAGTACAAACACCGTTGTTTCTTTCGACAACCGGAACCTAGAATGAAAATCTACGTCGTCGAGTGTGTCAAAATATTCGATTCTCGGACGGACCTGGTACGGCCTTCTCTCCCACTCAAGAAACGCGTATACCTCTTCGTCGGAGAAATCAGAGTCAGACAGATCGTAGTCGAACTCCATTGTTAATAAAATTATTTAAAATTTATGTGACGAAAACCCAATAGAAAAGAATATCGCGAAAGCGCAAACGAAAACAGAACGAGGCTAGCGAAACACAACCGAAAATGGCTGCCGATAACGGTTCGTTATCCGATAACTAACGAACGAAGAGACGAGTTAAAACATAACTAACAGGTAGCGCTAACGCGGTGTCAAAGTGAGTTGATGGACGCGTCTTCGGGAGTTAACGAACGATTTCGCTTAGTCAACCTTTAGTCAAGCTAGCAAATGACATTGATAAACCGGCCCTAAATATCATAGCCGATTTGGTTCTACAATTTTCTCTCAATCGCGTTCTCAGACCATTTTCTCAAGCCCTTAACACTGAGTGACTTTCTTTCCTACTACACGGAGGCGAAGAGAAGTAGAAATGAATGAGGGAGAGATGGACAAATTTCAAGGTAACCCAGGCACCAGGTACTGGAGAATCCACAAGCTGGAATGAATGCCCGTGCAGTTGTGAGTTTCTAATGGGGTCAGACATATGGCCTCACGCTCACTAAGGTACATTCTGTACGATAGATAAAAAGGTTGATCTCAACTTGAGCACGAAAAGCCATTAACCCTGATTCAAATCAGCAAACATTCTGGTCTTGAGAGATAATTTTCCCTTCCTTCGATAATTCGAAAAATTGCCGTGTGTGAGAGGACGAATGCCCCTGACCAAGAATATGCGTTCTACCGGTAGAACCGAGTTAGGCGGTTCTACAAGAAAAACGATAGAGCAATGGATGAATCTAATTATTCACTCTAGCGTTGCCAAGCTTATAGGTGGAAGGGGACACTGAAATCACGTCTTCGCCATCCTTGAGTTGTCTCAGATCAGGTGAGGTTGAGGCAGATTGGAGCAAGGTCAGTGCTGTCTACGCCAACCACATGCTGTTGGTGTTCTTATTGCACCGTCAATGTTACGAACCATCTGCTGAGGAGCATCTCAACTCATTTCAACAGAAAAGGTAACCAACACAAAAATAAGAGCCAGTAAGCTGAAAGCGTCTCGAATGTTTGATCGACATCGTAAGGACCGTTTTAGAGGATATAATATAAACGATAATTCAACCTGATTTTCCAGGTTTCCAGTTTATGGGAATAAAACGCGAGTAAGAGCTAGAAGGCACTGAACAGGCAATTTGATCAGAGTCAGTTCACATTTACTGATCACATAAATTTTTAGTTAGCCGATTACATAAGTTTCTTTGATTGGTTCAACTGTTAGCAAATCTAATTACAAATACACACGAATTACGGACTGAAATCATTTCTTTATTTTTTTTTCCTTCTGGCTGATCTGTCGAAAGCTCCTTCTTGGTAGCCAAAACGTGCGGATTTTATGATTTAGCTTGGGGGACCTCTGCCGCGGCTTACTGGGGGTTTTCCGAACCTCAGGGAGGGCAGGAAGTCCAAACTGCCTTGTCCTAGGAGGAGAAGCCGTAAGCGCCATCGAAAGATGGGGCGGGCCAGCGACCATTCTGGCCTTAAGGGTTGTATGACTCAAACATGGTGCCAAGGGAATACGGAACAAGGGGCCTCGCGCCGGTTAGGACCACAACAGGGTGCTGCCTCCGCAGGACAAGATAGGTAGAACGGAGCAATCCAACTCCTACCCAGGGGAAGACTCGAAAATGCTAGAACTTGCGTGGTGGTCGTTGGATCGCTGGGGTACTTCTCTTCGTTTGACAATTGCGGGGTCTGAGAGAGGTGGGGGCACCCGGTCGGTACTCCCCCAAATGACATAGTGCGGAACTAGCCTGCCAACAGTCAACTTACAACAATTGCAACTCATCAGTAGAATCTTTCTTGTACAAATCCAAAAACAAGATCGTCAGCGATTAGGAATACGGAGAGGAGTTTCGTGATTCTAATAATATTCTGCCATTAACCCCCTAGATCGGTTCGGCAATAGAAACATTCAGATGGAGAGGTTTTATTTTTGTTTGCATGCGGAGGAAGCCGTCCGCCGCTGTCTATTCTCGGATTCCCCTTTAGATGTGTCCATTTTCCGGTTCTATTAATACGCTAGTGGGACGAGGCGAAGAGTGCATTTCCCTCGTAGCGTTACGTCACGTCGCCTGTGATCAGCTCTCATCCCTAGTCTAGACCACGGATTGCTAAGGTGGGCATGCCATAATTGGTTTGTTACAGTTTGCCGCATATTCAGCCCCTCGGGATCTAGGCGTTAAGATTTTTTGCAGGTGAGGATTAGTATTCCCTGCTTTTATTGGGCCAATCTTAGCACCATCTAAGAAAAACGCAGAGCATGATGTCTCGCTGACTTATATCAATATCTCTGACTTCCTAAAAAGAGTTCTGTGACTGAGCAATGAGAAATTTTAGGACCAACTCCCGCATCATGCTATAACATTGTGACCGCATGTTATACGGGTGCTTGGGTGTCGTGGATGGAGAGACACAGTACCGAAAATGATAACGTACGATCACGCTTAAGATAAGTTAAGATCATCATCCTACAAGACTGGAAGCAGTAATCATGCAGTTGACATCATAATCATCATGGGAGCTTCCTGAATCCTCAAAAATCGCTAAGAGTTGAAAAGAAAAGTTGGCAGAGTGGGGTGAAATAATTAGTTCGATGAGTGAAGAGACGTATTTATTCCCCGCGCTGCACTCCATTGAAAAATACGGCCTGGGCAGTAGTAACAAGATTTTGCAACAAAATAGGCAGACAGTTCCCGAACTCTTCACTGATTCGGTTTTTCGATTAGCGTTTGTTTCACGGGCAGGTTTTCCAGAAGTAAACATTGATCCCCCCCCCCCCTTGTGAGATATTTGAAACGTGCGTGCGTATGTCTCGACTGACACGGAAAATAAGATTCCAACTAGGACGCTAAAGTAGAAGTTCTGCATGAGTGCGATCAAACAGGATTGAGAAAGACCCACTTAACCAAGTAAGTTCTAATTCAAAACTTCATCTGCAGATCCACATACAGGACACCGAAATGAGGGCATGAGCAAAATCTGGCCACGACAGGTTTGATCGTGATCAAAACACCTTTATACGTTTGATTTTCGAACATCGAAGCACAGGTAGCAGTAGCGCAATAAAACCTGGAACTTTGAGCGGTGCCAGTTTTTAATTAGAATGGTAAGTTATGTTTAACAAAGTGCATACGAACTCAGAGCGAAATTTCGCCGAAAAGAAGTTTTAGTGCAGTTTTTTCTTCATAAATTTCTGCCGTACGACACAATCGTTCTTCTAAAAACCAATATGGCAAATAAATCCGATGAGATACTTATTAAGTGAAAGTTTAATAATGGTCAGGAAATAATTAGGAACAATCTCAGTAATTTCGGATGTCAAACTAACGCCGGTTTTGAGTAAACTATTTTCGCAGTTGCTCACATATTTCCACAACTGTAGACTCGAACCACTCCAAAAACAGCACGTTGACGATCCCATTAACTACAGCTGTGCAGTAAATTATGGAACGTATTTCACGTAGAATGCTGATTTTTTTTTTTCGCCGAGTTCACGTGAACTGAGCGATATGTATATTGATCTATTAGCTGGAACGTACGTGGGACGTATATTTTCGTTCTGTAAACTAATTGGGAGCAGGAAATATGACCAAGGTAGTCGCTAGCAAGTATGACGAGTGTTTCCTTCTTTCCCAGCAAATGGAGCAATAGCTGGAACTCAACTGTTCCCTATAACGAGAATGTTAGAGGCGCGAAAAATGGATAAAAACAATTCTTGAGCAGGCTCGTATACCGTGTCGAATTTTGAAGAGAACGGGCGTGGAAAAGTTTTTGACGTGTAAACAAGCTAATTCAACATTTAAAATATTTGGTGTTTTGATCACTATGATAACGGTGGATCATTCCCTTATCTTGGCGTCCCATGGTAACTTGCGGGCTAGATATCAAGTTTGAGCTGATTTGGTTCGATCGTTTTCTCTACAAATCGTTCACAGACACACACACTCTTTTTTTGCAAAGCTCACCTAGAAATGGAGAAGCTAAATCAATAATAAGTAAGGAAATGGGGAGGGCCCTCTAGGGATTGAAGGATTTGGACGGAGAAGGGAAGAAGGATAAGAGGATATTCTACGACAGAACCAACACCAGTTAATGTACGACCCCAAGTCATTCAATTAGGTGAAAGGTCATACACACACAGACCATTTCCCCAAATAGTGTTTTCCGTTCAGTAGGGTTCTGAAGAAGACACAAAATTTTTTTTTCAGCCGATTACGTAACCTTCCTTTCTAATGTATAGAGCCAAGTAAAGTAAAAATATGTTAGCGTTCGGTTGTGCCCGACTTCCGGGATTTCTACTAAGCCACCATCTAATAGACGAAGCGAAGCCTTGCCGATATGATTTAGCTTCAGAGGGACGCCCTACAAAACAACTCATTTCTGAAGCTCATCCATCAACGTCTTTCCAAAGATTTTCCAACGACTCTAGAGAGAGGTCCTAGTTGCCTAACTTTCTCAACAAGACCTACAACTTTGAAGGCCTCGACAAACACAGGAGTCTCCCTCAATATGAAGGTTTCGAGAACGACGACGAGAGGAAAAGATAGGAAATCACCTGAACGCCGCCGGAGTCTAGACTCCCACCCCCATCCCGTCCTGGCGCTTCACGTTGGACTGACCCGACAGCCTGAGTTCAACAGTCCCGTCAGGCGGCTAGACGTCTCGAGAGCTCCCCCGGCCTTTTCCGCGCAAGACCCAATCACCGGCCAGACGACGGTGACTAGACGTCGACGTCCAGTGACTTGACAACGATTCCTCGTCACCAATCAGAATATCGAGATTGAGAACGAACTAGTGAAGTTTCGTTTAATGAGATGGCAACGAACCTCCCTCCACTCAACCGACCAACATCGCGAATCTCGATAACGTCCAATATCCAACTGCTCCCTTCTTCTTCTCAATCTACTAAATTCTACTAACAATTACCGCTAAATGAAACTAAGGGCCGGTTTCATTAAACAGATCCAAACTTTCTTTAAAGTAACAAACGTGTTATCGGAGATTTAAGACGTCTATTCGCACGTAATCTACAATTAAAATTCATCTCGAAAAGTAAGCGGTGGAGCAGCTCAACGTCAGTTTACTGTTCAGTTATTCAACAGTCAAACTCTGTTGTTAAACGACAATGTCTAGTTTCACCAAAACCTTACAAAATAAATCAAAAATGTATCACTTCCACACTCCACTCTTTGCTGACTAGTTACACCCAAAATATTTTTGCTCGCCAGCGTCCGAACTTGACATAATACTCCAGTGCAATTCGGGATTTTCACTTCTTAAGTCGAAAATTAGCATCATGAGTGTTCGGCACAGACCGAATTATTGAAATTCTGAGCTTGAGCCTTTCCCAGGTGCGCTCAAGTCCAACTGTTTCTGACCTGGAGCCTTGTAAGTGTTAGTCTCGGGGAAAGTCCGAAAAGGCCAATTCAGTCGGCTTCTCCTCCAGACAAAGGGCTTAAGTTCAGTTCCCGAAGTGACAACGGACTTTCCAAAATATCCGCTTCCCACCACTCAATTCACCTCCTCTCAGCAAACTCAACCCAAACACACTCGTCTGATTTCCCACGATTAACACTGTACCCTCTACTCACTGCTCTAATCACTCGCTCTTCACTCAACCAGTTCACGTATTCAGCAATCCCTTGTTCACGCTTAAATACTCACGAGCGCTCATATCGCTATTGATCGAAGAGCCCTCTTCATTTATTTCACCTACTCCAATTCAATCTCGCTATCTCGTGCACCTGACGAGAAAATAATTAGAGTATTTCGGCTATTTGTAGATGGAATTGACGAATAAGTGAGCGAAAATTCATAATTTCGTAATAATTCATGCAGCAGAGGTAGAAACAGAAGGAAAATCGGAAAATATTACGGGTATATTAGCCAGGCCCGTTCTTGATTTTTAAAGCAATTTTGGATATTGACATTGGATAATTTCATTACCATTATTAAACACCTACTATACAAGTAGGTTATTGAACCACTACGCTGTTTTTAAACCCATTTCATACGATCCGGATGTATAAATATATGCCAAAATCGCAATTTGCAATAATTTATTGTACTGCACTCGCTACTTTCCCACCAATGAGAATTTTATGTTAATGTTGAGCTATTTGGAACTACTGATTTCGCTCATACCCTTATTTTGGCGTCTCACATTGACCTACAGGTTACATATTAAATTTCAGTTAATTCGGTCAACCAGCAACCAGCTTCACACGAGGGTTGCACGTACTGCCACTAGATGGAAATTGACGTTCCTGAATGGAACCAATGGTGGTGGTCAACTTGAACACACATGTGATGTAAATGAGGGATTGCACCACATGATGACGATCGACCAAATTGACCAGTGGTCGGGGTAAAGCGATGTATGATGGTCGACATTTGAAAGAGGAATTGCCCCACACCAGCATTACAATTTTTCGAAGTAGCCAGGTTTGCCTAGAGATGGAGTCAACTGCCAACCGATTAATCAAATTGACACTGCTGAATGTACAACAGCTTGCTGTACAAAGGCTTCACTATATTTCATCGCATTCTAACCCGGTGCTAACTTAGCTACCACAGTTAATGACGTGCTCTTTACATACGTGTAAAACAATTCATGACTCTTTTTATTTGTCCACATCATAGGAAACGAAGCAGTAATTTGCTTCGTAAGCCTTTTGACTGTACTTAAATGTGTTGAGCCATACACGATGACGGTGTTACACTACAACGGCAGTTCCAAGGTGAACTCACGGCTGGTCAGAAGCCGAAAAGGCATTAGGAGAATTTGAAGTCACGAAAAAGACGTAACGTTCTTCATCATTTAGAGTTTCAAGCAGTTCCGGGTAAACTGAATCACTTCTGCAATTACATCTCCCCGCTACACCTCTACTTCTGGCCATCAGCCGAGGATTTACTACACCCGAAACTGAACTAAAACACCAAATACCATCTACTGGCAACGTTCCACCGCAGTTTGAGCTTTTTGAGTGCGCGCCCGACCTTATCACACAAATCCACGAGTCCCCGAATGATCAAACTTCGGCGACAATGAACGGCCGAGCGGACGAGCGTTTCATTTCAAGGGCGTCAAAGCGTTATAATTCACCCGCAATTATGGCTTCAAGTTGAGGAAACTCCGGCACTTCCCACGTTTCCCGTAGCAACGGAGGAATCCCTGCCCCTTTTCTTCGACAGCAATTAGAAGCGCGAAGTGGGGCAGCAGGAGGACTAGCGGCCTTCACCAGAGCCTGAACCTGTTTCGTTGTATGCAGACAAAATAACGATTTCGAGGAGATCGTTATTTTTATAGCGCCAGTTAACAGCTGCTGGATGGAGGTGGTTGGAAGAGCGTCTTTCCTGAAGGAGATGACGGCCTCGTTGCATGCGATCACTTTCAATTTTTTGCTAACCTCAGCTCCCAGTTGATAAAAGCGGGAAACGACGTCAACGTAAGAATCTTAGATTTTAGCACATTTTTACCGATCATACGGCGAACATAGAAATTCAAATGTTCGCCTTTATCCTCTTTTTCCCTTACAATATTATGATTACATCTCATCAACAATAGCCAGTATAAGCACACCGAATTTATTAATTCTTCCCAATCAGCTCTTCGACGTCACTAAAACTTATCCAACTTCTTACCAAAATAGGGGAACACAGATTATACAGACCAACCCGATAAAACCATCCATCCTTCTTGATTATTAAAATGGCTGGAGATCAGTCGTGACTCGAGAACAACTCAGGTTAGGCTCGTACAGCTCAGCTTTAATATACTTCGCTCAATCAAATGCTGGGCTGGCTAAGTTCTGCAATCGAATACAATAAAGTTACGAGAGGTTCGGAAATGTTTGGAAAGCCGCTGACTCAGACAAAAATCACAGCTATCCAATGCCCGAATTTCTTCAAAATATGACTCTTCGTCTTTGACCACTAGACTACGATCACTGGGGTGCTTACAATGCGAGTCAGGCGGTACAGTGAAGTTCTTCTTAAGTTACGTTACAAAAAAAGTATACGTTTGGGGAACGAATGAAAAAACCTTACGCATGGGCGGAGTCGTTGGCGACGTTGGAGTTAGAGGCGAAACGTCGGTTGTACTAATTAAGCTCGTCATCGTTAATGATTGGTGGGGTGATCAACATTCTACAAAAACTATTTTCGCATTTTCTTCGGACACTGCTAGGACGATTTTGATTTTGATTACACTTTCGCATTTCCTGCAATAGATCACCAGCAACTAATTTTGTTAGCGGGACATATCTGAGAAAATAGGGCGAAGGAAGATATTGTTAACTTTGAAGATTCTTCGAGTTTCTAAATAAAGAACGGCTTTAACGATTAACATCGAACTCACAGTGTCTTAAACTGTTACCTACGTATTGTTTTCATAAATATTCCTCTGACAGTCCAGTGAACAAAGATAACAACACAATATGCCAAAACGCGTGTTTTTTCGACGATTTAAAAACATTCACAGTAACTGCAATAGTGACATTATTCGTCGACAGCATTCAAGGAAATATATAAATCAAGATGGTAGAGATTGTGTTTCCCGACAAATGGAACTAACAACTACATAGTTTATAACAAAATAAATAACAACATGAAATCGCGGTTTCGGTTCAGTCGGGCGACTGATGTTTCGCTATTGGCGTTATCTGAGGACTCCGATCGAACGCCCAAGCGGCCACCGTTGGTTCGTTCTTGTCCCTTTTTCTGTTCCATTGCCCGTCTACACTTCGCCTACTACTTATCCTCAACTCCAACTGATCCACAATCCAAAACCTTTGTCACGTTTTATGAAGATTTGCGAATAACGTACCGTTCCTCTCATCCGAAGTGAATTAGTTGAGGTCACGTCCCGAAGAAATCTTTTCCAATCCATTCGGAGAAGTTGTAATTTTAGTTTTTATCTAATGTGATGAGCTCAGTTAGGACTTACGAAGAATTCATTTAGTTCAGTTTTTTGTATTTATGTACTTGTGCTGTAGCCCTGAGAGCAGTTCATTTAATCAGTATTACATTATTCATATCCCGTAGTAGAGTTGTATTCACGTGGGTTCATCCCTGAAATTTTCCTTCCGTTCATTTAATTCAAGTTTTCCTTTCACAGTTCTAAGTTGTCAATACATCAAATTGACTCAATAGAATGGACCAATGGTGCGAATAAGAGGCGAATCATTAGAGTAACTATCTAGGCCAAGAGTCTGACAAAAGCCTGTGGACACTGGTCTGGTCAGCTATTGCCTCGATGTCTTTGCTCTTAATATATCGAATTTTACGTTGAATACAAAATACAACAAGCGTTATAGCAAAACCTAGAACATTTACACATGGTGGTTAAAATAATATCTACACGCTCGGTAATGTGTTTGTTGTAATACGCGTCAATATCAACAGATGCCGAGCGAGTACCAAGCTATCTTTACAGCGTAACAATTGACTAGAGTTCTTCCCCCTACCCACCAGACACTACCACAACACAATTATAATAAGGGGAGGAAAGCAACAAAATAAGGCTTAGTCAACAAATTTACGATTATACAAAACTAAGGTTTATAGGAAATGTACGCACAGTATTTCAATGGGACCGATGAAATGCACCACGACACAGTCCCACTGAATCACTCGCACCACCACAGAGATTCGAGCGATATCGCGCAATAGGCTGTCGGAAGCGCAACATTTAGCGATCCATAAAATGGCTCAACGGTTTCGCTGATTTTGTTTAACTCTTTACCTTTAGTACTGTGGCCTGGCAGACATTTTAAATTTCATCATACGACCCTTCCCTTGAAAAGTTTGGAGAGAGCTAGGCCATTTGTTTCATTCAGCAGCGTCTATTGGAATTATCAACAACTCGCAACTATGTGGCAGGAGGTAGTTAGCTCTATCCAGCGGGTCACTTCCAGAAATATCAACCCTCTTGTGTGGGAATTCTACCTTCGAATAGAACATGTAATTACACTTTGTTTTCCATAAGAGTTTCCGTAGAAATCCGCAGAATAAAAGGTTAATGAGGGATGAAGGAGGCTGGTGATGGCATTGCTGCATGATCATAAACCTCGCAGCTCGTCAGGCTAGATTTTTGCGTATAGCGACCCATCAAAAGATATTACTGTACGATAATTTGTGAGTTTACTCGAAGCACTTGAATTGGACGGCAGTGTCTATCACCAGGCGTCAAAATGAGGCCACACCGTCCCCTCACCGTCACTCCATCCCTCTCGCCAGAACGTTCTCTGATTTACATGTTGACGAACTTGATAGGTTGCGGGACCCGAGGGACGTCAAGTCGGAAGACAATCGACTCCCGAAATAGTTCGCCGAAGAGAAAGAGAACGGCTGAGGGCAGGACAATGAGCGGGAGGGCCGCGGCTGCGGCCCGTGATAACTTGATAACTACCTGCTGCCGGCTCACACGACCGAAAACAAGTCGCGAATGAACGACGACGCAGGCGGAAGATGTGTCAACTCCGACTGACATTTGGCACAGACAATTACTCGAACGTTCAACGCCTCCATAGCCGACTGCCAACCAACTTCAATTGCTTTGTGAATTCAAATCGATGGCTTCGCGTTCGAACCTTTTGATGATCGCAAATCTCCCCTTTCGGGAAGACAAAGTGGCCACAGAAACCAATTGCAAGCAATCGATTCCTCCTCCTCAGTCAGAAAAATGTTTGTTTACCCACTCTGTTTAAAAAAAATTACTCTAGCAAATTTATTCTTCGTCTTCAAATGCGATAGAGGAACTGGACTTGGTATCCCAACATTGCAAATCAAATGGTACACCAAAACGATGGTATGAGCGAAATCAGTACAAAATTAACTATAGTTATCATATGAACAAAATACCAAATATTTCCTCTCTCAAAAACAGCTCTTGATTAAATTTTGAGCGTGAACAGTTCCAATAACACACCGCTAATACGAACTTTTCCTTGGTCGGAGAATGGCCAGAGGAGCACAATTAATTACCGAATGTTTTCGAGTAAATGTCTATTTTACTACAATTAGTCATTCATCAACCCAGATCATGACACTATAATTCTCACAAAAATCAGGTTTATAGACCCATGAGGAACTTATGCCACGGAAGCAGAATAATATCATAAAATATTTAGGAGCAACCAAATAAATTCCGGAACATCAAGTGTTAGGCAGTTTTTAAACGAAATGTCAAGTTCTATTCAATTGAAGAAGAAAAACAAGTTGGATTAGTTGCTAAAACGTGTGAACGACATAGCCTTTATTTCCTTGGCGCTCTCTTCCATGGGCGGAAAGAAAAGCGATGGAAGGGCGAGCGATTAATTTGTGAGGCTTTGAGTTCCTTATTCTCATTCTGATTCTGTTGTTGTTCCGAGAGGGGGAGTTGAAGAACAAAATAAAACGAAACTCAGTGAGCGTGAGGAGGACTGTACTTTATGTGCAATGAATTGAGTTGAGTTAGTGTACAAATCGACAACACACGAGGACGACTCGGAATACGCGTGAACTGGTGCAGGAAACTATATCGGAAGGAAAGTGCGTAACTGGGCTGAGAGTTGATAGAGGAATGTGTCAGCGTGACCACTGGGAGACGAGTGTTTCTAGGAAGAGTGGTGTGTGTTGGAGAAAGAGGTAAATCGAGGGAAAGTACAAAAAGGGAAATCTGTTGTCGTTGGAAGTTAACCCGAAATCAATCCCTTCGTCGGAGGTGAAGCCAACTGATCAGGCGGTTCTCAGACTTCCCCGCGGCATCATTAGGCTGAATACACCAGGTAAAGGAAAAACTAAAGTTAATGTAATGTTAAAGTTAAAGTTTTAGCGAGTTCTTGTCTGATTAAGTATATTGGGCCCAGTAACGAACTACTGTAGTACAAAACCGCTAGACACATCACAAGCGATAAAAATAGCTCAACGCACATAACGCTGAGGAAAGTGGAGATGCGTTGCACCAGATATTTTGATTCAAGAGGCCTAAAACGTCCAACTCTGAGGAAAACATGCTTACGAGTGAATGATGTATCTTCTTTAGAGGCGCTATTGTGATGAATAGAGGACGAGAAGGATAGAAATAGTGTCACTGGGGAGTTGAGCGTATTAAAATTAAGGAAGAACCTAAAGATGGGTACTGCCTGGCACCTACAAGCCCCCGCCTCTTAATATGGTGGAGAAGTTGCTGACTCGTTTTCATAAGTGACGACAACTCCAGCGACGAATCTCTAGTCAGAAGAAGTGTGTTCCCCATCAATTCCGTCTCCAATGTACAAGTTTGTTTTGACGCGAATTGAAGTTGAAACTTAGTTTCGTCCCCGCACAAACAAAACTAAGAGAGCCTCTCCGAAATTAATTAATTGGATTCAAAACTCAATTGACTAGACGGTAGACTGCAACTGGAAGAGGGCGTCGTGACATGGAGGTCGGCTGAGACGGTGGACGACAGGCGAAGTATTAATAGAAAGGTAACCCAATCACCGAGGTGAGGGAGAGGAAGACGCAATATTGGATCTTCTCTGTAATGCAATAGCGGCGTATAGTCTGCTTCTCCGCTACACAACAAAACTAACAACCTGCCACCAGGCTCGACCTTAACCAAATAGCTTCCTGTGTAGCGGTGCAGCGACCTCCACATTCGTGACGGAGCCGTAGAGGACCGATAAACTAATGCACTGGTGACTTGTTGCTCCTCTATAACGGGGTCTAAACTCACACGCACACAGATAATCGAAACATATTGATAAATAATGCGTGCATTACACGGACTCTCCATTATGTGATGTGTAGATCGCTTATACACTTAACTCCCCTTCTGCCCCAAGGTGAAGCTCAAATGATTGCGCCATTTTAGGTTTTGAAAATTACACTCTTCCATTCAACAACGTGATCCTAATATTACTAAATATGTACCCATTGTCGTACTTCTCCGACAAACAAAAATATATGGTTCGACGCATCACACAACTTTCCTCAGCCCCATGAGCATTTACCGATTTTATTCCAACGGCAACCAATCTGAAATGAACTAAACTGACATGAAGTTTCTACTTGGAGAAGGTTAGTGCTACTGAACTGCCCCTACTCATTTAGAAAAAGAAATTGTGAATGCTTTACTTACTATAAAGGTCTGTTTTGTTTTTGTTTCTTTCTGATTTTGTTTTGATTATGTTGATTTTAAGAAGGTAGTAGCGATTTCCCGAGCCCTGATGATGCTTAATAAATTAAGCGAATCGTCGACCTAGAGAAAGTAACGACCCCACATCACAAATAAAAACAAAAAAACAAGTAATTAAACAATTTAACAGTAACATTGTGCGTCAACGTACTTGGCATAACAATGGGCTAGGCCCCCGTCTGTCAAGAGGTCTGAAAACCTGATTAATTGGGTCTACTAAGTTAACTTTAATATATTATGAAGGTGCAGAGCCACAAAACTGAGCATTATAGTAACATCGTACTTAGTGGCGACGGGGACCTGAGGACGCCTAAGTAACGGACAGTACTAACTAGCAACGCTATTCTCTGCACATCCACCTCTTTTCTTTCCCTAAGATACGAAGCGAAAGAAGGGACTTGAAATCAAGGACCCTCCCCCCACCTGAACGTATTGAGCTGCCCCTATTCATTTCAAGACCATTTGTTGGGTAATCGTTGCACGGGTAACTGCAATGCTACTTTATACTTGTTGGTACCTTCACAATGGAGTTAATAAATAAAAGGGAACTCTATGAGCGTGAGAGAAGGACTGTATTACACTTTAAATGAATACACAATATGAGGCTGAGTGTGAGTATACATGCGCGACAGAAGGGGATTGCATATTAGCGAAACCGCAACTTCCATGGCTGATCTAGGGTTTAGGAACAGTCATCAAATAAGGAAACCGACCTGGTCGTTTGCAAACACACTACATTATGTTGGAGGAGGTAATACTGAAAAATAATACCAAATCCTCATCTTCTTAATTACAGATGCCCGTCCCAGCGGTTTGAAAGTGTCTCCGTAGGTGTGACCGTAACTTCGGTACGCTCGATGGTCTCCTGAGCTTCATGGGCCACAACATTTTTGATCAAACGCGATACGCACTTCGTCGACGAATATGAGCAATAAAAAAAAACTTTTCATTACCCCAACATGACGCGACTCAGTGAAACAATTCAGGAACCCCACAGTACCCAAGTAAAACATTGTTCTAAAAACAATCAAATCTAAAAATACGCCACGAAATCCGTACCTTTGGACTTCGTGTTAAGACAACTGTACAAAACAAAAAGGAACTGGAACTAATGTCTCGTGTTAGTACCAGAACAGAACGGGGACAAAATGCACAACGTCGTCGAAACTGGGTTTAGTACAAGAGGAGCCAGACAACATATATATCGAAGATGTCACATGCCAACAAAGTGGAACGACATTTAAAACAAAACCAATTGTCCCAACGATTAACTCACAGGGCTCACAGTTCTCCGGGCTGGAACCCTGAGCATCCACAGCCCCAATAGGCTCCAAACCACCTGTCAAAGTCAACAAGAAAACTTCAATCAGAACATAAAATCAAACGTTGGCAGCCAAATAAGCCGGATTTTTTACCCAAAGCACATGATTTATTTAGCCTTTAATTTGTATGAATATTGAACGAAATTGTGTAGCATAATAAGAAGAAGACATGTTGAAGTGTGTTTACGTTACCCGATCAATTCGAGCTCTGACTAAACCGTCTCCGTTGTCCATCAGAGCTGTTGCCGAAAGAAGTGTTGCCAGAATAGCGGATGACTATTATCGCGGCATGAAAAGGGAACATAATTATTTTCATGGAGGGAAGTTACATCAGCTAATGCTGGTCATTGACGAACCAGTTATTTATCCCAAACCCGGCAGCTTTTACTGTCGAGCCACCCCTTTTAGCCACCAAAACCCAAGAAATTGTTTTAATTTAATTACAGTATCACCCTTCAATTCGGTGTCGAAAAAGTGGAACGAAAAACATGGTTCACAAAACAATCTCAACTCCACATACATTTTCAATTTGCAACTTCCGATCTATTTTTCACTCAACCCATTAGAACTTGTAAAACGCTGAAATGTATCACTAAAATGTCTCTAATTATAATCCATTGAATAATGTACGCAATTGATTAACGATAGAACCCAGAAAAATACTGTATTTTTATAACTTAGACGCAGGAATGTGTGTCGTATTAGGAAATGAGGAATTATAATAGAGTGATCTCATTGGCAGCTGATTATATCTAAAATGTGAAGTCACCACATCCATTGACGACCTAAACGTGCGTCGTGGCCAGCAGGTCCTAAGTGAAGTTCTCCCCCAATTTGCTTCCCTTTGTATGAAATTGTAACGGAAGCTTTCCCGACAGGGGTAATGATGTCCTCAGAGTAGGACCGGAAAGCTTAATTCGATGGTTCCACGAGGATGTCAGAAGGTCAAACTCTTTCTTCGCAAGGAGGGAACATTTTGATCCACCGTCCACTTCAAAACAACGTTGAGCTTCCCCATTTAACTTAACATAAATCATGTATTTATCTGAGTCACGGCCCATTTCGAACAAATCAACGCTACTCGCAAAATTCTGATTGTTTATTGTATCAACCGTGTGTAATACGTAATTAGATTCACTACTGGAACAATCGTACCAGAAGATAAATAATGGTTTCCCGATTTCCTCAGATTTATCATCAATGTGGTTATGGAGACCCTAGAAACGTCCTTGTCGCGAAAACTCAACACATCGACTTCTTCACCCGGCAACTGGAGACACTATGATTTTCTCTTCCACACCTAAGGCAAAGATTTTCTATACCAAGAGTCTCAAAATCAGGCCGGTTTCGTCGAGAATGTAGCTCATGGGGGCGTGGAATAGAAGAGCAACTTTCAGAGCTTGGACGCGATCTGGAATTGTAGGACTTCGAAATTTTGCTTATCCCCGTGGCGTCAAAATTAGAGTGACTTGTACTGGCATGTCGTTTAAACTCCTTGCTGTCTATTTTCGATGCTTCAAGAGCAACAGCTTTTTTCAAGATGTCATTAAAAGTTGTCGCGTCTGATTGTACGAGTAGCGTTGGGTCTCTTAGCCAGTCGTCTCTTAACCCCCTGATAAATTATGTGCGTCAGAAGACATCAGCAATCGGCACTGCTTGTCCTCAATCTATGTTTGGACATTCGACAGATCCGATTCGGGCAAACCGATAGATCGCGCCTGAGATCGGCCACGAATTCTGAAATTGACTGTGCGTCTTTTTGAAAAATATTCAAAAAGTAATGTTGAGTAACAACTACACTCTTCCTGGGAATCAACAGCTTTTTGAATTCGGCTATAAGGTTTCGATAGTCTAGTGATTTGGGTGGCTTATCCGGACCTAAGAATGCAGAAAGGTTGTTATAATGTTCGCACAGAAGTTGAGCGATGTTTGTTGCGTTGGTCAAACCTGTCACAGGATCATAATTTTTAAAACGTTCCAGATAACTGGTGAAATTTTCTCGGGTGGCATCAACATTTTCCCTCCTTGCAAACAACGAGTTTGACCTAATTTGACCACCTCACGGTATATTATTCCCTTGCACAGTTTGACGTGGTTTCACGCCTCTCAGACCCATCCCATTCGATCCAGCATCGAAAAATACCAGTAAGCCACACGAAACATGACCTTATTACAACGGAAAACGGAAGTTACATATTGCAGGCGCCTGTGGCAATTGGCACGAGGTGTAGAGTCGAGCTGACGGGCGGTTGGTGTGAGATGATGAAGCGATTACTTTCACTGTATTGTTCCGCGAGTTCTTTCCACGCGACTTTGGATCATTGTAATACTGTGATCGGTTTAGCCACAATCTGAGAACCGTTAAACCTCTGAGAACAGTTTAATTCAACCTCCCATCGAAAAAACCCTAGGAAAGGATACCACGACGCAATTGCGATACAACTGACAAAATTCCGATTTTGTTGATTTGTTTTTAACCGTGTTTGACCCCTAACGACCATAGGTTTCGTTTGATCGGATTGCCGAGCAGGCTGGCACAACTAGATACCAAATGGGATTATTGTGCGAAAGAACGATTTTTTTAGACCACGTTAAAGGCATAAAACGGCCAGGACGGGCATTGCAGATTTGGAATCCCAATGTCTTGGTACGTTAAGTGTAAATTTAGAGGGTGGGGAGGGGATGTAAACAATTTTTCCAGGCCGAAAACGGGTGTATTATTCATAATGAATAATAAGCCAAAAGAACGAGTCCCATCGGTTCAACGGTTCTTCCGCGAATCTGACTACACAAGCCCAAGGCAGGCGCCAAAATTAGGTTTTTACGACTCAGTAGACCTCAAAACGTTAGGTCTGAACAAACTACGCATTCTTCGCAAGAATGATTATGAATAGTTGCTTTTGTAGTCTCTCGTCTGTTTATGTTTATTGGTTCCATCACTGTGCTCATCTTATTCGTAGAACTTCTCTTCTTTAATGAAAGGCTCCTCAGGTGAGCTAAATTTGAACAAAGTTTCGAGAATAAAAAGACATTAAACGTCCTATGGAAAAGGTACTCGGGGCACACTCCCGTTGTAAGTACTGACGATGATCGGGATACTGAGATGATGAGTCGCTCAAGGCCCAAACGCGAATTGATGCTTTGAACGGAGACGAGTAAGATGAAACGGAAGATCCGTAAAATCATCACATATTGACACTTAATTTCGAGGATGCGGGGGTATGGACACTGTACTGTGGTGCTTTTGTTGTCGGTTTGATGGACGTGGCCCCATTTCTTCCAGCATCAGTGAAGCTTGATGTTAATCATGAGTTCGATCAGCGTTAAACTGTGGTAGGTACGGAGGATGTGAATGAGAACGACCTGGAAGCGTAACATAGTTTTCTTTATACGCAGCTAGAGGCTATACTATTTCAACTACGATTCTATTTCTCGCGTCGTCACAAGCCAGCGCCGACAGGAGTAACACACATGTGAAACAACCGTGGGACTACGGAGTTGTGCGGACGGAATGAGTTTTTACTTTCTTTTCTCCTGAAAGAGGGAGGCCCCCGTAAACTTTTCAAGCGGGACACGCCAACTCCACTAATTGGATCTAATTACCATGCTCTGATGGGTCTAGAAAGCCTTAGGGGCAGACCACAAGAGCGAAGAGGTGGAATGGAAGCAAGTTCGGATTCCGCCCGATATTCCCCTTTTTCCACAAACCCTTTGGGCTGCGACCAATTATCGAATTAAGAGAGGGATGATTTCAGGGTTCTCACGCCAGGGTGGCGTTTGAGTTGACGTTTGAGGCAGAAGCTCACGAGTTCCCACCAGAGATGGAGCGACGACGGGATCTGTACATCAGTCAGGACGGCATGAGCTAAAGATTAACGGACCTTCCAGTTTATGTAGCTTTACGAATTAAATAAATACAACTAATTACTGCACGTTAACAGCACACGTACACAATTGTACGTAACTCGAAAACCGAACTTCAACAACAGCTCCCATTAGCTCCAAATCACCAATAATCTCATGTGATCACAGACCTGTCTTTCTATTTAAAATTTCTGATTTGACGCAGCACGCCACTTTCCCCGACCCCGCGAAATCGTAAACACAATTTGTTCTCCATTCGCGTTTTCGTAAACGAAGATACAATGCACGTATATAGTTGAAGTTAAGCAGGTTGGCGAAGAGCTGTGAGGTGTTCCACTTTTTTCATCCCAAGACATACGCGTTGAAGTTTCAGCTTGGCAGGAAAGGACACAATAGGCAATGAAGAAGATTGAAGTTCTGGGGGGAAAGTCTTCATGTCAGGGTCGGGGCACGATCCACAGGGCCAAGGTGGCCAAGTTTAGCTCTGCGGTAGATGCCCGTTACCGTTCGGGGAGCTGGGTGGTGTGCCAACTGAGGCTGCTGTCGCCAGGAGCAGGGTGGGGAGCTATGACAGCTGCAAGGAGGTTTTACGGCGACGAACAATTCAAGCAGGTCTCTTTAATAAAGGGAATACACCTTAACGTTAAACAGGGAATTCATGTTAGTGTGTAAAGGGAGGGAATACGGTCAGTGAATTGCTCGCATCAATTGCCACTGACGCTATGTAGATGAACATCCATGTCGATTGATAACTTCGCGAGTTTCACGAGTGTGGTCACAACTTTCGCTGCCCAAGGAATTGATCCCTATTCAGTTGGTGGTGCGGAAACAAGTTCTTCTTTGAATCATAAGCAATCTTTAATGAGGCGAAGTGATTGATTGTTTACACGACCCCCGTGTACTTCTTACTGTGGCCTATTGCGTGGCGCACATGAGCTCCACAGTGTTATTTCAGTTCCGACCCCAGTTCCCACAGTGGTGGTGTTTTTTGATGCGACGATCCCAACGTCTCCCCACAAAACGGAAGACAACCTTTGAGCTGCATCCCTGCAATAGCATCCAACCGTCCCTCTAGGCCCCCTGACGCTCACCACAGCCTGATCCTCACTAGTTCACAGTTCATGCTCCACTACTCCTGCCCAACCTCACAGAATCTGCCACCTTGTACGTCTGACTTACCAATCATGGCGGTAGTACCTTCGTAGAAAGTGTCCTGTGACCAGGCCACATACCATCCGTATACTTCCTCTCTCCACAACTGAGGACCTCTCTTCGCTTCCTGGAACCAATACGCACTTCTCCTTCTGCTTTGTAAGCCACTTACTCAAGTGGGTCTTCGTGGTCCCTAGGAAGGTCTCAGACACCACTGGTGAAGTGGAGGGCCCCCCAATCAATCTATCGCCAGTTTGTCAGCCTACTGTATTTCCTTCTATTCCTCTGTGTTCTCCGTTGCCAGGGTCTTCAGACCAGTCACGCATTCCCAAAATCAACTCATCAATAAACTGAACCGTGATGGGGAGGGGAGACGAGAGACAGTGAGAAGGGGCATATAACCATCGAATGAAAAGGATCTTTTTTGAAACACTGACCACAAGGGGGTAAGTAGTGACGCCACACTCTTAGCCCAAGAAAACAATTTGATGAGCCAGACAAGCGATAAAAAATACGCATTAAGCACTTAAGCTACTCATATTTTCTTTAAAACACTTTTAAAACTATAAACAGCAAAAATAATTTTATTTCCACTTGAAATCTCCCCCAATCATATTATACTAAACCGAATAATCCTTCGAAATAAATAATTAGTAATTCTACTCAAAATACTAGTATCTGCCGTAATCATGCAGATTTGATTTAAAACTCTATTTATTGCCCTAGAAACGTAATGAGCTGAAGTTAACTTAAACTTTTTTCCAGTCAATTACGTAAGTTTCCTTCCTACTCATAAGGGTTAAGGCATGTAGAATGATTGGATTAGTTCACTTGGCAAAGGGAAGATACGAGATCCGTGGATTTAAGGTATTTTTTATCGTTAACAAGGCTTCCTTGCTCCTCTGGTTCAAGAGATGTCTGAACTGCGTTCTGCAGACTATGCTAAATTTGAGACTGAGAATGGCTCAACGGACGAATTGTTTGTCCTGACTTCAAAATTGATCCAGAGATTGTACCGGCCAATTTGACTTTCATCGTCGACCGACCGTCAGCAGCCCCCAAACACGCGGCATCCCTCACCCGACGGCCGCAGGTCCGCCCGACGGTGAGTTCTAATGCATATTAGATGAGATCCGCGGTTCTCTTCGTCCCCGGCGATCGCCCCTCGTCAATTTATCGACGCGGTCGTCCCGTCAAAAGGGCGCGCCTGAGGGCGGGAGGAGGTTTGACGAGTCGAGCGGAGCGGGCCGTGACCTCGGTAGAGAAGCGACCTCATGACCCACGACCCGCGGCGCCCTGCCCTCGTCGATATCGCTCAGAGTAGTCCGGAGGACGCCCTTCGAAATGTGTGACCCGTGGATAATGAGAGAGCCACGAGGTGGTGTAGTGGCGGTAGCGGCGGGGGTGGGGGGAGTGGGGGATGCGTCGTCGCCTGATGCCTCAAATAACACTGCATCTTAGACACAGGACTGTTTCCTCGTCGAAATGACTGATCCACAACAAACACTATTAAGAGTTATATCCGAGGGAAGTCGTGAAGGTTGCGGTTTCGCTATCGTGCAACGGCACGGGCACTCGCTCAGCCTCCCCAGTCCTGTGAGGTACAACAAGTTGTCATTTAGCCAGTACCCCGGTAGAGTGCTATTGCCCCTGGAGGATCCGTACCATCTGGGAGATCATAATCTGCTGGTCTCTCATAATCTCGAAGGTTTAGCTGCTCTTCCAACAATCAGAACCCTCCCTGTACAGCACGTAGCTTCCTCGCATTTAATCTGACTACCGACAGAAGATCGAATGTATCATTTATGGTGTACAGGATCGACATAACACGGGCCTCATGGGATTATGTTTAAACGGATAAATTCCAAATAAGTCCCCACTTGTAGTTTTGTTTCTGCAGCGAAGGTTGTGCGATAGCTTCAATTCTCCACCTTGGCCTTCGTTTCATTCCTCGCCTTCCCGTTGGATAAGGGCTCTGGGGACTCGGCCTGAACCCGTCATAACCGGACTAACAATAATGACCAAATGCTTTCTACAACACTTCTACCATCATTCTAACGAAAACACTAGGAACGTTGCGCGTCAGATTGACAAAAAACCTAAGAGTAGAGACAAGTAACCTGGAAAGGTCAAGGGTCTATCGGAGCAGAACTACACAGCAATATTTATGTAGCAAACTACTCTGTGGGTGATAGGACATGGGAAAAAGGAACATCTGTAGCAGACAGATCTAACATAGTATGATACACGTAAGTATTAAACCAAATATGGGGAATATTAGTCCCACCTCTGGAATGGGAGGAATCAATCCCATTGGGAACATTCACCAGAGTGAAATATTGACAATAAACGGCTCACAATATTAACTAACAAGAAATAAAAACACTCGCCGATCCAAGTGTCTAGAGTCGCCGAGTAGAGGATACCCTAAACAAATCAAAGGAACTAACACCAAGAGGTAACACTATGGCATTAAAATGGATATCATGACAAGAGATACAGTGGGGACGAGAGCCCCACGGCGGAGAACCATAAACACCAGTTATTATGACGACTGTCATGAAGGACGTAAACAAAAACCTCTGGTGCAGAGTCAAGGACGAGATCGACAATAGTGGAGGTCTTGAGTTGTCCCAGATCACTGGGACCACAGGATAGTAACAGGCAAAACACGCAATGGGCTCTAAACCTGAACTAAACCCGATTAATACGGCTGATAAGTATGCTAACTGGTCATTTCGCGATTAGGAGAACATTGCATAGGACGAATCACACCATATGAACACAATGCTCCTGCGGGAAGATAGCAACAGTGGAACATTTCTCATGTCAATGCCCAAAAAGGTTCAGAACCGGATTAGAAAGACTGGGGCCAAACAGTGGACCTTAATGCCACGCGGAACAAAGAATGGAGAGCAATCCTCAAACAGTTTGGACGAGTCGGCGAAGGCCCGTGGAGTTGAGGAAAGTTCAGCGATGCTCCGCTAGAGATATTTCGGGGAGACAACCACACGACACAAGCTCCATTGTTCCAAATAATTGTCAATAAAACTGAGTAGTTGTGCAAGTTCTGTCTGGGAACGTCGTGGAGTCCAGAATAGTTAGTTGGGCCAGGTCCAAGTTAGATGACGTGCAGAGTTACTTTGCCCGGCGCTCGGAGCTCATTCTTATTAGGTACCGTTCCAAAAGACAGCTGAGCTGACTTGACGTCGTCGACGGGTCCGGGAAGTGAAAAACTCGTCTTTTCATCAACGATCGAAAGGGAGTGAGTGAAGAGAAATGAGGCGATTGGAAGGATGGAAGTGGAGGGGGGGGGGAGTGGCAGTCGACATCTTCCATAGTCGACTCTTCTTCTTCTTCTCCTTCGACTATTCGCTATTCGACCGGCTCCTCCGACTACCGCGAGGCCGAGAGGGCAAAGCCCCCGGAGGAGCGCGCGGAATGCGCCCGTTCCGCCGTCGACGACGGTTCCAAAGTCCCGCCCTACCGTTTCCTCACGTCGTCCACAGCGTCAGATGACCTCCTCTTTGGCACTGACCGCCAATCACACGAAATACCTCATCAGACTAATCGCTCGAGGACGCATCAAATAAAGTGTTCCCATTACTCATTTGAAGAGGGACAGGTGTACCTATTCATTTCACCCGAAATGGGAACACTGACCTAATTGAACAAAAAGATTATGATTGAACTTGAAGACAAAACTCTTCAAATGATTCCACAGCGATTTGACGCAGTCGTACACCTCCAATACTCATCCCTTCCGCTGCAGCATCCAAAAATATTAGTAAGCGAGACGTTACATGATTAACTACAAAACAACTATGAAAATTGACGTTGATAATTGGCAAGACGTGACGAGTCACGAGTGGTTAAGTGAAACAGAAGGATGTGCTGGAACCGATAATAATCACTACAACCCCGCAAGCTCATTCAAGTAATAGAATGTGCCTCACTACATTCACTGTGATTTCACTTTCCATCTCGAAGCAGCCTTCACCTCTGAGACCCACGATGTTGGGCACACGAGAAGGCGAGAGAGAAGATCGAAATAAAAGAAACTCGGTGAGCGTGTGGAGGACTGTATTATGTACAATGAAGTCAGTAGAGTTTGTGTACAAATAGCGAAACAAGAGGACGACTCGTAATATGCGTGAACTGGCGTGGGAAACTGTATCCATAGGAGATAGTGAACTGTATAGGCACAGAATAGATAAAGGGAAGTCTGAGAGAGCACAGGGAGACGAGTGACATTCGCGAGAGTTCGTACGTTAAAGGCAAAATATGGTATTAAAGCAATTGGGTTATGTCCGCCAGTAGGCAAATTATTAAAGTTAACGTATCTGTTAGGTGAGTCCGTCTTCTCTTCAGCCAGAGAAGACGGACTCACCTAACAGATACGTTAACTTTAGCAAAATATGGCCTGAACGATAAACGGACATTGCAAATTTGCAATTTCCACACCGTGAAACGTAAAGCACCCAATTTTGACTGAGGGCTCAACAAAAATTATCTTGGCTGAAAACATAGGTGTATTATTGAGAATGAATAATAAACTAAAATCAGGAGAAGAAAACGGGCAACGATTCTGAAGACCAAAAATAAAAGCCGTGGAGAGCCGTAAGAGGAGGGATTCGTGTGGTTGCCAGTGATGATCTACATCGATCAGGAGTCTTTCCGTGCCCTGTAACCATTCTTCCTCAGTTACCCGAGGTTCATCACTGTAGGAGTGTGACGCAACGATCTGAATAAGACGTGTGTGTGTGGCAATAAACGGAAGACTGGCAGAGACAATCACCTTAAATTTGATATCAAGTCTGCAAATCACCGAGGGACGCCTAAATAGAAATGTGAAAACGAACTGCAGTAGACAGCGGTCAAAACAACACGTGCACTTTCCTCACAAACGTCTACAATAACTCCGATCAATTTTGTAGTACGGAAATGAACGCCTAACATCACAGTACAATAGCATTTTCATTCTTAGGAAAAGAACGAGAGGGGCAGAATAAATTCAATTCAAAAATCAAACATTTCAAACAAAACTTTGCGGAGTTTTTTCATTAGAAACCCCTCTCATTTAGGCCCATCGCTCCAAAGAACTCCGATACAACTATGGTTTGACACCATTCATAAGAGAAAACGGTCTCCAAAATCTACCTACGTCCTAATTATCAAATAACACTAATGACACAATTAGGAGAAACTCGATCAATTCCAACATCTTAGGAAGCACTACGTTGAACTATATTATACCAAATTGATATAAATTACGTCAAAAACATTCAAATAATTGCGGAAATGATGAAAATCGCTGAATGCACGCGGAGCTGGGAATAGTTTTGTGATGCGCCGCATCCGATGTTTTCCCTCAAAACCGAAGGAGCAATATTTATTACATTTCTTAGGCGGTAGCTCGAAATAACATAATGACAATTTGAAACTTTCATTAGTGGAAAAATTACTAGAGAAGCGGAAGAAAATATGGAAATTCCGAGTGAAATTAATTTTATTTCAGTATTTTCCTCACAAATCCGCCGATACGAAGATTACAGCTTTTACTAATTATGACTAGAATCAAGAACAGTCCAACGTAGTTACTTACAGGACGTTTGTAAACGGCCGTACAATATTCTGGAGCCACCCCGGAAACTCCAACTTTAACGACTGCAGTTCCATTCATTAACTTTCGGTACAACTCCGAAACTAACATTTTTTACATTCCTCAATTCTACGAAACACTAAGAAAAGCTAGAAATATCGGCTGAACAAAAGTAACTACGCGACAAAATGAGGGTATGGGCAGAATCATCATAATCCCGAATCAGGATCCAGTTCATAGGGCACTACCGTTCTCAGAAAAATTGAGCCCATAAGATGAGTGTTTAATAAAGCTCATAGAATGAGGAGGGGCAACTCTACAAATTCCGGAATTCCGACCACCGCCGTTTCACTTGTTACCATTTGTCACACCTATCACCCGATAGTTCCAGAACAGTAAGCGCGATTCTTCTCAACAAAATTATGAGACATTATCGTGAAACAACTGTGCACACCGATTGCTCAATAATCGTCAAGACACGAGCAGGAACGATTCGATAAATTCCGGAACCTGCAGCGGTCATCATTTTACATTGAGAACGTTGTTATAAATGGATTAGTAGCTGCTGGAGAGAAGAATAGCGCCGAATGCACGTGGGGCCAATGAAAGTAGTTAGATGCGTTGCGCCAGATATTATCAACTCCGGGCTAAGGGGAGTAATGCAAGATCGCAAAGCAGGCCTTACTTCTATATATGTTGTATCAAATGACCAATTCTTCCACTAATGACTTTTCACGTCACGCACTCTATCGCCTCGCCCGTACTGCTAACGTACGCTATCTTGATTCAAATCACACTTGACTCAGGATCATGTTCTCGCTGCTTTCTTACTTTCGGCGTTTCCTTCCAACGCGCAACCGCGTCATATTTCGAGTCTACCTGCCTCTCAAAGCACCTGAAGGCATGGAATGGTGAGTGATGGGCAGGGGAGGGGGTGTCAAAGCGTTGAGATGAAATCACTTTGTGCCTGAAGTAGCGGCAAAATTCTGGTATTTCCCAAACGTCGGTCGACTGATGATGAAATAAATTTCCTGCATTTTACGAATTTGAAATTGAAAAGCAAAGATCTGAAGGAAACGTGGTAAGATTTTTAGCCGATTCCTGTACACTTGCTAGGGGGCTAAGGAAAGTGCACCGGAGGAAAGCAAATAAGCCATAACCTCATCTCAGAAATGTCGCCCAATCCCACAACCTAATTTGAGCTCAGAGGGGTCCCGGTTCCGCCCACTCAAGGAGTCTCTTCGGACAATATTGTGACGTCATAAAAGTGGAAAGCGACAACAATAACAACGCAAAGAGTTTCCGTAGGAGGAAAGTTGGAGGACTCTCGTCGGGCGCATGCGCGACAAGCTGGGGGAACGTGAAGTACTGCGGGGCTTAATTCGATCAAATATCCCGGTTGCCGTCACTTCGCTCTCAAAGCGCCGGAGGAGTTCCCCCTGCGCTATATTTAGCGCTAAATATAGCGCCGACCGTCAACCCCCCCCCCACCCTTCCCATTCACCACAACAACTAACGTCGACTGACAGTGAAAATGACAGGATTGAAAGGCAATGAAGGGGGATGAGGTTGTGGGAGGGGGGAGGGGGGCTAAATGACTGGAGTTATCTACCGCGCAACGGAAATATCGACAAATTGACTTAAAAGAAGAATTTACGAGCATTTTGAGCGCGAAGTGAATCCATCAGATTTCACAACATCAAGTGCAACGCATCGCACAACTTTCCTTAGCTCTACGTAAATTCATTGGTTTGCAACCGATTCAACATATTTTTCAAGTAGTTCACACGAACTTGGTACACGAAAACATAACTCCGCGCTGGTAGTGCTCGCAGTTCTGGAATTACTAATTAATTAACGGTCGGGCAAGGCACAGTGTGGTCAACATGTGTCGATGGATGCGCTTGCGAGAGAACGGCTGAACTAATTCAACTCAAATTTAATATTTAGCGAACATTTCAACGTGAAGGGTATGTGCGATATCTGGCCAAAAGAACTATATATCGTCATATTTTACTTTCGAAAACGAATGAAATAATTTTGAACTTTTTTTCTATGACCAGTTCCAAATTATATAACAGTATCACAAAATGTTCATCTACCAAGTTCATATGAACTGAATGAAAAAATGATAGGATTAGTGAGCCAGCCAACCTAATGTCACACGATACCAAGTTTAATAGTTCAAAAAGACGCCGATGAAAAGTGAAAATAATCATTCCGACAGCTTCCGCCATTCTAAACAGCAAAATCAGTAAAACAATACAATACTACTAATCTACAGAGGATAAAATATCTAGCGCGACGCATAACACAATTTCTCACAGCTCCACGTAAATTTCATGGCTTTCGATTTAATACAATTTATTTTCCACTCATATCATTCGAACTTGGTAGAACGTAACTTCATGTTCGACGTGGTTACAGTTTCTGAATTTATTGTGGGGCTCCAACTCGTGCAAAGACGATTATTGAGCAATCACTACACAGATAATGTGACTGTAAACACGATTTTCTTGAGAACGATAGCAATAACCGTTCCAGAATTACCTGGGAAAACTGTGAGAAATTGGAGTAAGTGAAACCGAGGTGGTTGGACTTATGGAATTTCCGCAGCTCCTCCTGTATATCTTATGGACGTTATCAGACTCTCATCGTAAAGGTACTTGATTGGATTCTTCCAACATTTGAGAGAAGTTTATTAGGGAACGTCGGTAATTTATTGTGCTGCTGTCGTTATTTTCCCACAAATGAGGGCTTATGGGTATTGTTGTTTCGGCTATTCACATACAAAATGTTATCATAAGAGAAAAAGTATAATATTTTGATCACTATGATAACTATAGTTAGTATTTCGCTCGTACCTTTATTTTGGCGTCTACACGTTCATATCAAGTTTGATGATTCGGTCCAAGCGGTTTTCGCTCAATCGCATTCACAGCCACATACAAAGCCCTTCCCAAACAGTGTCGAACTCAGTATACCTAGGACCTTAGACCTGAAGAGAACGTCTTTATAAACTTCTTTTGGCCGATGATATCACTTTCCTTTCTAGTTCGAGAGCTAAGGAAAGTAAAAACACGTGCAGTTACCTAAAACGCTCCTCTCCAGCGACGTTTTATTCATTTACTCGAATAAAACTACGCAAAAACGTGAGTGTCAAAGTTTTACGTCGACTTCAACCACAACAATTAGAGGGAAGTCATAACTTTCCATTGCGCCCTTTTGACACGGGGGAGCTTAAACAACCATCCAACCTCAATAATTAATTTCCTCGGCCCTACGGAGTAAGGAGAAAAGTCGAATAATCGGCTGATCAAATAATTACTAGTTTTCTTCGGAACTTCGCGTTTCAAGGGCTTCCGGGAGAGTGTGCGTGTAATTGTGTGACGTCGGCAAACTTGTCGAATCTTTTTTTCATTCGGTTTATACGAACGTGGTAATACCTGGACTAAAAACAGAAATAGAAACTAATAGCGCTTAAGGTTCCGGAACTACTGCTTCTTATGATGCGATCATGATTCAAAGATAGTGCAAAGACCATCGAACTGTTCAACATGATGCTTTCATGTTGACATTTTAATGAAGGTTAGTTATTATTCATCAGGTAAATTGTAAGGCAAGGAAATGTGTGAAACTACGGTTGTTTGAGTTCTGGAATTTCTGGATTTGCTCCTACTCATCTACGAACGTATTCAAGCCCAAATCTTTCTGAGAACGTCCATCAATCATATGAGCTAGATGTATTATGAAAAAACATCGCCAAAATCAATTTTCTTGGAAATGTCTGATAATTTATTGTGCCGCTCTAGTTATTTTCTCGACATTTTTATGTGGCAGTGTTATTCCAAGTTTCCAGAAACAAAGGAGATCAAAATCCACACAGCCGTTCTTAGAAGAGAACAAATAGCTGTTTTGAATAATATACCTCTAGTAAACATCTAGGAGCGACTCTGCGCATATCTTTATTTTTAGCGTGCCCTCATGGTGACCTGCAGCCTAACTATTGTCAGGATTCTGACGTGCTCATGTTTGGACCCGCTCTTTGAGGTGCCTTTTGTGCTCCGTGCGAAGAGGCAGAACTATTCTGGGACAAAAGCGTCCGAACGATCGCAATCTGGTCCGAGCAGACTCGTGTTGTTTCCCTAGTTCTGCGTCGAAGCTATTTGCACTGGTATGGACACAAGGTGTCACTTATTTAATGAAAGTGTTTCAGCGGAGCCGGGAGGGTAAATACAGTTTTGGGTCCCCCCCCCCCCCGCTTTGCAGGGCCACCAGGTTTTTTTCTCAATCGCGTTCACAGACACACAAAACCGTTCTTCGAGGTGTTTTTCGAACATGGAACCCTTTCCAACGTGAAGACCGGAAAAAACACATACACAAAATTTCAGCCGCTCACGCAATCTGCCCAGTTTGTAAGCGCAAGACAGTGACGCAATTTGGCACACCCGTTAGTGCGGTAGTTTGAGAATGAACGAGGTGTTTATTCTGAAGGAGGTATTTGAAAATAATTTGGATAAATCTCATAACTCTTGCGATGACATCATTTCAGAAATGCACGAGGATCATAATAGGTATAGTATTGCTGGTGATTATGGCAACAATACTAAAAGTTTAGCGGCGGCATTCAGTCTCTTCCGTTTTTGATAGCCGAAGGTGGTGGAAACCTTGGTTTTTGATCAACTGTTGGTCAGAGGAGAGCGTGCTTGAACGGCATGCGTTCCTAGCTATTAAAATTGGGTTGAGACAGCCTTCAACGATTTTGTGTGAGGAATCACGTACGCTTAAACGCTTAGGGAAAACACGAAATCGGCAATAAAGACGCTCTTCGTAAAAAACTTCTTTTGGAGATCCTCGAGTTCGACTGTTATTGATTTACGGAGTGTATTTATCACGTAAAGAGTGCGCAGGGAGCTGAGCGCTGTCAGCGAAAGGCGTATTCTGGGTTGCCAAACGGCTGGAATATAGTTGCATACTCGTGATATTGCTGGACAACAAAAGAAACTAGTTCAAATCCAAATGGAATAGTTCTAAACCGATGAGCACAAGAGGGAGAACTGCGTAATTTCGGTTGTGGCGACTGTATTACATAAGATGGAACACCCAGATCATGACTCAGCACAACACGGACTCCACCAGCTAATGAATTTATTTTCTGCTCATCTTATATTGATATTCCAAGGTTGCGTCTTATACATTTACGCGTAGGACGATGATCTCTATCAACATAATCTATGAAATGAAAATAAAAATTATCAAAACTGTCGTGTGATGACAACCAAAATCACGTCAGCAACCGCATTTTGAAATATTTATGGTCGGGTTACATTTTTTTATTTTATATTCGGGTCACAGCAACCTTACAGTTTTCTTATCACTAGGAAATATTTCGGCAGAGTGATCTGTAAATACAGTATTGAAGCAAAATCACTAAAGTAAAATGCTAAAGTAAGCTTTCAGCTTGACGTTTTTTCCTCCAGTTATCTTCCAATCATTATATTTGATGGGGTACTGAGTCAGAGAAACGCCATTTGAACAAATGATCAGTGTGGCAATGCTGGAGAGTACTGGAACGTGATTGAATCACGCGCTCCAGACAACAACCAGATACAGCAAAGTGGACATTATCACCACAGCACTGCACCACAGCACTCTCCTCAGCAAGTGAGATGGGAATCCTCCTCGTCTAAGGGACGTGAGGGGGATGAGTTCTTCCGTCCATCTGTGAATGTCTTAGGAAAAAAGGTTTGAGCCAGTTCCTTATGGGACACGGCGACTTCAATGCGTGGCTCCACTTCTTTTCTCTCAAAGACGCTCCCCATCGTGCACGTCTTCCGCCTCCAGTACGGTGGAAAGAAAAAACCGTGTGCTGCTTCACTGCAGTTCCTACAACAGTGAGCGATGGTTAGAGGAAGAACAGACAAACCTACCAGTATCGACTGCTACAAAGGAAGCCTATAATCGTTTCGCTCAGTATGCGAAGATCACGGCAAAGAAACGTGTTCATGGTTGATCTGTCCGGTTGAAACCAGATTCAGAACTCCTCCCCTAGATGATATGAGATTCCCCAGCGTGGTAACACACGGGCAACAGCTCTCTATTGGAACACCCTCAAGAGGTTTGGGCTCGGTGGATGTTGAGCGAATGGCCGGCATCTTCCATGACGACAAAATCGCAACCTCCATGGCAGTCGACTGATATATCCCACTTTGAGGATTCAGGAACAGCCACTTGATAAGGAAACAGACCTCTGTGTCAACGCGTTCACGTGAGAACTGCTCAACTAAGCTCAAATTTCATATTGAGCCTGGAGACCACTATAAGACGAAAAAAGTATGACAAAACTCGGTCATAAACTAACTATAGTTATCACAGTGCCCAAACACTACACTCTAACGATTTGATTACATTTCTTGCATAGACAGTTTCGAAAAACGCGACAGTACCATGAAATTCTCATTCGAGGGAAAACGACGAGAGCAGCACAACGAATTATCACAACTTTCGATGAAAAACGGTTTTAGTACAGTTTTTTCTCATAAATCCCGTTCATTCGATATTAGCCTCCTCAGAGAAATTAGAGTGGTAGTCCAATAAACTACCTGTACGATGAGAATTTAATAACGCTCACAAAATAATTAGGAATAATCCTAGACCTTACAGATTTCAAACCACCGCCGTTAAAATAATTACAATTTCCAACCATTTTTGAACAGATAATGCCGCAACACCATCCTTACCAAACAAATTTCGTAAACCGCAAATGATGTCAAAAGTAAGAGCACCTCAATAAATCCCAGAACTTTAAAAAATGACGAACGGCTCAGTGCCCATGTACTGATAAACAACAGCAAGGACGAAGAAGAAGACGGTAACCACAGGAGGAGGTTACAATTGCATCAGGGAAGGCCGAAAGGGTGATACCACGTCGAAAAATGACCGAGGTTGTTGAACGGAAAATAAATGAGGTCATGAGTTGGGGACGGAAGGAAAAACATATGGAAAAATGTTTGTTTAGTGAGGCATTCGTGATCAAGCCACAGGAGAATAAACGGAGTTCTGCCCAGTTAACCTATTCTTCACCAAACTACCACTACTACCACGTTAAAAAGTCGTTTTTCCAAGTTCAATTGAACTAAACGTAAGTGGGCTACAACCATAACAAAACGACCAGTGTTCCTGAGACTGACGAGAGTTATTCGCATATTTACAACGTAATGAAGGTTTGCGAATGCAAAATCGGATACAAGTGTACAGTTTTCTTGATATTTTCATAAGGCGTGTTTTTGAATAAGGCCCCGGCCCTTAGTCATACACTCATCTCCCAATTAACCGACAAATTCATCGACTACGCCCACTTAGGCTAATTAAATCCGCGCACGAGCGATTTCATGAACCTCATTGTCGATCACGCGGTGCAGGCCCGATCATTAGTTACGGTTGTTGAGAGACATCTTATCACCTCCAGATCTGGGAAATTCAAACGGACCCTGCGATCCGAGTGTAGAGTAACATCCCCACCCCCACAGACATCCAACCATGTGAATCGACTAAGCGTTTCCAACATTTATTCGCGTTCCGAAACTAATTATGTGGCAGTTTGAAACCGACGGTGAACTGAGGTATTCGGGTATTTCAATAAATGGAGCCTCCGCCTTAATGAGGGGCGAAGTAGGTTGTGGCCGTCAGCAGCCCCGTTGTCTTCATAATATCCTCATTTATTGAACGTTAACTCGCTTCTAAAACCTCCGTCCCGAGGGAAATATCTGGCGAACTTCCCAAGGGAGGAATGCAGTCAAGAGCGGCGGACCTTTAACAAGCCCAAAAGGTTCTGAGGACCTTCAAACCAGACCCAGATTAACAAACTCCCCGCCCTCATTTTGGAAGTCCTTGATTAGCGCGACACAAAAGGGAGAATATTCGTTAAATACTGAGATCAGAGCGGCCTCGGCATTTCACACCCCTGAAACGAAGGGCTTCTACAGAGCCCAAGTCCAGTCACACGCTGCAGAACTACGTCATTTCCGACATGGCTCTACCTTGACACTCCAACAAGAATAGTTTTATCTCTAGCTCGTTCGCACATTCTACCATTTCATTCTCTTCCACAATCCAGTTAGCCCCTTGAAACAACTCACAAAAGCGTCTACAAGAATTTCGTAGCCACGTGAAAGCTATCTAATGTAACAAATAACGAATCTTACGGCTAATAATTGAAATTAACTGTAAAAATAGTTACCTTGGTCTTCCTTCGCTCGAACGGCGAGGAAATCACCTCTGGCGGACAGATCTGCAAAAGGAAAAAGAAATAAATCATTAGTAACCAAGTAATTCTGACAACAATTGCAACGAGATGTAGAGCAATCCACAGGCAATAATCGACACACCACAAAGGGGAAGAACTTTATTTTCCACCAAGTAAAAAACTAAGTTGCGTTAATCAGAGTTCCCGACAGCATTGAATAAAGGTCTTAGCTGATAATACACCAGGCCCTTTGTTTAACGAACAACGCGTATATCAAAGCCGCTATTCGAAGCAAGCCAAACTGGTTAGGATCACCGAATGCCTGATTTGCTTTCGTCGCGTAACTCGAAACACACGTGAGGTCTTGTTTTCTAAGTTATTTCGTTCAAAGAGAAGAGTTTGTTTTTGTCATTTTGTTATGAACAAGGTCGGTCACCTGAGCCGTGACTGTCACAGCCTATCACGTGCTCCGCTCCGTGCCGCTGATGAGAAATCAGTGATTCCTCCAATTGCTCTTCTGACAGGTATTGCTGGTGAGTCCGAAAAACTCCAACGTGTATACGTGTCGATGAACGCGATAGCGAGACATCGGCTAAATAATTCCACTTAAATTTAATATTTAGCCTGTACGATAGAATTCTAAAAACCGTTAAGTAATTAAGAACAACCACAGAAGTTCCGTAAGTCGAACTAACTTTTTTTTGTAATAGCACTTCTAGCAGCATTAACCTTATTATTGAAGAACTCGAAACACGACCCTTTCGTGTTTCCCCATATTGACACTACCATTAATTACGTTCGTTTTCGACAAAGATCACGGCATAAGCAGCAGCAGCCCAATAAATTCTGGAACGTTGAGCGCTAAAAGTTTTTACGCAGAATGTCAAGATACGTATTACCAAGTTTAGATGAACTGAATTAAAATTTCACGTTTGTTGTTCCTCAACGTCCCCAAATTGTGATTATAAGGATGCGGTCTAATTCACATACACCAATGTCGAAACTGGTTTGATACGATATTAGCTTATGCCTTTATAAGTTGTTGAAGTCAAACAAATCAAATCTCAACATGAAACGACTGTAACGATTTCGATCAAACTTACGGAGTACACTCAGCTAACTAGTCCCTACATTTTGTTATCCACAAATGTTTCTGTAGAAATGCGTTAAACGAAGATATAGCACCCGCAAATGTAGGTGGTGTTCGAACTTATGGGGGTGGCGGAAAGTTGTGTGTTGCTACGCACCGCACGTTTACTTTCCGCTACCCCAAAGGGAAAGGAAAGTATAGTAATCGTGTCAAATTACACAAACGGTGGGTACAGCTTTCGTACAAGTACGCAACCACTAGGAACGTTTTATGCCTTTTAGTTTTGTTTTTATGCAATGATAACTACGTTTGATTGCGCTCGTTGATGGTTTCGATATAATGGCCGCGTCAATTGCAATTGACATCATCACTTGGTCACTGAGGTTATTAAAACGCGTGATGTTACCAAGCGTTACATATTGTAACAGACGTTACCAAGCGTTACACTTCAACCATTCGATATTTCGTGACGCTTCTCCGTTACATATCCCGCGTAACATTTTCGAGTTAATGCAGCAAAGTGAAGACATAAAATGTCAAAATAGATTGAATTAATGAGCCGACCAACCGAATGTCACATAATTGCGAGGCCAATAGTCTAAAGAGACGCCGATGAAAGCAACCGTCTGAATAGTGGGAGAGTTTTACCGTATGAAGGGCGAAAAGGATTTTCCCTATTCTGAAGATAACCATTCTGAAAGCTTTCGTCATTCTCAAAAGCAAAATCAGTAAAACAATGCTGTACTAATCTACGGAGGATGAAATGTCTAGTTCAACGCATAACACGTATATTCACTGGTTGTCATGGCTTTTGCTACTAACTCAATTTATGTCACAACTCATTTCAATCGAACTCAGTTAACTTCATGTTCAACGTGGAAAGCGAAAGCGCTATTTTTTGTGGTGTTCCAACTCGTGGAAAGACCATTATTGAGCAATCACTACACCGAAAATTGATAAATAGACGAAATTGAAATTCCTGAACTTCCGGAGTAGCTCCTATATACATCTCATGCTATAAAGTACTTGATTAGACAACAACCTCAATGTTTCTGAACATTCTAGTTACATTTGTATAGAGTTTATAAGAAGAAAACTGCGCTGAAATCGCCTCAGTTTCATGACGAACTGTTTGGTAATTTATTGTGCAGCTCTCGTAATTTTTTAACGGATGAGAATTTTATGGGAGGAGAAACTTTTGGTGGTTTGATCATTATCATAACTATAACTAGTTTCGGGCGGATTTCGCTCATATTTTGGCGTCCCAAGGTAACCTCAGGGTTTGCCTACAACCCATCGACTCTCCCTCAGCAGACGATTTCGTGAACCCCGTAAGGGGATCTACTTAATTAAAGCGCTACCAGGAGATAATTTAACTATACGATGGACGCGTAATTTCATTCTATTTATCGCTAGAGAAAATGAAATATCTAATTTCCATTACTGTTAAATTCTTTTGATTAAAATGATAATACAAGCAAATCGGGTGGTCGTTGGTCGGTGATTCATACGACTACCAACCCCTTGGGCCTAATAAACGCCGCCAAGCGAGCGAAAAAGTTTGGAGGAAGACGAACTTCGTGACGGCACTCGGCCGAAGGAAACGCTCCATTTGGGCAGACGTTGAAAGCCGCCGATGCGGAGGCGGCCGAACGGCAAAACTGCGGTGAAACGCGTGCAAAAGTGGCCGCCCGCTCTCCCGTGAGCCCTCCCATGCCATTCCCTGCCCTGCCCTGCCATTCCAGATCCCATCGGGGGCATCCGGTCAATGAAAGCTTCCGTCCGGACCTCCTTCGCGCTGGGGCTTTTTCCTCCCATCGCGAGCCACCAACCGCTTCCGCGGAAGTCCAAGAACAACTCGGGCGTCATTCGCCCTCTTCACCGCCAGATCTCGAAAAACTCCGACCCGTTTGGTTTTGTATCGTACCGCCTGACTCACATTTGCAACAGATATTTGTAGCATAGGTGTCGAACAAGCTCTGATGCGAACTTTTTCCTTGGTCTGACAACAACCGCTTACTTCCTGCCAAACCTTGCAATATGATGGGAGGATTCTGGGCAAAGTCCTCGCACGATTGACAAAATTGTGAGGATATACTTGTAGCTGTTTCTCGCCTGAGTCAGCGGCTACCCCTGAATATCCATGGCGACGATGAACGTCTAATTTCTCGTCCCAGTACACTCACTCTGATAGCCCTCACAACAGTTTCCAACTATCCAGACAACCTGTGATCCATTATATGATTGGACGTCAGGTCAGAGTGCACTGCTAGAAGCAGGGAAATGAAAAATTACCTTCTCCCCGCAGGTTAACCGTACCCAGTGGGTCTGGGAAGATAAACTTAACGCTTATTAGGCAACCACATACGAAATGGAGATTCTTCCACAGCAATCCCAGTTATTCGGAAAGGAGCCACCACCGTTCTGTAGGGTACGATGTACCTTCTGCCCTGTTCCAGTTGCAGAGGTCGCATTTGCTCGCTCCTTACTTGGGACACTCACACTAGGATATGGCTCAACATTAAAGTAATCTCTTCGTTTCAACCACTTCTGACACTCAGCCTCAGCGAAATTTAGTTCAGTCAGAAAGAGGCATTCTCAAGATTCCTCAATGCCCCCTTGCCATAGTGTGATGTTTTTTTGCTTTCCTGGGCTTCGAAAAGCTATTAGTGACGAACCTAGCAAAGCACCGTTACCAAATAGCACATTAAATAAGCAGACAAATGAGAGAGGGAGAAGGCGTTTGGAAATCATAACTTCTTATGACGGCGGCAGATGGTATTTTACCTCCCTCATTTTTCTAAAAGGGCAGATTTTAATGTGAGGCCCTCGTTGTTAACTGGAACGTGTTATTGATACTTCCATTCATTGACCTGCAGTCAGAAGGCGACAAGATGCTCAATGTTCCCAATTAGATTTGTTCGTTATTAGAGGTTTGGTGCCAATGTAATGCTCACGCGTGGCAAAAACTGAGAGGTCAGAGGGGGGGGGGAGGTTACTACAGTGCGATTGGTTAATGGTTGTGGTTAAGGGGGAAACGGGGCGGGGTAGAGGGGATAAAAAATAACGTTATACAACGTGATTGGTCAGGGGGCAAGGCCCAATACCTCGTACTACAGTACGAGGCGTGATTTTCTTCCCCACTCCTGATTGAACCAGAATTGTCGCTTCCGGTTTCGCTCCCCCATTTCACCCCTACTCAGAGGGGAAAACGAAAGAGACGAAAAAGAGAAAGATGTTGTTAATATAGAAGAAAGGTTCTAGAAGACAAGAAATGGGAACTTTGAAGATTAAGAACACTTCGTGTACTACGGATTATCAAGAGGCAACATGGAAAGAATTCTATTTTTACTGGCAACCATAAGCCATAGTACTCAAGGCGTCAGTTAAGCGGGGAGAATATTAAGGATTCCATCGCGCAAAAACATCTAGCTGACGGAATTATTGTACCAAGCTCTGGAGTACGCGAGCCACCAGGTCAGCTTGTGTCAAAGCGCAACTTGGTAGATAGATGGGCAAACTCCAATATCCTATTAAATGGTTGTTGATTTTCGAAAATTAAACTAAATCACAGAACCACAACGTTTCCGTCTTTCCCATGTACAAGAGACTGTCGGGACCTAATTTCTGGTTCTCAGCAGTTCACCATAATGGATACAATCAGGTAAAGATTGAGGAGGAAGGTGTTCAACAAACCAAAAAATGCCACGTGGCTTGTCGAATGCACTTATGAGACTGGGAAACTAAGCGCATTGCTTCAACGTATCAGAGAAGCACTTCTCCAACTCCTGCTGCTTGAGTGTTATTTTCTACAAAGAAAAGTGTACTACTTGGGTCACATTGTTAGTGCTGCAATTATATAATGTGATGATAGACAAATTACTGGGACCCTGAGCTTCGATCTCATACCCGAGTTTTCAGGCGATAATCATAGTTCCCTCTCACATTCCTTTTCTATTTACTGACGTGGAAGTTTGAGAGAGCTGAGTGTTAACTTGGGGGCTCGCTAGCTGGTTTTATTCTCATTTTGTATCACCGGTAGAAAGGTTCTACATCAAATCATAGGAAGATGCTTTACATCGACTATCATTCACAGTATTTGATGGTAACGTATCGTTCATATTATTATTCACATTGGGTTTGGTTCCTACTCCATACATTACCTTTCATTCCTATTTATCAGTTCAGATTTATTCACATCACACTATTCCTAATAGTCCTGCTCAGGTCCCTCAGATTTTTGTACGCGTGAGTTGAGAGTTCACCTCAAGTGATCACTCACTCGACACTGAATACGACGAAAATTTTCTTGAGTGGCCATCTTCTTTCAATTGAGTGGCCATCTTCTTTTAATTGAGCGTCAAATGTAAAGGCACAGTCACTGGTGTAAGGGACTAGACCCGTCACTCAACTCAAGCGAGGACCGTGAATACCACCCTCGGTTATTAAACTGCAGATATATCTATTGCAGTACTTCTATTGGGAATTTCCCACAATTTGTTTACATCCACAACCACGAGATTAGTTTGCCTTAATTCACGCTGAATTGTAATAACGGTGATTGCCTCACCTTTACCGAAATCTGTTCCATGTTCTTGGCATTAATGGAAGACCCTGATCTCGGCAGCTACAACTTTAATTGCCAATCCTGAAATCCCAGGGCCCCCCGTCAATCACCTCTTTGGCATTTCAAGCCCTGTTGACGCATGGTACCTCGCCCTCTTTCATTACCAAACTTCACAGCCCTTACCACCTCTCCTTAAGCATTCAAACTCTCACTCTCGCCAAGACACTTGACTCGCAACTCTCACCCAGTTACAATTCACCTAACCAGAGACCACCACTTCATTTCACCTGAAGTCTGTCTCTTTCATTTTGTACTCTAACACTTATGTTCCCTAGCGTAACAATGCAGTCCTCTCTCGCATTCGTCAACTTGCCTCCAATAATCCTCACATCTCTCCCGTTCTTGCATCCAACAGAAAGCTTGCGACGGGAGATGCATTCTTTCCTACTAATCCTGCTTGAGTTGATCTAAACACCCTTACTTTGAATCCCTTTCGCTCGAAGCGCCCCCGTTCCAATTTCCCCGACCCGACTGTCAAAATCATCAGACGTTTTGTTTCCGTAGTTCCATTGTAGCCAGGACATGTTTCGTATGGTTTACTAGTATTTGATGATGAATCGAATGGGATGGGGGAGCACTAATACTAGGTCAAGCTGTTCATGAGAATAATAAACCGTTGTGTAATAATTTGCAGGGGTTTTCAGAGAGATTTAACTAAATTTCAACTTTGTTTTACACTCGAACTTTATACTGTTCAGAATTTCGAAATATTCGGCATCTCAACTAAAAATGAAAACGAAACCGAAGTCTCACCTGGTACGGAATTTAACATTTTCGTTTTAATTTGTGGGGCTGTTGAACTTCATGCCATCATAGTTTGGAGGATACGACATGCTTGATTAAAACGCACTAATAATAATTTGTAGTATTTTTTCATAACGAAGGGGAAAAAGAAATAAGTTGGTTCGAAGCATTTTGAGTGTGGTATGTACTGCCTGCGTATTTCACGCTGACTGACTCACTCACTGTATAGAACGATTTGTTCCAGGCTCTTATTAACTGAGCGAAAAACACAATACTCTTCGTCACAAAATAGGCGAATTTATATTTACTTTATGTAGTAGAAAGGAGAGTAATATAATCGTTGACTTCTAATCAGATCATTCAGAGCTTCTAAGTTCGAAAACACCATGAAAATGGTCTGTGTGTGTGTGAACGCGATTAAAAGTAAACAGCTGAACCAAATCGGATCAAAGCTAATATTTAGTCAGTTGGACACCATGCGACGCCAAAATAAGCTAACAACAGCCATCAAACTAATCTGAACACCAACTTTTCTTCTCAAAACGGCTATTTTGATCAAGTTTTTTAATGAACAGCTCCATAACGTAAACTATCAAAATTTCGAATAAAAACTATTTTAGTGCAGTTTGTTCCGTATAAATTTCGCTCAGAGGATACTAGAATTCTCAGAAAAATCGTGATGGTAGTAAAATAAATTACCTAGACGATGAACGCGTAATAACGGTCCAGCAACTCCAGAGATCCCGCAGTTCGAATCACCCCGGATTAGTATCCTAAAGCTGGATAGACACAGTCGCCTAATGACACATTGTGCCACATCACCGATTAACTTATTGCCATTTCGCAGTGTGTACTAGATGCATTCAAAGTCGTGAACACGATACATCTAAGAAAAATCGAGTAAGATTCATCACTTTCGCGCTAATTACTGAATAATGGTCGTCGCGTACGTAAGAGGGACTCAATAAATTCCGAATCCTCAATCGTCGCCGATTTCCATGTACAACATTGTGAGAAACTGAATGAAAAAGCATTATTGGTTGGTAGAGTGATTGAAATCGCACAATGCAAGTAGACCTGAGTGAAGTCAGACATTTTTATGTGATCGCAGCAGTTAACATCTTTTCGAATCTGATTTGGGCGATTCCCTCGTTTCTCTAATCGCGCCGTCGATGTTATTGCGCGCAATATTTGCTCTCGTCGCCCTTCGTGGCTCCGCCGCTGGAGCTGGTGGGGGCGGAGACCTACTGACCTGAATTCGCAATTGCCACACAGCTCCGTCTGCTCTGCCGATTAAGTAACTCAGCTTCTCCTAGCGCTCTTCCGCCCGTCAGGGCCCTCAGCCAGTCGGCTATCGACCCGATCGAAACTGATTTGAGGAGGAGCCCGTCGTCGTTCTGAACTCGTGCAGCTGCACTTTTTGAGAAAAATGGTATTAGTCGAGATCCTCCTAACTATCCACGTTCTGTACAAAGCCTGGTACTGCTGACTGCCATTGGGTGGCCATTGCGAGTGTGTTTTAAGACGATCTAGGTTTTTGGGAAAACGTTCAGGTTCATATTTATGGAATTATAGAGGAAAATATGTGAAGAAGGGTAGTTAAAATAACGAAAAATAGTTTGAGACACAAAATTTCTTAGGAAGAACCTAAAAACGCAATTTAGCTATATCATTGTTCGAACATTAATGTGGAACAAAACGTAGATACTAGTCAGTTGAGAGTACTCCGTGAGTTTGATCGAAATCGTTATACCGTTTTTAAGAAAATTGGAAAACTTGTAAATTAAAATTCGACTAATCTCGTTTTCCGTGCTACCGTGGCTAATATTTCCGTTCAGCAGATAGATAACAGACATAGTAACGGAGAAACAAACGTGGGTGTAGGATGATAGAAGACATTCTGTAAGCTTGATGAAATCCAGCGACGCAGTTACTCGGGGAATGACAAAACTGGCACATTTCGATTTTTACCTCTGTTCAATGACTGTGAATGGGATATCATTCTTTCCTTACAGCGATTGCCTCAGAAGAAGTGAGTAGAGGTATAAAACAAGGTGTGATAATTCTATAATCACGTCGAGGACATCACGTGTGCTTAATACAGTTGCCGATTCGGTTCTTTTCGAGCGTCAATGAATTCACCGGCTGGCTGGTAATACCTCCAAAAATGTCTTCAACGCGAGGGAACGGAACCCCGAAATCGTGACAAATGGGAGGAAGAATCCGACTAAATACAGTTATTTGCGGCGGGAGAGTAGTGGGAGATTGTGGGGGGATATGGGAAGGACCTGGCGAGGGGGAGGGGGAGGGGGGTATCGTGATCAACAGGTGAAGGAAGGTGATGCCGAGGTGAGGGAGGCCAAGTTGGGGAGCTTTGGGATTGGGATAAACCAACTACGGTCAGCTTCCACTCAAACGACCGCGTCTTTATAGACCGATTTCACATGCAGCAACCAGTCCCCCCCTTCCCCACTCCCCTCACAACCACCATCAGCATCCGCCGCCCATACTTCACCGGACGCGGGATGTCCTTCCCCGTCAAGCTCATACTCGTCACAAGAGAGAAATTCTATCTTCACACGTGCGTGGGATCAGCCCACAACCAGCGTACAGTTGGTTTTAATTTCCGCAACCCACGGCCCTAAACGTGAGAAAGTGTTGAAATCGGCCAAAAAAACTACCCCAAACAACAAGAACGAACCAACAACCATTCATCATATCATTAAGACGTAACTTTCGGCGGGGAACATTGACATTTGTATTAGTAGCTCAGCTGCACGGGCAATGCCCCCACCCCCACCCCATTCGCGACGCACGGCGACCGAGCAGAAATGTTACTACAGCTATTCAAAGGGCTTTCTGACGAAATTGGGGGAATGAACATCCTGCAATCCTTCAAACCAAAACTTACGTCATGACATGTCGTCTCGTTGAAATTGTACGACTAACAGCACACAGCACATTTTCTGTGTGTTGTCTCCAGCAAACTGGTTAATTCAGACAAAAAATTATTATTTGTCACTTTTTCTGTATACATGCAGATTAAAACTATAAAGTATGTGTTCGTCGCAAAATGCCGAATCAGTATCAGTTCCCGCACCTGCCCTAATGGGACTCCCTGACCCTTAATGGCAAAGTCATTGTTTCCCCAAAGGCCTTCGTACCTGCAGAAATTCCACATCCACGGTTGGCGAATTTCCCTGAAGTGGTTTCCCCTACAAAATTCATTCACCTACGAACCACAGGTACATCCTCTATCAATTCTCAGCCCAGTTACAGCTCGCTTTCTCTCCTTCCGATACAGTTTCCTGTCAGTTCACGCATATTACGAGTCGTCCTCTTGTGTCGCCCTTTAGAGCACAAACTCTACTCAATTCATTGCACTTACAAATAATACAGTCCTCCTCACGCTCCCCATTCCTTTTTATTTCGTCTGCCCTACAGCACGTATAACGTTGACGATAAACACAGCTAGAATAATGGATATGTACAGCTCTTAACGGCTCTCCCCCCTCCAGCACAAGCACAGTGTTACGGGGGGGGATTTATATTGAAGCGATATCGCACTAAGAGAGTCGGGAAGTTAGTACGATATCAAGCTGAATGCAATTGGAACAGAGTTTTATTCTCAATTACATTCGGAGTTTTACCACCACAGACAGGGGAACTGAGTGGGAGCGAACGCGTGCGCGGGCAACACGGCGACGAGGGAACCGGCTCGGATTCAACTGACTCCTGCGAAGTCTCGAGCGAATCGGGGCATTTGAGGTGCCCAGTCAGCATAAATGCCCCGGACGAGCCTCCGCTGAATCGAAGGGTTTGGTTCGTCCCGTAACACCACTCCGCCCTTGATGAAGTGCCTGTCCTCAGGTACTTATGAACACTGCAGTTCAGGGCGTTGCTGTCCACCCAACAAATGGGAACCTAATCTTGAGCATAGAGAGCGAGAGATAATTTTGATTAAAGTTCCAAAAGGGTGTCCCTGTTTGTGGTGGGAGTATTGAATTTAGAACTACAAATAAACAGTCACCTCACAATGTCTCTGACGTAAACATCTTGGGATGTGTGGATCGGATGTGTGAGTCGAATATGTGGATCGTACGTCTTCGTCCCACGCAGTTGCGACATCCGTGGTTCAGAGAATCGGTCCATCTCTTGGCAAAAGACGACTCTCTGGGTGAGGGGAGTCGTAGTTTCCCTCCTCCTCCGAGGACACCTGCCCTCAGGTGTTCCAGAAGGGGTAGCGCAGAGCGCAGATGCTGCGTCTACCATGCAGTGGTTGGTTGCACTTTTGGGAACAAGTGCGGCGTCCTGGCTCATGGGGTGTAGTAGGGTGTGATGCCTGTGTTGACAGCATTCACACGTGTACGTGGAGTGGCAGCTCTTCAGCGTGTGTGAGGCTGCCAGACAATTCGTACACAGATTGTGCTCTTCCACGTAGATTCTTCGAGCCTCCTGGCTGGAGTTGAGGAAACGTGGGCACTTCTTTACCCCATGATGCTTACTGCAGATAGGGCAGGGATGTGGCTCTGGCGATGTGGGCTCGTGTTGACCAGTCCATTTTGGTGGCTCGTGGTTTCCCCGGACTCGTTGTTTGCGAGGTCGTTTGGGGACAGACACGCGGAAGATGTCGCTGTTGATGCATCCGTAGGTTCATCCTTCTTCGCTGCTAGATAAGCATTGACCTTATCTATGTATGTGTGCCCGAGATGCTGGTAGACCAGAAGGTCCTTCACATCTGTGCTGCCTTCCTCCAAGCAGCCGTCGTCGATTGAACACAAAGCTGTGTTCAACTGTTCGTCAAGAACGGACAACGTTCGAACATAATGACGGGCGAGAGAGTAGGTTACAGCAGTAGGGCAGAAAAATTGAAGGTGAGGGATCAAAAATTCCCATCGTATTAGAAGAACCTTCAAGTTTTTCCTCGTGGCCGGCATCTTGAACTTTTGCAGGGGAAGTTCGACAACTAGTTGGGCGCCAATGTTACGGGGGGGATTTATATTGAAGCGATATCGCACTAATGAGAGTCGGGAAGTTAGTACGATATCAAGCTGAATGCAATTGGAACAGAGTTTTATTCTCAATTACATTCGGAGTTTTACCACCACAGACAGGGGAACTGAGTGGGAGCGAACGCGTGCGCGGGCAACACGGCGACGAGGGAACCGGCTCGGATTCAACTGACTCCTGCGAAGTCTCGAGCGAATCGGGGCATTGAGGTGCCCAGTCAGCATAAATGCCCCGGACGAGCCTCCGCTGAATCGAAGGGTTTGGTTCGTCCCGTAACAACAGCATAAAGCAGGGAGGAGCTGTAACGCATGTAAATGAAAGTTTATATTGTATTACCCCTTAAATAAAGTAATTATTTAAAAAAATTACAACCCGCTCAAGTAGTAACAATAACCATTTCTAATTAATTATACGCGCCTCAAAAGAATAAAGGGATCACATTTCTTCATAGAAGTCAAAATCGATCGGACAAAGCTCACATTATATCTCATGACCTTGTCAAGGTGGGGTGCAGAACAACGAGAATAGCTTCAGTAACAAGAACTCCAGTCATTACAGATGAAGGCCTAACTGTTGAAATCGGCGTAACATAATTAGTAACTAGTTTGGTGGAAATGGACAGTTTTATACCTAACCTAACCCAGTTTTATTATTGAAACGGATTGCTACAATTCCGTCGTGAGTGATTTAGTACGTCTCGTTTTAGGTGCATTTTGGTCCCCAACTCCTGTTTCACATCAATAGAAATCGCTCATAACTGTATTATCACGAATTCGAACAAAACAAAAAGAGAGTCAGCTTAATCGGCCAAGCCGTTCTTCCTCAACATGAACTATTGACACACACGGATCACGCGCCAACATTAGGTTTTTCGGATTCATTAGGCCACAAAACGTAACTACATGGAGAAAACAACTTTTTTCTGACAGTATAGCAATACTTTCCTTTCTCTTCGGGGAGTAGAAAATAAGAATATTAGCCGTTTAAATCACTCTATTAACTACAGTTAGTTCTGAACCGATTTTCCTCATATCTTTTGGCGTTCATATTAATCCGCAGGTTGGATATCAAACTTAAGTTAATTGGATTCTGACATTTTCTCTCTAGCGTGCACAGAACATTTTCGCGTATGGTGTTATTCGAACTCATAAGCTTTAAATCGAAAAAATCTCAAACAAAATTCAACCAAGCGTTGGAGCATTTTTGCGGCTCTACGAGGTTATGTAATCGGCTGAGAAATAAAAAAACATGCAGCGTAGCAACACACAACTTTCCGCTACCCCCTCGATATACCTTCGTTCAACGCATTTCTGCAGGAACATTCATGAATAATAAAATGTAGGTACTCGTTACTTCAGAGTGCCCCGTGAGTTTGATCGAAATCGTCTTTGAGAAAACTGGAAAACCGATAAATTAATATTCGACAGTTGTTACAGGAATAGTGACGCAGAACCGAATGTGGGTGTAGGTTGCTAGACCATTTATTGTGAACTATGTATAGGTATTACCTATTTAAAAGGTTTCTATGAGTTAGGTGAAAATCGTTGAAGCCGTCAGTTTTGCCAAAAGCCTTAAAACCTCCATTTTTGTTTTTTAGTCCTGTATCTCCGTTCACTATATTTTCACGGAGATACCTACGGAAAACAAACCTTTAATAGTAACTAGTAAAAGATAATTTGAAAGTTTAATCAAAATCGTTAAACCCGTTTTTGCGAGAAATGTAAAAAACCCTCGCTCCCGTCGACCGAAATCGCCCATAACCTCATTTTTGCGTCTACTAAGAATCGTGAACAAAACAAAAAAGGTCCAGCCGTTCTCCCGCAAATTGAACTAGACATACACCCCCCCACGCAGAAGACATAAACAAAATTAAGGAAATTGGGAGGGCGCCCAGACTACCCTAATCCGGATCTAGGGGTGGAAAGGGTGGGACGGGGAAGGAGAGAAGGACCAGAGGATGTTCCACGATAGAACAGCCACCACCACTTTAGATACGACCCGAGCAACACAGGTGATACTTCGGAGAACGCGTGCTGACTCAGCCCTTTTGTTGCACCAGAAACTGCGCCAGGTCAATGTCAAGTTGCTGATGCTGCCACACGAAAACCAGTCCAGTCATATTTGCGCCAAGTAAGCACAAGACACTACCCGACGGATACTACCTGGACACTCATGACCACTGCAGAATGGCCGGGAAAGTCGGCGACGATGTTAGGCCTCAGTCTTTCTCCATACACAACCCGGTAGAGAAGCACTCTTTCCACTTCACAGCTCTCGGATGACAACGCAACAGCAACCTGCTTGCAGACCTCGAGCAATCATGACGTTTGACCCGGCCCCCATTAGTACGTGGACACACCTGCACCACATGATTCAGTGACACGAACAGACAGACACGCGCCGAAATCAGACGTATTGGAATCAGTCGGCCTCAAAACTTCTTCAAAGATCTTTGGGGAGCAGAAAGTAAAATTGAGTTCTCTTCAGATATTAAAAATGACAAGTGAGCACAAACTATTCGAAGTAAATCGATTTTAGCGCAGCGTTTTTAGAACCTGTAGCACAATTAATTATGTGGTTGGACCTATACGAAGAGCGTTAATCACGCTCACAAGACATATAGGCCGACTCCAGATATTCCGGAATTACAACCACCGTTTTACTTATCACCATTACTCACAGCTTTTAAACAGTAATTATAATCATTTTAAAAACAAAAGGTGGTTAATGTCTCACTAATTCTTCGTTTAATATTGCTTAATAATGGAGAGTAGGATCACCAACAATAAACTTCGGAACTATAGGCGATATCACTTTCTACCACTGCTATTGAATTTACGTAGAGCTAAGGATAGTTGTGTGATGCGTAGCTGCTTTCATTCTACCCTTTCAAATAGAGAACATTACGCAAATAGTTCACATTCCGCCTTCTTCGCATTGACGCAATACGATTTCGTCGTCGCAAGGCACATGAATGTCCCTACAAGGCTAAAACCTTACTTAAGAGAGTATCATTGCAGGAGGGTGTCAGTTGGCCCTACAGATCAGACTGTGAATGGTTCGCGTTCAAATGTACCAAGTTTCGTACAAAGTGTGTGCAGGACAGAGTGGCTCGTGTGCATGGGTGGCACGTGGGAATATCGTTAGTGAAACGAAAGGTCGGACGGAGTCGACGAAAAGATTTGTCCTTGCAAGGTGCGCTGGTTCCAAGTGAAAGTGGGCGATGACCGGGGCGTTGCATCGAGGCCAAGCGCCACCGCCTCCGCCCCCGACCGTCCGTGCGGCGACCTTTCCCCCCAACCGCCCGCCCACCAAGAAATTGTAACTCGCAGGGTTGACGAAGGGTAACGGTGGGAAGGTGGGGAATCAGACGACGACATAGCAGATAGAAAACGACGACGAAAGGGAGGAAATTACTGGGAAGGAAAGGGACCCCTTCCTCGCGTCCCCTTGCATCGCGCGCGCGCACACACACACACACACACACACACAACAGGACGAACCGAGGAGGAGGAAAAGGTGAGTCAAGCCGGTGAGAGGAGGGGATGGACGGGCGTAGCAGAAGGAGAAGCGTCGATGGGTTCGTGTGGCGGGTAGCATTGGGGAAAGAGGGAAGAGGGGCTTGTTGCTAGGTCCGAGGGGCGGCAGGAGAGAAGGAAGGGAAAACCCCCTTGTTGCTAAGCAGAGCTCGCGAGGCCTCCCGACCCCCTCCACCACGGCGTCAACACCATCCGCGACCCGATTCTTCCTTCTTCCTCTGGAGCGCGCTTCAAAAGAGCAGCGGACTGGCGACGGGGCGCCCTGTCGTTGCGGCGCTGCTGCCTCTGCACGTTTCTCACCACTCACAATCCCCCTACCCCCTAACAACATCACTACACTCCCTTTATTTTCTACTCTTTAATTAAACAAAAGCCCACAACTCTGACGTTTTATGTAATTTTGTTAAAAATCTTGCGCAGCTCATGTGACTCAAATCCCAAGAGCCATTTTCACCAACTGTGTAAACCCTGGTTAGACTCGGTTAAAGCCTAACCGCTCCACCCCGAAATAACAACAGAATACATTAACCGAAATTGGGGGGTTTATCTCATATTTCCTTATCATGTCCGTTGTGTTCCGTGTATTTTTACTTTCCCCTACCCGAAAGGTACGGAATATATTACTCTCGAGGCAATTTAGAGAAATACGAGCCTTAGTTCTTGAATTTACAAACCCTTACTTCTGAGATGAGTATACAATACTGACACAGAAGACTAAACGTACTCTATCTCTCGACAAAAAGTTTTTTTTCGTCTTCTTTAATCAGAAAAGCGAATTATGAGAAGATATTTCGATATCACAGAAATAGAATAGCTATTGAGTAATTAACGATAATAATCGCTCTCACGAAAGTAGAAACTCAACTATAATTTTCATCAAATAAATACCGATTAGTACAAAGTCAACATGGCAATAAATCAGGTTTAAAAAAATATTAATTCATTATCCAGGTTGGCCGTTGTACATCTTTTACTTCATTTTCTTTTGGAAGAATGAAGTGCATATTTTCTCCGAGTATTGAGCACAAACAGACACTTGGACACGTTACCATTATTAATTATTATACGATAAAACTTCTGTCAGAACAAGGGTGACATTACTTGGTGACGCGTGGGTGTAAATAGCCGCTGTGACGCGTGGCTAATAGATTTTGGTTAACCACACCAGCCAATCAACAACGAACATTAACGTTGGCTCTCAACTGAAGTGCAGGGCACGGATGCGCTAGGAAGAATCTTAGGGCTGTTTTCACCGTACTAACAGCAATAACTGTAGAACGCCGCGATTCAAGTCGCACTCAAAAGTCAGTACAGTAAAGTAAGGTAATTTAGCGTCTGTACACCCCTAACACGTAAACGGCCCTCAAAATGGACAAATAGTTATTAGAAGCAGAAGCTGAAACTGGTGAGGAGCATGAAGTGCAGCAGTGTCACATGATTCAGTCACTCAAACTGGTTACCGCAAGCAGGATAGCCAACGTAAACAACGTTATGATCCCGACCTCATGTTCACCTGATCACGATACACACGGGCCACGCGGGATTTTTTGGATTGTGTAGACGTTAAGATCTTAAGAGAATTCACCTTTTTTTCAGCCGATTACATAACCCTCTGCTTCGTGGAGCCAAGGAAAGAAAAATTATTTTTTCTCAAATCTGCTACGCACGCACAAGTACAAAAACTTGTTCTCAGAACAAAATGTACGTGAAACGCACAGCTGAAAGCGCCCCTTAAGATTAATCTGAATTATTAGAGCCGTTTGGAGAAAACTATAAACGACACTTTAATGTTTGGCAAATCTTGTTGGCTGTTCTTGTTTGGTTTGTTTACTTATGAAACTAGCAGGGGAGGAAAACTATTGGTACAAGTTGCTAGAAGACACTGCGAGACGAGTAAGACGCAGCCTAAGGCCCAAGGCTCTGGCGGAGCCATAGTAAGGTGGATTTCTGCCTCACCTAGTTCCTCACTTGACTTGGACCATTTACGGCGTCGCTACACCGAATTGACGATGCTGCAAACCCTAACTTGCCTGCGCTGAGGGCGATTTGTCCGCACCACGTTGAATTCCAAAGAAAACTCGAAGTGCATGGTTCAATTAACCCGGGCAGTGCTAATCCAAAAGAAGACTGTGGTTCCTCCTGTGGACCTCAAGTTAAGGTGTTATCGCAATTCCCATACTGGCAACCTAGTGGAAAGAGTTACATCCATCAATGTGGCAAGTGGAGTATGGCCGGGAAAGTGGCATGAAGGGTGAGCCCAGAAGGACCAGTGAACCAGGCAGCACATGAAGCATTTAGGGCGAACCTGCACCGAATTCGTAAACCCGCAAGCCCAAACTGTGTCCACTAGCGGGCTATTGTGGATGATGTTTACCATGCCATCTTTTAGTTCCAATGATAGGAAGGCTGGGGATGCAGGGTGGAGTACACAGTCGGCCGCATCACACTAGAGGAATTGTCTACTCCACGTGGACTTCTGATGATAACTAGAGGCTCATGGCTCAATTTACCCGGGCAGGAGTCACCCATGGAGCTTGCTGACCTGGGGCCAGTACTGTAGTATGGAGGAAATACCGCTCCTGAACCTCACAAACTGCTGGGCATGAAGGCCAACCTGACACAATGTACTAAACTGTTCTCATACCCAAGAGTGAACTGATGGAGTCATTAGGAGCAAACCCTCTCTCGTATTTCCCATTAAAGAAATATGAACGCCTTGAAGTCTGTTTTGTACTGCCTAATATTAAATTTGCGATTCGTCGAACTGTAAGTCAGACCAGAGGTTCCCTACACACGCCCAGCCCATGGTGGCTCGGCACCGTTGACTCGGGCTCGTTAGGTAAATCAAGAAGCCTCTCCGGGATTTGGTTCTGGGCTGGGATTAGAAGGTGTGCCCATCTTGTACGGCCACAGTTTAGCAAGACTAGAATGTCGTCCAGAATCGGTCGTGAACACAAGCAGCGACAGACTCACGGGAGACGATGGCTCGTATGGCAGGATGGGATGGAATGGTATTGCGGAGGGGGGGGGGGGGTGCTCCGAAGAGAAAATGGGGTGTCAAGCGGCGAGAGGGAAAAAACGGCTCAGCTTTGAAAGAAAAGGGCGGCGTACATTTCATGGGAGGTGTCTGCGAGGTTTTTCATCGCCCTCCTCCTTCCACAAGCCTACATTAAAGGCTTTTTCTCTAACCCCCCAGCCCCCTCTCGCCATCACAAACGCTTGAATCCTTTTCTTCTCCACCCCCACCCCCTCGCCACCTACCCATCGCCACTACACACCTTGTTGTTTCCCAGACATTTGCCTTGTTTTCCTTATCGTCTTTCATTTTCGTCTTCATCGCCACATTTTGTGCCCTCAATCGCTCGCTTTTCTTTTGTCTCGTTCCAAAAGAAACAAAAGGCAACTCTTCCCGTGCAAAATTAAAATCCGCTGGAAACTGATGATAGTTTTTATAAGCGCTCGACGGTCATGTTTGACGTGCACATCAATTTCGTGGAGGGACGTCGAGGAACCCTTTATAGGTTTTGTTTCCCTATCAAAATGACTGATCCTGATGATTCATAAGAGAGTTATCAGTCGCGCATCAACTTCATAGGGATTAGTTTTGCTAGCATGCTCTAAAGCCCTGGCACTCGCTCAGCATCTACCGAACCCAAACCTGCGAAGGTACGTCAGCCACAGCCAACCCCAAGGTAGAGAGCTGTTGTTGTTGTTGCAGTTAAATTATTTTTTCGGTACTAAAGTGCTTCCGGGTCGAACCACCACAGAACGTTCCTCAACCCACGTTCATCCGATGAAACGCTGCATGATCGTCCAACACATTTCACCAGAAACCTTCAAGTGTGCTGAACAGCGAACGGAAAAGCATACCGCCCAGTCAAATAAACCAGGAATTGGTTAAAAGACGAATCCCAGGAGGCGTTTATCAGTCACACGTATTTCCAATAGGGCACGGCGGACCCCCCTCCCACCACCCTATTTTCAAAGAATCACAGTTAATGACGTACTTGGCGCGAATTCAATGGATGGTCACAGTAACAGCACGGAGTTCAGAATGTGGGAAATACGTTTCAAGCGAACATTGCGTCATGATGCTCAACTTCAATTTAAGCTGGTACAGTATAATTTGAAAAGCCGTGTAGAAAACATGTTTTTGGCACATTATGGAATACACCGTTCAGCAGGCTGTCGAGGGGATTTTTCGTTCATGTGGAAACATATATATGAACTAGCAGTGCCTGCGACTTCGCTCTTCGTGTTTTGATTGCCCACGTTAATTTTTGTTATTATGATCGTCAATAAGAAATTTTTAAAATAATATGTTTCAAAGTACTTCAGCGTAAATGATATTTTTAGTTTATTTTCTTCTGGTAGGAAATCTTCTGATTTTCCCCGATCTTGACAAAGCGACATATAGCGTCACCTGGTCATTAACTATTTTTGGTTCATTTTCAGTAATATTCTCATTTAAGTGATTTACGTCATACGGCTTCCGCAGTGCTACTTATAACGGATCCACATTATTATGTGAATTATTCCTTTTTGAAGCAGGAAGCCCAAAATCAGTTGATGATTTATCTGAAATTTAATGAATTTTTCTCTTCAATTAAAGCCCATCATTGTATATCGTATTATCAGTATATGCTAATGTCATATCCTGATTTTCATTACGCATTCTGTTCTGCCCCATGACTCTAGGGGCTGGCATAATTTGAGGACGATGGTAAATACGTCTCTAAATTTTGAGACTGGCTCGGACATGACAGCATCTGACATGGTATTTTGTCAATGTTCATCTCCCTCCAATAAACCTAATTGCAAGCGCATCGATAAGTTTGGAAAATAACACGATTACCGGTCCTTAGATGTTCAAACGACATTGGGCCGCGAACATATTGCAGTACCGTTCTTAACTAATAACATTCACACTGTGTTGGATGAATGTTGTAACTTTTTTTTTTGGTTATTAAAAAGGAATAATTCTTTCATATATAATTTTTGAGTAACTTAAACCGTTTACGCAGCACACGCAACAAAAGTCCTCAAATGTGAATAATTTTCCCCATTTTTGCAACATTTCTCACTGACGCTTCGCTCCTATTGGTCGCAGCGAAATGTTATATAGCCTAAAGCCTTCCTTTATAAATGGACTATCCAACAAAAAAAGAATTTTTCAAACCGGACCGGTAGTTCCTGAGATTAGCGCGTTTAAACATACAAACTCTTCCGGATTATAATATTAGCATAGATAAGGAATTCGCTAGTCAAAAACGCGCTGCGAGCTTGACATAAATCGCGAAATCCGGGTTAACCCAAAACATTTTATTGTTTCGCATCACCTAGACCTCTATTAAAACGATAGGTCTTGGTAAGAAGGTGAGCAGCAAGTTTGAACAAAATTGTTACTGTCGCTTTTACGAAAACCACCAATCCTACAGATGATAACTACATATAAGCCTCATTTATCAAAAGAGAGGTGAGCTGTTCTTACACAAACACTACACAACGAAGACACACACAGGTCACACAAAGAAGTTGGGGTTTTCATAATCGCAAGGGGAAAAATTCGCATTTTTCGTTTATAACCGCTGTTGTTACTTTTTTGGATAGCGAAAAGGAAAAAAGTAAGTGGACGTCGTGAAGCTCACTATTAAAAGTTGTATTGAAAGAAATGCGAGCAACAATTGTGAAGCAGTTCACCAGATGAACGCTCTAAACCAACAGGAGAGACTGGATCACCTAACTAGTTTTAAATTAAAATGAGGTCCGTGAAGTAATGAAGTAAAGGCATTCGACGACTAACCAAGTGTTTTATTTGTAGAGCCCCCCCCCCTTCCTCTTCAATAAACTCTTAAAATCAACAACCCGAAAAAGACGAAAAATCCTGAACAAAGCACAACGCTATTTTCCTCGCCTACTGACCACGGAACCTATTTTCTACATTCCTTAGCTCACGAATAAAAACACGAACGTCATTAATTATCATAACATTCAGCCTATATGTCAACGTCGGACTCGAGAATGAGCAAATAACGAAGTAAACCTTAAATACTGATCGAAACACGGCTTTTTATATCAAAAACGGCTCTAAACTGTTTTCCAACGCGCTTGCGTGGATGGTTTAGTTACTACCAACTGTATTGTGGGGTCGTTATTGGCAGTAGTAGTTTACTCCGGTGTGAATTATAGTCAGGATGAATGTTTACGAAAAAAAACTTTCTCTAGGCCGACGTTTCGCTTAATTCATGAAGCATCATTACGGCTATAGGGTAATTATAGACAAACGTTGAACTGAATTAATACCTCGGGAAATTGCTACTACTTTCTTGAAATACTAACATTCGGAGAAACAAACAAAAGCAAAACAGACCTTAATGGTAAATAACAGATTGGACTAGTGTGGAAGGTTTTAACGAGGTTATGAGTAAACACGAACTCAGTGAAGAGATCAGAGAAAAAGAAAAAAATAACTTAAAGTATGACACAACATGGAGTTATTCTTATTTTCTACAAGGAGGCACGGCTTAGGTATACATGAAGGTTAGGTGTAATGGTTTCAGAGATTCGAATAAATTTTACTAAGATCAGCAGTGTCAGTCCTTTTATTGCACGCTGTGAAGGGATTGCTAACATTTCTTTTATTTTCCGTTTGAAGTGATGGCTTCCCCAGCCAAGAATTTCGGTTCCGTCAAAGTCAAATGAATGTCCGTCATTGATTGAGCGTTCGGCCAGCAGTGCGGAATGTGTTGATGTCAGATTTGGTGCCCCTAATTCTGGAAATCGTGTATCGTTTTGTTTCTCCGATATTACCCCACGGTATGGAGTACACGATGCGGCTACAGTTCGGGGTGAGAATTCTAGATTTTGTATTTGAATACGCCGTTTTTTAATGTTTTTATTTTTAAGTGCTATTTTACAACTGATTTGGTTTCTGAGAGATTTAGATAGTTTTTCTGACAGGCCTTTGATATATATATATATATCCTCTGTAATGAGAGAGACATGGTCTTGTGGTAGTTGTATTATTGTGCGAATTTGACCGTGATGAGCTAGGTATTGAAGCTGGTATAATGTCTGCGTGCGTCGCTTGTTCGGGAGTTTGAGTAGTGATGAGGGGCATGTGGTTGATTAAAGACAATCGAGAGTTCGTGTTGTTGTGAGTATCCGGTGTGACGTGGGCATTTTCGTTAATAATTATAGAATTTATTAAAATGCTTAGGGTAATTGTTTTTCTTCAGAATATTGGCAACCAATTTTAAGTTTTTTTCATGGAAGGGTTCATCACTTAAGGTTCTTGTTTTGAGGTTTACCGCTGTGTTTATTATTTGCCTGATTGGGTGATGTGAATTGTAATTGAGAAACCTATCTGATTTTTCTTTTTTCTTCCACCAATCTACTGCAATTTCCCCATTTGTGTGATTCAGAATAAGTAGTATATCAAGGAATGGGAGTTAGTAGTCTTATTCTAATTGAAGCGTGAACTGGAGGTTGTTGTGGAGGCTATTGAACACGTTTTTGACTATTTCCTCTGAGCCCGTTAGTATGGATAGAAGAATATCATCAACAAATTTGAAAAGAAAGGGAATCTGGAAAGGCATTTTGGCTGTAGTATGGCCGAGGAGATGATTCATAACCAAGTCAGCTGGTATCGGGGCAATCGCCCATGGTCTTCATATTGTATACATCCATCTTGCACGACGATTTTGAGTAACTTGAAAAAATCTACTTTGTTAACTTTGGTATAATTGGACAGCGCATTCCAATTTGTATAAATTATTGAGATGATTAGAACTACAGGAACGTTACTGAACAAGGATTTTACATCCAATGAAGCTAGAATGTATCCTGTAGGTATTGTTTTAAGTTTTATAAGATTCTAAAAGTGGAAGGAGTCTTTGATGTTGTACTTATCTGAGCATAGAACTTTGAGAGTATAAGTGAGGAATTTGGCACTTTCATACGTGGGACTATTTATGAAACTGAGTGGGTTATTCTCTTTGTGCGTATTTACTAATCCATCAATTCTAGGAGCAATGCTATTGTATTTGATTCACTTTGTCTTCGTTAGAGTATCTATTTGTTTTTGTTTATAAATCTTATATCTCATTATTTCGGGTCAGGAGAGATGATGTAGGATTTCTGAGCCCTGATGATGCTTAATAAATTAAGCAAAACGTCGGCCTAGAGAAAGTTTTTTTTTTTACATTCATCCTGACTGGCTCTCAAGAATTCACACCAGAGTTACTACTAACGTGACAAGTAATGTTAAGTTATCATAGATGGGGAAATAACGGAAGAAGCGCGATAAATTATCGAAAATGTGCGCCAAAAACAATTTTAGTGCGATGTTTTCTCTATTTTCATAATTATTCCAGAACAGTTCGTACGAACCGTCTCAAGAAATCGTGAAGCCCTACGAATTAGCTATACGCGTGTGGAAAGGGCGTCTGGGTCTGGTCAGACCGTGTAGAAGGGCGGGTGATTGAGGGGGTGGGGGTGGTCCCACTTTCGAGGTTGGGGCCATGGTATATCATTCCCACAGATCAACAAAGGATGGCATTTTATACCCAGACAGCGATACCACTGGGTGCAATAGCAACACTTTTCCAGACAGAGCTCTTTGCAGTGATGGTGTGTGTGCAGCAGGGGTCTGAAACTGAAATGAATATACATTAGGACTGAGTAGACAGGCTGCACTTAAGACACTGACTTCAGGCAGCTTCACGTCAGGGGCGGTTTGAGAATGCCTAACCTGCCTGAAGGCCTTGGCGAGGGAGAACACATTGACACTGTGTTGGGTGCCAGGTAATACACGAATAAAAGGAAATAAGGAGGCAGATAAAGTGACTAGAAAAGGATCGGCACTTCTCACGGTGGAGCCTGTGCCCTTCATAGGGAACACCAAGAGCTACTTGATCAGGAAGGTAGGCAAGTGGGAGGAGAGCTGCAAGGGTACCTATTGGCGGGATGTTCCAGGCCAAAGGCAGTCAAAGCTGTATATCAAACTCTCCAGGGAGCGAACAACAGAGATTCTCATTCTGGAGAGGGAGTAGATGGATGGTATGTTGCCTGTTCACAGGCCACTGTCCACTAAGATACTACCAGGCCAATATTGGTAAGTCAGGCGTACAGAGTTGCAGATTCTGCGGGGCGGAGCAGAAGTCTACGGGGGGGGGGGATGCAGTGCCCCTCGGAGTGCTAGGAGACCCTCAGCTGTAGCCAGAGGAAGTACCAGGGTGGACCATAGGAGGTGACTCATGTACGCTCACACAATATTCCCATTTCGGGCTGCAATGGGAGTTCCCCAGTTGCATCAGAAAGGGGGGGGGGGCTATGCGCTGGTTACTAAAAGAAGAGGCTGGAACATAAGCAGGAGCACATCGATAAATTCCAGAACACTATACGAAACGTTCAGTCGTACCACATACATGTTAATTGAGTGAAAAACAGATTGGATTATTTGGAAGGGTAATTAAAATCGACGAATGAGCTCGTCGTTGAAGAAAGTTGAGAAACGCTTCGCAACAGACAACCTTGGCCCTAGTCACCAGCAGCTTGACCACTGAACGACCATTTAGAGCGTGCTCCTAGATCGAGACAATTAACTGCTCACGGATCAGCATTGGCAGTCCACGTGACAATGACGAGGCATAAGGCTCAGAAACTAGAAGCTTATTTTCTGAGAAACCTTCGTACATCATACAAATCGTGTTTTTTCTCTCCTGATCTTATCTTGGTATTCTGCCATTCTGTAGGTAGCGTTCAACCTGGCAGCCCATGTGCACCGTCCAATGCCCTCTGAGGCACTGTATTTGCTAGAGTCGCGCGTTAACCCGCGTCCATCTGCCTCTCGCTGGGGGGCAACACTCAACTTCGCCCTATACGCTACTATAACGCCCGAGGACTGATCGAGCGATTCTGGAAGAGCGAAGAAGGCATTCCAAAGAGCTGATTCAAGAACCTGTTGTCGCCCCTTCTCGATAGTTCTTCGTACAATGGCGCCCTGCACTGATCTTCGTTTAGCTATGTGTAGGGTTATGCACACTCCACGCAGAGACATCACACTCCTACAACGGAGCAAACGAATAGGACAACTGGCCGCACTGACATCCTCCCAGTTTCAGCCTCTATGTTCTCGCTCCGACTCGTAACTATTGGTCACACAAAAGGATTCCTCGTTCTGCATTCAACACACGATTCCTCTTGTAGTTGTTTTTAGTTAGGGTCACTGCCTCACCGAACTATTCTCGTCCCTTCAATGTGATGAATTTATCCAATAATTATTTCCATTTCATTTTACTGTGGCCACACGATCGTAGTTGTGTTTATCGACTTGTAGATAAGTATTGCGATATTCATTAATACTTATATTTTTAGGCGACAACAGACTCCTTCTTCAGGAGCAAGTCAAGTATTTAGGCGACAATGGCGAGGTGGCGTTTTAGCCTACATCTTCGGTTCCTTGATTAGCCGCATTACGAGCCACTTCGTATGTGTGTGTTACCGTGACACTATCCTCATGTGCATGTCCATTATAAAGGAGTTATTGGCTACTACCCCGTTGTAAGGTAACAAGGTCATATCAATCACTGCGCTCCTATGGATCACCTTGGCCTACAGGGCAGTATCCACTGAAGCACTCCAAGCTATTAATAGCCAGCTGCCCGTTGATTTGGCCATTGAGGGCATGGTGGACAAGTGGAGACTCCCACTTTAGGCCAAACTCTGTGGTGAACTCTCCTTCGAACGAAAACATGCCCCAAGAGATGAATAGCAATCATCTTCGACGTAACGTGGCACGTATGAGTATTTTCCGTGACATCCGTGAACGTCTTGGGAGAATGTGGGTTGAACCAGACCACTGGACGAGCCAACTCTTTATGGGACACATGGACATCAGCATGGTTCCACTTCTTTCCTCTCAAAGACTCCCCATCCTGCACGTCTTCCGCCTCCAGTGTGGAGGAAACAAGAAACCACTTGCTGCTCCACTGCAATTCCTACGACGGTAGTTGTTGTTCTAGCTTTGGCTTCTACTAAGCAAACGTGTTATAAGATTATAAATTTAAAAAAACGTGATAGCTGATCTGCTTCTATGGAACTTGGCACCTAGGTAATTAGTTAAATGGGAAACCAAATTAAGCATCCCTCCCAGGTGGTACGGGATTCCGCCGTAGTACGTAGCACGTGTTCTACAGCCATCCACCGTGGGACTGGCTGAATGACAACATGCAGCTCTGGGTAGTGAGGGTGCTCAGAGAGTGCCAGTGTTCTAACATGCCAGCCAAACTGCAACCTTCGTGACGTTATGAGTGTGAAGGAACAGAACCTGCCCCCAACGATCTTCAATCTGACCTTCACACAATACAAAGAGGTTCGATATTAAACTGCCCAACTCCCACAGACGGGTGTTGGGGGGATGTAACTTGTACTACAATAAGTGTACAATGGTTACACATCAGGACGAGATTCGGATGTTAGCTACAAATGCACGGTTAGGTGACTGCTGATGCCGACTTTCAATATTTGGGGATTAAGGTGCACAGTCTTGATGTCTTCCTCTCAACACTTGAAGGGTTGAATAATTTTCCCGATACAACGCAAAGTGGATGTACAGGGTGGTGGGTGAACGAGGGGTTGTGAGGAATGGGGGCAGAGGGTAAGACAAGTAATAGCACCGTCGCGTCGCCTAGACTTCTGAGGGGGGCAAAAGAGAGGGATGACGAAAGGGGAAGGCAGGTGCGTCTCGCGGCTGGGGTTGCCGGGGTGGAGAAGGGTGGTAGCGTCGCGAAGCTCACAACCCCTTCCCAAAACCCCCACCAAGTAACAACGAAGGGGGGATTTTGCCATCAAGATGAGAGGGGAATGGAAAGGAAAGGGGTGGAACGGAAAAGGATCAATACGGCGGACCAAACCCCTCAACCCAACCCTAACTCCAACCCCTCGCCGTGGCATCGGCTAGTCGTTGGGAGGCAGTCGTTTTGCGGCGCAGTCTCGCCTCCTCGAACTCCCAAGTAACTCCGGTTCGTCGCTTGGGGCGCTGAAGTCGCGACGACTATTGCAGGCCGCGTCGACTACGTCATGGCTTTTGCTGGGTGATGTCACTTAACGCCTTCGCCGGAGCTTGACTTCCCCATAAACTCCCAGACTCCACCACACGGCTCATATCAACACACCACGCACATTTCAAGGGAGAATCCCATTAAACTGACCCAATAGTGCTAAAAAAAAACAGCGCGCACAAAACTTTCCCCACCACATCGTCCATCCAACGCGACACAGAGCCAATACAGACGCGGTATCTACCAACATCCAATTCCTACAGAAACACTTAGAAAGAGCAAAATGTAGACACTAATTAGGTGAAAGTACCCAGCTAGGTTGATCCAACACACAACTAGAATTGGCGTGCATTCCAGTCCAATAGGAGGATAGAAAAATAGTTTTGAACAACAAAATGTGGGTGCAGGTGCCTAGAACGCGTACCGACAGGTAGAAAAGGTTGCTCTGGATCCCACAATAATCGCTAGGGCTGTTTTGATACATATACAGAAAGGGGTATAGCAATACAACTACCACACATAATGACCGATAGTCAGGCGTTCTGCAGGGCGCTGAGGGACTACTGCACAATGTCAGAACTACTGAAGGAGTGCACGATGCGCCACAACTATTTGAGGCATTGAAGGCATTTTTTTCACAAAAACGAGAAGTAGCTTGTTTCATTAGGTCAAAACCCCAAAGGGACCCACCCGTCGGGCTCAAATTTGAAATTTATGCCTGAGATTAGCATCTGATGCAAAGTAAAGGCGTTTGGTTCAGCTCAGGTCAATGTACCTGACCTGCCAATTCAGGTTAATGTACCTGGGTGAGCGCTGCGAGTTGAATGTCGTAGGGGTGGCAAGTAAGACGAGGTAATGGGGATATGGGAAACCCATGTAAATGCTCAAACGTGAGAAAGTCGTAAGCTGACAGGCAATTCTGATTCCTATCATTGGGCAAAGCTCAGAATACTGATAGAAAGAAGTTGATTGACAGGGGTAGATTGGAGATTCTCGTTGCGTTAAGTACAAATGGCCTAAGGTCAAAAAGTGTTTGGCTCAGTTTAGCCAAATCTGCATCCTTGGCCTTCCTCAGCTGTCAACTTTAACTACTAATCCCAAAGCCCTCCTGACACCAGATATGACCCAAGCCAACACCATATTTTTCCTCTTAGGGTTTCCCCAGTGGGATCTTTCCAACTTTCCCCTTAAATTTGCGCCATACTTAAGGCCAGTCAGCACTAGAACTAACACAGCTGAACTCTCTCTCTTTGATCTCTCATCCATATTCCCAGCTTCTCTAGAGTATGTCAAGAAAACAGTTATTTAGTGATGTTACCCTCTTAACTAACCAGTGTATTTCCTATAAATACTAACCTCTTTCGCTCGTTTCATTCTTTATTCAAGTACATCCCTCCCTCCACTTCTCCTAACGAAGGGTGTGGGGCGCATGGGAGGGGAGCTTACGAACTAGAATAGCGATATGAGGTTGAGTCTATAAGCACAGAAACAAGGGGGCACTGAATGCGCGTGAACTGGTTGCGCAGGAAACTAGAGCAGAGAGAGAGAGAGATTCTAGAGCTGTAACTGGCCCGAGAGCTGATAGAGAAATGTCCGTAGTGTTACAGGCATGATTGGAGTATGCGGTGACAAGGAGTCCAGGAAATGGGAAGAAGAAATAAGAATTCGAGGGAGGAATGGAAGGGGAGCCGTGTGGCCACGATCGAGCAGGTTTCAGATCCACGACCGCGTCGTCATGCGAACGATTCATTTGACGCCTCCTTCCTCCAGACGCCTTCTTGCTCTACTCAGCCTATCCTCTGTCGGCTATTGCACTTACTTGGTGGAACGGACATGTAATACACGTAATACTGAAGGAATTGTTATTGCCTGACGCCCGAACCCCTATTACATTGGCGCCCACAGAGGATAAATATAGTGAGAAGAGCGAAGTAGTTCGGAAGGCATCACTCTCCTCAATCACGGCCCCTGTTCTTTGGCCGAATTCATTGTCTTCTTCGGCCAACGCGGAATGGCTCTGCCTCGAAGGAGCGGCTCCTTACTTCTGATCAACGCATAATCCAATAATACTCGTAACAGTAGTGAGCGCTGAGAGACGAGTGTCTGGGAAGAGCTGTGCGTGTTGGAGAAGGAGGTAAATCGAGGGATATTTTGAAAAGTCCAAAAAGGGGAAATCGGCTGCCGCTCCACAAGTTAAACCAATCTTAATCCCTATATTTGGAGGAGAAGCTGACTGAATAGGCAGGGCTATCATCAAAAAGGGCCCAAAATAGTCGGGGACCTGGGAAAGGCATGAGCTCAAGATCCCAACTACTTCAGCCATTGCCGAACTAAGGGTATGAATAAAACTAGCCCAGAACTAACTACTGTTTGGTTTGGTTCCTCTAGACACACAACATGTTAGTTCTCAGAAGCGCCTAAAGCAATTTTGATTATATTTGTGGAGAGGATAAGGTAAAACTACTCGCTCGCAATATAAACTTACAGTTCATAGGGAAATGACCGGAGCAGCAAATAGTCGACAAATAATAGATTTCAGCAGCCTCGTGCTGGTAGTCGAATCAACCTACCTACAGAAGGGAGATAGTTCCACAAAGGTATTGAATGCTTAGGGACATCTCACGAAATCCCCAACCTCAACTGCAGTCGTTTTGTAGCATTTTCGTTTCATCAACCAACTTTTTTTCACGGTGGTTACGCCAATAAGTTGCGAACAACGATCACGAACAAAATTGATCTCGTTGATAGTCTGATAAATTACCTGTAAGACGGCTGGCCACTCAATAAAAGGCGTGCCACAAAAGTAGGAGCAATGCGATAAATTCCGAAACGTTGAGCACAACCAGGTTCTATATATAACTTTCGAGTTGAAGGTTAATATAAACTGAGAGAAAAACCTATTGGTTTATCAGGTAGAACGATAAAAAAAACCGCTGAATGTACGTAGGGTTGAGTAAAGTTCAGTGCTGCGTCACTCCAGATTTGCCAAACCTCTCACGTTACTCCTGCCCGAGATAAGGATTTTCCCTTCCAACAAACAGGTTGCCAATTTGTTGTCTCCCGACAATCTTTCAACTCATCGGATTATTTCTGTAATTCGATGCTCTTTTTGGCTTATGGGGAGGGGGAGGGGGGATAGTTCTCATGCTAAGTTAACTATGGTCCCCAGGCTGAGGACTCGTGAAGTAATTAGTACGCGTGTCGTCACTAGCTTACAGTTTGAGCGAAGCTGGGAATAGCCGTTCTTTACTGGCAGTTCTGTTAGGTTATCGTACGAAGCGCGGCAGAGGATAAACGATAACGATACGACTATGCAATTGAAATACGGCTTTTATCAGAAATACAGCCCGGAGAATATTTACCAAGCAAAGAACTTGGACGCGGGCGAAAGCGAACGAGGGGGACATTTTAAGTTTAAGGACCGTATCTCTGTCTTGCTCCAACGATTACGGTCCCACGTGCGCAACTTACGATATAGACAACGTTCAATATGACCTTCGACAATGACTTCTCACTGGATATCGATACATCATACCCATTCGAAACTCACAACCTTCACCACTCCACGAAGACTTCACCAGGACATCGACTTAACGCCTAATGTTGGGTGCAACTGAGGGAGAGCTTCAGGTAGAGTAAGAATAAATTGGTGATATCAACTGGGCGAGAGTTGAGTGTCGAATGTCTAATGAACTGAGTGATGGGAAACTGAACATTTTCGGAAAAATCCGTCGTCAGCTTCAGAAATGATCTTTAAGCTTTTCGTCGACATGAGAAGCCGATTGAACGGTTAGCTCGTACATTCCCGAAGCTAAAATTTCAAAAGCATTAGGCCACGATTTGAATGCTCCGCATTTCCCGTTAGGGTCATGATCAACGAACTAATTCGGCCAAAGCTGAGCCAAACACGCAGTACAGTCCCGTCACATATCGAACATTACTGATACGCGGTTCAGTAGGTTCAACGTTGTCGCTGGCATCACCTTCAGATGAGTGAAGTGTGAACCATTACTGAGTGCAGTATGCTCCGCATCTCACCATTAAGGTATATTTATAAAATTTAAATAGCCTTTAAAAGTAACCCAGATGACCATTAGCTAAATCAGGGAGTTTGTTTCGTCACGGTGCACTTCTAAATTTATCTAGCACATGCGAGTATAACCAGGACTTCACATTCCCACCCGTCTCACCACACATTCCTCACTATGTTCACTAGTTAATGTCTTTAGGTAAAAAATATACTTAAACCCTATTCGGCTTGAAATTTGGACTTTGCCTCACGATTTTCAGCCTTACTTCTGTTATTTCAACAACTTATTTGAAATGCAACAATTTGCGACAGCTTTTGTGAGTATCCGTGCGGTCGTTTTGGCTTTAATCATTAATTTTCCTAAGCCGTATGAAGTAAAGTATGTAAAAGAATGTAAAATCATTACATTGCAATGGTTCTGAGTTTGAAAAACACCATGTGCCTAGTGTATGACCTTGAACACAATTGCGCGAGAACGGCAGAACCAAATCGGCACAAATTTCATACTTAGCGAGCAGATAAACAGGGTACGCCAAACTAAGAGTATGAGTAAAATCGGTTCATAATCAATCATTGTTATCACAGTTCTAAACGACAGAATAGTACCGTAAAATTCTCATCTGTTAGAAAATTATGAGATCAGCGCAAAAATTTTTCAAAAAAATTCGGCATAGAGATTTTAGCTCAGATTCTCTCTTGTAAATCTAGCTCATACAAGAATGAAGCTCTCAGAAAAAATTGGCAGTACTCGAATTAACTACGTGTACAAACGAAGAGGGATTGATAACGTTCATAAGATAATTAGGAGCAATTCTAGAATATTCGGAATTCAAATCACCGCCGTTTCATTTACTCTCTGTTATAGCAGTTCGTCCCAGATAAATCTAAAACCTATTAGTACAAAATCATGTTAGCAGCCATGAATCACCATCGCACTATTTACCCAATAAAAGCCGTGGCATAAGTAGGGCCTCAATAAATTCGGTCGGTCTTAGCCACTAACTGTTAACGAAAAACAGTTTGATCAGGGCTGGGGCGATGAAAATCGCTGGGCAAAAGTGGAGCAGAAGGAAATTGTGGGATGACGGAACGTACCCAATGTTGTTGTACAGGTCTATTTCCTTATCAAATGATTGTTCCCAAACCCCCGACGAGCGTTATACCAGTCATGGACGTTGCGGTTTCGTCATCATGCAAGAGGCCGGCCGAATTTGATCGTTCGCCAGTCTCCATGTAGAAAGCTGTTGCCCGTGTGTTACCACCTCATCTCATCTGGTAGGAGTTCTGAATCTGGTTTCCCGCCTGATCTAGCTATTTACTTGGGTGGCAAGTTTCAAATGGACAGATCAACTGTGGCCATCGCCTTCTTTGCGAACTTAGCAAAATGGTTATAGGCTTGCTTTGTAGCAGTCAATGCTGCCAAGTTCGTTTACCCTCCCAACTACCGTCGCTTACTGTTGTTGAAACTACAGTGGAGCAGCAAGTGGTTTCTTGTGCACGACGTGCATGATGGAGAGTCTTTGAGCGAAAAGAAGTGGAGCCACGCATTGGAGTCGCCATGTCCCGTAAGGAACTGGTTCGTCCAGTGATACGGCTTAACCCACTTTCTCCCAAAACGTTCACGGATGTTGGGGAAGAACTGGTACGTGTCGCGTCCCTTTGACGAGGATTCGCACATCTAACGCCCATTCATCGATAGCGACAAGTTTTCGTTCTGTGTTGATATCCGCATGGATCATTTGTGGTTGTACATCTCGACTTTACGCTACATCTATTTTTTTCACATGAATAGTATACTCTGCTCTTCTATTTCACAATTCATTTGGTAACATTAGGAACGAATTCAGAGCTGGAACCGCCCTCCCCTTCAGTCAACACCCGCTGAAGTTAAGAGCTAAGAAATTACAGTTGTTTTATCTTTTTCTCTTCCTTTTAGCTCCCTCTCTCTTTCTCCGCCCTCTCCTTTCTCCACGTTCCCTCTTGACATAACTGTGCAGCAATAGGTTCCTCTCCCGCTGGAAACAGCAACTTCCTTCGATCTCGGTCTCCTCGGACGATATTAAGGAGGCAGTTCTGAATTATTTATGACGTATTTTCCAACGTTTTCTCGAGCCGCCTACGTCGCGTCCGCAGTGCACTGGCGACGTGGAAGGGACTTATTGTCGCGGGGGAGGCGGACGAATGCGATGCGATGCGACCGCTCGGTGCGATCTTGGCTTCGTTTCAAGCGATAACGCCGGCTTCTGCCGAACGTATATCATCCCTAATGTGACTTATCATTTCTGTTTATTATTCCGTCTCGAGTCTTCCGAACAATTTTTATTTTGTCTTCTTTCAAATCGCGATCCCTCAGAAACCCTCTCACCAACACTCCCACCGCCCTGCCACCATTCTGCAACCACCACGTCTCCCGACAGTCCTAAGACCCTCGTTAGTCCACCATTCCTTCCACTGTCAGCGTTTAGTGCTTAGTTTGTGCTTCCAATTATTCGTCTCCTAGTCCACTCGTGTAATTTCCAGTACATTCTGCCGCTCACAAGATTAACACTCTCGGTTTTACTCGATCAAAAAAATTAGCTGGCTCTCACACCACGAGCATTCAACATTCATGTCTGTCCAGCAACCAATTCAACACGTTTATCCCTTAGTTTATATGAATCAGATAGAACGTGCTAATGGTAGTGAATACCATTCTGGAATTAATCGCGATGTTCCCACCCCACTCACATCACTACCGTTATTATCGAGTGATTAGCGTATAGATGGGACTTTTTTTGTTTGTTTTGGCGGAAAGGTTTACGATTATTATTCTGGAGTTATGGGGTAAAAGCAGTAAATATATGATGCGATGCCTCATTTCAGCGTACATTTATAGATCCTAATCGCTGAAAAATCCAACTCATTTTTCACTCAGTTTATAAAAACCCTTGATGTAGTGAGTTCCTATGCCACGAGTTATGCCATCATTGAGTAATCAGTGCACAAGCAATCCATGAGACTGCCGACACTAGCAAGTGAAACAGGATTGAGTTTGACCTCCGGAATTTAGGAGAGGCGGTTCAACTGAAGAACGGAAATGTACGGCGTCTTAACCTAGAACTTGAGCGCAAGTTGAACAGTAAAAAATACGAGCCGAAGAGAGCAAAAGAACTAGTAGCAGCCAAAATTTGGGAGATGTAGAGGTAGGTAACCGTGGAAAGGCCCAGAGGGGCGAGCTATGTAAATGGGGACAGGTAGGCTATGAAGGAGACGCTACAAATGACAATCATCCTGACAGTTACCTCGAGTTTTTTCAGACGATAGCCGTCAGGTGTACAGCCGATATAAAAATAAAAAATTGCGCCCAAATGTCATAATTTACTGATTTACTGCACTTAAGTCACGAATGAAAATTGTATAGTACCACTCATTGTGTCATTCGGAGCCGTTTACTCAAAAATTTGAATCGCGCTGAGTAAAACTGTTTTCAAGAAGAAAATATCTCCCCGCCCCTTCCCCAACGCTCCATCACTCCCTTCACCTTTCTCTTTGTATATAAAGACCACGACCAACTGACTGACTCCAGTACTGACTAAACGGCCAGACGATGATGTCTTTACATCGAAAGCGCTTGCCCACAGTAACTCACAAGCCAGAGGAGACGGACTCACCTAACAGGTACGTTAACTTTAAGAAAATATCTGGTGCGTAGCAACACACAACTTTCCGCCACCCCCGTAATTTCGAACGCCAGCTACATACGCGGGTGCTATATCTTCATTCAACGCATTTCTACAGAAACATTTATAGAGAACAAAATCCAGGGGCTAGTTAGCTGAGAGTACTCCGAAAGTTTGATCGAAATCGTTAGAGCCGTTTTTGAGAAAATTGGAATACCGATAAATTAATATTCGACAAATCTTCTTTACTGAGTTAACATGGCTTATATCTCCGTTCAACATATACATACAGAAATAATTATAGAGAACGAAATATGGGTATGGGTGACTAGAAGAAACTCCATTAGGATTTATCACATCTCGTAAAGCAGTTACGCTGAAATTTACGGAAATGTTCGAAAAAACGTTATTTTTGACACATTTTGATTTGTATCTCTGTCCAATGGACTATCAGAGGAACATTTATTGAGAACAATATGTAGGTATTAACTATTCGAAAACATCTCTTAAGTTTGGTGATAATCGTTGAAGCCGTTTTGCCAAAAAGCGTAAAAAACCTATTTTTACTTCATGGGCCTATATCTCCGTTCACCGTATTTTCATGGAGATATGTATAGAAAAGAAAAGTTAGGTATTGATTAGTAGAAGATAATGTGGAAGTTTAATCAAAATCGTGCGGGACGAAAAGGAAGGGGAGTGCACACATGAAGCGACGCAATTCAAACACCCAGAAATCCCTAGAGAACAGGGAGACGAGACCCTAAGAAGTTAAACGACATTAATGCAATACCTTGCACCGTTTGTGTCGTTGGCAAAAAAAAAAGGCGGAAAATGGAGGAGAAAGCGGATTTTAAGGGAGGAAAAGTTGATATTAGAGGGTCGCATGAAGGGAAGTTGACTGGACGATGGGAGAACCTCGGGTTTGATGGGTTTCGGAAAACCCACTTCTTAAGTGCGGACATCTGGGACCGATAATCTGGAGCCTTAAAACTTTTATTATTACAAAAGTTTGAAACATTTTTGTCTGGCTAGTCGTAGTCGGTCGGGATGGTGAAGAGTAGCCGTGGGGGGAGGGGGGGGGACAAGCAGCCCTTTCCAAGATTATCGGGCACAGATTGACTGCTATCGCATCTCGCCTGAGAAGAATATCCCCTCGATCTAACTCCCACCAAGTTGTCATCAAATGTCGTCTCTCCCGTGGGAAACCGTTTCACGACGACCGGAACGAAAATTGGCTTTCACATTCGTTTACTGCACCTTCCTCGAGCAAAAAAAATACTGCGGCCGATTCCTGCTTATTATCAGCAATACAGGGATTCTCGAATAACTTATAACAGCCTCCAAGCCGCAGTCCCAAGCAAACTAAACTCTCGAGAACAACAGAACCCTGATTCGCTCTCCTAGCTATACGGAGTAGGAAGGGAAGTCATGTAACTGAACTGAGTTTCCTTCCAACTTTACCATATTAATTCTTTCAAAAAACGATTGTGGGAAAATGAATTATCAAACATTTCGAAGAAAGTTGATTTTAACAATTTTATTTTTTCGTACAAGTCCCTCGTATGCTCGTATATCTTACTAACATTCTCCTCGGGGTAACATTCCAATACGCAACCTACACGTTCAATTTTAATAGTGGCTCAGGTCCACAAGCTCAATACAAAGACAGCAGTATTTACCAGAACTCGCGTACCTTCCAGTATCACCTACACACCTACGGATTTTCAATTCTTTAGTGAGTTTACCTATAATTTTCCTCTCCTGCTCATTCATCTGCTTTGACAACTCTTTGCTCGGTCAGTTCGCCCCAGTTCATTCATTCTGTCACTTTCCATTTTCATCCTCCCTGGAAGTACGGTGCATTTCTCTACCAGCGACATAAACTTGTAAGTGTCGCGGGTACTGCCACTCCAAGCTCACTCTCCATTATCTCTTGTTATTCTCAATGTAACCAGTGTATGGTACAATCCTCTATCGCTCATCTCATTTACGACTGATCCTTTTGCCCGAAATCCATTCACATTGCTCTCGCTCCCAACACGCCAGTCACTACCACATATTAAACCAAATTCTACCAGATTCAAAAAACACCAAGTGAAATTGTATTAGTTTCCAGAGCGATAGAAATCGCAGAGTGCACGTCGAGCTGAGAAAGGTTATTTAAAGCGTTACACCACACATTTCGTCCAGGGACATTGTCGAAGTGTGTCACCAAAAGTGGCGAATCAGTACACTCAGAAATGGCGTTACGCACAAGGTACGGTTTACAATTCACAAATACAGTCCCTGATCTAAAAAATATCTGGTGCGTAGCAACACACAACTTTCCGCCACCCCTTTGGGTTCGAACACCCCCTACATTGGCGGGCGCTATATCTTCGTTCAACGCATTTTTACAGGAACATTTATGGAGAACAAAATGTAGGGACTAGTTAGCTGAGAGTACTCCGAAAGTTTGATCGAAATCGTTTGAGCCGTTTTTGAGAAAATTGGAATACCAATAAATTAATATTCGACAAATCTCCTTTTCTGAGTTAACTTGGCTTATATCTCCGTTCAACATACATATACAGAAATAATTATAGAGAACGAAATGTTGGTATGGGTGACTGAAAGACACTCCATTAGGATTTATCACATCTGGTGAAAAAGTTACCCTGGAATTTACGGAAATGATCGAAAAAGGGGTGGCGGAAAGTTGTGTGTTGCTACGCACCAGATATTTTTTGATACTTTTTCGTCCCCACACCCCCCCTTCCCATCGGCCGAAATCGTCCATAACCTTATTTTGGTGTCTACAAAAAATAACGAACAAAACAAAAAAAGAACCAGCTCAATCGGATCAGCCGTTATCCCGCAAATCGAACTACAGACACACACACACACACACACACACACACATACACACGGACCACGCGCCGAAATTAGGTTTTTTAAACTCAGTAGGGTCTGAAACGTAAAGATCTGAAGAAAACCCAAATTTTTTTTTGGGCCGATTACTATACTTTCCTTCCCTTCGGGTAGCGGAAAGTAATAGAATTTTACGATCAGTTCTCAACTTCGGGACCACATCATGAGCTGCAGGTGAGAAGGAACCAGGCTCTCTGAAGTGGGCGAGGAGACCCGAAAACGTAGCCAGAGTGAGGGGCATGAATTGGGCAGCGCCCGACTGAGCGCTCAGCACGGAAACATGCGCCTACTATTCGAATTTCAGAAAAAACTGTGGGACGAATTTTACACTGCGACCTTAAGACTGCTATTCACAGGGGATTGTCTGCAGTAGACTGGGGCAGATGATGCCATGCTCTTTACTGTAGTACGAGCGAAGAAGCCAATTCCATTTGTCGGCTAAGCTTCTCGAAAAAAAAAAAAGAATTTTTCTAGTACTTAAGAACGGTATAATGATGAGTCCGAGGAGGTGAACAGATCGGTTGCTCAAGATAGGTTCTGCCTGCTAAAAAAAATGAAAATGCGGGAAAAAATCCACCGCCTCAAGACTCACCCACTATTTCTGGGACTCTCTTGGATTCTCCTCGCTCCGAACAAGAAAATAAAGGAAGATAAAATAGGTATAAAATGTAAATTAGGCCCTCTCCCGAAGGATGGAAATGCGAGTGAAAAGTGAGAGGCGTGCAGGCTCTCGGAGTGAACTGTGGAGTGAACTGCTGTCAGTGTCTGGGGACGGGCGTAATGGTATTCCCTCACTCAATAGTCCCCCATACTTGTGTGTTCTAAGGAATTCAAATATCCTTTTTCCCTTCCCTTTAGCTCTTCGCCGTCCAATTTTCGATGCGAAGTGGTTTGGTTGGTGGTTGTAGTGGCGGTGGTGGTTGGGGGAAACCTTTTCTGCATTTTCATTCCGACTTCTTTCTTCTTTCGCTTTCGGGAGCGATTCTCGGTTTCGGAAGTTTTCCTTTCTCTTCTTCTTTTCTCCAAAGTCTTTTATCGCCGCACTTGGAACTTGCAGCCGAGAGAAAAACAACCAAAGTCGGATAAAACGTTTTATGGGCGACGCTTAACGGGTTAAATTCGGGACACACGGCGGGGACGATCTGTCCAAAGCCTGGGCTTGTCTTCGTCGAGACTGCCTGTGCGGACGGCGACTTTCGCAGCATCGTAATTTTGATTAACTGCGCCCGAAACGAGGAAAAAATTAATAAATGGACAAAACCCTGTTAACCCAACGTCCCATAACTGCGAAGATTACGTTTGGCCCGCTCTCGTATTAAATAAAAATATCTGGTGCGACGTTTCACCGATTTTTATTGATGCCCGGCAAACGAATGCGATCTATTTTTCACTCTATTAACATGAACGTTGTATAAAGAAACTAGCGATGCTTCCTTTTCTGGAATTTAATGGGTCGCCCCTACTAATATCACTTCTACTGAGCGGTCAACGAATAGGTAAACCATGGGACTGTCAATGTGATATTTTTGGGACGGTTGTTGTAGAAAATTCTGGAATTATTTAGGCATCACTGGAGGAAAATATTAGTCAGAAAAAGTCGTTAGTTAGGGGGTTGCCCGAGACTATTTTACGAGCATTACGAGGTCTGTCCAAAAAGTATCCGACCTCCTGAGTACTGACTTAACGGGCCTTTACATCGATAGAGCTCGCCGACAGCATTTTACCAGCCAGAGAAGACGAATTCACCAAACTGGCGACCTGTGGAGGTTACGAACGAAACCAGCAACACACAAATTTTTATTGTGTGTGATTGGGATTGGAGGTCTAAACGTCGAAGCATTATCAAGTTAATACCCACTTAAAGGCCAGACAATCGACAAAGAGTACTACGTTTAAGTTTTGAAAAGATTGCGTGATGCAATCAAGAGAAAACGTCCGCAATTTTGGGAAACCGGTGACTGGCTTCTTCATCACGACAATGCTCCGGCGCATCAAACCCTGTGCAGCAGAATTTACTGCAACACACTGTTGCGCAGCCACGTCCAGATATAGCTCCCGGGGACGTTTGGCTGTTTCCTCGATTGAAAATTCCGCTTAAGGGACATCGATTCGACGATAAAGAGACTGTTGAAACTAATGCGACGAATGCAATGAAGGTAATTCCACAACGTCGATCAAATGGGGACTACTTTGAAGGATGCCACCCCCAGGATGACAAAGAATAAATCAAGCTAGGTTGGAGACTTTTGGGACAGACGTCGTATTAAACATCCATCGTAGCTTATTTGACTACCATCCTGAAATAATTGAGAACGCTATCATATATTTTCGTCAAAACGATTGATAATTTATTATGCCGCTCTCATTATTTTTTAACGTTTAAAAATGTTATATATCGTCGTGTCATTCGGAACTGACGACGCAACCAATGTTTACCAATACGGTTACAGCCATTTCCCAGAAAAAAAAAAGTTTGATGTTTTGACCACTATGATTACCGTATTCAGTTTTGAATCGATTTTGCTCGAACCCTGATTTTTGGCGTCTCGTGTCTTTCAGCAGGTTGGATAACAAATTTAAGCTGATCTGGTTAAGTTGTTTTCGCTCAATCGAGTTTTCCGACGACGGACGGCTTTCTCAAATGGTGTTTTCGGGCTCAGGAGCCTTTGAAACGTCATGATCTGAAATCCACCATTTTTGTACCAGCCCTAAACAGAAAATTTTTTAGACGACATAAATAACTCCCCTTCCACTTCGTGGAGCTAAAAAAAAATAATCAGTGTAACAGCAGGCGGGATTTATAAGAACAAAATTTTATTCGCGTTAAAATAGCTTAGTACTACGGATTTATAGATAATTCATTGAGGCGCTCTCGACGTTTTTCCCCGAATGAATATTTTAGGCCTGAAACTGTTCAGAAAAAATTTTAACCAACATCGTTAGAGCCGTTTTTGAAAAAAAAATGTATTTGGTGTTTTGATTAATATGATAAATAAGTCTTGGACCAATCTACCTCATAAGGGACCATTTTAGCGCCTGAGGTCCATCTGCAGGTTGAGTATCGCGTTTGAGCTAATTTGGTTCAGCTGTCATCTCTCAATCGCGGTTATGCGAGTTCCATTCAGACAAATTGCCCCCATTTTTGGAAGACAGACCCGTGAGAGACGTCAACCATATACGAGGAGCGGGCGTACCACCGCTGGGTGAGAAATCTGAACCGTATTCCCGAATCTGAATTAACTTGGACATCACAGATGTATTGATTCAAGCATCATGCGCAGCCAGTAAGTTAGGTGTGTTATGGAGCGCCCCAGCAATTAATGTCAGTTGAAGTACCGTGTATGTTGTGTCCAGCTCAAGCAGATGACGTTCACTAAGCCCAATTGGATTTTCCAAGCTCTCAGGCCCTCTGACTTGAAGCCTTTGTTCTAAAGGTCCTGGAAACTACAAACTATTCCCCGTCAATCCTTTTACTTCTTTCAATTTTCCGACCAGAGCCGACTGTATTTTCCAGCATACAGTTTTTCCTCATTACCTCAACTCTTCTCACTTCTTTACGGCACTCAGCCCTAAAAATCGAATGGGTTGCTACTTCCTCTCAGCTCTCTCATCCCAGATAGAGCCTAGAGTTAGCCTATGCGGAGGCGAAGGCGTTAACTCTGACTCTTTCATCCTGTTCGGCAGGCCGAATTAGCTGGGGTTTTTAAACTCCTAACGTCTCTGAGTCATGGTTTCCTCGAGCACTGACCCCCTTTTGTTGTACCTGTGTGAAGTCCTGCTCAAAGAGACAAGAGATTCTCTCTCTCTTGGACTTTCCAAAAAATATCCTTTTCCTAGCTTTTCTCTCCTCAACAGACAGCTCCTTCCAAGTCAGTCATAGATCAGCACTCACAAACGACAGTTGTCTCCCAGTTCACTCAACGATTCGTATCTTAGCTCGCGTTACTCACAACTTAACTCTCTCTCTCTCCCTCCGCTTAAGTGTCTCACAACCAGTTCAAGCGTATTTAGAGTCCTTTGTTCGCGTTTATATACTCACACTCAAACTGATAACACTATTCAGTCAAGTATAACACTCACACTCACCACATCCATTTATTTCTCAGTTTCAAGCTTCACCTTCGTGGCCCAACACATACTGTTCAATGCAAAGAGCTGAATCAGTTCGAGTCCTTTGACCTCGGTGGCTACCGGATTTCCCCGAAGTGGGTTTTTTCCTTTCTTAATTTTTCCTCTCCTCAATATCAATTCCTCTCCACAAGAGACGACTCTTCCAAAATTCATACATTCAGCTACGAACTATCGCGGAAGTCACTCGTCTCCAAGTGTCTGGTTACAGCTCGCTCTCTCGTTCAGATAGTTTCCCGCCAGTTCACGCGTTCCCAGTACTACCCTTGTATCGCCCCTTTGTACACGAACTCAGCTCAATTCTAACTCTACACAGTTCATTACTCACTTCATTGCACAGAGTTCCTATTATTTTCGATCTTCAACTCTCGCTCTCTCGTGCACCCAACACATACTTTATAGTGAACTCAATCTACCTAGCTTCAGATTTACCAGTGTCATTACTAGTGTAGTCCTCTGTCTCTCTCCTCTAATTTTTAGAGCGGAATTGTATCTCTCCCCCTCGCGCACCCAACAACGTAACTTATTGACGGATAATAGCTAGCTGCCTTTGAATCAGCCTGCCGCCATCATTTTGGCGTCTTGTAGAAGAACGGTGTATCTCGGTTACAACCCATGCATCTAATAGTTTCACGTAAACTTAAAACTGAAGCGTTTCGCCAAAACGGCAATGGCACGTCTATTAACCGGTTGCGGCTGAAGGCGTTTCACGAAGAAACGGATTCAAATGAACAACTTATCATTGTTTCTACCATTTTCTTGCGCTCAATTTACAAGTAACGATGAGTAAGTCCTTCATACTGCAAAAATAAATCTAATAACGCGCGACCTGGGATCTACTCGTCATGAACAGCAAATCACTTTCGTTTCGTAACAAAAAAGAGGAACCAAATAAACGTTAAAACGAGGAGAAGGGCGGTGGCACGCGAAGCCGACGTCAACCACATAGTAATCAATATTGATGGAAGGAGCTGATGGATAAAGGGAGGGGTTGATGGATGAGAAATCGCCCGGAGGGTGTCTAATTGTGATGGACAACTTGGGTAAAAGTGACCAGAGGACGGAGGCGAAAAGCGGTGAATGAGAGAGGTCCATGGGAGCTCTGACATCCGCCACGCACAAGCCTTCCCTTTTCCAAGGGACCAGTACCTGTTTCGAAACTTCATTTTTGCGGTACATCCTCCGCGAGGCTTTGTTTTGTGCCTTCGACGGAGTTTGGCATTATCGTCGAGGAGCCAAGGGCCTAAAACGTTGACCCATTGTTCGAAAATTGTACTAACCACTCTGTATAAAAAGTTCCTTCGATGTATGGTGAAAAATCGATTCTCTGCTTCCTGTTGGGTGTGAACTAAGAAAATGGCCGCTCAACCAACATGTAAAAACAATCAAGCAACTATGCCGTAAAGACCGAGACTGCTTTAGGACTTGCAGACAAAAACCACATTTGACGAAATTTTGGTCAAGAATTGAGCGGAGAAGGTATGAAATTGTTCTAATTTGGCTCAAAAAATGACTATCTGCCTCTTCCTTTTGTATAACTGGTAATTTCAACACAGAAGTGTGGACACCAAATGTTTAACATAGCAGACTCTATTTCGTAGCATACTTATTGGCTACAAAAGCGATTCACGCCAGTTTCATTGGTCAACTATTCAGCTTCTTTTTTTTTTCTTCAAATTTTCGAAAACACTAACGAAGCAAATTCCGCCTTTTGAAGGTTGCAGATAACGTTTCGTAGTACAGTCGGCGGCTGTCGAACTCATTCGCTGCTTCCAGGTAAATTTGAACAGTTTTTGACCATCTGTGCACGAAAGGGTCCACAAAGCGAGGAAACCAGACAAAGTACTCTGCGTCTCTTATTCGTAATATTAATTTCAGGCTTTAACTTCATAAGTCAATTTTTGACCGAAATTTCACCCAATTTCTTTATTTTCTGCAAGTTGAGGTCCATCAAATGTTCCAGACGCGGGACTTGGTCACTAGAATCTTCTCTGCTGAAGTTCGACCAAAAGTGACAAGTAGCGGACTCACGTTTTCCGTCACCTTTCAACAGCCCGATGGCGTGGCCAAAGTTACAGCCGTAAACTAAACAATTCAACGTTTGATCCAAATCTAAACGACTTGTGAATGACTCGCCCCACAAGAATGGAGGTTTCGACAAGTACGTCCCAACCATTCCACCGTGATACAAGAGGTGTAAGAAACGTTGTACTTCATTCGTCCGTTTATCTCAAATATCGTCGATTCACATTTGAATAGATACCCTTTGTTTTATTTTTGTAGATTTAGAGGTATTATTCATTCGAATACGAACAGTTTCTACTAAAAATTTCGGTGGATTAGAACTATTTATTTGAATACAATTATCATGCAGATACACGGATACATTCCCCGCTCCCATCACCACTCGAAACATCCAGCAATTCTAAGATGTAGGAATGTGGGCGCATCACACAACTTTCCTCAACCAAAGAAACTGTGAACCTGGTTATTCGGCTCAGATTTTGCTGAACAAGGTCATAACCCTTAGCCCCCACGTACAGGTGTTTTCCTGATGTCCCGGTAATTCAATGATGATCAGGTTATTTCCGGAGCGACATTGGCTGTTGCCTACCGCACTTCCACTCAGCATTCTCCCTTGCCACTTCTTTTTTGGGATTTCCTACTCCCTACGCTCCAGAGCCGACTCAAAACCAAGTCAGTCCACATTCGAACGGTGGGATACCTAAACTAGGTCTATTGGCTGCTCAATCATAAATCTATCAAGTGCCCTTTCCAGCAGAACTCTATCGTGCTAATCAAGTGATCGTTTAATCGAAGTTCGTCAATACAGTCCTTTCTCGTTCGTATCATTCTTCAATCAGCTTTTTATTGTTCTCTTTTTCTTTTTGCACTCAACATTTGGTCCTCCTGGCCGGATGCACCCATCACCAACGAGAGTCAACCAACACCAGTTGTCAATGGCGTGTTGAAACACCTTAGATTGGCCAGCGTCCACCTAAGGCTAGTAGTCATTTCTACTCATCTGTCCGCTTCCACATCTTACGAAACATAAGCTCGAAGAAATAGCCAAAATCTTCGCAATATCAGATGCACTCAACCTTTGAATTACAACAAAAATACGTCCACCTGTTAACCATCTTCAACGCCCCCATCCATGCCCCGTGCACAGACTCGCCCACTATCTCCGCTGCACCGTTCCACACTTTAGCGTGGCAGGATGCAATGAAATGGCATAAGGTCGTGGTAGACACAATTCTATCACTAACTTTGCCAATTCCGAGGCCACGTATAATCCCGGCGTCCACTCTCTCAATATCCCTGTAGCAAAGAACCTGTATAAGCTCAAGGATCGCCGACGTGGCTATCCTAGAACTTCCGTAGATCGTGTGGGCCAAGAAGATAGTGATTATGAAGACGCCTACGCCACCTTTTGTACTGAGGAGGTCGACAGCGAATCTCGATCCCCTTGCATTTGACTCTTTCTTCGCCACTGTACAGTGACCCGTTACAGTCCCGAGTCAATCTCTTTGCGTTCATTAGATGTGCAAAAGGACAAGTCACTCGCTGCATCAACGAAATGCTTCACCACCCAAAGCTCCCTTTTGCTAATTTTCGAACCAAGTCCTACAACACATGGGATGTTCACTGCAGCTCTCGACCGCCAAAACTCGTTCCTGTCAACTACGGATCACCGCTCACCGATATAATGACACAGGTTCCCCACAGTATGTCAGCCCTTTCGTTTAAGAGGCAGTCCTAAGCTTCTCTTAGATACAGGTCTGTTTCCTCATCAAAATCGTCACACTGCCTGGTTGACGATGTAACTCAGTGGACACCCTGGAGGGGCCACGACTGTTCACAGGTGCTGATTGCATTTGTAAATAGTACTGAATTTAATTCACGTGATCAGGTATATGTAATTATTCTTAGTAACATCTTATGTCATTGACGTGTGCAATTGATTAATCAAGTAATTTGTTATGTGCGCAAAATACGTATGGAAAAGTGTATGCTTGTAATCGTTGTGGGCGCTAGAGTAAATAAAATTGTACTTTTTAAAAATCCTGACCGATTTTGTAACGATTGCAAAATATCGGATTTCTCCTTTGAGTTGAAGAAAATAATAGGTAACATAAATGACTAGACGCAACGCAGAACTCTGTAGGAGCGAGGCAAGCTGTGCTATGCCCTCCTCGTGGAGAAGGTAAGCGTCCAAAAAAAGGGGCCCAGTTTCGTACCGCACCGACGGGGCGCCGCAGTTCGGATCGTCGAACTTCACGTACAGTGACGTAGTTCGGAAAGAAAATCGAGTTTCGAATACGTCAGGGAGCGAAAGAGGGTCAGAGCTCCCTCGAGTCTGTAACGACGAGTCGGCGGAGCGGAAGGAGGGGAAAACAACACGCATAGCAACAAACGGAACGACGAGGAACACGGTGTGGAGGGGGGGGGGGAAGACCGACGGAGGGAGCGATAGACGGGGGACGACGACCCGCCTCTTCCATCCCAACAACGGCGCTCACCCCCCACTCAACCCGCCGCCCATCAACAACGGCGCTTCCCCCACCACCTCCCTTTTCACCATCACACAACACAAAAACAATCCACCTTATCGTTCTTAAACTTTAACTTGAACGAGAAAATGAAAAAAATGGAAAAAACGACTCACATTTAGGTTTTTGCTTCTCCAACAGCATGAGGTGTTCGTGCTTGTGCCAGACGTCTGGCCGTTTGGCGTGCACGGCAGAATCCATCGCTGCCGGCACAACGTCCGAACTCAGCAACACCATCGAACCATCCGACCCGCAATGAACTATTCCCGTTCCCTCCAGAATTGACCGGAAAATTTGTGTACAAAAGAGAAAAACAAAAAAAAAAAAAATTCAAAAAGTATTTCGCGAGTGCGGGGGGGGGGGGGGGGGGGGGCCGCGTCAAACGAAAAACCGAACCGAAAATACGCACACTTTTAATCAGTCTCTTTGTTTCGTCAATTCGTCCACATGTCACTTACGGAACACCTTCCAAGTCGACATTTTACGAGTTCGAGGGAGAGGGGGGGAAAAACACAAACAAGAGCTTATGGGGACAGAGGAGAGGGGAAAACGTCGTTCAATTATAAATCGGCACAAAACATTAATATTCAACGACCGCACTTGCAGACGGTTAACGAAAACACGACGAGTTCTCTAAACGGAATTTCATCTAAAAATCGAACGTCCGGTTTGACGTTTCAAGTCGACGAACGTTTTCCGTCTCGAAGATGAGACAAAGCGAGCTGTTCCATAACAAGTCGCAAGGAAGGAAAAAGACAAACTAAAACGTTCCGCGACGGTGCGATCGCTCGGTTCAAACTAAACTGAAAAAACAAAAGAAAATAGTACAGCGCTGATTGGAGGGGGGGGGGCTTTGTTGTTGGTTTGTCGTCTTCGAAGGAAAATTCGTGTTTTTCAACTAAATTGCCTAAAGATCACTTTATAGTAAATATTTTCTAACTCCGGAGCGGAGATCGGTGAGAAGCAACGAGTTCTCGCCTCCTGCGGGTATTTTCAACGGATCATTGTCCTCGGAACAAACGCACATGATGTTCTCCGCACTTCGACGACGACAAAACGCACCAAGAAGGTCGACCCGGAAAAGGAACGGAGCGCGAGTCCCCCTGGGGGCGCGTCGCGGGAAACTGTCGAAAACACGCGATCGCGGAAAACCGGAAGGACACTCGAAATAAATCGAAACGACGTAGTTTTTTATCGCGCGGGGGGGAAAAACGACGTGAGGAAAAATTTGTTACGAAGACGTCTCACAGTTTGTTTGGGTGTCGTTTTTTTTTTGTTATTGAAAGGGAGGAGAGGAAAGGGGGGAGGGTTTCCCTTTATCAAAAGAGAACGACGCACGACGAGCCGCAACGATCAAACATGGCAGACACAGAACTGAAAACTGGCGTGGCCCTTTCCTTCTCGAGACGACGGGCAGTAGATGGAGCGGAGGGGGCTCGCTAACCTTCGCCTCGGACGGGTTACACAAAAACTCCGCACATAGCGCTGCAGTCGGCTCGTTCAATTTCGCCTCATAAAGCTTCATAAGGTTCAGAGCTTCAAACATGTAAATTCTAAATAATTCCCTGTCGATTCCCAAAGTCCGGGCCGCGAGCAGGTAAGGCTCACTCTCGTTGAGCAATTCTCTACTCTCCTGTAAGATACTGGCCCCGGATTAGCAAGCTCCATCCTCTTTTAGCAGAGCTAGTTTCCATAATAATTCAACTTGATGCCTCTGATGTGAGCCGACCGACTGTTCTTCACCTGCAGCCAGCCTGCCCACTTTCGCTACTAGAAGATGCCATGGAAGCATCACCCACCATTGTCCTGCAGACAGCCTTACAAATTCTAAACCCTTCATGTCTAGTGGTCTAGTGAGAAAGTGTGCAAGACAGAAATCTGTCTAATGATGACCCCACCTGAGCCATAAGCTCATTATCAGCTACCTGGTCCATTGCCCCTTCTGGGCTGCGTCCTACTCGTCTTCACACCTCCCTCGGTTCCAGCCTTTCTTCTTTTCTTGGAGGAGGATTGGAGTAACTTCCACTACCACCAACACAGCACCCTGAGGAACTGTCTGGTAGGAGCAAGCAATGCGGCAGGTGTATCCGCCCACACCTCCACCTACCAACGCTCATAAGCGCCTCCTTTGTGCACGCCTCGTATTGGCCATCAAATGAGAAAGAGCTGGAAGTGATATCCACCATTACGGACTAAGATTGAACTACTTCCTTTGGTTACAGCTTCGTGCTTCCACACAAATTAGAAGAAGAGTGTCCATTCTTCACCAGGACTAGCTTTGCCTCCTGCAGGGCAAGGGATAGTCCTGGCATAGTACCAATAACATTGTATGTGTAAAGTGGATGTGACCAAAACTTCACGTTTTTGTATTATTTTTTTTTTCTCTGCGTCCAATAATAATAAACAATGTTATCTTTTCATTCAATAGAGCTCATTGCTTATGTTACCTCAAATGGAGGTACTATCGCATTTGCCGAATGTTGAATTATCTTTTCACTTATTTTTCTAAAGACCATCTCGTGCTTCAACACCACTGGTAAAATATCATGTTTTTTTCCTGAAATATTTGTCGACGCTTCTACGTCGTCCACATGAACTGTTCGTTGGCGTCTAACGGTTGTTCTTTTAGATGTCGTCTGCCTGGAAACAATTTTGAATGCCTCATTTCAGGCCAGAGCTCCAAATGGCTGGAACGAGATCTCACAATTGTTAAAGCAGGTACTACGGAACGAAGAAGGGAGGTGAGAAGAAATCAATTAGCCAGGTCAGACGATGAGGAGAGACACGGTGGAGGAGTTGACGAACAGAACTGAGAAAGGCAACCGCAAAATGCAATAAAACCAAATTAGCTGTCAGAAAAAAGAAGAACTGGGAATAGGACTGCAGATCTAGTGACAGCATTCTTGCAGCAGGCAATGCGTGAGAAGGGAAAAAAGATTCTGGTCTCCCACTGGACCTGACAGTGATGTGATTAGGACGTGGATACTATGATGTTGGTACGTGCTCTGGACTCAAGTTTGGATGTCAGCTCATACTCTCCTTGAAAAAACTAACAACGGTTACAATAGCAACATTTGACAACTTAATTTAACGCAACACATACAAAGTTAAGGACGGAATTCATAATCCCCGCTCAAGTATGTGTCAACTGCAAGTGGCGTAGCCCGCGATGATTATAAAATGGATGGTTACTACGCAATTGAGATGAACGAATCAGACGATGACTTCAACGAATATTAACTGAAAGGGGCTAGCAATGACCAACAAATTATTCTAAGGAATGGCTCCCACAATAGGAAAGTAGTAGTATTGAAAGTCCACATAATTTGTCCTGAAAATTATTCAAGTGACTGGGGACTCAAACTACCAACAGTTGTGAAGGTGGTGACCACTTTAAGGGCCGTTTTCACCAAGCCGAGATCAATGAGGGATGCAGTTAGGATAGCCGTGATTGCGCTGCGATTAAGCCATATCGAAAAGGCAATTGACTAATAAGGTTACGGTAAAGTAAGGAAATTGGACGTCTGTTCAACGTCCCGACCCGTAAACAAGTGTCGAGTAAATGTAAACAGCCCCGTAGATCCAGTAGATGCCCAACCCTCAACAATCCAGATTCGACCAAATTATTGTTTCTAATAATTGTCGAAAGCCAAAGTGGCCGCCGAAACTGGTGAGGAGCATAAAGTCCCAATACGCGTACTCCAACTGCAAGTGCTGCAGGAAAAAAACCAAATGAGTACTGGAGAATGCATTGTGGTACAAGAAAACGAGAGCTGAACAAGAACAGCACGAGCAAGGAACTTTAACAAGGTAGGGAGAACTATCATGTTTAAGAAAAGTTGTTTAATACTCGACGGAGCGAGTTAGGTGGTTAGCCACTGTTAATCAAGTCTAAAACGGATCAACGCAGTTGGTGAAAACGGCCCTAACATTTTATGCGATATCTTTTGTACGTATCATTATAATACTTCTGGTCAATTTTCTTACCGCCGATTTTGTAAGTATATGAACAACAAATATTATATCGTAGCCTACTGTACCGCCTGACTCTTATTGCAGGCACTCCAGTTATCGTAGCCCAGTGGTGAAAGACGAAGATTCATATTTCGAGGAAATTTGAGATTTGAAACATTTCCAAACCCCTCCTAACACTGGTAGTAAACGGGCAAAACGTATCATGTTCGGCACCTTCACTTAATACGTGTCAAGTGCTTGGCTTGCTCTATGAATTAAAATGAACAATGAGGGGAGCTTGTCACTTGACCACCTGTTTATTTATAGCACACTGTTGACGCTCACCTTCACCTTGAAATTTTTGTCGGATGAGTCGCTAGAGCCTTCCATCGTTAAAATATGACTTCATAACGTCACCATTGCGCCAGAACCATCGCAAATTAAAAAGTGGATGTACAACTCCAGTTCAGATTTCGCTGTTTTCTTCAAATTCATTGAATGCATTAAAAGCTGAAAAGTTCTTCTCGATTACATTTGAGTGGCAACTAGAACGTGAATTTGTGAAACCAGATGAATGTTATTCCAAAACGAACCAGTCAGTATCGTTCTTTGAGCGCAGTACCTTCGTATTTGTGTAGAAAGGAATAGATGCGAACGTTGTCGCAGGAACAGGACAATTAGACATACAGCGTGTTAGCGGGAACCTTTATAACTAATCGCCCCAATGGCTCGTTCTAGGACCGCGTTATTTCTTTGCGTCGATTTGAGCGACATTAGCGCTCTCAATTTCTTTCGGTTGAACGACCAAATGAAAACAACAGTCTCGCGTTGATTAGGGCTTATGCCCGAACGGTTTATTAATTTCAAGAAAGTAAGGAGATAAAATGACCAACCAAAGTAATGCCATCATGTATATCAATTTTTTTCATGAAACAACATTGCTTCGTTCAGGTACAATACTGAACTTCGAAACGGTGAGCTCTAGTACGGTAACAGCTCGAAGCACCGGAACAGTTCCAGCTTCGAAGAAGATCAAATGGAACCTGAACTCCCGAAGAATCATAAATTAAATTAATGCGGATAATCAACAACATTAAACAAATCTGCACAGCCGTATGAATCAAACTCGCTCTTGTGCGATATCAACTGTAGGAAAAAGATGCGGCAAATTATATTTCTACTGGGCAACGATTTGAACTTTTTGCTACTCAAATGGCAAAGAAAATATAATCTTATGTGACACATATAACTTTTCGCGAACCCTGCAAGTTCAAAGACACACAGGAATCTTACTTTTATTCAATGCGTTTCTACTAGAACGATTAAAGAATATCTAACGTAAGTACTATGAATAATATAAGTAATACTAAGTATATTTCCGATGAGAGCATCTCTTACTCGGCCGACACTCTACTGTAGAAGACTAAGAAGAAGGTTGAGGGAGAATGGCAGCCCCATCGAAGATGGCCCAAGGTAGATAGGCCAGAAATCACATTCGCAAACGCTCTGCCTAAAGGAGGCTGCTACAGAGGTACGGGCTACTAGGAGAACTGGCGGGCGAGGCGTATATAGAGCTGCTCACCAAGTACATCTTGTTTGTTGCCAATGGCCCTTGACTGAGGCGACCTATGATGGGCCAAGAGGAAGTTCATGCACAGACATCATAGCCGTGTCTCACACCCTGCTACTCAAATTGCAGGGTTGGCGAGTCGTACTTGGTACAACGCAGAGTGATCACACGGTTATTGACTTTGCCATCACAGATGACAACATCCTCGGCAAAGATTTGCATGAAATACCTGAAGAGGTGGACCGCAAAGTGGACATATTTACCACAGCACTGCACTCTGCTGGGCTCTCCATATTTGGGCAACAGAAGCGCAGGGTGATCAAAGTCCCATGGTGGACTGACGAAATTAATCCCCTCAAGCAAAGTGTAAATAGAGCCAGAAGGATGTACCAACACACTTGTGATTCTGATGCTAATGCCACACTCCGAACTGCCTTAATCCCAAAGAAGAAAGCCTTCCACCACACCATCAAACGAGCCAAACAGCAAGGGTGGCGAAACTTGGTGGAAGTGATGAGTTCTGAGAACCCCTGGGGCAGGCATTACAAGTCCTCCATAGGAAGGGCAAACATAAAGCAGGTATTAGCTGCGATGCAAAATGAGTCAGGCTGGGACTGCAGCATCAAAAGTTTGCTGGAAACCCTCCTTGAGAAGGCGTTCCCTGACGACCAAGTAGCTAAAGATACTGAAGCCCAAAGGGCAGCAAGGGTACTGATCGTGGACCCTCCAAACATCCCATTGCGGACAACAGGCGACCTGGGCAGGGTCCTTGTGACCTTAAAGCGCTGAGCGAAGGCTGAGCGGACAATCTCCAGCAGCCTCCTTAATTTATTTAATGACCGTGTGCAGGTCGGACAGTTCCCCAGTCAGTGTCATTCTTCAAAAGGGAGGCGACCGCAATCAGTGAGACCCGCGATCATGGAAACTGCTCAGCCTTCTTTCCATATTAGGCAAAACATTGGAAATCTTAATGTTGCAGTCCCTCTTTTAGGCCTCAACCTCACAGGAAGGCAATAAGGGTGTACCAAAGGAAGATCCACGTAGGATGTCATTGTTGAAATTCGGTAGGCATGTTTCCCTGCTGGCACTGGCTAAGTAAGTCGTAGCAGTTGTGATTGACATCAGGGGAGCGTTTCAAAACGTTTAGTGGCCAGCCCTCCTTAATGAGCTTAAAGGTAGGGGAATCCCCTGCAACCTGTACTCGCTCGACAGAAGTTACCTGACAAACAGAACTGCTACGATCAAATGCAGGCATGTCTCCGTTCAGAGAAAGATTGAGAAGGGGTGCCCACAGGGCTCAATCCTTGGACCAGCACTCTGGAATGCCTTCTCAGGAAGCTCATGGAGATTGACTGCGACTATGATGATGACTTGATTGTACTGATCTTTGAGGAGTCAGGCTGCCGAATCGAAGACAAAACCCGCCATGCGCTCCACACCGTCACCCTATGGTGCAAGCATGTCAAGATGCAGGTAGCTGAGGGAAAAACCCAGCTAATCCTCTTGAAAGGAAAAGTGAATATCATCTGTCAATACGCTTTGGCGGCCACAGGCTCCTTCTCGAAAAGCCCATCAAGTGTTTAGGAGTGAATATAGGTGAGAGGTGGGGTTTCAACCAACACCTACAGTCCCTTAAAGGCACTACTATAGCATGGTTTGCCTCACTGCGTGCAATTACCAAGGGCGTGTGTTACCATGACGCTATCCTCATATATAAGGCTATCTATTATGGTGTGATTGGCTACTGCCCCATTGTCTGGGGTAGCAAACTAACAATCAATCACAGGAGAGTATTGGCCCATTCCCAGGGAGCTGCACTCCAGTGGATCACCAACGCCTATAAGACTGTATCAACAGAAGCACTCCAAGTGATCACTGGTCAGTTACCAGTTGTTCGGCATGGTTGACAAGTGGAGAGTGAAATGGGAGCTTCCCCCGCTTTGGGCTGAACTCTGTGCGGATCTCACCAAAGGTGTTCGGGACCGACTGATTTTTATTTGTTTTGCTCGACCCTCATTTGGCTGTTTCACCGCGTCGTGTTGTTACGTGTCTTCGGCTGGTTGAGAGAAGAACGACCCCCCTGCACCGCGCGGACGGAACCCTCCCATCGAGACTGCGGGACTCGCGATCCACGTGCCGTACGGTTTTGGTCACTGCGTCGAACGCTCAAGTTTTTTCTCCTTTGTGTTCGGGATTTCGATAAATCCAACGTTCCCTTCTATTTCTCCGGAGCGATCGCCGGAAAGGGATGTAAATATTCGGAGAACGCGTCTCCCAAAGACTTTCCTACCTCACTTCGTCAACATCAGATCTCCCGACTCTACTCAACCCGCAACCTATAGCCGAAGTCTTTTCGCAGATAAGACACTCCTCAGATTTAATTCATTTTCTTTAATACTTGGTGTCAGTGATTTTATTTTTCTATATTTACTTTCGACAATAAATCTGTACATAGTTCAACTCGGTAGTTATCTTATTATTTTATTATTTTTTAATCTGTTAATAATGTTAGCACAGCCTTGTCTAACGAGCCCGGATTAATTATTCCTGAGTCCGGCGTTAACAGAATTTTGGTAGCAGAGCGTGGTTATTCTTTTGACAATTTTAATTACCGAACTCTCTTCATACATTGAGTTCGTCGAACATTTTCCTGGATATTCAGTTCATTGCTGGTTGCCTAAGCATAGAGACTTTAGAATTCTTGATCTCAATTGTTTTCGTAGGCTTCAAATATTGTTCTCCACTGCTCACATTCTCGGAACTAGTCTTTATTTACTCTTACTTGTTTTCCTTGATAACTTCTGTGAAAATTCGGATTCCTTTCTGACCTTTCCTGCTAAATTTACCCTACACGCACCCATTCCGTCCTTCCCTGTTCGGCAACATGTCAGAGACAAAATCAGAAGGAAAGAAGAAAGGGGAAGAGGGTGCTATTGGAGGCAGGCTACTCAGTTTTGAAGCTCAGCTCGCACAAATTCGTTTCGATTTAAACTCAGCCTTTGAGGAAGTGGAATTTGTATCAAAGTATTTGAGCAAATTCGCTGATCCTAGCTCGGTGACATCTTCCTCTAAACAAAATGCGATAGGCATGCTTCACCGTCTAGATGAAGCCAATCGTGAATACGAAGAGGCCTATCGAAATATTGGCAAATTATACATAGCCAACGATAGGGCAGCCGAGTTCCCCAGTGAATCAGACAAAAGGGAGCGCTCTAAAAACCGCTCAAACTATTTTACGGCTAGTGGACAGATCCTGGCTCTCAAGGCTGAGGAGCTTCAGAAGCCGCAACTCGAGGCGCCTCAACAAATAACATTTAGTGAGCCCGCCTATTCAAAGTCGCTTCCTCGCCTGGATCTCCCAGATTTCGATGGGACTCTTACTCAGTGGGTGAAATTTCGTGATTCGTTCATGTCCAACAAGGAAATTCAACCTTCAGCCGTCACGTTATAAACCTCGTACCATTGCCTCATCTCAGCACCCCATCGTTCCATAACCCATGATTCATGTGCTATCATCTACAACAGTGAGCGACAACTGTTGGGCGGGCAAACGAACTTATTTTGCCGACTTCCCTAAGAAGGTGATGGCTAAGAAATGTGGTCATAGTTGATCTGTCTTATTGAAACTTACCACCCAAGTAAGTAGTTGGATCACATAGGAAACCAGATTAAGAACCCCTCCCAGATGGTACGGGATTCCTCTGGTGGTCACCTCTACGCAGTAACACACAGGCAACAGCTCTCTACCGGGAGACTGGCTAATGACCAAATACCTGCTGTACCTCCACAAGTCTGAGTTCGGTGGTTGCTGCAGGGACCGGCTTCTTGCACATTAGCGAAACCGTAACTTCCATGACTTATATAAGTCATCAAATAAGGAAACAGACTTGTTTTGAATGTGGTGCATGGATGAAATTGTGTGGCCACAACTCTAAGCGATCAATTTGTAAGGGGTCGTGGTTCAGCCTGAGTAAGCTGAGTGTGTGTGACATCATGCTTGTCACCCTTAATAGAGGGTACGTGGTTGGCAATAAAGCGGAGATTGCTGACACGGTCTTGTGGTAGCAAGGGGGAAGACTCGTACTTGTACGAATACATTTGGCGGTGACAGCACAAGCCGTCAAGTAAAAGACGGATTTCTTTTAAGCCATCAACATGGCGTATCCCCCTCAAAATTTGGATACGTAATTTGAGAGGTGAGTAATTTTAATTTAATTTTGTCGTCGTCAATGTATGTTCTGTGGCACTACACGAGTGATATTTATTATTGTTGTGGACGTTAATGTCTTTTGCATTAGGCACGCACTTTTTGTCCATGTTGACACAGTTTCACGCGCTTTCAATAGTTTACATTCTTCCCACTTCTTTCGCGGGCGTTGTTTACATTCACTATAACGACAAAACTTTGGTATTAAAGAAATTGGGTTATATCCGCCAGTAGGCAAATTACTAAAGTTAACGTACCTGTTAGGTGAGTCCGTCTCCTCTGGCTTGTGAGCTACATGACCTCCTCTCCCCGCCCCTTCCCCGACGCTCCATCACCCCTTTCACCTTTCTCTTTGTATATAAAGACCACGACCAACTGACTGACTCCAGTACTCACTTAACGGCCAGACGATGATGTCTTTACATCGAAAGCGCTTGCCCACAGTAACTCACAAGCCAGAGGAGACGGACTCACCTAACAGGTACGTTAACTTTAGTGACAAAACTTTGCTCAACTCTTACCGTTACAGTTAGGCTCACCAGTAACAGTGATGCTAGTAAAGTGTTCCAAATCGCGAACTGAAGAACTGGGCATTGTATTGGGAATTTACCGAACGATCAACGAACAATAAACTTATTATTAAGAAATTTGTACACTTGTATTATGAGTTTTAAGGAGAGGAGCGAAGGATGAGTCAGGTCTTACTCGGAGAGCGGAGCGTCATCCGGGGCGGAGGCAGTGGCCGTCCGCGCATGATTCATCAACGACGTCGCAGTCTCTCGGAGCGTCTCAGATATTTCGGGAAGGTCGGGGAGATCGAGGGTGATATGAGCCGAGAGCCGCTTGTACACGGAATTCTGAGACTTGCGACTCTCCCGATATTTGATCTGCTGTTTGTAGAAGAGAGCGTTTTTGAGAAGCTCCTGAGTTCTCTCGAAGGAGTCGTGGGAGCGGGCGATGGATTTGACGGCGCCGACAGCATATTCAGCGTCGTAACAGCGGCCTTGGAGTTGAACGTGGAGCTTCCCGACTTCCCCTCGTTTATCAACCATCGGAGGAAGAGCTTTGCGGACGTGCTCGTGGAGCCTAAAGAAGGCGAGTGAGGGCTCGTTGGCGATTATGTGGATGTTTTCGGACACTCGCTCCGTCGCTTTTTTCACTTTTGACTCCAAAATGGGGTCCGACCCGTCGACGAGGGCTGTCGTCGTCAACATCGTCAGGACGCTCCAAAACCCGAGCTGACGTCTTCTTATCACACAATAACAAGCATATATCTTATCACTATGATAAGCACAGAGAAGGTATTACTTTACGCTGAAATGCAGTGACCGAAATAACACAATGCTTTAGGGAAATATGGGTACTAGTTAGTTAATTAATGGTACCCCGTAAGGTTTATCAAAATCCCAGGCATTTTTGAGAAAATTCTGAAAACGATAAATTCATGTTGTTAAATATTGTTAACTTGGTATAGATTGCTAGAAGACAGTTTAGGGTTGCTAAAATCGATTGTCATTGAAATGTTCAGCAATTTATTGTGCTGCTGTCGTCATTTTCCCTAGGATGAGCATTCTATGTGCTGTCAGGTGGACCTTATTTTGCCAGACCACCCAGACAGCAGTAGCGCCCAGCCCATTCTTGAACCAATGGACTCCCTGGTTATGATGCCTTTATGTGCAAGATTCTCACCAGTAGATCCACATTCTACCAACCTACCCTCCGTATAATGAATCCAACTATCCGTTCATTCCTAACAATTCTCTTCAGTTTAGACTTGACACTGGTCTTACCTATGTACTGATGAATAACAGGTCCATAAATCACGGGTCTACTGAAACTGCGACTGTCCTTAGCTCAGCCAATCAGTGTCACTACGTCAGTCCCATGTGCTAGCCTCCTAATAGCAAGGCACCCTGCTGATAGTCAGCGGGTAGCCTTTGTCTACTACAATTCGCACACCTGAATGCTTAGTTCTACAACCCCCCCACAATTTAACCACTGCTTGCACAATGCTAACACTCGTCCATAGCTATTTCACATTTAGTAGAGATGTGGTCACACTTCTGGACTTGAAATACTGTGAAATAGCCAGAAGCCCCATAGGTAGGAATTTTTCATTTAAAAAGGCACTGGTGTACCTTTGTGACACCTTCACATCCTGATGTTGTCAGAAGCATGGCCTCAAGCCCTGGCAAAACTCCTGTTCTTCCATCAATGCATGTAAATCTGGCACATGAGAGCTGATATCTCCTGCATTCATCTCTCACTTGTTCGGTATATCTGGGACTCAGGAAACTTCTTTGGGAGAGATGTTGCCTGAAAACCAGCCTCCATGAGTTTATACTGCATGACCTGACTTTCCCGCACAGTCCTTGCAGTCAGCGCCAATCCTTTCTGACCAACTGCCAGGTTGATGATACCTACCCCCAGCTACCCTCTTCTGTTTAGTAGAAGGCTTCTGAAGGACAACAGCACCCCGTGTGAGGTGGATGACCGTATGTGGTATGTAGATGTGGAATGCATGTGCCACCTGCTGCCTGTTAATATCTAACTTCTTATCCCATGCAACCAAGCCCTGTATATGTAGGATGCTTCCTCTTAAACCCAACCAGTGAGATCACGCCAGAGATATGTTACCTGTACCCTCCCTTCACCCATGCCAATAATCATTGCTTCCCCCAGGGACCCTGCTTCCTGACTCCTAAGCAGACTGCCAAACCCCTGGGATGTCTCAAGAATTTCGACTTTGCTCTCAAGGACCACCACATCAGCCAACAAATACTCCATGTTTACACTTACTCTCATGCTCAATAGGAGCTTTAGTTCTTGGGGATTACCCCGAACTAGTCGCTTGAGCTCGTGAATGACATTTCTCATCTCAGTCCTAAAGGGGTGTGCTCCCATTCCAGGCCAGTCCCTACTGTCCCTCCCAAATGAAATCTGGTAGTGAAATGACAGTAGCTGTTATTTCCAACACCCATACCTCAAGATTCTGGTCCTCCGAGAGAGGATACACTCTGTCCCCAAGGGTCCCTAGTTTGATGGCACTCTCCATGGTGAGGCCCCTCTCTTTGGCTGGACTGTTTCTTTCTGATAGATGTCTTACTTCAAACTCTCACAACACACCTTCGTAAACGAACTTCCACTCTCCTGCTCGCCAATTGTAGCAATGCTCATCCATCTGAAGATAAAGTGGTGAACTTGAACTCATTGATTCTGGGAACAGTATTTCTGGTTTACATTGATCACCTCCAGCGATTCTGCCACTGCCCTCTACTTGAACACTTCTAACACTGTCAGACGACACTGAATTGCACAACCTGTCCAACACCTCTCTCACAAGCTTTCAAGCGCTCCCCCAACCTCTGGAACTCCTATCATTTTGCTCTGTCACTAGTCTCACACGCTTCTTCCTGATGCTTATTATCCTCTCCAACCTGCTGAGAAGTGAGTTCTTCCTCAGCAAACCTATTCAGCTATGTGTGCGGGGGGGGGGGGATAGCACCATTGTCACCAACTCAACCGCATACTTCTGGACCTGCCCTGTTGCCCCATTAGCGAGTGATGACTCTTATTGACGATAACATTTGCTGCAAACCCTGCGATGGCTCTCCTGTCCACCCTGTGAACTTCTGAAGCAGATATTTCACTTTCGCAGTCCTAATAAATATCAATCGAAGTTTAAAACTAAAATTGTGATAAAGTAAGGATGTATATTTTAAAAACTATTGATTCTTTCCACGTTGGTTATAACTTTCCTCTCTCTGGTCCTAACATGGCTGACAAGTGTCGCTAGTTGTTTTCGGAACTTTGTCTGGATCTTTTTTACTGATCGCCACTTGCTCGTCACTGAAGCGTTGATTTAGCTCAATTTAGTGGTCTCGAGGAGCCCTTCGATATTTTTTCGAGCTCTCATTCGTGAGCTGGCTCGTCCCGCCTGTTGATGCAAATTCGACGACCGGCCTCTGATCTCCGCCGCTTCCTTTATATTTGACGTGTCGGAATCTCAGGGGTGAGTGAGCAATTTATCCCCTAGTTTCGTTGGAATTCGTCGTCAAGTTGGACGATATGGCCGTCTCAGTCAGGCGTCTAGGGCACGTGTCAGGACACGGATTCCGTCGGATTGTCATTCAGTTCTTTCCATGATGAGGTAATTGTGTCAATTAGGTGTGTCGAGGAATTGTAGAGTATTTCTGTCGTCCAAAGCTGGTGAAGTAAGCGGAACTGAAGTAGGCAATAATAATAATAATTTGAAATTAAATTCCTCACAACATTAATGTGCTCCCCTTGCAAAGAAAACAACTGCAACTCACTTGCATGGAACAAGCCCACAACATTAAAGATGCAGTTGAGTACTACACAATGAAAAGCTCCCTCATGAACTCCAAATACAAACTGTAGGCACAATAAATCAAGCGTTGTGGAGAGTCAACTCCCACCGTTATTCACAGTCAGCGACTCTCTAGAAATGCTTTATTTACCACATCCTTGGGAATTTCCTGCAGCTCTATTTCATAAACAAAAAGTCGACGCTCGTACTTACGCGCTCATTCGGGACTCGAAAGTGATTGGAAGCATTTCATTAGTGGTCAGATTGATATTCTGTGATCACGTATCACCTTGTGTATTCGTATGGGTTGAGGCATTGTTTTTATCAGGGCAACCTCACAAAAAAAGTTTAGTCTTCCGATTTTAGCGTATTGAATCGAGAAATACAAATTGCGGTTGGTGTTGTGTGTAGTCAGATTCACGGGAGAACGGCTAAACTGATCGAGCTGGTTTTTCGAAAAATATTTTTTCGTTATTGAAAAAATTTTCGTTATTTATTTTTCCGAAAAACTGCGAACGATATTTATTAAGTATTAAAGAAATTGGGTTGTGTCCGCCAGTAGGCAAATACTAAAGTTAACGTACCTGTTAGGTGAGTCCGTCTCCTCTGGCTTGTGAGTTACTGTGGGCAAGCGCTTTCGATGTAAAGACATCATCGTCTGGCCGTTTAGTCAGTACTGGAGTCAGTCAGTTGGTCGTGGTCTTTATATACAAAGAGAAAGGTGAAGGGAGTGATGGAGCGTTGGGGAAGGGGCGGGGAGAGGTCTTGTTGGTCAGTCTTGTTAGTAGTACCTTAGCCGGACTGGCTGTGTTAGGTATTAAACTCACAAGCCAGAGGAGACGGACTCACCTAACAGGTACGTTAACTTTGATATTTATTAAACTTTCTAAGTATATCCTACTAGATAGTTGGTACCAAACATCTCTGTGAAAATTTGGTGCATCACTGATGCAAAATGTTTTAAAAATGTTATGGATTTTAGGTTTAGAGAAACTGTGCGTGTAATAATTATGACTCCAAGATTAACTAACTAGACTGAACTGAATTTAATTTGAGACGAAGAAAAGAATTGTTAAAGAAGACGTTGGCAGCGAAATAATATACGTGATCAAGAGGGATAAAAAGATTATTTAGAAAATCGAAGTATTGAATGGTAGCCACATACACTCCTCTCCAGTGACGCTGACGTAACTGTTCACCACTTGCCAGTCCATCCAAACAGCGCTGTCACTATTTTCCTTCAATCTTCACTGCTGGAGTTCTAGTCGAGGTAGATCCATTTTGTTCATTATCTTCGCGTTCTTGGATAACGAAGGCCACTTCAAGTCGTACACTGGCTGCAAAGACTTACGAATGGCGTCGCGTCGAATGAGGATGTCAGAAGAGGAATCGAGATCTGAATGGACGTAGGTGTTTTTTTCTCGAGCATCATGCTCTTTAGGCACAGATTTTAGGTGATGTATGTGGTCCTGTAGTTGATACACAGGCGTTGAACTATTGGTTTGGATTTGGGTTTGTACAAAATACTCTGATGGTTAAATCATTGGTGAGTTGCAAGGGGGGGGGGAGGATACGATGCCGCAGGTGAAAATGTATGTCGCCAGGGTTTGGAATTATCGACATCTTCTCGCAAATGGATTGGAAGGAATGGTGAGAAAAAGCCAGTGGAGAAATCGCAAACGGGTTTGAGTCGTTAGGGAGTTTGATGGTCCAGAATTTGAGAGACGTCCTGCCAACTCTGCGTCATGTTTTTGAGCTTCTGCTACGTCCTCGACAGAAATTTGTGAAGGGATCTAAATCGAACTAATCCTTGAACAGAAATCGGCGGGAATATTGCTCTTGCCCTTGATGAATTGGAAGTTGGTAGTAAATTGTGAAAAATATAATTATGGTAACATTACATATGACCAAGAGGGATAAAAAGATGATTTTGAAAATCGAATTAAGAAACGCTAGCCACTGGAGAAATGGCTTTAACGATTTGTTTTTTCAAACAGTGTGTCTTCTATTTGTTAGCAATGCTCTTCATAAATGCTTCTCTGATAATTCAGTTAACGGAAATGACCGAACTGTAACACGGTTTTCAAATTTCCGCAGTTCAGTGAATTCGATCAACCTTTCCTTTTCCACAACGATTTCTGTAACCATCCGTTAAACAGAGATGTAAGCCAAGGTGCATCAAAAAAATGATATTTGCCGAACATTGAGTGGTGTACTTTTGTTGTTAAAAAACTGAGCTAAGATAAGGGTGAAGAACCTTTCGATGTGTTGCGTTGATATTCAACTTTATGTGATGAATACGTGATTTTTATTGACATTTATTTTATTTTGTCAGTTGGAGGTGAAATATTGTTCCTGCTCAAAGTCTAAAAGGAACGTGAAACATGACGACCGATGAGATCAGATTGAAGCGGTTTCTTCACTACGGCAGCGTCAAAGGGGTGTACCATCCGGGTTCTCGGCTACATGAGTCTCGTTACACCGAAGAGAACGTTGAATCTCTACGGACTGTGCTCAATAGTTTGAGCAATGAGTCCATTTTCGACATTATTAAAAAGGTATTTATTACCTCCATGATAGCTCTCGTCATTGATTTTTTTTTCTCTTCTTTTCATGGTGCAAATAGCTCCGAACTACACTGAATTACTGTCAACTTGCTGCCAATGGAGGTCACCTGGCCATATTTAAGGATCTATGAGAGTAGTGAATGCAGATGTGTTTGTGAAGCTGAGCTCAAAGACTGTGCGGCAACAGTATATGAGGATTATGAAAATTAATTGACTTAATCGTCTCGTCTTACAACTCCAACCACGTATATTATCAATGAACGCAACAGAAAATATAATATTTGATTGAAACAAACTACAAAAGTGTATTGTGACGGTGGATTAACGTGAATCCCAAGCAAACCACGACCGACTATATTTTGCTAGAGAAGTAATGGCATCTCAAACAACAAGAATGCGTAGAAAAAATACTAGAAGAAGCTAAACAAATTATAAAGAGGATTTGGAACTACTCAGTTACTTCGACTTCCAGTTACTTTTAGCTGGTTACGTTTCCTTAGTGTCAACACGTGTGGTCGCTCAACTGAGGCTTCAAAACCATTCACAGCCCATAAAGCCGTGGGGTCTGTTGTGGTCCACGAAGTAGTTAGCGTGTTATGCAGCATTGACGAAAACGAGGCGATTTTACTCATTTTTAGGTGTCCACAGAATGAAGGAGGGAGTTCATTTATTCTTGATTGGTTTCGTTGATCACTATCTCAAAATGAGAATTTTTTGGAAGAAGAAGCCTCTTAGCCTGGGTTGCTCCTAACTATATTTACAGTATTAAGCAAATGAACTTTCGTTATAAAATCAATCAGAAAATAAAAAGTAAATGAAATCGTCACGCCTTCTGTAGCAGAAATCATCCATGAAGTTCGTGGCTAAATATTTTAGAGCTCACCTTTCGTTGCAATTGGATGCACTGCTCTGGATATTCAAAATCCTTTTATAACTTGCTTCTTCTGGATTGCCCTCGCTTGAAGACCCCGGCAAAGAATATAAAGTTGGAACAACGTACTAGGAGAGACATTCAAGATCACCCAGCAGAAAACCATGTCGCCTGGGCAGAGGAACATTGAGGAATGGAGCTGATGTGGACCTTTGGTCGTTGCTAACTAGTTAAGCTCCATGCGGCACAAACTGCATCACTTAACTGTGCGTAACTGGCGTTTATAATACACATGAATAAAACCAAAAAAAGAATATTTAAACAAAATAAATAAATATATAGGCAGGAGCCAGACCCCTGTTCTACATTGACAATTTTAATTATTATGTTTTAGGTTAATAATCATGCAATGTCAGCAAACTTCGTTGTGTAAAGATTCTTGTTAACTTGTACCACAAAATGAACATTAATTGATTGGCTGAGTGTCAGTTAAGGGTGAGTTCTGTGTAAAAAAAAAACTGCCTCGGCTGATCCCGTGGTCAGTTCTTCACCACCCTGAACCTTTTGTTGGCAATAAAACGAAAGTCAACTCGTGAACTCGTGTTTTATTTTTTCGTTTTGCAGGTGTTTAATGAAGGATCGTCACCTCATCCCGAAATGATTCCTTTCGTTTTGTCCGAATGTGCTCGAATCAGCAATCTCAAACTGGAAGCTCTAAAAACTGCAGAGATGTTGTGCAACAACACCAAATTGTTTTTACTGTTTTTCAAATTCGGATTGGAAAGGACTCCCAAAATTGGTTAGTTGCTCGGAATATTTTTATGCGAGTATGGCTGGTTCAGGTTGATTAAAAAAATGTACTCCCCACGCAGGACCTAAGTGCTCTTATTGTTGTTTGTACTGGAATATGTTAGGCTTTTTGCGTTACTCTCGTGTGTCGTGGTTTGTTTAAACGACTGCTGAGGTCTGATTTCACAATCTTCTGTTCTGCTTTAACTTCATTTATACTGTAACCACGCAAATGGCAAATCAGATAAATTCCAGGATTCAAATTACTGTCGTTTCATCAACTAACTTTTTTCGTAGTGGTAAACGTGAGCCTTTACAAACCAAATATCGTCGACAGTCTCTTAAATTACGGTGGTCACTCAATAAAGTTTTTGACGCAAGTAGGTAGGAGCTGTACTATTAAATTGTCAGACGAGAGCAGCACAGTAAATAATGAACACAGCTCTTCATCATCAGCCCCCAATAAAACCTCGTCTGACCCCCCTGAGATTTCGTTTTATGGGGTTACATAAAAGATACTCTCGTTCAAATAGGCACGGACAGATGAGTGCCAACGCGAGGGTGCCTCATCCTTTTGGAATATTCTGCCAAACTCGATAACACAAAAATCTTTTTGTTAAAGCAATGGCCATCTTAGCAACGTAACGACAAGATTATGAAGATTACATGGAAAGTGGAGTTCGTAGGAACATCTCTGAGCAACCAAATAAAAGTTAAACTGTCCTTCAAACTATGACTCATAGCGTAGCGCTCTCCGTTTTTTTTTTTTTTTCATTGTCGAGTTTTCCATTTTCGAAGATGGGGTGTTCTTTTTGAATCGCCTTGTGTAACAATAGCATTCTCAAAAATATCTGCCGCTACGTATCGAGCATATTTCCATCATCTACACGCGCACAAGTACATTTTAGCTACTAATCCAATTCTTCTTGTCTGTCATTTCATATAACTTGACGTTCCATGAAGAAACTTGTTGCTCCTTACAGTTCCCCATGAAACTGTTATTCTGGAATTATGGACACATTGGGAATAGGTTAGACAACCAGTCGTTAGTTTGAATGCCGGAATTTCTGAAGTTGCTCCTGATTATCTTACGACCATTGTTAAACTTTCCTCGAACAATTGGTTTATTGGACTACCGTTTTGACTTTTTTGATAATGCTTGTAGCACATTAGCGATATTTATGGTGAAAAAACTGTGCTAAAGTAGCTTTTCGTCGACATTTTTGTGCTGTTCACTGAAATTAAGTTGGGTTCTGACTAATCAAGGATGGTTTGAAAGTTTGATGAAAATCTTCGAAGGTGTCGGAACCAGTGAATAACTATTCTCTTGTGCCATTCTAATTTCTATCCTGTGTGAGGCCGCGAGAGTTGTCTCTCGCATTTTATGCACAACAGTGCCTCTCTTTCTGGTGGAGCTCACTGTTGCTGAGTGCCTGAAGCTTCGTCTCACATAAACCAGCTCACCACCTTCTCAGTTTGTTTGTCTCTCGATACCTGCATCATCTACTAATTGGAAACGAAATCATTAAACGACATTGCGTTGTTCGATGTGGAGATTCCTTTGTCGATTGTGATCAAATGAACGATAAATAAGTTTGGTTGTCACGCTGTTTTTTATTTTAAAAAGTAATAGTACGAGTTTTGCGCCAGGCTGCTTTGAGTTGAATGAACAATGAACCACTGGGAGTTGTCAAAGGGTTTTGAATACCTCCCAATCCTACTGTTTTATATACAACCAGTATCGCATTGATTAGCTGTACTTCCGAAAGTTTTATTAGTACAGCTCAGTTCACCTCTTCAAATATCATTGCTAATTTGCGATGAAATTGTTTCAGGTTCTGGACCAGCTTGTAAGCGACTGATGAGCAGCTATTACCTAAAAAAAGACGTCATGAATTTGGCTAGTGAGGTCGCACAGTACCCTAGCTACAGGGGCTGGCGTCACAAGGATCTCATGTGCTTGGGACATATCAAAGCTAAACCTGACGATCCAGGTAAGTTGAATCTCATGCTTTCCTCGCTGGTTTATTTATTCGTTTGGTACGATTCATACCACAGTCCACCTCAACTGCCGAGGTCAAATGACCAGGTGCTGTGCTGAACTGGTGTCAAGAAAAAGAAGAGAGGAGCAATGAGGTTTAAAGCGTTTATTTTAACACCAGGGAGATAATTAAGACTCTTTTCTATCCCCCCTAGACACATTAGTCAGAAATCTCGGTGCAATCAAACGTAGACTTCATACTGTTACAAAAGTCGCGCTTCTCTGAAGCTTTGAATTTCAAGTCTACGTTAGGATTGACAGCAGGCTGTGGGCAACATGGGCCAGCTGAATGTTTCAAGTTCTTGCTTGTACGTATTCATAATACTCGACGATTGGTGTTGTATGTTTTCAGCTCGCCAGGCAGTCTTCACGTACATCTCTCGAGGCGCTCGTGACATGAAGAAAAAATTTGGAGGCAACGAAGAAGCCAAAGAGCTCGTTGAATATCTCACCACAGTCGACGATTTTCGCCGCGAATTAGATCTGCCAAAAGTCGTAGAGTGAGTTGAACAGAATTTTTCTGAATTGAAAGAGTTAAGCTAAGTTGACGGAGGTTAACGGGATGTTGATAGAGTACAACAGTTCTTTAATGCTTTCTCAATTTGTATAGCGTTTCTTGGATAGCTCGTAAATGCCGTTTGAACAGTTTTGGCGTTTCGGGAACCATTTTAAAATATTCTCGTTGGCCTTGTCCAATTAACCAGATTTTTGTTTGTTGTTAGAACGGTTCTATCAATTCTTCGACTGCTCTTAAATGCTGTCCTTACAGCTATCCGTTTTTGAGGTTAAACGGTTATGGCGGTTTTTTATTAGTTACGAATGCCGTTTGAACGATTTTGGAGTCTCCTCGTCATGTCGTGATGATAGCTTAGAATAGATAACTTCTTTTATTCATTCCAAATATGACGTTTTAAGTACATAAACGCTTGAATTGTTTGCCTAGTTCAGTGGTATTCAGCAATTAATGCTGCGTAAAATTGGTTTGAGAAGATCCGAAGTCTTTGAAATTGAAAAGTGGTAAAGAAAAACGACTCATTAAACAGTGCGGTCAATAGTTGTGACACAAAGGCATTTCTTTGGCACCTTTCTACCTATTTTTATGCTTTCTTGCTTGGAAGAATTATGACTTGAAGTCATCGAAAACCCTTCGTTAATGACGGAATGGAGGGATCAGACTTGCTATTGACTTAGCGTATGAATTAGTGCGATATACCTGGCTTATACTGTCCACTCGTTTGTAGACACCAAAACTATTTGCTTGGTCAAATTATTTCCAACTAATCAAAGGGGAAGCTACTTAAACAGTTGAAACATTTTCCTTTGAAAATCAGTTTATTGGAAATTTGAATTAGCTGGTTAATCGTGGCAGTGCATTACGACAGTTAACCTTGTACAATTAATTAATTCACTTCAAGTTATTACTACCAAAAAGAGTTGCGATTTTGTGAAGTTTCATGTACCACTAAACAGTAGTACTGATTTTTGATGGCTTAAAAAAATCGATGTGTAGCCAGGTCCAGACAGTTTGTGGAGTTTGTGTACTGACAGTGAGTGAGAGAGTCTTAAACTACAGAATCATGTGTAACTTCACAAAGTATCGAGCTTTCAGTTGTGAGGGGGTTGATTTGATGTCGATTACTCACTGAGTATGAAAGTACTCGTCTGTTTAAAGAGCAGTTTAGTAAGGCTGAGTATCTTCGAGTTACCGTAAATAGTTTTATTTCTGACATGGGGTCAAGAGTGAACGATTGGGCGCTTTGCTGTTGCTCAATCTGGTAGAGCTCTGACGTAGAACATGTGTTCGACGCAAAGCGTCGAAGTAGTCAGAGTCTTTGACCTCGGACTTCCCCGCGTCATTGTCTCCGACCGCCTAATTGTCTCCAACTATTTCAATACCTGCCCCACACCTGCGGCCCCCCCCCCAGCCCCCTTTTCTAGGTTTTCCCCTTTCTCTATTTCTTTCTCCCAATTTCATTTTCCTATCGACGACGAGCTCTTCCAAAATCATTCTGCTTCCAACTACCGCCCCAGTAACTTCTCACTCTCTCACACAGTTGCCTGCGCCAGTTCACGCGTTCCAAGTACTGCCCTTGTGTCGCCCAGTTGTACTCCATCTCACCTCAATTTTAATTCTACTCAATTCCGCACGCACGTATAATACAGTCCTCCTCACGCTCACCGAGTTTTAGTTTTATTGCGATCCTCAGCTCCCCCTTTCGTACACCCAACAACATGTTTGTGTTTGGTTGGAGGATCAATTGCATAAACCTGTTACACTCTAAACTGAAAATGGGTAAGGAGGCGCAGGTACATTACAAGCGAAAGGAGTTACGCGAATGAAACTGGAACAGGGAGGTCTACAATGGTGTGCAGCATTGAAGATTCGACATTGGAAGGGCATCAAAAGTGCAGTTTAGACACATTTGATTGCGCCCTATCTTCCTTCCCTCCCAGATTTGGTCAAAAGACTGTGCGTATTGAGGCCGTCAGCGCTCAACAGAACATGTTTTTTTTCCAAATAGGAAGGGCGTACATCCTTGCAGATGGATAAGGGTTAAGTAGATACTAACATTCTTTTGTATCAGTATTTTGGGGTTGTTGATCAGAGATCTTAGTTGGCGAGTTCTACTTCTTCATTTATGAATTAGCTGCGTTACGTAGTCGTGAAAAGTGAGTTCGTGGTATAGTATGACGCCGAGATAGCAACGGGAAATGGCAGATGGGATGTGATTTGCTTGGTTTATCTTGAGTCGCCAATTGATGCACCACTGGCCCAGATCTTCGAGCATTAGTTGCAAGCGAGCAGAGGCTGTGCTGAACAATGGGATTTCGGCACTCTCCTCTCGTTTTAGGTACGTATAGGCAGAGATTGAAGAGCACTGTAAATTAAATCAGCCATTGTGGCAAAATGGGATATATTCATCGATTATGCGTAACGTGATTTTTTGGGAGCAAAAGTTTCTCTCTTCCAGTCTTAGTGAACGGGATTTGAAGTATGGATACCCTTGTGGATTTTCTGTTGACAAAGTGAAAATGAAATGAAAATTCTGTGAAAGAGCAGATCATTGAGGGGAAAAGCGCTGGAGCATACTGGGCTCGTAGGCAGCGCAGTGAGAAGACGGGCAGAACCTTGGAGAAGGCCAGATATGTAGCAGCGCGTTGCCAATTTATGAGCCGAATGACAACCTCCTTGGGGAACTCTCTCATTTATGGACCAGTGTGAACGATTCACCTTGCACATTCACTCAGAGCGCTCTGCCAGTACGCTGTCTTATCATACGGGAAAATTTTGAGGGAAGGAGTGGAACTAGTTTGAACAAAACGTCGTAATCGATCCAAAGCTTGTTTGACGTTTGGACATAAATGATAAGCTTGATGGGCTGCTTTAAGACAGAAAGTGACTCGTTGGAGTTGGGGTGGAAAAGACAGGGAATCCCTGTAACTGAAGTGCTGGTTAGAAATTAAATGACCAGTAAAGTTCAGAAGATAAGAAGGCGTTCAAACATTTGGGAAAGAAGAGAGAGTCGTCTGGTTGGTGGTCGGTAAGAATTAATTTTGTCCTCATGTTTGCCGTGCTTCAGAATCATAATTATGCTTCCTTGTTTTCATTTTTGGGGAAAGCACTCTATTCTAATGGTGGAACTGTAAACATTGGCTAGTCGAGTTATAAGCTTCCTTGGCACGTAGGCGGAGAGGTCTGTCAGGTCTGGTCCAGGTGCCTTCTTTTATGACTTACTGGGATCCTTCCAAACCCCAGGTAGGCCAGCAAGTCCAAACTGTCTCGTCCTGGTATGAGACAAGCCGTAAGGGCCATATTTCGATGGGGCAGGATGGCGACCATTCTGGCCTTAAAGGGATGATGCACAGCCTTGCATTGGTGGAATGTGGGTAGTGCCACGAAAGGTGGCCGTGTCTGCAGGGCAAGGTAGGTAGAACGGAGCAATCCAACTCCTACCCAGAGCAGGGCCTGACAATGCTGGAAAATGCACTGGCTCTGCGGACATCGTGGTGATTGTGGATTCGCTGGAGGGTAGTCATCCCATCTCTTACTTCGCTTTTAAACTGCAGGGTCTGAGGGAGGTGGAGATACGTGCATCGTTAGGGAAAATGGCTTGGTGTTGATTCAACTTCGGGTCCTGGTTAAGGATTGAAGCGCATGTCTGCCAAAACTGTTGCTTTTTCTGTGGGTAATGAAATCAATCGTGTATCAAATTTAATTTGAGGGATAGCTCTACTGCTGTTTGTAAGAGTTACATTCTCCGATGCCAGTAGCTGGTATCGTATTTCCTAGTATTTAATTTGTTAATTTGCTCAAAATACGCGTTTATTTCTTGCTTCTCATTAACTTTTTTAAAGAAATGTTCTTCCAATCTATTCATTTTACTTTTTCCATTGATGCACATTTATCCCTCTTAAGGCGTGAAATTGGCACAAATAATAAAACTTACTACTGCCCAACGTAGCTGTAGAATGAGAGATGTGGTCTGTCTACAGAGTACTGAATGAGATAAGTTGCGTGTTCAGCAATCGGCTCTGCTGCTTGTCACTGTACTTGTAAAAAAATATTTACGTATAGATCAAAATACGAAAAAGCGGAATACACGAAAATTACTATGGAATGGGAAGACCACATTTTCCAAAATTTGTAAATACGTGTTTTTGACTTGTCATGTTTTACTTCTGTTTCAGGACTATTGATGAGTACATGCTGTCCCTTGATCATCTCAATTTCGTGAACCGTCGTGAGAAAATTGTAAGTCTGATACTTGAAATGTAGACTTTTAAACGCCGCTTAGGAGTTAAGAAAACACCAATTGTGTCAATAATTGAAAACGCGATGCTTCAGCAGAGTTTTGGTCACAAAAGAACTTGAAGAGTCACAGTGAGGAGTGGTATGTTATCCTACCCCCACCCCCTTCCCTTCTGGGTTACACTTGTAATCTGCGCTTCTTGAAACGACCTTCGAAACGTTATCTGATATTATTCCCGATGTTCTAGCTGAATAGATCTCACTTCCTGACGTTGGTTCGATGGTGCTAAGTGTTGGCTGACCATTGGATCGCAAAACTAGTGAATTCAGCTTGTAACAATCAGCATCGATAATGAATGTCTAATTCAATTATAAAGTGAGTAGCATGACCAACTTTTCGTCACCCCCCCCCCCCCTAAATTAATATGTTATATATACGGGAGCTGTATCTGCGATCAACACATTAGTACGAAAACAAACATACTGTATTTAATAGTTAGCTAAAAGTACCCTGCATATTCGATCAAGATTGAGCCGTTTTTGAGAAACATTCATTTAAACGTAAAGTTACTGAAATACTAAGGTTAACGTACCTGTTTGGTGTGTCCGTCTTCTCTAGCTGGTACGTTAACATTAATAATTTACCTACAGGCGGAACGAACCCTATCACTTAGTTACCGAAATACTTACTGTGTAAATTTCAAAAACGTTAAAATCGTCATTTTGAGCACATTTTGGTTGCTGTTTCCGTTTAAAAGGCTGCCAGAAGAACATTAATGGAGAACGATATATAAGCATTGACAAATGGAAGATACCTGGTGAGTTTGATGCTAATCGTTAAAGCTCTTTTTGCTCATAGGCCTCTCTCTATATCTGTAGGGTTATACACAGCACAGGTAGTGACCGATGGAAGGTTAGGTGTTGCCTCTGACTTCGTGCAAATTAGGCAACTGCTGAGAAAGGATTGGTCAATGGGTGGGCGCTCGAATGAGAGTGAAGAATATCACCCCAAGGCTTGTGTCAGGTATAAATATTGTTATTATTACTAAATTATAAAATTTACATTTCGTATTTATGATCATATTCATTTGTGCAGGGTGCAGCAACTTAATTTCCTTAAGAACGCAATAAAACGTGTTTTAAAAATCAGAAAAATTAATTTTTTCCAAGCATTAGATTTTACGTTCACGTTAGATAAATGATCTCACAGATGGCAGTGAAACTCCTTACTGAACGATCAGAAATTCCGGGAGCACACTGCTGAATGCTGTGGCGATTATTGGCGACGTTGCGTCTAAACCGTTGAAAACTATCTAACACTGTAACTCAAATTTAGTGGAAATAGACAATCTTCATTTCTCCATTTTATTATTGAAATGGGTTTCCACAGTTTCGTTGCGAGTAATTCAGTTTGCAACGGTCTAGAACAGGGTCTGAATGGACGACATTGAAACGAATGGGTGGGGTTACAATGACGAACTGCTCTTTTGAAAAGTAGCCCCCCTCCCCCCTCTCACTGTATTAGTATCATTTCATTAGTTATTTGTATTTATTATTCTTACCGTGTAATTTATATGCGTACATTTATCATTTATATTTCTGTAACATGTCACGAAATGTATGAAATATTCAAAATGTTGTTCATGTAGATTATTAGTTTGGTTTAAAATATATTGTTTCGAAAATAACATCAAAAATGCAATTTGGCTGTTCACATAGAGGGAGGGTACTGTTTTAAAGGTTTAACTAACCTTATTTATGCAGAGACTTTAATGGTGGTTGAAAAGATCGTTTACTGAGGAATTAAAATGTGAGTGTCGTATGAAACAGTGTGTCAAACGCCCCCAATATTAATTACTTTTAAAATCTTGTGGGAGGTAGCTGTTCATCTAGTAAACATTTACGTGTATCGATTGTGGTATTGACGCAAAATTCAATTTTTCGTTGTTGGTCTTTCAGGTCTGGTTATCTCTACTTCGTCAAGCGCCACTCGAGACCATTATTAAACATTTCAATTATTTCGGACGAAAAAAGATGTTCCGACTAGAGATAGGCGGAAGTTGGGACGATGAGTTCAAGACGGCAGTGTGCGACGCGATTCAAAACAGCGTGGGACAGAAGGACTCCAATGTTCATCCTAACCGAGTCCAGGTCGAATATATGATCTACAAGCATAAAGCATTGTTAGTTTCAACCTCACTATATAAATCGTTATATGTCATCAGTATTAAAATCTAAAATCGAGTGAGTGTAGTGTAGTCTTTTCTCAAGCTTGCGCCTGCTATCATTTCATAAATTGTGTTTTTATCTCACAATACGACGCACGCACATAAATGCAATTGTTGTTTTCAGATTCAAGGAAGCAAAATCTGCTACGCACAAAGTTCGGGTCCGAGCGCCTAAAATAAGCGACGTACTGACTGCTAGCCTGCTTGAGCTTATGATCAAGATGTACAAGGTTACAGCTCTTTATCAAATCATTCAATTATGCAACCACACGAGTAATTTAGTTTTGAGCACCATTTAGCTAGAGTCCCTAAAATAGGACATATTCAGTGGTAGTGTGAACAATAACTGCCTCAATGACGTCTATAAGTACACCCATTCCCATGCAGATGCATTTTTGGCAGTTTACGTATGCAGCCAGCCAGCTGTGCACTTAGAAAACTGGGAACGTGGGTTTTTGGAATTTCATTACTTTGAGAAGTTATGCTGCAATTGACTCTTTTTTCCTTTTTTTGAAATTTGTTTGAGTGGTGACAAGGGAGGTGGGTAAAGAACTTTCTTCTCCTCTACTAAGTCTAGAACAATGTGTGAGCTATTGTTACCACGCACGCCATTTTTTAACTGTTTCTACTTTCCTTAGCCTAGTTGGATTGAGAACGAAAACAATCCAAATAACACGACGATAGCACAAAACTTTCATTCGTAGGAAGATGCACGTTTTTTTTTCTCTTTTTTTGCCTGAGGGCGCACAGGATTAAGCCCTTGTGTCACTGTTGCCACACGTAGGACCTATGTTCACACCTAGGACGATGTCCCTAACCTACTTAAAGACGTTCTACATGCCAGCCCCTTTTAAGAAACTGAGTATGTCTTTCGCTGCTATGGTTTGAGGTTCAATGGGAACCCCTGGGAAGTGTTGAAGCGTCTGGCTGCTAAGATGGGCACTCACATAGGATGTGCTCATCTGGTTCGTCCTCCACAATGTGCATTCAACTACTTTTGATTCGCCTATCTTATTGAGGGGGTATCTGAGTGGGTAGTCCCAGTGAAGACGCTAGCGAAGACTACCCTCTGGTGAATGTAAACATTGCCGTGTGGCTAGGGATGCCAATGTGCGTGTTTTTCCTGTTTCTCTCGCCGGATCACCTGCTGATTTAGGTGGTCGTTCCTATGCAGGAGTCTGGCCCTATGGGTAGGGATTCTGTGTCCCCTTTTACTAGGCAGTCTGTCTGTTCATTCCCCTTGTAGCCCCTATGAACCAGTATCTAAATAAGGGAAAGTCTATAATGGGCAAGAGTCGTTCGGACGCCTGGAGACATTTCCATGTCAGTCTGGATCAGAAAGTGTAGGCTACGTGTAATGTAGCGATATTGCACTAAGTGAGTACGATATCAACCGCTTGTACAGACAGGGAATTGGGTGGGGAGCAAATGCGAGCATGGGGCGACGCCTCGACGAGAGAACAGCTCGGATTTGAGGTGCCTAGTCAGCAACAATGCCCAGGACGAGCCTTTGCTAAATCGAAGAGTTCGGTTCGTCCCGGTACATCACTCCGCCCTCGATGAAGTGCCTGTCCTCAGGTACTCATGAACTCTGCAGTTTCTTGCCAAGCACTTCAATCAGACCGTTGCTGTCAGCCCAACAAAACGGAACCTGATCTTGAGCACAGAGAAAGTAAGAGAATTCTTACAAAAGTTCGCAGAAGTATTAAATTAAAAAATATATAATTGATCGAAAAATAAACACGCTCTACACAATAGTGTCTCTGGCGTTCACATGTTCTGTGGATCGTACGTTTTCGTCCCACACAGCTGCCACATCCAGGGTTGAGAGAATCGGTTCATCTCTTGTCAAAAGACGATTCTCTTCGTAAGGGGAGTTGGAGCACCTCAGAGGACACACCTGCCCTCAGGTGTTCCAGAATAGGTAGTTCTGTACGAAGATTATTTGGCACCATTGACTGGTAGAGTGTTTTCATAACTTGACCTTTTTGAAACCGTGTGATTTCATTGTTTGAGAGGTTGTTCGGGGACAGATACGTGGGAAGTTGTCGATCTTTAGGAAAGTTGGGGAATGGCTAGAGTAGTGCTGAGTAGGTTTCCGCTCCCGAGATGATAGGAAAGCATTGACCTCTTCTATGTAGATATGAACGGAACCCAGTCAATGAGAAGGTTCTTGACATCTGTCCTGCTCTCCTCGAAGCAACCATTGTCGATTGAACACTAACTGTTCAACTGTTATTCACGAGTGGACAACGTTCAAACATAATGATGGGGGAAGGAGCAGGTCGCACCAGAAGGAAAGAAAAATTGAAGGCGGGGGATCAAAAATTCCCATTGCATTAAAAGCATTTTCAAGTTACCTGTCGTTGTTGATGAATTCGCCATCACGAACTGACAAAATTTGTGAAATTTCGGCCCCACATAGGGCGTTGTGTTATATAGTATAGCAATAGCGCACTAAGTGAGTCGGGGAGTAAGTATGATATCGGCCGGGTGCAGCAATTGGAACAAGGAGTTTATTAGCAATTACATTTAGAGAAGTTTTACCACCACAAATAGGGAACTGGGTGGGAGGGAACGTGAGATCTAAGGAATCAATCCACGCCTCGATGAGAGAACAACTCGGTTTCGACTGAAGACACCAAAGTTTCGAGCAAATTGTGGCATTTGAGGTGCCTAGTCAGCACAAATGCCCCGGACGAGCCTTCAGTTCTTTATGGTACAAATACACAGATCAGTCCTTTTGTCAGGATATCACATAACATATTTACAACTAGAATTTCTGTTTGATATATTGTGGCATACTCACCCGGCGGCTTGGAGGCTGAAATTGTATCTTGCAATGGCCAGACCAACCTTAGCCCCTCCATCATCACTGTCAGTGTACCATAACTGCTCACCCGCCTCAGTTGGGAATGGCCCTCTCCCAGTCTGTACCAGTGAGTGAATGCAGACACTAAATGGTAGCTGGAAATTCTTCTGCTCTGGCATAACGTCAGCGATGACTGCTGCCACTTATATTTTGAATTTCTCATTGTACCACGCTTCGACGCACATACACTAAAATTGGAACGAGAACAATGCCCAGATCCCCTTTGTTTTGTATGATATCTGTCACTTCAACGTGGCATATAGCTGATTCACTGCATCTCAACTCTCCTACTTTCTCATGTACCATACGCCAGTTCTGATTTCTCTCATTTTTGTAGCAAATTAAACCCATCGGCTTGAGATTCCTAATCGCCGTCGAACCCTGGGAATTGTTGACGAACAAATGTTCCCACATGCTGTATATGCCAGCTGCTAAAGTAGCCGCCTGCTACATTCACTATTTCAGCAACGTCGAGCCAACCGTCACCTACGTTCAGATGTCAAAGGAAATCATCGCCCATACTGTCTCTTTGACCACAGACTTAGACGTAATTGCGGATAAGTTTTGCTCCGTAAGTCGTTTTCTTGGCTTCAACCCATTTGATATTCTATTCACGAGGAAATTGTTTACAAACGCTTGCTTGATAAAGGTTTACCATAAATGGTTTATAGACACACGAAAAAGGATCAAAATTTGAACTAAACCTCTTTTTTCTATTTTGCTTAAGCCCACAGAGTAAACAATTATCAAAAAACATTCGGTTCTGTTCTGATCTTCACGTTTTAAGGGTTTCTGAGTTCGAAAAACACCATTTTGGGAAGTGGTATGTGTGAACACAATTGAGAGAAAACAGCTGAACTAAATAGTTGGCAAATTAAGGGTTGGATCAAAATTGTTTCAGAGATAACTATAGATATTTCCTCTGCTCAGGGCCAAACTCAATTGAACGAAAAGTTGCCAAGCTAGTTGAAAAAGCATTAGGTAAATGGCAAGCGAGAATGGAATGCTCTTCAAAGGAACGGGGCACGTACGAGTTTTCCCCAACATGTGTAAACGTCTAAGAAGTGGGTTGAGCCAGACCACTGGACAAGCCAGTTCGTGGCGGAACATGAATAATTCAACGTGCGGCTCCACTTCTTTTGCGCCTCCAGTGCTTACAACAGTAAGCAATTGTTGTAAGAGCAGACCCTTTTGCGAAGAATTTTATGACAAAAAATGTGGCTACTATTGATTTGCTCGTTTGAAACTTGCCAGCCAAGTAAATATCAGGTAGGGAAACCGATTAAGAACTCCTCCCACACGGTACTGATTCCCCAGGATAATACCTCCGTGTAGTGACATGGGCAACGGATGATCATTGTTGCCATTCACTAAAACAGCTCGTGATATATTACATCTAGGTTAGATAAATAAATCAAGGCAACATATTTCGTTCTCACTGTACTGCATTAACCGTGGAACGTGGCTAGACAAGCTGCAATGTAAGCCGCATCGAGTAGGCAGTAGACGAATGAGACAGTAGAGTAAGGTAATTTGGCTTCTGTTCAACATCCAGTCATGTTAACGAGTGTTGTGTAAACATAAACGGCTCTGTAACTGTACATTACTTTGATCCCCAACCCTCAACTGTCCAGATTTGATATAATTTCTAATAATTATTAGAAGCCAAGTGACTACATTAACTGAAACTGTTGAGGAACATGGAGCGTGTACTCAAACTGCAAGAGCTACGGGGAAAAGGAGAATGCTTAGGTTGAACAGGAAAAACCGATAGCCAAACAAGAAATTTCAGGGAAAAATAGAAAACCTATATTGTGAGATGGCTACTTCTCCATGCTCAAGCTCAAAGGAACAGAAAATGATAATGTTTAATGATTGAAATTTAATACACTATTATTTAAAATTTCCCACCTATCTACTTCTAAATCCATCAAGTTGAGTCCTTTGCTGTGGTTCTTCTCAGAATTTGAGGCCTCTAGTTTTCCCTATAAGCGCTCAACTGATGAATTTTACAAGAACAACAATTTGTTTTCGACGAACGTAACACTTTTGCACGCAGCTGAATTAATTGAATGTATTTTGAAGTAGTTGGAACGCTCTCATATCCATTTGAGAGCTGAGTGAGGTAACGATTACCGCAATATGATAGGTATTCATTGTCGTCGAAAAGCAACTGAAATAACTTCGCAAGTGTAGACAGCATTTTTGTTTATTATTATTGTTATTAATAAATATATAAATTATTCAAAATAATAGAAGAAACAATCAATGGAGAATAGACGTGAGTATGATAAGGAAAGATTTGAGCTAACCGGTGTTAAATGCCAGTCTAACTAGGATGTACCCAGTTGGTGGAAATGGCCCTTAATGAACAGTCTTTGTGATACAGAAACGGATCAGACCCCTGGAAGCCAGCAGATCCCATGTTCTGGTCCTGGGAGAGGGGAACCTGGCCAGTACGTGCTGCACACCTAGTAGCTACTACTGCTTTTTCAAGAACTGTATTGTGCTCTCACACGTCACGTTCCTGAGTCCCTGCATCACGTATTCACAAGCCTTGTCAGCTAATTGTTCACAGTTCACTGCAGTTATTCTGCTTAGTGCCATCTTTCTCGTCCCACTCCCCACCTGCCGGAGGCTGCTCCTTGTGCCACCTGCAGGATGCAGGACCCCTCACTTGATGCAGCCCCCACTCATCACTTGAACTGATAGACCCGACATTGGTGCTGTCAGCCCTTGTCAAAAGGTGCACTGGGATGGTGTTCCTCTTTGTGGCGTCTCCCTCTATAGTAAGCACCTACAGGCATACCATGGGGAGGTCAAGCGCCCTTTTGTGTGGGCTGAGAGGATGTCTTGGCATTGCTCATGTGCGAGCTCAGCCATCACCCCTGAGCCCCTCCATAAATTGATGGGAGCGCCGTAGCTCCATTTCCACGCCTACGACCCTCGTTTTGTGGTGCACTCCCAGGTGGAGCATCCATCCGCAATGCTAATGTGGCCCTAGTAACCATAGCATTCCCTCTGGATGATAAGGTGGACAAGGCAGCCGTCTCTCTCCCCTATCAAGGAGCTGCCCTCCACTCGTGGACACACAAGGACTTCAGGGAGGCACTGAATTCCCTGGCCCACAAGGATGTACCTTGCAGCATATCAACTGTGTTTCAGCATCAAACATGGATGCTTGGATGAGTACCAGAGAACCCTGCAGTCACTAGTCCCAGCGCTCGGGCTCGAGGACTCTGTTGAGAGCTGGCTCACAGTTGGCCTGGTTTTGGACCAATTTCAGGCGCAATTGGACACTGGTCCCTTAGCATGTGCGCACAATCCTCCCTTGAGTTCGGGACTTTCTGGGGGCGAAATAGTGGCATCCCTCCTTTCCAGCATTGCAGCTGTTGTTCGGGTATGGGACATTAAACGTGAGACTCCTTTTTTTGACGACCGCTCGTGTGGGAGCGGGATTGTGGAGGAAGCAGCAAGTTCGTATGAATTGAGTGAAAAATTAAATTGTATCAATAGCTCATAATGTATGTGGGGCTGAGGGAAAGTGTATGACGCGTCGCACCAGATATTTGATGCATTTTGTTTTTCTTCATATTTTGCATGCTGAATTGATGTACAGAGAGCGCAGATATATAGAAAACTCGAATTTATATTTTCTTTTTTATGAGTTTTATTGTGAATTCTCTTGTTTTAACAAAAACTGTTTATTTTATGTCTTGACGTTTTGAAGAAGACTGAATAGAAAATCCCCCAATTTTGACGAGTGGCTGGAGTGTATCCGCACTCTTTTTATTTTTTTTGTATTTTTTCCGCTCCTCCAAAGAGAAAGGAAAGTATAGTAATCGTATCAAAAATAATTTGGGTTTTCTTCAGATCTTTACGTTTTGAGGCCTACTGAGTCTAAGGGCCGTTTTCACCAACTGCGTTGATCCCGTTTAAAGTCGATTAACAGCACCTAACCCGCTCCCGCCACAAAAACGGCCTTCACCAGATTGGGTTAAGCTCTAGCCCTGATCAAACATTAATCCCAAAAGAAATTGGGTTGTGTCCGCCAGTAGGCAAATACTAAAGTTAACGTACCTGTTAGGTGAGTCCGTCTCCTCAACGCAACAAGCCAGAGGAGACGGACTCACCTAACAGGTACGTTAACTTTAATCCCAAAAAATTGGGTGGTTTGGCCCGGTTAGCTCTTATCTTTCTTTATCATATTCTGATATTTGTCTGCCATTACCGTGCTCTGCCGAGTATTTGCTTCCATTATTATGAATAATTTATGTGTATTTTGGAATAATGATAATAAACAAAGATACTGTTTACAAGTGCGCAGTTATTTCAGTTGCTATTCTACTGTGATGATAATCTAATATGTTGGGTTATTGTCATCTCACCCGGCGCCTCAGATGGCTATGAGCGGGGTCCGACGACTTGTAGAAGTGTGAACTTAAATTCTGTTGCGAACAAAATTATTACGATCATCGAAAACAAGATGTTGTTTGCGTAAAATGTGTGCTGAGCAGTTTCTGAAAAAACTAGACGTCATATTGCTGTGTTTGAAAACCCAAACGCAAATGGCTTACCTGGGTGGATTTAGTAGGAAATAAGTAGGAAATATTAATTAATACCACGCTTTTACATACACATTAGTGTATTAAACAACTTTTAGTAAACACGACAATTCTCCCTTCCTCATTAAAGTTCCTTGCTTGCAAAAGTTGTAACCTCATAATTTCGGTTTTTATTATTTCTTGCTCAGTTCTCATTTTCTTGTACAGCTTCCGATTTTTCAGCAGTTGTAGTACGCTTATTTTTAGCAGTTGTAGTACGCGCATTTTCACTTTATGCTGCTCACGAGTTTCAGCTTCGGCAGAGGTTAATGTGGCCACTTCCTTGTCTGACAATAATTAGAAACAATAATTTGGTCAAATCCGGATTATTGAGCATTGGGCATCTACGGGATACACAGTTTCGTGGCCGTTTACGTTTACATGACACTTGTTTACGGGACAGGATGTCATTCCTTACTTTACTGTAACCTCATTCATTAGTCCACTGCCTTCTCGATATGGCTTAATCGCAGTGTATGTGTTTATGTCTATCTCGGCTAGTGTGGTGGGCGATTTTTTCTCGAAAACGGCTCCAACGATTTTGATTCAACTTTCAAATTATCTTCTACTAGTCAGTGCAAAACGTTTCTTCCCTATACATATCCCCATGAAAATAACGGTGAACGGAGATATAGGCCTATTAAGCAAAAATAGGTTTTAACGCTTTTTGCCGAAACGGCTTCGACGATTTTCACCAAACTCTCAGGATGTTTTCGAATAGTTGATACTTACATATTGTTCCTCTGACAGTCAATTGAACGGAGATAAAAATGAAAATGTGCCGCAAATAACGTTTTTCGAAATTTCCGTAAATTCCAGGGTGACTACTTCACCAGATGTGATCAATCAAAGTGTTATTTCTGTATATATATGTTGAACGGAGACATAAGCCAAGTTAACTCAGAAAAGGAGATTTGTCGAATATTAATTTATCGGTATTCCAATTTTCTCAAAAACGGATCTAACGATTTCGTTCAAACTTACGAAGTACTCTCAGCTAACTAATCCCTACATTTTTGTCTCCATAACTGTTTCTTTAGAAATGCGTTGAACGAAGATATAGCACCCGCATATGTAGCTGGTGTTCGAACTTATGAGGATGGCTGAAAGTTGGGTGTTGCTAAGCACTGGTCGTTAGTTTTTAGAAAGGATGAAAATTGAATTTGGCAGCGATTTCCATGAACGGAATGGGGAAGTGAGGGTTTCGGTTGTTTTTCCTTCTCAAAGGCTTTTACGATTTTAATGAAATTTTGTCTATGAAGAGGTACAAATAACGCAAAGGCCATATAAAATGTTCATCCGTGGGAAAAATACGGTTGAAGGACTATAAATTATGAAAATTGCAGGAGCTGTTGCTTAGATGATGACACGACATTAATTAACTATACGTTAATCGCTGTGTAAAGGTTGTGACATAAATAGGAGGAACCCATTTAATTCCAAATCGCATTCTACTAAGTGAAAAAAGAGATAGTCGCTGTTAGAGCGACAAAAATCGCTGAATGTACTAATACTGTAGCAATTCGTATTGTGGCTAAGTGTGGAATGTTAGGTTTAAGAAAGTCGTTACCTTCTTCATTCCCTTTTGATGTTGTTCCTGTACTCCTGTTCTCACGAAATAATGCTTGATGATGTTTCGTTACTCTTCCGTTTGTTAGGAAATGAAGAGAAGCCTCACTGCTGACGTTTTCGAATGGGCCGGAAAGAATAAGATGAAGTTTGATTGCGTCTTGGTGCTTGGTTGTTGTCTCAACGCTTCCCAGTATTTGGAAAAATTCAATAAATACCAGAAAACTCTCAAACTCAACAGAGCGAAGTAAGTTGTGATTGTGAACTATTGAATGAAAGATTTACCGCGACTCTCACAACCTTCCCGGGGATTGGTTTTACTGCCAATACTGGTGGTTTCCATTGATGGAGTGTGGGGTGGAGTGTAGGCAATGCAGAGCCCCTATGAGTCGTCTTCTAATTGACACCCCTGATGGCTATTTGTTTCTCGTCAGATGCCTCTTGGGATTAGCTATCCATGAGAAATTGGGATCGTCAAATTTCGAAAGGTGGTCAACTTTACTTTCCTTAGTCCTGTACTGAGGGGGGTTTGAAGATATTAAAGCAATTGGGTTAGATCCGCCAGTTGGCAAATTACTAAAGTTAACGTACCTGTTAGGTGAGTCCGTCTCCTCTGGCTGGTAAAATACTGTAGGCGAGCGGCCAGACGATGATGTCTTTACATCGAAAGCACTCGCCCACAGGATCTCACCAGCCTGAGGAGACGGACTCACCTAACAGGTACGTTAACTTAAGGGTTTGGAGATGTTCGGGGAGCTGCTGAACCAGGCGAACATTACAGCAATCGCTAGCTCCGATCTATTGCTGCGCAACTTTCGTCAGTATTATAAACCATCCTCTTCAACTACTGGACTACAATCGCCTAGAAGGGTGCCTTTTAATGGGAATCAGTCAGTACAGTCCTACGGAGTTGGAAGAATAATCATGTAATTGACACAATTTTGATCAAACTTAAGGAATACTCTCAACTGACTAGTACGAAGATATGTGTGTGAAGAACGCCTGTATATGTAGCAGGTCGTCGAATTGATGTGGGTTGTGAAAGATTGTGTGTTGCTTTGGTGCAGATAGTTCTAGCTGGAAGAGCTACTGCTGTTAGCGAGCAGATATGGCAGAGCCTCATCTATTCCCTCGGTGTTGATACTGCGAATTGTCAAATCCTCTTCGTGATGAGGGATTCATGTATTCTAACTACACATAATGATGCTCACCTCATCGCTAACTCCTTATTTGCTTTTCAGGCTCATCCTCCACAATGTCTGCAGCAAGAAACTCGCAATCGATACCAAAGAAGCCCTTGGCATTGTCGGGTTTGACGGCAACGTTATCCCTATCATCACGTCCTTCATCAACGAGGATTTCTAACGCGCGCGACTGACACCCCCACTCCTTCTCCCTTCCCCACCCTCCTAATCCTTTTTAACTGCCAGTTTTTTGTCGTGTACGCGCAATCAGACTACGTTTTTGTTTGTTATCTCCTCGCTACATCTGTTTCAGTTTCTGTTATGTGCGGTGCATAGTTACTGCTCAGTACTCAGTGCCTGGCAACATGAAATTAGTTCCGTGAAGTTGGCTGTTGGATTTTTTTATCGAACGTTTCGTTTCAATGAAATATTTCCTTAAAAGAGCGTTTGTTTCTATTTTTTGAAAGCATGTGATAAAATGATTAAAAATTAATGATATGTGGAGCTTTGAACTAATCAAGTGCTGTATACTTTATACTTGTTACTCATCAATTGCTCCCGCTGTTGCTTACGTGAATTTCATTAAAGATGACTTGTCATTTTGATACTTTTTAGTTCCTACTGGGAAAATGAGTCTTTTTGTGAGGTGTTTTTCCTCTATAATGTCAGCAGGTGTACTCTTGAATCTCCTGTTAATGCCAACGAACAAAGATGTACTTGAGGGGTCTGAAGTGTGAGACTCAGCACTTATCAGCCTAGTCTTCTCTGCTTTGCCTTATCACATTGGGAGGTACTCCTCTGCTAGCGGTCCCTCTCGGTCTACTGGAGCTACCTTCAAACTTTCCTTGCCGCAACATGCCACGTGCATCTCTGGCACTCTCACCACTTTGCAGCTTTTCACTTATGACTCGCCTTGCCACAAATCAGATCGTCCTTTCTTCCTCTATTTTATGATTAGAGGTCTTCAGGTACTCTGTAAATTCCGCCGTTTCAATTAAAGCCCCCCCTCGGTTCTTCGAACTTCAATCAATACGTCCTTTTGCTACTAGTTCAATTACTACGCAGCTCTGGAGGACAGGAGTATTGAACGCACATCTCATTCATCTGATTCGACCTCATTTCACCTCACAAGCAATAACTATAGAACGAGGTATGACAAAGTAAAAGACTACTGAATGAAATTCATCTTCCGCGAGCGTCTCGTGATTGAACTTTTGACATTGTTGTGCCGTGAGTTTCCCTATTATTTAATTAAGAATTTGTTATTGTCCCTTCTTGGAGCCCCCCGGTGTTTATTTTATTTCTTGCATTAGCACCAAATCTTTCGTTTAATTCACAATACATTCCACTAATATTTGAGTGAGCGAATGTTGAGCTTTGTTTTTCTTTCAAACCAGTTCACACTCAATCATCTCCTATTATGAATATCTGGTGTTTAGCAAAATACAACTTTTTCACGATTCTGCTGTCTACATGGGCTTCGTTCATTGCATTTCTACGGAATCCAGTAAAAAATGTACTGACAGTTGGAGCGAAATTTTTAGAGTCGTTTTCGAGTTAATCAGAAAAGCGATCGTTCGATGTCAAATCGCGTTTTTTGGCTTATATCGCAGTTCAAAGGGTAGTCACACATAGCAGGCAAACAAATTGTAGGAAAAAGAAATATCTGGTGCGTAGCAACACCCAAGTTTCCGCCACCCCCGTAAGTTCGGGCGCTATATCTTCCTTCAACGCATTTCTACAGGAACATTTATTGAGAACCAAATGTAGGGACTAGTTAGTTGACAGTTCTTCGTAAGTTGCATCGAAATCGTTAGAGCCATTTTCGAGAAAATTGGAATACCGATAAATTAATATTCGACAATCTCCTTTTCTGAGTTAACTTGGCTTATATTTCCGTTCAGCAGAAAAATTGATCAAATCTGGTGAAGCAGTTAGCCCTGAATTTACGGAAATGTTCGAAAAAACGTTATTTGCGACAAATTTTCATTTTTATCTCTGCTCAATGGACAGTCAGAGGAACATTTATTGAGAACAATATGTAAGTATTACCTATTCGAAAACATCCTGAGAGTTTGGTGAAAATTGTTGAAGCCGTTTTGGCAAAAAGCGTTAAAACCTATTTTTGCTTAATAGGCCTATATCTCCGTTCACCGTATTTTCATGGGGATATGTATAGGGAAAAAACTTTTTGTACTGACTAGTAGAAGATAATTTGAAAGTTGAATCAAAATCGTAGGAGCCGTTTTCGAGAATGCGAAAAACCCTGGATGGGTAAATTTTTGCCCCCTTCCAATCGACTGAAATCGTAACCTCATTTTAGTGTTTGCAAAAATTAACGAACCAAATAAAAAAAGAGCCAGCTCAATCGGTTCAGCCGTTCTCCCGCACATCGAACTACAGACACGGACTACGCGTCGAAATTAGGTTTTTTAGTCTCAGTAAGCCTCAACTTACAGATCTGAAGAAAACCCAAATTTTATTTTACTATACTTTCCTTTGCCTTTGGGGTAGCGGAAAGTAAAAATACCAAATCTTAGTGGAGGGTCAAAAGGTAATAAAAAACGAGGAATTTTCTCATGTTGCTCAAAAAGGGGGGTATTTGACTGAAACGATGTTGAGCAGCTGAGCTCATTAGATGAGGAAGGAAGAGAGCGTGTGATTGCCTCACATCTACATCAATGCATTTTAAACAGTTGGAAAAATTAATTAAGGACTTCTGTAGATACCAGGGCTGGAAATTCAGATTTTGACGAGCTTGCGGGATCAATCAGACGTTCAATGAACAGTACTTTTGGCGTTCACCACCAGAACGCGTCTCTGCTTTAAAGTGGAGCTCCTTGCTGTTTTTGATTTCCTGTTCTTCTCGCTCGGACCAGAGTTCTCCATGTACGACGACGACGACTGGGAGGGGATCCACAATTTAAAAAGGGACACCTCCTCAATTTACGTCACTTAACTTATATTAATAAAGGATTTTCTTCTACCAAGACCTTCAAACACAATTCGAGGAAATGTGAATGCGTTAGAGAGAGAACCAGAATAGGTTCAAAGGTGATATTCAACGTTTAATCAAAATCGCTACAGTCGTTTTCGATTAAAATAAGAAAAAAACCCTTCGTTCTGAGTACCCTTACTGTCGATGGTAATTACTCAAAACCTTATTTTTGCACACCCTCAAAAAGAACCAGCTCAATTGGTCTACCTATTCTCCCACATGGTGAACTACAGACCACGCGATACTTTCTGCAAAGGGAAAGGAAAAAGGGTGTAAACAGAGCGACATTTAAAAAAGTAATTTATTTTTTCCCTTCAACCATAATAATGTGGTATCCGAATTTAGTTTTAATTGGCGGATCAGTATATACAGGGTTTGCAACAGTTGATATCGGCAGATCGAAAGCTGCATCTTGGAAAGGGCCAACCATCGAACCTCGAGTCATCCATCCCAAGTCACCCTAAAAACGGTACAAATTCTATTAGAAAGAATAAACATCGTTTATTAAAATAACACAAGTTTGGTTGCCTGTAAAATATGTGGGCTAACGACAAACATGCCGTATCAGAGATCGAACGGTTGAGGGTTGGCTCATCTCTTGCTGTGATATTTTTGTCTCAAGCTCAGTCCTCTATAAGCAGCCCCATCACACCGAATCCTTCCTCTAGAGCTGCTGATGAGCCCTCAAACTTTGTAACTCCCTTGAAACCTTTTCGCGTTGTCTTCCATTTTTCAGTCTCAGTCCTCTTCAACGATAAAAAGTTTACGTTCGCTAATCCACAAATGCCAGGGGGCGCAAAAAAGGAGAAATTTACGGTATAGCAGATTCAGAAGAACACTACTCACAAATGTGTACTTAGACCGAACAAAATGTGAAGGCAGCAGGTGGAAGTGGGGAGACGGATCTGCTTGTGAAGGCGAACTGAGACTGTAATAACGATGACTCGTTAACTAGACGAAATACTTGAGAAATGAACTTACTCCAGATCTGGCTTTGTCTTCACTGTACTGAGCGGCAACTTCTGGGAACTTTAATCCGGACTTCAACTTTTCCAGGGCTTCCAAGCATTTTGACTGTTTTTCACAGAGGATGTGCCTCACCTATCACATTCGCATCAAAAGTAGTGGACTAACAAGGGGAAAATGTGATTACACAAAAATAGAGAAATAATTTCAGAAAGATCCATTAGCCGCGCTTCTTTTTTCACTTTCCTTAGCCCTACGCAATTGAGTGGTTCAAAAACCATTTTCCAGTTTTCTTCAGATTGGGACGTTTCATAGGCTTCTGAGCGAGAAAAAACGCTTTTTGAGAAAACGGTCTGTGTACGAAGTTGCTCAAGTAAATGCGATGGCGAGAGAATGGCTGAACCAGAGTATGAACAAAATCCGTCCAAAACTATCACAATTTTTACTCTTGCACGGATTTTCATCAGATTTCGTCTACAGGACTACATGACAATAGGTAGCCATACACGAGCAGATATCGCGTTTTTAAAGTCGATCTGTGCGTTAGTGGGCGTTAAAAAATGATGAAAGATGTGAAAATCGACCAGAGATATCTGCGAGAGTTCAAATCTGGCAGATGGTAGTCAGGCGTCCCCCTTAACCTGCAGACTTCTCGGAAGCGATGTCTGTGGTTCAAAGAACTGTTCCATTGGATCGGGCAGAGTCCCTTAACGTGAAGATGTTCTGTTGTCCACGAGTGTTTTCCCCTGTTTTCACATAAGTAATTCAAAACTCGTAACTGCAAACATTCGTAGGAAACTACAAAAAACGATCTCCCCACAACCTAATAAATTCGTAAATACATTATTACTTGTTGGCACCTACCCCCAGTGGCATACTTACCCACAATTGGGGGGGGGGGGGAATAGTATTTTCAAATTTAGTTGTAGTTTTTGACATTTTATGTCTTTACTTTGCTACATAATCTCGAAAATGTAACGCGGGAGGTGTTACGCGGGATACGTAACGGAGAAGCGTCACGAAATATATTGTGTTGGGGGGTTAGGTGCATGGTAACGTCTGTTACAATATGTAACGCTTGGTAACATCATACGTTTTAATAACCTCAGTGACTAAGTGATGATGCCAATTGCAATTGACGCGGCCATTATATCGAAACCATCAACGAGCACAATCAAACGTGGTTATCATTGTCATATCAAAAATAAAAGACATAAAATGTCCCTCGTGGTTGAGTACTTGTACGAAAGCTGTACCCACCGTAAAGGTTTGTTTCGTTTAACACTAAACTTCACTACAATTAGAAATTTACAGGAAATCAATATCAGGTAAGTACCCAACACGGAAAAGCGTGGCAAGGGGTCTACGACACAAAAACGTTTGGGAAACCCTGTTGTTTCTCATGGAAGTCGAATCTCCGTGCATTGTGCAAAATATACGTTCCAAAGGGCCTAAAATTCTTTAGGATATTAGGAAGGAATTCAAGGGTTTCGAGTTTATGTAGCAAAGTAGACATAAAATGTTTCGAATTTATTTACAAAAAACCAAATGAATTGAATTACGGGAGCCGCAGATATGAGCTAGCAAAATGTTCACAATCCCGTGGGTTGTTCTCCCTAAGGTGCTTCAACAACTTCATGTGCCCGAACTTTCTCCTTTCCGAAACCCATGACTTCTCCAAAACTTGTCTTTTTTTTGGCTTAGCCGTTTTATGAGCAATGAAAAAAAAAATACCCGCCGCAAAAGCCGCTAATTTACGCTTATTTTTTACTACGGACAGTCACTAACCCCATGGCATCAACTTACGGAATGTGTGACCGAACTGGAAAAAAATTTCGGATTCGACCGATAACTCGAGTCTGCCAGACCAACGTCGGTGACAGACCTGAATCTGTCAGATTTCATCCCACGAACGAACAGATGACATCGGGCACTGGTCAGGTGACAGATCTCGGGCATGAAAGATCGGCCGATAAGTTTTTCGTGTTAAGGGGCAACAGCCGATCTCATCGGTCACTCCAGATTGTTAGCGATATCTGTCAGATGAGATCCGGCGACCAAATCTGCCGCAGATATCTGCTCGTGTATGGCTGGCTAATGTCACAATTCTGATGTACGTCTCATCTCCAGTAGCTGTCATACATCTGACCAAAACCTTGCCAAACTGAGCTGTGCCTTGTCCTCTGTTAAGTTTGTGATCCTTTGCCTCATGAAGCAAAAACCGCTATTGAGCAAAGTGAGACTAGCAAGGTCAGGGAGGGCCGAGGAACCTCCCCGAATTCTCACGAGCCTGGGAGGGCCTTAAGTAAGCGTTGAACGTTATCATCCTCTAAAATAGCTCACATGTAAGTGGCTCTACTCTCACCCGTTTAGTTGTCTGTTATGGCTAAAGAACACTTCAGTGGTGTTAGGGTTGTGGCTGTTCAAAAGCAAATACACTATGACATTAAAGGGGAGGAGGAGCACATAACTCGTTCTCAATGATTCAATACTACTTTTTGGTCTTAGCAAAGGATGTTTCAGTTCAGTAAAGCACTACCAATGCAGTGCATTAAACCTTCACAATCGGGTAGTTAAATATTTCTCCATACACATAATCAAAATTTGACAGCTCTTCTAGTTGGTGCTGAAGTGCTGCCATGAAGTTTCCTGTTTGATCACAACTCGGAAGATACAGAAAGAATCAATTATCTGTTCTCTGCGTCATGAAGACTAAACACTTTGTAGACACCGACATTTGTACTTGGTGTTTTCAGCTAGTTGCTAAATGGATGTTCTACACCTAATTGGATTGGCCTGAAATCCCCTAAGAACCATCTGAGATAGCTCAGTTTCCTCCAGCATAGGAGGAGGATGGCCGAACCATTGTGTGCCTACCTGTGCTCGCACTTTACAGAAAACATCCTCCTCCTGCAAGCTAGATTCTCTATTGGCGCTAGTGGAGAGTGATAGATAGTGCTCGACTGCTCTTATTTGTCTAGTGTTCCTTCACTGTCTAATGGGTAACAGGTTAAGGTTGATCCTGGTTGTCTCAATCACTTCAGAGACAAACAACTCTATGGCTGTTGCCCTGACTCAACAGCCCTACGCCAGTTCCAGCAGACCTCCACTCTTAGTTATAGTGGATACACACACCCTGATCATATACATAACACGGAATTTAGATTTAGAGGAATAAGCTGAGCTGGTTATTTAAACGTGCTCTATTCTCAGTGCCAGCAGTAGAGATGGGACACAGAAGTTGTATGATGTATGGCCACAGTGTGACGGCTCTTTTGATTAACTGAAAACTGCAGCACTAAAATGTCTAAACAAACAAGTTATTACTAGGTGTTAACAACTTACCAACCTTTACAGCAGTTCCTCCTTTCTTCTCCTTCCCACCTTTCCCTCCTTCATCTTTCTCTTTCCCTTTACTTGCACTTGGCTTCTTAGGTGGCATAGTCTGTAACACCAAAAAAATACAATACTGACTTGGGGAGATGAGGAGGGGCTGTTAACTTCTCAGGTTCTGTCACTCACACAGCCAGCGCTTCAGTCATTTATCAGGTACTGGCCAAAGTGTAATTTGATCCTAAGCTACGCATGTTCTAGATATATTATCGTTTATCAAAGAGAAAATGAGGTTGCGTTTGAATCTATGCTTCAATGAATTGCTGAATTGTTTAATCATAACCACATACAATCTAGATTACAGGCGACTCATATGGGCCAGCTCTATGTCTATGCCCTCTTCTCAAGGGGTTTGGTTGATAAGGCACCAACAATTAGCCTGCACATGACGCTAGAGACTGCCACCACGAAGGTACCAAAAATACAGCAGGAGACTGTAGCAGGCTTCCCGTAGGATCGGTTTCAGGTGAGATGAGAATTGGGTCCCTATACCATTGTTCCCACAGCTTCGGCTAACTCCCTGTACAATGTTCTCACCTCAACACCTGCTCTTGTTTCAGATCTTAACGTTTTGCATGGAGAAGTGACCAAATCGCTCGAAATTCATCGTACGAAACACATGCAGATCGCAAGAATAAATCACACTCATTTAAACGTTCACTGTTTATGGTTCCTCGTCAACGCCATTATTGGAAAGCAGTTCATTTGGTCTGAATTAGTACGTCCAAACTCACAACTACGGTAACTGCAGTCTCAGACCGCATTGTGAAGGATTTCTTGACAGGTTTTAAGAAGAACCAGCAACTCGTTGAAATAAACAATACTGTGGTAGTACCGGTATCACAATATTCAATTTTGCCTCTTCAAACTAACTTTGACTAAACGACTATTACGTGAATGGTTCCTTCTTAATTAATTACGAATAAATAAATAATTAAACACAACGAACCGAGATTTTTGCTTAAGATTCACTTAAAACAAACATTTACGCCAAACGAACTCACGTTTCACTAAAATTCAAGTATCAAGTAACCTCAATGTACAGACGTGTCGTTCCTGAACTATCGAATCAAAACTGTTCCACTGAACCAGTTAACGACCAAACCTCACGTTCATGAGTAGTTCATTTCGTTTACGCGTCCACGATGTATTATCTCGTTCATTCGTAATGTCCCTATTATAGCAGGTAAACTCACTGCTCTCTCCCCACTTTCTCTACTATTTAAACCTTCAACAGCGGTCACGATAACAAAGAAAAACCTGCTGTTTATTGCCTAACACTAGTCAATTGTAGTAATACAGTAGGCTTACTCTACGCCTTACTGTGGAACCAGTTTCTTCCAATGCTTGAACCCAACGTGCGATAACATTGCGGTGAGGGACGGGATCACGACGTGGGATGTTGTAACGCAGTCGGAAGGCCCGCTGGGTGGCGATTAACGAACGGCCACTTTCAAAAAACGTGCGAATGACGAAACCTCGTTGCTCTCCGCTCCAAACCATTGTAACAACTGAAAACGGGACCACTGCCCGGGCACAATGAGACTCCTCCCAGGTCGTTAACCCCACTACAAGGCATACAGCACCCCTTCGAAACTGCACCATTTGTTATGGCTCACCCTTTATCATATCTTTTTCATCTTGTAGACTAAACACGAGCAACAAACCAACAATATAAAACCAAACTTAGAACCAATTCATTGTTCATTATCTAAAGCTTCTGAGATCATTACAGTTAATTCCAAATAGACCTTATTCTTTAATTCTGCGCCTGTCCTTGGTTACTAACAAGGAAATAATTTGAGTTTTCTACTGGATCCCCGAGATTGTAAACAGATGAATTTACTCGTCGAACTTTGAACTGAGCTAATAGTTTCCCACTTAAATTAAATTTGGTGTATCATCTTGGATTGGATTCCGTATTTACTTCCCAAAAGAAAGCTTTACAATCGGCTGAAAAAAGTGTTGTTTTATTTATTTAAATCTTCACGTGTTAAGGGCTAATGAGTTAAAAAACAACGCCAGTTGTTCATTTAGATCGTGAAATATTTATCCTAAGTAACAATGCTGACTGTTAGAAGATATTTAAGCGACTCGTTTATCATTCTATGAGAGGAACTAGATGGTTACATCTGTACTTTATAGTCAAGTAAACGACAGAAATGTACAGTGCAGCGCCTACCTATTCTGGAACAAAACGACTTGTCCCCATGCCACACCTTTCGATGTAGGATAAATTATTTTTGTACGGGCAACGGTTCTTTTGGTGTAAAATAAAGCAATGGGCAAAATACCCACATACATATTCTAATATAAACATTTTACGAACTAACGCTGAGACCTGATACATATTGAACAGTTGTCATTTATGCTTGATTAATCAGCATTCTTGACCTGGAAACTTTTGATTCGAAATACGAATATTAGTCTATAACAGTTACAACCGTCAATTATTTGTATCAATTCCGTACCCTCCAATCATTTGATTCAAGTTCACGAACAAGTCTTAATACACGGTTCCGCTCCTCAAGCGTGAACGGCTCTTTAAGGAGCGGCGAAGTTCGGCAGACCATTGCGGATCTCTTCTGAATTATGTCACTGGCCATGAGAGAAGTCCTTCGCCAGAATTGTGTAAGACTCGTATCAAGTGTCAAGATTTGTGGTCGAGATTCTGTCGAGCAGAAATCAAGCAGCGGCGCCGGGAACATGACGTCGGTGAGCAATTTTTGTAATATTTAACGCCGCAGTGTAGAATTACGGCTAAATCACATGGCTTTCCTATTAGTACATATTTGTTGTGTGATATATTACATTTCAGTTTCGTTTTTCCGACTTCTTAACCAGGAATAAGGAATATGTTTGTGTTTGTCGTTATTGCAGAATCAAGGCACAAGGCCATATACAGAAGAATTATTACTGATTATGAATGCTAAATGTAGAAGCGTTTGCGGATTGAAGAGTCTTTGTTAGTGAATATCCCTCTTGGAAAATTGGTTGCTCTAACGTGCATTGTAGAGAAATGACGGGAAACTAACTCCTCGGGTATTCGTTCCGTTCCGTTCTCGTGATCTGTTCCTTATAATAAAACAAACTGTCAGTGAAGAACTTGTTCGAACTCAGATTATTTTCCAGTCTAGTCAAGAAACGAACATAATATCTATCTAGTAGACCCACTACACGCTGGTCTCAGTGGCATGACAATTATCTGTCTTTCTTCTGGGAGTGTGGGCAGCGGTGTTCAAACTAATTGTATAAAACTAACGAAAGAAAGTGTCGTTTTCAAACAATCAAAATAAGAAGTTCTGGAATATGACTAACTGGGACGTATACTGAGCAAAGGTGAACAACTATATTTGAGATGTCTTGACTTGTGTGGTAGGACGAACTACAATTTAGAGGATCTAATCTCAGTTCAGAATCGTAAGATCTGTGTGGGAGGGTGGCAAGAGAAAAGAAAATGGAATCATTGGGAAATGTGTGAACTTTACCACTCATAACTTTCCTCAGCTTTACATTCAGCGAGCTCCATGGCTTCAGATACCAATCCAATTCATTTTCCACTCAGTTCATTCTGGTATTTAATTATTTAAAATATAAAATGTGGCCAGATTAATATTTTACTAAAATGTTGTGTTCTCAGGACTTTGACGAGAGACAGTACTGGCCCAGCAAGTGGTCAAAGCGGCTCTCAGAAGATGTTATTTGCGAGCAGCACACTAAACTTGCAGAGCAAGGTAATTTAATCCACAACCACTACGTGAATGGCTTGACACACCTGCTCAATTTTTGCGTTAGTCTCTGACGATCTAACTTATTCTCATTTACATTGAAAGATCCCTAGCCTAGGGAATTCGTACTTACCCAACACTTACATTGAATTTCCGTATACTCCTAGAGGCTAAACTACCTAATTACTTGAATGTGTAAACCAGTTCCACTACTGGTTACATACTCCACTAAATTCCACACATGTCCAAGATTTTAGGAACACCCAAAGAAGTCGAAGAAAGCCTGGTGATTGTTGCACTATAGCTACCTCCTTGTGCTGCCAGGAGTTGCAAATAGTGCATCTTTTTAAAACCGATGACGTCCCCCACAAAGTGGCATAAAATGCCGCTTGATAAATTGTCCAAAAAACTTCCTAAAATACAATAAATGTTTCAGAAACCAAGAAAAACAAGCAGTTGATTCTCTCTGAAGAAAACCTGCAGTATGGAAAATCTTCGACTGAACTAATGGACATCTATGGAAAAGATTTACCTGCAAGTGAGTTCTGTGGAGTTATTTGGCAATATTAAGGAGGGTAAATAATGTACTGATCAATTATATACACTTAGATGCTCCCTGGTTCGTTTACATTCACGGAGGATATTGGATTGAATTTTCCAAAGAATCCTCTGCTTACTGTGCTCACCCCTTGTGGAAAGCAGGAGTTCGTGTGTGCATTCCTGACTACGACCTTGCTCCTAAAGGTAAGCTTTTGAACAGCTAGGAGCTACATGCTTTTTTATTTAAATAAGTTTTGACTTTATCATGTTTGAGTTGTGCAGTTCAGTATAGACACTTGCTTGGTAGACCATTGGCTGTTCCAAATCAGAATTCGCATTTGAGGTTTTGTACAAGAAATAAGAATAAAATATGTACGGCAAACCCTGGATAAATAGTGATGTGACAAGTAGCCAAGTGTGTGGGATAGCAGTGAAGATTTTCAGATAGTTTTATTCGTTGAGGGGGGGATCACTATCTTGTGATCCATGTGGCCACCATTTCAGTCAGAAGCGATGGAAGTACCACATAATTTTGCTTTCGGCTTCCTGGCTCCCCTCTCTCCAGCTTCTCTCCTCACTTCTCACTGACAGTGCAAAGTTTGTCCCTCACCAAGTGATTGAGTAGTGTCTGCTCGAGTTACGAGTGATTCGCTCTACAACTGGCATTGTGAGAAGGGAGGTGTTGTACTGACTAGCTATATGCATTATTTCAGGGTTAGAATGTGATGAGCATTCTACAAGCTTAGGTAGCGGTGGCAAAAGTCCAAATTACGATGAGAGTGTGGAATTATTGGAAACCCGACTTATTGCTGAGCGATCCTAAACGTCTCCCTCCCAGCCAAATAAAAGCGAACAGTCAAAATCTCCATCCCGCCAACCATGATCGCCCTGAGATTCAGTTTGGACACATTCAGGGAGAGGCCTCCTTGCACACTGATAGAAAGAGAATGTCGTTGGGTACAAAGAAAGTCTAATGGAATGGGTGCAAGAAACAGCTGCGAACACTGAAGGTTTTAGACACATTGCTGGTTGTGGTAAGCCAAAGTTGGCCTTAGAATTACCGCCTTTCCATTAGTCAAAAACAATATGCTCGTGTTCTTCGTGAGATACCTTACTCATTCAACTCTTCATTATGTTTTAAAAATACTGAGGCTTCTTATGTCTGTAGTCCTTTCACAGCCCATGGGAACAAACTTGTTGGTTGTCCTTTCAAGTGTCTCTTTGGATAAGGAGAAGGAGGAATTCGTAAAGGTCACTCGTTAGAATTAGTGTATTTCGCCACTGTAAACTGATAGTACGTAGGACTGTGGTCTATTAAACGATGCGTTCAGCTTTCTGTAGCATCTACTTACTTGTCGTTTATTTTTCAGTCACCATGACACAAATAGTTGGACAAGTGTACGCCATGGCAGAGTACATTCTGAGAAGAGCTGAGTCTGAAGGAAGCAGGTAAATAAAACAAACCAAACTTACTTAGAAACTTACGACGCCTAAAAGAGGCCCTATACAGTCAATCTGCTTGATCAAACGATTGACGCTCGCTTTAATCAACTTCAAACAAACTCTTGAATCTTGTGATCAAATCTTCTGTGATAGCTACTAAGTGGAACAGTGTGGTTTCATTCGCAAACGTTGTTTCATCTTGGGAATGGTGTCAAACACAAATTTGAGCTTTCTCGATATAACATTATTTGTCCGTAAGAGCAAAACAAGGGGTAACTTAAAAACGACGAAGGTTTATAGAATGTTATAAATTGAGAAGCCGCACATACACGTTTGCTCACATTTCTGCGCTACTCACAACCAAGGACTACCAGTACTTTTTGAGAATGAACCAAGAAAGTTTCAAACAACTGCTGCAGCTAGTACAGCCCAAAATGGAGAAGGATACAAATGCCTAATCTTTTATGAAGTGCATGTAATTGTAGTACCAAAGAACTGGTTTGGGCATGTCATCTGATGACATTCCTGTCACTTCCCGTTGAAGTTTGTTCTGAAAACATTAATCTTCGGTTTCGATTGAGCCACATTGAAATCTGGTTTCAACACATTCAAGGGGCCTACGACTTTTTGTCGAGCGCTGCGCTTTTTTCATTTCTGTAGAAATAATCCTTGCTGTTCACTATCCATAATGCTGGGGAATCACGGTACAAAATCAATGAGTATGCTTATAAACCGCTCCGCATTATCAGGAAGTAGGTTGCTGATGTTGACGCTTTAGTGGGTACCAACTGACTGACGCAATGCTTGATGATTGCCGTAGATGGTCAAGTGTGCTTTTCAACTGATTGAGTCATTCCAACTTTTCAGCAATCGTTGCTTCAAACGTCAAATAGGTTAATAAACAGTCAATCACGCTTGAGCCTCCTTGACAGGTTCAGTGCAGCATCACCTAAGTGTAGGAAAAGGGGAATTGACAAAGTTTCACTAAATGCAATGAGGGTCTTATTGACTGGGGTTTTCCAGTTTTTCCCCCACGGGCGCCTATTATTCCCCGCAATTCAAATGATTTTCTCAGAGTTCATACCTACAACTATGTACAGTTGCCTCGGGCTGTGGGTTAATGAATTATTTACTATTTTACAAATGCGTCCAGGCTAAACGTGAAAAATAGAATTTGAGGAGGGTTAGTCCAGCGTGCATAAGAGAAATAATCTGAGAGAACAGCGCTGCAGTGTTGCGTTTTGATAAATATCTGGTTAGAACGTCAAAATATGAATTTTTTATCGTATAAAACACGGGTACTGGAAATGAATAATGGATCTCGAAAAAAATAATCAATAAAGAAGAAGTGTTAAGAAGAGATATGACAGATGCTCAAGCATGGTTTTAGCGGTTAAACTGGAACTGTGCGGGTGTCTGAGCTCAACAAACAGATGCTCGAGTCAATTCCAATGGCTACAGGAAATCCACATAACTTCAAGTTGCTCTTTTGTATCATGATGAATGAGAGGGACTTGTTTGAGGCAAGGCGCCCTGTACTGTACTGCATACTGATGAAATATTGCGAGAAGTGATGATAGAAGCTGCTCTTGTTTTTACTTTCCTCTACCTAAAGGAAAAAGGTGTTGTGATTGTACAAACCAAAGTAGTTTTCCAAATCGTTACGTTTCGAGACCTAGTTAATTGAAATAACCTACTAAGAAGTTAGTGTTTTTGAGTAGGTTTTTTTTGGCTTGTTAGTGATTTGATAAAGGCAACTTCCATTGGCTGGAAGCCAAAAGTTTTAAAAATATCCATACAAAATATTCATGTTTCAGCGGAGTGTGGTTTTGTGGTCATTCAGCGGGAGCTCACTTGGCAGCTCGGCTCCTCGACGAAAAATGGCTGTCAGCGCTGAGTGAGAAACAGAAGAATTTATTTAGATCCGTCTTTCTCATTGGTGGTGTGTACGATTTGAAGCCAATCTTAAAACTGAAGGACGTCAATGACTTGGTGAAGATGGATGAGTGAGTACCACTGCTCAAACAGTTATACAAATATTGAGCTTGACTTTCGTGATCAAGACGGCTTACTATTTCTGTTCTCTGGGGAGGCCCGTTTTTAGGGCGGAATTGCCAGGTTCGTGAGGGATGAGTTTGTTCTACAAGAGGTTGAGTTTGACTCAAAGCACACTCCTAGCACAAAGTTTATGAGGAAAAAAACGCGCTAAAATCGGCCATTTATTGAGCTACTCTCGTCATTTCCCCGCGGATGAGAATTTTATGGTATTGTCGTGTTACTTTGAGCTGTATATACAAGAAATTTAATCATAATCGTTGAAGCCGTTTTTGAGAAAAAAAATTAGTGTTTTGATCACTATGAAGCTATAGTTATTCTTGGGCAGATTTTGCTGTTAGCCTTATTTTGGCGTGCCATGGTGACCTGCAGGCTAGATTTCAAGTTTGAGCTGAAATGATGGTTGATTTGGTTCTGCCTTTTTCTCTCTATCGCGTTCATAAACACACACAGTCCGTTAACCAAATAGTGTTTTCCAGACTCACTAGGGTCTGAAACGTAAAGATCTGAAGAGAACTCAAATTTTCTTCTTCAGCCAATTACATAACTTTACTCTATATGTACTAGAGCCAAGGAAAGTAATAATGATAATTCGGACTATACTGAAGTTTAGAACGTTTAAAGAAAATGAAGCGAACAAGTTAAGTTTGATCTTAAACGTATTTTATTTTCAAAATGTCCCTATTGGCAATATACAGTTGTTAAATCATAAAATAATCCCACCTTTCTCGTGCCTGTTCTAAACCATCGTTCTGGTCGTACAAACTACGGGGGCAGAAATCAAAAAAAGAAAGAAAGGCCCCATACCCAACTGAAAAGGAACAGAGGAGGAAAAAGACAGGAGTTAAAGGAATGAGGAATCATTGACTTACAATGATTTGTCGACCAGGTCCAAAAGGCGTCAATAATTCACAAAAGCCACAGCTGAAGGAGTGAAGAGGTTGATGGGGTGCGTCCCCACACATGAACCGAAAAACGTGGTAAAAGTTATATTAAATATTTTTACAAACACAGAGATCGGGCGAAAACGCTCCAAGCCTATAGGGGTACAGGTAGGGGACAAAGTAAATAAGAGGCAGGGTGGATCATTCTCTGGACCCCACCAACCTCGGCGGACCATGAACGATAAACCTAAACCTTCCTTCCCTGTAAGCGCATACTGTGAACATCAATCATATATTGAGGTATTTCTCAAAAAGCCCTCGTGCAAGATAGTTTCATTATGTACCTCAGCATGATACACTTCCTCCATCATGAAATCCCCATTTCCCCTTTACATTCACACTTCTTGGTTCCCGAGTGAGAGCAAAATCTCAGTTGCCTGAGACTTCCTGGGCATTCAAGATCACTCCAGAGTAGTCAGAACCATTAGGGATGATGTCAGACGTCACAGCCATCCTAACAGTTGTGTCAACTGCTTAGAAACCTGCTTGTCATGACTCGGCCCTCAAACTGGCCGAGTACAGCAGCCACAAATGCTATTGGCGTAGATCAAATCCTCACACACACTTACAGAACGTACCCTGACACCTGACGCCTCCTACAGATCTGGTAAATATTTTTTTGTCGGCCAATAATATAAAATATTAAGAGTAATTATAATTTGACAGCAAATCACAGAATTATTTAAATGGCTCGTGGAATACATTGCACTCACATACAAACGACCGGCAACAACAATCAATTGATCAAATACTGTGGGTTGAACGCACCTTTGAGCGAAGCCCACGGAATGTTGAAATGAAACCTCCTCAACCGTAACACAATGAGGAAGATTACTCCTCCACACATCAAATATTTGCATTTGAACACATTTGTTGTTTCCATAGGTTTTTTCACAATCAAATCACAGGGTAGTAAGTTTTCATTTTTTAGGTTTGAAGAGATTCGTTTCAAAGTTTTGATTTGTTTTTTGATCGTGTGCAGTGTTGACAATGCCTTCTTGATGTCAGTTTGGGAATCAGGTGGCAGTAGATCATGACAAGAGGAAAGAAGGTAGAGAGATGAAGTTGAGGCGATGTGTGACGTTTCAAGGCAACTGAATAACAACTGGACAACAGTAAACAGGTCGACTTTGTCATGTTTTGTTGCGTCGTTGACTTTTGGAATAGAACCTTTTCCCCATTCTCTTTCATGGTATTTTTGAACACAGGTGGCTATTTTATTCAAATTATACGTCATCGTAATGCCTAATTCCTTCCACCGCACCTCATCCCACGTCATGAGCTCTGCAAATTGAACGTTATTTTTCTGCGCAGTTTTAGCCGCCATGGGGATGCCGATGTCTTCTAAAAATTTGACAGCTTCATCATGAAACCCATAAAATCGATCCTCACGTTTTGGCGCCATTGTCAATACAGTTTTGTATTGGCTAACAAATTGTTGCTTCTGGATAGCACCTTCTGGTTCGTCCATATTACTAAAATGATCTTTTGGAGTCACCAAGTCTGTAAGTTCTTTGTTGTTTAGAGAAGATGCGACGTCCCACATTGTGTTTCCATAGTGATCCAACAGATTAATGTTCCCCCCTGCTTCAATGAGATGTGCTGCCATGCCAACCAAGTTATTTTGCACTGCGTGAAATAGGGCAGTATATCCATCACCATCTGTGCCATTTACTGGACACCCACATTCGATAAACTTGGAAGTTAAAAGAATACGGTTTCGTCGAGCAGCACTGATTAGTGGAGTGGCTCCAACCCAATCTGTCGCCAAGGGATCGGCTCCTCGCTCCAACAATAAGTCCAAGCATTTACAAAGCTCGTTTTCATTTTGATTTGCATTGCACAAACACATGAGAACGTTGTACAATTGATAATTGTCATTGACGTTGGCACCTCTATTCACTAGAACTTCCAAAACATCAAAGTTACCTAAAGAGGCCGCTCTCATAATCGGCGTGTAGTTTCCAGTTTTCTCAGACCTGTAATGTATGTTTGCGCCTTCGTCCAATTTTTTCCCCAGTGCTTCCGGATCGTTGGCATAAATTGCGTCGATCAGTTGTTCGTCCAGAGTTTTTGGGGCTGGCTGCCACACAACTTTCTGTTTGGGTTTAGAGTCGGCAAAAAAGAAATCGTCTATTTCGCTGTCCTCTTCGCTCGAATAGCCAGCCGGGCGGCAAGCCATCTTGTCACCTGAAAAGTGTAACAGAAGTAAATTTGTTTGCTTTCATATGGTATGCGAAACTGTGTGTTGCTTCTCAAATATGTTGTAACCGGAACATTGTCAGTTCTACTCTGCATACAGCCTGGTCTTCCATTCGTGCTCATACAGTACTGTAGACGAAGCTTACAAGTCTTGTTCACAATTTCTATATGACTCAAAAATAAGGTATGAGCAGTTTCCATTGACCAGTGAGGGGGGATGGGGTTGAATGCTTCGCTTGTCTCTTCTACTAATCAACACGTACGTATTTCATAGAACAATTTCTTCAGGGGAATGAAAACGAAAAATGGGATATAGGCCCATACAAACACTGGTTACTATTCTATATATTATGCAAAGAAGGATTTGACCGAATAAAACTCACAATCCGGTATATTATGTCGTGAAATCACAAAAAAGTTGAACAATTGAGTGAAACTTTGGGAATTTGGGTAAAATATGTCGGACAATGGCGAATACATTGTTTGAAAATATAGTAAAAACACTTAAACAAAAATGGTTGTATAATCGAGCCACGATCACTGAAGAAAGACTGAGCATTTGTGAATTGAAGTGAAACTTGTGGGAAAATGCTGTAGAAATCGTTGGGACGTTTGGGATCGTTTGCTACAAAAAGTGTCGGGAAGCTATGTGTAGTAAATTGGAAAATCAAGTGAATGTATTAGAAAAGTGGAGGTTTTGTGGGAAATGAGTGAGAATTGTGCAGAAATTGAGAAAGAGTTTTGGGAAAATGAGTAAAGATAGTGAGGTCAAATTATTAAATGTTGTTGGGGAATCTGCCAAATAGCGTCAGATACGAATTGTTACAAAAATGAGTAAAGTCGCTGGGTAATCTCCTTAGCTCTACGTCAATTCACTTGTGTACATGGCTTTTCCTTCTCAATTCATCACTCAGTTAATTTGAACTTGGTCAAACAACACTTCTCAGAAAGAGAAAACGGTAACGCTTACAGTTCCAGAATTTATTGTGCTGCTCGTACTCATTCCCGGACCATTATTGAGCAATTGGTACAAAGAGAATTAATGACACTGTAAACACGATTTATTTGAAGAGGATAGTAATCACTTTTGCAGAGTTATTGGGTAAAAACCTTTAGAACTGGAAGTAAGCGAAACAGCGGTAGTTGAAATTCCAGAATTTCTGGAGTGACCCTCTTATATCTTGAGAGCGGTTTTAAACGTTACCCTATAGGTATTGGAATGGACTACTACATTAATTTTTTTAAACATTCTAGTAACATTTCAGCGGAGTTTATAAAACAATTAAAAAATCGTGCTAAAATCGGTTGTGCTGCTCTCGTCCTTTTCAAAATTTAATCAAAATCGTTAGAGCCGTGCTTGAGAAAAAAAAATTGGTGTTTTGATCACTATGATAACTATAGTTAACTTTTGGTGGATTTTGCTCATACCCTTATTTTGGCGTACCTTGAAAACCTGCGCAACACACGTTTGACCTGATTTCGTACGGTCGTTTTCTTCAAAACTCATTCATAGTCACACATACAGACCATTTCCCAAATAGTGTGTTTCCGACTGAGGAGGGTCAACGTACGTAATGATACGTAACGATCTGAAGAAAACTAAAAATTTTTTTTCAGCCAATTACATAATTTTCCTTTGTACTTTGTAGAGCCAAGGAAAGTAAAAACGGAGTTAGTGATGGCAAACTGGGTAAAGTCGAAAATCGATCGTAAAAATTGATTAGAAATCTATTAAAACTGTAACGACAAAAGTCTTGAGATAATAAAGAGAAATTGTCGAAAAATCGAGCGAAAACTTTTTTGCAAAGTAAAGCGTTGACAAATCGAGTGAAAAATGTGAGATCTATCACCAAGTTGTACAAATGTTTCAGAGCTGAAGCAGAAGAGCAAAGTCCAATCAACACAATTGCCGATTTCAAAGGAAAATCGTTAGTGCGAAAAGATTTCAATGTCTCAATAATCGTCGCAGAGAACGAATCTGAGGCTTTTAAACAGCAATCACTTAACTACCAAAAGGTGAATATGTCATTGTCAAGAGCTTTGGTTTTGGTTTACTTAGAAATTATCCAAGTTTTCGGGCCATTCTTCATCGTCATATATCGTACTGCATTATGTTGAACAGATGTATTGAATATTCACTGCAATGCACGAATCTCATTCATTCTCGTTTTGTTTCATACGTTTTCTCAGCTTTTGAACGAAAAAAACATGGGAGCGGAGTACGTTTTTATACCTGAACTCGACCATTTCGACGTTGTAGAAAAGCTGAGAGAAGACGACTACGATTTGACGAAAAGGATCATTCGAGAAATTAATGGACAGGTCGACTAACAATTTCAGCACTGGCAAAGAGATTTATTTTGGAATAAAGAACGTATTTCATTTGAATTAGGAGTTCACAAGTTGGACAGATTTGTACTTGATGTGACGAATCCCTACACATCCCTAGAGGTCATGCGTAATGAACACGACCCGTATCCTTGAAATCCTTCCCTTATGTGGAGTTTTAATGTTAATGGAATCGAAATAATAGGGGTATTACTTTTAGATGAAATGCTAAATTACGTTGTTCAGAAGTCCACGAGGAGGTTTTAGTGGTTTGGAAGAGTGGCAAGAAAATACTGCACTGGATCTACACCACACTAATGAGATGAGACCAAGCTATTTAAGCTAGCAAAGAAGCAAAGCTCACATCCATGTACATAAAAAAACAGTTCTCCTGATGAGCAGATTACCATGTCATCTCTTGATATTTACTTTCAGTACCTGCTTGAACAGGTTTCATATTATTCAAACCTGTCCAAATTGGTATACAGATAGCATCGTGTAAGCATATGTGGTGAGTGATCTTTGAACCTTGTAAAGGCAGTCCCCTTTTCTCTATGACGTCAAAGCATTGATGGAACGAAAGCACATCTTAAAGCTGTGCACACGCAGATATGTGAAACACCGATACATCAGCTAAAGTCACAATAGTGGCCACATAATAATCTGTGTTGTGACGTCACTGCAAGCAGGGAGCGAAACGATCAGGCTACCCGACAGGGTCAATCTCCAAACAGGCATCCCCTTCCTTCAAATATTGAGGAGCTTAGGAATCGGTTGCGGTAGATAAGGCTTTGATAATTTGGAACTGTCAGTTGACAGCAAGTAGTTACAACTGTTATAACGAACTACTGCCCAGCACTAGAGACCTTCTAATGTAATCACTCGACTAAGGATTGAACTATGGAATCAAACTCTTCATCCTTCGTCAAATTTTCTTTCGTAACCTCTGCATCCCTCAGTTCACGAGTTTCTGAAGCAGTGGTAGACTAAATTTCATGCCAGTTCACTTGACCTTATCCTACCATCCATGGATAGGTCATCGTTAGAGAGCTCGCACACTTCCTCCGTCGTCGACTATTATCGCTACTGTTAAGCTCACTGTTAGCACTTCTGCTTTCCATTTAAAGTTCCAAATTATCAACGCCTTATCTTCTCGCAACGTCGAGACCCTGACGTTGGGCTTCAATTGGTATATTGTCTTTCCACTCACTAAACATGGCTCGTATGACTAAATAAAATGATCGTATGATCGTACCTTATGATTCGGTAGGCGAGGAAGAGATTCTAGATGGAACAATATTCACAACAAGGATAACAAATTAAGTCAACACGTAATGTATCGACAGCACACACGGTATTTCATGCGGTTGGAACTTTTGAATTCCAGCACATAAACAAAGAAGGTTCGAGCAGAAGGGAGAGTGTTATAGGACGTTGTTGCAGTTAGTTCTCGAAACGATAAGCGGTAAACTGATGTCGATTATATTATTGTTCAAGACAAAGCTCGGTCCTGGAAAACGGGGTTGATTGGTAACAACCAATAGGCTGAATTTACGCTGCACACGATGCTATGGCCCGCAAAAAAATCCTGGCAAAAAATCTTATTGAAGTGTCAGGTGTTCACACTGCGAGTGATTTTGAAGTGGATTCTCATGAATTCCACCTGTCTCCTCTGATTCAATTGAATACCTATTTATCATTACGGGCAGTGAAAAGTTGACTTATACACTACCACCAACCGAAACGTTGAGCTCTGCTGCTAGAATGAAGTTAATGGTAAAATATCTGGCGCATAACAACATACCTTGCCCCAACCCCCTGTGAAGTGTATTCGCACTTAACAAGAATTTTTACGGGAACACTTATAGAGAACAAAATATAGGTACTAGTAGGTTGAAAGTATTCTGAAAGTTTGATTGATATCGCTTGAGCCAATTCTGAGAAAATTGGAAAATTGGATTGCCAAAAACCTCATTATCCGAGCTATCATGGCTTATATCTTCGTTTAACAGATGTATACAGAGATAGTTGCGGAGTACAAAATGTGGGTTTAAATTGCTAGAAGACACTCCATAAGATTGATGAAATTCAGTGACGTGGTTACTTGGAAAATTACAAAAAGTCCGAAAAAAACATTATTTTCGACACATTTTCATTTCTATCTCTGTTCAATGAAGTTTCAGAGGAACGTTTAATGATATCAATATATAAGTATTAACTATTTTAAAACATTTTGTGAGTTTGGTGCGAATCATTCAAGCTGTTTGGCCAAAAAGTATTAAAAACCTGTTGTTGCTTTTTAGGACCATATCTGTATTGACGGTATTTGCATGGAGATATTTATGAAGAGGAAACATTAGGTATCAACTACTAAAAGGTACTTTGAAATTTTAATCAAAATCATGAGAGCCATTTTTGAGGAAAACCCGAATCCCCCCTATGCAACCCACCGCACTTCAAATCAATGGAAATCGTTCATAACTCTATTTTGGTGTCTAAAATCAATAAAAGATAATAAAAAAAAAATAACCCGTTCAATTGATTCAACCATTCTCTCGAAAATTGAACTAAAGACAAGAAATTTTGCAGGGTTTCTGTGACTGAACAAATTAAGCTTTTGCTATAATGGCTTTACCAATGTGGATCAAAATTGCAGTGTTTTGAAACAATACCTATGTTTCATATTTCATAAGTGTTTCTGTTTGATATTAAACGAATCAATGAATGTATTCAAAATGTATCAGAAATTTAACTGCTTCACTTTTCCCACTATAGACCTGAACCTGACTTGAAGTGATTGAGTGCCTTTGCAAGACCGTATCTACATTTTGTTTTTGTCATTTTATGTCTTTACTTCTTTGCTACATAAACTCGAAAATGTAACGCAAGACATGTAACAGAGAAGCGTCACAAAATATCGAATGGTTGACGTGTAACGCTAGGTAACATCACCAAGTGATGATGTGAATTGCAATTGACGCGGCCATTATATCGAAACCCTCAACGAGCACAATCAAACGTAGTTATCATTGCATAAAAACAAAAATAAAAGAAATAAAATGTTCCTAGTGGTTGCGTACTTGTATGAAAGCTGAACCCACCGTTTGTTTGTACATTTCTCTATCCATCAGTTGAACTGCAGTTTTGACCCCCTTCGGATAGTGCCCATATATCTTCTCCTTGTTCACCAGACCATCATTATAGAAATATCGCGTAATATGAACGTTTTTCTTGAAATATTTCGTCGCATGATGAGGGAATGGTTCATTTGTTAAAAGTTAGACTGGAAAAATATGTTGATTTTGACTTGAAAAAGTTAAACCCCACTAATTACTGTGTCTTTTAACAACCAGAATCAGAATAGTAGTAATTGAAATCGTCATAAGTGTATCGATGTTTTTAAATCAGAAGGTTACTACTTCTTCATATATGATAGACTATATAAATGAACAAGTTTTTCTTTGTTACAGTGATGAAGGACGTGTTATAATATATCATGACCAAAAGTTGAAGATGTGGAAGAAGCAGGTCACAATACACGCCAGTCACATCTTGTGAGCCTATCATTTGCTCAATTCCAAGGTATTGTTTTATGGGAAGGGACATCAATGATTTGAGAGGATAAAAAAAAAAACAACATATTCTGTATTGGCCGACGTTGTTCAGGGGAAAAAAAGAGACTTGTAAGCAGGAAGAAGTAGAAGAAGACCGCGTAGGTTTCATTACGGTTATGTACATTTGATGTCACTAGAAGTTAGTTGTTACCGCTAATAAATAAACGCTGAAAGACAATTTTACTAGTGTAGCTGCATCTCCCTGGAATATTTCTTGGGTTTGCCCCTTTTTCTACCTAAAGTCGTGCAGTAAGTGACAAAGCACATTTTTGTTGTCTTCAGGTCCATCGTAAGTTACCGCAATTCCTCAGTTGTGTACAGTGGCAAGCAAACTCTTGAGGAGCGCAGGAAGAGGCAAATGCAGTGCGAAGATTGTCCCTTGACATCTTTGCCGATGGTTCCTAGCAGTGAACCTGACAACGCTTGGCAACCCGTGAAGCACAAATATGACAGGACGCATATCAAGATCCGGATTTTCATACGGTGGTGTCTGTACGAAGGACGATGATGCCGTGTTGGGATTGTTATGTGAGAGTCTTTGATAAAAGAAAGCGTTTCGCCAGTTGGCACAATTGTTGCGCGTTAAACGAAATAAATAAGAAGAAGTCTTCTTATGAATAGATTCAGCTCAAAGTCTCTACAGTTTGTGCTTTCTGACAACTGTTGTGCTAGTGAAGGCCAACAAGTGACAGTATCCCATTGAGATGTATGTTGGTTATTGAGTGGGCGTTGGTCAATCAATTCTCACCACTTCACTCATCTTGTGCTATTCCTTTTTAATATTTAAAAAACCACAATTGTGAGGGAATCATTTCAGATATTATGAATCCACCCACGCTAACGTACACTTATTTCATAAAATGTTACTGGTCTGGTGAACCAACTATGATTCAGAATTAACAACAGGAAGGATCTCAAAGTTCAATCCCTTGATGTTACCTTCAGGCACCAATTGCTTCGTTAATGCTGATTTACCTCGCCTATCACGGAACATAGCTGATCCCACTCAAGAGGTCTGTTAGTGTTCCACCGTAAGGGGTGTTTCTGCCTCACAAGGAGTTTTGTCATTATAATGCTAATAAAATGTGTTACTCTATCCATTGTGATTAGTTTTCTTTAGTTTTCAGATTTGGCCTCACCTTACAATCCTCATTTCATAAAATGGAGTCCAAGGTACATCAACAAGCTTCTCGTCGCAGTCCAATTGTCAAAAACTTGTGTTCAACTTTCATTTTACGTCTTTTAGGACTGGGGCAGCATGTCCCAACTCGTGACCACTCCTTTGGAGCAAATAACGACAGCCCTGAACATCATCCCCAATCAGGAATATCTTCTTCAAGGCAGCGTTTTGGACAGTGCTGTCGAAGTGCTTTTACATCGTCTCAGAGGCCTTTGCGACAACGTCGACACAACTCCAGAAACTTTTCACGATTACGAAATTTGCTTTACGATTAGTGAGTTTAATATTCAAGTCGTAGAGTAGATTATCTATGAAGCATTAGCTAATGCGTTATTTACTTGTTTTAGTGAGCATGGAAAGTGGAGCACAACCTCAACCACTTTCGTTGAGAGTCAGACGAGCTATTGATCCTCCTAATGCTGATATGCCATTCCAACTTCGATATATCGGTGTCCCTGAAGGAACAGGTGCTCCTCTTATTTAAACTGTTTCGGTACAAAAGTTTGATTGCTGAGCTTTAAAAAAACACTTCTTAAGCCAAAGCTTTTTGATGCTCCTTGGCAATATGCATACACTTGATGTAACTGAAAAGTGGGTGGCTGAGCTTTGGTGCACCAGGTACAAAAAGAAATTTGAGAAGAAATCTACTATTTCCATGGGAATTTTACGTTTGAAAACTGTTTTAAGTTGTTACACCACCGTCCAAACAAAAAAATAGTTTGTCATTCATATATTTGTCGGAAGATTGAAAGTAAAAACCGATGTATATCCTAACACCACTGCTACGACCTTCCTCCCTCAAATGGCCTGGAAATGCCGAATTTCCGAAGCCTCAATTCTTTTTCGTGTTGAATTTCCTATCTACTTGTTGACAATGCTCTGATCAGCCATTTATTTTTTTACAAACTTGTTTTACAAAAGGACAATGCAAGTGTTGCTTCCAGTGTCAGATCCTCGTGGAAGGGGGGGGGGGACTCCGCACCCCAACATTTTCGGTCAATAATTTTTTAGCTTGCTTATTATCTTTCTTATGGAAGAAAATTAATATTTATTGCCTTTTTTCAATTTCCTTTCCTAGTTCCAGAAACACACACAAAAAAAAAAAACAGTCGTCTGTACATTTTTCATGTCCACCAAGCTGGCACATTAATTCTAGCCATTGGCTCACTTGGGGGGAGTAATTTCAGTTTTAGTCAAATAAGTCTCGAGTTAGGCCTCCCTGAATATTCTAATTGTTGTTCCAGTTGTTACCTCCTGCGGTAATTTTCAGGGAATAACACCCGGCCGACGATTGTTCGAAGTAGCATCGACATCGGGACCAGTGCGTCGATTGTTGAGTTTTTGACAGAATTGGGCTGTCGACAAGATTTCGATTACATTGCAAGAGGTTACATGTTTCGTAAAGGCCGGATGAAAATAACAGTCTCCAAAATTTTCAAGGTACACATTTGAATGACTAAGTTATTTTAATACGAACCTTACTTTTATCATACTTATTTGTGAGAGATCCAGAGCTCCTTAGGCATTCGAATGTGTAAGCGTCTGTTTTGGCCTGTATACTCAATAGATCCTTAGGCCTGACATCTTTGTTATTATTTATGTTACTACAACGCATCCCCGCAATAAAATTATCTTAATTTTTTAAATCTCTACCATAAGACTACAACTACTTCAGTATCTTACACTGACAAATGAAGGAGCAAAGCTCGTAATGTCATGTCTTTGTTGGTGGTGTAAGTTTAGAGTTCTGTAATGCGTAAATAGTGCAGTTCTATGCTTCAAGCTTGTGGGGGAAGTGTGATACGGCAATGCAGGCGGTGTGACGCCTAGGCCTAGTAGGCAAGCCATTCTGCTAATGGATTGCGTTTCTGCAATAAGAGCGTGTGGTTGCTATGACTCTTCAATGCGTGTATGCAGGTTTAACTGGTGTTAGACGTATCTGTGAATACCCCGGTGGGTTCAAAGTTGGATAGAATTATGGCATTAAGAAGGTTGCTGCAATAAGGCTCTTGGATGCAGTTGGTTAGACAGAAAAACTAATTGTACGTTCATTAGTTATTACAAATCAGTGAATGAAGTTCAGTGTTTCTGTGTTACTGGAAATTGTTAGAAACGCTAAGAAAGTTAGCAAACGCTGTTGTATAAAACTACTGCACAGTTATATAATACGCTGAACGTTTTTAAAATTACAGATGACTAAGTGATCAAACATACACAATAAAGTGTGCATGATGCGGCAAAATGGTGTCATAGCTGTTGAGGGGTTGTTGTTTAACAACAAAGTGTTGAGAACTCACAACACTACAGTCACCATGTTTCTACAAAGACATTTTCATACTTGTATTATCTATAAGTCTTTTGTAACGTGTACACAACGTTGAACCTCTTTTTGCCCCTTAGCAGATCGAAAGTCTTATCGATATCACTTCGATAACTGATCCTTGTTACTAGAGAGCAGCGAATTATGTGAGTGACACCTGAAGCCAATCGGACAAAACGCCATGTCACTTTACTTTTACCTCCTCTAATCAGCAGGATCTTTAATAACAACTCAGTTCTTTATGTAATGGGATTAACGGTGGTTTCTCCAGAATTAAGAGGAGCGTTTGATTGTTGGAGCCTTCAGATGACAAAACTTGACAAGACTGACTCTGCTGCACACTTCTTTAGTTATCCAGTAGATTCTACAGTCAACTCATTTTCATTCGTGTTTCGTTCTAGGGAGTTGGCCCTCAGCTTGTCATTGGAAAACCTCCCGAACAATTCGAGCCCATATCGCAATCCTACCTCGTTGAGCTCAGCGTTCTAGCGCCATCAGGACAAGATGCTATCGCTGAGGATATGAGGAACTTTGCCGAGCAACTCCGCCCTCTCGTCGTCCTTGAAAAAGTTGACATTAAGAGGATACCAATGTCAATGTCTTAGTCTAATCGCCTCTTGAGTCACATTGAACTCTGACTTGGGTATTGTGTACATTTTATTCATAAAATTAATAGATAAATTATTTGTAACTGATATTAATTATTTATGTAATTTAACTAATTCGTTTCCCTTTTCATTGTTGCCTAATTTTTACTTCTTGGTATTGCTCTGGCTCGTACATACACTATTCTTTGATCACACTAGCTCACAAAAAATTAGCGCTCCATATATTTTGTATTGTGTATCTTTACTAAGAAATTGTTATGGAGGGGGAGGGGGGGGGCTTGGAATTATAGAATCTGGAATGTTAGATTGAGACATGTGCGAAGTCTAAGCATCCATTGTTCCACAACGTTAGTCATGAAGGAGCCTGTTCATGGGGTATTTCTTAGTTTCTTCTTTTTTCCACCTTCTAGTTCAGGTTAACCACAACAGAGTCCCAACCTGGGGATATTGGAAGGGGAAGGCCGATAAGTTGGCTAACAGGTGTAACTACCACCAATTGGTCCTAAGCCACAATCAGGGACTCATAATTTACATCAAGTAGTAGAATGAGTGTGGTGAGAAGGGGAGAGACGATGGTGGTGTGGCAGAGGAAGTTAAGCGCCTGTGGTCCCCTGGTGGAAGAGGGCTCCCCATGCTGACACAGAAATCACAACCACATTTTTGGGCTGGACCTGGCCTTATTTGCTGTAATTTGAAAGAAAGAAAACTAGAAACGGTAGAACATACACAGTTAATGATAGATCATGGGATCTGGCCCTGTTCAACTTCTCAACAAGAAAATTTTAGATCCCTAGCTAGTTGGAGGTACACTGTTTCCCAGCGGCAGTAGGTGTCGGGCGTGGTTTTTATAATTAAGAAAAGGAATCGTTCCTCTATATCTGAGAGACGGGTGCGATGGAAATTTGAAATTATTGGTGACAATTTGCCATGTTGTGTATCCATTACTATAAATTTTTCCCCTTGGATTCCCAATTTACTCTTTCAGTTGCTTTTAACGAATAAAGCTATAGTCTAGCGAAACATTCACTTTATTCTACTACAGTTGGAAGGTGTGGAAATTGAAGATTTTTCGATAGAAATGTTCCAAAATGTCTATTACGAATGGAGCCAGCGATTTCCTGTAAACTTCGGGATTTTTAATGTTTGAAAGGTCTCTTCAGCTTTTTGTTTTGTTCCACTCATTCTTTTCTCAGTAATTTTCCATTCGCTGGCAAAAGTGTTGTTCTGTACGAAGAATATGCAGGTCGCTGTATTGCTCCACAGTTCTTGGCTGGCAGCATTTAATGCTGCTTTTCTCAGTTGAAACTTCATTTACCAACTCAATGAATTCACTTCATCTTCGCCCTTTTAGGGCGTCACCTCTTCCACGGAGCACTCTGAGCACATAGCCGGGCAAACAGTGTGGCCCCCACACATAAAATGCTTCGGGTGGTATGAAAGCCCTAACGTACATCAGTTGACTCGTTCCACTTTGTATTATTCTAATTAGTCGTTGAGAGACAGTAGGAAGAGGATGAGTTCGAGAAAAAACATATTTTAATTGTGCGATATGGGTGTAGAAGGAAGGTTGCTAACTTTTTTTGCTTGCATGCTGATGTATCACCACCGGAGCTTAAACGTTTCATGCGCATAACGTTAAATACGTTTGAGTTTAAATCAATCTCAGGTGTTCACGTTCGTTCAAATACTACTTTGAACATCCTGCTTACAAGTCGTTTTGATGTCGTCCCCGAAAACAGCATTCTAATATTGCAAAGCTAAGGATAGGGTTTTTATACAGTCAAAGATCCCCTATCATTTCTGTGAGGGGGTTAAGGGAGCACTGGAAACGCTCACCGCTCGCTTCAAGATGGTTCCCCTTTGGTGCCGAAGTGGTAGTGGGTTTGGGCCGTTCGTTGTCGTTTACAATTCGAATTTGAACTGAGTTTTTGATTAAATTTATCAATTTGCAAATACGGATAATAGCTTCCTTCCATATTTCGTACTAGGTAAATTTTCTGCTTAACGATTGCCCAAGTGGATGTGATACCATCAAGACGAGTAAAATGATCGAACGGACGGAATTGACTGAGCGCAACGGAATCGGTCTCACTATTTCTACCCGGTTTATTTGAATTTACCACAAAAATGACGCCGTTACTTCGCAGTTGACGTTTTAACGTCTCTTCTCATTTTGGGACGCCGTTCAACGAAGTCTCGTCCCTTTTTTTCTTAAATTCGCTCCTTCGGATTTGTTTACTGTGGAGTCACCATCTTCGGGTTGCTGCTCTTTTCCGCCTTCCAAAATGTCAAAGAAAAAAGTAAGTTTTATATTTATTTGAAGAACAATAAGGGAAATTGAGGTTTGGAGGGAATTTATGGCGAGGCAAGTTAATGAGATTTCAGCGTTGTTTGTTAGTTCTCTACTCCATTGTTCTTGTCGCTGGGTAACGTAACGTATAATGGAGTCTTCAATAAATAATTGGTTCCTCCCTAGTCATCGAACCCCAGAATAAATTCGTTTTAGACAACTACACTTCTCGTATTTTACGGCGGTTCTTTATTTGTAATTTTAATACATTTAAAAAAAAGTAATTGATATCGTTACAAACAATTAATTATGTTGCCCGTGTGTGCTGTGATGCCACTTACAAAAACAGAACTGACAACTCACAATTCCTGTATGGTTTCGCTTATTAGCTTTCCGTTTCTGGAAGTTCCGAAACGTCAGTCCTCAACTAACAAATCGTGTATACTTCTCGTGAAGAACGAAAACATAGTTACCGTTTTACAAACAGGTGTCCATGTATTCCAGAATAACGTACAAATATAATCAGGCAAGCTTCGTGGAATAAACGTCACCGTTTTGCGTCCAAATCCACTTCAGTACTTGGTCACGCCCTAGGCATTATCTCTGGCGATGTCTTCGATGTAGCGCGAGCTTGGGCAAATCAAAAGATCAATGATACCCTTTTTAAGTTGGCATGATTACCGTTGCGATTTTTCTGGTTCGTTCAAAGCAGTGATAAACTAGCTGGCCTGGGGACTAAGCTCAGGAACAATTCTGTTCTTTGGCATGTTTCGAATAGTGTGGGATTCAAGAGCGGTTCGTTTCCAAGGGAAGTCTGGGAAGTATTTGTATATTTCACCGTGTAATGCTTAGCTGCGTGCGTTTAGGTCCTTTCATGGAATTAAAATAACCCTTACCTTCCTCCAGGCTGGCGAAAGACGCTGAGGAGGCAGCCATAATACTTAACTGCCAACGGAACCAAGTAATCCTATGCTGGATACTAGGACTTTTGGGTCGTGTAGTAAATTAGTACATTGATTTCCTTTAAAGCATCCGGACAGGTTTTAGAACTGTAGTAATAGCATGAATAACTTGCATCGCACTAATTTGATCCTTACAATTTTGATAGTTTAATGGGTTATGTGGTAAACAAAAACCGCTACAGCCGTCATTCAGAAACTTAATTTATAATTTTAGGCTTATACTTTAACAGGTGAATACAGAGATAGTTTTGAGAACGAAGGTACATACTGAAATTGTTGCGTTGAGGGCTCCACTTCGGCGTACTTTTGAACTGCACGTTGAATGTGGCAACTCGCACATCTATTACATTTGTGTATATTCCACACCATTCGTAAATGCCATGATGAAGATATATGTAAATTATAAGTTCTGACTCACAAAATCACTTTTTAAAAACTGTTTTATTCACAATTAAAAACCGGCAGAGTAACGTGCAGCAAGGAGTACAGACGGAGACTGAGGATTGTTGGAAGGTGGGAGGCTTTTATAAGCCCAGGATTGCTGATACAGTATCTTAGTTATAAAATAGCAATTCAGTGGAAAAGTATCGTGTTACTTGTATGTGTTTTCCTAAGTGAGAGCCACGAGGCTAGACGAGCACCTACTTAAATGCGTTCAGGTAGAGTTTCAGATGTATTAATCTCACCAACATTTTAGGCCTTCTGCACAGAAAAGCTCCACATGCCTCAACAAATTAACAACCATCAAGTCCAACATAAGTCACAACAATATTGTGCTTCGGGGGATTATGATCACCAGAAGACGCTTATTGATTAGTTTAAAATGCTTGTCACACTTCACTCTACATCAGAACTGGTTGAAAGTGCTTAGGCCCATATTCAGGTCCAGAATGTGTAAGGAAAGTATTGTGATAGTGATGAAAAAAGTTGAGTTTTCTTTAGATCCAAAAATATCTGGAGCGTTTTAGTAACACGTAACTTTCCGCTACCCCCGTTAATTCGAAGACCTGGTATATGGTGCTGTATAATCGTTCAACACATTTCTACGCAAACATTTATGGAGAACAAAATGTAGGTACTAGTCAGTTGACAGCCCTCTTTAAGTTTCGTACATTAGTAGTTTATCGAGCTATCATGGCTTATATTTTCGTCCATCAGATACATAAATAATTGCGGAGAACAAAACCTGGGTATAGATTGCTAGAAGAAGTTGTTTAAGATTGATCAAATATAAAACATTATTTTCGACGCTTTATTGTTTCTATCTGTTCAGTGGACTCCCAGAGCAACATTATCTAGGTATCAACCATTTACAAACACCCTGCTAGTTTAGTGAACATCATTAGAGTCATTTAGCCTAAAAGTGAGAAAAAGAGCTATTTTTCCTTCTTAAGTCTCCCCGTTCATCAAATTTTTATGGAGAGATTTATTGAGAAGAACAGTTGGGCACTAACTAGTAGAAGATAATTTGGAAGTTTAATCAAAATGGTTGAAAAAAGAGAGAAATCGAGAAAAAAGCGAAAACCCCTAGTTTTAGGGATCATTTTGCCCTCCCCCCCCCTTAAAATCGATGGAAATCACCTATTAACTTATTTGCGCGTCCCTAAAAAATCACGAACAAAACAAAAATATCTTTTGCGTTGCTACAGACAAGTTTCCTTAGCTCTACGTTCTCTCACACCTCTTCTTAGCTCTAGCCACTTTCTACATGGCTTTCTCTACTTACTCAATTCATTTGAACTTGGTCAATAACACTTCACAGCAGCAAGAAGCGGTAGCGCTTACAGTTCCGGAATTTATTGTGCTGCTCGTACTCATTGCAGGACCATTATTGAGCAATTGGTACACAGATAATTAATGGAGCTGTAAACAATAATTTTTTGCAGAAGGATAGTAATTACTTTTGCAGAGTTATTGGGTAAAAACTTTTAGTACTGGTACTAAGCGAAACGGCGGTAGTTGAAATTCAGGATTTTCTGGAGTGAGCCCCATGTATCCCATGAGCTTTTTAAAACACTCACCCTATAGGTATTGGATTGGACTACAACACCAATTTTTTGAAAACATTCTAGTAACATTCCAGCGTAGTTTATAAGGGAAAACCCGCGCTAGAAACGAAATTTTGATAATTTATTGTGCTGCTCTCGTCATGAATGGGAGTTTTATGGTATAATTGCCTTATTGAGAGCTAAGGCTCATAAGGTAAAAAAAAGAAAAACGAACGAACGATAAAAATTTAATCGTTAGAGCCGTTTTTGAGAAAGAAAATTTGGCATTTTGATCACTATGGTAACTATAGTTAACCTTGCCCATACCTTTATTTTTGCGTCCCATGATAACCTGTAGGCTAGACATCAAGTTTCAGCTGATTTGGTGAGGTGGTTCTCTCTAAAAATCGTTCACAAACTCAAACCATTTTCCCAAATAGTGTTTTTCGGACTCAAGGGGGTCTGAGGCGTAAAGATCTGAAGAGAACTCAAATTTTTTTTTTTCAGCCGATTACATAACTTTCCTTCCTACTTTGTAGAGCCAAGGAAAGTAATATCTGGTGCGTAGCAACTCTCAACTTTCCACTGTCCCCGTAAATTTGACGACCTACTAGGCGCTATGTCTTCATTTAACGCATTTCTACAGGAACATTTACGGAGAACAAAATGTAGATGTTAGTTAGTTGAAAGTACTCCGTAAGTGAGAAAATTGAAAAACCGATCAATTAATACTCAACAAGTCTCGTTTTCCGATTTAAGGCAGTTACACGATAATTTTCCACTGAATTGCTATTTTCTAACTAAGATGCTGTATCATCAATCCGGGGCTTATAAAACCCTCCCACCTTCCAACATTCCTCTCTCTCTGTCTAAACTCCTTGCTGCACGTTACTCTGCCGGTTTAAATTGTGAATAAAACAGTTTAAAAAAAGTGATTTAGTGAGTCGGAATTTATAATTTGGCTGAATTATAACCTGTTATAGTTCAAAAGATAGATATAGAAATACTTGCGAAGAACAAAATGTGGATATAGGTTGCCGAAAGACGCTATCTAACGAATTTGATTGATCTTTCAAATTATCTACTACTAATCAATACCTATCTTTCCTTTTACATAAATATATTTGAAAATTCGCTGGGCGGAGAAATATGCCTGTGAAGCAAAACTAGATTTTTTACACTTCTTGGCAATACAGCTAAAAACGAAAGAAAGTATGTTTTGCAAAACTCATAGAGTATCTTAAAGTAGTCTACACCTATGTATTGTTATTCAAGTGTTTTCCCAGTCAGTCCATTGAACAAATCAAAATGTGTCGAAAATATTGCTTTTTTATCACAACCAAAATTTCCGTAGTAAGTGAATTACAGGGTTTTTTTCTAGCAACCTATACTCTTATTATAAGCCATGATAAATCGGAAAACGAGAATTGTCGAACTTACTCATTAGTGGAATTTATCGTTTTTCCAATTGTCTCAAAAATGGTTCTAATGATTTCGATAACTTATTGTTCATTGTAAATATTTCCGTAGAAATGCGTTGAACTAAGATACGGCTCCCATATACATAGAAGATCGTCGAATTCATTATTTAATTGAGATATTTTAAATGTTATTAATTTTGTTTAATTATCTCTATTTAAGTTTTTTATTATATATTTTATTTTAGCCCAGCTCATTCATTTTATTTGTGTTATACTTTTTATTCATTTAGGTTTCAATTTTTTTTTTTTCACTGATTATTATGATAAATTTATTTTTCTTTTTTCATCCCATGCTTGAAGCACTTCAAACCTGCAAAATTCTATTAGATGTCTTTATTTTAGTAATCTCAAGCTTAGGTGAAATAAGTACTTGCATTTCTTCATTATAACTTCGTGATTATTATCACTCGTGAGTGTGGATGATAATTGTGTCACATTCTTCAATTGTTTCATTTTCTAGGAAAATGGCAACATGGACGCAGTAACAGTCCCCGATAGCACAACCAGGCCGACGTTTGGCGTCGATGATGAAGTCCTCATGCAACGAAAAGATGGAAATTTCTACCTTGGAGTCCTCGTTAGGGTAAGCGGATATAATATTTCAATAAAGTACGTGATAATGGGTTTGCACACGTTTATAGTTCATCGCCCATCAAATATAATTTGCTTTGGAAGTCGGATGAACATTTTCTACGAGCTAATTTTCGTTTGTGTTTTTTTATTCATTCATTTTGCAGATTGATTGGTCCAAAGAGCAAGCTTTAGTCAAATTTGGTGACGATACGGAATCTTGGTCGACGTTTGGCCGATTGACGAGGCTCTCAGCGGGGACTGAATGCACGAAGTGCCACGAATCTACTGTAGAGCCAGCAAATGATATTCTAGTCTGTGACAGGTGCTCGCAAGGGTTCCATCAAATGTGCCACTCGGTAAGTACATTTTATTTTTAGTGGTTCACTGCGACTTTGTTGTTTGTAGATTCTAAAGGGATCTTCCTGGGACTGATAGTTGTAATGGCAAGATTTTATAGAAAAGATTTTCACGACTGTTTTTATATGCTTGGTTTCACTTTTTCTTTCTAAACATTCTCTGGCTCAAAAAATTATTAGTTTTCCAAGTGGAAAACTTGCTTTTTGCTTTTCTCGATTGATGGAGTCAATTCAGTAACATCCAATAAATGTATCCCTCCAGCTACACCAGAGGTAGGATGGTTTGGAATTGGGGGACACAATAAAAAAACTTGACTATTCCAACAGAATGTGCTGTTACTGATAGAATAATGTATTAAAAAATTAATATATTGAAAAATAAAAAAAGCTGTAAAATAGAATGAAACACTTAGCAATCAACCTTAGTTGAACAAGAATCAATAAATTAGTGTCGTTTTCTTTTTTGGAGCTACACCATTTCTGGAGGCGTTGGCCGCTTGATTTTAATGTTTTGAAAGTGAAACTTGGAATTCATGGTCCAGTAAGCCTAAGAAAGATATTACCAGTTTCTGCACAATGGATTGGTGAGAAAAAGAAGAAATTAAGTCCCTTAAATTGGCCAGTGAGTTCCTGTGAACAGCTGAAAGAGATAATCTGAGAAATTACGTTTCCCAGCTCCTGAAGTTAGCGTTAATAAAAACATTTTTAAAACTGGTCTGTGGGAGGCTGTTGTCATTTCTCTGGCGATCCAGTCAATAAACTTGGACGAATTTATTAACACGTTCGCTACTCAGTTTTTTGGTCGGGCGAATATGCTGAGTTGACTCTAAGCCAGTAATACTGCATGCCTTATGCGCTTGATGAGCACTTGGAATTCAGTTTCAATTTATTGGTTGACTGGATGTTTCTTATTGACGCTTTGAATTAGCAGAAATTCTCCTATCACAGGAGGCAACTAAGGGGAAAATGCTGCACAAATCACGTCAGGGTGGAAGCTATGCGAATGAATTATGATCATTGCCGAATAGACGAGAGAAATAGTTGCCAAAGGCACAAAAAAGGGGTAATACGGGGCTAACAATAGTCGCTTCTCTCGATGGCACATGCCCAGTTCGAAGGGGCTATAGTAAGGCAACAGACAAAACAGACAAAAACTCACAGAGGCAAGCAAATCTTCGACGATTCACTCATACGATGAGAGCAGATGATGGTGATCAATGTAATAACGGGGGTGATGATGGTGAATGGTACGACTCTAGAAGTGGCCAGAACATAATGATGGTGTGGGTTTGGTATGCTGAGGACCCAGTTGTTCAGCAAAACAAAAATTACGAAGAATAATGTCGCTTTGAGAGATATTCGAGATGACTATTTGAAAGCAAATGGCAATGATCGTCGGTGCTGTAGAGAAATATTCTCAGTAAGTTGGAGCAGACAGCACCTGCCTTCGCAGGCTTCCTGTTGGTTAGGACAATAACGATGTAGGCTCTGGATGTACTCGCTCTTCTGTAGTAATGAAAGGCTCTTGTTTTCCGAGCTATCATGGCTTACATTCCCGTTCAACAGAGAGATACAGAAATAATTGCGGAGAACAAAATGTGGACATAGGTTGCTAGAAAACGCTCTATAAGATTTTTCAAATCCAGTGAAACAGTCTCTTAGGAAATTATGAAAATGTTCCAAAAAATATTATTTTCTACGCATTTTGGTTTTTATCTTTGTTCAATGGATTGTCTGAGTAACATTTATTATTTAGGTTATTTAGGTATCGATTATTTTAAGACATTCTGTGAGTATGGTGAAAAGGTGGTGGTGGTGTGAGAATGGTGAGGTAATTTTTCCAAAAAGCATAATAAGCCTATTGTTGCTTCATAGGCCTATATTTTCGTTCACCAAATTTTCATGGAGATACTTAAGTAGTAACTAGTACAAGTTTTTGGTACATTTGCGTCTCCTAACCTCCCTTCCCTATTGATGGAAATTGCCCATGACCTTATTTTTGCGTCTACAAAAATCACGAACAAAACAAAAAAGAACTAGCTCAATCAGTACAGCCATTGTCTCACAAATGGAACTACAGACACACACGCGGACCATGCGCGGAAATAAGGTGTTTTGGATTCAGTAAGCCTCAAAACGTGAAGATCTGCAGAAAACCCAACTGTGTTTTGACGTGATTGCAATACTTTTCTTACCCCTCTGGGTCACGGAAAGTAGTAAAAATAAACAGCTCGCTTTGTCGCGATCATGCTGCCTGATGGGGTTGACAATATTGATACGGTGAAGTTTACGCTTCGATCATAGGAGTAGATCTGGCAGAACTATCTAACCTCTCGTCTGAGAGCGCATGTTGGGAATGAAGATCTTTAGCAATAGTTCTGTTACGATATAATAGTGATATCGCACCAAGTGATTCAGGAGTAAGTACGATATCAACCAAATTGGAACACTGAGTTTTATTCTCAATTACACTCGGGGAAGTTTTACCACCACAAACTGGGGAACTGCAGGCGACGTGGGAACCACTCGGTATCAACTACTTGCAGCGAAGTTTCGAGTGAATCGGGGCATTTGAGGTGCCCTATCAGCACAAATGCCCCGGACGAGCCTCCGCTGAATGGACGAGTTTGGTTCGTCCCGCTACATCTATCAACTGATTCACGTTCTCTGCTTGAGGGGTGGACCCTCGATCCACTTGGAGTAGGTATTCTTTTCTTCCTTGGAAAGGTGATATTGTGGGGTTTGGTCATCTGGAGGAAACAAGGAAACCAGCTTAGTGACAGGTCTGCTGGGTGTAGAGGTTGCTGTTATGACTACTGACGTGCTGACGAACGTCGCATTGATAAATCCAACCTCTGGCCTATTGAAGAATAGGCTGGTTCTGGTCTTTGAGGAAAACCGAGTCCCCAACCTTCAGGTCCAAGTTGTTTCGGATGTGGAGAGGTGTTTCTTACGCCATGTTTCCCAGACCATTTGCCAATGGTTCCTTCCTAAAGAGATGGTTCAGGAACTGCCAGAGGTTCTTCCCCAATTAGGAAATGGCCAAGAGACAGGCCTCGAATGAAGAAACAAGAAAATAAAAATAAACAGTTCATTTTGGCATTGACAGCGCAACACATCAGGAATAAATCGTTAATGAGTGAACTTTGGGTAGCCGTTTTTAGACCTTAGGAGATCCCAAGTAATCTCCGTCTTTGGCACAGTGATATTCTACCTTGCTCAAAAAAACAAAAACGATCGAGTTGATTGTTTAGTCTGGTAAATAAGTGAGATCATTTTAATTACACAGAACTGCCCCTGACACACCTAGCGTGTGATGAGCACAGTGACGTGGACACCCAAATATGTAGGAATAACGTGGTGGGCGCGTTTTGAGCAGCGAATGTGTTAGTGTGTTAGTCGCAATCACAGATTAGCGATACGTATGAAGTGAAGGGACAGACTGGCGAGCTGACTTAATGGATGGACTTTGGAGTTCCTCCAATGCAGAATGTTCTGTTCATTTACTAGTGGGTTACAGAATGGCAACAAAAGTGTGCATTGTGTAGCAACTCTGGTCTTGAGCTGTTGCTTCGTTCGGGCACCCTCTAGATCTCAATGGGGGATTGTTGCTTTTGTCAAGGATGGTGATGCTTTGGATCTTCCTGAGCTCAACTGTAGGCATAAAAGTTGATGTCTGGATCATCTTTTACAGCCCTAAATAGCTATACGTACCCTTGCACATTTGCACTGATGGGACCTGCTTACTGCACAACTAACTGGACCTCCAATGTAAAGGACATCAGTCATTACTAACGTGTAACACTGTTCTTGCAGTTACTATATCTAAACGTATGGCAGATGCATTTTGCCATTCAATTCTCGCATATAAATCCTCATCAACAATTTATTTATCTCGTATCCTCGTGCCTCCTATTTTCTAACTACTCTGCAAGAGAACTTCATTTTTAGGGTATAATTTTCTTCATCAAGAGATTGAACACAATCTTTCTTGTTAGTAGTCAGAAAGGAAAAACCCGATTGCTTCTTGACGTATTAGAATGAAGTAGAACTCTATTGTAATCCATCATGTTGTCTGGACAAGAATTGTCTTGAGAGCCATTGAGTTAGACGAAGTGAAGGTATTCATTGAAGACGCCTTAGAATTGACACATACACATTCCGCTACTCACATCGATCTTGCTCTGAGATGTTCTCCCATTTGGGAAAAGGGGTGGAATGATTGTCCCCCGTTATTCAGCGTTAATCCAGCACTGACTCATTCAGAGCACCTATTTAGTGTTTATCAATTAACAAACATTTCGTGTTTTTCTCTAATTTTTTGTTGCCCTTCTTTGTTGCAGCCTCCGATAACGGCCGAAGAACTGAAACTTAGCAGTAGTTGGGAATGTAGTTCGTGTCAAAATGGGAAACAGCTTGCATCTCAAAGGAGCTCTTCAATCACACCTCCGCTTAGTCTGAGTCCAGAACAATTGGAAACCCCTCCCACTGAACTACCAGAAAATGTTGCCTCAGAATGTCAGAGGAAAAAATTTTGTTACAACGTAAGTTGAGTCAGAGGTTTAAACATATCTTATAATATTATACGAGGTCTGATCTAAAAGTTCCAGGACTTTATCAAAAACGCTTTATTAAATTATCTTTAAAATTATTAAAAATTATCCCCTTCAAAGTACTCCCCTTGGCTACGCAAACACTTCTCCCAGCGGTGTTCCCATAGGTCCATACACGGGAAAACTCATCTCCTGGGATGCTGTATAGCTGCTCTGCGTTTTGTGCTTGATCTCTTCTATCGTCTGAAATCGCTGTCCTTTCATAGGGTATTTGAGTTAGGGGAACAACCAGAAGTCACCGGGAGCCAGCTCAGGAGAGTAGGGGTGGGTTTTCATGGAGTTTTTGGCCAAAAATTCGCGAATGAGGAGCGCGGTGTGACAGGGCGCGTTGTCTTGGTGGAAAAACCGCTCTCCTGTCGCCCACAATTCCGGCCTCTTCTGCCGAATCTTTTGGCGCGAAATGCGCAGGGTTTTGAAGGTAACGAAAACGATAAATTGTTTCACTTTGTGGGAGGAATTTGTGGTAAACAACTCCCTTTGCATTAAAAACACCAGTGAGCATGACTTTAACACTCGATTTCACCTGGCAAGCTTTTTTGGGTCGTGGAGAGGTTTTCGACTTCCGCTGAGATGATTGAATCTTGGTTTCCCCGTCGTAGCCGTAAAACCATGTCTCGTCACATGTGATGATGGTTTTCATGAAGTTCCCATTTCCAAAAGCTCCTGACAAACCTCCATTCAGTGGGCCTTCTGATCCGCCGTCATCAGTCAGGGAGCGAACTTGGTTGCAACCCTTCTCATTTCCAATTGTTTGGTCAAAATCTCCTGACACGACCCAAATGAGATGTACTCCTCCATCTCTCGAATCGTCAAATGACGATTAGAACGTACAAGGGCATTCACTTTGGCCACTTGTGTCTTCAGTTGAGGTTGTCCTGAACGAGGGTCATCTTCAGTTGATGTTCTGCCTCCCTGGACCTCTCAAACAACTCGTGGCACCGTGAACGACTCATCACATAACCTCCATAAGCTTTCAAAGCATTTCAAAAGTTTCCGTGAATGAGTTGTCCAATATCACTCAAACGCCCTGCTCTTCCTTCACCATGTCGAAAAACACGGAAACAACAAAAGAGGTTCCCAAAAACATCTATAAACTCGGACTGGGGAAGGTTGGAGCTTTAAAACAAAAAGGAGGTTATTTGGGAAGGTTCACACTAAAACTTGAGCGCCAAAGCAACCCTCTCCGTCAACATGAAGGCGCGCAATTCAAAAAGTTCTGGAACTTTTTGATCAGGCCTCGTATGCTGGATAGGTCCGTGTCAGTTGATAATGCTGGTAGTTATTGGTTTGAGATGCTGATGATTTAGATTTAGAGTACCAATCATGCAGAGTGTAATGATGTTGTAGACTCTTGAGGGTTTGGTGTGCTGATGGCTACGTGAATTTTAAAGCTTTAATTATCCTCGTGGTTTGGGGTCTCCTTCCAGTTTTTGATGCTGATGATTGTTCTGAGATGCTGGTGACCGTGATTGATTGGTATGTCGATTACCTCGCTGATTTGGAAGGCTTAGGAGAGAGGAGAGTGGTGGTTTGGATCAGCTCTGCTCATACCAATTTTTTACCCAAATTACCCCCCCCCCCTCTCGCATGGAACAATGGCTTTGTGTGTTTGGAACTATGATTATCTGACGTGTTGACGATATTGATGGATTGCTGATGATCAGTGGGTTGGAAATATGATGATACTGAGCACTTGAACGAGAGGAGTTGATACCTTGAAGTGTGGCATCCCTGACAGTTATACAATGACCGTGATGGCTGGAGAAACAATGATAACAGCTTTACCTGTCGATTAATGATGAACTTTATTATTTTTTTTTTTTCGAAGATGTGGTACCCAAAGTGTAAAACTTTATAGAAGGCACAATTTTTAGAAAAGGGAAAGTTTTGCTCATCAGCTAGGAGTGCGTTAGTGTTCGAGTAATGAAACATGCGTTGTATTTCATAGTGAATTACTGACGCCTACGTATTCATAGTACGTTGGTGACTTGCATTGCAGGATTAAAACTAAAACGAACCCACTATTGGAGGTCAAATTAACCGCTTTACCAATTCTACTCCTTCTATTTCAGGTCAATGATTTGCATTGGGACATGCAGCATCGAGTCAATTCAGAAAATAAATACTGTTATTGCGGGCGAAGTGGAAAATGGTTTTTGCAAATGTTGCAGTGTGGAAGATGTCGTCAGTGGTTTCACGCCAGGTGTATATTAAATTTACGAATGCCGCTGCTCTTCGGTGACAGGTTTGTCAATATAGTCAATTATCCAAATTCAGGGACGTCGCGTAAACTAATTATTGAGGTGGCTGGAGCAAAATCGAAAATGGCCAAAACGAATGTTTTGTTCGAGGTTTGATTGTTTATGTTACAGTGTTTTCGTCAGTGTCTGTTCTCATTCTCCTCTCATTTCTGTGCCCCCCTCCTTCATTCAGTCATGTTTCAAACGTTGCCCCTCTGATTTTCTATCGGAAAATCCCTCAATTTTTCATTCAGCGTTCAAAATCTTGTGTCGTGCTGTCCCCAATCTCATAATACGTGGCTCTGAAGAGGAAAACGTCAGCCTGGGAGCCCGAGCCCCCCTGTCAACGAGTCGACAGTTCCCTTCCTTTCCTTAAACTTTCTTAAACTCGCCTGAATACAACCTGTCGATTTAATACAGCCCACTTCAAACATTTGTAAACCTTTAATTAGCGTTTCCTGTGTTTATTATTTCTAGCCAATATGCAATTTCTTACAACCTCGCGTGGTTTCAACACGGACAGTTGAACAGATATAGCAACGAGCTGATATTCGATGGCAAATTTCCACTCCAATCAACAATTCGTACCCATCTTCCCGCCTTTTTACTACATTTTTTGGGGTACGTTTAGCTTTTTTCTAGTCCTATGGAGGAAAGATGTGTAATCGGCTGACAACAAATTTTGATTGAATTGTCTACACTTCTAACTCCGAAAAACAACACTAGGCAAAAATGCTCAGTGTGTGTGAGTTTGTGAACGCAATTGAAAGAAAACAGGCTTAATCAAATCGGCTCCAATTTGATATTGAGCATGACGTCAATGTGAGAGCAAATTCGACCCAAAACTAACTATAGTTATCATAGCGATCAAAACACCAAATTTTTTTTTTTTTTTTTTCATAAAAACTGCGATGACGATTTTGAACACAATTTTTATATCAACAGCTCCAAATAACACGACAATACCCTAAAATTCTCATATGTGGGGGCAGTGATAGCAGCACAATAAATTACCGACCGAAACTACACTTTGACAAAAATCGATTTTAACTCAGTTTTTTCCTTTCAAACTCAAATGTAACTAGAATCTTTAAAAAAATTGACATGGTAGTCCAATCAAGTACCTAAACGATGATAGTTTGATAACGCTTGTAATATATATAGGAGATACTCCAAAAACTCCGGAATTTCAACCCCCACTGTTTCACTTTCTACCATTTCTCACAGTTTTTGCCCAATTAGTCCAATACAGTTAATGCGATCCTTCTCAAACATTCACGTAGCATTCGTAACATTCACGTATTTTGAATCGCCTGTGAACTGATTGCTCAATAAAGCCCTTGGCACAAGTAGGAGAAACACAATAAATTCCAAAACCATAAGCACCTCCTGCTCCATGTAGAACGTCGTTGTAAATGGAATAACAAACGATGCAAATTTATTACACAACGGTTTGTTGTTCTCTTGCACAGCTTGACATAGCCTCACACTTCCAAGACCATCCCATTCGGTTCAGCATCGAAAAATGTATTAGTAAACCATACAAAACGTGACCTGACTACAACGAAACGATGAAAACTAAATATTCCAGGCCCTTGTAGGTAATTGGCATGATGTGGCGAGTCGAGCTGGCAGGTGGTTTTAATGAGATGGGAGGGGTGGGGAGGAGTACAAACGAGGAAGCTTACTTAAGCTTTATTGTTCCACGAGTTCTTTCAATTAGTAGACTTTGGCTCACTGAAATGACTGTGATTTCACTGTTTTCGGTCTAAACACAGCCGTACTCCTCGGAGCATTGTTCCATTCGCCCTAGCATCTAAAAATACCTAGAAAACGATACCGAACACGGCGTATTTCTTAACCATATTTTGCACATAACAACCATGAGCTTCGGCACACCTAGATATGAAGTCGGATTTTAACACCTTTAAAGGCACAAAAGACCCAGACGGCAGACAGACATTGCAGATTTGGAACCCCGATGTCTTGAAATGTAAAGTGTCAAATGTTGAGGGGGGATTGTTAAAAAAACGTCCTGAACGAAAACATAGGGGTGTTATCAGAATGAATAATAAACCAAACCTCGTTTTGATTGGTTGCCTGAATCAAGAGAATCGCCGAATCCACGTGAGGCCAACGGAAATTGTGTGATGCGCCGCACCATATATTTTTAGTGTCATTCCTAACTGTATTTCCTGATTCCTGCCAAATAAATAGATAAACTTCCCAAACATTTGCGCTCAGCTCCTCTACAGTTTTCGCACATTAGTAGTGAAATTAGTATAAAAATAGTTGTTGGTCCTCTCCCTCCCCACGCCGTCATAGCGACGTCCCTGCGAATATTGCTGTTATAAAATTAAATCTCGTTTGATTTACACCTTTTTTTTTTTTGTCGCTAGATTTTTTGTTTTTATTTGCTCGATTTGTAACGCCGGTAAGGAATTTTTACGACGGCTTGAAGTCAAATGGCTCGATTTGGTTCACCTGGCAATTTTCAATCTAACGCTTTCGAAAGCGGTTAAATATCAAGACGTCGACGACGATATCGTGAATTTTATTAACGAGCATTGGGAAGATTTGCAGCTGCCAACGAAAATGAGGGAAACTACGCTTCCCGATCGAAGGGATCACGTTCTCTCGATGTTGAACGCCAATCGTAACAGGTAATTGTAGCTGGCTTTTGATTATAATATGTTTAAAAGGGCTGAACCACACTAAAGAACTAAAGCGAGGCAAGTCAATGCATTTTTCACGAATTGTAAATCATTTTGTCCATCTCTTTAGGTTTCGGTATTCGAGGGAAATGAAAAAGCGGACGACAATGTGGGGCTTAAAGCACCGAGTGCCACCACCGACTCCAGTTTTTAGTTTACCCCCAAATAAACCACTCAGTGATCAAATTTTGAAAGACGCATGGCATAATAACGCTCGTCTTCAGTTTTTGCCCACTCTTTTGAGGTAAGTAGCATTTTGCATTCGATGAATCAACTGTAGATAGAAGTCTCTGTACGTTTGTTTATAGTGCCTGTACGTTCTAAAGTGGCTTTAACGCTCCACTCCCAGCTTGCGAAAGCTGTATCTTTCTGAGCTCTGTTGACTGTCGTTACTTTTTGCAATCATCGCTTAGTCGATTTCCATTTCCGCTTAGATGCTGATTTGCACACAGTTCGTTTACGAGTATTTGCATTTCTAATTGGTGATTGAAAAGTTGTCGGGGGTCTTGAATTATTGAGAGCTGTGGATGGGAACGCTATTATGAGAAAGTGGCGGAACTAAATCCGCTAGCATTTGATATCCAGCGTGAAGATCAATTGTGGGGTAGTGAAACGAGAATTTGAGTATTCTGATTCCACGCAAATGGTTTGGCTTCGGCCTCAGCAAATGTTGTGTGCTCTAACTATCCTGTGGGATCAGCTTAATGTGTAGGTGGTACGAAATATCTAAATCACACGCTGAATGACGCACCAGTTCTGTGTCGATTACTTGTACAACCTTACGCCAAGTGTAATGGAGTACTGGAATGATTTACAATGCGCATTGTACGCTGAGAGCTGTCACTTCATGAGATATCACAGTTAAGAACTGACGCCTCAGAAAGGCTACCATTTATAGCGCACTACCCTGACTATTGTTTCATGTAGTGTACTGACTGACTCCTATTAAAAGCACCGGGCGATTGTGGTCTAGTGGTGAAAACATTGGTTCATATAGGAGCTCTGCGCAATTTACTGTAATTTTTGCCTGAGTCAGCAGCTCTTTAAAAGCATCTCCAAACTACCTCAGTACAATTGGCGCCCAACGTGGGGCCGAACTTCTTCATTCCATGAAAAAGAAGAGGCCCAAAGAGAAAAATACAAAAATTAAGAGAGAAATAATGAGACGAATTCTCGGGTCCGGGATTCGCTGATGCTGTGAAAGTTCCAGCGCGAAGGGAAATAAAATGGGCGACGCGCCTACCACAATGTGAAAAAAACCCTGCAAATTATTACACAACGGTTTATTATTCGGATAATCAGCTTGACCTAGCATTAATGCTCCGAGATCCATCCTGTTCGATTCAGCATCGAAAAATATCATAATGAAACCCAAAAAAAGGTCGAAAGGACTGAATCGTAATATTAAAATAAACAAAAAAAACGAAAGTATCTAGAAAAAACTGAATTTTAATATGAAAACATGCACGCTAAATATTAATATCAAAATGTAACCAAAAATCTATGAAAAAAAAAACAAAATGAGAATGAAACGAAAGAATCTAAAAAAATTGAATCGTATTAAAACCAAAACGTCGGGGAATTTGGAACTGGGGCGCTCGAAGCGAACCCGGGGGGAGTCGAGTGTTGGGAGGGAAGCGAGCGGGAGGCGCGTTTTTTGCCCATTACAACCACGGGCTTCGTCCGATCGGATTGCCGAGATGGCGGGCACAACTAGATACCAAATCGGATTTTTGGGCGAAAGAACGAATTTTTTAGACCAAGTTAAAGGCACAAAACGGCCCGGACAGCGGACGGACATTGCAAATTTGGAATCTCCATGTCTTGAAACGTAAAGTATCAAATTTTGAGGGGGGGTTGTAAAAAATTTTTCGTGACCGAAAACATAGGGTTATTATTCAGAATGAATAATAAACCAAAAGAGAGATTTCCTTGTAGCCCCCTCGTTTCTCGAATCAAAGATTGGATTTTCCGGGGATTCGCTCAACTGTCAAAAATTCGTTCCTGAAAAGAGTCCGCTCCAGGAGCAGCGGCTAAAGGCGAGGGGAGAGATGTACTGACTGACTCGTATTATCCTATTGGTTAAGACATTGGTTCATAATTCTCGACGTAAGTCGGGGATTGTGGATCGGATCGGAGCTCTGCGCGATTTGCCGTAATTTTTGCATGCGTCAGCAGCTATCCAAAAGCATCTCCAAACTAACTCAGTATAGTCGATCAAACATAGAAGGGCAACCATGATCCCTGCGCTATGGTGCCACAATAGTGCTTGATTTGGTTTCAACTTAGCTTCCCCAGTGGAGTCGAGTTTGTAACTCAACTTGGTAATGGAATTGTTACAAGAAAAAATGACGAATCAAATCCAACTGGAAATGTCACATGTGGACAGAGGTCGAGAACTTCTCGTTTCTACAGAACAGGTAAAAAAGGTGTGAAGTGGCCAGTTCTTCCCGCCATGCTACTTTCATGTCTATTCCTAAGGGGGTAGCAGGGCTGGCCTTTTGTCCATCTCTTAGCTCCGACACTCAGCTGGGGTGTAGTTCCCCGTCTTTTTACATTCTACCTCTGTACTCTAAGTAAGCGTTTATTAAATTGGTTATACTGTTGTGGGGGCACCACATTGAGCAAAGTAAGTACAAAACTAACTCTGCTTATCATAGTGGGCATAACACCAAATTTTTTATTTCTTTAAACGACTGGCGATTTTGATTAGATTTTTAGTGCGAACAGACCCAAACAACTGAACAGTAATTTAAAAGTTTCATTAATGTGTGGAAGATGATGTGAGCAGCACAATTTAAAAATATCTGGTGCGTTGCAACACACAACTTTCCTTAGCACACAACAACAACATTCACTTTGTACATGGCCAATTCGATTTAATCAATTCATTTATCACTCAGTTAATTTGAACTTGGTCAAATAACGCTTTACAGCAGCAGGAAGCGGTAGCGCTTACAGTTCCAGATTTTATTGTGCTGCTCGTACTCATTGCAGGACCCATATTGAGCAATCGGTACACAGATAATTAATGAAGCTGTAAACACGAATTTTTTGAAGTGGATAGTAATCACTTTTGTGGAGTTATTGGGTAATAACTGTTAGAACTGGTAGTAAGCGAAACGGGCGTAGTTGAAATTCAGGAATTTCTGGAGTGAGCCCCATGTATCTCATGAGCGTTTTTAAACACCCACCCTTTAGGTATTGGATTGGACTACAACACCAATTTTTCTTAGCATTCTACTAACATTCCAGCGGACTTTATAAGGAAAAAAACTGCGCTAAAAACGCTTTTGGTCGAAAATTTTGATAATTTATTGTGCTGCTCTCGTCATTTTCCCACAAATGGGAATTTTATGGTATCATTGCCTTATTGAGAGCTATCAATATAAAAAATTTAATCAAAATCGTTTGAGCCATTTTTGAGAAACAAAATTTGGTGTTTTGATCACTATGATAACTATAATTAACTTTCGGTGGATTTTGCCCATACCCTTAATTTCGCGTCCCATTGTAACCTGTAGGCTAGACATCAAGTTTCAGCTGATTTGGTACGGTTGTTTTATCTATAAACCGCGCTAAAATCGATTTCGACGAAAATTTTGGTAATTTATTGTGCTGCTCTCGTCATTTTCCCACAAATGGGAATTTTATGGTGTAGTTGCCTTATTGAGAGCTATCAATATAAAAAATTTAATCAAAATCGTTGGAGCCGTTTTTGAGAAAAAAAATATTTGGTGTTTTGATCACTATGATAACTATAGTTAAATTTCGGTGGATTTTGTTCATACCCTTCTTTTGGCGTCCCATGGTGAGCTGCGGGCGAGATATGAAGTTTGAGGTGATTTGGTACGGTGGTTTTCTCCAAAAATCGTTCACAGACACACATGCACACAGACCATTTTCCCAAATAGTGTTTTTCGGACTCAGGAGGGTCTGAAACGTAAAGATCTGAAGAAAACTCAATTTTTTTTTCAGCCGATTACATAACTTTCCTTTCTACTTCGTAGAGCAAGGAAAGTAAAAATTACAACTGCTTTGGTAGTTCAATACACTGATATTATAATTATTTCCAACGCCTGACGAAATTCAAGTGTTAGGTCATCTCCACCCCAAACCCTTGAATTGCATTCCATATTAGGGAGCAAATTAAAGGTACACCTCCTCTCCACCAGAGTTGTTCTAAATGGAGATTTTTTCTGGAAGACTACTGCTGCCAAGGGCATTATTCTAGCGAACCTGAAATAGTAGATGGGTTTCCCAACCACCATCGCTCAAAATCGGGATGCAAATAAAAGAGATCGGAAGAATACTTGTGAGGCTGACATTCCAAGTTGGGTCAGGATCTCGAACCACTTCCATGGAGTCCATGTGGGATGAATGTAATGTAATGAAAATAGTAATAAGGGTTACACCTGTTATGGCTGGAAAAATTAAGAGGTGCACGATGGCATGGAAGAAAGGAGATTTGGAAGGGTGAAAGGAAGAGGTTGCGCCAATTAGAGGTCCAACCCCTCCCGACCCACGCAAGCTTGACAGCAAGGTGCCCTCAGTGTTGTACCACACACCGCCATATTCCTCACCCTTGACAGTTTAGGAACTGCAAAGTGCAGAATGAAAGTATTGAGAAATACGCCTCAGGACTGAGTAGCTATTCATAATATCCTTAACTCGTGATCTATGTAACATCTTTGTTTAAATTGTTTTTCAGCCAAGAACTACCTTCGAAACGTTACGATTTATATCCGGACTGGGAGAAGAAGGAAGGTAGTTTGCCAGGCCTTGAATTACTGCACGTTGGTAGTCGGCCTTTGATACTCCCAAAAGGCGTCCCAGCCACTGGACATAACGTAAGTTTTCCCTTCGCCTGTTCCACCTCAACAAACCCCCCCCCCTTTCTCTCTGACAACCCCCTCCCTTAATAAAATTAAACCGATTTTTATTCAAAATTCCATAAAATTCCGAAAAATGATCACAAAAGACGCTTGTCGAAGCTGGCACTGGACCGCTCCGCTTGCCATTTGACGATGTGTGTTTAGTTTTCCAAAATCATAACCCGTGTTTTGTTTTCTTTCTCATTTTGTTGTGTTTTTTCTCATTAATTGTGTTTCCCGTAACTGAAATGACGCTTGTCGGTGGTTTTTAGGTCTGCATAAAAAGTTCCTCACCTTGCTACCCTGAATCAAGGGGCCAAATTGAAAGGAGATTAAAAGCCCAATCTTTAGAAAATGATACAATTTTCAGATCAAGGAAGTCGAAGAAGCACGACGACAAGGTGGTCTTTTTGTCTATAAAACGGAAAACGAATGTTTTTTGTCTTTTCTTGTTCTTTTGTTTCCCCCTTCAGTTGCTCAATGTTGCTCTGCCTGTTTCTTCCGTTCCCTTTGTTGGGTTCCCTTCGATTATTTTTGTTTTGTATTTTGGGTTAACGCTCGTATTTTAGTTGAACCCTTTCCCTCCATTTGGTTTTGTGCCTTACTTTTGTATTTGTTGTGAGCGAAGCACTGTGCCCTGAGCAGCATGAGACTCTGGTGTAGTTGTGGGAACCTAGCGGGGCGTACTTACTGAATTCGTTTTTATTGTGTTTGAACAGTAGTAATCGTGAGAAGTTGAGCGAAGTCACTTGAGCCATACCGATATCCTCCAATCGCAGGCTTGGAATATTAACCACCAAACGCTAGCTTTCCTGTGTGTTTATGGATTGCTGTGTTGTAAGTTCTGTTGAGGACTTAACAAGTCCCTTATGGGAGTATTGACAGTTCACCCTCTCACTCAAACCGAGCATTTATTCACGCAAACTCATTGGGAAGGTTGACTGAAGTGATTTGAGTTGATAACTGTAACGCTAAAATCAAATGATCCTTCCCGAAGAAACCAGTGGCTAGTGAATCCATCCAATATTGACTCAATTCTATCTTCAAACATCTAAGCGTTGCAACGTAAGCTATACGTACAGGCTTTACTTTGCAACGGCTTTAATAAAAATATCAACAAAAATAATTAGGTGAACTCAGTTGGTATTGCTGGTTTCTCATAAATATCATGGGAAAGTTTGCTTTATGTCTACTATAATGTAATTGTTTCCTACTTTACAATCCTCACACGAGAGAAGAATTGAGCGAAAGAGAAAAAGAATTAATGAAAATCTCAGAGCCCTGCGGCACATGCAGGTGAGTGGTACTGATGATTGCTAAAACCCGTATAACTTTAACATGGAAAAAATAATTTATCTTAGGTTTAATTCCTTTTGAGCGAGGAGCTTGCTCTCCCTCTGCAAATATGACGGATGAATCATTGTGTAGTGGTGTCTGAAACTCGTGGCCAGGTAAAGTTGTGCCGAGGGAATACGTTGGGTGGTCAGCAGGCATTTTTCGTGGTAGAGTTGCTCAGTTCACAGGTGGTTATGTTATTGTAGATACAGTAACTACAACCATACTTCTTTGGCTGTACCTTTAGCTAGACAACCTTACGTATTACTCAAACACAATAAAACCGAAACCAGTTTATAACTGACGTCCTGTTCTCACAACAACGCAAAGATGGGATTTATTAAGTAGAATTTTCTTGCTAATCCGTAAGTAACGTCACATTCATTTTCCTCCTCTCAATCGTCCGCTCGAAGGTGTAGAAATTTGCATTTGGTGTTTGTTTGTTTTTTTCTCAATAATTTTATCCCCTACCTAACATTCCTCTTTGGGGTTCTTGTGCTTTACAGTAGTTGTTGTTGTAGAGTAGACTTTTTTTGTAAAAATTATAATTACAGTGTAAGGTCTGGCAATTGGCTGGTGTATTATACTGATTATTGATACGCTGTTGGCAGTTAAAAGCCAGATGTGGAACCCAAAATGTGAGCTACGCTGTATTAAGATTTAGTGTTTGTGGGGAAAAGTCTTACACCACGTATATAATGGTAAAGGTGGTGTAGGAGCATCTGCTCAAGCTCATCTTTCGATGTGGTAGACCTTTCATGCTACCTGATCCCTATTGAAGGCTGATTGTAGGCTAGTGGTTAGGCCTGACAAAACAAATGCCTAGGAAATTTCAGGGCTTTGGGTCGCTGTAATTCTTACCAACGAAGCCATCCCTTCCTATTTAAGTAGGGTCATTAATTAACAGGAAGCCGTAGGCAGTAATTAAGTGTTAAGTTTTGAACTTCATCACAGTAGAAGCAGAAAAATGGATAAGATTGTTGAAGTGGAAAGCGTGCTCTTCTGAATTCAGCAGTTCACCTTCTCCAGGGAAATATTTTAAACTTTCACTAAATCGAGGGGAGTTTATTCGCAAGAAGGGATATATGAACGCGAAGAAATACCTTCTGAGCAGTGATACAGCCATCCTGAAACTGCAGAAGTCCCAACCATAGGAGGACCTAAGCCAGAAATGGGACATCCAGTGGCAATAGCCAACAACAGTTCACCTCTTTCAACCATCTGACAGAAAAAAGGAAAAGTAGCAGGGGGAAAAAATGCAATTGTACAATAAGCAGCCAAGTAACAATGCATACAATACAGCATGGCAACAGCAAGATTCCTCGGGAAAAAAAACAGAACTGAACGCCACATGACCTCAAGAGAAGTCACACAAATCACAGAAAGAAGGTAAAAGGTAAATCAGGCAGGAGGCAGTGCAAATGGCCATGTCTAGTAAACCGCTGACTTACTATCATGGAAGAAGAAAGGACCACTAATGAAATGTGAAACTGTGACATGTGCTATGGACAGTACGACGCCCACCAGGTACTATTAAAAAATCTACACCTGCACAAAACCAATAATGACGCCCCAACAACTCTGCTCAATGTGCAAATAACACCATAAAGGTATATGATATAATTGTGGTCTGACGTCACAGTCTGAAAGGACACGGAAGGGATGTGGCCTCAGAAAAACCTTTTGTACAGTTATAATCTGTTAAGAGCAGAGGGAAAAAGCAGTGTAGCATGAATCCTCGGTGGATTTGAGATTCACTGTTGCAATGTGATGTGAGAGTAGAATTGAGTGAATGAGGTGTGATGCCTTAGCAGTTATGAAACACCGTAGTCCCTTCATATCACCCTATTTAAAGATTCTAATTAAACCACAAGATTCTTAGAATCTTAAACGGATTTGTGGGAGTTTACTCAAGGTCTCAATCATTCCAACAGTGCGGTTAAGGTGAAGTTGTACGCCTGACTTCTCGGTCAGGCTGTGGTGATTAAGGAAGTTATTTTCCAAAGATACTCAGGTATTAGCTCAGAGCTAAGGGTCGCTCTTATTTTGGGCAATGACAGGGCCTGAATTCCTCTCGCAAAAAATAGGTGTAACAGGTTTTGACAGGAAAAATGGGAGCGCAGTAATTTTCGAGAGCAGTGGCAACAAGTAACGTGAGAGTAAAACTGGTGGAATGCATCACACAACATTCCTCAGTCACACATAAATTCAGCGGTTTTTGTCGCTCTATCAGCTGACCCTGCTCGGTTTTCACCCCGTGTATATGAACTTGGTAAAACTAGACTTATCGTTCTGCTTTGAAACTGTAAATGGTTAAGCGAAATTAAGTAACTGGAACAAAAGTAAAGTGGACTGTATCTGTAAGCAAAATTAGACTAACTAAACTTACCACTCCTGGGCAGAAGGTGGGTGCGTGTCGAACTATTTAACAATAAAGGAAAGGAGAGAGAAAAGAACAAAAGGAGTGTAGTAGTTCAGTATTGACGCAAATTGGAAGTGTTGGTGAGGATGAAAACGGACACGGGCGCGTTTTCAATACTACTAAATGAGCGAGAGGGGTGCTGAATGGGCAGTTGAGATTGCAGTAGGAGTACGAAACCGTTAACGATTGACATGGAAAGGCCATCTTTCGGAAGTCAGACGCTGAGTGTCGAATGCACAACATTCCAAAATGTATAGGATTGCGCTTAATTATGCCGTAACCTTCATTGAGAAACCAGCGTAAAAGTAATTTATGGGTCTGTCAAAAGATTTTTTATACTTTCTTTGGCTCTACGAGTACAAAGGATAATTATGTAATTGGCTGAAGAAAAAAAATGTTTTGAGTCCAAAAACACTATTTTCGAAAATGGTCTGTGTGTGTGTGAGCGGCTGAACGAAATCAGCTCAAACTTGATATCTAGCCCCCAGGTTACCGTGGGACGCCAAAATCCGCTCTAAACTAACTATAGTCCTCAGAGTGATCAAAGCACTAAATTTGCTTTTTTCGCAAAAACGGATATAACAGCTTTGATTAAATTGTTTGTATAGACTGCTCCAAATGGTGCATAAATATCATAAAATTCTCATTTGTGGGAGAAGGGCGAGTGCAGCGCAATACATTTTAGAGCAATTTTCTGTATAACGATGCACTCTACTCAAATGTTACTAGGACCTTAACAAAAATTAATGTGGTAGTTGTGTTGAGAGCCTATACGATGAGTGTTTAATCGTTCTCATAAGATATACTCCAGAAATTCCGGTATTTCAACCCATGCCATTTCACTAACTTTTATCTGATGTATTTATGGAACATGATTACCGTCGTTCAAAAAAAAATCTCATTAATAAGACTTATCTGTGTACTGACTCTCGTACAGTACCACAATAACTGGAACTGTAAACGCTACCACCGTTTTGGTAACCACGATAAAATGAATTGTGTAAAAAATGAATTAGTAGCAAAAGCCATGACAACCGGTGAATGTATGTAGAGCTCAGGCAAGTTGTGTTTTTTAAGGTAACTGTGTGCAGTTGTGGAATTGTGGAGAAAACGTGGTAAACATTTACACGTGTTGCGTTTTGTTGCTATTAAACCTCTGCTGCTAGGAATTATTTATCGGACATGTCACACGTAACACGGAGGCAGTGGGTATTCTTTCTTTCTTCCCCGTATAATACTAGCCAGGGGTATGCTTCTTCTTGGTGGATTCATGGAGGGAGGGGGGGGGGTTGTGTTCTGCCACCACTCCTCTATGAAATGGGTGTAACGGGACCCCCAAGCCCCACTCATGCTTACCAATGCCATTTAGGGTGTTTTACGTGGAATATGGAAGGGAGGAAATGAATCAGATCCTCTGGAAAAGTGTGTCCTTTGCGGTTGCTTGAGGTCAAAATGACCAAAAGCAAGAATACTTTTATTGTTGTATGAGCCCATGAGGGACTATTTGGTAGTTTGTCTCTTCAGTGTTTAGATTCAGACGAACCTTTGAACGAAGCACTCAAATAATGAAATTTCCCAGTCATTTGGTTGTTGTCGATGACATTAATATCCTTAACACCTTAATTTAGCAATTGGCTGTCAAATACTCGCAAATTTAGTTTTACACGACTACGACTAAGTCTTGTAATTTGAATATTCATCAGACCGCCCATTTTCATGTAGTCAGATGGACTAAGATGTCAAATTCTTATTTTGATCTTGATCTTTCTCAAGGTAGATGAAGGAGACTCAAAAATCGCATCATCCCACAGCTGTGTACCCACCAGATCAGATGTTTGTTGAGAAAGATGAATGTCTTGACATGCCCAGAAGGGTGCCTCTCACTTTTATACTCTATAGAACAGGAATTGGTTCTTTGATTGTATTCTCTTGTGTTAGGATCAATGTTCCTGAAAATAGCCAGTAGTTGCATGTTCCGTGTATGTAGTGCCCCATTTTGCTTGGCTTTACGTAATTTAACTGTACTTGTTCAGTTCTAGTAAGCTTTTCGTCAATATTTAGATCTTTGACGTGTACACATTTCAATGGGTGCCAAATCAATCGCGACGAATCATTAATAACGTTATGTGTAGTTAAGTCTAAGGTTGATATACCCCTGTAGGTAAATCTAGTCTATCAAACAGTGAAAGAATGTGCTAGGAGAATCCATCTGACTGTCTAGAATGCTGCGGGAGTGAGGCACTCCAAATGCTTTATCTCAGGACCAACTGACGAGTTGCTCCTGATTATGCAGAAGAAGAACTTACGGCAGATAGTGGGGATCATCCCCAGACATTGCAAAATGAAGCCCATGTATGTTATTGGCATAAGCTACATCCCTCAGTCAGGTGGCATCATACATATGATGTGACCATGACCTAGTCCAGTGCCAAAGACTTGAAATGGAGCGGTTTTTGGTCTTGAGTACAACTTCCCCGTGGGTAAACATTAAAGAAGACTCTTGTGAGGTTAAGTCCTGTGAGGCATTAGAACTGGCACAATAGGGCTTTAGACTGCAGTGCTCATACCAAATAAGGAACAGTCGGAGTTATATATAATGAAATAAAGGGTAGGTTTTCATTAAATGGATCTTGCGCAGAATATGGATTATATCCTCACCGTTCAAATTTCCTAGGGGATTCTATTCACCATGAGGAATGTTATGTCATCTCGAGATCAGCTGATATAATTTAAGGAGTCTTCTCTTTTAATGCTCGTGGTTCACTTCTGAACTAGTATGAAGAAGACACTACTTAGCTGTTTGGGGTGACTTAGGTTTCCATCGGCTTCACATACTGCTGGTACCTTTGTGCACAACCACTCAGAGTCTACACAAATGGGGGCGCTATTTAACTATGAAACCATTGTGCCAATTAATGGAGCATGGTTTCAGTATTTTGCTCAAGTGTCTCCCATTGAATGGAGAATTCTCTTACTGAGCATCCAGGAGCAACTAGTGGCAATAACTGGCCGCACGCAAAGTGCACATCTGACTTACTATCCAATCTGTAGCAATTGTGGCGCATTTCATGTGGCATGTAACTAACCGCTGTTACAAATATCCATGTTCACTGGCTAAGGCAATCAAAGTCAACTATTGTTCCCTTGAATTTCAATGGCTTTTTGTAATCTAAACAATTCGTATTCATGATTACAAAGCGTTAATCCACCGTCCGTCTAATCTGGTAACGTTTCCTTCTATTTTCTGTGTGATTGGCCTCACAGGGCTCCTCAACGGTTACCTTGAAAAATACCGTGTAGACCCTGAAATCCAATCCAAGGCCTTCTGAATTGTAATCCAGAGTAGAACCATTACACTATCATTGAGCCCCTTCTCTTCAGTTGGGTTTGTCACTCAGGCTGCAGGCTGAGCTTGGCTTGTGCTTGCCACGCCAGCCCTACTATTAGCCCCCTAGCCTACTATTGCCTGGCCTTATTAGCCTTACTATCCTCTACAATTCTGGAGGCATGAACGATTTTAAAGCCTTTTAGTGCCAACAGTTTAAAATTCCAGTATCTCATCCTTAAGGGATTTACTTGGGATGGATGGTGGCTGCTAACCTGAACATTTTCTCCCAGTAACCATTCGCACTTCCAGTGCAGGCACATCCCCTTTTGTAGCACTATACTTCCAGTGGTTGGTATCAGTTCCAGTGTGTGTGGATGTGCATGTGTAACACCTCGTCATCTAGTTAATATTCAAGTAAAAGAGTTTTTTCATTGCGTTGAATTGTTTCAGAGCCCTCGAGAGTCCCAAGACCTTCCTCCGACTCCGCCGTCATCCGAAAGCAATTTGGAAGCGCCCCCTAATTTACAAGACACGAGCGGCGATGAAAGCTCGTCCCGGGGGACTCTCGATTCTTTTATACCCCCTCCGTTGGATTTTGAAGGGAGGAACAATCCGTTTTTGTCGTCGCTTCCTTTGGGTTTAACTCCAATCGTAAGGCCGGCCAAGCGAAGGCTGTCGGAGAAAGACATCAGGATCACGAGTAATGGAGAGGTTCGTTTTTCATTCGAAACGTGTCACTATTATTCAGTTGTAATTTGTTCTAATGTTGCAGTGCTCGTCACACAACTGTCCTCATCTACTCATGTGGAACTGGTAGCACTTGAGATTCCGAAATTTATTAAGTTGCTCCTACTTTTGTCACGGCCTGCATTTAGTGATCAGCGTCTAAGAAATTAGGAAGGCCCTCATGGACATTGGAACCATACTCCGATGTGGAAGATCTGACTGTGCTGATCCGTGCACTCTCGATCCACCAAATGAAGACAAAAACGCATCAAGCCAACTGGGCCAATATTTGGGCAGCCATAGGCTTCCCCTTGAGGAGCAAGTCAAGAGTCACTATAGGGGAGAAGTGGCAGTTGAGCAGAACACTGGACGACTCTCTTCCATTTGAGACACGGCTCTTTCCCTTCTTTTATCTCGAAGACTCCATTCTGCACGTCTTGCGCCATCAGTGTGGAAGAAAATACTTCCACACAAGAGCCCTTCCAGTTTTGACTGCTGCTAAGCAAGCTTACAACCGTTTGTGAAGAAGGTTCTGAAAAAAAACTGTGGCCTTTGGTTGATCTTTCCCTTCGAAACTTGCCACCTACGTAAATAGTTACTCAGGGTCATACCTCCGCATGTTGACACATGGAATACATCTCTACTGGGAGACTGCCTAAATGACAACCAGACTTACCTCCACTGGAATTCAGTGAATGTTAAATGAGCGCCCATGCGTGAAACTGGAACCTCCATGACTTATGACTAACATCTTAAGAGTGTTTGAAAAGAAATACAAATTTCGAAACCGAAAAATAGACATACAAGTTTAAATTTGAAGTGTTACGAAGATTTGGAATTGAAGGATTGTTCATTCAGAAAATAATAATCAATTGAAATTGAAGCGATCTATTTACCATTAAAATCAAATGCATACGGACGTCCGGATAATAATATATTAGTGGATATAAAATAAATCAATTAAAATTAGGGGTAATAAAAATAAAGATGTCCGAATGTCCCAGAGATAGAAGAAAGCAAATTAGAACGAAGTACCAGACTGATGATGAAAGTGTCTGAAGTCTTCTCTTCAACGACTCAGGAAATTCCGGGTTGAAGAGATTAAAACTTGGGATAGTGAAATATCCTGAAACTTCAAACGCAAAGGAAAGAAGTGGGCGAACAAACGAGTCGGTGTAGATGTGGTGACCGAATGGGACGGCTCACGTACCTACAAAGCGAAGAACGCTTCAGCCAACACCAACCATTGGACTTACTCAGCGTCGAGTAAACAAACGGGAGAGAAATTATATTCAATTCCCAAACAGTGTTGAAAAAATCATTTTGATAAGGAAACGGACCTGATCAACGTCTACGGAACCGTCAACATGACTTTTTTAAAGAAGGGTTCGTGTTTGCAGTTCTGACATTGTGAAGTAAACTCTTGAAAAATGAGTCAAAGAAACTCCAAACGTCCGCGACTCGCTAGGAAAGGGCCAGAATCTGCATTAAAAGAACAAATAACGAACGCTTCAGCAGTCCATTTGAATGAACCTGTTAACAGTATTCGTACTAAGTTTGGGAGGGGTCTGTACGATAACAACCCAATGAAATTGGAACACTGAGTACAGTTCGCAATTACAGTTTGTAGATTTACCAATACAGGAATGCAGGCTACAGGACGCCACCTTGACGAGACAACAGCCCCATTCTGACTGCCGACACCAAAGTGTCTAGTAAATTGGAACGTTTAAGGCGCCTGGTCAGCACAAATGCCCCGGACGAATCTTCGTTAAGTCGAAGAGTTGGGTTCTTCCCAGTAAAAAAGGACCATAAGAAGCATCTTTTGATTTTCCCCCTGGTGGGGGGCGTTTGGACTCATTTAATGTTAACTCTAGAATTGTGTACCAAACCCTTTTTCTCATATGTTTTTGTTTATTTACACAAACTGGGATTTAGAGCACAAAAAATAAATTAGGTACCAGCCTCGTCGATATTGCCAATAATTAGCAAGTAACAGCAACTTTATCTGGTAAGTTCGGAATATTGCGTTCTGCTTCTGTACCCGACAAGAAATATTAGTCAACCAATGCACATTGCAGGTCTGGGCCAAATCCTCACCTTTCAATTCAAATCGCTCAAGGGACTCGCGAGCGCAGGTGACTCGATTCACTTTCTGCTGCTGTGTTAATTGTTTTGGCGCCCACCTTGCGCACAATATTCTGAATCCGAAAGTCAGTGATTGTTTCGTGCATGAGAGATCTGGAGAGTTGTGGAAACATTGCAGCAAGTTCATCAGCTGTCAATTGGGAGTCTTCACAAACAGCATCGTTGTGTACATTTGCTCTTCTTTCGCTGAACTCACGACACAACTTTGTGATAAATCCTTTTGATCTTTGAAAAAATTTCCATCGGCGTTTTACCTTCTGCGACAAGAAACCAGATGATGGAGCGCACCTATCACTTGGTGGGATTTTTTATCGACATGTTTCACACAAACGGTCACTGTTGGGTGCACGAGAGGGCGAGCTGGGGGTCGCAATAAAACTGAAACTCGGTGAGCATGAGGAGGACTGTATTATACGTGCGTGCGGAATTGAGTTGAGATGGAGTACAAATGGGCGACACAAGGGCAGTACTCGGAACGCGTGAACTGGCGCGGTCAACCGTATGAGAGAGTGAGATGTTACTGGGGTGGTAGTTGGAAGCAGAATGATTTTGTAAGAGCTCTGACGTTGATAGGAAAATGAAATTGGGAGAAAGAAATAAAGAAAGGGGAAAACATAGGAAAGGGGGCTGAGGGACCCGCAGCTGAGGGATTCCCGCCAGTGAGGGGCAGGTATTGAAATAGTTGGAGACAATTAGGCGGTCGGAGACAATGAGACGGGGAAGTCCGAGGTCAAAGATTCTAACCACTTTGACGCTTTGCGTTGAACAGTCACCACAAAGTCAGTTTGAGTACTACCGAGGTCATTCAGTGCTCGTTGTGTTCAGGAGGACCTCCTACATCACCTAATGTGACGAACATAGGAAACAAAAATGTCCCTCGCTCCTCAGTACTCTTACTTACTTGATGTGCCTCGTACATCATCGCAGTAATCCAAATAATGTCGGGGGGGGGGGGGGAGTGTATTTGCTAGTTGCCAACTGTAAAACAAAACAAAAAAGTATGAATAATACCTAAAATTGTCTACATTGCAGATCAAACGACGGAGAGTTAGAAGGGGCTCAAAACTTCCCAGTCGAGGAGTTCAAATGGGCGACAATTTTCGCCGAGTGAAACGCACCCAGTCGGGGCCGACAACTCCCACTGCCTCGCCTGTCAAGAATGGCTCGACCACCGCCTTCAACGTCGATGACCTCAAACACACGGTTAACAGTTATTTTGGAGCGGTGAACCGCATTGCGTCCGGAGAAAAATTCACGATTCGAGCTCGTCGAATTCTTCCAAACGGTAAAACGCAATATCTTATAGACTGGGGGTGCTCGCCCACTTAATCTTGATCAGAGGCGAATCATAGGTCCCAACTGCGTACTCATGAGTTACCTGTATTTTTTTGACTGAAACTCTCCTCCCCCCGTAAACTTTCTTTCTTCTTTTACTTCCTTCGAACTTTGACTGATTAGTTTAATCCCTTTTTCGAATATATCACGCCGTATTTCAAAGTTGTGCGAATGAATTTGTCAAGTCGATTTGAAGTCAAGTTGAACCAGGCTCGTTTCAAGCAATCGGATCAGGCCATGGTGTTGAAAAGTGGGCTAAGAATCTATCAAACTCGCCCCTCTTCTATTCCTCTAAGTCATGCCACCTCTTAACCTTGCAAAATATTGCGCTAGCTGATTTGAAATGTAGGAAGTGAGAGGGAGGGGTTCAGAGTAGCAAAGTGATGAGTTAGACCCTGTATCGGTTATCATGTGCCAGTAAATGCGCACTCCAGTCACAGCTTCATGATGTAACACACCTAGAAGGCTCTTCTATTTGCCTCTGGACACTCAACTGCGCACTGTGTCTACAATCTTCCTTTTCTTCAATTAGAATGTCTCGTTGACATCCTTGACCACCCAAATCTTCCAGTAAGTTTATGGAGCTACCATGCATTTTCGTGTTGTGTGTGGAAGGGTTGAACCTTAGGAGCAGCCTTGTTTTTCGTTCACTGGGATGGCTATTGTTATAGTTATATTTTTAGACAGAATGTAGAAGTATTGACTATTACTTCTCATGACCACTTTCCCATGGCTGTTCAGCCATTTAATACTGAGCTTCTCAGTAACAGCTGATAGTATTGTTTGAGATGTCATCGAGTTGAGGATGCAGTGCTAAGTTGTCTCCATCTTCAGCACGTGGTAGTGTACAGACGTCTTTATTCTCCAAGCTGTGCAGTTCTAGAGGTAGTTGTTCCCAGCTAAAGTGTGAAACAACACACTACATACCTATTTCGAAATGTCAGTAATTGCCCACAGGCTTTAAAAGGTTGGATCTACTCATCCTGACGTCTGTTTTTGAATAGGCAAGAATTCAATTCAGAACTTTGCTAGGCCAAACGCCTCTCAGAACAGTTTACAACCATTGGCTTTGCTTCACAGTTCTCCAGAGTAGATTTCGTCTTCATTTGATTTTTTTCCAGAGATAGATGGAAGCCCAGCTCTTTTTTGGCTTGAAATCCCCCAGCAGGTCTGTTCTTTTTTCGAAATGGCTGTTCCTTAACACTCGTAAGAGAGTTATATCAGCCACAAGTCATGGTTTCACTGGTGTGCTGTGGAGGTACAGCAGCTTGTCATTTAAGCAGTCTCCTAGTAGAGAGCTGTTGCCCGTGTGTCAACATACGAACGTATGACCCTGACGCAACTGATACTCGACAGTGTTGTATTGCTAGACAACTTCTTGGTCAATCCTGAGCTATCCTGAACTCTTAGCCATACAGACCTTAGACCTCACGTCTCCATCAATGTTGTGCAACGATTCAATGACAGTAAATAGAGACTGTGTGTGAATGTTCAGGGCAAGACGAATCCCTACCTGTCAGGGCTGCTTTAAAATACTCAGCCTCTACTTGCTGTATTAGGAACTGCTTAGAGATTTCTATCGTGGCTGGTTCTGTCGTCAGTATTTTAGGGTTGAGAGAAATTCAAACAATATTGGTATTTAAATGTTACGGACAAAGTAGTGTTATAGAACGGATTCGGGTCTCTCACGATAATAACTTCCTTCCTTCGTAATACCGGTATATTCCGGTCCGTTCCACCAAATGTATAGCCCGCAGATAGAGAGATAGAAAGAGCGAAGTGAAGTCGTAGGCGTCTGGAAGAGGAGTAGGCCGATCATCTCATTGCGTGCCACGGATCCGATTTTCCTAACCTCCCAATCGCGGCAATGCGGTCCCCCCTCTCCCTGTCCCTCAGCTGTTTTCTTCTTCTTTCGGTTCAATCGGGTCCGATCTGCTGCAAGGAATGGCTCTGCCCGGTAAGTACGGCTTCCCGTTCCAGGTCACGGCTTAACCCATTCAATGCGGATGAGGTAATATTACCTCATGACACTTCACTCCTCCTACGTTTGAGGTAATATTACCCCAAGGCCCTCTCGCATCGCTCTGTATGTTTTCGTATTCGAAGGGGGGATCTTCTACTTTTGGGACTGCAGTGGGATGGCATAGCCTTCATTATGATTTTCTTAGTGCACCAGTACGCGCCGTTTTTCCGTACCTCTTATACCTGAGCCGCAATACACCAGAGAAGTACACACTCGAAAATCCTTTTTTTCTTCTTCAGTAGGGGAGTATAGAGCGCTAGGAAGGTCCCACATTGAATGGGTTAACCCAATCATGCCTGTAACAGTAGCCGTCTGCATCAGTTCTACCTGGGTCCAGGGCATCCGTCAAGCTACGAATTATCACCCCCATTGCACCACATTTCTCAATCTTGTTCCTTTGACTTGAAGACGACATGCGATCACTTGAACTTCCACATATCGACAAAATCAAACTTATTGAATTGAAAGTTTAAAGTACAAAAAAGTGACTATACTCATTGTTATTAGACGTTGCTGTAACAGTTGTAACTCCAAGTCGCGCTTAGTTATTCAATCGCAAAACGAAACGTGAACACTTCATTTTGAAAAGGGGCTTGAGAGGGGGGGTATGAGAACGTCAAAGCCTCAATTTGTAAAAGGTGCGGGGAAGAAAGTAGCTATAACAGCCAATATTACCATTTCACAACCACTAGGTGGTTCCAGTACTGTTTGGTGGTTGCACCTTGGACTGTAGATCGTCATACTGGTACTGCGAGACCTAATGATTATGGACAGGAGCTACACACCCTGTTTACTAAGCCCCCCACCCCCTCAATGATTACATAACTGGGCCCGCTTTGGCAGGTCATTAGTAGAACTGGCATTACAGCACATAATCGTATGAGTGCTGGCATTAATGGCATTTATTACCAGATTCTACGTATATACAGCTACACGCCCTTGGACCATGGACTGATCAAGGCCATGCCAACCCTCAATGATTTTCGTATCTTAGTCAGCAGTTTATAAAACAATTATATGAGACTTCAAGCAGTCTTGAACATTATCTGTTTATCGTGTTTGCTCTCCAGGCTCATGTCTTGGCCAGTAAAATGGGCGTTATATGTCTCAAGTGGCTTAGAACAGGAGCTAGATGCTCTAGTCACCACATTAGTTTCACTGTCCCCTATTATGGTCTTGGTCAGACTCTAGCTCTCTGGCCTTCTATGACTATTGTGGCCTGGTCAGTAGCAGAAGTTCTTAAAACTGACATTAGATAAAGTGGATAGATTTAAGTGCAGTACACACTTTGCAAGATGACTCGTAGGCTCACAGAGCATCACACTTGCAGTACAAGACCCTCTGGTGGTCTTACGCTCGAGTTACTCACTTGGGATCGTGACATATAGGCTCAGCGTCACTTAATACTACTGCAAGATCTTTAGTAGGGTTTGCAACAGTGCAATGATGACACCTTACCTTACAGTGCATAATACTTGCACGACGAGCCTCTTTAGTGGTTTCAGGCTGAAGCTATACATTCCAGTCAGTAACTACCAGGCAAATGGCCCCTGTGGAACTCCCTTTAGGACACGTACAGTCAATTCCTAACATTCAGAACTACTCTTCTTACCCACAATGGGGATGAACAGAGTAACAATCTGTTCATTAACTCCAAATAACGTTGGAAGTACAACTTGGTTGCCTTTACGTATTTCTGCTCAAAAGCTGTGCTTTATTAAGCCCAATTCCTCCCTGTTCTGGCCAGTGTGGACTCACTTCAGCCCATTGTGTCCAGGACTCCAAATCTGCCATTCTCTCAATGACACCCCTCTTAAGCTCCACTTTAACCTCGAATCCTTTTATCAACTCAACTCATCAGAAACAAAACTATTTATAGCTCCTACACAAATTTTTGTTTTAGTGGCGAACACCCAGTGTCGCCTCTCGTAGTCAATTTTCACACTTAAACCCTGAAAGGATGGTTCTGTGTGGCAAATTAGAATCTGGTAGCGATATTTTAAATGGAAGGGGACTAAGTGAAGGTAAACAGCAAACAAAGCGGATTTTCGCGTTAATTATTGTAAATATTAACCATTTTGTGTATAGTTTACAATTTGTGTGTAGATGGATGTTTTGTACAAAATTGTATGTCCATACTTGGTATGTGTATTGCGTAGTAAAAAGTTCCTGCGAATTAGGGGAAATAAAACATTAGTTGGCACACAGTTGTCTGGTGCAGACTGACAAAATACCGTTAAATCTCCGTAAGTTTCGTGTACGTAAGTTATGACTTTTTTAATGTTAGAAATTTATGTGTTCAGCGTGTTGGCGGATATTTTCTATTTCTTTTGTTGAATTGTGTTGTTAAGTGTTACGACAATGCGGTAACTTTTCCGTAGGAGAAGACATGTTCATTTATTTCTGCCCCACAGAGCCTGCCTGTTCTAGAGAAGCAGGCTAAACACTGGAAGCTTTTTATGGATTGCAGGATTCCTGTCAGAGGGTTATGGTGTGGTTGCTACGAAAGAAAGCAGACGTGTACCTTGTTCTACTGAGGTCTGCCATTCCTTGAGAGAGCAAAACTTGCTTTGAGGCCTTTCCGGCGTCTGGAGCTTTTTGTTTATTGAGACCTGCCACCAATTATTGGAATGAAGCGCGTGTTTAGGCATTGGTTACCGTCCATTATGATGACGCAGACTGAATATCTCTAGCTTTTTCTGCCCGGGCCTGCAACGTATCTGGGAAGTGAAGGCAGAATTCCATCAGTTGATCCTCTACAGTGTCCTACACCCATTCAAGAGGTGATGAGGACAAACAACAGTCGTTCTACTGATACTCTCTGAATATGCACTAGTGGTGCTGTGCAGAGTGTACCAATGTAAGCTGAGCCTTCAGAAATTCTCAATCATATCCCGTGAGCCACTCAGGAGATCTAGGACACTGTTAGTTTTGACTGCACTAAGCCTGTTGAACCATTTAGAAGGAGAGGGCTGTAGTGTTGAGCTGTTCCGGACCGGTGGGGAGACGGTTGCGCCTCGGCCTCCGTTTTGGCCTATAGCAACCCATCAGCCTTACCATTCATTTCTTTTCTTGTCCATCCTCATCCAGTGATTCTGGTCACCCCTTTTTTTCTTTCTCTTTGACTGTGAGGACACTTTCCCCTTAGTAGTGACACTCCTTCCAGCGTGGCTGGGAACCGCCGGCCCTCCTGGCATCAGTCATGCCTCTTGGTATGTCCAGGCTGTAACTCATGGCAGAGCCAGGTTTTCGTTGGCTGAGACGGAGATGTGCTCACATAAGGGAGCAGTTAGTGAGTATCTCAGCGTGCTTGCCACTCTTCCGTCATCCACTCCCTTGCTGCCTCTTGCTTGGCCTGATCTTCATCTACCAGCTAGTTCCCGCTTGATGGGGACTGTCACTCTGTTTGGCTTTGTGACTGCAATACGCGTGACTGCATCTAGGTACAGGCCTAGAAGTGGACAGTTTGCGATCACCTGCAGTGCTGCTGTCAGGGCGATGTGGTACGACTTTGTGACTTCTATGAGGTTGGCCCTCTGGATGCTAGTGATCATGGGTTGAACCACCAGTTAAAGGCGCTGTATGAACAGTTGGCAGGAACACCGTATTGTAATACTTTCTCCTGACCATGTATGATGTGCCCCATTCTTCCCAAGACTGCCTCTTCATCATCCCAACCAAACTGCTGAGCTTAGATGAAAGGTAGAACTTCCTCAGCGTGACACCAAGGTATTTTACCTCTCTCTTTACCAAAACCAGCGCATCCCACAATGTTAAACGCCACCGAGCGCTGTGGGCTGTTGTTGTATGGCCACCATCTGGTCAAGTGCCAGGGTGAGTCTTGCTTTGCGACACCACCCTTGGCCTGCTACTTGTCCTCTGGCTTCCCGAGGTTCCTGCCTGGTGCCCCCCCCCCCCATTCACAACTATTGCACACTACTCCCGCCTCCTCAAACTTTCTCATTAGCCCACTAAACATTAGGTTCCAAAATGCAGCCCCGAAGACTGAACCCTGGGGGCAGCCTCACTCCATTTTTCCTTCAGCTCCGCCACTGAGTCCAGCTAGGTACATCTTGGCCGTTCTGTCCCTAAAATAATCTCATATAAGTTTGGGGGAACCCACAATTTTCGAATTTCCTCCATGAGCTGTGTTGAATGCCCCTGCGATGTCAAAAAATACTGTCGGCACCTGGCGTCTTGAGCTCCCTTATCAGAGTGCCCACTGCATCTTCAGTACTTTTGCCCCTAACCCAGCCAAGCTGCCTGGTGCTCCCTCCAGCTGGTCCCGAATCCTGTGGTAGATCATATTTTCCATTATTTTTCCTCCCATTGAGAGCAGGCTTATAGGTCTGTAGCTACTGGGATCGTCGGCCTCCCTGTCCTCTAATTTCAGTGACGCTTTAATGGCCGCCAACTTCAACCTACTTGGCATACTTCTGGACTGCAATGCTTTATTATAAACGTCCAAAAGAGCCACCCTGTAGGAGTCTGGGCCCTTGATGATCATGGTCATGTCTACTCCATTGTCTCCCGGCGCCTCCCCCCTCCCAAATGTGCTCATCACCAAACTGGGCTGTTGTTCATTCAGGAGGTGGAAAGCTGTGTCTGAGTCTTCTGCTGTGAGACCTACCACCCTTCCACATGATGTTGGCAACGTGCATTGATATATTTCTCTCAACAACTTTCCAGAAAGGCTGAACGCCTCCAACTATTCATGCATTAACTCCTGCCTCTGACGTGCTGTGCCTGCTTTCTATGGTCTGTGGAAGCTATTAATTTAGAAGGCGATGGCCCTTGCCAGTTCCCGGTTCTTATTAAGAGAGCATCTGTAGAACGCCTGTAGCTATTCTTGGTTCGTACACTAGGTCTTGTCACCCATCCAAGAAATGAAGACTGATTTCCCTAAAGCTATTCTTACGCTGAGGCCTGTTCTTATGCCAATTCAGGAGGTTAAACCAATTCAAAGGGTAGAGATAATCTTGTAGCCTTTGCAGTCTCTTCCAAACTATTTATGCTCCTGAACAGAGTACTAGTCCAGCAGGTGAATACTGATGGCAATGTTGAAAGTTGTAAACCTTAGATTGCTGAGCTGGAGCTGGCCAGCTTCCCTGCAGGTCTGTTTTTCTCTTATAGTGGCCTTTCTTGAATTCTCGAACTGAAATCTTGCGATCTACAAAGAGTTTATCAACAACAAAAAACTTACATTCAGGTGACCTAGCCACCCATTCACGAAGTGTACGGACACCATGAGCTATTCCAGTGACCACCCTTGAATGCTGACCATTTAATAGGTGACTGGAAATATTGGGCCTATTTCAGTGCTCAGCTGCATAGCACAACTCATCAACGACCTTGAACCTATTCGTGCTTTGCCCGCGGGTTGTTGCCCATCCAGGATATGAAGGCAGAACCCCTATTTGCACCAATTCAAGAGCTGGTCGCTCTATTCTTATGCGTACTCTGTGGTACACTTTTGAACTGGTTCCCATAACCTACAATTGCTTTTACAATTGTCTTGAGTACTTGAAATGATTCCAGAAATCTTATTCTGTTAATTCGGTACCCACTAAATTCCTGTTGTAAAATTTCACTCTGCTGTAGATTGAGAATTCTAAAGGTAAGTGGCAAAGCTTGGGACAGAAATATGCAATCTTGCTTTTATTAAGTAACTAAAAATCACTTATCTGACTACCAAGTTTATTGAAGCAAAACTGTACCAAGTATAGTCCACATCTGTGGTTCTCTTATATGCCCTCGAAGTGATTGGCAGGGGAACTGAATCCGGAGAGAGATGTAACAAGTCTTGAGGTATGTTGGTTTACCCTTAGTGCTCGTGGTTTACTGCATTGACTGTGTTGAACCTCAAGCGGTAGTCTGGTTTGTTTTCAAGAGCTTAAAATGTCACCGTTGAGCCAAGGAGGGAAATGAAACGCGCGAGCTAGGCAGAGGCTAATAAAACAGCTTTAGAGATAGCATTATAGTGGTGGTAGGCAGCCTGTTATACTAAAACTGGACCAAGCCCACCACCAATTTGCCCAATTTGTTTTATTTGATATGTACGTCAGCCTGATCTAACTGCTCACTCGTATCATTCTCTCATTTATACTCAAGACGCACAGGTAAAAAGGTGACTGACACGTACATCTCCCAGTATTAAATAACGTATAAGATTTAATAATCGACAACGCGTTCCACGTCAGTTTTTGTGTGCTATTTTGTGCACACAAATGTGCTGGTTCCTTTCAACATCAAATCGTCCGCCAACACCGCCATATTCCAGCGTTGTTATACTCATTCTATATGCTCCATTACGTCAAATGTCCTCGGAAAACTGACTAACTTCCGATTGAGTCGCTCCGCTGGGTTTAGTACCAAGTCACTGCCGTTTGAACTAAAAATCAATTTAAAGTAATTTACTCAGAAATCGTCGTTTTGTGTGTTAAGTGTTTTGTGACGGTAAAATGAGTTTTGAAAGACTTCCTGGCGCCGGGTTGTTGGTTTGTACTGCGCAATTTGAATTGGCTTCATCGGGTTTGTGTTGTGAGTTTATGTGAACTCTTTAATTTCATTATCGTTGCAATTTGTCCCTTTAGGAACTAGAACCAGAACCGAAAAACGGAAATACCTTCCTGTCAAGCCTGGCGTTTAATAGGAGGTCTCCTCGACTCTCCTCCACCACCTAAATATATTGGGGCTTATTCCTAGCACGTTCAGGGTGGTTCGTTTCGTTCATTTCCCAGTAGGTTCTTCTAGTCAAGAGCAGTAGGCTAGGCCTAGGCCGTACATTACAAAACCTTCAGAGTGCCTTACTTACTTACTGTGCTCTTAGTAACGCTGCACAATGAGGCAGTGGCCCCTCAACTCAGTTTTTGGTGTCTCTCCTATCTTTATTGTTCACAAACGCTTAATAAAATTTAAAGATTTAAGTGTAATAATAACAAGTTTGTTTTTGTTGAGCAAGGGCTACGTTAAGCTTTTTAAAATTTTATATATTGATAATTTTTTGAAGTTTTATTGTGCGAGATAAGTTTTTTAAAATGTGTATTTATTATTCACGAGTTACATTACAGCTTTTTAAAGTTCGTGTAATAATTTTTTATAAATTTAATCGTGCGAGATTACAAAAAATGAAGTTTATGTACTAATACTTTTTTTTAATACTAATGAGCAGTGTTGCGTTACAGTTAGGCAATGGTGTAGGCATATAGAAGCAACATGAGACACGTTCAGTCGTAGCCACTCAGTGGAGTGCAATCAAATCAAGTAGGGCCAGTGCCAAAGGCTTGATAGGAAGCGATTTCTATTCTTTGGAACAATTACGCCAGAGATGAACACTAAAGGAGGATTTTGTAAGAGTGCGTTAAGTTAAGAGTGGCAGGATAGTATACGATTGTTGTACTTGTCAATAGATGTGCAGTCAAATTGCAATGATAGTAATTGTCCTGTGTAGACAGAGAGCTTTCTTGCTCCACCATGAGCATTGAGGGTACAAAATTTGTCTTTCCCCAATGCCTTAGTTTCTTAACGCGCGGGAAAAAGCGGTTTTTTCTTTATGCTGCTTTGGTCTTGTCGGGTCATTTCAGAGTTCCTTGTGGCATTAGATGAATCAGGGATGCTACCACTTGGTGGTGTGTCTCGCTCACATCATCTATGCAGTTGGTTCTTGATTAGCACTTTTCTCATTGGTTGTTTCGTGCTTCATCACCGCTCAACCAAGGACATTCCCTAGCTTGAGGCTTATGTCCTTTCATTTGGAGCTACGTGAAGTTATGTAGTGGTGGACTCCTAAAGGATCCACGAATTTTAAGTGTGTGTAGAGGTAGGTACCTCCCAGAACTGTATGGCACGTTTAGTCAAGTTGGTCTTTTTGCCTCTCTTCGATGACAGTTCTTCTTTCTTGTCCTCTTCACCCCACAATCTTGCTGCATCCCGCCATTTACATATGGCCGTACCGGGCAGTGTGGAAAGTCCAGAAGCGGTATTCTTCTTCCTGCAGGATACTGGCCTTGGAACAGGAGGCTTTATATCCTCTTCTGGGCAGTGGTAGTTAGTGTAACTGGAGTGAGACATCCTACACCCCTATTGATAGGTGAATACAAGTCTTCTATAGGCCAAGGGTTTTCCTGTACCTTCTTTCACTCCTTAAGAGTTCAAATGCTAAAGTTAACGTACCTGTTAGGTGAGTCCGTCTCCTCTGGCTTGTGAGTTCAAATGCTTTTCTCCTGGGAGAACCAGCAGTCAGGGATGCGATGCCTTGCAGGGCAGGTATTTCCTGAAGTTGTTGTGGCCTATCAGTGGGCCAGTTAGTACAATTGATACTGCTATTTCCTGATTAGTTCCTCGTCGATCATGTAATTTGTTACTGGGCCTTGAGCGTGAGACTTATTGGTCTTTGTTTTATAATTCTCACCCTGTCAAGTCTGTTAACCTCTACAGTCCTTTATGCGTTTTAGGGATTTATATTGCCTGCTAGCAGTGCTAAAAAAAGAGGCAGAACCCAACTGTCTGTTGTCTTCCATAGGTGCAGGCTACCACCATTCTGAACCTACCAGCCAATTTACCACTCTCTTTCTTTCCAAAGTAGTTGGAAGCTGTGGCCTTATGAGAACTGAGAATGTGCGCTCCCCTTCCTTTGCATTGAGTGCCAAATGGCCTGACGCCCCTCAGTTTTGTATGCATTAAGAGTTACACCAGGCTGCTATCTAGTCTTTTGGAAGATTCCAGATACTCAAGCCTGTCCCCATTAGACCAATCCGTAATGATGGATTCAAAGGTCCTGCAAGGCAGACAATGACAGTGTTGAGCTTTAGAAAGAGGTACAATGAAGTACCTTTCCCGCTCATGAGGTGGAACCACGCCTGTCTTAATGTTGTGTGACTGCGTAGGCAATGCCAAACCATACTGCAGGTCTGTAGGGTCATTATTGTTTAGGATTTCATCTTGGTCCCTATAAAGGCACCAGATCTTCACAGTGCCAATTTCTGTAGTACTCAAGGCCCATATATACCTGTTGGCATTTCTAGTCGATTTCTAAATAGCTAACATTTAAGGTTTAGAGTATTGAGAGTTTGTTCTGACCAACACAGGTTGTTTGAAGCATGGCAGTCTTCACTGTGTTCCAACTCAGCCAGTAGGGACCCATTTCAGCTCTTTCTAATACGAGCACAAATGTACGTGTTCTACCTCAGCACCCCACCTTACCCGTGTCGTAGTCATACAACCACAATGTTACCCTCACTGTGAAGTTGCTCCATCAGTGCTTCTTGTCATCCAAGCTCTTGAGTATTTGTCTCTTATTCAAACAAAATGATGCCCCCGCGTTCTCCACTTTGCAAATGTATCTTTCATCTCAGTGACTACAAAGGCCATATGTGTACCGTGTACCGTCTGCTGCAGGAGTGTCTACTGCCTGCTGTCTCTGCTACATCCTGTAAGCTCGAGGGCCGTCTATCCTTTAAAGAGCAAAGCTAGTAAACTACAACACTCTGACCTGCGCATGATCAGTATAATGAGGTACATTGAATATTCTACTCTTAGTTCAAATTTGTTTGACTACAGTTCAGTAAATTCAAACAGTCACAAACAACCGATTGACCTTGTGCGCCAAACCTATTGCTCCTGTTCCTGATTTTATGTGCCCTTTCCAACATTATTGCGCGTGGAACAGACGCGAAGTTTTATGTATTGGTATCGTCGAAATATTTGCAAAAGCTGGCACCCAACTGCTGCTCCGCCTTTCGCGGCAATTTATTCAATCATGAGCTGCACTGTTAGGTATCAAGATACTTGAATGCACCTGCCAACTTCTGACTTTTTTCTTGTACACAAAGGTGAGTGATTTCTATTTCATGGCTCAAACAGAGTTGCCAACATGTTGTAAAACGAATTAGAATTGTGTTCACAATAACTAAGCGTCTGTTCCTCGCCCAAATCTCCTCCGCCATTTGAGGAGCAAACAGCTAAGACTTATTTATATTTATTTATTCTTTGAGCTGAACACTAGTTTTATTGAAGAAAAAAACTGTTATTTTCGAAAGGTTCAATTATAAACTTATTTGTAAAATAACGGTCGTCTAAAACTTCTCAAACGTCAATTTATACTTTTTGTTGACTCGTCTTTTTGGAACTGGAAAAACCTCGTTCGTCGGTCCAAAATTTTATTCGCTGAACTTTTGCTGTAAATGGCGAACTCACTATGTTTAACTGCTGTTGAGAAGAAGGAAAATAAACTTGTATATCACTGTATTGATGTTGTACAACCTCACTTTATGACTTGACCTGTAAATAGCGGATTTAGGGTCGATTAGGAGGAAGTTGGCTCAAATTATTATGTGCGATATTTGAAAGACGAATGTGTTGGATATAGAAGATCAAATGTTCACGTCATTATGACGCCACTTGAAAGCCTTTCCGTCGCTTCTACAATTTGGAAAGCTAGTCACACGACTGGAATGTCCAAATTCTGGGGTTGCCTGGAGGGGAATGAATCGGCGTGGAAACCTCAGTTGGAAGCCGTCATTTTTTCAAGTTGACTGTGACAGTCCCATAAAATGTAGGGACTATTCGCCTACAGTTTTGGAATTTATTGTGCTGCTCATACTCATTGCAGGATCATTGTTGAGCAATTGGTACACAGAAAATTAATGAGGCTGTAAACACGAATTTTTTGAAGAAGGATAGTAATCACTTTTGCAAAGTTATTGGGTAAAAACGTTTAGAACTGGTAGTAAGCGAAACGGCGGTAGTTGAAATTCAGGAATTTCTGGAGTGAGCCCCATGTACCTCATGATACCTGTTCTTCTTAAGTTTGATCGAAAAAGTTAGAGCCATTTTTGAGAAAATAGGAATACCGATAAATTAATATTCGACAAATCTCCTGAAGCACGACAAAAACTGTCAAGGAACGTTTATTGAGAACAATACATAGATATTAACTGTTCGAAAACCCCCTGTGAGTTTGGTGAAACTCGTAGCAGTTTTGCCAGAAACGTATTTTTGCTTCATAGTCCTGTATCTCCGTTCACCGTATTTTCATGGAGATATGTATGGAGAAGCTAAGTTTTGTACTAGTAGAAAACAATTTGAAGGTTGAATCAAAATCGTTTGAGCCGTTTTTGAGAAAAATGCGAAAAACCTCGGTTTTTGGTACATTTTCGTCCCCCACCCCCCTTTCTCATTGACCGAAATCGCATATAACCTTATTTTGGTGTCTACAAAAAATGACAAACTAAATAAAAATATCTGGCGCGTTGCAACACACAACGTTCCTTAGCTCTACGTCAATTCACTTTGTACATGGCTAATTCCATTTAATCAATTCATTTATCACTCAGTTCCTTCGAACTTGGTCAAACAACGCGTAACAGCAGCAGGAAGCGGTAGCGCCTACAGTTTTGGAATTTATTGTGCTGCTCATACTCATTGCAGCATCATTGTTGAGCAATTGGTACACAGAAAATTAATGAGGCTGTAAACACGAATTTTTTGAAGAAGGATAGTAATCACTTTTGCAGAGTTATTGGGTAAAAACTGTTAAGCCGGCCACACACGTAACGGTATACATGACAGGTAAACCTGTACAGGTCACCTGCGCATGCAAACCGGAGCGTGTGTGCCAGTCGCTGCAGGCGAAAGTGCACAGGCGAAGCGACCTGCGCAGGTGACATGACAGGAACGGAGATTTCGAATCTTGTACCTGCGCAGTCGTCAGTTATACCCTAGACCTGAGCGTGTGTGTGAGTACGTCAGGTCGCCTGCGCAGTTGTTTTGTTTAGTTGAGGCTTCTTCCTGTGAAGAGAGTGTCTTTTGTCTTTGTGTTTTGTAGTTAGCGGACTATCTTGTGGCTACTGTTGCTGGTGATGTCGAGTCGTAAACGCAACCAAGTAATTGAAGAGTTTATCGAAATGTATAGACTCGAGCCGTGCCTGTGGATGGTGAAAAGTAAAGAGTATCACGATCGCGAAAAGAAAGATGCAGCTTATGCAAGACTTTTGGTAAAGTTGAAAGAACTGGAACCCGATGCAACAAAGAAATCTGTGATTAGAAAGATTAATAGTTTACGATGCAATGTGCGTTTAAAACCACACACAATCCGACTAAAGCTATCATATCATCTTCATCTTGTTGGCACGCCATCTCTCACCTGAGCTAAACGTACGGTATACCGTTACGTGTGTGGACTCTAGTTTGCACAGGTATACATGACAGGTAAACATGCGCAGGTTTACATGTCATGTATACCGTTACGTGTGTGGCCGGCCTTAGAACTGGTAGTAAGCGAAACGGCGGTAGTTGAAATTCAGGAATTTCTGGAGTGAGCCCCATGTACCTCATGAGCGTTTTTAAACACTCACCCTTTAGGTATTGGATTGGACTACAATACCAATTTACTTTAATTTTCTACTAACATTCCAGCGGAGTTGATAAGGAAAAAACCGCACTAAAAACGCTTTTAGTCGAAAATTTTGATTATTTATTGTGCTGCTCTCGTCATTTTCCCACGAATGGGAATTTTATGGTGCAATTGCCTTATTGAGAACTATCAATATAAAAAATTTAATCAAAATCGTTAGCCGTTTTTGAGAAAAAAAATTGATGTTTTGATCACTATGATAGCTATAGTTAACTTTCGGTGTATTTTGCTCATACCCTTATTTTACCTTCCCATGGTAATCTGCGGGATAGATATCAAGTTTGAGGGGATTTAGTTCGGTCGTTTTCTCTAAAAACCACTCTAAAATCGATTACGTCGAAAAGTTAGGTAATGTATTGTGCTGCTCTCGTCATTTTCCCACAAATTGGAATTTTATGGCACAGTTGCCTTATTGGGAGGTATCAATATAAAAAATGTAATCAAAATCGTTAGAGCCGTTTTTGAGAAAAAAAATATTTGGCGTTTTGATCACTATGATAACTATAGTTAACTTTCGGTGGATTTTGTTCATACCCTTATTTTGGCGTCCCATGGTAACCTGCGGGATAGATATCAAGTTTGAGCTGATTTGATACGGTGGTTTTCTCTAAAAATCGTTCACAGACCATTTTCCCAAATAGTGTTTTTCGGACTCAGGAGGGTCTGAAACGTAATGATCTGAAGAAAACTCAAAATTTTTTTCAGCCGATTACATAACTTTCCTTTCTACTTTGTAGAGCCAAGGAAAGTAAAAAGAACCAGATCAATTAGTTTAGCCAGTATTCCGCAAATCGAACTTCAGGCAGACGGACCACGCGCATGTTGCTTGGGTCGTACATTAATCGGTGGTCATTCTATCGTGGATCGTCCTCTTATCCTTCTTTCCTTCGCCGTCCCAATCATTCTATCCCTAGAGGATGAGCCCCCCCCCCTCCATTCCATAACTTATTATTAATTTAGTTTCTCCTTTTTTGGGTGTCTGTCACATTGACGGTGAGCCAAACGAGGACGTCGATCAGGAGTCGTTTTATTTATTTATTTTTTGACCGAGCGAGATTGGCTCAAAGTTATAACCGGGACCCCAGTCTTGCCCTTCGAGCGCTATTGTTCCGTATCCGTTAATTTTCGTTCTCGAATATATTTGCCTAGTCGTATTGTAGTGAGTCAGCAGCATCTCACCGCGGTATTTTGAAGTGTCTACGTCAGTTCACCCGCCACGAAGGCAAATAAGTCGGGACAACGATTTTATTCCTGAAGTTCGAAAAGGACGGTTCGCGACGTGTTTTTACGAATTCTACCGAGACCTCCCGAACCTACACGAGCAGTACGAGGTCTCACCTACCACTGCCGGCGACCTATCTGTCATCTACACCCCGATCAACTCAACGTCTTTAACTCTTGGGTTCGAGCCCACCTCTGAACAATATATTTTTTTACGGTTTATTTACTTCATTTTCGGTTCAACTAGAAGACTATTTTATTTTGCTATTAACTTACTACTATTTGTGCGCCAACTATGCCACAATTAAATTTTTTCAACTTACAGTCCTTTTATTTTTCAGGCTTATAGTTTTTACTAATTTTTGGTTGTTTGAGGTCTTCCAAATTAAGCTCAGTTGTCTCAAACAACCCCCCTTTCCGATCGACCCAAATCGCCCATTTTTTTGGTGTCTACAAAAAAATAACAAACAAAAGAAAAAAACCCTGCAAATTATTACACAACGGTTTATTATTCGGATAATCAGCTTGACCTAGCATTAATGCTCCGAGACCCATCGTGTTCGATTCAGCATCGAAAAATATCATAATGAAACCCAAAAAAAGGTTGAAAAGAACTGAATCGTAATATTAAAATAAACAAAAAAAACGAAAGTATCTAGAAAAAACTGAGTTTTAATATGAAAACATGCACGCTAAATACTAATATCAAAATGTAACCGAAAATCCATGAAAAAAACCAAAATGAGAATGAAACGAAAGAATCTAAAAAAATTGAATCGTATTAAAACCAAAACGTCGGGGGAATTGGAACGGGGGCGCTCGAAGCGAAAGGCGAAAGGGGAGTTGAGTGGCGGCGTCGTTGGGAGGCAAGCGAGCCTCGAGCGAGGTTGCTTTTTTATTGTGACGGGCGGGGCGGGGGGCGTTCAAACAACGAAACGCTGTAGCTCCCGCGTTGTACTGCGTTTCGTTAATTTTTGTAACCGTTTTTTGCCCATTACAACCACGGGCTTCGTCCGATCGGATTGCCGAGATGGCGGGCACAACTAGATACCAAATCGGATTTTTGGGCGAAAGAACGAATTTCTCAGACCACGTTAAAGGCACAAAACGGCCCGGACGGCGGACGGACATTGCAAATTTGGAATCTCCATGTCTTGAAACGTAAAATATCAAATTTTGAGGGGGGGTTGTAAAAAATTTTTCGTGACCGAAAACAGGGTTATTATTCAGAATGAATAATAAACGAAAAGAACCAGCTCAATCGATTCAGGCGTCGAACTACAAACACACACGGACCCGCGCCGAAATGAGGGTTTTTAGATTAAACGTAAAGATATGAAGAAAATCCGCCTTTTTTACACGATTACAATACTCTCCTTTCCCTTTGGGTAGCGGAAAGTGAAAACTGCACTATCGAAGTTTTGATGTTTTATTGTGCTGCTCTAGTTATTTTCCCTCGTAAAACAGTTTTATTGTACTGTTATATCATTTGGAGCTCCCTATACAAAAAAGTAATCAAAACTATAATTAGTTTTGTACCGATTTTGCTCATACCCTCATTTTGGTTTCCCACTGTAATGTGCTGGCTAAATACCCAATTTAAGCCGATTTGGTCCTGTCGTGTTCTCTGAAGCGCATTCACAGACCATTTTCTGAAATGTTGTTTTTGATTGCAAAGATTTGAAGGGAACCAGGTTTCCTCCTGCTATGACCGGATGCTCAGAGAATGAGAATTCCCGGTGGCGAGTAGTTTACTGTGGCGACTATCCTTAAAATAGGAGTTATAGTATAATAATATCATTCAGCTTCATTTGAAGCCCGGAAGAGGGTCGCGGTTGAAGCCTTTTCTACGAGTCTTGGCTTCTACGATCAGTTGTGATTGTCGTTTGAGGAAGCTCCGCGTAGGAACGTCAGGGGTCTCCCCTTTATCTGCCTCTTTGTCGCCCTCTAATTTCTTCTCAGGTCGCGTCTCTTCTTCCAATCCCAAAGTCTCGTCCGCCTGAAGAAAAAAAAACAACACGATGGGAAGCGTATTTCGTATTTGGCTCGTTGTTGTGTAATTTGTAGACAATTAGAAAAGGTAGATGGATGGTTTGAGAGTTGAGTCTGGCCTGTGTACCAGATTAAGGGCCATCAGCCAGCTGAGAGGGTGTCAAACGGGATATCAAGATACTTGACACCAGGCATTTGTATAAGTGCTGGGCATATAGCCGTGGCCTTGGAGAGGGTACCTAGCCTCGTGGCCGCCACCCCTCTCTGGCCAGTCCCCAAACAGCTCCCTAGAGGAATTTCCAACGAAACTACTGCCCCCACGAAGCCAAACACCCTAAGGGCTCCACGCTGCGGGCAGAAGCCCCTGTGGTACCCATCTAATTGGCTGCAGCTTGAGCAGCCTGCGAACCTGAATGGGTGGCAGGCCCCGGTGCTGGAATTGCCAAGAGGCGTTCTACCGGCACCTACGCTTTATCTCCATGGGAACTCTAAGGATTGGACTTGCCCCCATACGTCTCATGGAGAAGGGTGCCAGGCTGTGTCAAGCCTGCCTATCTGACGTGTCAAGGGCGAACTACTCGATATTCATCCCCCCTGGAACCTTCCCTACACTACCTATTCCTACTGACACACATAAACGTGCACATACACTCACAACACATTCACACTTGATACCAGGCAGTGGCACTTGATTTGACCTCCACAAGCAACTCCTCGTTTCATATCCTAGATTTCCAAATAATACCTCGAAAAATCCCCACGACACGCCACACATCTGGAACGGGCTAATCTCAATTGAAAAACGAGTTGGTTTTACGTTTCAGTCCTCTGCCTCTCGTACATACGGCGAATTTTGCCACTCGAGCAACAATAATATTGGATTTTTACTCAACGTTCTATGCGGAAACTGGTGGAGCCCAAGGTTCCAGAATTTATCGCATTGCTCCTACTTATGCTACGACGTTTATTGAATAATAAGTGCGTAAGTGACTCATGAGACTGTCAACGTAATTGCCCCGAGACGGTTCGTGTTTATTGTTTTCAATTTATCGGGTCAAAACTGTGAGAAATGGTAGTAAGGTCATTCTTCGTCTTACTCTGGTAGGCTGCTGAATCTCGTTGGTTTTCTTTTCTGTCGCTTCTGCGACCAGAGCTCTCACTTTGTCCCGTGTCAACATCATCACCTCTTCGATAGTTGCAGCATTCATTCGATTTTCCTCCCAATTGTCTCCAAATTTCTGAAACAAACGTACAGTTTATGGTAATTGTGTTTCAAAAATTAAGGCTAGTCTAGTACCCGTTTTATTCCTTGTATAATATCGTGCAAGCTAATTTACGTTACTATGGTCATCAAGGTGCCTTCAATGGACAGAGAGTACATCAATACTATTTGGTATCGTGATGTGTCTGGATAGTTGCAGAATTAACCGCACATTTTCGCTTTGCTTGGCTCTACGAAGTAAAAAGAAAAGTTATGTAATCCGCTGAAAAAACATTTTTTTGATTTCTCTTCAGATCGTTACGTTGCAGACCCTACTCCAAAAACACTATTTGGGAAAATGTTCTGTGTGTCTGTGAACGATTTTGAGAGAAACCGGCTGAACCAAATCAGCTCAATCTAGCCCGCAGGTCACCATGGCACCCCAAAATAAAGGTACGGGCCAAACCCGCTCAAAACTAACTATAACACAAAATATTTTTTTTCTCAAAAACGGCTATAACGATTTTGTGCAGCTCTCAATAAGGTGATTATAGTGTAAAATTCCCATTCATGGAAAAATGACGAGAGCAGCACAATAAATTCATTCTGAATAATAACCCTGTTTTCTGTCGGCTACATTTTTTTACCCCCCCCCCCCCCATAAATGAGATACTTTACGTTTCAAGACATCAAGATTCTAAATCTGCGATGTCCGTCCGCCGTTCGGGCCGTTTTGTACCTTTAACGTAGTCTTAAACAATTCGTTCTTTCGCACAAAAATCCCAGTTCGTCGGCAACGGTAATCTGAACGGACGAAGCCCATGGTTGTTATGGGCGAAACCCCTTTACAAAATTAACCAAAACGCAATTTTGGCAGTGTTCTCGTGAATACGCCGCGTTTGGTATCGTTGTCAAGGTATTTTTAGATCCTGGGTCGAATGGAATGAGTGTCAGCCGTGTGCAACGTGAGCCAAAGTCTACTAATTGAAACAAGTCGTAAGACAATACCTAAATAATAGTTTCACCGTTTGTACTCCCTCCCTCCCGTCTCATCACATTTTAGAGAAAACGACCGTATCAAATCAGCTCAAACTTGATACCTCGCCCGCAGGTTACCATGGGACGCCAAAATAAGGGTATGAACAAAATCCACCGAAAGTTAACTATAGTTATCACAGTGATCAAAACACCAAAATTTTTTTTCTCAAATTAGCTGTAACGATTTACATTAAATTGTTTATATTGATAAGTCCCAATAAGAAAATTATACCATAAAATTCACATTCGTGGGGAAAATGACGAGAGCAGCACAATAAATTATCAACATTTTTACAAAAATCGGTTTAAGCGCGGTTTTTTCCCTTTAAACATTCTAGTACCATTTCAGCAAAGTTTAAAAGGAAAAAAACCGCGCTTAAACCGAGTTTTGTAGAAAATGTTAATAGTTTATTGTGCTGCTCTCGTCATTTTCCCACAAATGGGAATTTTATGTTATAATTGCCTTATTGAGAGCTATCAATATAAAAAATTTAATCAAAATCGTTACAGCTGTTTTTGGGGGAAAGATGGTGTTTTGATGACTATGATGACTATAGTTCACTTGCGGTGGATTTTGCTCATACCGTTATTTTTGCGTCCCATGATGACCTGCGGGCGAGATATCAGTTTGATTTGATTTGATACGGTCGTTTTCTCTATAAATTGTTCACAGACACACACACAGACCATTTTCCCAAATTGTGTTTTTCGGATTCAGGGGGGTCTGAAACGTAAAGATCTGAAGAAAACTCAAACTTTTGTTTTCAGCCGATTATGTAACTTCCCTTTCTACTTTGTAGAGCCAAGGAAAGTAAAAATTGGTAGTTCAATCCAATACCTATAGGATGAACGTTTAAAAACGCTCATATAACGCTCCGGAATTCAACTACCTAATAACTCTGAAAAAGTGATTATTATCCTCTTCAAAAATCTCGTGTTTACAGCCTCATTAATTCTTTGTGTACCAATTGCTCAATAATGGTCCGGGAATGAGTACGAGCAGCGCAATAAATTCTGGAATTGTATTTCTACCGCTGTCTGCTGCTGTGAGGTGTTGTTTGACCAAGTTCAAATGAATTGAGTAATAGAAAAAGCCATGAACACGAGTTCCCGCACAGAGCTCGTTTGAGACCTGAAAATAGTTGTGCAGACATGAATTTGCGACGTGGCACAATTTGACACCCAGTAAAATATACTTTTGTTGTTGTTACCGATCGAAAAGTGTGAGAGTAGCGGTAATTACCTCAAGCTGCAGGCAGAGTCGAAGAAAATAGTTTCGAATGTCTTCCAACTGTTTCTTGTCTCTGTCGTACTCTTCAAGCGCTTCGTTCTTTTCTTTCCTCGCTCCTTCTATCGCCAACTTGAGCCTCTCCAATTCTTCTTCGTTCCTGTGAAGTATTGTAAAAACGCTCGGTTACAGTTTGCGATTCGAAAGACCTTTTGTGTAACACACTGATACTTTATTCCCCTCAATTCTCGATGTTCGTTCTTTAAATTCCTCGTGAGATTTAACGCCAGCTCCAGTTAATAAATAGCTGGTGTGAAGCATCACAACTTACGTTCAATTTGTCACACGGTTCATATGAATCTAGTTAGAAGTGTGCTTAAGGTTCCGAAATGCATCGACTGGCTTATATTTACGCCATGTGGGTTTGTATACTTACTGCTCTTTTTCTTTGACTTGTGCGAACTTCTGAGCCTCCAGCTCTGCTTCCAATTTTTCTTTTCTTCTTTCTAATTCTCTCTTCTCTTTTTCGACTGTCTCCTTCAATTTGGTCAAACGCTCTTTCGTTTCTTTCTGTACTTTGAACTTCTTCAGAATGTCCGCTTCATCTTTGGCTCCTTAAATTCAACGTCGTTTTCGTTACGGAATTGTCGAAAAACAACGAACTGAACAACAGGAGACAAATGAATCACTAGTTGGTCTCGTTAATTACCTGTGCCAGTGACAGGTGGACTTACAGATAAGGAACAGGTTTATTAGCTGGGATTCCAAGCTAATATTTCCCAGAGGGTTTGGGATTTCTTGTTGGCAGTTCCCGTATTTTTGGAAGCAGGTTTGGGGGTGAAACAGTGAACCTCATGGGGGTTAAGGGCCGTTTTCACCAAAACAGCGCTGATCGTGATCCAACTGAACCCTGCTAGATAAGTAAATCAAGGCTAGCCTGTTTCGTTCCCACCACGCTAGCCGAGATCAATGAGGGATGCGGTTAGGATAGCCGTGATTACCCTTCGATTAAGCCATATCGAGAAGGCAGTGGACTCATGAGGTTACAGTAAAGTAAGGAAATTTGGCGTCTGTTCAACATCCCGTCCTGTAAACAAGTGTCGTGTAAAAGTAATCGGATGTAGATGTCCAACGCTCAACAACCCAGACTTGACCAAAGTATTGTTTCTTATACTCGTAATTGTCGGAAGCCAAAGTGGCCGCACTAACCTCTGCAGAAGCTGAAACTGGCAAGGAGCATTAAGTGCCAATACGCGTACTCCAACTGCAAGAACTGCAGGAAAACCCCAAATTAGTCCGGGAGAATGCTTTGTGCGTGTAGGAAAAATCGGAAGCTGTACAAGAAAACGAGAACTGAGCAAGAAATAATAAAAACCGAAATTATGAGGTTACAACTTTTACAAGCAAGGAACTTTAATGAGGAAGGGAGAATTGTCGTGTTTAATACACTAATGTGTGTGTAAAAGCGTGGTATTAATTAATATTTCCTACTTATCTGCTACTAATTCCACCCAGGTAAGCCATTTGCGTTTGGGTTTTCTAACACGGCAATATGACGTCTAGTTTTTTCAGAAACTGCTCAGCACACATTTCATGCAAACAACAACTTGTTTTCGACGATCGTAATACTTATGTTCGCAACAGAATTTAAATTCATACTTCTACAAGTCGTCAGACCCTGCTCATAGCCATTTTAGCGCCGGGTGAGATGACGATAACCCAACATATTAGATTATCATCGTCGTGGAATAGCAACTGAAATAACTGCGCACTAGTAAACAGTATCTTTGTTTATTATCATTATTCCAAAATATACGTAAATTATTCACAATAATAGAAGCAAATATTCGGCAGAGCACGGTAATGGCGGACACATATCAGAACATGATAGAGAAAGATAAGAGCTAACCGGGCCAAACCGCCCAATTTTTTGGGGTTAAGGTTTGATCAGGGCTAGAGCTTAACCCAATCTGGTGAAGGCCGTTTTTGTGGCGGGAGCGGGTTAGGTGCTGTTAATCGACTCTAAACGAGATCAACGCCGTTGGTGAAAACGACCCCAAGAATGTTTTAACCTAGGTTTAATTTCAAGACAGAAATAAGATGAGTGTTATGTAACAACTTAACCAGAAAAGCCCTCCTCTGAAGACATCTGTGTGGGGCCAAAATCGGCAAATAACTTGAGGAATAGGGAATAAGCCTCGTATCTTTGCTACAAATCACACTGAGAACCTAACTTCGATTAAAATTGGGAAAAACGTCAAGCAAGGTGAAGTCTTAACGTTGAAAGCCCCCAGTACGCCACAAGCCATGGAAAACAGACTCGCCCAACAGCTCTGGTGGATTTAGAGAATTGTTTCGTGGGAGGGGGGGGGGTATTACTATCGTCGTTATTGTTATTACCTTTATAGATGCAAGCAGAAAACACTACCCAACAGATACGTTGAGTTTGACCACACTCCTACTAGGACCTAGCCCAATTTGAAGTTTAATAGATGTAATGCAAAATTAACAGGAAACCCCTCATGAGGTCACAATTTTGGTCATTGTTCCAATAGTTACACTAAAGGCTAGTTCCTGTACTCTTCCTCTTATTGTGTTTACGTTTACATGTCCTAGGAATGGGATCAATTCCCTAATGGGTATGTATCTTGATTTTGATATCAGTCTCGATTACCCCTTGAATAAAGATGTTTATAGTTGATGATCGATGTATGTCAAATATGGTTTTCTCCATTAGCAATTTTTATTGCGGTAAGGAAAGTATAGTGTTTAAAAAAAAATTGTTTTCACAAAAATTGTTTTTGTTGTGTTCTGTGAGTTCTTTTGAGTTTTACGTCCTCACGACCAGAGTTTAAATAACCTCATTTTGCCGCTAGGTCTGTGTGTGTGTGTAGTCGGATTATGGGCAAAAACGGTTACAAAAATTAACGAAAACGCAATTTTGGTAGTTTAATCGCAAATACGCCGCGTTTGGTATCGTTTTCAAGGTATTTTTAGATCCTGTGTCGAATGGAACGAGTGTCAGACGTGTGCAACGTGAGCCAAAGTCTACTAATTGAAACAACTCGTGGGACAATGACTATAGCGAAAGTAATCGTTTCTTCGTTTGTACTCCCTCCCTCCCGTCTCATCAAAACCACTCGCCACGTCGTGCCAATTGCCTACGGGCGCCTAGAATATTTAGTTTTCGTCGTAGTCAGGTCATGTTTCGTCACTACGTCAAGCTTTTCGAGAGAATAATAAACCGTTGTGTAATAATGTGCAGGAGTTTTTTTTCGTGATTTGGGGGATGGCGCGGAAGTAATATCATAATCATCGACAGTAAGACTGGGATGGGGGACCAAAACGCCTAACTTATGTTCTTTATCAATATCTTCGTGAAAATTCGGTGAACGGAGATGTATGAGATATGTGTTAGGCCTATGAAGCATAAATAGTTCTCTTTAGCTTTTTAGAACAACGGCTCCAACGGTTTTCATCAAACTACAAGATGTCTTCAAGCGTTCAACAGGTCTACGAAAGTGTTATTATTGTTCAGCAGAGATCACGTGTTTTTCAAACGTCTTCGAAGTGTCCCCTTTGATTAGCTGAGCGCAATGTCTTACATCAACCTATAACCACATTTGGTTCCCTTCATCTACTTTTGTGACTATCCATCGAGCGGAGATATAAGCGAAGATAGTCAAAAAATATCTGACGCGTTGCAACACTTAATTTTCCACTACCCCCGTAAGTTCGATGACCGGTTTTTACTTTCCTTGGCTCTACAAAGTAGAAAGGAAAGTTATGTAATCGGCTGAAAAAAAAAATTTTGAGTTCTCTTCAGATCTTTACGTTTCAGACCCCCCTGAGTCCGAAAAACACTATTTGGGAAAATGGTCTGTGTGTGTGTGTGTGTCTGTGAACGATTTTTAGAGAAAACCACCGTATCAAATCAGCTCAAACTTGATATCTCGCCCGCAGGTTACCATGGGACGCCAAAATAAGGGTATGAACAAAATCCACCGAAAGTTGACTATAGTTATCATAGTGATCAAAACACCAAATATTTTTTTTTCTCAAAAACGGCTCTAACGATTTTGATTAAATTTTTTACATTGGTAGCTCCAAATATGGCAATTATACCATAAAATTCCCGTTTTTGCGAAAATGACGAGAGCAGCACAATAAATTATCAAAATTTTCGACCAAAAGCTTTTTAGCGCAGTTTTTTCCTTATAAACTCCGGTGGAATTTTAGTAGAATGTTAAAAAAAATTAGTATTGTACTCCAATCCAATACCTAAAGGGTGAGTGTTTAAAAACGCTCATGAGATACATGGGGGTCACTCCAGAAATTCCTGAATTTCGACTACTGCCGTTTCGCTTACTACCAGTTCTAAACGTTTTTACCCAATAACTCTGCAAAAGTAATTACTATCCTTCTTCAAAAAATTGGTGTTTACAGCCTCATTAATTATCTGTGTACCAGTTTCTCAATAATGGTTCTGCAATGAATACGAGCAGCACAATAAAATCAGGAACTGTAAGCGCTACCACTTGCTGCTGCCGTAAAGCGTTGTTTGACGAAGTTCAAATTAACCGAGTGATAAATGAATTGATTAAATAGAATTAGCCATGTCCAAAGTGAATTGTTGTAGAGCTAAGGAAAGTTGTGTGTTGCAACGCACCAGATATGTTAAGTAAATGTTTGCACAGGGTTCGTATGTGTAACAGATCGTCGAATGTACGGGGGTGGCGAATTGCTATTTGTTTTGTTTCCCCCTCAAGTTTCCACTTGTTATCTTAATTCTACGAGAGGTCCTCCATTAGGTTGATCCGTAATTAAGTTGATATAGTTAGGTGCAGCCCGCCAATTACAATTTGGTTGTCTCTCTCTCGCTAAACTCTTTTAATGAAACATTGAGAGCATGACTGTCCCAGAACGCATAGCTGAAAGCAGGAAACAACTAGGTACGTAAAAACTATCGCGAAATGCCCGAATTTTACCTGTATATCGGTTGTATGAAAATGATGATATAAATATATATTGTGGCAGGTTATCGATATTTTTGTAATGTCGAACACCGTTTCCCGTTTGTACTATATTTGTGATAGTGTTCAGTTAGATGCTCCGGACCTGTAACGTGCTTCAATTTACTCAGCGCCTTTTCAATCGCCTCTTTAGCCGCTGCTTCCTCGCTTTCCATCATCATGTCTTCGTTAGAGTCTTGGTGAGTCAAAGGTTTTATGGAAGGAGCTAAACTCCTCTCAACGCGCTCCAAATAGGCTTTTCCCTCTTCCACTTTCTTCCTAATGAAAGAGAGAAAAAAAAGTTGAATACAACAATACAATTATAATGCCACTCCGTCACACCACTTTTGGCACATTTTAGTTATTGGTATCTGCGATCAGAAAAACAGTTATGGCAAATGGTACGTAGGTATTAATTCATTGATGACACATTGTGAGTTTAATGTAAATCGCTCAGGTCGTTTATCTGAAAAGTTTTTCGTAGACCTAGATCTCAGTTATTCGAATTTACACTGAGATATTTATACCGAACAAAAATTAGGTACTATATTATTAGTCGGAGATGATGTGAAAATTTAATCAAAATCTGAAAACCCGTTTTTTAGAACAGCGGCGCAGCGGTCACCCCTCGTTTCGGTATTATTTTTCCCCTCTCCTCTTTTCGTCGATGGAAATTGCCCATAACCTTATTTTCGTGTCTTCAAAAAAGAACGAGCCCTCACTAAACGCCGTAATGAGGTTTTGTCGATCTAAAGGAGACCCAAAGTTTGTTTGCGCAGCAGATTCCTTACGAATTGTCGAGTTTGTGTTGGTCTGGTTCAAAGAGGTTACTGTTACCTTAATCCAAGGAGTTCTGCTTCACGCTCCATACCCTCAGCCATCACTTGAGCCTCGAGAGTTCCTAATGCGCTTCTGGTCTTATCTCTCATTCGTATTGCCTCATCTTTAACTACCTGCAGAGAAAAACGTGTAAAGAAACAGAAATGCAAAATGTCTAGTAACAACACACAAATCCCTGCAACCCCCGTAAATATATACGGGCGCTGTATCAGTGTTCAGGAAATTTCAACGAAAACCTTTATCAGGACCTGAAGGTAGTACAGACAGTAGGACAAACCTCACTTTACAAACTATCACGCCTTATTCCTACATTCAATGTGGAGAACATGTTGCCAAAAGACTGTCGATCATGTTGACCAAATTTTGAAAACAAAAGAAAAAAACACGATGTTGACACATTTTGGTCGTTGTTTCTTCTGTTCGCCTCCACCTGGTGAGCCAAGCTGAGGGCAATCTCGTAAAACCCCAGGTAGCCATCGAGACGATTGTCCATTGTTGCACCTCCCCCTCTCTTCACGCTCACCCTCGTTGCACTTACACCATTCGCGCTTTTGGGCCTTTACACAGCCCAAAAACCTACATCCTACATCTACATCCCCCAAATTTTGGCTGATTGGTGCTTCGTTCATCCTGTTCTCCCTACGAATGTCTTTGCTCTCATTGGCACCTACTTTTTTCCAGTTTAACTTGAGCTCAAGTTGTAGTTTATGACTGTGTATGTTTTCGTTCTTCAGTTGAACACTATCTAGTTAGGCCTACGCCTGCGCAACCATCTAGAGACCCACTGCATTGCATCAACTATTTCTACTTGTTGCTCTACCTCTATTTCGTTTGTCTCATTCATCAATTAATTCAAGATATTTGGGGTTTTCTTTTTTCCTTGGGGTTTTCTTTTTCAAACATTCAATGGGCTTTCCTGTAACCCGTCTCCCTTCATCACAGCTCACTTTGTTCTCTACCACCAGTTCGATTATCTGGATATTTAAACCAATTTCAACCAGTCTTTTCCCCGTACAGTCCCTATAGTCTTCTCTCCCAATCTAATTGCATTTAATCTTTCTTTCTCTCTCTTCCTCTCTCTCACTTCCACCCAAGAATCTCATTTACATAGAAGAAACGTTAGGAAATTATTAGTACCTGATAATTTGAAAGTTTAATCGAAACTGCTAGAGCCGTTTACGAAAAAAATGCGATAACTCCCTAGTTTTTGGAGCATTTTTGTCCCCCCTCCCCCTCACAACTATGGAAATCGCCCAGAATCTTATTTTTGCACCGGTAGTTAGGTTAATGGCACTTCTGGGATGAGTGACGTAACCCCCCCCACCGACCAGCTGACGTATGACGTCTCCTCCCTCCAGATGACATGACGTCAGCCCCCCACCCCCACCCCCTACCCCCCATACCCCAACTGGTTCAATAAAACACGATCAAAACAAAAAGAGAACCAGCTCAGCCACGCGCCGAAATCATGATTTTGAGAATCAGTAGGCCTCAAAACTTTAAGATCTGAAGAAAGCTCAAATTTGTTTTTTCGATCACAATACTTTTCTTGCTGTTAGGTTAGTGGAAAGTAAAAATATCTTAAAATGACTAAGTAACGCGCTAGGAAGAAGAAAAATAGAAAAAGTTGGTTTTCTGGAATTCTGAATCAAAGGGAAGAAGAACCTGACTGTAACAGAAACCTTCAGTGCTCCCGCAATTACCTTAATACGATATAATCGCTTCACTGCCGCGTGTTGGGTGACATCTGACTACCGTTAACTGGGATTTCCGATTAGCGTCGCTTTCCGGTTTTTTGCTCACTTCAAAGGAGACAAATATTTGGCGAGCACACGCCACTGGATGCACAGGAAGTTGAGAATGTTGTGGGTTTCGATTAGTCTTGGGACGTCGGAGAAGGCACGACAGCGAACAGCAAAGGCTGTAGTGCCACGACGAGGTCCACACTTAACATAAAAACAGACCAGAACCGGCAGCATTCGAACATTCGTCCAAAAGTTGGCACAAGGCGCTCGTAGCCGCAAGTATTCCCTACTTAGCATGCGCGTGCCTAGCTCTTAAGAACTAACCTGAAGTCGCGCAATTTCCGTTTTTTGTTTCGCCATGTCCTCTTCAGATTTCTTCAGTGTGCTCTCAAAGTACACGCTGTCCTCTTGCAAACTTTCTTTGATTTTGACGTACTTCTTCTGCATGTGCCTCAGTTCCAAAATGTTTACGTGCACTAAGTGGATTCTATTTTCTAGCCTCGACACTTCCTGAAATACGAAAACATCTCGAATAAAAATTAGTTTAAATCCTAAATAGCAAGCTTTTCTCGGGTTAATTACCCAACTCACTTTACTCAACTTCCGACTGTTGCTCGAATATCCAAAAAGACTACTTCCGAATCTTAAGTCGCTTTTCCAACGGTTTGACATCTTTGGCTAGATTTTGTGTCAATACATTCCTTCGATTGTACGATCTTCAATTTTTGTTTGATTTCCGGAACATACAACGAACTCAGCTTCAAGTATTTGTACTTTTTTTCCAACAATTATGCCTCAAGTTACTGATTTTCCCAACACTTTCACCTAACTCTGGAATATTTATAATAGCTTATGATGTTCTTTTCAACTTTTAATGTCCTTTGCGCTACAAATGACGTTGTGGAATTAGCTGAAAACTATTTTTGGAGTTTTCTTCGGATCTTCGAGGTTTACTGTTTTTTCTCACAAACGGGTCTAAAGACGTTGATTAAATTTTTTGTGTGGGGAGTCCTAACTGTGATAACAGTAACACATTATGTTCATCTGTAGGAAAATAACAAGAGCAACGCAAAAAAATGTCTAATATCTACTTTTATGCAGTTTTTACTTTCCGCTAACCAAGGGGCAATGAAACTATTGCTATCGTTGGTTTTCTTCAGATCTTTGGCTTTTTTAAGCCTACTGAGTCCGAAACACGTAATTTTCGCCGTTGGCGTGCGTTGGTGTCATTTGAGGAAGAACGGCTGAACCGATCAAGCTGGTTCTTTTTAAGTTTTCCTTTGTTATTTTTTGATGACGCGAAAATTAGGTTATGGGCGATTTCCATCGAAGGGACAGGGGGCTGTGGGACCGAAATGTTCCGAAAACTAGGGGTATTCGCATTTAACTTGAAAAAGACTATAACGGTGTTGATTCAACTTGGAATTATCTTCAGCTAGTTAGTAGCCAACTATTCTACTTCATGAATATCGCCATGAAAAGTCAGTGAACCGAGGTGGAGGCCTTAGAAGCAAAAATAGTTTTTTTTCGCTTTTTGGCAAAAAGACTTAAACGATTTTCATCAACCTCGCAGGGTGCTTTCACCTATATGTATTGTTCTCAATAAATGTACCTCTGACACTCCATTGAACAGAGGTAACACACGCAATTATGAACATTTTCATAATTTTCAGAGTAACTGCTTCACTGGGATTGACCAATCTTACGGAGTGTCTTCTAGCGACCTACGCACACATTTTGTTCTGCGAAATTATTTCAGTATCTATCTATTCAACGGAAATATACGCCATGATAACTCGAAAAACGACATTTGTCGAATATTAATTTATTGTTTTTCGAATTTTCTCAAAAATAACTCAAACGATTGCGATCAAACTTACGGGGTACTCTCAACTAACTAGTACCTACATTTTTTTCTGAACAAACGTTCGCGTATAAATGTGTTGAACGAAGATATAGCGCCCGTACATTCAGCGGGTCGTCGAATTGCCGTAAGTTGTGTGTTGCTACTCACCAGATATTTTCCGTTTGACTTCCGCTTATGATACTAACGTTCTAAAAAACAAAAAAAAAAGTGAATGCGAATACTATACTAGACAGTAGTTTAATGACGATAATCAAATAATTATTGTATAATTAAATTCCGTAATTTAAACTACCGTCGTTTCTTCGACTTTGTTTCTGTGATTAGTCAGTGAGCCAGGGATGTAAGCATGAATGATACTTTACGACAAAAATATCGTCTTGATAGTCGTGTTAGATAAACAAAACTACCCAATAAATTCCGGTACCTTGAGCACTACCGTCTTTAATGTATAACTTAGAAACCTACCAAAATCATATAAGCGAGACGACTAACAGATTTGATTAGTTGCTAAAGTAGTGTCACTGAATTCTCATGGGACCGAAGATAGTTAAAGTTAGTTCTTTTAAAAACATATTTTGACATTTCTTCGAAATATTTCATCATGATGTGAAGGTACGAGCTATACGTATGATATATCTAACGTAAACGAAGGGTGTAAGATTTAAGCTGACGTCGAATTAAAAAAAGCAAACATTTTCAACGCTACTCTCCACAAAACTGCACAACTCATTATCATAACTTCCAAATACTTTTCACTCAGTTCCTCACCAACCTGGGCACAAATGGCCAACATTTTGTACTCGATTTCTCAACGATTTGTCAACAATCTATGGTTGTCTTAGGTTTCAACGATTCTCGTTGAGTCGCACTACTTTTTAACGATTTCCCTTTAATTTGTTTGTGTTTATTTGTCTTGACCCTACGACGTTGAACAGCAAGTTAATTACTTACCATAGTTATCAAAGTGATCAAAAGCGGTTTTTTTGTTTTCAAAAACCTACTATAAGTATTTTGATGGTCACCCTCAAACAACTGTACGATCACTGGAAAAATATTTGGTTATTAATTATCAAATATTTTAATGCAGTTTCTTCCTTCTCAGTCCCGCTCACATGACAGCTTTTTATCAATAAATTTATTCGTAGCCCAATAAACTACGTGTACAATTAAAGTATAGGAGCCGTCAAAAAAACAGAATAAACGATAAATTGTCTATGTTTCCACAGAAATAATGAGCGCAATTGTTAAATCGATTTCGACGGTTAGGTCATCATCAGTAACAAACATGAACTGAAGGTACCGCATAGAAAGGACATCTTATATAGTCAGGTGAACGGAGATATTGAATCCTATTGGCTCAGAGAAGTTTATTAATTTTTTCATGAAAGGAATTTAATTGTCTTTCGGTCCCAGTCCAAAAGATTATGATATCATCCACATATCTATACCAATACAAGAGGCTGTTTGATTTACATTTTCAAAAAATTTGTTTTTCAATATAATCCATATAGATGTCCGATAAACTAGATCCGTTCATTCAATTCACCCTTGAATTGGGTGGAGATAAGTTGAATTTTCTAGATTTGTCTATTTCACTAATTAACAAAAAACATGATTTCTCAATTTATAGAAAAGATACGTATAGTGACATCACTATTCATAATACTTCGAACCGTCCTGTGGTTCATAAACATGCGGCTTTCCATAGTTGGAAAGGGATACCTTACTATGGGAAAATTTCGGATAAACTTGGCAAAATTCTATCATCTAGAGGTTTCAAAGTAGGTTTTAGAAATAAGAACAGTCGTGAAGCTCTATTGGGTTCTGTTAAGGATAAAATTAACGTTCAGGATAAAAGTGGGGTCTATAAACTAAAATGTTCATGTGGACTTGAGTATTGTGGTCAAACTGGTAGGAAATTTAGGGAACGAATAAAAGAGCATGAAAAGGATTTTAGGGATAACAAAGGTGATTCTGCGTTTGCAAGTCATCTGAGTGAATCTAATCATGACTTTAGTTTTGATCTAACAAAGAAGCAGTATATAGAATTTCTTCGCTTTTGCCCAAAAGGAGGTATGTTGGATGTGCTGGAAAAATTCGAAATTGTTAAAAGTGATAGGTGTTGGAAGTCGCTAAATGAGGTAATCCCTCAAAATATTTCACCATTAATAAGTTCATTTTTACAATAGCTTGGGTTTCCCCTCTACCATTGTCGGAGTTAATTGACATCGGGTTTCCCCCCTGCCCCGCCCCATTTCACTTCTCTGAGCCAATAGGATTCAATATTTCCGTTCACCTGACTATATAAGATGTTCTTTCTATGAGGTACCTTCAGTTCATGTTTGTTACTGATGATGACCTAACCGCCGAAATCGATTTAACGATTGTGCTCATTATTTCTGTGGAAATATAGACAATTTATCGTTTATTCTGTTTTTTAATCAAATGGGTTTCCTCAATGTCGTCGCGAATGATTTAGTTCATTTTAGGAGCGGTTTTAAAATTATTATTAACGACCCGCGAAATTCCGGAACTCAAACTGCCGCCTCTTTGTCTCACTTTCGCGGTGTTAGCCCCCATAATTCCAGAATAGTTAATAGTACGACAGTCCCGTAATTTGGCTACGTAGCGGCCACTCCAATGATGGTTGTGACGTAAAATAGGGATAACCCAATCAATTCCGGAACATGAAAGACTATCCGGGCTGAGGAAAGTTGCGCGGTGCACCCCACTAGATAGTTTTTTCTCGATTTACGTGCGACATTTCCCAACGATTTTGACCCTTCTTTACAATTCGTTTGACGCACTCGACATTTTTTACATTAATGCACACAAAAAGAGTTGTTTAAAATGGCACGACGCAAAAGTTGACGTGTTTGCCGCTCCTTTCTGGGGATTTCCTTATTAAATCTGAAGGTGCGTCAAGTGAACCTTGCAATTTAGCGACAAAACTGGCCTTGAGCATTCAAACATCTTAAAGAAATGACTCGACGGAATTATAATACTTGGAATTTTATCTCAACGTTCAAACTGCGTCGTTTACTTTCTGAATCGGTGCAACGAATCGCTTCATGTTGTCCTCGTCTGTTTCCATGAGGATGTCCTCCATGATTTTGGTTATTTGGAGGATCCGATCTTGTTTCTGGAAAACGTGGATAGTTTTTGTAAATAACAATTCATGATTAATGGTTACACAGGGTGAGCTAGTCAACTCGTGACAAACTTGGCCAGTACATTATAGCACACATTTCGTATCAATTAATTCCCTTCGTGCACAGTTGGCGTATTCCGCAATAAATTAGGATTATTTTTCATAAATGTCGTAAATAGTCTTCCAAACTATTGAGACGGTGGTCTAAAACCGAATACGGCAACCTCTTAAAATTAACTACGAAATGCTCTAAACGACGGATCAATGACATTTTTTACTGTGGTAAAAATCAAAACTTGTCGTAAAGCGTAAAATCTAAATTGAAATAGAATTAAAGTGATTTTTGTCGCTAGAAAAAGCAGCAAATATCCGCGTAAGTTCTTCATTTAACGAGGTTTTAAACGGTATAACCACTTTTTACATTCCTTTCCCAAATTAGGTAGGTGTGTAAAAAAAGAAGATTCTCTTCACGTTTTTAGTTTTAAGGGCTTCTGAGTGTGAAAAACAGTTAGGGAAATGTAGAGAGAAGAAGTGAGTAACTTGTTTTCGGTATATTAGGAACATTTAATGGAGATCCTATTCAGTACTGAGCTCTTACCCTAAAAATTTCGTACTTGATGAGGTCCAATTTCTTTTGAAGGTCGATGTTTTTCAAGTCAATGACCTTCTCAACTTCTTTTGGTGGCTTGTCCAGATATTCCTTCAATTCCTTGAGGGGCAGCCCCGAATGGCGGATCAGTTCCTCATCGATCTAGAACAAGCAACCAAATACTTCAATTTTATTGTTTCACTCACTTTACTACCAAAAGGTGGCGAAGAATTAAAAAAAGGGTGTGTAGCACTGCGCACCGCACTCATTCGCTTTCCTCAGACCCTCACGAACATTCAGCAGATTGTTTTCGCTCTACCACCATTTTTCAATGAGTTTATACGAAGTTTTACGTAGATACTGGTATCGCTCAAGGTTTGAGAATTTATTGGGCTGCTGCTATTCTCGCAACGACTTTTATTGAATAGTCAGGGCATAAGTAGTTCAGGTAACTGCCGATATGATTTGTTATGAAAACTTCTCGTTCCTTGTACTGCAGCGGAAAAACTGTGAAACGACAGGAGTTGGAATTTCTGTGATTGCTCATAATTATCTTATGGTCATGATTAAACTTCCATCGTATAGGTAGCTTATTAGACTCAGAGAATGTGATTTTTATGAGGACGCGAGTATTTTATAAAACGGGATATGGCATGTTGCACATCCAATTTGGGAATATGCGAAAATCGAAGACAAGCCAAAACCAGTCCAGACAAAATAGCCGTCGAAAATGAACTCAGCAATTTGGTTAGCTCGAGCGAGTGACATGAATACGACCGTAAAGAGAACTTCAAATATGTGTAGCCGCAGGAATTCAAAATTTAACAGACCTCCCATGTCGCTCCCCAACAAACCTTTGCAGAGAAACCTTTTCACGTGAAAGCATTCAGGATTAGCACACAGCGAACTTACGTCTGAAGGTCGAATTACAACTGCTTCTTTGATTTCTTTCTTCAATCTTTTTATTTCCTCATCGTTTTTCTTTCTCTCTGAATCGTACTCTTCATATTGTGCTCTTCTCTGCCCCTCTGATAACAAAATAAGTTATGTGAGTGTTACAGTTCTAAAATTGACATACATTCGGCTGAGTAAAACAGTTGAAAAAGGATTTCTTTCCAATGGAATAGTTAATAATATTGTACGGAAGTTGGCTCCAGTGTATGTTAGTGGCTGTTGGTAACCGTGAATTTTAAGGGCAATGGCAAAAGGCTTTGTTAGCAGTTGATTCTAAAGGCATGGAAACAGTAAATTGTAAGTTTATTGGGTACAGCGGGTTCTAGAGACGTTGGTAACTGTAGACCCAATAAAGATGAGCAGTTTTCTCTTTTATAGTTGCATCTTTAAAATTTAACAGTAGATACTTTGGACATTGGCAATAATATTACTGGTGCATTGGCAAAATATAACTATTTGGGCTTTGGTACCATCGATTCTAGACATTTTGGTAGTTCTGAACCGTAGGGAAGTTTGCAATCATGAATTCTTGAACATTGGCCGCCAGGCAGTGTAGGAAAGTGGGCAAATGTGGATTTCTGGGCTCTATCAGGATTGGGACATGTGTATTCTTGGGAAAATAGCAACTGTAGATTTTAGCTTTGGCGAAAGTGGATATGAGGACATTCGAGAAGCTTTGGATATTCTAGGAGCATGGCAACAGGAAAATGTAATGACTGGGTAACAGTTGACTTTTGAGCATTGGCAGTGGGTTCTAGGAAAGTTGGCAAATCTGAATTTTTGGGGCTTTGTCAACCGTGGATTGTAAGAAAGTTTTTAGCCGTTCATATTCGGGAAATTGGCAACATTGGATGGTAGGAAACTGTAGATCCTAGGAGAGTGTGGGTCCAGGAGATTCCAGGACAACTGTGGATTATGAAGGCATGACACAGTGGATACGAATGACTCCATGATGATACGTATGATAGGAAAGAGGGTTACTGTGTATTCCAGGGGCTTTGGCAACGGTAAATACATGAAATCATCATTGGCTCAGTGGCGTTGACAACAAGGGATTCTGGGTACATTTTCTTAAGAATATGGTATTAGTGGATACGCGTCGGACACCACAAGTAGGTCATGTGAATATCAACTTGTGATAACTAAGCACAAGCTATTTTTGTCCTGTTTTCCAGAATCCTCCCGCCGTACACTCACAACTCTGAGATTGCTGTCATATTATTTTATCGAATTCGCTTGAAGTTGTCCCATTCCCGTGTTAATCGAAAAATATCCCCTCTCATGGTAGTAGCGGGTAGCTACATCACTTAGCAAACTGGTAACTGACTACCTTTTTTTTCGAAACGGTGGATGCAGGCGATACCCCCACTGCGGCCACAAACGGGCTTACTGTAATTTATCCTCAGATCATGGCCTGCCTGCACCACCCCCAGGCCCCAGGGCACTGGTCTCACTTGGTGTGACGTCACCTATGCGCCCCCACCACCCCCACACAAAGCGGAGGACATCCACAAGTTCTGCATGCGCCACCTCTTCCGGCTGAAGAAAGGGCCTTCCCAAACACACTTCCCAACATGTCGCGAGTCCATCGCATACGCACAACACATGCTCTGCCGTCTCTAGCCCCACCTCACAGAACCTGCATACCTGTACCTCACACTTGCCAATATTTGTAAGGTGGTAACTCAGTGGACAGTGACCTGTGAACAGGCCACATATGATCCTCCTATCCCTCCTCCCCAGTGCAAGCACCTCTTTGGCCCTCCCCTTGGTGAGTCGGATAAAAGAGTTTTGACTGCCTAAAGCCAGGCAATCCCTGCCAATGGGCAGCCCCGCACCTATCCTCCCATTTGCCAACCTGTCTGCGTAGGTCGCTCCCGGTAGTCCCAACGCAAGGCGTCAGGCCGGCAGGGATTTGCACTAATCCCTTCTTTGCCACCCCATCAGCCCGTTTGTTCCCCTCTATACCCTGATGCCCTGGCATCCAACACAGTGTTACACTGTTGTCCTCTGCCAGGGCCTTCTATCCAGTCAGACACTCCCACACCTGTAAGACAATACGAGGCTAAGGCCTTGAGAGTGGCCTGACTGTCCACCATAATGTAAATCCTCTGCTGCTTCAGTTCCCTCTGCAGCAGCTGCTGCAGACAGACTGTCACCGCAGCCACCTCTGCCTGGAACACCCAGTGGGATCGTCACTCTAATTCTCAGCCTAAAGATGGCTGTCGCTGCAAGGCCACCCTGCACCGTGCCATCAGTGTAATATACCAGGGCCCCAGCTTCAAAAGCGGGAATTCCCACTTCCCACCTGGATCACTCATGAATGAGTAACCGAAAGGGTAACACAAAGATGAACCTTGAAGGCATTGAGTCTACCACATGCAGTTCAGGCTCCTCCACCATCACCTAGTCAAGGATCAAGTGGCAGGAACTCCTCCTCCCCCGCAGATCAGACCCAACTCCAGCATAGGCATAGCCTGGAGGAACGCCATCCTTTTAACATGTATGTGGAGTGGAATTAAATGTAACAAGACCTCCAGTACTGCCGTTTGGCATTTTATCATACTGCAGTGTACAGCCACTGAATCATCCCAGCCCCCATGTCTTCACCTCCATTCTCTGAACTGCCCACATCACCACCGACGCCCACTGTTAGGCTTTTTTCATCTGTGTGGCTCAAGTGAGCTTCCCATCGAGGAAAACTCCCAGGTACTTGATCTCATGCTGGACCTTCACCATCTTACCACCGAGCCTGAGTTCCTGCAGCGCAAGGCTGCGCCTTCTAGTGAATGGGACCAGGCTCGTTTTGTCTGGATTGACAAACAGTCCTTGCTCATTGCACCATATCTGTAGGGTATTCAGTCCATGCTGCATGCATTCACTGATTACACTCGCGAATTTACCTCTGACTATAATTATCAGGTCGTCTGCGTATCCCATAAATTTTGTAGTCCTCCTCCTCAAGCAGCTCAAGAAGGGTATCAGCTACCAGTAACCAGAGGAGAGAGGAAAGCACCCTTACTACCCTTACTAAATGCCTGTCTTTGGATTAGCGTGAGCCCAGTTCCATAGTTTGCTTCATAACACCCCACAAAAAGAATTCGGATTCTGCTTTAATGCTCACTTTGAAGACAACATAGTACACCCAGTTTGGTTCATTAAATTACTATCACGTTCTCTTCCTCATGCCCTATCATTCATTTCCGCAGACACATATCCTCAAAAGGCACTCGGGGTGAGCGCGGCCCCCCAACAACACCGAGCTTCACTATGACCTGGACTCACCGGACAGCTGAATCTTCTTTTTGAGGGTGATAATTTCCTCGTTGAGCTCCGCCGCCACGTCCTCAGCATCCATCTGTGCTTCAGTCATCTCGCTCCTCGTAAAAGTCGCCAATTGAGTGGTGATTCCGCTCTTGACGACCTGACGCATCGACCAAACGGCATTTATTCCTTAGCGACGCGAAACCCCTACTTTTCCAGAGCGCTACTCTTTGAAGGAGATAAACGTGACGATCAGCTGGAACTAGTTGTATCCGTAATAACACACAACAGACAGGTAGATATAATGCATTTAATGGCCAGAAGGGTCTCTAATCACGTAAAAAACTCGGGATTGCCTGTTTTACCGTTTAGTAGTCTGGAATTGTTCAAACGAAATTAATTAAAATTCTTACAGCCCTTTTTGAGGGAAAACGAGGTATCGTGTTTTGATCACTATGAAAAGTATGGTGTTTGGGTCACTAGTTAGTTTTGAATCTATGTGACTCATAAAACACTACGATAGTATCAAATATCACGTGTTGATTTGCAAGCAGAATATGAAATTTAAGCTGATTCTCTTTAATCGAGTTAACAGACAATTGTCTCAAGCGGTGTTTGTTGAACTCACAAGATTGAAACGTACAGATTCGAAGAAAACTTTATAAAAGGATTGTTACGTCATTTCGTGGGGCTGAGAAAAGTAAAAAATTATACGAAGCGCGAGAAGACTCGAACCATCAGTCTTGATCGTCCGGGAGGTTCATCAGGATCGGAAGACTTCTGGCCCGAGGTGACGCAGGAGGCGCTCCTGTTGGTTGTCGAAGATTCCGCCGCAAGCGCCACTTTCGCTCTCGACCCTTTCCTCCTATTGGCCGCGTCTTCAGTCAGTCCTTTCCCCGTCGCCGTGCCGAACGGTAGTTTTCACGTTGCTGGCGAATTTTTTTTTTTTGGTTGTTTTTGTTTTGTGCGTTTTCTTCGCCTCTCCCCCCTCGCCCAACAAACTACCTTCGTATAATTCCGGAATTGAACTTCGACTGAATTTTGTAATTTTCTCGCTTTTGTTTCGGAATTTGGTTCGATTTGAGGGGGGAACAACGGCGTTTTTCGTCGGTGCCGTTCGAACGGACGGAGCAGATGCCTGCGGGTTCGGACCCGGTGAACGTTCGCGGCGCGAGCTGAAACTCTTTCATTTCTCCAGAACCGCGTTTCGCTCATCCCCCCCTCCCCTCCCCCGTTCATCGTTGTTTTTCTTTTAACTCGAATTCTTCAAAATTCCGTATTTAACTTGAAAACCATTCGGTATGGCGTGATACAGTGAACGGAGTGCAGGTGACATGCCGCTGTGATTTTTTTATTTTGTGCTTTTATTTTATTGTTTGATGTTTTTCGTCAAATTTGTGACGACGAGACAAAAACTATGAAGCGCTTTTTGGATTATTCGACGATCATCTTCATTTGCGTCTTAGCGCCGATTTGCGTCGAAGGTGAGCATTTCCCCCTTTTTCGTTAGTTTGTTTGTGTAAACTAGTGTCGCTTTAAAGCTTGAACAAAAGTGTCCGGACCGTGACGTCATAAGGGTTCACGATAACAGCTCGGCACAGGGGTTCACGATAACAGTAGGGGTAACAGTTGAGGCCGTTTGAGCAAATGTAAACAATAACTGCTCTAGCAGAAATACAATGACGACGCAGAAAAATAACTGAAAATGAATGTAACTAGATGTTCGCTTAATGAACGAGGTGCAATCCGAAATTAAAGCAAAAATAAGGTAAATGCTGTGTGAAATTGAAAATACCACTCACCTTTACTGCACCTCCATTCAAACGACGGTAGCGCTGGGCAGGTAACGGCTCTCTTCGAGTGACGTCACGGTCCGGACACTGCATGTAACACAACTTAGTTCTAATTAGGAGAATTACGAGACGAACCGTTTAGTTATCTATTCGTTAAACTTAGAACGACCCAAGTGCCCGTTTTTCCGCCTCAATCGAGCAATATGATTCTTCCAGAAGACGATCTGATGACTCGAAAGTAGGTTTGAATGTACTGAACTGGTAGTGCTGAGCTGAAGTTACTTTTCTACGAGCCAATCAAGTGCGAAAACGAAATTCCTCTCGGCAGGCTCATAGCTTCCTCACGGCCACGTTTAACGGCAAAATTTCATATCACAGTGCGCGTACTATGAGGGTTCACGAGACGCGCTATAACGATCCATTATCACCGAATAATAACCCCCAGGTAGCGTCCATAACGTGGCTCGAGTGGAGTACTAATGTGCTCAGCTTGCTGAACCTCTTAAAATCCTATTTACCGGCAAATCCGGATCAACGTCGGGCATTTCCGTCGAAATACTCCTCACGATTTCGTAGTGGTCGCTGCAAATTGTCGTTTATCGCCGAACCCTATAAGTCCACGCGAGTGCTGTCACAATTCCCCCCACTACCACTGAAATTCAGCGTGTGAAGCCAGAATTTGCTAAAAGGACCTCTTAGTCCTCCAAAACCAGATGAAGTGCACTTACTTGGTTAAATTCCTTCCAGTATTGGTTTCAGTGAGTGGCACGAAAAACACGCATTCACATTGAACCTGATAGACTCCTCAACATTCAGCGTTATTGGTAGAAATTGACTGGAGGTTTGACTTTTGTCGCCTTACCGTTGTACTCTCATTTATGAGGCTCTCTACATGCCTAATTTTGGAAACGTTCGTGGTCACAGTACTGGAACTATGCGAAAAACACCGGTCGCTCCTAGTCAACTTGTGGTTCCCATTAAACGTCCATCGGTAATCGACTGTCATCCTGATTTTCTTTGAACGTTCCTCCTCCAGAACTTGTTGAAATGCACTTGAATTCCGTCGAGTTTCCATGTCACCAAAGTTGATAAACTCGGCACCATTCCGCGTTATTGGTAGAACTTGACTGGACGGTACATGCATGAACTGGTCGCGGATTTATTGGGTTGCTCCTACTCATGTATCTACTTTTATCGCGTGACCGTTGTACTGGTCATTCCTGAGACTGTCGACGTGATCTTCTCAGAAACATTCATGACCACAGTACTGGAATTAGCCGAAAAACAATCTGAATTGGAATCCCATACTGTATTAGCTCGCTCCTGATTATCTTGTGATCGCCTTAAAACGTCCACTGTGGAGGTAGCTTATTCGACTGTCATCCTGACTTTTTTGGACGCTAGTAGGGTGGGAAGGGGGGGGGGGGTTTAGAAAAACTGTTTGGTGCAGCTCTCGCACATTTTCCCGTTGATGAAATTTTTAGGGTGCTTGAGTTGTTAGGAGCATCTGCTCCCACACAACATTTAATCAAAGTCGTTTTTGGACCTTTCGATCAATACTTGTAGTGGATATCGTGCCTTAAATTAAAGCTCGTTCATCTCATAAACACTGCTAGTAGTAACATGTCGAACAACTTTCCTACCATTCCACTTGAATATTCAAAATATTTGAAATTTGGTCATTTCTGTTGATTTGGTGGATCCAACCAAAGCCCCTCATATAACTTACAAGCTGGTTTAGGAGCTTGTATTGATCTCCTCTCTGAATTGCAGAATGCTGCTGGGCACACGTGGCTCCCTAAGTTAGTTGCTTGCAGGCACCTGTTAGCCTCCACAGCCAATGTCGCATAACTTAACCTGGAATGTTATGTAATCGACTGGACTTTTTTACTTTCCTTGGCTCTGCGAAGTAGAAAAAGGTTATGCAATCAGCCGACAAACACCATATGAGACAATGCTCTGTGTGTGTGTGGCAAATGTGATATTGAATCCACTGGTCACCTCATAGGACTGTAGTTATCATAGTAATTAAATCATCAAAAATGGCTCCAATGATTTTTATTAGATTTTTTGTACGGACAACTCCCGATAAAGCAGCAGTACCGTAACATTCTGTACGTTTAGAACATGATGAGAGCAGCACAATACATTTTTTACCCGATAATATCAAAACAGAGAACGCTATCCTTCCCAAAAGAAAAAACAGTCTCATGAATTTTCTGTGTACAGATTGCTCAATAAATTCTGGAACTTGAAGCACTTCCACTTTGTACATAAAACACAGTTATGTTTTACCTGCTAAGATCTGCTGAAACCCTTATCGGTCACAATAAAACTCTTGTGCGTCAATTAAAGGGAGATGTCCTTATAACATTCCATTTGTACTTTGAAGCAATTGCCGGATTTTCCAGTTTGTTGGATCTTTGAGATGCTTTTTCTTCGGAAAACCCTCGTTAAACTCCACCAGTCATGCTACATCTCTCGTTTCCACTGAGCCTTCTCATTCCATTCTCAACTTACCTCTCGGTACGCTCTCTAAATATCGCAGTTTGCACCATCCTGGGACAAACCTCTAAGTGTAGTGTGTGGCTCACGGGACATGGTGACTTCAATGCGCGGCTCCACTTCTTTTCTCTGAAAGACTCTCCATTATGCACGTCTTGTGCCTCCAGTGCGGAGGAAACAAGAAACCATGTGCTGCTCCACTGTAGTTTCTACAACAGTGAGCGACGGTTGTTGAGAGGGCAAACGAACTTAGCAGCTTTGACTGCTACAAAGGAAGCCTATAACCATTTTGCAAAGTTCGCAAAGAAGGTAATGGCTAAGAAACGTGGTTATAGTTGATCAGTCCTTTTGAAACTTGCCACCCAAGTAAACAGTAAGATCAGGTAGGGAACCAGATTAAGAACTACTCCCAGATGGTACGGGATTCCTCAGGTGGTCACCTCCGCGCGGTAACACACGGGCAACAGCTCTCTACGGTGAGGCTGGCTAACGACCACATACCTGCCGTACCTCCACAGGTCTGAGTTCGGTGGATGCTGCAGGGGCCGGCCTCTTGCATATTAGCGAAACCGCAACTTCTATGACTGATATAACCCTCGTCGAGGGTTTAGGTACAGTCATGAAATAAAGAAACAGATCTGTTTTCTTCTCACACTGACCATTCCTGAGCCGTTAGACAGGACACCTCTCTTCTGTCAATACCAACTTAGCCAATGCTTACTCAGCACTTTTCTCCACATTCACGACTAATTACTAATTATTTATTTATTTTCCATTTCTTTCTGGTGCCAAACTCGCATTATATACATATTTCTGCTCCTCCTTGGTCAGTTAGTGAATGTTATATTGGCCCTTACTTCTACTTTCTGGAGGGCATCGAAAGTGCAGTACACAGAGCTCCAAATCGTGAGTGCCTCCGTAACACGATCCGTCCTCCTTTATTAACGTTGATAATGATATGTCTGATTGTTATAAAGAACTATAACCAGTTCCTATGGCCTGCTGTGTCTAAACGAAGGCCTAGTCTTACTGTGGTCCACTCTGTTGGTTTGGATGTGAGTGGAAGATAAATCCGAGCACATTCCACAGTCTAAGGCATTACCATAGTAGTTCCAAATATTTTTACGATAACAAAATGTTTATTTGTGGAAAATTTGTAACAATTGCGCAATATATTATAAAAAAACCTCAATTGGAGTGCAGTTTTAACTTTCCTCTTCCCAAGAGTTGGGAGAGTAATGCGATCGAGTAAAAAAAGTGGTCTCCTTCTGATCTTAACGTTTTGAGACCCACTGAATCCGCAAAACCTAATTTCGCCGCGTCGTTCATTTTTCGGGAGAACGGCTTCTTTATGTTCACAGTTTTTTGAAGGAGCGAAAAATATAGTTATGAGCGATTTCTCTCGAATGAATAGGGGGTAAACAGAGGTATAGGTCTATGAAACAAAAATAGGTTTTGTACACCCATTTTGACAACATGGCCTCAATAAACTCACAAAATGTCTTCTAATAGTCAACTTCTATGTATTGTTCTCCGTTAATGTGCCTCTGACAGTCTAGTGAACAACCGAAATGTGTCCAAAGCTGTGTTTTTTTTTACGTTTTATAAATTTCCAGAATAATTACGTCACTGGATTTTATCAATCTTACGGAGCGTCTTTTAGCAACCTATTCCACAGTTTGATATCCACAAATATTTCTGTATCTATCCGTTGAGCGAAGATATATACCATCATAGATTTTTAGAAAGGTAAATTATCGTTTTCCCTGTTTTCCCAAAATTCAACCCAATAAATTTCGGAACCTGAAGTCCGTCCTAGTCAGTAGAGCGGTAATATTTGTTAAATGTACAGGAGCCCGGGGGAAGTTGTGCGATGCGTCCACCCAGTCTTGGCTCAGGTGCGGTAGAAGGATAAATGTCTGCACACGAAATTCCCACTCTTATTTAATATCATATGTATTTTGTTTATTATATTTCACGAATTCGTGTATTTCGAGTACATCTCTATTTTCCGTTTTTCCCTCGTCCGGTCTCTGGGTTGAGTTTCACCCCTCAGTCTGAGTCTTTTGTGTCGACACCTGTTGACTCCCTTCGTTCCCCTCTAAGGGCTCCAGGCTCTTCCGCCCCCTGCCAACAAACATGGCGGTCGAATAGGCCTTACGCGCGCCCTTACCGCCGAACCGACCGTCCAAATCACCAGTTTCGCTTTCCCTTTAACGTGCCAATAATTGAATGTTCGGATTTTCAATTTAAATTTTCCTCCGAGTTTCGAATTTGTGGGGCAGATAAATTGGAATAGTTCCGTGAAGTTGAGTTGTGTACTCTGCTGTGAATTAGAGCTATAGAATTATAGCAAGGGCACGGCTGGGGTTGTTACGGTACATTGGAAGCAGTACAGTGCTCCTGCTTTAATCCTGCATATTTCCAGGCATGCTCTATCAGACCAAAATGGAACCAGCTCATGAGTGCGCGTGGGGTGTGAATAAATGAAAAGTTTTATTCAACGATTGGGGAGAATCAAGGCCATGAGGCGTTCTCTTCTGTTCTCCCTCATAACAATATACTGTCACATTTTCTCGCACATCCTGCCGGAAATAAATCACATTTACACCAAATTAATTACACTCATACTCTGCATACAAAAGACACTAGTTGGTTGGGGAAAACCCCAGCCAGGTCCAAGCATAACCCTGCTACCCCTCCCCCCCCCACCACCACCACCCAATGATTCGATATTCAGCGTGTTTTGTGTGACGGAAGTTCCAAGACGGCCCCTGAAACTATTAGATAGGTTTATAGGGAACAAAATGTAGATGTGAGTTACCTTAAAGCACCGTGCCAATTTTATCAAAATTGTGAGTGTAGTATTTTTTACTATTTAGAAAAAATATAATTAATGCCTTAAAATACCTTTTATTGATGCATTTTCGTTTCTGTTGGCTCTCGCTTCTTCTGCTCAAAACCATCGTTTTTGATATTTTGGCTCCCTCCTCCTCCTTCTTCTAGTAGGTAATTGTTCTTACGTTCATTCAGCCATTGTCATAGCTTAAGCTACTAATCCAATCTATATTCCACTCAGTTGATTTGAACTTGATAAAACATAACTCCACGTATAAGTAGAGTGTAGTAGCTTCTACTATTATTGAGCAATCGGTGCACAGAGAAGACGTGAGACTCTCAGCATGAGTTAGGCTTATTATTCATCCTGAGTAATACTCATGCGTTGTCCGTCCGCCGTCGAGGTCATAACGTGGTCTAAAACGCCTACCAGGCAATCAGGTCGTACGTAACCCGTGGTTGTTACAGCCAAAAAATTGTTTAAAAAATCAATTTTGGCAGTTTCGTCGTGTTTAGTGTCGTTTCCTCGGCATTTTTAAATGCAGAGTCCAATAGAATGAGTCTTGGAGGTGTAGAATTGCATCTAGATGCTAAACAGTGAAATCACAGTAAATACAGTAAGGAACCACTTGAAGGAACTCCTGGGGCACTCTTCACACTCCAACCATCCATCAGTTCGACTCTTCACGCCGTGCCGATTGCCTTGCGTCACTTAGAAAATGTCGATTTTCTTTATTCTGTTGTAGTCAGGTGATGTTTCGCATCGTTGACTAGTGTTGTTGTGACTGACTCCTATTAAAGGCACCCTCGCGATCGTGGTCTAGTGGTTAAGACAATGTTTCATAATGCAACGGTGGTGTTGCAATTGTTACGAGGGGGTTTTGGAGATATTTGAAGAATCCGCTGACTCAGCCAAAAATGACTGCGATCGCGAGGAGCTCTGATCCAATAAACTGACGTTCTTCAGGATCATAATCCATTGTCTTAACCACTAGACCACGATCGCGAGGGTGCCTTTAATAGGTGTCAGTCAGTACAGTATTAATCGATGATGAATCAAATTGAATGGGTCTCGAAGGTGCTCTAGAAACATTGTTGTTTACATATGAGTTGTCTTCTCTAGGTTTGTTATTATACCCGTGTTGAATTCTTAATATTTTTTGATATTTGATAGAATAGAATCGGCCACAATCATGCTGTGCAAGAGAATAATAGACTGTAATGCAAAATTTGCAGTGTTTTTTGAAATGAATCGCGTTTATGGGTTTGAAATGGCTAGAGGCGGTAGCGAGTGGAACGGCAGTGGTTAGGATTCCGGGATTTCTGGGGTTGCTCCTAATTATCTTATGGACGTTATTAATCTTTCACTCCAAGGATACTTTGGTAAAATATCCCCCTGATTTTTGTGAAGATGCTTGTATCGTGGAAGTTCAAATAAAAATAGAGGTATCGTTTTTTTTCTCGAAATTATTGATAATTTATTGTGCTGCTCTCGTCATAAGAATTATGGTACTATCGGGTTACTTGTAACTGACATATTAACGATTTAATCGAAATCATTGTAGCCATTTTTGTGGAGAGATAATTTGGTTTTGGATCACTATAACTACAGTTAGTTTTGAACCTATTTATTTGTGAGCTACTTTTGGCTTCGGTCGTTGTTTGTTATTGTTAATTATTTTTCATTCGGGGGGAGGGGGATTGCCGGCAATAACGATGTTGATTAACCTCATTAATTTTGTTTAACTAATCAGTACCTAACTTCCTAACTTTTGTTCTCTGTAAATATCTCTGTGAAACTTGGGTGAATGGAGTTATAGGCCTACGAAGGAAAATGTCTCACTTTATGGTTCCAACGATGCGTTTAACCAGTTCAAAATCTGTATTCGTGCTGTGCATGTACTCCGTACATGAACGATTTAATAGGGCTTCGTTGAGTTGTGTGATGTTGTGAATAGATTCTTTTTTGTTGATTCCACGCACATCGATGAAATTTTAGTCCATTCGGTCGAGCTTATTCGTACCCGATTTTCCCATGCCCGGTAGAGTCGGAATGTCAAGTCTGTGAAAAGTCGAGGTCTAAGCGTCGTTTTAAAGTTTAATAAGAAGGCGTTCTACAGGACGTCCAGCGGAGACCAACTGGTTGTTTATTAATCAATGCAACTCGTCGGTTCTGTGGGAAATGTCGTCTCCCGACGGTTCTCAGCCCTAGTTTTCCAAAAACAGCTAAATATCTCGCTAATTATCTGCGACCGCTCCCTTCGGTTTGGTCCCTTATGAGGAACCCAAACTGAAACCCACTTTCGTAAAACTGAATTTTCTCACAACTGCTTGCAAATTCGTTTAAGGCGAAAAGTGCTCGATTTCAAATTTAATTGGAAGGGCCCTTCACGCGAGTTGAGGAAATAATTGAACGTGTGGCAGGAAATCCAACGCGGGTTTGTTAGAGTTATGCAACTTTCAAACTGAGCCGTTCTCAGGTTCGTTTCGCAGTCCCGATTCCCACGTTGAGCGTTAAGTCGACGTTTTCAGTTATTGAAAACTACAACAACAAAAAAAAAACAGTTCGCATTTGGACTTGGTAATTCACTGACTGGTTGGTTGAAACCTAACGAGAAATATAATTGTTCTGCTGTAACGACCAGTTGAGTAAGAGCGAGTTGGAGCTGGCAGAGAATTGTCAGGAAGCTCTGTGGAGGATCTCACTCCCTTCACACCAGTAACGACTACCAGACTTAACTAACGCAACATACGTGAATATATTATAGCAGAAACGGTAACCTCATTTCGAGGAGCAATCAATATTTCAGAGCTACCACTGTACGTACTTACTTGTGCGGGATGATTTCGTCGACTGTACATGACAAATCGAATACTAGCGGGGGAGCAAAATATTGTGAAAAACATGTGTTTTTGTACAGTGTTTGGGTTGTCCACAGTAAACGCATCACGCATAATGAATCTGATTATTCTGTTCGTTCTTCTGTATTTTCCCAAAGCCGTTGCTCTGTCCACCCGCGTTTTCCCCTACTCAGACTATAATTATCTCTTCTCTCGTTTCCTCCTGCCCTTATCAGCAGTAAATGTTCCAATGACAGATTCTGAAGCTTCTTCTTCTTTTCTACCTCCGCATGCTCACTCCCAACCTTTGCTGAGTGTTTGACTATAAAGTTCAGTTAGCCCCTGCCGATACTCGAACTGTTCATTTCTTTCGTCGAGAATTCACGCTTTCTGGAAACAAACCCGCTAAGTTCATTGTTGTACATTGACTCACTTGCTCTCTTACTTGATACACTGAACTCTCCTCTATCGTGAACGTCTTGTGATTGCCGTATTTGTGCCCACACAGTACAGTCTTCCCTCGTCTCATTCGTCACTAATTTTTTTAACCTCTAACCCCGGTGGTGCAGACAAGCCGGAAGGATTTTAAATAATCTCCAAATCGCCAATTTTGAATATATCGGGAAAATGTTTAGCCACGGTATATTTCTGTAACTATCCGCTAAACAACCCAGTAAGTGAAGAGACGCCGGAAAATAGCATTTGGCAAACATTTAATTATCGCGGTTTTTTTTCTTTCAGAAATGGCTTTAAAGATTCTGATTTAACTTACAGATACTATCAACTGCCTAGTTTGTTTTCCATAAACGTGTCTCTTGAAATGTTTCATCGGTTTTCTCGGGGGTTGTGGAAAGTTACTGTGCGCCCAATATATATTTTTAATTGTATAATTTTCTTCTTGTTCGTGGAACATTACAGAATCCAATGTAAGATAGTAACGCTTAATTTACGTTGCACGTGCGCGTAGTTATTGCCTTATCTACCAGTTGACTAATTGGCTGGATATTCAATTTCAGCTGGTTCGGTTCATCCGTCTATTCTCAATCTCCGCCATAGTTACATAAATCATTTTCTGAAATGGTGCTTTTCGAACTCAGGAGCCTTACAAACGTAAAGATTATTTAACTTTCCCTCCTACACCGTTGGGTTTAGTAAAGCAGCTTAACACTATAATTGATTACTCCGCGTTCGATTATCCTCAGTACGAATTATTCGCCGATGAACGTATTTAAGTCGACTATTTCTTCCAATTCGTACAGACACCAAAATTTGTGAGATTGCACTAGTTTCCTAGATAAGAATTAAGTTAAATTCATTGTCTTAACAGTTTGGGCAATATGTTGCCAAATCTAATAATCAAGTTGATTACACCTTGTGTCTGTAAGACATTAGTGCAGGTTTTGCTTTCAGAGTAATTGATGCTTCTTTCATAAACTCTTATAATTAGATCATTACAACGTTCACAAACACGAAAAACAGTTCATTGTCATTTGGCAGACCTTGGGAGTGTGGAGGTTAATAATTAAAGTTAGAGGCGAGAATTTGTGTGTTAAAACGTAACTGATGTCCTGGGATTGATAAGAGTTAACTGACATGAGTTGATATTTTGACGGAGCAAATGGCTCTGAGTGTAGTCCAGTATTCCGAATGTACCCAGGAGCTCCAGTGATCATACTGTTGAATCTATTTTAAATATTGTGCATCCCATTTGTCCAGAAAATAGTCAAACGTAGCGCAGGAATATCAGACTGATGAAGGTTGAACTTACTTAGGAAAAATATCTGCTGCGTAGCAACACATAATTCCCCCAGAAAAAAAGTTAAATCAATGTTCGACAAACCACGTTTTCTGAATTATTATGGCTTATGCCTCCGTTCAACCGATTGGTAGAGACATAGTCGAGAAGAAAGTGTAGGCGCAGATCGATTGAAGACACTCCGGTCAGGATAATTAAATTCGCAATTTTTGTGGAAACCACGAAAACATAAAGACAAATTTGTCGTTATTATCTCTGACAGCTATAGGAACATTTATGGAGAACGATGTATAGTGATTGAGAATGTAAAGACATTCGAATAGTTTAGCCCTTTTGCCGAAAAGTTAAAAAAAAAGTTTGCTTCATAGGCCTATCTCCGTTCACCAAATTCTTTCGCAGAGATATTTATAGAGAACAAAAGATGGGTACTGATGAGTTGACGACAGTTTATAAGTTTAATCAAAGTCGTTAGCGCTCGTTTTTGCTACAGAATGGCCTCCACTACCCTTTCTCATCGAAAGAAATCGCTCATAACCTTATTTTTGCCGTTCTTCCGCAGATTCAACTAACGTCTCTCTCTCTCTCTCTCTCTCTCTCTCACACACACACACACACACACACACACACACACACACACACACACACTGGAAATTGGGTTTCTTTATTCAATGGGCCTCAAAACGTCAAGATCTGGAGAAAACGAGACTTTACGACGCGATTTCACTACTTCCCTTGTCTTCTGGGATGCGGAAAGTTGAAAGGGCAAATCGGAGGTAGGTTGTGTGATTGCCTCGTACGAGCGTGAGTGGGCGGCTGAAGGAGTTGAGTTGAAACGGCGGTAGAGCGTTGATTCGTCCAGGATTCAACAAGTGTAGCGACGGGGTGGAAGCGTCGAATATTGGAAACGAAGCAGCTGTTTCAACCGTCGTCTTCTCCACGCCCTTCCCCTCCGCAGTCCCTCGCAGCTGCCGTCCAAAAGCACTTTTGTTTGGCTACTACCCTCAGTGAAAACGTCGCTCCCCTTAACGGACGTTTTAAAACTTACATTCCCATTTCTTATCTCCGCTCATTAATGATGCCGTTAATGAGGAGAGCCGGCTCATGGGGGAGGAGCACGAGGGAAGGGAAATGAAAATAATAATAAAACTCGTTTGTAGCCCTCGTCCAGTTTTTGCTACCGAGCTCTCGTTCTTGGGAGAGCGTGGCTTTAAACGGAATTAAGTTCAGGGTGGAGCACTTCCTGAAACCAGGATGGTTTTGCTTCTAAATGATGTGAAATGAAATGCAAAAATTATCTCCAAAACATACACTGGAGATGAAAATTTGTTTAATTTTTTTAGTTGCCTTAGCACTATAGAGTAGGTAGAAAGCTATGAATTAGGCTGACTATTGTCATCATAGCGAACAAAACACAATATACTTTTTTCCTCCGTTCTACCGATTTTGAGTGAATTTTGTGTATAAAATGCTGAAAATTACACGATAGTGCCATAAATTTCTCATCCGTGGGGACACAACTAGGGGAACAGCATCCACTCGGCCGTTACCTGTTTACTTGTCCATTGAAGGACAAGTGCAGAATGAAAAGGGAGATTCCTCCGCTCTGGGCACAATAAATTATTGAAAATTCAGATTAATAAATGCTTCAGAGCAGTTCATCATCGCTCACATGGCGATAGAGTTCTCAGAAAACTCAGAAGGGTAGTCTAATATCTACCTACGAGTATACGGTCAGAGTTGAATGGGCTTTGAGTTCTTAAGATAATTAGGAGCAATTTGAGCAAATTCCGGAACGTCAAGAGCCACGAGTTCCTCAGAATCGGCTCAAACAACAATTAGATAACCTTCTGTGCAGAAACGGAAGGGTAATTGCAAACGGAAATGATATGAGTTGCTATTTTGTCAAAAAACCGTTGAGTGCACGTGGAGCGGAGGAAGGTTGTGTGACGCATCGAACTTTTGAGAGCGTTAGTCATTCGTGTTAGCCCTGCATTAAAATAAATTCTCGTCTAAACGATCGCTAATTTATCGTGCTGCTCTCGTCATTTTTACACGGATAAGAATGGAGAACGTCATTTTTCCACGGAAGATTATGGTTGTGTTGGATCTCTCCACACAAAAGTGGTTGTTAAAATCGTTGAAGCCGCTTTTGAGAAAAATATTTTGGTCATTTGGTTGCATTTGGTGTTTTGAGTTCTGAAGATAATTTTGAAAAATGTTCAGTCGATTACATAACTTCTTATTCCGCTGAGCTAAGGAAAGTGAAAAGTTGGTGAGAAAATTCACGAGTTCCTTCTAAAACTAATGGGGGAACTCAACGAGCATGAGCGTCTCAATGGGTGCCTGGAAATGTCCAATGGACGGCGGTGGAGTTCTTATGATGCAAAAATGAACCATTTCGGGTTTTAATTCGAGATTCAAGTTAAGCTCGGGATTAACTGGCTAATTTCATCGGGCCTATAGCATCAGACGCGAGCACGTGGTAACGGTTGACGTGTCCTAGTTGTAGTTGTAGTCGTAGGTGTTGGCCGCTCTTTAAAAAGGGCTCACGAGGATGCAGAGCTAACGAGCCGCTTCCTGCCGAGAGTTCGATCCCCGAGCTCGGCTCAACAGCCCGGATACTTGGTTTTTACCTCCCAACTCGTCAGTATTGTCACAGCCCATCCATTCTCCAGTCTAGGGGCAGTCTTTTGGCGGGTTAATGCGACGAAGCTCCTGGTACGCGTATTTGTACTTGCCGTGTTAGACGAACGGTCAGATTCTGTTCTGCAGATCTGGTATCCCGGCGCGGATTCCACTTCTGGAAGCTACTCTACCCAATATTTGCCCACAGGACCGTTAACTCACTTCGATAACCATTTAATATTAACCTATCGACAGTAAATTAGAGCATTCTGATGAGTTAAAAGTATACCTGATCGCTACCGCTCTAGCTAATAATCCTACCTGCTGTTTAACTCAGTTCATACGAACCTGACCAAACATACATGCCGTTCCGGAATATATGAGACGACGGACCGCACGTCACGAACATTACGGTTACTTCCGAACTTGTAACACAACTTCTACGTAGAAACTGTTGTACACTTACAGTTCCTGAATTTATTGAGCTGCTGCTAATTATGCTACTACCTTAATTGAAAACCCCGAAGTATTGGTAATTCATGGGGACGTCAATCTGATTTTGTGTGTACACCAAAAAAAGGTTATCGACGATTTCGGTCGAACGTAAAGGGTGGCGGGGAACGAAAATGTACCAAAAACTACGGGTTTTCGCCTTTTTCTCGAAAACGGCTTTAACAATTTTGATTGAACTTTCAAATTATCTTCTACTAGTTAGTACAAAACTTTTCTTCCCCATACATATCTCCTTGAAAATTCTGTTTTTTCGAACATTTCCGTAAATTCTGGCATAACTGCTTCACCAGATGTGATCATTGTTACAGAGTAAACCCACCCATACCCACTTTTCGTTCTCCGTAATTATTTTGGTGTGGTTCGCCATAATAGTTCTCGAATAATAAAGGGAAACACGGGAAAATTGTTTTCCGATATTTCTTCGTATTTCGTGTAGTCCACACTGGCGGAAATAGTTGTGGGGAAAGAAATGACTACATCAGTTTTGGTCACATTTAGATATGCGATTACTGTGGAAATTTCGAAAAGAATTAACAATTTTTAAAAACCGCGATTTTTGGCCTGTTTGGTTGTTATTAACGGACTATCAGTGGAACACGTACTGGGAACAATATGTAGTTATTTTCTAATTAGCGACATTTGGCATCAAACGCTAAGATTTTTGTATCAATTTGCGCTTTGTAGAAGTGACAGGATTTTTCTTTCCTCGCTCCTACGAAGTAATATATCCGGGGAAACGCTTCACAAAACAGTCTCCAACCCTACGCTGCCTTTCATAGCTTTATCCTACTGATTCAATCTATTTTTGACTCGTATGAACATGATTAAACCAAACAACACAACTTTACATACAAACTTGTAGCGCGTGACTTATGGAATTCATTAGGCAGCCGCTACCTATGCCACGATCTTCATTTAAACGAGCGGTGCGTAGCAACACACAACTTTCCGCCACCCCCGTAAGTTCGAACACCAGCTACATATGCGGGTGCTATATCTTCATTCAACACATTTCTACAGAAACACTTATGCAGAACAAAATGCAGGGACTAGAGCTGAGAGTACCCCGTAAGTTTGATCGAAATCGTTAGAGCCGTTTTTGAGAAAATTGGAATACCGATAAATTAATATTCGACAAATCTCCTTTTCTGAGTTAACTTGGCGTATATCTCCGTTCTACATGTATATATACAGAAATAATTATAGAGAACAAAATGTGGGTATGGGTGACCAAAAGACACATCTGGTGAAGCAGTTACCCTAGAATTTACGGAAATGTTCGAAAATACGTTAGTTTTGACACATTTTGATTTTTATCTCTGTTCAATGAACTGTCAGAGGAACATTTATTGAGAACAATATGTAGGTATTAACTATTTGAAAACACCCTGAGAGTTTGGTGAACATCGTTGAAAAGGTTTTGGCAAGAATATAAAAAAATCGATTTTTGCTTCATAGGCCTATACCTCCGTTCACCGTATTTTCATGGGGATATGTGTAGAGTAGTTTCGTACTGACTAGTAAAACATAATTTGAAAGTTTAATAAAAATCGTTACAGCCGTTTTCGAGAAAAATGCGACAACCCCCAGTTTTTGGTACATTTTCGTCCCCTAACCCCTTTCCTATCGACCGAAATCGCCCATAACCTTAGTTTGGTGTCCACAGAAAAGAACCAGCTCAATCGGTTCAGCCGTTCTCCTGCAAATCAAACTACAAACACACACGGACCACGCGCCGAAACTAGGTTTTTTAGACTCAGTAGGCCCAAACCGTAAACATTTGAAGAAAACCCAAATTTTTATTTACACGATTACTATACTTCCGTTCCCTTTGGGTAGCGGAAAGTAACAACGTGTAAGGTAGTTGATAATACTAAGGTCAAGATTTGAGGTGGTTTCTCTTCACAGTTCTCGAATTCTAGTTGAAAATGGCGGAAAAGGTTGGTCAAAAAAACAAAATCAATTCTGGAATTTCTCAACTTGGCCCCGATTATCTTATCACCATTATTCGCCGACCATCGTATTGGCAGTTAATTGGGCTGCCGCTCTGATATTGTGAGTTCATTGTGCTGTCCTCGTCATTATCCCCCTAAGATGAAAATTTGACAGTACCGATTTGGTCGTACGCTTATTTCAACGTTCCATAATGGCCACCAGCTACATATCAAATTTGAGCCGATTCGAGGGAACTCGTGGCTGTCAACGTTTCGGAATTCGTTGAGTTGCTCCTAATCATCTTATGAACGTCACTCAACTCTGACCGTATAGGTAGTTTATTGCACTACCACCCTGATAACGCTAATATTATATGAACGACATGTATACCGAAAAATAGGCGCTGTAATATGGTTTTGTCCGAATTTTAGATTATTTATTTATTTTCTTTGGAATGAGAAAATTTTGGTGTTTTGATCACGATGATAACTATAGTTAGTTTCAGACCTCAGTATCAAATTTGAAATTTCTTTCATCCAGCAGACGCTGGTACCGTTTTTGTAAATAGTTGTTCGCCATTAAAACTTGAAGAACTCAATTTTTTCGTTTTAGCACATTTTTGTGCAGTTTTCTTCTTTTCTTTACGTTTATGACAACTGACTAAAATAAATAATGAATCATGGGGCTGTGAAAAGTTGTGTAATGCCACCGCACCAGGAATTTCTTCATTAGAGGTGCTTAAGAACAGAGAATGTTCACGTGTATTTCCCAGTCCTATCATCGAACCTGGACCTGTTGCGTGTAGTTCAGCATTGTAACCTCTGCATGACGCTTAGCTGCCGTGAAATCTGTTTGGGAATGAAGAAGCGAAAACGGTTTGTGGATGTTTTTTCAGTCGTGGGGCCAAAAACCTTGGGATCTTGAGAAGTTATGTGGTATTTGAGTGCGAGCTCAAACTCGTTGTTTACCTGAGATGTTTCTTAGTTATCTCTCGGTCTGGGCTCTTGGGCGGGATGATCACATGGGGCTGGGCAGAGGGAGGTTCCCAGAACAACGAGCCCTCAGGCCACCACGCTTTTTTACCCTGGGAATTTTCTTCTTCTCCACAGTCTTCATCTTACTCCTCTCTCCGTCCCTCTCCGTCCCAGCCCCAGCAAGATTTTTACCATTTTCAAACCTATCCGCCCCCACGGGGATCGGCCCTCTGCAATCATCGGGTGTCAACTCTCTTATTTCCGCTCACCCCTCAGTTTCGGCAGGTTACACTTTTCAAGTTGTGAGCTGAAGATCGGGTAATGGCTCGGCGTTTTCCTTCTCTTGCCCGCCCGTGCCGTGAGAGCAGAGCCGACCTTCCCTCGTCTAATGACCCGTGTTTACCATTTTGATGCCTCGTGACCTCAGATCCGTTCTGGATTGGAACGTGAGCGTTATGGAATCGGATCGCATGTTCGAGAGGTCGGCTGGAGTACAAATATTCATTACTGGGTTTCGTGGACCTTTTGATCGTCTCACCTGTTGATCGCTGAGAAATAACATTCTTGATCGGGATAATGCAAGGACGTGAGATCATGTTTGTACGGACTGCTAAAAGGTTTACTTTAGTAAACCAGCATCCCTTGTTTCTAGTTCGTACATTTGTTGAACCCGGTCAATCAGAATGATTTATATCTGAGGATCAAAAACGAATCATCCACCGACAATAATTCTGCTATCCCCTCAAATCTGCCGCAATGCCATTGTGTCGCATTTGCAACTCGGCAACTCCTTGTCGGCGTCTAAATGCAGAACCCGATTTTGTTGACAGGAAGGTTCTAAAGCTGCGTCGGCTGATTTGAGGAGCTCCGTCCGGCTGAGTTGCCGTCTTCTCATTTCCGTTCTCACGAAGGGGGAAACAGACCAATGAATCGGTTTGTGAAAGAAAGGAATTACTATCCACAACTCAAAGGCTGAGGAAAGTGGTGCGATCGGGCGAAAACAAAATCGAGTTATCAGACCATAACGTCCTCCTGTGTCGGAAAACAATAATTTCGGCGCGTGGTCTGTGTGTCTGCCCAGTTTGCAAAGGAGGTTATGGTGGGGGGGGGGACGTGGCGACTCTTGAGCTGTTCCTGTGAACTTGCCACCCAGTAACTAGTTGGATCAGGTGGGAATTAAGAATTCCTCCCAGATGGTACAGATTCCCCAGCGTCATACCTCCGTGTGTTAACACATAAGCGACAGCTATCTACCGGGAGACTCCACATGTCTGTGTTCCTGCAGCCTCCATGACTTTCGACTAATACTCCTCTCGTACGTGTGTTAAGGAACAGTAATTTCGATAAAGAAACAGACCTGTGTGTAACATTGTTTATTCTCGCTGTCACGTTTGTGGTGATCAGCTTGGTTTGTCCATCTACTCACGGGTTCGTGTCAACCGTCGTGACGTGGATACAAGCTGGTTGCTGGTGCATCGCCATCTGAAGGCTGGGAATTTGACGAGTAGATACTTCCGAATTGTCTCTAGCAAAACGCTGAGGCCTGACATCCTTGCCGTTTGGTCGAGACCAGTCTGTAGTGATCCTGGATATCCAGGCGACGTTTAGGAGCCGGAATCTTACGCTCAGTGTAAATATGACTTGACTGATCTTCATTTACTGACGTTGAAAGGTCGTGAATTGGAAGCAGATAACATCAGGGCTGCAGCATCGACCATATCCTGTGGTGGCTGGAAAATGTAAACATAAACTACTCCAAAACATCATGTTCACAGTAAAATCAATTGTTCATCCGTTGTTTTTTTTATGTAGAGGTCGTAACATGGGTAGGGGTAGCTTAATGAGTTTGGGAACATTAGTTGCTACCAGTTTCCACAAAGGGCCTCGACTACCAGGGTCATATAAACGAAGTGAAAAATAGATAGTAAAGTTGTGTCGATATTTTGTAAAGCCCTGCGCGTAGAACTCTCGGGGAAATATGGCGAGTGCACGTGTCGAAAGTGTGGCGGAGGCTGAACGTCGAGGCCTTCGAAATCCACGTTTTTCCTGTGTCGGTCTGAAGGGCTGGAAAGAAGCAGGTGGTCCTCCGGCTCTGGTGCCTCAGGGGCTGAGGGAGCTCAACACAATTGTTCATCCCTTCCATTTAACTATTGGAGAGTCCCCACTTTTCATCCCTCGGGCGTAACGATCACAAAACGACCCTTTCACGAATCTTTTTTTCTGTCCGCTCCGAACCTCTCCACGTCATTCGCCCTTGCAACACGCGCTTTTCCTACCGTATGTTCCAGCGCAGACTCATCAAGTGATATTCAAAAGATGAGGGGGAAGGTGAGCTTGAACTAAAGGGGGATTCCACCCCTCTGGACTTTGGCGACGCTTTTGATAATCGCGCGCAAACCCTCAGTCGTCGACGCACTGCTCGGCAATTGGCGACGTTTAAAGAGAACGTTTAAAACACCAGCAGCTGGTGTCAGGTTGCAAACAGACTTCATTCAAAATGCACAGCATCTGTTTCTGTTTTCAAAAATATCTTCACAGCCCCCCACGTACGTTCGTCGATTACCAACTAATCCTGTGTTTTTCACTCTGTACACTTGATCTTGGCGAAACACAACCTGTTCCTCAAATTATCTGGCTACATGTTTTCTTTATCGATCAACTAGTTTTAGAAGATTCGTATTACCGTTCTGCAGATTTTTGCGAAGTGTGGAATATCTTCGCAATTTTCGTTGCTTTAGTGGAGTAGTGGTTGGAATTGCGGCATTTCTGGAGTTGCTCCTAATTATCTTATGGGCTTGTCCAATAGGCAGTTTGTAGGACTACTGCCCTGATCTGTCTGAAAATGCGACCATTTCATCGTTTGAGCGAAGGTAAAAAACGCCTTTAAGGCAAGTTTCTTTGACGTTTTTGATCAGTACAGTCGTCAAATAGAAAGCAAGATAGTTCTAAAAAGAATCGTGTTGAGGGTCTCGTGTATTTCCACTGGTAATCGTAACGTGAGTGGGAACAAATCAATAAATTCCCGATTGATATGAGCTCAAGTTCATATAAACGGAGAGAAAACCACGTGGGGTCAAGGAGTGGAGTGTGATGCTTCGTACTAGATATGTTCTTTTCTTTGTCAAGTATTTCGTAGAAGTTATGTTGAAGTATATCAACTCAGAAGGTTAGTTAGCTACATTAATTATGCGTTCATGTGGTTGTTAATCAGATTGTCTGATCAATGATATTGGCTTGATGGTTTTTAGAGGTGTGCCGGCCTTTCATCCCCCTCCCCCCACACCAATTCAAATCAGTCGTAACATTTCCCGCTGAATTTTGTGGCCGACACTCTTCTCTTAGTTACATTTCTAACGTCATAGTTCTTGAATATTGGGAGCTCAGCGCCGCACCTACACGCTCGTTTCGGTGCAACGGAATCTATTAGGTGCCCAGTCCCGAAATGAGGTCCTGGGTCCTGGGAAGCCAAGTGAGTCACTCTCCCGGGTTCCCGAAGGAGACAGGAGGAGAAGGCCATGACGCAACCCCCTGGCGGCCATCTTGGAGCCAGAGAAAGAATTCTGAATGAGGTGGGCCTTGAGATTCTTGAGGAAGACGCTTTAAAGGCTCAGCTGAGTCGCCGAGGAGCTTCCCCCTCCCCTCCCTTCCAAACGCTATCCTGTCAGTCCAACTCAGGTCGCTGGAGCCCCCTTCGAGGCTTAAGATTGATTCCCTCGTCACTTGAATTGTGAACAAGTTCATCCGACGAGGAGACAATCAGTCACTAAATGGAGACTCGCTTCGTGTCACTTCCCACTGATTTCGAGCCCGAATCCCTCTAAGAGGGCTTAATTGTCTCAGTCATGAGTCACCAAAAGGAGAAATGAATTAATAACCCTCCTCAATTGACCCTGTACATAACATAATTAGTCTTAAATCCGCACAGCCCATGTACAGTGGTAGCCTCATGGAAGGATTAGGTGAGATTCATTCACCAACAAAAAACTCAAAATCGCTCTAAAATTAGTGTGTTGAACGCATTGAGGCTCTGGGCCACGTAAAGAAGTACAGCCCAGTAGGCTATTACTCAATCTGCGTAGTTGAACGTTGAAGATGCTTCTGCTGACTGTTTCAAGTCACTGAACTCCTACGGAATCCACTCGCTTAACAAAGACTCACTGGCTCACACTAATGGGCCCTTCATTGCGTCCCCGCTGACCTCACGGTTAAATGAATCGGTGTAAATCGACTAAAATACGAACTTCTGGTGTAGTATATCTAGATGACTCATAAACGACTTCAAAATCTCTCGTACACTTTGGACGTACGACTCTATGACCATGTGAAAGTGTAGAGGAACTTGGCGTAGTAAAATATAGATAATTGTCCACAGGGGTACATATTGACGCGATCCCATAGCATCTGTTGGCCGTCCTGTAGTAGCCAGGTGTGTTTCGTCCTTCTGGAGGGCGTACCAGAAGTAACCTGACTGGAAGAAAGCTGAGGGTATGATTGAAGGGAGCAGTGTCAGGCTCAATTGAGGCTAGCTTTGGGGTACCACAGGGCTCCAATATCGATCCGCTACTGTTCTTGCTCCTGATCCATTGGGCTAAGGGGGTCTTGCGAGGCTGTATTGCTGATCACCTAGATGACATGCACTATCCTTTACAGGACCTTCCTGCATGGATCAGTTAATGACTTGTCAGTTGTGCGTAGCCAGTATTATTTTGTTGAACCTGGCCAAGAGTAAAGTGATATATTGTCTTTCAGAAATGCTCAGTTGTTTCACATGTAGGCTATTCGAGATATGAGGCTACTCCTGTGTTTTCCTAGAGAGGACAACGCAATTCCAGGTGGCCATAAGTTCGACTCTTTTTGTGCGATAAATTCTACACTCTCTCTCTCTCTGTAGACCTCCTCATTTTGACTTAGCTCAAACTACCACATTCTGCACTGCGTCATCACTCTTTCGCCTTTTTGCTGTCAGTTAGCTGACTCTTTGTGTCACGTTAGTAGGACACAGAAATAGTGAACTGGATTGTGAATCTTGCAGCAGGTACTATTTTTCGCTGCTCCCAGATAGAGCTCCTCGTTTGGGGTTAACATGAATGAGGAACGAAGCTATGAAATAGTGCCCCCACCCTTCTCAGACTAAGGGTTACTGGGGACGGAAAACTGTAAACAGGGTATTATATCCCTCGATTCTTTGTGCTCAAAGAAAATGGAAATTGTGGTAGTCACAGTTTCACCCTTTAAACATCTGATGCGATGGACCACACATCTTCCCTCAGTCCCATGTTCATTCAGCGCTGTTTATCGCTCAAGCCCTCAGAAGCTCAGATCTAGTTTTCGCTCAGTTTATATGTATGTGATATGGAAACTGGTAGTACTTCTGGTTCCAGAATATATTGAGTTGATCCCATTTGTCACGACCTCCATAGACTGGCCATTGCGCAGGTACGTTATAAGACCGCTAGGTTCATGTAGTACGGTAGTTTGAAACTCGGAATTTATTGGGGCGACAGCTTTATACCCAATATTAAACTACTATTGTGCAGGTAGCTTATTTGATTGCCAATACGATATTTTGAGAACGCTAGTTCTATATAAGCGGGATTGATTAGGCAACAACTTCATTAAAATCGATTTAGCCGAAATGTTTGGTAATTTATTGAGCCGCTCTTGTCATTTTTCGAAAGTTCGTTTTTAGGAACTGTCCACGTAAAACGTTTAGTCGAAATAATTATTCCAGGTTTTGAGAAAAAGAAAGTTTGGTGTTTGTTTCGCAAGTACCCTTATTTTGGCGTCCCGTGTTTATCCGCAGGTTTGTATATCGAATTTCAGCTGATTTGGTTCTGCCGGTGGTATTGCTCACGCTAAGGTGTTAAAAATACGTGGTCACCTCACATGATGTTGGTCAGTGAGCAGGGCATGCCTCTCCTGCAACTCAACACTTCACCATTCATTTCAGCTTTACTACCCAGTGATCGTTCACATCGTTGCTTCCGCACTGTACTACCCGTTGTGCTCGAAAGCGACGTTTCTATTCTGACCCCGAAACATCCCATCGGGCTATTTCCAGGGATTTTCAGCGTAGCAGGAATTTTGTAGTTAAGAGATCTCGTAATTATTGCTCAGATTTACACACCCAGGCAACTCTGTTATATTTAACGACACCCACCTGAATTTCCTTTTATTTTAGCACTTGGAGAACCTCTTTCCATTTGTTTCATAATTCGACGTGGTTTACGTTTATTTTACACGTTACACTGTCAATTTTCTCATATCGAAGGAATTCTGAGTGTGGATTAATGTCTCGCTATTATGTGGTTAGTCTTGTAATTTATAACCAATCAATTTTCTCTCGACCGCCATCTCAGATACACACTGGTGCTTTTAGGTGTCAGAGCTCACGATCCAAAAAAAAAGTCAGTCGATTACGTAACTTTTATTTGTACTTCGTGGGGCTAAGGAATGTATAAATATCAATTACCTCTACGAAACCATGTGACTTCTTGTATTGTCCTTTACTTATCCTTTTTTTTTGTTTCAGGATTTGTCTCGTGCTCTCCGAATCCCTGCAAAAATGGCGGAGCGTGTTTATCTCCTCAACGCGGCGAATCTTATTGCAAGTGAGTACCATTTATTATTTCGTGGCATAACTGCGTGCACGTTGGTGAGTCACGCAGTCCTATTGGCTATGTCGTGCGCAGTGGTTGCTCTAAACCTCATTCTGCGCTCAGCCTACGAATCTAATCCTAGAAATAGTTTGTTGGTGGTTCGAAATTGAAGCTTGAAACGGACTTCATTGTCGAAGGAGATAAGATTACTTTCGGGTGGAAATAGTCGTTTACGATATCGTCGACGGTTTCGGAGATAATTTGCGGCGGATTCCGATCTGAGGTTTTTTCTCTTCCGTATCGTTCGCCGGGTTTCCCGTTGCTCGCTTGGGGCGTCACAGCGTGAGAAAGGAGTTGAAAAGCTGGAGGTCGTCAGCGACTCGAGTCTTATCTCGCCTTCTCCTCCTCCTCCATCTTATCTTCTTCCTTTCGTTTGTTTATTTACTCCAATCGGTTCGCACTTGGTTCAAATTGTTTTGGCGATAATTAACCGCGTCACATCCGATTTGCAGGAGCTTCTGTCGTTTCAAGCCAGTATAACTGGCAGCTTCACGGTATACGGCAGCAGTTCGTCGAGTCACTGCGCTTATTCAGCATTCACAGGCCTAATAATTACACTGCTTCGCATAACGTTATCTTCCAGTGAATGAAAGGGGCGCGTCACAAATAGTGAAATGTGCGTACAAAATCTTTTGAAGTTTTTTACGTTTGTCAGAAAAACGCTATAATTGTGTGGGTCTCTGAACGCGATTACGAGATAACGGCGTGGCCAAATCAACTCGATTCGATATTTAGCCTGCAGGTCATCATAGGACGCCAAAATAGGCGTAGGAGCCCAATCGGCCCAAAACTAACTAGTGATCGAATGGTTTAATCTGTTACCATTAAGTTTTTTGTAAGGATACGTTCAAATGGTATAACAGTACAGTAACAATTTCTTCACTGAGAAGTGAAATGTGTGTATTATCAAAAATTCGAAGCAAACTTTGGTGCAAGTTTTTCCCTTTCAGAAAGTTCGGGGTGATTTTCCAATAAGCTACCTTTTATGTTGTGATTTACCGAGTTCATAGTAACTGAGTGAAAAATACATGAATTTCTGAAAAGTTGCGCGATCAGTCGACCAGATATTTTTTGATACATTGGGCCTCAGAACGTAATGATCTGAAGAAAATTCCTGGTGGACGCCACGTTCAGCCTGTACATTAAATTCTCACATCCCGACACTCTGCAGCATCAGCAATTCAATGTCCACTTGGTCGTATGAGCAAAAGACGTAATTAGTCCCGTTAAACTGTCTGGTAGTCACTCCGTCCTCTTGCCCCTGACTGACTCCTGCTTCTTGCTCCTTCGAAACTCGTCTGGTCGCGCCTCGCGAACCAGGAACAGTTTTTATTTCCCCTCCGGGTACCCAAAAGTTACGACAGCTTTCCAAAATAAAGTTCCCTCCCTTCTCGCATCAAACGTATAAATTGAGCGAGAAACTTGTGTAGTCCCGACCTCGTTCCCACAGCTGCTTCGGAACGCGACCGAACTTGGTTTTAATTACACCGGTTTTGAAACTCGTTTCTCATACTACGAAATAAATAGCGAAAAAAAACGGAGGCAGAATGAAGCTACTCGTTTTTCTTTTTACGAACGCCACTGATACGGAACGCAATCCGCTCTCGTAATTAGTTTAATTAATTGAGTCGGAAGACAGTGAATGAAGTCGCTAATTGAATGGAAACGTCGTGACAGGGATTACCTTCCGAAGGGTTTCACTTACCAGAGCTTAAATCATGTAAAGCACGTTTAGCAAAATTAGCGGCTAATAGAAGTGCTGGTGTAGCTCTGGAAGTAGAAAGGAAAGATATATAATCGGTAGAGTAAGGACATGAGCACAATCCGCACAAAACTACTGTCATCATAGAGATCTTAACACGACGAAACGATTTTGATGTAATCAAGTCCGAAATAAAATGCCGGTGCCGTAAAATGTTCACGTGTAGGAAAATGACGAGAGCAGCCCAATAAATTATCAAAACTGGTAATAAAATTGGTGATTTTATGACAGCAGTACGGCGAGGGTTTAATGACGCCTGTCAAATAATTAGGAGCGTCTCAAGAAATTCTGGAATGCTGACTACTGTCTACTCTTAGAATAAGTCGCTTTTCTGGCAGTTGTGTGTGTAATTCCGAAACTGCGAAACGTCTTGAAAAAATAGGCCGAATTGTTCGCTCGGCTTTTGGCTGGGTCCTGTGCTTCATAAGCCAGCCATTCACTGTGCCCACGCTCCCTCAGGAAATCTTGCAAAATTCTCCTGCAAAAATTCCAGTGGTATTCATAAATTCATATTCGTTGCTTCATGTCGTTATTGGGTTTTGGGACGATTGTAATGGTACGCTGCAAATGCCGGAGTGGGTCTTCGCCTAATATTCTCTGGAGCGAAAAGGAAAAAAAAGTAGGGGTTGCAAAATTGTTTCTCGGTCGGGTGAATTATTGTGACGCCAAATTGTTATCCGAGATAATGAAGATTATAAGAACTATTTGTGATTGGATAACTCAAGTTTTAATTGATTATTTGAGAGCAAAATAACGGGTGACAAAGTAAACTTCGATGCGCGAACCAATATCTGTGAGTCCACAGGGGAGAGTGTTAGTTTTTTGGCCACAGGGAGAGCACATAATGTTTAGCTTCAAAATATCAACTCCAACGCTAGGTAGATTGATTAATCACCTGCTGGGCAATTATGGTATCTGCGCTCTTCGTAAACAATAATGAACTCTGGTCAAACCGGCGCAGTGCGTAGTGCATCAATAAAGCTGTCAATGAAAGGAAAAGTCTGACTTAAAAAATTATTTACGTCAATTAAACGGTTTATACTGCGCCATTCTTCAACTTGCGGATACTGCCTACGCGTAGGTCCTGCCACTCCACCGAGGATAATACGCAGGTCTGTTTCCTTATCAAATGATTGTAACTGAACCCTCAAACAGGGTTATATCAGTCTACTGTCATGGAGGTTGCGGTTTTGCTATCATTTTAAAGGCTGGCCACTAGCCACCGAACTCAGACCTGCGGCTGTTCGTCATTCTCCCGGTGGAGAGCTGTTGCCCGTGTTGTACCGCGCAGAGCTCTGGCCACCTGAGGAATCCCGAGTTCTTAGTTATCTAACTGTTTACTTGGGTGACAAGTTTCATAGGGTCAGATCAACTCGGCAAAACAGCTATAGGCTTGCTTTGTAGCAGTCAATGCTGCTAAGTTCATCTGCCCTCTCAATAACCGTCGCAAACTGTTGTAGAATCTACAGTGGAACAGCACTTGGTTTCCTCCGCACTTGAGGTGCAAGACGTGCAAGATGGAGAGTCTTTGAGGGAAATAAGTGGAGCCGCACATTGAAATCGCTATGTCCCGTAACTGGGTCAGGTAGTAGGTTACTTTGCTGTGCCTTGCCTCCATCCAAAGCACCGGCCTCTTAACATAAACGTTCCGCTCGCCATAGATATGATTTGTAGATATGCAGTGTTGCTCTGAGCTACAGAAAATGAAGGATATCGTCGCATTGGCTTCTTCAGTTTTGTCCCCTGGTTTCCGAATCCAAAATATTATTCACAATACAATCGCCAATTTTAATTTATAGGTAGAACTTGCGATTGTAGTCCTGTTCACATATTACGATTAATCTGCTCAAAATGAAAGCCTCTCGTGAGAAAGATAATTGAAGGCAGCAAACAAACCGGATCCGACCTCATCAGTTATCTTCAACGTCTCTGCCCTTTGTTCGTCTACCCTGAGGTCACTCTGCAGTTCATTCAGATAGCGGAGTTGTCTCGAGGCAACGGACTGCAGCTGAATTACAGTTAAGTTTATAGTGACGTTAGCTAACAGACACAAGTAAAAATGAGGGCGGTGGGTCCCTCTCCGTTGTCTCAGTTACTTCCCAGTGTTACCCCCAAAAAACAGGTGGGTTCAACCCACTATTGTCCACTGTTGACGTATAAGTTCATTGCTTGCAGCTATTTTCTATCTCCTTGCATCAAACGTTAATCGATATAGTGCGCAGTTAAATTGAGTTATTTCAACATCTAGATAAACCGTTGGGAAGCTACTTAAATGAACCCGTTTTCATAAAAATTGCCATGCGATAGCCTGTCAGAAATTTGAAAAAGGTTAAATTGTGTAATTGAATCACATGTTTTAGGGATCCAATAGGATGTGTTCGAACAAGAAATTTTCCCGTACGTTACAAAACTAAGTCGCGTAAAAACTTACTATACGGAAAATGAAAAAAAGCCCGTAGTTACATCTAATTGGCTCAAAGAAACATGTCGAGTTTTCCTTAAATCATGACCTTTCAAAAGCTATTGAACCATTCGGGAAAGTGATCTGTGAACGCGATCGAGAAAGTATGGCTGAACCAAATCAACTGAAATTCGATATTTACTTTGCAGATCATTGTGGAACGCCAAAATAAGAGTATGAGTAAAATTGGTCTAGAAATGACTATAATTATCATAGTGATCAAAACACCAATCACCTTATAATTCGAGGAGTCCCCGCCAGACGTTCCCGAAAAAATTATGTTGGCAGTCACATCGGTTATCTATACCTCGATGGCTCAATAGTAGCAGCAGCGCAATCAATTCTGGAACATTAAGTGCTGTGTACGTTTAGTTATGAACTGACTGAAAAATATATTGGATTAGTAGCTGAATCCTCAAAGGAGCCTGAGGAAAGTTGTGTGTCATACCAGATATTTGGTGTATTCGTGATGCGGTAGATGTGATGTGAGCTGAATGGTTTCAAGGGCGTGAATCGTATAGATTCATCCATCGACAGATTGAAGAGAACGGGAGTTCTGGGTTTTCTCACGTGAATATAATAAAGGAGAAGGTAATGCACGTGGGAACACGGTGTTGTGTGGGACTTGTGTAGTAGGATCTGGAACACATTTTATACCGCCCACTGCTGAGTAAATAGACGCATAGCTAATTCTGTGGACGAGCAGCATATTGGATCAGGTTGAAGGGCAGCCAGCGGTGGAGAGAGGGGTCGAGGTGTGTAATTACTTTGGCCACGGTCCTCACAATTCTGGTGAGAAGACTCAACGTGCTCCGGATCCGCCCTCAAAGAGTTTGAGAATTTCTTCATCTCATTCTTCTTCTTCGGGCTCTTCCTTCAGCCTTCCACAGCCGCCGCGGAGACTCTTCGTGGCCGCTCTCATTACGAATTCGTTCCGAAGTGGATCCTATGCAGATCAGTGAGATGGTTGGTGGCGGAGACGGCTCTTTGTCCTCTCTCGAGCTCTAATCTAATAAGAAACTCCTGAAGGGTTCTATTCAAAGTCTTTGCCTGTGGAATGGAACGAAGGCTCCGCTCGGCCCGCAACTGGAGGTTCTGTACAATGAGAATCGTTTTCAAGAGCTTCGGGGCTCAGAAGCCAAAAAGAAGACGGCGGGTGGACTGGATTTGTGCCTGGAGACCAGACCCCGAAGCTCGATGCAGCCACCTCAAGAGTTGCCAACAATCTGAGGCTAAACTCAAAGATGATTCCAACTTATTGCGAAGCTCGGAAAACACAAAATGAACGGAAATTTTCCTAGTCTGGACAGGCTCATTAGTATGACGCGTTCGGGATCTAGTTGAAATATCATTCTCGTCATTCGTGATTAAGAAGTTTTGATTTCAAATAAAACCCTTCGAACGATACACGCGACTATTGAACTATTCTGATGACACTGACACGTCACCAGCTACGAATATGATCTCGTGTGTCATCGAGGCTTTTCGCCCTGCCCTCACTTTTTGGTTTTAGTGTGCTGGGAATTAACTCGAAGTGTATCACATGTGGAGACAGATGTGAGTCCACAAACCGGTTTCCGACAAATACGTCAAGTTAAGGCTGAGTCGTTTTCTATAACGAGCCTTACCAGCACTTAAACAAGGCTGGTTTTCCGTTCAGATGTCTCACGTTCCTGTAGCAGACGTAGAATGTAGGAGTATGATCGCGTATACGTTTCGCGCTCTCGGATTATTTCATCGTTAAAACATGTTTTTCATTTTTTCTCTAACAACGGCATTTCAGCTCGTTACGAACCTTGCCGACTATGAGGTAGAGTAGGAGGCCGCTGCTAGAGCCGTTATCTTCTCGGGAAATTCCTCCCAATCGATGAGCGGAATCTTGACGAGGAAAATTCTCCGTTGGGTAGGGGGAGCTCATTATGGCGAGATACGTCCCCACTGGCGTTCTTATTGAATGACACATTTCGTTCGCGAGTGAACAGTTGGGTGGAACAAGACACTGCCTTGTGTCGAGAGCCGGAGGTGGGAGGACAGCGTTGAAGAGGAGCCTGGGAACGGGGCTCTCGAGCTCCTCAGCGTCTGAGTTTACATCTGCCGCCGACAAACGAACTACTTGGCGCAAGAGCTCGATGTCGCTCGAAGATAAACATATTTCCTTTTATTAAGAGCCGAGCGATGTCCCCGTTATGCGCAGTTCCTTCGAGCAACACTCACGCGAGACGAGAAATAATTGGTTAATTAAGTATCGGGTGCGAATCATCACGCAACTTTCCTCAACCCCTTAGAATCTGTTAACACGCTTCATATACATGTACTTGCGTTGAATCTCTATTCAACCTTATTAAGCAACGATGTTCAACTAAACTAATTTAAAGTCTACTGCAGAATCTTCGAAAAAAGTTCGAGTATGCGAGAGATGTGCATAAAAAATTCTAATTAACCAGAGACCGTTAACAGTCTAAAGCCCTAGTCTGGTGGATTAGGGTGGAAAATAAAACAGTGCAGATGCAGTTGATAACATGCCCTACGGCAGCACTGGAGGTCTTGTTAGATTTAGCTCCACTCCACATACATGTTAAAAGGATGGCGTTCCTCCAGGCTATGCATATGCTGGAGTTGGGTCTGATCATGCGGGGGAGGAGGAGTTCCTGCCACTTGATCCTTGCCTAGGTGAAGGGGTAGGGGCCCGAACTGCATGTCGTACTTAACTTCGCGTTACTCTTTCGGATACTCATTCATGAGCGATCCAGGTGGGAAGTGGGAATTCCCGCTTTTGAAGCTGGGGCCCTGGTATACTACACTGATGGCTCGGTGCTGGGTGGCCTTGCAGGGGCAGGCATCTTTGGGCCGAGAATTAGAGTGGCGATCCCATTGGGGTCACTGGCCACAGTGTTCCAGGTAGAGGTAGCGGCAGTGACGGTCTGTGTGCAGCAGCTGCTACATTATGGTGGACAGTCAGGCCACTCTCAATGCCTTAGCCTCATACTGCTTTTCGTCGCAGCAGGGATGGGAGTGTCTGACTGGACTGAAGGCCCTGGTCGAGGTCAACAGTGTAACACTGTGTTGGGTCAACAGTGTAACACTGTGTTGGGTGCCAGGGCATCAGGGTATAGAGGGAAACGAACGGGCTAATGGGGTGGCAAAGAAGGAACAGAGATCCCTGTCGGCCTGGAGCCCTTTGTTGGGAGCCACTAGGCCACTAGGAGCCACCTACGTAGAGAGGTTGGCAAATGGGAGGGTAGGTGCAGGGCATAGACAGTCAAAACTCTTCATGCGACACTCAAAGGCAGGACCAAGGAGGTGCCTGCATTGGGGAGGAAGGATATGAGAAGCCTGTTCACAGGTCACTATCTGCTGAGGTATCGCCTTGCAAATATTGGCAAGGGCGAGGTACACGTATGCAGGTTCTGCGAGGTGGGCTAGAGACGGCAGAGCATGTGTTGTGTGTATATGTGATGGACTCGCGGCTTGTGTTTGGAAGGCCCTTTCTTCAGCCAGAGGAGGTGGCAAAGGAGGATTTGCGGATGTCTTCGGCTATGTGCGGTGGGGGGGGGGGGGCTGCATCCACCGTTTCAAAAAATAAAATGTTCACAGTCTACAAATTACACGTATGATGGCGATTAAATACAAAGAGTGCGAAGTAGGCGCAACCAATTGAGTTCTAGAACGTTCAGTTGTTTTTATATGAAACGTTGAGCTAAGTTCTACCAAGTTCACGTAATAAACAATAAGACCGAATGAAAAACAAGTTTGATTACTTGCTAGAACTTGTGTGATGGGTCGTACTTCATATTGTTTGATGTCTTTGAGTTTTCCATCGATTAATGCGAGCTCCAATATGATCAACCAGGCGAAGTGATCCTCTAGCAAACTACCTCGTATTACCCATACTTTGAACGCCGCAATTATTATTGTGAGCATCCACTGAACGGATACATCGGAATATTCGACTTCCCGCCCATCCAATTGGCGTTTTTCTGGTTTTCTCAAAAACGGTTCTAACAATTTTGATAAAACTTGTGATGGTTTTAGCCTACGAGTACCTGCGTTATGTACCATGTAAATATTTCCGTAGAATTGTCTTGAACGAAGTTGTGGCGCTCGTATGTACGGCGGATCATTGAGTTCATGGAAGTTGCGGATATTTATGTGTTGCTGCGCTCCAGATAATGTTTTGTGTGATCCCAATAGGTTCCTCGCCCTCAACAAATTCGGTGTGTTTTCTGTGCGCGTAAATGTAGCGCTGCGTTATCACGTGCCCGGAGCAAATCCAGTCCAGTAATTCACGTTTTATGATGGGAGAAGCGGCGACTATGGGATGGACTCTATGGTCCTGGCCCCGGTCCTGGTTCTGCTCCAGCCTTCGGCTTCGGGAGGAATCTTCACGCTTTAGGGCGTAAATAAAGGAGGCCTGGGCCCCTGCCGCGTTAAAGTTAAACAAACTAAGTACACGGTGCCCGTCGTGTGAACGAGCAGCGACAATAGATCCCCCGCCCCCTTCGTCCATCGACGTCTTGACAACACAGGGGAAAAAAGGCGCTTTCCCATATCGGATGCGTCTCGGCTCGGCTCTGAAGCGGAGGGCACGGCATGCAAATGGGCGTGATCCTCCTTCGCATCGCACCAGCCTCTCTCTCCTTCAGGTTACAGGTTGGGGATTTTGATTCCATCCATCGGCAGCCTCTGTGGAGAATCGGAAATTGCTCTGAGCGCTTCGAACTGAATTTTCTTTCTCCGCCAGGAGGAACGGAGTAATGCGGCGAGGAATTGGATCAAATCGAATCCGGCGTTATGGAAAGAGTCCTGTGGAAATCCGCGAAATGAATGTCTTGGCAGGTCGTGACTAGGGTACTACACGCTTCTTGATTATCAGCAAAGGATTTTCATCATTTTTCGAGACTGCGTAGTTGTCCCGTTCAAAGCTTCGCAGAGCTTTCAGCCTGTTGAGGCGCTGCATTCATTTTCAGCTTAAATTTTTAGGTGGCAGACGTTTTTTGGGACGACGCACTTCAAACTGTTCCGAATAACTTCCGTATCATCAACGCCCACGGTCTGAGTGGATGAAAGTGTTACACCAGATCAATCAATTTCGTTGGACAGGAGCGACCGCCTAAGTGAAAGGTACCAAATTCCGAGAAGAGGTCGCTAATTAATTGAAGGTGGGATTCGATGACGCAAAGCAGCTCAACTTGACGCAAAGGTCACATCGGGTTCTACCTCTTGAAATTCATATGAGAATATCATTTGTCAGACGAGGAGTGGGAGGCGAATGACAGTCTCCTCTCATCGCGACGACGACGCACTTGAGGGAAGAATCGATGTCACGGCAATACCCAGGCTCACAATCTATCAAATAGTGATGCGATGTCAGTGCGTAGACACACCCATCGCTAACCTATTAGATTCGCTTACTACAGCTCTTTGGCCGAGATGCCTCGCCGTGGGAATCAGTTGATGCAAAGTCAGGCTCTGCGCCTGGAAGAAGTAGGGTGTCATCTTACTGACATCCATACCTAAAGAGATGGACAGCAGACTTCACAAGACAATCAGCGCCCTCTTTTGACAAGGTTTAGGGTTATTGCCTAGCGGAATTCATACTGAGGCCGTTGGAAAGCCCACACTCACTCATGTTTTCTTTCTTATACGATATCGTGTTTACCTCTCTCAAGTGAGAGCGTTGGTGATACCAGAACCATTTGTCTATTTTCAGAATTTAGTAGTAGTGCAAAACTTCCTTGTGACTTCCAGCTGGAACTGGTCTTTGCAATCTTTCTATGCAATGCGAGGCGTGAGGTTCCTGTTAGTTTAGAGGTCTTTACTCTTTGTGACGTTTCCTTTCAACTTTAAGCCTGCTCTTTCCAACCTTCCCCTCGAATGTAAGGCGTGAGGCTCTTGTTCATCAAGTCGCTCTTGCTCTTTGCAATCTTTCTATTCCATGTGAGGCTCTTGCTTATTGATATTTCCTGTTCCTATTCATTGCTTCTTGTTATTGAGATACTTCTACTTCTTAAAAATGTCTATTAATTGTGTGATACTCAATGTGACGATCCTGATTGATATAACTCCTCTTACTCTTAGTGTGACACGTAATTGATAGTCTTCAGTACGCTTAATTTGTCTTCTAATTAGTACATTTCACCTGGTTATTTCAGAGCTCAGGTTAGTAGATTGACGTAAAGATGTAGGAAGCATTTCAAGAACATACTGACTGCTTGGGCTCGTTCATGTGTGAGCACCATCCTTAACCTCTCGTTAACGCTAGACAGCCAACTCCGCCTTAACCGGCAAAATGCGGCAGGACGACGTTTCTTTCCTTGACTCGTATTTAGCTTCTCGTCCAGTAGAGTCCAAAGGAGTTTCAGTAGTTTGAGCCGATTCAGTATTCACGACGCGTCTTTGTCGTTGTGGCGATGTGCGGCGGAGAGAGAGAGAGAGAGAGAGGTGGGGTATAAGGAGGCATTAAAATGCTGGCAGGGCTCTCCGGGTTTGTGAGTATTGTCTCAGCAACTTCCCCCCTGCCTTCTCCCTCCCATTGTTCAGCCCTCACATTCATTATGTCCTTTTTAGATTAACTAGATTTCCTTATCTGCGGAAGGTTGAGAGGCAGGTCCTGAGAGTGAGGGTGGAAGGGGGGGGGGCTTCCTTATCCGATTAATTGGAGCGCGTTCAGGGGGTTTTCTCCTCGAGATGTGGCTCGTCAACCTCAACCTCGTCAGAGCTCCTTTGGATCCTAGATCCTTCGTTCTTCTCGAGACAAATCGGCGCGTAAAGTACATTCCGCTGTTCAGTCGCGTGGGCCACCGAGTACTGCACCTTTGGGCATTTACTTGCAATCGACACTTTATTGCTGATTAGCGCCCTCATAAGAGTAGCTACTAAACTTCTTCAAATCAATATTTCGTTCTTTAAGGAACATATTGATGTATTGGGTCACAACTCACTACTTGTTGTAAACCTTTCGAATCAAATTAAGGCCCTACGTAAATATATTTTCAGTCATTCAAAAGCGTGGCTTCTAAGGGCCGTCCAGCAGGCCAAAATGAAGCTAATGTAACACCGATCGGTGCACTTAGTACAATTTAAAGCACTCGTTTGCGTCATTTTATTTTTGTCCTCTTCTATTGATTCTGCCATTTTTTACTGACTTTTTTACGTGAAGCGTACGGGACCTAATTTCTTCTAGGCTGTAATTGATCTCCGTATCCTGAGCGACGAGGACGAGGGTGAAGCGGTCAAAAAGTAATAATTAAGACGCGATAAAAACACTTCATGCAACAGCTGAACTGAAAACGTATGATTCTTAGTGGAGTTGAATCACACCACACTACTTAATACGAGTATATTGATATATTGGCGCAAGATCAGATGAAGTACCTGTAGAATCATCAATATGAGTGACAATAGCGTTCTAACTCTCTTATTTTGGGATTGGCGGTCCCTGGCGTGTCCATTATCACTGTTAACTATTATTTAATTAACCAGGGGGGGGGGGTTATTGGCCACCAACTGGCCACTATTTAACTCTTAAATTAATTCACGGACCCCTTGGAACTTCCGTGTGTGTCATATTTTCTTGAGTTTTATATACCTTAACGAAAATGGCGACCGAAATTCGTCGAGTCTAGTCGGCTCTAAGCCTTAACTTCTTGGCTCGACATCCAGTTTCCCTTTCTCTTGCGCGTTTCAGTTAATTCTGTGGAAAGCCGTCTCAAACAAGCTAAAAGCTACTGTTCGCCATTTACCGCCGGGTTTTGATTTTGGGGTTTGTCTTAGTCCGCGGTCGGTTTTCAGATCTCGTGGCTCCAAATCTACGTGCCTCGACCGTTCCAACGAGAGCGACAGTCCACACGAAGGTTTCCTGAATTTCATCTTTTACTGTGCGCTGTGGTTTCCGAACAAATAGCGAAAATATAATAATTTGACGTTAGTTATCCCCTCCGTCCTCTCAACATGAGACATCTTTATCATGAAATAGCTATTCTCTCGTTCCCTCCCTCCCCTACACGCCTCTCTGTTGTTACAAACATTCATCAAGTAACTCGCAAGGTTTATTCCCCACTATTTACTCCAACTTCTTCTTCTTTATTTATCAATTCGACTACGAATATTGGTGATCATATAACATTACTTACAAAATTAAAAATAGTTGCTATAACAAATATAAATATATAAGTATTGCACAAAATTATAAGTTTTTGACTATATTCGCGAACATTTCTCTGTCTCTAGCCACCTCTAAGAGGTTCCCAATATTACTTATTCCTGTCCAATGCCGAATGTTGCGTAGCCACGATAGTTTTTTCCAATTTTTCCTTGTACAATTAACTGCACTAGTTCGTATTTTTTATTTCGCATAATGTGGCCCAAGTAGGCCGTTTTTCTCTTCTTTACAGTTGCTAGCAATTCTCGCTCACATTGCATTCCTCGTTGGTCACACGATCCGTCCATGGTATTTTAAGTATTCTTGGAAAGAGCCATAATTCGAATGATTCGAGTTTGTTAAGGTCCGCTATTTTCAAAGTCCAACTTTCCATAGCGTATAACAGAGTTGACCAAAAATAACACTTCAAAAAGCGCATTTTTGTTCTCATATTGAGCTCATGACAGTCAAATATCTTTCTATACTTCAGAAAAGTATTAGTGCTATTTCGATACGGCACTTCACTTCCTTTGAACAATCCTAGCTGTCATTAATATGACGTCCGAGGTATTTAAAACTTTGTACTCTTTGAATAGGAGATTTATTAACTAATAAATTTGTATTGACATATATATTTTTTCTGCTTACTATCATATACTTGGTTTTTTCCCTATTGATTTGCTAGCCAAACTCTTCGCTGCATTCATTAACTTTGTTTATCAATTCTTGTAAACTACCCAAAGGAAAGTATAGCGATCGTGTAATAAACCAAGTAGAGCTTTCTTCAGAGGCCTAATGCACCAGAAAAACCTAATTTCGCCGTGTGGTTTTGGTGCGTTTGTAGTTCCATTTGCTGGAGAGCGACAGCACTATTGAGCCGGTTCTTCTTCTGTTTTGAAGGCGCTAAAATAAAGTTGTGGGCGATTCCCATAGAAGCCTATGAAGTAATTTTCACTAAACTCACAGACTGTCTTCAAGTAGTCAATACCTAGGTATTGTTCTCGATAAATGTTCGTCTTACTGTCCATTGAACAGAAGATGCAACCAAAATGTGTAATAAATCGCGTTCTTCAAAACAGTTTCGAAATTCCTTGGGTAACCTCGTTACTGTTTTTAATCATCCTGACGGTGTGTCTTCTTGAAACATATACCCACATTTTCTTCTCCACGACTCTGTTATTTTCGCCTTTGGGAAAATGATGTGAGTAGCCACAGTAAAATGTCGAATTTGTCGGTAAAACTTTATTTTAGTGCAGTTATTTCGTCATAAAAATCATGTGATAGTCTAATTAATTACCCACCCGTTCGAAGTTGGTAAAATCATGAGCCACCGCAAACATTCCAGAGTTCAAGGAAAAGTCGTTTTGTCGAATAACTCGAATAAATGTCAGGAGTTTCAATACGAACCATTTCAAATACGTCACGTTGAATGTCGAATGGTGATTTTTTTTTTCGAGATACGAACTACCAAGAACTGAAGTTATTCACATTTTTCTTGTAACCGATATCTACTTTTGTTCTCAATAAATACTTGTGCGAAAGTGCTGTGAAGCGCCTTAGTAACGAAAAGTGTTTTTTGTACATTTGGTTCGAGCGCCCGACGTTTCTTCATGTCAACCAAATGTTGATTTGAGTTGAGACCAATTGTACTGTACCGGTGAACGGCCATACAAGCGACAATAAATGTTTGTTCTTGTATTTATTTATCTAAAAAAATAATTAACTTACAGGGTAGTTTTAGTCGACAGGGAGCTGCATTTTGTTAATCATAATAGTTTCGTAGGAAGGCGTTGAACGAGGACACAGCGCCTGTACGTGCAGCCCATACTCGAATTTGCAGGTCGAGGAAAGGTGTGTGATGCATCGCTCTAATTATTCCAAATATTTCGATCAATAACGAGTTACAACCTCCAAAAGGTTACTGCAGTCAACAGACACTGGAACGTTCCTCGAACTTTCGCGTCGTGTCAAAACTCACGTCTGCACAAGTTCCGGGCACGACGTCTTTCTCAAATGGAAATCCTTCAAAACGCCGCAGAAGCGATCGACATGTTGCTCAACGACGGTGACGGGGTTTCGGGCCCAAGTGGCGGACCATCACGGGTTGAGGGCTGAGAATGGGTGGAGGAGAAGTTTGTGTAGAACGGAGAATCTATATCTTGATCACGAGCAAGTTACACAAGACATGGGAGAGATGTCATTAGGCAACGCTGAGCCTTCAAGTCCTCTTCAGACACCCCCCTCCCCCCTCACACCGCACATATCACATCCTTATCCTCAGCATGAGCGTGTGAGCTTCAAGGGATTAGTGCAAACGCTCTCGAATGGCATGCCAGACAGGTTTTTTAAATCTTTCTTTCAATAGCGTCGAATGACTTCCTCTGTGAGAGGAGAAATGAGTCTTCGTGTTACACACCAAATATGAGCCCCCCCCCCCTCGCAACCTGCGCCATATCGCTTCACGAAACGCTCGACTTCTCCACTCCTGTTTATTAAAGACTGTTTCAAATTGAGTTCACACTCAGAGATGGGACAGGTTGTTTGGCTCATTTCGAACCTAGTTGACAGGAAAGAGGAGTTCCTGAGTTCTTCAAGTTGACCTCTAGGTTTTCACCAGTTGTTTCGTCTATGTATTTGTTTGGCTAAACACATGGGTTAGTATTTCAAGAGCTCACCCCTGTCCTTATCTCTCACCCTTGCTTTGCCACCTCACTGCTCTTTAGCCTGCTCCAACATCATCTATCTCTCGTCCGTCCCTAACCCAGTGATGTAAACCTGTAATGTTGTGTGGACTTTCGCTCGTTTTATTCGAGAGGTTTTCGTTAGGGATTGGCATATGCCCCCAGGTGAAAGTGGAGAGGAGCTAAGATGGTTAATTGGCCTGCCATTCATGAATTTCCTACGCTCTATGCAGAGTAGCTCTTGAGTAGGCATTCAGTGCCATGTGCTGTTTTGGCAGTTTGTCAACGAACCCCACACCTTGATGGATCCTCTGAAAGTAGCTTCAGGTATACCAATTGCTCATTCTTGCGCTATAAAGTTTGTTGCTAGGGATACGAAGGGCAACCCGTGCAGAGGCCTGCACATGCACACTCAACTACTTACTCCCAGGGACAGCCACGTTTGGTGCAGATATTCTGTTCTTAGCAGTTGTCCATTGTTAGTTACCATTGCAATAGCTCTGCGTATCTCTTGAGTGTTTGATTACTCCTCATACATCCTGGACACACCCCTGCCATCAAGCTCCGAGTAGAAATCATTGAGGTATGATACGCTCACTTTGTTAAAGTGATCTCCTAGTCTTTCAAGCTGGAGAACCCCTCAAAGTTTCTCCACGTAAATAATGCTCCTTTGTTCCTTCCTAACGGTTCCCTTCAGCCACTGAAAGGAAGTTGGGTTTTCCGTTTATCCGGTGGTCGTTCTCAACCTCAATGGTGAGTTTAGTCATAGGAAATACTTGTCGAACTTAGCAATCAGCCAACTTTGCTCGGTTTTGGGGAGACTATCTATTCCACCACTTTTCCCTTGGCTTAGCAGGCTCACTGTCATCAGTCCAGGCTGTAGGTTATCAGCAGTTGTTGGTGCGTTTGTTGATGTTGGATCGCCTAACTGTTCAGTCCTCAAGTAATAATCTCTGGGGTCGCTGGGGTATTTGACCAGTCGTCCTCCACATGTCCACTAACAATCAGTACGGAAAGCTGTTGGTGGATCGGAAGTGTGTCCCAAAAAAAACCCCGGGAGAAGAGCCTGAAATGCCGGCGAGGCCGTTGCCTGGGCGACGTTCCCTCCGACGGCGACGTTGCCTCTTCGACTCCCGCCGTTACGCCGCGTCGGCGGCCCGGCAACGCCGCATTTCCTTTCCCTCTTCTTCGTCGCCCATTTGGCTCGCCCCGTCGACGCCGCTTCTCCAGTCGTCGACGCTCTTCCGTCGATGCCGCTCGTCATGTTCGACATAGACAGCTTCATAGAAGAGGTTCGTGCTCGCCCTATCCTCTGGAACACCCACTTGGCGGAGTATTGGGAAAAAGGGAATAGGACGAGCCGTTGGTCGGACGTCTGCCGAGTGATGCACAGCGACTTCGATCGACGGGAAGACAAAGAAGAACTGTGTGAGTGCCATTTAGAAATTATTACATTATTTGAGCTCTTCGACGTGCTAACCTTAACCCGCTAATATTTACGAAATGAGTATTTGTCGCTGTGCATCACACAACTTTCTTCGGCTATTTTTATCTCTTTCTCGGCCGACTCATCCAATATACTATGGCCCAGCAGATATGAGCGTGGTAGAATTTGACGTTCTGTGTTCTTACATACCTTCCGAAGTAACCTGCGTGTATGTAACTTGTAGGTCTGTCAACGGGAAGTCGCCCGGGGGGTTACTTAAAATTATTTTATAACCGTCTTCATGGATAGGTAACTCACTGGGCAACCGATATGGTTTATTTAGAGAAGGTTAGCTGTAAATGTGTGGGGTTTATAAGTAAAAACATCTCTAAAATCGCTTTAGGTTTACTGACCCCTTCGATAATTAATTGTGAGATACTCTTCGTTTCTCCCATCGATAAAAATTGATAGTAACGGTCCAGCCCACAAAATTGCATCAATATAGATAAGAATTTTTGATTTTTGAAAATTAGGAGTTTTGATCATTGTGATAATAGTTTTAATCCGATTTTACTCACACCCTTGTGTTGGAGTTCCATGTTAATCTGGTATCAACGTAACGTCACAATAATAAAGTAATTTCGAAACCACGTTTTGCACTGCCATCAGTGAGTCGCTAGAGCGACCATACATTTACCTCCCAAATTACTACTTCTCTATACTGCCCTGCCTAACAATTCGTGTTACTCATATCACTCCATCCTTACTGTCTAACCATGAGCCAAGTATTAAATGTTGTCCGTCGAATTTGAACGTGCCTTGAAGACTAACACTTCTTATCCACCATATTACTGTACTGTGTGTGATAATGGACTCTCACAGTCTGTTATTCGGCCTTCATCACTTTAACGCTGCAATATATTCCATTTTGTTAACTTTTTTCTTCTTCCTTTTTCGCCCATTCCTAATCTTCTCTTTGGTGATTAACGTTAGAATATGTTATTGGTAGATGCTGTTGTAATGATCATGAACCTTCTAACTTACACATTAGATTTGACACAGTCGAAGAGCTGAATTGCTAGCCTTGAAGACGTTTTAATTTTATAATAATTCTGACATTATACATGTTTCTAGGCAAAACGTTAATTACAAAATGGAAGAGCTTACGTGACAATTTCGTACGATTTGTCAAATCTCAGGGAAAGCAAACAGGCAGAATGGGTACGACGAGGCGACAATACGTTCATTACAATCAATTGACTTTCCTTCTACCTACCGTTCACCAGAAGAGAGCCATTTCTAGCCTCGAAGACGCAGATTCTCAGCTGCCGGATATTGATGACTCAAACCCAGGAGTCGATTTACCTAGGAAGTTCGAATATCAGGATATGGATGAAAGCATCCCCTATTGCGACTTGAAGATGGAAGAGTCGTCCTATTCTGGACCTCCACAGCTTCCACAGCCTGTCATGCCTTGCTTTATGGGGCAAGAAGTGACAAAAGACGATTTGCAAAAAACTGAAATGAAAATTCTTCACGAGCTGTCCGGGTGTTTGAAAGGGCACAGGGTGTGCTCTGAGGATGACGATGATTCTTTGTTTCTTTTGTCGTTGGTCCGAGAATTCAAAAAAGTTCCCGACGAACACAAATTGGACGCCAGAATTGAAATGATGACTAATTTGAAAAAATGGCAGTTGGTGCGCGAACGTGATCGCGGCGTACGGCACTCTCATCAACCAAATTCTTCAAATTCTCACAAGAAACGAAAAACCCATAAGCGTTCTAAAAGTCGACACTCTTCAGGTTCCTCGCTCTCTGACGAAGTAGTTACGTGATACTTCGTTTTTAAATAAGACACTCAACGACAACCAGTGATTGACCATGTGAACATGTCTGCGGGAAAATGTTTATTGTGTCGCCTTGCCAAGACTGTCATGAATGTGTGCTCGTTCTGTATACTTGTATATAATATTTAAGCCATAAAATGTTGCAGAGCCTTCATAATCGAAATTATGTCTAGTCCGTATTAATCGGTGGTTATTTTACTCCGTCATTAGCCCTCTCATTAATTTTGCCAACTACTGTACCATGACTGGATTTAACCATGCTAGGATCGCCTTATGCCACGATGTAGACTGAAGAGTATGTAGTTATATTTTGGTATGTGTTTTATGGTTCGTTCAATCCCTCTTTACTGGGAATTAATCCCTCGCTAATCGATCTCTCAAGCGGCCTGAAATGAGGGCAGTAGTGCTCGAATTTAGAAGGTTCACTTGAGCAGCCGAAAATAATAATATAGTTTTTCTGAAGTTAACTATTGTTCTTTTCACCTTAACCCCTTTAGCCCAGCCATTTCCCCCTACCTCTGGAGCTTTACCCTCCGTGCCCCCTTCACAATCTGGCCAAAACCTTACTCGACTCTCAGTTACTTACAGTTCCAATTCACATCAAAGTCAGTGGACTCAGTTGTCCAAATGATCGATCCTGATCATTTTTACAACGCTAAAGTGAATAGACACAACGCTATTAGCCACTTCTTGACTTTTGGATTGCACCGAATTTGGGCTTTGTATATCCAACAGATGTTTATCTCTAGCCTTCGAAGTCTAGTCCGATTGCTTTGCCATCTCAATCGCTGTATAGGCGTTTGTTTTGCTTGGGGAACTTGTGCCACTCTAGTGTGTGTGGTGTAGCAGTGTTTGTGTGCTTAGTGCACATTGATGCAGCCTTCTCGATTGTGTCTTAGTTCCTTGGAATTCCTTCCTCTTCCTTTACGTTCTGAATAGGTAAAACAGCATTGGTTGGTGTGCGTTGAGTTTCAATGGCATCTTTTCATCTTCCTTACGTGTCAATTCAACTAGAAAACGGATTTTTGGTTAAAGATTCGTGATCAAGTTAAATGCCTCTCTACTGCCTGGCGGTTTCTTGGAGTGAAGGCACGCCAAACTGTTAACAGAGATAGTGATTTACAAAAAAGAAAAAGTATACTTAGTTTTGCTCCTTTATGTTCAATTCTTTTTACTTGTTCCCTGGAGATGTTTTTTGTTGACCGTGGATTCACTGCGAAGAGAAATATAAATGATTGTTCGCTGAAAGCACAGGCATAGAAAAAATGGACTGCATTACCCAACACAATGTGACGTAAACACGAGAATAAGAGTTCTGTATCACACAGAACACTTTTACAGGTGATGTTGTGAATTGGGGAGAGGTGACGGAAGGTTTCTAACTTGACTGGTCGAACGATTGAGAGGCTGAAATGTATGAGGTGCTGGGAGAAGCATATGAGGGTAGACTGAGTGGACTGGGAAACCATCCAGGAAAAGTTTGCCTTTCCTACGGCCAGGAAAAATTGGTGACGGTCGTTTTCGCAGCTTCTGGGCCACTCGGGATTTGACTGATGGACTCATGGCTTGGTTCCTTACCGGATGCAAAACAGTTGGTCTCTGTTAGGAAAGTCTGTGCTGTACTGGAGACTCTTTGCTTAGGCCTTAAGGTTCCCATCCTCAAGTACTCTCCCTTCTTTGAGAATTAGTACAAGTAGGGAAAGTTCCCTTCATCGTAAAATTAAAAACGACTGATAACGTTCCACCACCAACCCTTACGCTGGACGTATCTTCCATACTCCGGGAAATCCATAATGTTAAGCTTAAACCAAACCCGAGAATTCTCTCCTTTCCAACAGGTTCTCCGGCAAAGATTCCAATTTTTCAGGGCGTCGTCGTGCACTGGATCCTGCCGCTCGATTTACGACCGGTGTGACCTCACAACACTTCTGGAAACACGAAATCCCTCGAGTTCGCACGGCGGAAGAATTTGTAGGTTTCTTCCCTCGTCCCAGCGAACTGCGAAAAAAAAAAACGCTACCTCGTAGTAAAAATTCAATAACCCTCCATCAGGTCGGACGTTTCAATTAGTTGGCGTCGGCTCACAATTTATTAGCGGGATTTTAAAAGGCCACCAAATCTTCTTCTGAAGCCTTCGTGTGTCCTTAAAGATTCAACATTACTAGCGCAGTCAGCCTTTTAATTGAACCGCCAGATAGTCCGAGAAAATTAGCGGCAATCGGGAAATTAATGGAGGAGGAACGTGACGACTGTGTTAAACTGCAGAAATTCTAGCCCTGGGGGTTCGCTGGTCTGTGGATTTCTGATCAGATCGCGGTTCAAGCGTCCTCTCCAGGACTGAAACTAAGGACCGTTTTCACCAACTGTGTTGATCCCGTTTAGACTCGATTAACAGTACCTAACCGCCTCGTACTCCTGATCAAGCGTTAACCCCAAAAAATTGGCGGTTAGGTCCGAATAGCTCTCATCTTTCTTCATCATATCCTCATATTTGTTCGCCATTACCGTGCTCTGTCGAGTATTCTCTTCTACTATTGTCAATAATTTGGAATAATAATAATAAAACTGTTTACAAGTGCGCAGTTATTGCTGTTGCTTTTCCCCTACTATGATAATCTACTATGTGAGGTTATCTCACCCAGCGCCTCGGATATGAATGCGTTCCGACGACTTCAAGATTACGAATTTAAATTCTGTTGCGAACAAAAGTATAACGATCGGCGGAAAAAAGTTGTTGTTCGCGCAAAATGTGTGTTGAACAGTTTTAGAAACAACTCTTAGGTTAGAAAACCCAAACGCAAATGGCTTACCTGGGTGGATTTAACAGCAGATAGGCAGGAAATGTTAAATAATAACACACTTTTACGCAAAAGTTAGTGTATTTAACAACTTTTATTAAACGCGATAATTCTCCCTTCCTTGTTGAAGCTTGTATTTCGGTGTTTATTATTTCTTGCTCAGCTCTCATTTTCTTGTACCGCTTCCGATTTTCCCTGTTCACACGAGGCATTCTCCCAGAATACTTTGGCTTTTTCCTGCAGCTCTTGCAGTTGGTGTATGCGTATTGGCACTTCATGTTCCTCACCAATTTTCAGCTTCGTCTGAGATTAAGGCGGCCACTTTGGCTTCTGACAATTATTAGAAAAAATAGTTTGGTCCAATTTGGATTGTCGAGGGTTTACGGGATTTTACGGGATGTGCGGATATGGGGTAGTTTACTTTTACGGATGTTGAACAGACGCCAAATTTCCTTACTTTACTGTATGTAACAATCTCATTAGTCCACTGCCTTCTCGATATGGCTTAATCGCAGTGTAATCACGGCTATCCTAACCGCATCCCTCAGTGATCTCGGCTAGCGTGGTGGGAACGAAACACTATCACTGCTGTTTTGGTGAAAACTGTCCTAAGAAATGCTTATAGAATTGTTTGGTAGGACAAGGAGAACCCAAGGAGGGGGAGTTAAGACAGAACCCCAGAAATTCCGGAATTCGATAACCCGATAATCCCAAATCGGCAAGCACTTTTCATAAATATCTGGTGCGTTGCAACACACAACTTTCCTTAGCTCTACGTCAATTCACTTTCTATATGGCTAATTCGCAGCAGTTCTGGAATTTATTGTGCTGCTCGTACTCATTGCAGGACCATTATTGAGCAATTGGTACACAGAAAATTAATGAGGCTGTAAACTCAAATTTTTTGAAGAAGGACAGTAATTACTTTTGCAGAGTTATTGGGTAAAAACTGTTAGAACTGGTATTAAGCGAAACGGCGGTAGTTGAAATTCAGGAATTAGTGGAGTGAGCCCCATGTATCTCATGAGCGTTTTCAAACACTCACTCTTTAGGTATTAGATTGGACTACAATACCAATTTTTTTCAAAATTCTACAAAAATTCCAGCGGAGTTTATGAGGAAAAACCTGCGCTAAAAACGCTTTTCGTCGAAAATTTTGACAATTTATTGTGCTGCTCCCGTTATTTTCCCACAAATGGGAATTTTATGGTATAGTAATCTCATCAAGAGCTACCAATATAAGAAATGTAATCAAAATCGTTAGAGCCGTTTTTGAGAAAAATAAGCGAAACAGTGGTAGTTGAAATTGAGGAATTTCTGAAGTGAGCCCCAAGTATCTCATGCGTGTTTTTAAACACTCATCCAATGCCTAAAGCATTGTACTACAATACCAATTTTCTTTAACTAACTACTAACATTCCAGCTGAGTTTATAAGGAAAAAAGTGCGCTAAAAACGCTTTTCGTCGAAAATGTTGATTATTTATTGTGCTGCTCTCGTCATTTTCCCACGAATGGGAATTTTATGGTGTTATTGCCATATTGAGATCTATCAATATAAAAAATTCAATCAAAATCGTTAGAGCCGTTTTTGAGAAAAAAATTTTGTGTTTTGATCACTATGATGACTATAGTTAACTTTCGGTGGATTCTGCCCATACCCTTATTTTTGCGTCCCATGGTAACCCGTAGGCTAGACATGAAGTTTCTGCTGATTTGGTACGGTTGTTTTCTCTAAAAACCGTGCTAAAATCGATTTCGTCGAAAACTTTGATAATTTATTGTGCTGCTCTCGTCATTTTCCCACAAATGGGAATTTTATTGTATAGTTGCCATATTAGGAGCTACCAATATAGAAAATTTAATCAAAATCGTTAGAGCCGTTTTTGAGAAAAAAAATATTTGGTGTTTTGATCACTATGATAACTATAGTTAACTTTCGATGGATTTTGTCCAAACCCTTATTTTGGCGTCCCATGGAGACCTGCGGGCGAGATATCAAGTTTGAGTGGATTTGGTACGGTGGTTTTCTCTAAAAATCGTTCACAGACACACATACACACACACAGACACACACAGACACACAGACCATTTTCCCAAATAGTGTTTTTCGGACTCAGGGGGGTCTGAAACGTAAAGATCTGAAGAAAACTCAAAAATTTTTTTTCAGCCGATTACATAACTTTCCTTTCTACTTCGTAGAGCCAAGGAAAGTAAAAATCAAGTTGACAGTAAACCCTAAACCCTGGTTACTCAATTTGGTTGTAGCGTTAGTAGGAACAACTCAATAATAATAATAATAATAATAATAATAATAATAATAATAACCCAAATTTATTGACAGGAATAACGATAATACAACATGTTGACAAAGTACGAAATAAAATCCCGTCCACCAACACAATAAGTTCTTTCGAACTTGTGGGCGCTGGTGGAGTCGCTCTCTCTCAGCCAAAAGAATATAGCTACATTGCTCAGATAACAAATCTTATCTTCTTATCCTAACCAAAATAATATAGCTACAAATCGCATATTACAAAATTTGTATAAGATTTAATCTTATCTTCTCATCCTAGATAATATCATCCTTTTAAAGGCATTTAAACTCTCATAATCATCGAGATTAATTTTATAAGAGTAAAAGAAACGAAGAGCCCTATAATAAGCGTTCCTCCTCGCTCTCTCCGTGTGTACCTTAGGTAGAGCAATATTTGACGACAGCGCAGTGCGCGTGCGATGAGTAAAACATCTGTGCTCCGGCCGAATGCCAGTTTTAAACACAAAAATACATGACTGAAACAAAAACAGTTCTCCCACGGTAAGTACATCAAATTCCCGGTATAATCGGAATCTTGGGTATAGGGGTCTTTTCTTAAGAGCAATTCTAATAAGAATGTTCTGAACGACCTGCAAGGACGCCAGCAGAGATTTGTAGGCATTATCACACAACAATGCCATATTTAAGTAAAGAAAACACCAGGCCAAAATCAATAGAACGGAGCTGACGGAATGACAAAAAATGTCTAGCCTCTTTAAAAACGAAGAAAAACTTTCTTAATTTGATAATCAGAGAGTCGATGTGGAAATTAAATTTAAGATTGTGGTCAACTAGAACTCCCAGGTACTTACATTTAGAGACCAACGGCAAATTTATACACTTACAAGATTCCTTATAAAGGAAGCACTCATAATTATGAAAAGACACACCTGACAGATCGGAATACCCACGATTAGAAAAGGAAAAACGCATTAAAGAGGTCTTGTCCACATTAAGGCCCAAGCAATTAGCATCCATCCAGTGCTTTACTAAAAACAAGTTATAATTCATTGCCTCAAGTAACCGATGCTGATTCCTTGCGTAGAATATAATGGCAGTATCATCAGCAAATCCTAACATCTCACCTTCAATTCCCAAATTTAGCAATTCATTTATGTACAATAGAAACAAAATAGGGCTAACACAGTCCCTGCGGCACTCCGCAGGTTACCACAACACTATCACTGAGTACGTCATTAATTCAGGTCACCTGAGGGCGGTCCAACAAGTAAGATCTAACAAGCTGAAGGGGTAAACCCCTTATCCCATATTTATATAACTTACTCAGTAATTTCGAATGGTTGACCGAATCAAAAGCCTTTCTAATATCGAGAAAAACTCCGTAAACAAGATAACCCTCATCTAACTTGTTGGTAATAATATTGCTTAATTTAAAAAGAGCATAATAAATAATAATAAAGAATAAATTCCGCTATCTTAAGCGCTACCAGTTTCCGTGTATAATGCTATAAACCGAATGTTAGTTGTTAGAGAGATAGAAATCGCCGATTTTACGTGTCCTAAAGAAAGTGGTGGGATATGTGACACCGGATACTTTTCCTTGTAGACGGTTCGAGTTTACCTTTACGTCGCACACTTCAGCCCCTAGGAGGACGTTTCTTTTTCTCTTTCCGTTTTTCTATAGTGCACTCCGTGGCCATTTCAATTGGTCAGTGTTCACTTGTAGTACTGCCACTTGAACGGTCTTGCATGCATGAGGATGGTGTTGTGATAACACATACTCTTAGACGTGTTACTAGTAATTCTCAATGACGCAAAACATCCTTTTAGCCACTCAAAACTGGAACGGATTCTGGGAGATTGTTCGCGTTGACTGCTTAGTCGCACTTGAGAGACTTTCGCGACTGCAATAATAAACCTGGCGTTTTCGCTTAGTTGTTCATCAAAGCGAAGGGGTGAGTAAGGCGAAGCCTCGGGGCTCGTTCGAAAACAGTGTGGTCTAAAGGTGATAGGACCCGTTTGGAAGGAAGTGAGTTAGATTCATGGTAGGTGTGGTTCACCCAACATGAGCCAGCTTGCTTTTTACAATCTCGAATCAACCAAGATCGACTATTTCAATTTTGACTCTTGAAAGCTGCGAGATTGTTTTGAAAAACCGTCGGAAGCGGACTTTGCTCGACCACACGCAGTCAGTAATGATGATGGATCGCCGGAGTATCGTTAGTGTTGATGCTGTACCGCGGCCAGCTCAGCTCTGCCGACTCTCGGCTCTCCGTCCCATTTACAAAACACTCCGTCCATTAATAAAGTGTGTTTTTTTCTTCATTCAGTTGTTTTCCTGTTGGCAGGTTCTGGTTCGGAGCCGTAGAGTCATAAACCTCGCGTCTCCCAGCTATTAATCTTTTTTCCCTGTCCGGCTCCTGTGCCAGCGAGGTCTTCCCGTCATTTTTCTCTTCGGGTGCTCCTAAAGATGCGTTTACTTTTCTTCTCGGGTCGACCCCTTGGGACCCCCTATAGCAGCAAATGAGATCCAAATTATTCCACCAAACGTAGGTTGCTCGAGTCGTGATAAGTTCGCAACCGCACCTTGCATTCCACGAAGCCTCATGTTGGCGAGGAGTGCTGAGCTGCCTATAGCACTCGTTGGATTTTCCGTGATCGTTCATTTGTGTGGAGACTTTGAGAGATGGGAAACCGTATTTATGGACGCCATGGTCATTGCACTCTCAGCTCAAGGAGTTTGGTACTTGTCATCATCATTGATCTTCCAAACCAGCAGGAAAGCGCTTCTTTCCTCCCAGTCATTAGCTGAAACGTCAACCACAGTTTTTATTTACTAGGGAGACTCTGTTAAACAATACTTTCCCTCCTCTCTCACTCTACCCTGTCCTAATGTATTCACTGACGACCCCCGCTCAATTATTGTGTCATATGAGATACTGAACTTATTCTCATTTCTACTTTTTTTGAACATGTGTTGTATATTGTATTACAGCTCACATTCCTCTTTTTATACTTTACAATGATTGGTTCTGGCTCATCACTCAACTTCTCTGTTGTCCTGGACGAGTGGACTAGAAGTGTCTTCCATCTACTCTCATCATCCGGGGCAGAAGTTTCGGGATAATTGGCTGAACTAAAATCAATAGCCAAGCACGCTAATCTCAACGCGTTCCATATTGTTAGTTTCTCTCGAGCACAATGTACGCAAATATGACGATGTAGTTTTCACGATAAAGTACTCATAAGTGTTGCCGTCTCTCAAAATCCAAAAAAGTTGGGAAACTCCATTTCGCAGACTCTTAGATTGTATGATTTCTACTCTCAGACCAACTTCCATCTTGGAAATCCTTCATACTAAGCCTCCACAAATTGGGAAGTCTGTAGACCTAAAAACTTTGATGGACGTATTATGTTAATGTTTCTGAGGTTTTCCTCTCTACCGTCCTCCACTAGCTGCCCCCTACATCTGTTCTTTGTTCGGTTTCTTCTACCCGGTCATCATTTACTCCGGTTCGATGTAAGCCACGATGGCTAGCATAGAGGCGAGTTAGTTCTTACTTCTTCCGCTCTCTCTACATTCCGTACTTGCAAACTGGCCCAAAAACCTGGATAATGTTCAGTTGGTAATGTAAGCAGATCCTCACAGAGATAAGGGCGTATATGACGAGTTTAGGGCTCTTGCGAATATCAGAGCCTTTTGGTCAGCCCAAAAGCGTGGGATTTCCGTATTAAGACGTGCCTTGATGTCTTGCAATACATCATTATTACACTTAAATGCTGTGAAACTGTGCTGCACATACCCTGAAGGATGTCCGTGGCTAGGTCGAGTTCCTTGAAGGTTTCGTATCGTTCTTCTTCAACCCTCGCTCGCGCTAGAGCTGTTCTTTCAGGCTGCACGTATGTTGACTTTGATCATTAAACCGTTTCTGATCAGGAGGGATCCTACAGGTCCCTTGATCTCTCAGAGGAGCGCGTTGGATGGCCACTCTTGGAATACGACAATTCACAGTGAGTTCAAATGGGGCGATAGCTGTCAACTCCGTGCCCTACTCTCTACACCTACGTTGCTCCAATGATTATTTAGCGAATAATCAAATGGAGTGGCCGTAATCGCCGGGCAAGTTCCCCAGAGATAAACTCGGCTTCGTGCAGGCCTCAGAAACTTGCCTCCTACTGCAAGACCTTCTTCCACAACCCTCGGAGAATTAATCAATCTCTCCTCCCCGTTTTACCTTTCGCGCACATCTCGGCCAACCGATTAGACGTCGAGAATCCGTCAGAGCCGTCGACCGGACGACTAGTTCGGAATAATTAAACTTTGAGGAGTTTAAATGGGAGGGGATCCGGTTCTAATGCCGTCGTGTAGCTCCTAACAATCCGTGTCACAAGAGCCCTCGCCCTCTTCGCCTCCATTAGCGACTGGGGGTCGAGAGCCGGGCTTTTTGTGGTAGGTCGTCCAAGTTGACAGCAAGGATTAACTGTACTTGAAGGTGACACCTGGCCGATAAATTGGACAGGATTTCACGAGAAGAGCGATTTCAAGACTGTGAGATGCATTCATGATGTAACGCGGAGTACCAAAGATGAATTCCTTCCTTAATTCCTGGATTAAGGGTGGGAAAGACCAAACTGGAGAAATTCTTAAGAACTCCCCAGCAAACCACAGAAAATTGAGAATAGTTCAATCATTACAATTATTGCTGTATTATGAGTAGAATATGAAGGTGGTCTTAGCTGCTAATCGAAGTTTGATATGAACCTGCGTGGGGCTGATCACTGCCAGAGAATCTAGGACCAAGTCCACCACGTCTGGGTCTCAATACGTAAGAGAAGAATCTGTACAAGCAGATGCCGATGAAGAGAAGGGCTTCTTAGGGGCCTGGCGACGTTTTCCCTGCAAGTTAGTCTCCTATATAGCACCAAGGTCTGCAAAACCGTGTCTATCAAGGGACACTAATCTCCTTTGAAGGCTGACTCCAGTTAGGCAAGCAAATGAGCGAATCGCTGATCGCTGAGAAATTCTCATCAATAAAGCGTGATAAGGGTGTTTTCCCGCCAACATCCAATAATTAATGTCTTGGAGATAATAGGTGCAGCCAGATCATTGGATGAGTATATTCCTCACAGATCATAGTGATTTCAATGCGCCGTTTCACTTCTTTCCTTCGTACGCTGAGGCCGAATTGCTTAGCCCTGGGCAGAATCAAAGATACTTCATGCAGGAGGTTCTCGCAGTTGGCTACGAGGCGATGAATCGAATGCTACAGAAGAGGAAGAAAATGACGATGATGGCAATAAGTGAGAGGAAGAATGTACCTGTAACACGGAGCTTGAAGCCTTAGCATATTACAACGCTCCTGCCCTCCAGTTATGTGGGAGTGTATGGAAATGATTGGCTCTTCGGCCGATGGAGCCCTAGAACTCAAATTACGGGGCAATTAAGGCCTGACATGTATAATTCATGCGGTTTCCAGCGAATTGAACCGTCTCCAGCCTTTTTTTATTTTGTTTCTCTCGCGCGAACTTAAGAGTCGTCAATTGAATAAGGCGGAGAGCGCGGTCTTAAACTGAATTTAAGATGCGAGGCCATCACACGGCTTCCTCCACGAATTCACTCGCCCAATTCCTCAACGTGAGCTGAACTGGGCCGTCAATGCCAAAGTCATCGCTGTGGTAGTACGGAATCCTCATGGCGCGAACTGCACATAATTTTTTCAACGATTCCCTCGTTTTTGGATTATTCTTCATTCTGAATAACACACCCATATTTTAGGTAGGGAAAAATACTCGGCAATCCGTTCAAAGAATTAGCAGAAACGAAATTTTGACCGTGTTTTTGCGATTACGTCGTGTTTGGTATCATTTCCTAGTTATTTTTCGATGTTGAGTGGAATAGGACGGGCTTCACAGGTATAGGACTGCGTTTAGATGGAATACAGTGAAATGGCAGTTGAAATATTGAAGTAAATTCTACTACTTGAAGAAACTTGGGCAATGTAGCGAAAGTTATCGCTTCTCCCTGGTCTGCGCTCATTTTCCGAACTCTCTCCCGTCTAACTAACTTCAACCACGCGTCAGTTCGACTCGTCCCGTCGTGCCAGTTGCCTAGCGTCGCTTAGAAAATGTCAATTTCCGTTGTTCCGCTGTAGTCAGGTCATGTACTGTATCGTTTATTAGTATTTTCCTACGCTGAATCGGATGGGGTGGATCTTGGATGTGTGAGACTGCGTCAAGAGAAGACTAAACCGTCGTGTAACAACCCACCAAGTTTTGGCTGCATGTGACACCTCTCTATTGAGTGCTCTCAGACAGCTAGTGGAAACATCCCAAATACGTCATTACACGTCATTTAATTTCTTCGAGGTTGAGGCAAAATGTGGCGTTTTCCAAAGAAAATAAAAATATCTGGTACGTACAACCGGCGGTTTGGCCTCTCCAGCAACTAATTTAACATGGTTTTTACTCAGTTTATGCGTTCTTTTTACAATTCCCGTTATTCTATAGCGAGTAAATCGCGGTGCTTAGCGTTCCACAAATGATTGCGTTACTCCGCAATTATCTTTTATTGTTTGGGTAGCTCATTAGACTAACAGGCGCAATTTTTCCGACAGTGGGATATGAGAAATAAACTGTACAGAAAACGAATGGGCTCATTTCAAATTTGAGCTGATTTAATTTACACGTCATCTTGCACAGGGACACCTGTAGTTTTCACTTCAAGTCATAGAAACGTGAAGAAAACTGAAAACCAAATGTAGCTAATTACCTAACTTAATTTTTTATTTCGTGGGGTTAAGGACTCTTGTATGACTTCTTGTAACCTTCCTTACTCCGACCAAGTCTGAAGGGACGTTATGTTCGAAATGTTTTGGTTTTCTTCAGATCTGTACACTTCGAGGACTCATTTTTCAGAAAGACGCCATTTGAGTGACGCGCTTTAAGTTAATGTCTGCTCCAAATCGGCCCAGAGTTCATATTTAGCCTACGGACCAAAATAATAACATTCATAAAACATTTCTCGTGCTGTGCATACCACACGTGTTTTCAGCATCGCGTGCATTCTGAGCTACTAATGCAATGTCGCTAGATGTGGTTTCATTAGTTGTCCAAAGTGCTATTGTAACCATAGTTTGAGACACCGTGTCTTTGAGATGTCTTCCTTCCAGGGCGGACCGGTGGGCGCGGTACTTTTTAAAACGGACTCCCGAGCATCCCATTAGCAGTTGATCCGTGAGACCGCTTGAGCGCCAGGGGGCTTCATGAGCAATTCGGTCCAGTCGTCCATGCGCAGTTGTTCTTTTCCACTATTGCCAGTACATTGCTGGTATCTTGCTAGGTCAGATGGCCGCTGCTGATCAGGCGCCGACAAAAGTTCTGGTCCTTAGCATGAAGAACCGATTCGCTCAAGCGACGTCAAGATAGGTTGGCAGCTCAGCAAATCTCTGACGTTTTAATGTTGGGAAAAACCTTGTCAGATGATTTGGAAACCTATTGATATGCCACTTGTTCCTTAGCATTTTAAAGAACACGGCGAAGAACGCTAGTTTTATGGTCATTTTATCCACAGCCTGCAAAGGGGATGGCGTTCAATTGGATGTGTGTACGGAAGGAGTTCTTTCACTACCCCCTTTTCAAGAAGAGGACGTTCACGAATCAGGACCTGATACCTGGGAGCAGCTAGCTGTGCGGAGGCCACGTGCTCCTCGAGCGGCGTAGGTCCCGCGTTTCGAGCCGCTCAGACGGCGGATCGTGTCAAACCCGAGCGTTGGGTTGTTGTGGCCGCCCTGTTGTGGTAGTGGGGAGCTAAGGCCTGGTCTGACTATGGCTGGTTGGATGGAGAAGAGTGGAGGAAACCCGGCTGCGCTCGTTTTCTTTCCCACGGTCCTACGCCAGATGCCAACAGAACCGCAATACCCCCCTCACCCTTCTCGCTCATCGTACTTCTTCTTCTGCCCCTTGCCATACCCCTTCTGCCCTACTACCCGTTCTAAACACGTCGCCTTCCCTCGTTTCGTCCTTCCCCTATTTGATCCTTTGATTCGGGTAGTAGATCGAAATCGGAAGTGCTCCGGTACTTAGAGGCTTCAACAGGTTTCAACCCTCCCCCGTCTGCGCACACCCGATTTCTTCTTCTTCGCCTCAACATCCCTTTCTAACAACAAAATGTTTGGTGTGGACACTGCCCCACAACTTTCTTCATTCTGCACGACGCCGAACTGACCTATGCAGTAGATCCTTGACTCTTTGTGACTGATGAACATGAAGTTTGAGCTGATTTGGAATAGCCCCTTGTATTCCTGTAATAGAATGTGGCGACGTTCATGGAGCTGAGAGTGAAATAGCTGGTGCGACATTCCATACAACTTTCCTCGCTTTCTGTAATTACTCTACACACATCGCTTTTATCTGCTAACTTCTACAGAAACGCGAAGAACGAAAGGCAGCATTTATAGTGATCAATTTATAGTACGACTGACATAACAATCTCATGAGGGTTCGGGAACATTCATATTGATTAGGGCCTGAATTCAAAGTAATTGACCAGTTGAAGATATACCCTGCGAGTCCGATCAAACTTCTATCTGCCTTATAGAGTAGGAAGGAAAGTTACGCAATCGGCTGAAAAACTATTTTCATTTCCGGAAAACATCGTTTGGGAAAATGGCATGTGTGTGTGTTTGGAACCCCAATTGAGAGCAAACAGCGCCACCAGGTTGAAATTTGTTATTCCAAAACGGGTACGCCAAAATAAGGGTTTTAGTAAAATCTATTCAAAACTAACGTTATGACAGTAATCAAAACATCGATTTTTCCCCTCCAACAAGAGCTCTTACGATATTGATTAAATTTTTATTATGGATTGTTCTATGTTCTAAATCATACGATAGTATACTAAAATCGACACTTGAGGAAAATAACGAGAGCTTTTAAATTATCTAAAATCGCGACTTGAAGCGATTTTAGTGAATTCTTTTCCGTAGGAGCGTAGGAAACTAACGTCATTTCGATTTCACTCCAATAATTCCAGACATTTTGGGCAGCCTTCATATTAAAGTCCCCTCCTCAGACAGGAGGTTTTATACAATGAATCCTAAAGTTTCTTGACAATAAGTTTGACAAGGTGGCGGGGATAGAAGTTGAGGTACGCAGGCGGCTCCTCGAAATGGTACAGGAATCTCAGTTTAGTTGTGAGTACTCAAGTAATCTCAATATTCGCGAATGATTTATTCGGTAAATAATGTTCTTGAACAGGGGTGTTAAAAGAACCGTTTTCCCCAAACTTGTTTTGAAGGGTGTGGTCCTTGAAATGCCTTCACATTTCGCGACTTAGTCCGCGCCCGCTAGAAGTTTGAAAAAATCGACTGAGAATAGCGACAAGTTGGGGAATCCCCTAAGTCAGCGACAACTTGTTGGTATCATAGTTGTCTCCATTCGAATCTTGCGAGGGGGAGCGTCCCTCAGGCTGAGAAGCCCACAGGTGGTTTCCTTCCTGCTTCAATCCCTTCGCTCTATAACAAGAAGCTGCCACTTGTTCGTAAAAGGGGGGAAAATCTCGACTCGCTTCATTTGAGGTCGACGGCTGAAGCCCCTGAATTGGTAAAAACGGGAGTCCCCGAGGTACGAATTTGTGTTCCTGAGTTTCCAGAGTGTAAATGAGGCTCCTCGAAATGGGAAAGGAATCTCAGTTTAGTTGCGAGTTCAATCGCAAGTATAACTCTCAGAAACCACGAGTACATTTTAAGAACAGTTTAATGTGATACATAAGGTACGCCGCACAACTGCTTTAATGTACATGTTTTCGGGCGGGAATTTGTAATAAGGTTTTTTATTACGAATCTGATTGATAGAGTTGGAGGTGCCTGGGCAGGTGGCATTTCGCAGTGGCGACCCTCTGTATCCAGTTTTCTTCTATCTGTCGTACTGCACTGGGTAACCTGCCTCAGGATGTAGTATTTGTCCTGTGACCTGTCTCCTTGCAGGTACCACCAGGGCTTGCATGACGCTCTGGACAGGTTCATAAAGTAGTATTGGGCGTGAATACTGAAATGCGTGGCTCAGTCAGTCTTCTAACAGATTTTACCGCGTGCAATTCGTGAATGTTGGTTTCGTCATCGATAAATACCAATTTCTGGCGAGAGGCTGAGTCTCCATTGGACATACTTATTCCCAAAGCTGGCCTCTAGAATGGTTTTTGGGAGGTTGACCATCAGAAAATCGTGATAGAGTGGTTTCCTCTGCTGTGCGTGCTTGGCTTGGACTCCCACGTATCATTTCATGTGCGTAAATTCACGCTCGGTTCTGTTGTAGGGGCTTGGAGTTCCATCTCTTGCTTCTACTATTCTGACATCTGGCGGAACTCACTGTTCGGTGTGGCCAACCAGAGCAGATGACGGAAAGGAAGGAGACTTATTCATCAATGGAAATAAATAAATAAAGTTGTGTATATTTGAAGAAGAGGTTTAATTTAGAGGGAAAATGGTGAGAATGAAGATGGCACAAAGGAAAGTCTACTTAACTGCCTCATGGCTCGCCTCTTGAGGGCAAAGCTGTATCCGGTAAAATTCCCTACTAGAGTGGTGTCCCCCCAATAATAACTGGTCGATCTATCGCGATGTTCCCGATATTGCACACACGCTACGCCACTCTTCTTGTGCTTAAGGGATTCTCAGCTCGCATCCTCTTTGCGCTATGTTCCTCCTCTGTGTCCACGTTCGATTATTTTATCTTGCTTTTACATTCAAGCGTTTGATCAATAAACATAGGAACCCTGTTCCAGCATTTTGGACAGATCGGTTTAGCTGATCATACTTTAATCCAGCTACTTGGAAGCCTGAAATTGTACATGATTTGAGATAAGGGCTTGATCTAGAGATTCTGCGTTGAGCTGGCGTCTGGACTAAGAAGCATGGCGCATGCCACTGAGTCTGCGTGTCTCCAGCCAACACACTCAGTGAGACCTCCCAGGTCTTCCCAATGTGTGTCCTCTTCAGCACCACTGCACATCTGCAGGTTCACATCATCGTGTTGGCACTCCATCCCGTTGATTGTTTTCTACCGTGGGCCCCAACATATGCGTCGTCTCTTGAGTCGTTCCTCGCTTTTCCCATGTCTTCTTTAACCATGTCTTCGTGTATTAACCAGTTGATGTCAGTCGACGGCAGTCCTGCATGAGTAGGCATCCTTCAAAGATCCTGTAGGCCATGCTGGAAGTTCCTGAGCAATGTTCCTTTAAGACACTCTTCCCCCCTCCTGTTTGCTAAGCGATTATTGTTTCATATGTTTTTTGCACTTACATACGTATCATTCAATAATCAGGGGCAACTCAATGAAGGGTAAAGCAAATTGTGTGATACTTATCGTAAGCATCATTTTATATGTAACTTTATAACTAACGTGGTTCTAACGGGTATTTTCTTCTTTCAGGTAAGTTGAATATACCCGCGCCCTTAGCCTCCGTCAGTAAGTTGTAACATTAAGGTGTAATTCATTAGAAACTTCAAATCATAAAGAGGGAAGTAATGTCATCGTGTGTGCGTAGACTTTTCGAATATCCTCCCCTCCCCACCCTTATAGAGATATTGACTAGTTGATGACGTGTTGTGAGTTCGATGATAACCGTTGAAGCCGTTTTCCAAACGTGTAGGGAATTTTTACAGAAACATCTGTAAATAAGAAAAGACAGGCACTGATTATTAGAATATGGTTGGAACTTTTAATCCCCCCCCCCATTCCATTCCCTCGCGAACAATACATTTTATTGTGTGGCCATTTCATAAGCACAACGATAATACATTTTCGTTGTTGGGAAAATGACGAGAGTGATAAATGATGAATCACAGTAAAGTATCAAATACGTGGATTTTAGCGCAGTTCAGAAAAATTAGGAAGTTTATTTGGCTACTTATACGATACGAGTTGTATAACGTCCATAAGATAATTATGAACAACCCTAGAAATTCCGGAATTCAAACCACAACCGTTTCATTTACTACTACATAACTCAATACAGCAATCACGACCTTCTCTGAAAAATCAAGTTGACGGGCTCACGAATGATTTCTCAAAATGGTCGTCGTATGAGTCGCGAAGCAAGTTTTACCAAGTTCGTGCAAAAGGATTGAAATCCGGATTTTATTAGTGGTAGAGTCATAAAAATTGTTGAATGTACGTGGAGCTGGGGAACGTTGTGTGGTGCGTCGTAGTGAATGTTTAGACGGGATTGCAGTGTCTCATGGTTGTCCATGGCATAACTCACCTGCATTCTTCCTCCGAATTACCTTGCAGTTGAAGCAGTTGAACCAGTGGTGTCCTATTGGTACAGTTGACCGAAGAAATTGGAAACGCGTCGTCGCGTGACTAGAACTCCGGGTTTTCAATAATTCGGGTAATTTGCGGTTATTTCGGGTCCGCATTTTTTTTTTTTTTTTGAAAAATCCCTCAGCGGCGGTCTCGTTGGTGTTGGTGGAGCGGAGGAGTGGGTCCGGTGAGTGTGGATGGGGAAGCGTGGGAGCCGTGCGTCGGGCCGGAACCGTCCACCTGCCGCGCAGACCATCCGACCGGAACGTGGCGTCCGCGGCGCACGACATCCACTCGCCTCGAGTTCATTGCTCAGCCGGTCGCTACATTCGCCAAATTCTATTGTTGAGGAAGGGAACAACCAAAAGACGAGAACGAGTTTGAGATCTTAGCAACTCTTCGCTGTCCCTGGGTGAGCAATAATCTCTTCGTGAACGACCAAGGGCGCGAACAACCAGGATAAGAGCTTTATAGATACCCTGCTAGAACACATCAAACGTAATTGAGGATAATACACTGCCCAACTCTTGAAATGAAAGACAATCCAATGAAAATTCAAAAAAAATCGAAATGAAAAAATATAATGTATCTTAACGACATTGGATTTGCGTTTTGCACTTCGAGAAATCCGAAGGACCAGCGTTCATACGTGTGTACAGGAAATACAGGTAGCTAGTACGTATGAACTCACCTATAGTTTGACACTGTATGGTCCATGCTGGGGTGAGATCGAGACAAGTACATGGCGCGTCACTCAACAAACGTTTGCCAGGACTTATTTCGCGAGCTGTCTGCTTGGTTTGATCGTAGCACGAAGGAAAAGCTAACGAGCGGTGCGTAGTAACACACAACTTTCCACCACCCCCCGTAAGTTCGAACACCAGAATGAATATCTTCATTGAACGCATTTCTACAGAAACATTTATGCAGAACAAAATGTAGGGACTAGTTAGCTGAGAGTACTCCGTAAGTTTTATCGAAATCGTTAGAGCCGTTTTTGAGACAAATCTCCTTTTCTGAGTTAACTTGGCTTATATCTCCGTTCAACATATATATACAGAAATAATTATGGAGAACGAAATGTGGGTATGGGTGACTAAAAGACACTCTGAACGATTGATCGAATTTGGTGAGGCGGTTACTCCAGAATTTACGGAAATGTTCGAAAAAACGTTATTTTCGACACATTTTCATTTTTATCTCTGTTCAATGAACTTTCAGAGGAACAATTATTGAAAACAATACGTAGGTATTAACTATTTGAAAACATCTTGAAAGTTAGGTGAAAATCGTTGAAGCCGTTTTGCGAAAAACTGTAACAAACCTATTTTTTCTTCATAGGCCTATATCTCCGTTCACCGTATTTTCATTGAGATATGTATAATATCTCTCCGATCTCCGTCAATGGAATAAGGATGCAGATGCGTTTCTCTGAAATAACGAGTTTTTATTTTACAAACGATTCGTCAAAGGGGGCGGGGGTATTGTAGAGAATATAAAGATTATCTCACCTGAAATAACGAGAAACTACATTTAAAGATCCTATTCCGGTATTGTTCAATTGTAGGGTTAACTTAATGTCACTTCACTTAGACAACGCGGTGCAGTATGATAGCATATCTTTCACCTGTCCTCGCGACTGCGGTCCACTTCTAATATCGAGTTGGCTCTTCGATCACGCGGCAGCTTCTAAATGTGACGCACTCATAATGGGTGACATTGTCATTCATTACATATGTATAGAAAGTTAGGTATTGATTAGTAGAAGATAATTTGAAAGTTTAATCAAAATCGTTAGAGCCGTTTTTGAGAAAAATGCGAAAACCCCTAGTTTTTGGTACTTTTTCCTCCCCCAACCCCTCTTCCAATCGGCCGAAATCGTCCATAACCTTATGTTGGTGTCCACAAAAAATAACAATCAAAACAAAAAAGAACCAGCTCAATCGGATCAGCCGTTCTCCTGCAAATCAAACTACAAACACACACACGGACCATGTGCCGAAAATAGGTGTTTGGGCTCAGTAGGCCTCAAAACGTAAAGATCTGAAGAAAACCCAAATTTTTTTTTTTTACACGATTACTATACTTTCCTTTCCCTTTGGGGTAGCGGAAAGTAAAAATAACCCTAAATTTAGTGAAAAGAAAAATGTAACAGAACGATCTGGTCGGTCGGTGCTATAACAGTGATAGTGAAGTAGCGGCTATTTCGTTCATCAGAGGTGTCCAGTCAGCTCCTCAGAATTTGTTCCGTCTTGGTCTCACCGTAATAGAATTACGTTGCCACAACGAGATGTGAAATAATAATAACACATGGATGGCGAAAGGAAAAACGATAACGAAATAAAATAACAATCTGAAACGTGTGAAAAACGTGTGCATAGTGACGCTTAACTTTCTGCTACCCCATGAATTCAGTTGTAGATTTACTGAGAAAATGTCGAAAACGTAAAAAAAAATTGTTTTTCATCACATTTTGGTTGTTACCTCAGTTGAGCTAATGCTAGGACTAGCTATGCAGATGTTAACTAGTTGGCAGACAACGTGTGAGTTTGTTCAAAATAGCTGAAGCTGTTATGCCAAAAAGTGAGAAAAACCTTTTTTTGAGGCATAGATCACCTCCGTTCCTCGAATTTTACAGATATATTTGTGCAGGAAAAAGTTAGCTAATAACCATTAGAAAATAATGTGAACGTTTGAGTTAAGTAGTTACAGCCTGTTGAGCGCACAAGAGTAAATAGAAGAGAGTTTAAAAAGGAAATAAAAGGGATCTCTGTGAGCATGAGTGACGGCTGTATTGCACGTTAAATGAATAGTGATTTGAGTTTGAGTATATAAGGGCGACACAAGGGGGCACAGAATACGCGTGAACTGGTTGCAGAGAGTGAGTGAGTGGAGTTGTGACTGGCGCGAGAGTAGGTAGACGAATGTCGTGAGCACTGGGATGTCTGGGTAGAGCTGTATGTGTTGGAGATGAAAGGGAAGGACATTTTGGAAAAGGCCCTACGGGAAGTTGAACAGATCTTCATCCCTTTGTCTGGAGGGCAGTTCTCCGACTTTCTGGCGACATAACATGAAAAAGCTCAATCCCAACTACCCCGGTCAAGTGGATTTTCAAAACAGTGCAGCCCGAAATGCGGTTTTGTGGATAGGTAGGCCTCAAAACGAGAATATCTTAAAGAAGGGTGGCTTATTATCCCCCCCCCCCTTAAAATTCGATACTTTCCGTTTCAAGAGATCGGGATACCAAATCTGCAATGTCCAACCGCCATCCAGGCCTTCAACGTGATCTAAAACATCTAGTTGTGCCCGCCAGCTCTGCAACCCGATCGGACAAAGCTCATGGTTATTATGAAGGAAAAACGGTTAAAAAGTTGACAAAAACGCGATTTTAGCAGTTTTATACGCCATGTTCGGTATTTTTAGATGTTGGGTCTAATAGAACAATTCTCAGTGCCGTACGACTGAGTAGACCGAAAATAGTGAGTCGAAGTCTACTAATTAAAAGAACTCGCGGGACAATACAGCGAAATTAATCGTTTCACTTCGTTTGTACTCCCATCCGCCAGTCTCATTAAAACCACTTGCCACCAGCTCGTCACGTCGTGCCAATTGCCTACAGGCGCCTGGAATATTTAGTTTTCGTCGTTCCGTAGTCAGGTCGTGTTTCGTATGGTTATTTTCGATGCTGAATCGGTTGGAATGGATCTTGGATTTTTGTTACACGATTGCTATACATTCCTTACCTTTTTGGGGTTAGGGGGGGAGGAACGTCAAAATCAAAAATTATAAATCGATTTATAAAACATCCGATTCAACTAAATTGACAATACTATCAATTTAATGTGTTTGTAAACGTCGCGATTTTTGTATTTTGTGCACGTTTATGCAGATCTTGAGAATATGTTTACTATGAAAAACAACTTTTACGCGAACGTTTCGGTTAATTTATTAACCGTCATTTTACTTACGAGTCCTCGTTGTTAAACACGTGTACGCTGTGGGGCTTGGTTTACGTGCAACATGTTTTCAACGCCTACTCGTTTCCCTTCACAAATGTGATAAATGAAGCTCTACCGTTACCAACTATTTTGAGGTAAATAGCTCTTTGCAAATACAATTCGGTTCTAGATTCGGTCTTCTTGTTTTCTGTTTGTACAGTGCTGATGGTAGTTAATTAATTCAAACGTTGGCGTTAAAGTTGTTTTTTTTTTTCATCCTGGATTGATTTCCAAGATACTAACGTACAGTCGAGGACTTCCTTCTGATTTCTACTATGAGCTTGAGGGAGCTGTTACCAAAGAATTTAGGGCAGGAGCCAGATGCCGTAGCAGTCGAGGTGGATTTTGTTGTCAACTCGCCAACTTGCGCCACTTTTGTTGCGAATGTAATTAATCATACATTAATTAAGGGAGCGGTATCGGGGATTTACTTGAGCTGACTGAACAGGAGGGTCGTCACTTGAGAGAAAATTGAATGGTAAGACAGGGAGGAAGTTTAGTGAAGGTCGTGGTAGAGGAGATTGTTTGGATCGGGGAATTTCCCAGTCGGTCGAGAATGGAAAAAGGTGTTAAACGGCCCAAAATGTACCTGTACCACCATCATGTTGGCCAAATATTTAAAGCTTTTTGAAAAGGTGACGTTGCTGATTTCCTTGTGGGTTCTGTTATCACTAAGTTAGAACGTTTGCATCTCATTTGTCGCCAGAAACAAAAAAATGGAGGTCATATGGAGGAATCACCTGCCGCCTCAGCGACAAAAGGTCGAAATGAAAATGATGGGGCTGAATCGAGATCAGGATCTGCCAAGGACGAGTAGCCAGTTGGGGTCCATTGGCTCCCGCACTGACCGAATGACGCTCTGTCGCAACCTGCCGATTTGACACGAAATCTCGTCGACGTGAGAAACGTCAAACCGAACAGATAATTATCGTCAACTTCAGAGGCGGCAATTTGTGGACCATGAGATTGTTAATAGGCCGAATACGGCACACGAACCGGCCCCTTGGTAAAATGATAATTTCGAAAAATATGCAAAAGAAATTAGTTAGCATCCTGTTTTATGCGGCGCCTGGGAACAAGTCAGCTTACTCTGCTATTGGGCGCTCCTTTCCGGCCTTCTTCCTCAGTTCTTTGGCCTTCGTCCTGGCGACTTCCATGTCCTCATCACTGTCTCTGCCTTTGCTCTTTACGCTGAGGGGTATTTGAGCCACCTTGCCTGCCGCGTTAGTCGGATGAAAAGAGCGTTCGGTTCTTCATCATGGGCTCTGCAGTGACAGGTCTATTTCCTTATCAATAAGACCGTTCCTGAACCCTCATGAGAGAATTATTTCAGTCGACTGTCATGGAGGTTGTGGTTTCGCTGTAATGCAAGAGGCTGGCCTCTCACTCAGCATCCACCGAACTCAGATCTGTGGAGGTACAGTAGGTTATGATTTAGCCAGTATCCTGGTGGAAAACTGTTGTCCATCTGTAACTGCACTGGGGATTCTCGTACCATCTAGGAGGAGTTCTTAATCTGGTTCCCCACCTGATCTTACTATTTACTTCAAGGTTCAAGGTCGAGGGAGTGACAGGAACCTGGAATCGTCTCTGCTTGGGAATTATTGTAAAACGTACCCCTGTTTTCATGGCTAAACTGACCTATTACTGAATTTGATGAAGCTATCGAAATGTCTTCTAGCAACCTATATCCACATTCCGTTCCCCCCAAACTATTTCTGTGACTATCCATTGAACTGGGTTGGAATACATCGGAAAATGAGGTTTGTCGGGCATTAAATAGTCGTTTTTCTATTTTTCTCGAAACTTTTGATAATTTCATCAATCACGGGTTAGCCTCAATTAACTAGTACCTACATTTCGTTCTTCATAAATGTTTCCGTAGAAGAAAAACGTTGATCGGGTCTCGGCATTGTTTGTGTTCAGGCCTCGCGGTTAAACAAATTAATTAATTAATCTCCGAGTCAGTCAGGTTCAGAAAAAGAACAACTCGTGAGCAGCTCATTCAGCGCAAGCTGCCTCTGAGGACATTCGAGATCGCACAAAAAGCTACTAGCAAATTCCGTTGTTTGCCACACGAAAACCTGGGTCCAACATTTGATTCGAGGCGCTAACTGGTTACACTGTGTTGTCTGGCCTGGAGATGTAAGAGACGTTGTTAATGAGGAGAGATCTCTTCACATCTAAACACATTGGCCTCTCTAAAGCGTTATCGCTATTGCTTCCAACGCACATGGACCTACTTGACGGAGCTCTGGGAACTTACACGTTTTTTTCCCCCAAACCCCGTTTCACTCTTGACAAGCGGTAATCTCAATGACGTCCTTCTTATAACTGAATCATTTCAACTGGAGCGATGTAGGCGATGAAGAGGGGGGGGGGCGAAAATGAGGATGGAACTCTGAGAAGTAGATGAGAAAAAAAAGTAATGTAGTTCTGGATGTTTTTTGATGGGGTATCCTTAATGTGAGTCGAGGAGCCCTTTTTAAATCTTGAGTTGGTGATTCGTCCGGTCCCACGAAGTTTTGCTTGGCGACTGGTCCCGTCAGCCACATGTCTGCCCCGTCAGTAGTTGCCTTGAGTAACGTTGAAGTGGGACGTTAGTGAATGCATTGTGCGTTGTTGTAGTTACATCTGCTACTGCTCCATTGAAGAGTTGACAGTCCACTTGTCTGTTGATGAAATTCTACTCGGTAAAGTCTCTATTACTTCTACTACTTTTACAGTTCATAGCTTCAGCGTGAAGGTGTCAAACTTATTGTGTTGTCAACTCAAAATTTGAGCGCTTGGACAGGCACTAGTTTGGTCGTCTTGTTGCGGAAGTGACGAACTCTAACCAGGATTCCTTGGATGAGACTAACACTCTCTAAGTGAATCCCCCCCCGAGATATACTCAGCACTGTGGTTTGCCCTGCAGCACGCACCCTCCCCTTATTTTCAACGTTCTCCACGACAATGTAGACAGGGACAACAGAGCTGCTGTGCTTCTGCCCTACCAAGGTGAGCACTGCCAGCCGTGGACCACAATTAGGTTAACGCTGCACTCCATTCTCCGGCCACCTACAAAGCACCAGGTCCTCGACATACGAAGTGGCACAGAGGGCAATAACACACCTTATACCGTCCTTTGATCAACGCTTGCTTAGCCCTCAGTTACTTCCCTTGGTTCTTTAGGAATGAAGACTCACCTGTCAGTCCACGAGCACTTTACGGCAATTTGCCCTTTAAAGGGCAAATGGTTTGACAGCCTTATTCTAGCCTGAGTGAAGCGACCCAAACGAGCCCCCACTGGATTGTGCTGGCCACATTTTTCAACGTTAATGAGGCCACTGATGCGGTGTGGTGGCTGGCGAGGCTGGGAACCTTGCGTGATCTCTCACTGCTGCTCAACCTCTTCCAACTCGTGATGAGTTATTTCCTGGACCGATCTGCCTTCGGGAGGCGAGCAGCGAGCCCACCTGGCAATCACGGCTGGCTGCCCACCGGGTGCAGTACTGCCTACAATTTCGGGCAGTACTGCTTGACCCGCCCCTTCGCCTCCTCCAAGCCAGAGGGCCTACATAGCGTTTGTCGACGACATCAGAGGGCCAACAACGCTGGGACAGAAAACTCGGCAGGCCATTAAGCATGTCAATGACCTGTATCACTGCTGGCGACACAACTCGTCCTACGGGCTGCAGGGTCCCCTTTAGCTCTGGCCTTTAAGGCGGCCCCAAGTGCTACGGCCAAGTACCTGGGCATTATCGTCTCCCCAAGAAGTAGGTTGGCTGAGCACTTGGCACTACTGCAGACCACTGCCCAGGTCTGATCCCTTCTGGGTGCCACATGTGGGGCCTCTCATCATGCTAGTGTCCTCTACTATAAAGCTGTCTTCCTGCCAATAGTTCCATATGGGACTGGGTGAGGATGGACTGGTGGTGGCTGCCCTGCGCTGCCACGCAACTCTTATCCAGCCACGGGGCAGTCAACGTGTGCCGGCACTTCATCAGGTGGCATACGTTCAACTAAGCGAAATAACACGGCGTATTGAGTCGATATTTATTCTATTTCTTCTATTCTTCTGCTGGTACTTTTTAGTTGGAGGAATCCTTCATCTTCATTAACAATGCCTCCCCCTCTTGTTTCCTACCTCATTTTCTACCTTTTTATACTTTACCTCTGCTTCCTTGGTGGGTGAGTTCGTCTTCCAAGGCTGGTGGTGTACTGAGAGTGAGCACTTTCGATGTGAAGACATAATTTTCTGGCCGTAAGTCAGTACTTGGGCTTGAATCTTAAAGATGAGGTCTTCAAAGTGCACCACTGCGCAACAAAACGTTTGACTCAAATTTGACATTTAGCCTGCTGATCACTATAGAACAATTGGTCCGAAACGAACTGGTTATCGTAGTGATCAAAACAGCTACCAAATTCCTTTGTCAAAAATGGCTTCATGATTTTGATTAATTTTTTTAATGGCCAGCTCTCGTTCTTTTTTCTCTGTTTTGTCACAGTTTATACCTGTAACTCCCAGAAGAGTTAGGTTACTGTGGGAAGGTTGCTTTCAAACCTAATGCCTGGAATTCGAAGTCAGTGCTACCGGTTCCTTTGGTAATTACCACAGCTCATTTTGTGGTTGGAGCAAAAACAGGATTTGAAATGGTGTTGTGCTTAATTGAGCTCTCCTCAGTGCGGTTGGAAATTGAGTTAAAATGATTGAGAAATGATGCGTTTATCCCTCTCCGCTCTTTTCCAAGTTGTGAAAATTTGTCAAAATAATGGAGGTTGTTCAAGGACTCTTCGTAAATCATGTCCTCTGACCTTCCTGCGCACGAGATCTTGTCTGTAGTCAGTCGATCCCTCTGTAGTCATGTCTGGTCGGGTTGTACATAGAGCCTTTTAGGAGACCAACCGCGTCGAATCTCGTCAATCCTCTTTCCTACAGATTAATTGTCTCGTCGTCTGCAAATTGTTATTCTGCCTTTAAAGGTCGAAATTACCCGTTGATTCCCCAGAAAAGATAAAACTCCTTCGAAGCGGATGTCGCGGCTCGTCACAAGAAGAACCTCTGGGCTTTTTTTTTAGTCTTATGAGTTTTGAGTCCGAAGAAGGACGTAGAGCGGCGGATTCGTCCTCAAAAAAAGAAAATGCGGATTGACAAGTTGGCTGAGGCGTATGGAGGTTTTTTGCTCCGATTTTAATTAGGAGAGGGAGAAGAAGACGATGTTAAAGGAGGAACGATGGGAAGAAAGAAGGAGCCGACGCGACAAAAAGACAATTGGGATTTAAGCGAAAATTCCCGACAGCGGGGAGCAGTTCGTGGCCACGAGATGGGACGGGATGGCTATCAGCAATTACAACTCCCATGTTAATTACCATTGGAAGGAGTCACGAGAGCCTTATTACCGTCTTCTTCAGGGGGGAAAACTAGGAAGAAACGCCCAGTCGTCGCCGAGGAATCAAGCAGAAGCTCCAACTTTACCTTCGTATTCTCATCTTCCTCATTTCTCTAAATTGGATGGCTGCTTTGCTCTAAGAAGCGATAAATATTCATAGGGAATGGAACAGATCCCCTGGTAAGAGGCGACTTGGGATGCTGTTGAATCCTGATGAAGACCATAAAAGGCCCTTCGTGAACTGTTTGACATCCCCTTCGATCAAATAACAACCATTTAACGACAACTTCATTCTGCTTAGGTACTGTATTACCTCTTACGTCAATGAATCGTCGTGTTCAACGCATTGCATACACCACTCTTTTTAAATTTTAATCATTTATCAAGATTTTTGGTACACTCGTGTTTTCTGTGTGCCGAAAACAAATTTGAAGTCTATAGTTCAATCCTGCACTACCAGGTTTTATACCGAAAACTAGCGCCTGACTTTCGTTAATCGGTTCCTTTCTTCTGATATACCAAGTCCAGAGATTCCCTGTATTCAAACGTGTCCCCCCTCCAGTCCTCTGGCACTGTCATCACCCAGCTCGTGAATACTGACCTTAGGGTCCCGAGCCCCGATCTGCACAACGGGTGGAACGCGAAGTGTCCATTTCACAATTACTCCCTCGTTTACGAGTCATCCGACGTGGACAAAACGGCCACACCAGTGCAATCCGCCTGGTAACAGCCTGTAGGCTGCCGGTTCCCAAACCGAGTCTGAGGAGTCTCGAGACGAACTAATTTGCGGTTAACCGACTCTTTTCAATTTACATTCGCCGGGAGAAAGCGGTACGAATTTGGGAGTTTTCACTGTTTGTTTCGTTATATTCGTTCGGCGGTTCATCGCTGGAAAGTGCAGCGGCCTGACATAAACCGCAGAAAACCAACTGAAATGTCGAGTTAATTATTAGCGACCGAGAGAATACATCGGTGGCCTGAAAGTTTCGTTTTACTCAGAAGTAGTACGTTGACAAAATGTACGAACGACCTAAAAGTACTGATCTCTCTAGATAAACAACAATAAAATACTAAATAAACCAATAAAACCCTCAACAATAAAATACTAAATAAACCAATACGTTGAGCGTCACCACGAAGTTACGTTAACAATAAACAGCTGGTGCGACGCATCACGAAACTTTCTTCAGCCCCACGTACATTCTAATCTTAGCTACTTACACTTTTCACTCAGCTCATATGAACGCGTAAAACATAACTCGTACGTAGAAACTTGGAATTTATTCAGGTCCTGCTACTTAGGCCCAACGCAATGTCATCATTATTCTTCTGCAAGATTCGTGTTAATGATTCTGGAATAATAATGGAAACCCTGCGAAAAAAGTTAGTCAACAACGCACGACGTTAGTTTGAATTTCGAAATGTTTGAGGTGGTATTGGCTGATTATCCAATAACCATTATTAAATGTCCATAGTATAGGAAGGTTATTCGACTACCACTCTGATTTTTCGGGATCGCTGGAATCAAATTAGCGAGATTTATTAGAAAAACTGCACTAATTGATTGTGCTCCTCTTGTCGTTATTCTAAATATGACAACTTTATAGTACTGATGTATCATTTGGAGTTGGATATACAAGCAAATACTTTTTAGAATATAGTTGGTCTGCTGATCACTATTGTGACACATGTGGCGTACTGGTCGCTCATAAAGTTCTTGAATTTATTGAGCTGCTCCTACTTATCTTATGAACCTATTACAACTCTGACCTTATTGGTAGTTTATGGGACTGCCGCTTGATTTTTCTGAGGAGCTAATTTCGCGTGAATCGAAGTGTATAAGTGAGTTGTAATTTTTTTTTTCGGTTTAAGTTTTGATAATCCTCGCGCTCGTCTAGTCATTTTTCCGGGGATGGTAAATTTATGGCGTTGACGTGTGATTTGGAGCTGATGCCGTACAAAACTGTGCTTAAAGTCGTTAGTGCCGACTTAGAGAAAAATAAACTATAGTTATTTTTGGACAAATTTTGTTCGGTCCTTAATTTGGCATCCAATGCTGATCTGCGGGCTAAATATAAAATAGGAGCCGAATCGGGACTGTCGTTTCCGTTTACAGTGCTTACTGGCGGTGTTTTTCGGGCTTTAAAGGCCTTGAAATATTAAGGACAGCGAAAGCTCAATTCAAGTAAAAAGTAAATATGACCGTTTCGGGAGAGCACACGTACGAAATAGTACCTGCTTGGTATGACAATTGATAACCGAAATAACAATAGTAAGAAGGGAGAGAAGAGACAAAATATGATACTGTTCAGTTCCTTGTGGATAGGATAGTACTCCTTCATTAGGTAACGTTTTATCGGTAATCTATTAATCGTCATCCGAGGGGTAATTTTTACGAAACCACTAGAAACCGAAATAAAAGTATTCAGTTGTGAAGACAGCAAAAAATATTAGTGCACGGAATGTTTTGTTCTTGCGGCAGTGACTAACGGAGTTAGGGGTGGACGATTGGACGATGTACATCGATGTTTTAAAAATACTCGATGTATAGTAACGATGCATCGAATCAAACCGATGTATTGTTTTAAACATCGAGTATACACCGAAAAGGCTTACAATCAAACCTACCTTCCTATCTCTTTACGGATAATAACTATTTTTTTTGTCTTTTTCAATTACATTATTTAGCACTCGCAAGGTGTTTCGTCAAAAAGAAGTATACCTAGTTGAAAAGGCTGCCAATATTATAAAGGTCAGTGCAACCAACCCATAAAAAATATAAATGCAAATGGCCGACTGAATTGACCCGCCGTCTCTCTCTCTCACTTACAGTTAGTTGCAGTCTCTGGGTTCAAAAAGCATATTATTTTAATTTTTGTGTTAATTAGATACCTACTCAGCTTGATTCATAATTCATTTTAAAATTTGCTGTGTCGTGTTAGCAATAATATTTATAAATTAAAGAGTTAAACTGACAACACGTTATTTGTAATATTAATATCATAATAAATTTGGAAGGATTACAAAATGCAGTTTCCAACATTGCATAATATTGCCTTTAAATATCTAACAATGGTGGGCACATCAGTGCCATCATAGAGACTGTTTTCGCAACCGGCGCAGGTAATACTCAACAAAGGAATACATTAAATATTGGGTAAAATTTGGTTTATACAAAGTATAGATAAAAATTGTCGGGATATATATTAAAAATAAATGTACAGATAAAGTTAGTCATTTTAACAGATGCTTGCTCTTTATTTCTAAGCCACACACATCTTTAACTTTTAAAAAAACAATCGATGTATTTTTTGGTACATTGATGCATTAAATCGAAAAAAACATCGATGGATTTTTACATGTTCATCACTAAATGGAGTGGAACTAAATGTTAACGGTTTTGTTTCCACACAAATCAGCTGCAAGAACTATAACATGGCTGTCGACAGACAAACATTCAACATAACAATTATTATTATTTTAATAGTAATAGAATTAACCCGAATCGGGCTTGACACATTTTTCTTCTTCCTCTTTTACTTAAATCGAATTTATTGGGAAACGGTGGAAACGACGTACGAGAGAACAATTTACAGTTGAAAATAAAACATTGGGCATCGGAAAATCGTGAATCAATAAAACGAAGCATGAAATTTGTCGGACGTACACACTCGAGGCCCTGAAAAGGGCCGATTAGTGACATGATGCTTGGTGCTCGTAGTTGGTATACGTTAAATAAGAATTTTTGGCGCGGTATAATAAATTTGAAGTCAAAAGCCCTTCAATAATAAGAGGCCTAAATCGGGCTCAGCTCCATTTGTTTCGGATTAGCGAGGATCCGTTGTAATAAATAAAATCATGATACTAATGGTAACGCAGAACAATAAAAATTGGGGTCCAGGGAGTTTGGGGTGGAGATCTTCTGGTTCTAGCCAGTTGTGTAATGTCAGTTCTGGAATTGATAGCGTTGGAACCGTTATAGATGTAGATCATTTCTTCAATGACCCCTAGATTTTTGTGTGGTTTCTTCATTTCGTACCGGCTCTTCCTCAGATCAATACGAAAACGTGTTTAAGGATGTAAAAGCCAGTCTCGAATCGTAACTGTAAAAGCTCAAGGATTAGACCGTTTGATAACTTTCGCCTGCCTGAGTTGGGGAATTGAGCAACTGACGTTGTCGACATTTTAACGAGCCGCCGCTTAATTAGTTGCTCACGAAACGAGGCGCCTCGGTCGTTAATTTAATTAATTTATTTTAGGTGATCGACAAAATGAAACGGAGCGGGGCCGATCAAATCGCGCTTTTAAGCGACCAAGTCGTTCTTAGCGAAATTGAACGAGCGACTTTCTCTTGGGCTTAGTCTTGACGTTTAATCGCGATGTTTGATGATTTATTCGTTCCTTCGAAGAGACTAAAGGAGTACCGAAGCGTTGCAGTTCCGATGTTCAATATCCCAAAGTTAGTTTTACACGTACAACCCAGCCTTCTACAAACACTCTGCAGTTACCAATCCATTCCGCGTTTATTGCTGCGTTGGGTATGAAGCTCCTACTACAGTTTGGCCAAGTCGACAGTGCAAAGACCTTGGCGTTTATAGTACAAAACTTAAGAGCGAAAGCTCTCGTCCAACAATACTTAACATTTCCAAATACACTAATTCCCAACTAAAAAAAAACCTTCATGACTTATTAGCAATTTTGTTCGGGCATATTTCATCGAAAAACGGAGTTGTTGTTCTTCTTCTCCAATGAGGGTGAGGGTGAGGCACGTCCATTGCCAATGTGCGCTTCTCATCTTCTTTACTCATTCACAAACTCAAGCTGATACCTAAATATTTGCTAGAAACCATTACACCACGGTTTATTATTCTCGTGCACAGCTCCCAGACCCATGCCATTGGATTCAGCATCGAAAAATACCAGTAAACTATACGAAACATGACCTGACTACAACGAAGCGACAAACATTGACATAACCGAGGCACGAAATGACGAGTTGGAGTGTGACGGGAGGTAACTATGGATACGAGAGCAAGCCAGAAAGAAACGATTACTTTCGCAGTACTGTCCCGCGAGTTCTTTCAACTTTGGCTCACTATATTTACTCACTGTGTTCGATCTGGACGCAGTCGTACACTTCTGAGACTCCCTTAACTACCATGGGTTTCGTCTGATCGGATTGCGGGCACAACTAGATACCAGACCGTGTTAATGGTAGAATATGGCCCAGACGGCGGACGGATGTTGAAGATTTGGAATCCCGACGCACTGAGACGTAGTGACCGATTTTATTTGAGGGGGGGGGGGATGTAAAAAGATTATCCTCCCCGAAAACATAGGTGTATTATTCAGAGTGAACGATAAACCGAAAGTGGGGTTTCGCACCTTCATGAAAAGTAATTAAATGCGATAGAGTGAGTAGTAGCGCTGGGCAGTGTCAGTATTCGTAAAGAAAGGCACCATCGTCTCCCCCATTCATTGCCTCTAGTTATCAATGATCAGAGCATTGCCTAATAGCTCAAATAATTATGTGGATCGTATTAAAAAATGTAGTTTCTTTTACGTTTCTCAGGAGCAGTATTTACAATTGGGCAATGAACTGATATATGCTGCCACTGAACGTGTTTCACGAAACCTAAAGCTTTTAGTTTCCTTCAAGTTTGTCAATGCATGAGGAGTGGTACAAACAAAGATATAGTCGTCGAGTGTAGTGAGGTGGAGAGTACTATTACCGAACTGAAAGGTAATTTGATAGGAATGAGAGAGCGAGAGTTCTGAATCACTTGCAACTTGAGGTTTTTTCTCCTGACTTAACTTGATACGCATTGGTGTTGGGCAGTTGAGTATGATATGACTGAAAATTTCCCTGGCAGATGGAACCTTCTTTGGGGTTTTTCCACCTCCGAACGTCTGCACTTACTGGTACTCACTGGTCATTGTTTCCCGAAACACCCTTCTATCTCAACCCTTTTGTTTGTACCTGTGGAAAGCCCAGTTCTTCAGTTATTTCCGCGTGACAACGGATTTCTGGACTTTCCTAAACTATCCTATTCTCTCCCCTCAATTTTACATTCCTTTCGACAACAGACAGCTCTTCCCAACATTCAGTAATCAATCAGCTCTCGCTGGTGACAGTTTCAAACTCAAATCACAATTCATATCGCTATCCTGACAAGAGTTATACAGCCCACACTCACACTCACAACGTTAATTTATTTTTTAACTCAAGCTTCACCATTCGTACGCCCAACGAAGTGATATAGTTAGATGACCTCGTTTTGCAATTAGGTTGTGGCTGAAAAGTCGGTACTGCCTCCTCCAATCACTATACTCTTGATACGTTCGTTGGCTTGAACCAAACAGTTGCCAACACTGTGGTGTTGCCTCCACAGATCAACTCTTCATATGGTACATAAACGATAAAAAGGGAAGGGGACAAATCAAAATAGTGTGTTTTCGATTCCTGAAGCAGATACGTGGAAGTAATAAGAAGCATCGAATAAAAGGTTCAATCGATGGCAGCGAGCTCAACAAAAGTTGTTGGGATGTTCCTAACGATCTGATAAGAGACTGTTGGTTGGACGGTCATGGTTTGCCGTGGATGCTTGCTTTCACGCGCTGTACCTAGATTTGATGAAATTTCAGTTGTCTCTATTGGGTATCTGGGAACAATAATAGAAGAGAACTGGCAAAATGGTCCCTTATTTACTGTTATTCCTAGACAACCGAGCAGTTGGACGTTCGTCTGATCAACGAGTTGAAATGGAAAGATAGTGACGGCTCACGCGTCAAGGCTGACGAGCTTTGAACGTTGTTTGCTTTAGGGAGGGGAGTAGACAACAAGCCGTGAAAACGAGGCGCGGCTTCGGGATCGGCCTTTGGCTACGAAACCGCAGGATAATGCCGTATTTACGGCAGGGCTTACTTGAATTGTGAATTCTTGAGTTGGCGATCTGGTTTGAATACTTCATCGCACGCTTCAAACCCACGTGTTGCGGTTGATCAGATTGCAGGCCTTTCAAACCTGAGCTGAGAAAAGACGCGTGGGGTCAGGAAGCCTGGCCGATTTATTATTTATCCTGTCTAGTTTAAGGAGTTCAATGAAGCAAAATAGACGCCTCAGGCAGAGCATGTATGGACACGGAACGATGTAATGCAATGGGCGTCACCTGGCGCCGCTGGTTGGCGCAGACCTTGCTATTTTCGGAATCTCACGTTCTGATATGATTTGGCTCATATTTCTGCCCAACGGAGGGTTACCGAAATAATTGCATGTAACGAGTTGTGTGCAGGTTGCTAGAAGGTTCAGTTTGGCACTTACTATGGACGATTTTGAAACCTTTACAAAATAACACATTTACGCGTAGTTATTGCTAGAAGGCACCCGGGAACCATGGCGCAATAAATGGTTTCTTATAGGGGGGTGGGGAGTGTCCAACGATAAATTAAATGTCTGGTATGGCGCACTCAGCTCCACCCATTCAGAGATTTTTATCGCTAGACCGTTCATTATATTCTAGCGCTTTACGACCTGATCAGTTACGTACGATCAGTTTATATGACCTTTTAGAACTAATCTATTCAATTTCTAAATAAAAACTATAAGTGCGATCCCCATTGAGTAGCCATTAGATAGGCAATTTATGAGACTGTCAAGACGATTATGTCGGGAAGGTAGTTCGTGTTTAATGTTCTGGAATTACAAGAGAAAAACTGAGAACAAAGAAAGTCAATGGAACGGCAATAGTTTGAATTCCTGAATTTATCGTGGTGCTGCTACTCATCGTGTGGGTTGCTCATTGGACATGAATTTTATAAGACTGCTAGTTGCATATGAGCAGGAATTATGAGGGAAAAACTGAACTAAAATTTCGTTGATGTTTTTGGTGCCACTCTCGTCATTTTTTCATACATGGGAATTTCGCGTTGGTGTTGGGCTGTTCGCGCCCCGCGTTGATAAGTGATGTGGTTCAGTCGTTTTCTCTCAATTGCAGCTACAGACATGTCAGAAGTGGAAGGCATAGATCATGCTCGTCTACTCAACATGAACTGTACTATTCTATCAACGTCGCTTGACGGTTAGCGAACGGTCGCTATGAGCAGAAAACAGATCTGAATTCTATTACAGATACACATGTATTTACGTCAAGTTGTGCTCATACACGCTTAAATATTGTTTTATATAGACAATTAATTCTAACTGATGGAGGATCAGTATTGCATAATCCATGCACGTCACATCCATTCGACATTCCATTCGAAGTGCACCGGTGTCACGATTGCAAACGAGAACAACTCGATTCGAGGCTTCGCTTATGAAATTTGAACGTCTTAAACCTGCCCTACCTTCTTCTCAAGAAGAGCGGGTTGTCATCTGTGAGCAGTTTCCCACGTAGATCTCGTTCCAGTGGGCCCGCATCGTTGACAATAATTATGTAAGTCCGAGTATTGGGTTACTGCGGGAAGGTGCGCTGGATAGGTCTCTTCGAGGTGGTCCGGATTCATTCCTCCTTCGACATGGTCCACAGCATCAGTACCGAATTCCTGCGGATTGACGCTTCTGTATTCTGTCTAGTAGAAGAGTTGAACGGTTGGTTAGGAACGAAGTCTTAGATGTCGGATTTGACTTCATTTACTGTGTACGTCCAAGTTACTGCTCAAGTGTTAAATCACCAAAAACAATATACTACGCTGCTAAACATAAAGATATGCTTCCGTTCGACGCGACCAACTCCCCCACTTCTTTGCAAAGACAACTGATTGCGTCTCAAATAACTGTTAACCCGATCCACTGTTTACTTGCATTCAACTCCCAGTCGTGTTTGACTAATCCATGTCTTTCAGAAACGTTTGCGATTCTCACATTTCCCCTCTTTTCCCCATTCCATTTCCAATACTTTCTACCCCCTCTTCGCCTCTTACACGTGCGCTTTTACTTTCATACTGAACATCGTGAGTAAAGCGTTCTGTTTACGATTCCTGTGGGCGGTTAAGATTTTTTATATTCCTCGTGGATTCTGCGTATTGCTACTGTTTTAAGGAAAGTTTTCACAAAGGTTAAGCTGTAGCAATTGATTAAAAAAGAAAGTTGTAAATCGTGGAAGAAAACGCAACCTCGGGATGTCCGACTGAGGATAGTGAACTTTTGTACCGATTTCGCCTTGAGCTGAGCCAAACTGAGTCAGTGATCGAGTTTGGACGAAGGAACCATTATAAGCACATTTTCAGGCGAATAGTAATACGCTGTTTCCATTACAAGTTAAGGTACAGGAAGTCTTAGTATTCAGAAAATAGGTAGTTTGGTATCACGTAGATACATATAAGCACACTCCGCAAATGGTCCCCGACCCTTGGTTCCTCGACTCAGATGATAACAAGGGCTCAAATATTGCACTAAGATACTCATACTATCTCTGACTGACTATGTTCATCACAAATAATCTCGAATTCCCACCATTTTTTGGTAAATTCATGTTCTAAAAACAGTCCTTAGTTTTTACTTCATCTACATCACTAGTTTCAGTTCACCTCATAAGTGATCTACGATGACGTTCCTTTTTTCCTGTCAGTATCTGACGCTAAACTCGTTTCGTCGATATCGAGTGGTAGGATTTTTGACTTTTTTCGCTTACTCGTAAATTAAAATTATAATACAATATATTTCCACTATATCTCTGCAGACATTTTAAATTTCAAATAAATGGACATAAAGTTGGCCCTTTATGTAATTCTCGTGATGTTAGGATGGCCTTGTGTTGCCGTCACCCTCGTTTTGAGTTCCCACCAAGTCCTGCTCTGTCTGTGAACCAGCTTCGGAGGAAAGGTGACGAATTTCGTCCACAGTTGTCACCCGAAAAAGGACATTGCCAAACCGGAATTTAAGGGGAGGAAAAACAAACATGTGGCGAGTTGTAAAAGGTGGTGGTCGAGTCGTTGACACCTCTGGAACCTTCGCGATCCTTCAGCGCCGATACCCGCTCCTTTAAGTATCTCCGCCGCCTGAAATCGTGGCTTCTGCCTCCTTCGTCAGTCAAAGTCTCTTCCGAGGGGGACTCAAATAGGGAGAAGGCGTCTTTTAAAAGCGTCCGTCCTCTTCCGTTGAAGAGACGTTATCTCTGTGGCATGGGTCTGTGGGGTGGGAGCGACTAGCCTCTGTGGACTGGGGGTCTTGTCTTGGTCTTGGTCTTCGTGCTCCCGCCTTGTTAGCTCGCCTCATTCACACCTTTCCACTAATGGCTCCGACCATTAACATATAATGCCCTCCGCCGCCAACGCCTCGTCTGCAGCAGCCGATGGGGAGAAAAGGTTAAACTTTACTTCTCCTGTCACTCCCGCTCCGTCTGTCAAATATATTTCCCTCGTCATAACCCGAGCTTCTCTCGAAAGTAAAGAACTCGTTTTTGGTAATTTTCCGACGGTTGACTTATCGGCATTTCAAAAGTGCTTGGGCACTAATTTTGTTGACGCCAAGGTCAGGTGAATGACCTCTCAGTTACTATTTCTATTTAATTCAATTTTGTTTATTCCCTCCGCTGCAATTTTTTCAAAGGTTTTTTGCGCCCAAGAAAATACAACATTTGGAGCAATAATCAGTGCGAGTCATTCATTACTGTTCTGAGAGCTCCATGAAAATCCAGGGAAACTTACCTTTCAAAAATTTATTTCATCAGTTCTAAAAGTCGATTCCACAATGTTCCCTGTAAGCGAATTTCGTGAGAAGTTCGGCAAATTTAACCCTATGTGCATCTTTTTAGAAATGCAAGTTGATGTTCCCCCATCAGGACATTTGTTTGTAAAGAATTTTGCAGAATTGCAGATCTAAGTTATAAGTAATTTATAGGACTATTAACATGCTTTTTGGTGTCAAGAGGCGACAATAATTCGGAATAGCGCGGTCCGTTCTTAATTAATTTTAAACCCCATCGTGTAATGCGTTAGACCATCAGCACGAAAACTTTGTTTGAAAATAGTTTTGAGGAAATTTTAGATAATTTGTTGTGCCACTCTCGTCATTTCTCCACGAATGAAAATTTTATATTATCGATAAATTGTGTGTAACGTTCCCTCAACAAATTTGAGCAAAATCGTTAAAAATGTTTTTGAGAAAAAAAGTTTGGGGTTTCTTTTACAATGGTAATTACTGAATTGACTTTTTTTTCTAAATCTCAAGTTTAAACTCAGGAGCCTTTTAAAAAAATCTCAAAATATTATTTTCAGCTGATTATATAACTTCCCTGTTCTTTTTGGGTAGAGGAAAAGAAAAATGTTCAATTGATATATTGCTGGGAGAATTAAAAATTAGTGTTTACGTTGAAATGATTATGTTTCCCTGACTCGACATTCTTGTGCTAGTCGGAAGTGGGGGGACTCAATGACAGGAGTACGAGTGTAAGGAGAGCTCTCTCATTGTGGCCACTTCTTTCGAGTTACCTTCTAAGAAAATGTTCAAAACCTGGTAGAAACCGTCATCTGCTTCTAGTCCTATGTAGTATATGAGAGTAAAATTTCATTTTTCGTGCAGCGTTACATTGCACGATGAAAAAGAAACTAAGTATAGGCGAAGAAATGAGTCGCGAGGAGTAGGTGATTAAGGGGGCCTGTACTATGTTGATAACGCTGGTTGATATTTTCAAAGAGATTGGGAGGAGAGAGTAGGACTTCAGAGAGTTACGTGCAGCACTTCGGAGGTTTGTCTCTAGTAAGCGGGAACAGTGACGGGCTGAATGGGTCCCTCGAATTGATGCCAAGTGACCTTAAATGATCGCCGTGTCGCTACAGAAAATACTGCTTGGTGATTAAAACAGGAAGCATTTTTCGAATAGGATGTGAAATGGCAGTTTGTAAGGGGCCATCGACAGGGGGCTGTGACTGCTCCAACCTCTGGGAATCCCATGGTTTCAGAACTACAACGTCCATAGGGAACATGGCCATCATGGCGAATTTCGGCTTCTTCCAAACAACGATACTTCTCGCGTTTCAAAAATGTACTTTCAGAATGATGGGGATAATGCTTACTTGCCGTGTACGTCGTTTTATGTTCAGAACGGAAATTAAAGTAGAGAGGTGCTGTAATTCAATTCGATTTTATCGCCCAAAATTATTGTTTGCTCTTGAAGGCAGATGTGGAAGAAACTGTCGAATCCACACGTGATGTTTTGCGTGGTCGGCGTACTTTAATTTTTTCAAACGATCGTAGATTCATATTTTCTTCGATTGTGGCAGAGGTTGTACAACGACCCGGTCTCCGGAACAGACGAAGTTGTTTTTGTTGAATCGAAGAGCTTGACATTTACCCTCTACTCGCTAATTGCTCCATATCTGGACAGGTTGTCGTCTCTTCGATAAGTTGAAACAATTCTTTATCGTAAGGTCTTCCTCACGTAGGCCGTAAGACGTGTCAGTGGCGGACGTGGTCTCCGGAGCGTCTCTTCGTTAGAAAGTTCTCTCTTCACCAATATAAACGAGTAATTAAGAGACCGAGTCCGGACGCCCCGTACGTGGCCCGTCTCCTCCATGATGAGAAAACACCCTTGCGACCGGCGATAACGGGCATTTTTCGTTAGGTTCCTTCCATTCGGCTCACGTAGAGGGCGACGAGATCTTCCAGATTTCCCTCGTTCGGCAAACCCATTAGGACGTCCCGATTATTATCTCCGTAGGTATAAGAGCCTGGAGGGGTTCACTTGGTAACGTTTCCTTCGAGTACCGTATGGAGGTTCCTACGTGTCTGACTCTTAAAGAAAACATCTGCCCCGAGGAAATCACATTACATATTTACCCTTGTTGGCTTGGGCCTTTTGTGTATCATCTCTAAGTGCTGATTACTGAATGAAAGTCTGCTCATAAATAGGGGCATTCTTATAAATTCCTGAGCATTGCGTTGGTCCGATGCATTTAAAATATTGATCAGATGCGCGTCATACGTTAAAGTAAAATCTAATAATAATTTAAAATATCTGGTGCGACGCATCGCGGCACTTCCCTCAGCCCCACTCTATTTTCGTCGCTTTGGCCACTATTCCAATCTATTTATCGCTCACTTCATTTACTTTCTAAAATATAACTTCGCATGTTGAGTAGAATGTGGTAGCGCTCCTCACGACACGACCCAAGACTTTTCATGAGACTTTCAAGTTGATTTCTTTCCGTTTTGGGATTATCGGGTGTAAACTGTAATTTTGTGTAATTCCGTAATTTCTGGGGATGCTCGTAACGATTTTATGAACGCTCGTCGTATTTTTTTGAGAATGCTAATATCGTATGAGCGGGATTTATAAGAATAAGAAAACTGCGCAGAAAAACATTTTCCCACGCACATTTTATGGTTGTGCTGTGATGTTGTATTGTTGATACAGAAAATGTGATCAAAATCGTTAAAGTCGTTTTGAAGGAAAACAATTTCATGTTTTGGCCACTAAGATGACGGACCATTTTTACTTTCCGCTACCCGAAGGGACGGAAAGTATAGTAATCGGCCCAAAAAAAAAATTTGAGTTTTCTTCAGATCTTTACGTTTCAGACCCTACTGAGTCTAAAAAACCTAATTTCGGCGCGTGGTCCGTGTGTGTGTATGTGTGTGTGTGTCTGTAGTTCGATTTGCGGGAGAACGGCTGATCCGATTGAGCTGGTTCTTTTTTTGTTTTGTTCGTTATTTTTTGTAGACACCAAAATAAGGTTATGGACGATTTCGACCGATGGGAAGGGGGGGAGGGGGACGAAAATGTACCAAATACTAGGGTTTTTCGCATTTTTCTCGAAAACGGCTCTAACGATTTTGATTAAACTTTCAAATTATCTTCTCCTAATCAATACCTAACTTTACTTCTCCATACATATCTCCATGAAAATACGGTGAACCGAGATATGGGCCCCTGAAGCAAAAATAGGTTTTTACGCTTTATGGCAAAACGGCTTCAGCGATTTTCACCAAACTCACAGGATGTTTTCGAATAGTTAATACCTACATATTCTTTCCGATAAATGTTCCTGTGACGGTCCATTGAACTGAGATAAAAATCAAAATGTGTCAAAAATAACGTTTTTTCTAACATTTCCGTGAATTCCAGGGTAACTTTTTCACCAGATGTGATAAATCCTAATGGAGTGTCTTTTAGTCACCCATACAAACATTTCGTTCTGTATAATTATTTCTGTATACATATGTTGAACGGAGATATAAGCCATGTTAACTCATAAAAGGAGATTTGTCGAATATTAATTTATCGGTATTCCAATTTTCTCAAAAACGGCTCTAACGATTTCGATCAAACTTTCGGAGTATTCTCAGCTAACTAGTTCCTACATTTTGTTTTCCATAAATGTTCCTGTAGAAATGCGTTGAACGAAGATATAGCGCCCGCATATGTAGGTGGTGTTCGAACTTGAAGGGGTGGTGGAAAGTCGTGTGTTGCTACGCACCAGATATTTATTCTTTTGACACATGAACTTAGAAAGGGTCACAAAATGAAGAGCCTCGAAGTACATCGTTACGAAAATTTCGTAATTTTCCTAGAATACTTTCCAGTAGATAACTCCAATTTTTCAGGATGCCATTTCGAAACGGGTTATCCCACGTCCCTGACGATAATGTCTCGTTATGTTTATGACTTTTGCTCAACGTGACTCATCTTTTAACTCCGGGTCTGGTCCAACGAAGTGGACAGTTTGGTTTATCTAACTACAGTACAAACTATTTGAAATTTAACTTGGAAGATCACTTGTGAACTGGATAACGTATTCAAGCATGTAGTGCGCATTAGATCCCGTGATGTGACCAAACCATTACAGACGAATGTCAGTAGACTGCAACACACAACCAAAGGTTTTCTCCACATTAGTGCAGTCCTGGATACTGTTTATACAACTTCCGAATGTTGAATTGTTAATTTCGTCAGGTTAAACCAACCTCATGATGCCCTGCATGATGCTGACCTCTATCAATTTTGCTCATTTTCGGGTCCCACTGTGCTAAATACCAAACTTGGCCTGATTTGGTTTTGTCTCAATCGGCTTCACAGACCGTTTTCCCGAATTTTAGCCTTTGATCTTAAGACAACTCAAAATCTTTTTTAGACGAACGTTAAGGAAAGTACAACTTTATTCTTTAGGGCGAATAATTAGCAAAATAAGCATCAAACTCGTAACTGCGAAATACACTCCCTTTGGACTGCTGTATGCTGCTGTTCAGACACCTGAGAGTTCGCAGGGAGCCTTTGCTGTCAGTCTGTTTAACTGAATGGCTGCGGGAACTTGCTTTTCATGTAGTAATCCAGTGATGCCAACAAACCATGGTGATCATAAAGTTTCGCCAGTATTGTCTTTTGACCGTTTTCATAGTTCAGTGGAAGGATGAATTCAGGTCGGGAGTCGAGGTCATTTATTTTTTCGTTTCTTTCTTATATGAACTTAAGGAGGTTTTTTAAAATTGCCCTCACAAACTTTTCCGAAATTTTTTTTTGAGGTTTGTTCGTGTTAATTCATGTGGTATTGATTCCACGTGATTCTATTCCCGATTTGTTATGAAACGAATTTCCAATTTCAAATGTACGGCATCCTTCTTGGGGTTTGCTATGAATGCGTTACAAAACGCAGTGACATCTGAGTTCTCCACGTTGATTACTTACTGTTCACAATTGCATCCTTCGCTCGGGGGAACACATTGGTTATACTGTTTAGGATTTGTGTCATTTTTGGCTCAACTTTTCGAGCAGGAACGTCTCATTCGCAGCCCTTTGTTGCTTGAAGCCCTCCCCGCTCCCATGAAAAATGCCGTTTACACACGCGAACTCCTTTGTGCTCTGCTCCTCGATACCCCTTCCAGTTTTGGGTGCCGCGGCGGTCCGAGGAGCGACTCAGGTCGAAGGCTGCGGTTCCTGCTGAGTCACGGTGGCTTCCACAATGCCGCTCATTATCCCGTCATAGATCTCTTTGGGACCCAGGCGTTCAGTTCAAATGGGAGGCTCCTGTCTCGTAGCGCCTTCCTTCCCCGATTTAAAGGAGGAGAGAGCGTCGTCGTTGAGCCCTTGCGCCTTCTTTTCAACGCAATTAACGCCTCACCAATCAGATCGTATTCAGGGCTGATGACTGTATCCATTTCCTTCGCTGTCTTCCCCCCCCCCCCCAACACATTCCACTCTCTTCTTCCTTACGATGATGATCGTATTCATTTCTGGTCGTTCACACCGCGGAAGAAAAGGTCGAGATTCGATTCCTGTCGATCATTTCGTTGCTTTTCTTTGGGGAGCAAACTTTGATTGCAGTTGCAACGCAAGTTTCAACGTTTTCTAAAGATAACTACAATTTGAGCTCTACGCATAAGTTTCTCGTTTAGAAGAGGAGGGCGATGAGTGGAGAAATGGCTGATTCCAATGGACAGACAAGCGTACAGCGAAGGTGTCCCATAAAGAAAGCCGAAGAACGGCAGAAGCTTCTATTCCTAGCTTTCAGACACATTCAAGTTGTCATCAAAGAGGTCAAAAGCAGGACTGTATAGTCTTTCCTTAGTGAACGCGGGAAAAGCACGTTTTACTTCTTGGCTTCCATGCTCTTGTAGTTCTAGGAAGACGGCTGAACGACATTATGAGTTTTAATACTCCTCTCATGCAACAAAGACGTCATAACCTTCACTTCCTAGATTTCAAGCTCAGAAAAGTGTACATTATGCAGTTCATAGGAATAAAGGTAGAAAAGTTCACTATAAAAATGTCCCGCAAAGAAAGTAAGGCAGTTCTTGTTGATTACCATGCTCAGACAAGTTAATAATATAGTGGCCTCAGGAAGAAAGCAAGGCATCGTGACTTTTATTACCACCTTCTCCCTCTCAGCGAGTTCACCCCATGAAGAAAACAGAAGGATATCATACTCTCTACTTGCTGTCCCGTACACGGACATACCTTTGGCTAGGTAGTCGCAGAAGGAAAGAGGAAGAACAGCGCATGATGATTACTTCCTAGGTCTCATCCAGTCAGACGATCCTTGGAAGAAAATGGCGGCTTGAATTGCAAGGGTTAAAATGGAGGGGTGTGGGATTGTTGAAAGGACTCCCTGGTGGTGGTGGCGGAATGAGAGGTGGGGGTCCTATGATGCGAAAGAGATTATTTAGGGCTGGCAGGAGAGACGTTTTAGTTGCAAGTGATTGAGGCTGGTTGTGAGCCATTTTATGCATCCTCCACTCGGTCGATCACCACTTCCTAGTTAATTTGATAATTCAGGGGTTTACAAAAAAGGTAAAAGACAGGGTCGACTCGTGAATTTCGTGTAGGTGTTTGCAAGATCGTTCATCGCAGGTGAGAAAATAGTACTTAACAACAATATTTGTGCCAGTATTACCAGAGGTCTCAGCGCAGCATACACTGACTTAAACAGCGTATACTTAGTTTAATTACCAATCCCCTTCAATGCACGGGCCTGGGCCATTTCTCGGCGAATCTCTGTATCTTGTAACTACCATTTGCCTGAGATACGATAGTGGATTGTAGCCCATGATACTGAGCCGCTCCTGAAATTAATTCCTCATGCTCCTAGTGTCTCAGGATGTGGGTTACTGTTTCCACTCCCTGCCCACACAGGCGTCTCGGCGATCTTCTCCTCAGAAATGAATTAATTCGTTAGTACTTATCTTCAAAAAGAATGAGTAGTATCGTACAACTGATGCTGTGCATTTCTAATTTGAGCTTTAAATACATTTCACAAGTAATCCTAAATCACGTGGATTTTGTTTTTGTTCCAGTTGTACGAGCTTGTACGTTGGCGAATACTGTCAGCACCCCAACCCCTGCCATACGGGGCCCGGACCGCGGTGTCAGAACGGCGGAACTTGCAACGTGAGGACGTCGCCTCATCACGGTCCTCCAAGCTTTTGGTGCTCTTGCCCTATCGGTTATTCTGCCTCATTGTGCGAAATACCTATCGCCAACTCCTGTGACAGTAGCCCTTGTCTCAACGGCGGCACATGCTCTCTTCAAAGTTTGGAAAAGTACTCCTGCACCTGCGCTCCTGGATTTACTGGTGAGTGAAATCATGCTACGAGCTTTGCACGTATATATGTTTGAGAATATGGAACAAGGAATACCGAAAATGATTTCGAAAGTTTTGAAATTGAAAAAAAAAACCTTGTCACACCTGTTTTTTTCAGCCCCAAGTACTGCCAGCGCTTCCCTTGAAACGAAAAGGTGCGAAGATTCAAATTGAAATTATGGTGGGATTTACTTGGAGGGTTAGCAAAAGCCGAATCAGCACCTCTGTCTGTTACGTTTCCCTATAGTCTTAAGTCGTGTTTATTTCTTTAAATATTTTACTCGTTTGACCTCAATGTTCCAAACCTCAAAAACGTTTTAATCTATAAACCTCACTCTTACCCTGACAGTCATTGAAAGGAGAGTCTTGGGACCCTATTCTAAAACCACTACACGATAACATTTTACTTATACGGCAGATTTTGGTGACTTGGTGGGTTTGAGGTGAAAGGTGAGGCGCCTATGGCGTTTATTTGATTGACGATTCATTGTCCACGTCCCATGATAACATGTTCACATTCCCTTGAATATTTTTAGCTCTGATTACTCAATATTGCTCATTGTAGAAATAAGAGCATCGCTATAAATTCTGGAACCTTATGCGTCGCCTCTTTCGAAGTTGTACGTTTGAGCTACGTTCTACCTAATTCATATGAACTACACGAAAGACACATTTTATTGGATGTTAGTGATAAAATTGCAGGCGGAGTTGAGGAATATTGTGCAATGCGTCGCACCAGATATTTCCCCTCAATAAGGGCTGTAAACATTTTGATTACAGTGTTTGTAAGGATATGAAGAGAGCAGACTTTTTTGACCTAAGTCCAATTTAGTGCAGTTTTTATCTCTAAATCTGACCCCTTCTCAATAAAATCAGGCGAACTCCGGAATTCTAAGTTCCCTCGATTTTGATTTATTATTACGAATCCCCCCCCGCAACCTTCAAAATGTGGTACTTTACGTTAAAAATCCGTTCGATCGCACAAAAATTCCATTTGGTGTCTAGTTGTTCGTACGAAGCCCACGGTTGTTATGGGCAAAAAATGGCGGTCACTGCGTCAAGACCGAACATATTTGAATCGCGGTTATTATAGCGAGTCAATGTCTACTAATGAAAAGAACTCGCGGGGAAATACAGCGAAAGTTATTGTTTGTCGATCCTTGTCACATGCACGCTGAATCGAATGGATTTGGTCTCGGAGGTGTGAGTTTTTCCTAACTTTGTTTCGCAGTGTTTTCCCTAAGATACGAGAACCATAAACCCAGAACCTTAACAAAAATATCTGGTGCGTTGCAACACACAGCTTTCCTTAGCTCTACAACAATTCACTTTGTACATGGCTAATTCTATTTAATCAATTCATTTATCACTCATTTAATTTGAACTTGGTCAAATAACGCTTTACAGCAGCAGGAAGCGGTAGCGCTTACAGTTCCGGAATTTATTCTGCTGCTCGTACTCATTTCAGGACCATTATTGATCAATTGGTACACAGATAATTAATAAGGCTGTAAACACAAATTTTTTGAAGAAGGATAGTAATTACTTTTGCAGAGTTATTGGGTAAACACTTGTAGAACTGGTAGTAAGCGAAACGGCACTAGTTGAAATTCAGGAATTTCTGGAGTTTTTCGAAAATTTTGATAATTTATTGTGCTGCTCCCGTCATTTTCCCACAAATGGGAATTTTATGGTATAATTATCTTATTACGAGCTATCTATATAAAAAATGTAATCAAAATCGTTAGAGTCGTTTTTGAGAAAAAAAAATTGGTGTTTTGATCACTATGATAACTATAGTTAAATTTCGGTGGATTTTGCCCATACCCTTATTTTTGCGTCCCTTGATAACCTGTAGGCTAGACATCAAGTTTCAGCTGATTTGGTACGATTGTTTTCTCTAAAAACCGCGCTAAAATCGATTTCGTCGAAAATTTTGATAATATATTGTGCTGCTCTCGTCATTTTCCCACAAATGGGAATTTTAAGGTATAATTATCTTATTAAGAGCTATCTATATAAAAAATTTAATCAAAATCGTTAGAGCCGTTTTTGAGGAAAAAAATATTTGGTGTTTTGATCACTATGATAACAATAGTTAAATTTCGGTGGATTTTGTTCATACCCTTGTTTTGGCGTCCCATGGTAACCTGCAGGCGAGATATCAAGTTTGAGCTGTTTTGGTACGGTGGTTTTCTCTAAAAATCGTTCACAGACACACGGACACACAGATCATTTTCCCAAATACTGTTTTTCGGACTCAGGGGGGTCTGAAACGTAAAGATCTGAAGAGAACTCAAAATTTTTTTTTCAGCCGATTACATAACTTTCCTTTCTACTTCGTAGAGCCAAGGAAAGTAAAAATCGTGTTGACATCATTGCCAATACGTTGGCTTTAAGTTTAATGTTTTAGCATAAGTAGCAGCAGCTCTATAAATTTGGGAGCTTTAAACGCTACCAGTTAAGTAGTGTCTTAAAACATCATACGAACTGAGTGATTTGAACTGGAATTAGTAGCTCATTAGTAGTTATTTCATCCTCGAATCGGGGTACTCTGTTAAGCATTGCCGAGTTAAAAGTTTTAGTGTTCCAATAATGAGAATATTGTCCATATGGAGAGGGGGACTGAGTTGGTACTGAGGTTTAGTACTACGTTCAGTCGATTAGGCTTCTCACGAGTTCAGGCCGCTTTTCAAGTCGTTGGACAGCACAAAGTGCTGCACCTCGGGTGTTGGCCTATTAAACAACGAACGTCAGTTGTTTTCACTCGATAAAATTCGCTTAATTCGAAGGGTCGACCTGCAGATTCTAAATCAGGCAGAAAGATCCTGGAGATGGAGAAGCGGCTCTAATGAGATTTAACCAGCGAAACCTGTAAATCCCGAAGTTGGACGTCCATTAGGTAGATTTTCCAACTAACAATTGTCGACTATTACGAGGCCTAATATGCGGAGCCCCTTAAAATAAATAACCTTCGATGCGGACGGAGGAAAGAACCCCCTAAGGATAAGAACTTCGGCATCTTTCGGAATCGAAGCCGGTCGGGGAATCAAAGGGGAGCGAAAATACGCGGGATATTCGAAATCCTCACGGAGGACTCGGGCGGTTGAGAAACCGGATCTTTTTATGGAAGAGAAGGCAAAAGATGGCCGAGAAGAGGTTGAAAGGATCGTCCTTCCAACTGCAAGAGGCCTGCGGGTCCTGTCCAGGCACACACTAGCCCAGCCCCCGTAAACCAGATCGATGAATCACAAAATGAAATGGAATTCAGTATATTTCTACTACAGAAATAGGCTTTCCTCGCCCCTACGTTCATTCGCCGAATTGTGGCGCTCCACAAAGTACTACAATCTGCGAGGGAAGCTTCAGTTCAGTTACATTTAAGCGCTACCAATTCAGTACATTCTGTTCGTCTCCTCGGGGTGTGTACCTCGAAATCTACTGTTCACGTTTGGTCTGTCTCACAAACACTTCTTCTTCTTTTGAGATGTTTTGAAACGTTTGATCACTCTTTTTCATATTTGTGAAAACCTCTCGTCTCTTCGGCCGTATATACTCGTATTATAGTAAAACGAATACAGTTTTGGAAGTGTTTCTGCTAGTTGTTTTCTATTCACTCGCTCGCTTATCTGACCCTTTATTTCTCATGCTACGTATTGTGCTGGTGAGTAGTTTTCATCACCAACTGAATAGCAGGATTTGGGCAAAAGGATGTCGCGTAGTCCTCACTCTTCTGATCTGGTCAATGGGTTTGCTACTTCACTGTGCAGTAAACCACCACAAATCAGAGCCACTTCGATATTTTCGATGTTTCGCCGATCTCATCACGATGAATCTCTCGCCTCGTCGGATCAACCAATCCACTGCCATTTACTCGCGATTACCTCCCAACTTTCGCAACCGAAATGAGCTCTCCCACGCCATCCCAGAACAAAAGGTGGCCCTCCTTCATTGCAGAGGAAAGTTGAACAGCAACAGTTTCACACGGCTCGTGCAACGTAAGAACGTGGCATACGAATATTCTTTGGAGCGGCAATTAAACTAATTATCCTTTTATTCAAATTAATTATAAATCGCCCCAGTTATCGGGTTCAGGGGCGCGATTCGATGAACCCGGAGCCTTAAATATGCGACGGGGTTTCCGATTTGACCTTAAAAGTCCGCTAATCGACGGCAATTACTCGAGCCGGCTCATTGTGACGTAACCTCAGCCCCGTCGAGTTGAATGAAAGGCAGTTGTGAATAATCAAAACGTCCCTTTCCAGACTGGGCAACATTGAAGGATGCCTGGTGCTGTTATAGGACACGTTCAGCCTGTTGTCAACTTGGCATCGACATTTCTCTTCGAATGCCTCGCGACATCTGCCTCAGGGTGAATCATACGATCTTGACTCAATTATCACTTATACTCTAAGCACAAAACCTCGCCGTGAGCTCACGAACCACCCGAATCGAAACTAGTCAGTAGACAAGCCCTGTCATTCCGGAAAAACGTTGCTGCCTCTCTGGAGGTGTCGGAGAATTTATCGGGTTATGTGACTACCATTATTGATTAATCAGGGCATGCGTGATTTTAGATACAGTCGGCATGATTTTTCAAGGAACGTGTGTGTTTACTGTTTTGAAATTTTCAAGTGATGGTAAGTACAACGCCGGTGGTTTGAATTGACGGTTATCATGTTGACGGTCTCATGAATCCTCTGTGATGGCTGTGGCTAATGCCCCATTGTCTGGGGTAGAGAACTCACAGTTAATCAAAGGAGAGTGTCAGCATGCAGTATACGGAGAGTGGACCACCAAGGCCTATAAGGCAGCATCCACTGAAGCACTCCATGTCCCATTGACGCGGGCATTGAGTGCATGGTGGACAAATGGAGAATGAAAAGAGAGCCCCTCGCTGGGCCGAACTCTCTACTGAACCAAAACTTGCCGCGCTAATGAATAGGGCAAGAATTGATAATTGGATTGATTGATTGGGCATTGATTATGTGAATGGCAAGAGAGATGAGGATCATATTAAAAGGGTATGAGTTCCTCCCAACATCCATGATCGTCTTAGAGAAAGTAGGGTACGCCAGACCACTGGACGAGCCACTTCTTTACAGGAAATGGCGACTTCGATGCTCGGCTCTACTTCTTTTCCACGCGCTGCTCCACTCTAGTTCCTACAGCAGTGAGCAACAGTTGTTGAAAGAGCAGCCGAACCTCCCAACGTTGACTGCTACTAGGCAAGCTTACAACCGTTTCGCTCATTTCATGAAGAAGGTCGTGGCAAAGAAACTTGGTCGGAGTTGATCTATCCCTTTCAAACTTGCCACGCAAGTAAATTAAGAACTCCTCCCACCTCCGTGATGTATAGGTGGGCAACAGCTCTCCACTGGACTGACTGGCTTAATTACGACCTACCATACCTCCACAGATTCGGTGGATGCTGAGCTAGTGCCTATGCTCTTGCAAGATGACTCCATGACTTTTGACTCTGAGTGTTGAGGAACATTCATTTTGATCAGGAAACAGATAGGTCGTGGCATGAGTAGGAGCACCTCACTAAAATCCGGAACATGTTGAATTATGTTGTACTTGGTACCAAGGCACTAAGTGAAAAACAGATAGGATTAGTTGCTAAAGCCATGAAAATCGCTGAATGTACTTGGGGCTGAGGAACATTTTTTAGTGAGCCGCACCACATACTTCATCATATGTCTCGCACAGATAAAGCTTTTTCCAAATAACATCGTACTGGAAGTCTACTAGTGCTCATGAAACAACTTAGAGGAACCTTAAACATGTTGGAATTAAAACTAACGTCGGTTTGTTGACTAACTGGTTTCGCAGTGTTTTTTCTATAATTACGGAACTGCAATAGTATCAACATCATATTGACACTCACATCATTCACCTATTCGTTGATTATTCATTAAAAGTTGTGGCATAAGTAGCAGCAGTCTAAAAAAACGGAACTTTATGTTTCTACGTCGAACGTCAAGTTACGCTTTAACAAATTGGTAAATTTGTTTTTTTTTCTTGGTTTTGCAGGAAGCCATTGCGAATCCGAAGACCATTGCGCGGCCAGCCCTTGCAAAAACGGGGCTACGTGCACCTCCATCCAGGATGGCTTCCAGTGCAAGTGCGCTCCAGGGTTCAAAGGGCACACGTGCACCGAAGACATCGTCGAGTGCCTGTCAAAACCTTGCAGACACGGATCCTGCTACAACACGCACGGTTCTTACACGTAAGTTGGATCTAGGTTTACCTTTTAATAGTCTCAGGCGATTCGTCCGAATGGAAGAGAAGGGGTCTCTAAGCGTTTAGGATTTCCGACGTATTCCTCTCAGATTCCTCCCGGTAACGACCATTTAAAATGTATTACGAGGCTCCCGTGTGATGGGCTCGCTCTACAACAGCCATCCTTTCCGCGTTAGATGAGTATCGCGGAAGCGGCATTAAGTGGGCAACCAGCGGCCCACCGGGTGAACTAATGGCTTCCATGAGGGTGAAAAAACTCCAACGAGATTGTCATTAGACGGAAAGAAGTCTTTTCAAAAGGAATCGCTCTGGATTCTACTGATTTCTTCTATTATCGTCACCGTCTTCTTGGGCTCAACGCCCTCAACACTCTCAACAGTTTCCACGATATGCCTGTCTTCAACCACGAAACGATTATTTGCGAAATCACAATGACTTGATTAAAAAATGGATGTTTTATAATGGTCATTAGGTACTCTCAAGCAAACACCGAAATTCCAGAATTCAATCTAACGTTTTTTGACTAACTTTTTTGTTTTTCCTGTAATTCCAGAATTCTTAATAGCAACTATTTCATAAAAATCACGAAGAAAGTCCCATAAATTACCCATCCGCTGGTTATTCAATGAAGTTCGTGGAGTAATTACTAGCAGCCCGATAAATTAGGAATCATTAAGCTCTACCAATCGCCTTGGGACACGTTGATTTACATTTTGAGAGGCTCACTTAAACTCACTGAAAAAGCGTATTGAACCGGTAAAAGTCGTAGGATGGATGTGTGATTGCTTCACAACAGATATTTTTGTTTTGTTCTTAGTTTTATGACTGCGCGAAATTAAAATTATGTTCGATTCCCACCAAAGTGTCCCCAATCGCCGCATATCGTACTAAATGGAACTCACTTGAAGCCACCTTCATTTCCAACAACAACTGGAAGCAGCTCTATTATTGTTGTAGTTGTAGTTGTTACCTTCTATATTTTGCTAATCTCACTCAAAGCCGCCTTCATTTCCAACTACAACTGGAAGCAGCGCTACTATTGTTGTTGTTGTTGTTGTTGTTACCTTCTTATTATTCCCGTTTCGCAATCGTTCCGACCTCGTGTTTTCCGTGTTTATTTTACCATCACACATCTTCTAATAGAGTGCTCATCCGGATAGTTATCGGGCTAATCTATACACTACGGAGGGGTTTTCGGGGTTTTAAATATTTCTGTTAATATCGTTGAACGATCTACATATCAGTAGCCAACTTGTTCCTTATGAAAATCTCTGGGAATTTCGGTGGAGGGGAGATATAGGCTTTTGAAACAAAAACGCTTTTGTGGCAAAATCTTTTCATCAAACTGAAAGGTCTTCAAACAGTGTCCATGCATTGTTCTGCATTAATGTTCCTGCCACAGTCTATTGAACAGAGAAGATACCAACCGAGATGTGCCAAAAGTCTACATTTTTGCAGTACATCATAACTGAATTTAATCAATTGGACGGAGTATCTAACAACGACCTACACCCGCATTTTGTTTTACCCCGTTATTTTTATTACTATACAAAATACACAATATATCGGGAAATGTGATTTATGTACATTGAATGAAGTAGTAAATGATCGTGTTTCCAACTTTTTCAAAAACTGCCTTCTTGGATTTTCATGACACTTGCGAAGTACTTTCAGATAATTAGTACCCACTTTTTTTCTCCTCAAGCGTATAATTAGAAATGCCTTGAACGGCTGTGCTTGTAGCGGATCGTCTAATTTATGGGGGTTGCAGAAAGTTGAGTAATCGCCATATTTCCCTTACCTTTTAGGTAGCAGGAAATATACATTATGCAATTCAATGTTACTAAATAAAAGCTGTAACGTGAATAGGGGTATTCATTTTTTCCGTAACGTTTCGCATTACCAGTTTTGTATAAACTGAGTAAAACGGATTGACGGGGCGGTTAAAAGAGCTATATGGGCCGAGGGAAGTTGTGGGGGCCGCCGCGTTGAATTTCTTAGGAAAGTTGAATACAAATTCAGCCGATTACGTAACCTTTTTTCTGTAATTTGATTTGTATTTTGGCGTTGCAGTTTAGGTTGAGGAGTTCTGCGGTGAATCCGACGAGAGACGTCAGCTCTTTGTTTTGAACGTATTCACATTGGGCTGTTCATTACTTTTACCCTGATTTAGGGATTTGGCCATGTAATCCAGGCTGTGGGTTCTGTTACGCGTACATTCCGTCTCATCAAGAACAGAAAGCCCACGAAGGTTTAATTTATTGAGTGCCCGTTATCTGTTGGCTATCAACTCCCTATCTTCACAATTAACGAAGGGGTGAAGAGAGAGAGAGAGAGAGAGAGAGAGAGAGAGAGAGAGAGAGAGAGAGAGAGAGAGAGAGAGAGAGAGGGCGTATGAATGTGTGTCTGTGTGTGTTTGAGAGAGATCGTGTAAGTCCTCCGCTCTGCTCCCTCGTTCCATTATATCGGCTCCATATCGAGACCATACTGCAACTCCTTGTCTACAACCTCAGACCGGTTTTTCTCTCCTCTTGTTATAATTAGGGCTAGTCATGCGCTGCTCCTGTAGGCCGTGTTCCTCTTCCCCTTCGCCCTCTTCCACATCGGAGACGACCGGTTCGATTTCCTCAGGTGACTTCACAATTATCCATCCATCTGCACGATTGCGAGAACGGAGCTAGAAACAATATCACGGAACATGTTGGAACATGAAAGTTTTGCTTCTTCTCCAATCGGGATTCTAGTCTCGACCTCTGCGTATAAGCCTCTTCCTCGTTCCTTCGGAATCCCGACAGTTTCTTGCATGTGACAACCTCTCCAGAGCTATGGGGGAATGCCTGAGAAGTTGGGAACGATATAGAAAAGTTTCTCTTTCTCATGAACTCGCCAGCATTGCGCTATGCGACATTCTGGAAGAACGACAAGTTTTGGACTTAAACTTTCCACTTCAGAGCGTATTTGGGAGGTCCGTGAACCAAAGTTCTCTTGTCTAGCTGCAATTATTTTAAAAACACCTCAGTCCATGCGCACAGGGTGGTTAGCGCTCGTTGGATACTCGCAAGTTGCGTCGTAGTTAAACTAAGTAGACTTTGGCAAAGAAATGGGTTTTGGATTAGGCTGCAATACGAAATATAGTTTAAAATCATTAATTAGATCAATGAGGGCAGGATAATGGAAGAGAATATAAGTAGAATGTATTCACAATATTGATATATCCGAACACAAACATGTTGCGCATTATTTGTAATTCAGACCTATTTAGGAGCAATCAGAATTATTCGATTTTGTATGCGGATCGAAATTATTTTAAATTCGAAGGAATTGACTACAGTTTAATTACTGGTCTCACCCCTGTCTCCATTGTTTGATCATCGTTCAACCGTCTAGATATTGTGTGATGTGTGTGGGTGGACAACATTTAAAGGTGGGACTGCTGTACATGAGAGTTGCTTTCTTTGGAGGTCATTGGACAATATTCCAAAGTAGTAGTATTCCATAGTTGGAGCCAACCAACCGTGCCTTTAGTCCACATTGATGTTGCTGAATGTAAACATACTACCTACTGGTAGTGTACAATCTTGATATAATGAATCCGATCTCATACCCAAAGGTTGTATGAGCACAACACAACCGACCGTCGTTGATGATCTTACAGGACGCTAGCAAATACGGGACAGTAGTTTGAGCACCTCCTGCTATGTTCAAATCCATCATGTTGTATAAGTTCTGCCAGGTGCTGTCTCAAGGCTAGTAGGCGCTCTGGAGAGTCACTTCCACCAACTATGTCATCGATAGCGGTGGATGTCGGAGAGTGGGCGACATTTAAACGAGGAAGAGCGAGACAACATATTTGCTACCCTCCAAAGTAACATTTAACGTACACGTATAAATAGGTTGATAACGTAATTATCCTGCACTAGGGACATGAAGCTCTTGAAACGACAATTTTTGGCGTTGGTAAATCAAAACCGAAATGCGAAATAGATAACTTCATGTTCAAAAGGAATACTTTTCAAGGAAATTAAAATTTTGAACGTGATTCAGAAACCATTTTTAAATTTAGTCTTCGCGTTTTGAAAGGAAAATGTTTTGAATTTGACGTGTAAAACCCTTGAGGTGAAATGAATAAATTTTGAAATTTCTAATTATAAAGACATTGAAGGAAAAACCTTGAATTCGAGTTCAAAAAAAAGGTTACTTCTTCTCAAAACTTCCATTTGAAATGATGGAATTTTGAAGTTTTACGTTAAAACTCAAAAAGAACTTTTGGATTAAAACTCAATAACAAAAAGTCAAATTTGTAGAAGCAAGGAGAACTTTGAATTTGATTCGGAAAACGTGCTAATTAGAAATTGAAAACTTTGAGTTGAAGTTCCCAGGATGTGAACATGATGAACTTAGAGATGGAAAAGATAGCATTTGAGATGAAAGTATCAATTTGAAAGGCACGGGCTTGAACGACGTATTCAAACGGAAAGCGGCTATACGTACAGGTGAATGTATACAATTAATTATACGTAATTTTCTATCGGACGGGTATTCTGTTGTATGGGGCAACGAATCGCAATATTGGGCCTAGGGCTCTTCTCGGGGGGGGGGGGGGGGGGGGTCACAGGTTATAATTAGCGACAGATAAGTCTTGCAACAGTCTTTGCCATAACGGAGCTTAAAGCCCACGTCTTATCCGCAATCAAGTCCAACCCTCGCCATATTTTGTACGAAACAATGCGAGGCCGCTATTCGAAATAATATGTTGGACACCTAGGAAATTAAAGTCGCAGTACGGAATTCCGTGCTCATTTGTATTCTGACAAGTCGTCTTCTCTCTCAACGTGACCCCTGCCTATTGTGCCTTCTCTAGGGGTCACAGTCCAATGAAGAGGATAGAAAGAATCTCTTTTTGTGCTGCTCGAGCCTTGTGAATTGATTCTGCCCTGGACGTCTTCGTCATGATCGCTAGTCGTAGGTGGCGTACAGGCCAACGCTCTGGGTTCAAATTGAAAGGTTATGATCGGTGGATCGCACAATGGGAGAGGAGAACGAGCAGGAAACAGGTGGATCACCCACGTAACAGTAACGCGCATTCAAAACTTACCGAAGATTCGGAGCAATTGAATGCAGTTGTGTGGGGGGAGCCGTCAAAAACCTACGTGGGGTGCCTTCGAATGACTGCTCGTCAAAGCGTGGAACCTGCGCAATCCGCTATTTGGAAAACGGGGGTTTATCGGTGCAGCGTGTAATGACGTGTCGCGTTCCCAAAGGGTCTTCAGCACCACCAGTGTCCTGGGACGTTATTTGTCCACCATTATCAACACCTTTACATATACCTTAGGGTGTACGTGCGTATAATCGCGCGTATTGATGTATTTAGTGCCGTCATAAAATTAACTTCCTCTACATCTGCTGTCAGAAACAGTTATGACTCTTCCCAAGATGGAACAGGGTCGTTTTGTGGCCTCGTCTCTCCAAGTTCATGTCAGGCTCGATTTCATTTTCTGATCATTCAGGAGGTTGACAGTGCGATATAGCTGGGGCCATCGTCATGTTTCTTTCAGCTCGCTTGTGTCTTAGTGGAGAACTGAGTTACCATTCTCGAAACTTGTCTTTCCCCCAAAGCAAGAAACAAAATTAAATTAAAATACTTCGCTATATTTCCATGAAAAAGGGCAGCTAATCGAAACGCGTGTTGTTGTCCGATTATGACGTCAAACCGAGTAACTAGGTTGTTAATTTTACGAACAAAGAGTCAAATTGTTACTTTCACTCACTAAATTCAAATGAGTCAATATTTTCATGAATTTCTAACAGTATTTGTGAGTGTTCTGCAAAATAATATGGCTGTACACGGGGCCAGAGACGCTAGCCAGGTTTGGTTCTTTGAGACTGGATCAGGCACGTGTCGACGAAATGTTGTCGTGGTAAAGTGTAAAGACACCGCTCTGCTGTTACAGCCACTCAACCAAAAGAAGTGGTCGCCTTCAACACAAGTGAGGCACATGACGGCGGGTTATTAGTGAGGTAGTACAAGGGGCTGGCAGGTTCCGTTTTGTTTTGGCCACCGTTTGCCTGCTGGAAAACTACCGAGTTGCCCTCCAGGGAATGATCTATCGTGAACACCAATTTTGTGGGAGAAATGTGGGAATTTTTGTCAAAGTTATCTCAGGTGTATGTATTTTTTGCTATTACTGAGAGAAATTGGGGTAAGTTGGACGAATGGACGAGCCAGATCCACATGGAACTTCATACGTGGTTCCACTGCTTGTCAATGCAGAGGCGTCTGTCTGAGTCATCGACCTCAAGATTATGTAGTACAATTGTATTCCCTCTGGACTTCGCTCAGTGCTGAGAAAGCTACTGCGCTGAGACGGGATTTGGGGCAGTGTTCTGAACTGTATCAAGCGAAATAACAGGAGTGAGAAAGTATTGTTTAGTTGGACCTGTTCAGCGACTTGGAACTGCCGCTCAAGTTGGAAGTCAGTTGTACTTTGAGGAATATCGAATTCTTTTCCGCGCCTGGATGGTTTAGAAAGGATTAACGAATACAATTATTACAGTATAGCTTACATTCTGCCACGAGGAGTAACGAGCTAATTTTTAGGTATTACTTTCATTGGCCTTAACTGAAATGATAACGCCACCACATTCCTTCACAGAACAAAGTGATCAGGAGCTCACAAAACTCAATTTTTTGTTTTTACTGTTACACGTTAAGTACTGCCGTGGTAGTAAAACACATCTGCATCAATACGGAAACGGTCACCGCAGCTTACTCAAATAGAATTCGAGGATTTCACAATTAACGGCCTCAGTTGGTTTCGAAAAGGTTGCAGGTCGAATGAATGACCTTTAGGCGCTGCCAATCAAATCTGCCCAGGCACCTAGGCACAAGAGAAAATCTTCCCGAGCGGCTGTTAGTTTAATAAATAGACTTTTCAAGTCCGGTTTCGATTAGTTAACATCGTCAAAGCTCCGAGGTACATAACGCACCTCGTACCAGGGCTCGGGAGGGAAGCCCCGGAGCGGGAGAACGCTGCACGGAATGAAATGTCAAGGGTGTTCCCCACCTCCTCCATGAGCTCCTCCGGTCCGGATAATTAATTACCTTCCAGCCCTTCCCCAACTTCGGAGTCCTCCTGTGCCTTATAATACTTCCCCTTCCTCTCTCACAAATTTACGAGCATAGGCCCTCGCCCCTTTACCCTTCCTCCCCTCATCTGCTGCTTCTTGACCCCTTCCTGAGTTGAGCTCGACACAATGGACGTCCGGTGCCTGGGGCTTCCTATACTAAGCATCAGGCAAAAAAGTGGATCTTCTAGGTAATAAAAGGGCGGAGTGGACAAAAACTATGATCTAAAGGTATTTGCCTTTTGCTGTAACGCGAACGTGACTCGACTGAGCGAACGCCTTTGAGATCATTAATTGGTGATAAATCCTTCCAACGCATTCCTCACTCGCACTGGAAGAGGAGTGTGCCATAATCGAGCGGTAAAATAATCCCTACCGCTGTAAGTTTGAAATAGAGGTCAACTTATCTTCTACTACGTGAAGGAAGGGGCCGCGAACTATAAGTTGATTGTGTGATTTGTTGTTGGTCGACCTTCGAGATCTTGAATTACCAATTAATACTAAGAAAGCATCCCCTCAGAGTGCTCCAGATACTTATGGTGCCAGGTAGAGCGGAGTTGTGACCAGGGGACCTTGCGTCGAGTGATTCTGGACGTGAGAGTTGCTAGCGGGGCTCTCCGTTATTGCCTAGTCTTTGTGTTGTGTGAGATGGATGAAGGGACCCCATTCAACTTGTTATGATTCATGGTATGTGTCCTGATCGTCGGCTGACTCATCCTGAATACGTCGAGGGACGACAAACTGGGTTTTTATTTTTGTTTGGCACTGTATGAATGTGAATAGGATTGATCCTAATGAACCGACGAGGGGGTTCGTTAAAGAAGAACATTCCAGACTCTTGGTTAGACAGCAATCACGCTATGAAGCTCGTTTTACCGGAAACGAAGAGATTACAAGTAACCAGGATAAGTGCCAGTGCTTGCTTGTATCCTCTCACCTTACGGTTCTATGCATAACGATACACGTATTACTCAAATATATTCAGTAACCCATCTAATGACGCCATTCTTGTTGCAGGTGCTTGTGCGAACCGGGCTACACGGGAGTCAACTGTGAAAGCGAGTATTTCCCCTGCGACCCGTCACCATGTCAAAACGATGGCATTTGCAAACAAGTTGACTCGCTGAAGTACGAGTGTAAATGTCCAACTGGTAAGTCGTGTTTATTCGTTTAATGGTAATAAAATTATAGCGTTATCTAATGACTAATTAGTGAACACTGTGGAGTAAGTCTTAATACGACAGGTAAGGCAACAACTAAGGTGTGAACGGGGCCACACTTCTGCCACCTGCTGGAATTAGGACAGATCAAGATGCTCGTTGGGTTATACGCGGTCCGCAGGGAGTTGAGATTCCTGCGAGAATCCAATTTTCTGAATGCCCAAGTTGCAATGAATTTTCTGCGACTGATATGACCTTCTCATGAGGGTTCAGGAACAGTCATGTTGATAAGGTAACATACCAGAAGTTCTGCAGTGTTACTCTTCGCTTCCGCAAGTCGCTCTTTTGAAGAAGACAAGGCTTGGCTTGTCAGAGTTGCTGGCTCCATATTAGACTTTTCAAGTTGATCGCTCTTTGCCTGAGAATATTCTACGGTACAGCTTCCCACTGGTTAAAGGACGAGCCAGTTCCTCTCAACATACGGTGACTTCAATGGGCCTTTTTCATTTTTATGGTCCAGGGTGTAGTAAATGAGAAACTACATTCCGCTCCGTGCGCTGAAGAACGGTTAGACGAGAAATTAGACTTTCGTGAGAGTTTATCTTCCAAAGATGATTTTAAATTAAAGTAATTGGCTTAGCGGAAGAAATCGCCAAAAAAGGTGATCGTGTGCGCTATATTCCCTTCTGAAAGCCGTGTAATGAACACAATTCTTTCTTCTTGAGCTGGGGAACAGCTTGACTGGAATTTATTGACAGGCTTACCATGTGAAACTATATCTGGAGACTGTTAACAAAAACCACTATCACGCATGACACAATTATCGAAGCCCCGAATGCTGTCGCAAATGAAGCATACTCAAATTGTCTTCATTATTGTTTCTTCTGAACCCCTGAGCAGGGTTGATCATCAGGAGGTGCTGGAACTACTTTTTTCCAATTCTTCCGTTACTGGCCTGCTCAAACAAGCTAACATTCAATACTATACATTGACTGACTTGACTAGTTCTTCTTAAGAGGGATTCTGTCCTCGTAGGTGAGTTGTTGTGGTTAGCATAACTCCCACACGGCACTTGTACACATGATCGGCGTTATGGATGGTCCTACATTAACCGCTTGCTGCTAACAGACCAATCCCCTCCCTCGTACTGAAGCTCCTTTGTTTACTATCAAAATCAAAACGTGTTGGACGAAAGTGTCTTCTCTGGTGAGTGTACGAGGAATAAGGACTCCTAGCGGTCCCATGAATTGAGCCACCAGCGCTGAACTATTCAGGACATCGACAGTGGCAAGGAAATGCCCAGAGATAAGGACTGATTCAGGACATGTGTCAGTACTAGATTTGTCTCAGACTGTCATCAGCCTATATTGAGGGCAAGTAGCGTTAGTAACTGTGCACTCGCACAATATCTGGATAGTCTCACGTCAGGCCATACAGTTCAGCTGTGTGGCCGTCTGTTGTATTGAAGTAAGAATTTGGAACCTAGGGATCAGTAACACCGCTGCTTATCTCTGCCTTCTCCTAATTATTGCAAGAACTCCAAGTACTCTTTCTCCCCCTCCCCCCATCGCCCCAGGAGTAAGATCATGTTCGTTTCAATCCCACGACGCTGATGGGAACTGACCACATTAGACCGTCCAGATGATTATCAGAGCTGCGTTCGATATTTGAAAACTTATTGTAAAAGGTGCATCATCATCTAAACCCCTTTATCTTGTTTGTTATGTGCGCTCGATGCCATCTTGACCAAACGAATGTATGTTCAAGTTCTGACAATACTGCCAACCATGTAAAATGGATCCAAGACATTACGTCGGTAAATGCGTTACAACCTTCGATACCTCTGCTAAGGCGATAGATGGCTCTGGTGAAAAGTGACCACATTAGCCTGTCCGCTTGATTACCAAAGTTGGGTTCGACTATCTAGAAGCTGATTGCAGTCGAGCTCGGATCCCCCAGCTCTGCAGGGCCAAATTGATTCGAATGAGCGGCTCAAATCCAAATAAATGGCTCCTCCGAAATGACGGACGAAGAAAGGAATCCGAAGATTTGATTTCTTCTAACGAGGAGGCGTCTTCTCCACTGAAAATCCTCTTAATCGCCGCTGAGTGGATTTTGATAAACGTCCACGTCTTAGGCGCCTAATCCTCACAAAACGGGGCAGCTAATTTAATTTTCATTAGCGAGGGGCCCTTCTTCGTTTTTATCCTGCGTCTCTGGATCTTCCTCAGATTCCTCACAGATAACTCGCCCGTTAGAAAAGAGAAAACGCTCTGATGCTCAGTAGGGGGGGGGGGATCGGGGGATCGTACAATAACATCCTCGTTTCATATCTTCACCCTTTTGGGAAAATGGAAATTTTAATATAAAACGGCTTCAACCATTTTTATTACATCTTGTGTATGGACACTTACGAATGACTAGCCCATTTCAAGGAAAATTACTAAAGGAGCGCAACAAATAATCAGCGGTTTTGAGAGGAATCAGATTTTAGTTTTTTTTGTTTTTTTTTCATAATAAATACCGCTCACGTTCACAAACAAATTACTGTGGTAGTTCAATAAATTGCATTTACGACGAGTTTTATGAAGTTCATAAGATACTTACGATGTGGTTTCGTTCGTGGCTGTAGAAGTTAACTCTGGTGTGGATTCTTGAGAGTCACTCGGGATAAAATGAAAAGCTTCTCTAGGCCCTCGTTTCGCTTAGTTTATTAAGCATCATCAGGGCTATAATGTATTACAGCAAGTTATTGAGTCACAATAAATTACAAGCAACTTATAGAGACAAATTGGACTGAATATCGTTGACAAACATTAACAGTGTCGTCCTGATGATGCTTAATAAATTAAACGAAACGTCGGCATTGAAAGCTTTTTTCTTATCCCGACTAACTGTCAAGAATCCGCACCAGAGTTCATAAAGTAGATTAAATTGATTGCTTTATGTACTAGGGGCAGAGGAAAGTGTAATTTACACAAGGGAAGTTGCCTAAGCGGGTGAAAATGTTTTTGTGGCATTTCTTCAGGTCTTTACATTTTAAGGGCTATTGAGTTCGTAATACGCCTTTTGGATTTGTGTGCCTGTGATTACATCAATCCGCAGGGGCGAAGAATGTAATAAGAATCATTTAAACCGTAGGGAAATTGTGAGAATAGCGTGAATTTGTAGTATTAGCGTCCTCGTCTGATGTAACTGTCATGATGTGGAAACAGACCTGTTCCCCTCTTATTCTGCTGAACTTGGAAATACCTGAGGTTTGTTGTTCAAATAGACCGAAAAATGAATTTAAGAATGGCCGAAATCAGTTGAGAAATGCGACTTTTTCAGTCAGCGTTTACAAGACGCCTGAGAGAGGTCTGTGTAGCTCCTGGAATAGAGGATTTTGTGGTGATCTGATCTAATCCAGTTAAATTCGATCTGTCGTAAATTTATGCCATGTTTGCCTTCGCCCATCCTTTACCTTCTCCTCTCCTGAGGACCGCCTGTTTTATATTAAACTCGATCATGCGGAACAGAACTGTATTTCGACATTCGGCGGGGTTCATAAATTTTTGTTTATAAAATGAGAGCGACGGATGACATTGACGGAGATTCTGGTTGCCGCACGGGAGGATTATGAGTTGAGATTCAACGGCCCCATTGTCTAGTCGACCCCATACATTCGGCTCTTGTCACATTTCTTCTCCGTATCGCCCCTAAACCTCCACAAATACCTGGAAAACTGACGTAAAAAGACAACGTCCACAGGCGTTCCACGGAGCCATTTTCCCGCCTCCGCAAGGCTAGTTCTTCCCGGTTTATCTGCTTCTCGGCAGTCTGTGTATGAGAGGAAGGGAGGGGGGGGGGGTCTGCTCGTAAATCAGAGGCCTCTACGGCCGTTTCTAGGCCGCGGAATTGGATTAGACGCGTTCGGAGGACGTTTTTTTCTTCTAAGTTTCCGTGGGTTCGGTTCGAAGGGCTTTTAATTAATGTTCGTCCTGAGCCTGAAATGATGGCGAGGGGAACGGGGTTCAACCTGTTGGAGCATGGCGAGGGGATTAAAAAAGCTTGAACTGAGGCATCGCCTGATCGCCTAGTGAACGCACGCACCGCTGGGACTGCGTTCCTGTTGCTCGATCTCTCGACCCTCATCCGGACGAAAATCCGGGATTTGCCTCTGGTTCCTGCTCACCGGGGGCACGTTTACTCTGCACGGGAAGCCCCTGATACCGCCGAGCCTTTTGTACGTCTTTTAGAATTTATCTTGAGGGGTGGGGGACACCCCAAGGATGAAGTACTACAACGAAACATCTTCGGCGAATCCGTCTCACATCATTCTAACACGGCATCTGTGAATAAAATCCACTATGTGCGGGGACGGCTGAACCAAATCATCACAAATTTCGATCCAAAACTAACTATAGTCGTATGAAAACGTCTTCAAAGATTTTGAATAAATTTGATGTACGGACATTGCCAAATAGCACGAATTATCGTTCGGGGGAAAGTGACGAATTAAGCCCAATAAATTTTCAAAAATGTGTAATGAAATGGATTTTAGTGGTTTCTGTACAAATCCTCACTATTCTTAGATAATTCCGAGGTGCAATAAACTACTCATACGATGAGAGTTTTATCACATTCATTAGGTAAAATAAGTATAGTTAGTTTCTGACTAGGGCCTTGGTGCCCAAGGCGTTTATATGATTGACAGGTCGTTGTCCATCCCCTATCATTCACGCCTCTCATGTCTTTGCATTAGGTTTAAATCCGAGCTTATGATGCAACTTTACGTACAAGGAATTACGATATCCAATAGTGTCAACATTTACGTATTTCGGTCACTCAGCTTTCCTAAAGACGTTATTTATTTGGACATTTGTGTTGTGGTTCAACAAGACTTAGTTGTGGTAGTTAGGGGCGTATAGGTATGTTCTGTCTTACTGACTGACGCCCTTACATTACACTCGAAATTTGCTGGTTTTGGCAGATTGGGAGATGAGTAATAGTTGTAGTGTGTGCATTAGCTAATTCATTGTAGTGCTTGCACTGCTTATCAGTGTTTCGGGCCACTGCTGATCACCACGTGAAAATAAAGTCCCCCCCTGTTTTCCCCTTGAAGATTTGCGTCCTCCCAACAGGCCCCCTGTTCCATTTGTAATTTACGTATCGAACGATAGCGGAGGCTTGAAAGCTTAAACGTGCATTGAGTTCGAGTGCCCTTCTCTCTTTTCTGCCTTTTTTCTTTAAATATCGCTCAGGTCCGGTATTTCACAGTCGTTTTCGCATTTTGTAAACTCCGCTGAGCGAAAACGCGTTGGAAGGCGTTTTCAATTCCCGACGCCTCGGAAACTCTAAAAGGCGATTCAGGGCGAGAGATTTACAGCTTCTCGCTGAGCTTCAAGATAGAGGATGGAGGGGAAACAAAAAAAGGAGGGAAATTTATGCAGGCAAATGCGTCGGCTAATCGTTTGGCTGGGTTGTCGAGCGGCGAAGAGCTGGAGAGCTGGTCGAATAACGCGAAGTGCCCATTCGATTGGAGAGGATATCGATAAACTGCGCTGGGAGGCTGAGAATTAACGACCGAGCGGGACTATTAAGACTATCGGTTTTATGGTTTCGAGAAGAAGAGCGTAAGACTTATGGGCTTTGCAAGAGTTGTACGGGCAGTGGTTGTGCCTGCAGTTGACGTCAAAAGGCTTGCAAGGTTCATTCTCTTGGTTCGGTGTGTCCTTCTAGAGGTCGCAGGAGCAATAAACGCTGTTGATTGTGCATACAGCACATTTCTTACATGCTTCATCTTGTTATGCCAATTTCGAGCCCTTGGAAAAATGTAACCCACGAGTCTAATGATTGATTTAGAACACTTCTGGAGAAGTTGAACCTATTCTCGATGGAGGGAAACCATATCCAGTGATGTACATACTTTTAGTGGCTTCTAATGTACTCCACCCAGAATTGGTTCATTCCCACCCAACTGACTTGGGTAATACATGTTCCCTCTCATAGCTGGCGTCTGCTGGCCTTCACAATTGTACCTAGTAGAACCACCAGACGCGTTGACACGGTTTGCCAGTATCAGTCCAGCCAGGAGGAGCTGTGTTACCGATCCATAGAATAGAGGGTTGCTGGGTGGCCTGCTGTGCTCAAGCGGGGGCCCTCCCCTTACGTGTCTCGTTCCCTAAGTAGCGTTTGTCATGAAGCTGCACTCTGCACTCAGGTGATAGGACAGTGGAGTCTCGGCTGGGAGGGACAGAGTATCCGTCTCAGATGCAATCTAACGGTGAAGAGACTGAAGAAAATCAGGGCAGTTGGCATTACCTACCACAATGCACAAGCGCAAATGGAGGATCTGCCAATTATACGCTGGGGGAGATCCCCTATGCAAGCAGGCACTGATTTAGCCAGGTTATTTCCCAGTCGGCGTTGATTGTAATATTGGCGGAGAATTGACGCAGTCTTAGTGATGTTCAACCAACTCTAGGTGGAGTTGAATTTACTCTGGGAGAAGTCGTATAGTAACAGAGGAATGATTGCGTCTCCAGGCTCAACTGGCTATGCAAACGACACTTCTCTGAGTCTTTTGTAGAATACCCAGGGACCAAGCTCAATTGCCACTGCCTGTTGCAATGGTGCTATAATTGCAATATTCCAATGCACGCGGATTTACTCCGCGCATTGCAAACTTGATTAAAGTCCTCCGCCTCAAAAGCTGAAGGTGATGGGAAGGTAGAGGCCCAGAGCCAAGTCGGCTCAAAAGAATCTCTATACTCGGCAGGACAAGGCAAGGTGCTTGTCAGGTTCCCAAGGCACTTCAAACCCGCCTCCTCCGTCGCCTCGATGGCAAATTAAATATTGTGATTCCGCTTCGGTCAACGTCTCTTCGAATTGAAACGGCATTAGACATTCGCCTCGTCATTCGAATCAACATCAGAGTTTTCGAGAGTCTTAAACGAGCTTCTTGTTTGTGAGTTCTTCCGCCGTCCCCCTTTTTATTTTCTTATTCCCCCGTGTACTCTTCGTGGATCTTGATATGTTTGTTCAGATCTCTAATTCAGTTCCATCGCTGGTTATAGCCCAGATAAGATTAATGGGGTGTTGAATGGCTTTGATGGTTGTGAGAGAATTCCGCGGTACAGCCTAGAGATGTCGACCATAGTCCTGGTACATGCAAACGAAAACATTAACGATGTTGCACTTCTAGTAAAGAAGCAGTGTACAGGTAGAGGCTCTCCTGGTGTTGGTTATGGCGTGCAAAACCTTGATAGTCAGGCTGGTTACCGGGAAGACAATGCTGAAGACCTTGACAGTGGACAACTGGTTCAGCAATTAGCTGCGTCTTAGAAGTGTTCATGCGATATCATAGCAGACTGATCGACTTGTTCTCTCAGGGTTCTTCCATAGTACGAGACAATATATAGGTGGCTCGTGGTGGCATTTCCTTGACCATATACACTTCGCGTCAGAAAGTAAGTAGTGCTGCATATTCAGGCCCCCGCCTTATTGTAAACGTTTATTTAGGACTGGCAGGCTGCTGCATTGTTAGTGAGCTAGTCAGACAAATGATGTTTCAGTACAGCATAAGCGAGCAGCGTCTAAGACTCTCCACTGAACAAGTGGTCTTGGAGGGGTCACCAATTGACTTAGTCAGTGAGTGTGTGAAGGAAAAGTGACTCTATGGCTTGAGTGAGAGTGAAATGGCAATCCCCGCCTCATCGCCATGCAAAGCGGCAGTCATGAGTGGGTACCTGGCGAAGCTAGAAGGTTAAATAACCTCAACGAAGAGAATATGTCCCGATCATTAGACGAGGCACTTCCTTAACATAGCCACTTGAACGCGTTGATTCACTTCTCATCTTATTATCAAACAAGAAACTTTGCTCTGAGTTTTTCCTACTTCACTCGCATGTGTTCACAGTAGAACGCCCTTTGTGGTTTGCAATGTAGGGCGAGAATGATGAGAAACACGGGATTAGAAGGCATAAATTGAGAGGTTTTCGTGCCATTCACCCTGATCATTGTGATTTAGAGGGGTGCCCTGACTCTTCCATTTTGGACACGCATAAACCGGGGAATGGAGCAAGCGGAGTGGATTATTTCTGGTGACTTGCTTGACAGGACACACGCGAAACTCAAATTGAGCCAATGATTGAAACACAAAACTCTGAACACTATTTCATCTGCAACCCAACCAAATAATAATCGCTTGATATAGAACTTGAGAATAGCACTTATATTAAATAGTCCAAAACGGGAAAACAAGGACATCGATCCAGCTGAACTGAAATTAATACCAAGCAACCCTTCGAAATTTACAAAGGTTACTGCAGCTAAGTAAGCCGTCCATAAAGCTAAAGCCCTCTCCACACTGGAGAGCTCTTGTTGAGACGAGCAATATAAGCAGGCACTCTGGTTTAGTGTACGTAGTACAGTGCCTCTAGAAGAGCAGTCCCTCAGGGCACGTTATCAAGCACTACAAAGTGTTACTAGTAAATGACACAATCCTCTGATTGCAAGTTTCCTTACTCCCCGTATCTCCCGAGTACTGAGATGTTCCTCAAAATGCTTGTCAACTTATAACTAAGGCATAATGAACGATTTCTTGCCTTACGTGCCAGTATTCGCGAAGGAACATTCACCTTCACTTCGTCCAGAATGCAATTCAAGACACCTGTTTGATGTCAGCCTTTGCGGGAGCATAGGAATGCGCTGGCGGAGTTTGGAGAGAGGTGAGCGCTGGTCTTTTAAAATGCGGCGTTGACTCTCGTTGATTTTTAAACGGGATTCGAAAGGCGGCAGGCGTTAACGATAATTACAGTCCTCCTTGTTCGGAAGAGGATGTTGAAATACAAGCGAGCTCCTTAAAGTTGAGTACGAAACACCAGTTAACGAGCGAGTCGTTTGAATGAGAGGGTTTCGGTCGAAGTTGTCACTGGGATGAGGGAAGAATTACCTTGGGGAATTCCCGTTTAACTCTGTGGAAACTGATTGATCTGGATAATTGACCGTTGATTCATCTCTAGATCTAATAGAAATGCGTTCGCAAGGCCCTTCAACGTCCAAACAGCAGCTCTAATAGGAAGATGCCACAAGAGAACGGCTGATAGTGGATCGCCCTTTTGGTTTATTACAACTGACATTTCAAGGCATCGGGATTCCAAATCAGCAAAGTCCGTACTCCGTCCGGGCATATTTAGCATCTAGTTGTGCCCCCCTGCTAGGCGATCCGATCGGATTAAGCCTACAGTTGTAAAAAATGGTATAAAAAATCAACGAAAACGCAATTTTGGCTGTTTAAACACAAATACGCCGTGTTTAGTATCGTTTTTAAGGTATTTTTAGATGCTGGGTCGAATGGAATGAGTATTAGAGGTGCAGAACTGCGTATAGATCGAAAACAGTGAAATTACAGTAATTGTAGTGAGCCAAAGTCTACTAATTAAAAGAACTCACTGGACAATGCTGCGAAGGTAGTAGTTTCAGCGTCTCACACCACATCACGTCGTGCCAATTGCCTACTAGCGCTTAGAATTTGTATTTTGCGGTGGCGAGTCGAATGGAATGGTTCTCAGCAGTGTGAGTCTAGGTCGAGCTGTTCAAGAGAATAATAAAACGTCGTGTAATAATTTGCAGCGTTTTTCAATGCACTTGGAACGCTCCTAATCCAACACCTCCACTGCAACTTCAATTTTAAGAACTTCAAGAATGTGAAACTTGAGAAACCATTTCATTATACACAATAAAACCGTCGTCCATCGTTTTTCAACGGACCAACGACAAAAAAAAAGATGGGTATGGGTTTTATGTTGACCTCGGAATACACAATAAAACTTGCACACGTAAAATCTAGTGCCACGCGTCCGACGACTTCCCGCAGCCTCACGTACGTTATACGTAGAAAATGGTAGCCTTTAACGTTTCGGAATTTATTGACGTTGCGGTAAGTTATGCCAGGACCATTATTGAGCAATCGGCGCAAAAGAGGTTCTTGAGACTGTCGATGTGATTTTTTTTTAGAAGGAGCTCACTGTTTTGGAGACATTGCGTAACAACTGCGAGAAATGGCGATGGCACGGCAGTGGGTTGCATTCCGAAATGTATGGGGTTCCTCCTAATTATCTTACGAACCCTATAACACTGTCATCGTATATTGGACCACCGCCCTTATTTTTCTGAGAATGCTAGTATCAAGTCAGTGGGATTTATAATATGTGGTGCGTAGCAAAAGCGGAAATATCAAATTTGATATATTGGCCCACAGGTGACGCCATAATAAGCTTGGGAGCCAAAGATTTATGAGGAAAAAACTAGTTAAAAATCGCTCTGCGTGGAAATATTTGACTAATTATTGCCTTGCTCTCGTCATCTGCCAACGAGTGAGAGTTGTGTGGTACAATCACGTTAGTTGGAGCTGTTCACACAATAAATTAAATAAAACCGTTCGATTCGTTTCTGAAAAAAAAAAATTGGTGCTACTTTCGGCAATCCCCATAAATTCGACGACCTGCTACATATACGGGCGCCTATATCCTCGTTCAACGCATTTCTACAGGAGCATTTATTATCGAAATCATTAGAGCCATTTTCGAGAAAATTGGAAAACCGATAAATTAATATTCGATAAATCTCGTATGCCGAGCTATCATGGCTTATATCTCCGTTCAACAGATAGATACAGAAATAATCACGGAGAACAAACTTTGGGTATTATTATAAAAATTACAAAAATGCTCAGAAAAACGTGATTTTCGACTAATTTTGATTTGTATTTCTGCTCCATGATATATCAGAGGAACATTTATTCGGAACAATATATGGATACTGACTATCTAAAATCATTCTGAGAGTTTGGTAAAAATCGTTATAGCCGTTTTTGATAAAAAAGCGAGAACCCTAGTACATTTTTGCCCCCCTCCATTCCAAACGAAAATATCTGGTGCGTCGCAACACACAACTTTCCTTAGCTCTACGTCAATTCACTCGGGTACACGGCTTTTTTCTACTTACTCAATTCATTTATCACTCAGTTAATTTGAACTTGGTCAAACAACACTTCACAGCAGCAAGAAGCGGTAGCGCTTACAGTTCTGGAGGTTATTGTGCTGCTAGTTCTCATTCCCGAACCATCATTGAGCAATTGGTACGGAGAGAATTAATGGGGCTGTAAACACGAATTTTTTGAAGAAGGATAGTAATCACTTTTGCAGAGTTATTGGGTAATAACTGTGAGAACTGGTAGTAAGCGAAACGGCGGCAGTTGAAATTCAGGAATTTCTGGAGTAAGCCCCATGTATCCCATGAGGAAATTTTGATAATTTATTGTGCTGCTCTCGTCATTATCCCACGAATTGGCATATAATGGTATAATTGCCTTATTGAGAGCTATCAATATAAAAGATTTAATCAAAATTGTTAGAGCTATTTTTGAGAAAAAAAATTGGTTTTTTGGTCACTATAATAACTATAGTTAACTTTCCGGGGATTTTGTTCATACCCTTATTTTGGCGTCCCATGGTAACCTGCGGGCGAGATATCAAGTTTGAGCTGATTTGATACGGTCGTTTTCTCTAAAAATCGTTCACAGACACACAAACCATTTTCCCAAATAGTGTTTTTCGGACTCGGGAGGGTCTGAAACGTAAAGATCGAAGGAAACTCAAAATTTTTTTCTCAGCCGATTATATAACTTTCCTCTTTACTTTGTATAGCCAAGGAAAGTAAAAAGAACCAGTTCGAGTGTTCCAGGCGCTCTCGTTATCCAAAGACGAGAAATGTATGGTACTGATATGGTGCTATTTAAAACAGCCATTTAAAAAAATTTAATCGAAATAGTCGTAGTCGATTTTAAGGAAAAAATTGCCTGAATCGGTTCTGCGCTTGCCCAATCGGTTTATTTTCCCAAATTGTGTTTTTCGGAATCGGTAGCCGTGAAAATGTTAAGATCTCAGACGACGTAGGTGAGTACATAGAAGTTGAACATTTAGCTTAGACTAGCAATCATTCTGGTTGCATCGTTTAGAACTTGCGACCTGCTCCTGTGCGGAAGATGTAGATTCACTTGTATCGCATGTCTTATTCGTTAATGGTTATATTGTTCTCGTGCTATTGTGTTATATTCTACTTTATTTAGCCCTACTGTCTTGATCACATCTTCGAAGCACGCTCGAGCAACTACTGTTGTACGTTAAACGAAAAACGCGTGTTTGGTATAGTTCAAAAGGCCTTCTTTACGAACTGCCCGAAAAACATCCCACAGTTCTAAACGCGTCGGACTGAGCACTCGACTCTTGAGCGACCTCGACTTGTTACCTTGCAGGGGGCTGTGGAGTCTCTAGATGTTCCTCTCGCCTCGAGTGACATCCCTGACAACTGTAACAACCGCTGGTCACCCAGAACGTTCAATGCCTTTTGTGGCTACTCAAGCAATTAGTCTAACAACAGATTTTAAATGAGAAACACTCGATTCCTAACGAGTGAGGTTGTAAGTCTTGTGTTAGTGCTTGTGTACGCTCGTAGCTGTTGGCCTAATTCAACCCCCTCAAGCTTAACAAGCAGATGACTGAACACAGTTAATGAAGGGATTTCAATGAGGGCGTGGATTGACTGGGGCAAAACTTGTTAGGTCCAACCACTTGACGCTTAGATCTCTATCAGGAATTTGATTTTGGACTTATCGACGCCCAAACCGGGTTTCAACCTTGTTTTCCAGTAGACAATTGAAGTTCAAACCGTGCTGGTCCTTGGGCAGAAGAACCCTCGTGAATTCAAAGGCGAGAAGGAAAAGGCCGGAAGGTTGTTGCATATTGCATGCAGCGACCCAGGAGGTTTTTTACTTCTTAATGGGCCATCGTTGGAGGGTTTCCTTTGTTTGAGGAGACGTCTTCGTTGGGTCGGGGCGGCCGGAGGCGGAGATCGTCGATGAGGGCTGATGGTGTCGAATTAGAAAGTAAGATGTAAAAGGCAGAAGGAGGACAGCCGATTGTTGTAGGGGCCTGACGATGAGATCGTTTCTCTCCTACAGCTCCCTCCAGCAGTCTTCTTGTCGGTCGTGTTGCCCTAAACAAGATGGAGCCTCGTCTCTACGTTTCCACGTGAGAGAATTTACGCGAAAGAAGGCGACGGCTTTAAATTCTCCCTTCGTCCTCTTCAAGCTCCTGGTCTAGTTTCCTCCGCTGAAGACCATTTTGAGCTGTCCCTTGGAGATTGAGTCCTTCGAACGTCATCGTACGTTAGACGGTTTAGCGGCGTTGAGACGTATTAAAATTCAGTCCAGGCGAGGATCTTGTGGATTACAGAACGTGTTACACGCAGCTTGCATTACGGAACACCACACCTTTTCTCCAACTTTTCTTTAGGGCCTTCAACGCATATAACATAAAACACTCTTCCGCGAGTATTAGAAATGGCCCGCTTCTAGAGGTAAAGTTTTGGTGTGTAGTGGAATTCACTGTAGCTTGTATGTTAGTTATCGCAGCAGAATCGTTAAATTATCCCGTTTCTCGAAGGACTTCATGATTTGCTAATTCGTAGCATTATTCCGTCATGGTTCTGCTACCATTTTTCAAAACGTACTTCCATTCGGTGCCATTCTGTCATGCTGTTACTTGCAGCCTTATTTGTGCTTGCTTAATTCAGGATTCCAGTGAAGTTCGGAAGGCTTTTCCCAGTATGGTTTGAATATAGTTATGGCTCAAGCATTATTATGGCTTGGAGGCTGAACCTTCAGTGGCATCCTTTTTATAACTACTTGGGGGGGGGGGGTGACATAGCTATTAGCCCCAAGGGCATTTTGACTTTCTAGGGAAACAGGAAGCCACTGATTATGTATTTAGGTTCGCAAGTGTCTGTGCAACGTCAGGAGGAACTGGGTGAAATAAAAAAAAACATAGGGGTAAATCTTGAACCAGGGCGATAAGCAGTCTACCCCTGGCCCCGTCTGACCTTAGGGGTCAAAGCCCCGTGACCCTTGTCGAGTCAAGCGCTCTCCAGCCTTTAGGTTGGTGGGGGTAGCGTTGACACTAGTCAATGTGAATAGGGTAGTGGCTAGTCGCAGGTGGTGCGGTTGAATTTGAAGACCTGCCCACACTTTTGCTCTATATAGTATCACCCCTTCCACAGCCTGGCCTTATTAGCTGCCTGTAGACACACGCTCTCAGGCCTTGACACGTTTTCCTTTCTTGCCCTCTTCGAACCACAAGAATTTTGCAGCGTGCACGAGAAAATATTGATCAGCCGTTAGAAAGGTTTAGGATTTGTCTTAAATCCGTTGCTTCGTTCTTTATCCTGTACCTACGGGGTAAATTGATCAATGCACCCCCAGTTTCCTTCAGAAGTCAAAATTGAGGGGTCATCCACTGCGCTGTCCATGTGTGGCACTAGAAGATGGAGTGGCGAGCTCATCCTCCATTGCCTGTACTGCAGCCACATTGAGTTTCAAGGTTTACCAATTAGGTGCAGGAACGCCCTGACTGTTTCACGTTTTGCTGCTGGCTGTATATGTTACTCGTAACACTGAGTACTATGTTGGGGGTTCAGAATAGTTAGCATGAGAGATTTCATATTTCATCTTCTCTGTTAGGATGAGCTGTCTGAGTAATGCTCTTCTTCTCACAAGTTTCTTTACAGAGATGGTATTTGATCCTCTGCTCTCTACGCTGAATCGGGTTATTAAGTCTTCGGCGAACTTGATGGCTGTTTTATCGATTGTTGTGAGGAGAAGTTAAATTTAGAGTAGTTGTGTACGCAACTACTTCGTGTCTTCTTGTGGGAACCACCGTTGAAATTTTCTTGTGACCATCCCTATAGTTTTCTCAACCGCTAGGCTCAATCCAGACTGCCGTGTTCTTCCATCTTCTCTCGCAATTACTTATGAACTTATTGTTCTGTACTAAAGATAGTAACGGTGCAGTAGCCGAGTATTTCTACATTTTCAGCCGTTGGATCCGCACGACCTTAATTTCTGGTTCACAGTCAAGAACATGATTTGGAACCACGACTCGTCCTTGGTAACTAAAGCCTCCGGCAACCCGTTCAACGCCTCTTATCCTCTCAAACCGCATCCAGACGAACCGCGGAAAGGCATTTTCAGTTGGCGAAAAAAAAAGCCGGCAGGACCCGTCGAAATGCGGTCAAATCACATTCGAGCGGTGCGTTGACGCGAGATAACCCAAGGGACGGAAAAGAGACGCGTTATCGAAATGGAAACGGCGGTCAGCGTATCGCGTGAGAAACTGTCGGAATCGCAAGGTCGTTTCAATTTGTCGTAGCTAAATCTAGTCGGTTTGACGCTAAACGGAGAGACGAGAAGGAAATGTAAGACGTAGACGCAGAAGGTAGTCAGTGAAGATAGCGGAGGATTCCCACAGCCGCAGCCGCCGTATCGCCAGTTCGAATGACAGCGATAAAGAGTGTCGAACGATAGGCGCAGCGAATGCGTAGGACACAGCGTGCAGTTACGTTCAATGGAGAAATGACTTGGATAAAGGTTGTCACCTGTTCTGAAGGAAGAACTGAATCCCTGAATTAATTACCAGAAGCCGTCAAGTCAGAATACTTCTATAATATCACCCCCCCCCTCCCCCGCATGGAAGAGGCTTGTTGAGTACGAACTGAAGAGGATGGTTGGTGTTCGTTCTCATTTGGTCGTTGAAATTAAGCATCCGGCTTTCCCCAAGTCTGCTGTTTGCTGAGTAAATCTCTCTTACCCTTAACAGTTGATCATTTCAGCATCATACGGAACTTCCAACTCAGGCAACGACAATAAGGAAAGTGACAGCTGCAACTGAAGCACTCGGTCGATGATCCACAAAACTCGTTTCTGAGGGACGAAGTTGGAGACACGAAAAGAGGATTGGAAGTCCCAGAGCTGCATTCTCTTTTATCTCCAAGTCCCATCTATTAATTACTTACTCGACCCGATTAATTGGAAGTCGACTTGTCTTTACACCCATTTACATTTAGATTACCTTCTCCTACGCTCCGGCTGATGGAAGCCGCGTCCTTTTCTCAGGCCGACAGGTTTTCTCAATTGGCTTGAGTCCTTCGGAAAAGAACCGGACACTTCTGTTTTTATATCTTCATGTACCGGAGGCTTCATACCTTCGGAAAAGGTCGAGAAGTTGAAGGCAAACGAGAATAATTACGGGAGTACGAGTCAAGTGCAAAAACTCGAGCGTGAATCGGACAATTGGCCTTGCACCTGCAAATTGTGGCTCCTCCCTCATTCGGCGGTCCTACCAATTGGCTGGCCGCTGCCAACACGCTTCAAAGGACCCCTTAACTATACCCTCCGATCTTTTATCATAATAAATAGACCATGTATTCGTTTTACCTAACATTGGTTCTTTTTAGAGAGTGAAGAGTGAGAGGGGTGGGGAAATATGTCGGAACTATACCTTTACAGTGACTACCTCCTACACCGCCAACAGGTTCTGACGGCTGAAGGGAACGTTTTCGCAAGAAAGTAAATATTATTTGTGGAAAGATTGAGTCAACGAGGGATTTACAGCCTTAGCATCAATTTTGTGGCAGAGAGTCAAACATTGGATCGTTGGGAAATGATAAGACTCGAGTCTGCCACTTCAGCAGCAGAGAAGATTCAAATTCATCAAATTTTGAACTCATCGGGTGGCCCGGAATTTTTTTTAAAAATTTAATTCTAACCGAACACGGGACGTCAAAATAAGATAATCAGTGAAATCGATTCGAAACTAACTATAGTTATCATTGTCATCACATTTGTGTGGATTGTTCCAAATAACACGAGTGTTAGTGTTAGGAGTTGTACCAGAGAGCAGCATAATAAATTATTACTTATTTAGTGCATTTTTGTGCATATAAATCTCGCTCATTGCCGAAAACAATCACTGTAGTTGTCCAATAAGTTAAATAATTAGGAGCAAAGACAGAAATTGCGGAATTCAAACTAACATTGTTGAGTGGGCTAACTTGTTGCGCTAATTCCAAAACTATTAACCAGAACCTACCCCAAAAATCATGTTGATGATTGCATTCATTACCTGTGAGTTAGTTTTAAAATTAAAGTTGTGGCCTAAGTAGCAGCAGCCCAGTCAATTTCTGAACATTGAGGGCTACTATTTCCTACGTGGATCGTCAAGTTATGTTGGACGAGCTCATATGAACTAAGTGCAAAAGATATTGGACTAGAATGTATGTGGGGCTAAGGAAGGTTGTGTGATGCGCTCCATCAAATATTTCCCAGTTTGTGTCTCGATCTCATGTTTGGGCCAACCACTTTACTGAAGGGGCATATACCGCTAGACTTCAATTCAAAATATGCTGCATTAGGAAGAGGAGGAGGAGGGTGTGGTGCATCGGAAGTAACGCTTGTTGGTTCAGAGCTCAGGGTCTGGTAAAGTCTAATTGTCTAATCAATTTTCCGTGCTTATATTAACGTCCGTTTGAGCAAAGTTGGCACGTAGAACTGTTACATCGAATATCGCCTCGGCGTTGGCGCTCGCCAGTACGTATAAAGAGGCTCATTCCAGTCGCCAGATATGGCAGTGTCATGCCAAAAGGTCGTTCGTTTTATATCCCGCCTAATGCCTAAGCCCAGTCGCGTTAATGGGTCCGCTCATCTCTCGGCGCTCTACCTACCAGCTCAGAGACTCGGGAGGGTAAATTCCTCCTCAAAATCCCCGCATTTCGTCTCTAGCTCTCGCAAGCAATTAGTCCTTCCTATCGCGGCCATGAACCAAAGGGATTAACGCCAACTGCGGCTGCCTGCGACGGAATGTTTTCCGCCCCTTGAGGACTCGGCCAGTAAATCAGGTTCTTCAAATAGGGAAGACACTGTAAAAGCGCCGGGTCGTTGGGCATGATTCTGGAGGGTTTTACGACCGATCTGACTGAGTTCGAGTTTTCATGAAGCGGCTTCCTTTGCTGTGTCTAGAAGATCCCACCCCAACGGCGCGATTGGTGAGAATCAGAGTCACAGAGTGCGCTTGAAGTTCATGAAGTATAGTGAAGCTAGTTCAGACTCGGGTAACTCCGTTTTGGTTCCGCTCCAGACACTTGTTCCTTAGCTCTACGAAGGCGAAGAGTAACTATATAATCGGCTGAAAATGAACCAAGAACTACTTCTCGTTCCTAAAAACACAACTCGGTAAAATGGTGTGTGTTGTGTGTCTAGGAACGCGATTGAGAGAAAACTGCTCCAATCGGCTCAAATGTGGTTCGTGATTTTTTGTAGGTAATGTTGTGGGCGATTTCCACCGATGGGAAAGGGGGTGGGGTGGGAGACGAAAGTGTACCAAAATTATGGTATTGCGCGAACAGCTATAACGATTTTTATTATCCATTCTAACTAACTATCTTTTATTAGTTAGTACAAAACGTTTCTTCTCCATAATTATCTCCATTAAAATACGGTTATGAAGCAAAAATAGGTTTTTTACAGAATGATTTTAGATAGTTAATACCTAAATATTGTTCTCAATAAATGTTCTTCTTATACTTTATGAAATAAGACATAAAAATTAAAATGTGTCGAAAATAATAGTTTTTGAACATTTTTGTAATTTTCCGTGTAATGTTTGATCAATCTTACGGAGTGTCATTTAGCAACCTTTTACCCACATTTTGTTCTCCGTGATTATTTCTATATCTATCTGTTGAACGGAGATATAAGCCGTGAGAGCTCGGAAAACGAGATTTGTCGGATATTATTTATCGGTTTCCAATTTTCTCGAAAATGACTCTGAAACAGCTCTAACGATTTCGATGAAACTTACGGAGTACTCACAACCAACTAGTACCTGCATTTTGTTCTCCATAAATGTTCCTGTAGAAATGCGTTGACCCAAGATATAGGCGCCCGTATATGTAGCAGGTCGTCGAATTTACTGGGGTTGCCGAAAGGTTGCCACGCACCAAATATTTTTTCTCAGAAACCAATCGAATTGTTTTATTAAACTTATTGTTTGAACAGCTCCTAATAACATGGTAGTACCATAAAACTCGCATTCGTTGGCAAATGACGAGAGCAACGCAATAATTTGTCAAATATTTCCACGAAAAAAGATTTTTAACTTTTTTTTCCCTCCTATTTGGCTCGAGCTTATTATGGGGTCTCATGGTTACCTACAGGCCGAATACCGATAGCCAATTTGGTGCAGCCGTATTCTGTCAATCACGTACAAAGGCACACAGACCATTTGGTGTTTATCGGACTCAGTAGCCGTTGAAACTTCTTCTAGAGATCTGAAGAAAACTCAACAAAAATTCAGCCGTACGCATAACTGGCTTTGCGTATTCTTGGCTGAAATCGTGGTTTCCTCTTCTGTTCAACTTGCCAGTAGGCATGAAACGAAATCAAATATACGAAGAAAATTAAATAAATGAATCGATTAGAATTTGTTAAAGTGCGCCGACAAGCACTTATCGTGCTTCGCTCAGGACAGAGATCGATGGAGGACATCTTCGAAGGGAAGTATCTGAAAGTTAGTCAGTCATGAGCTGTGGCATATCTTCAATCCGAATCGCTTCAGAGTATTTATACAAGAAACAAAGTGTAGAACATGGTCTACATGTGTTGAGTAAGAGCGTTGAAGGTCGCATTTCTCCTGTTAAGGAAAATCGAGTTTGAGAGCGTGAGAGCGAAGCTTCTGTACGTCTGGTTCTGTTAACCAACGCTATTATTTAATAACGAAAGTGAACCAACTATTTCTCGCAATGTGGAACCTCTCCCCGCTCGCTACTCGTTCAGTGGATTCGCGTTAATCGCGAGACTCCCATCGAGAACCAGAGCATTTTCCTTTTCCATCCAGAGGCTCGCCGGAGTCTTGAGGTCTTCCAGAACATACGATCGTCCTCGCTGATAGCAACAGGAGCAGAGCAGAGGACTGAAACGATCGCTATCGTCCCTTTTAACTATCGCCCTACCGGTTTCCCCAGCTCCAGCTCCAACTGCCTGGTGAAGAGGTAGACAGTTTCGCAAGGAGAACCGACCACGACTTCCGAGCTACTCGTATAGCAGTTTTGGGAGACGTAAACATCGACGGCGATGGAACTACGATCGCTCCAATGGAACAATCGGTGAACATTTTTAGAGGTGGAGCAAGCAGACAAGAGGTCGATCGTGTGAGAGCTACACGGCGCCGTGTAGTCCCTTTTATAGTGGTTTGTAGTTTCCATTGCAACTTGGGATGTTGGGTTCTGCTGCGTCTTCAGCAGGGAACCCTGTCCTTGCCCTGCTGCGTAATTGAGGAATTTCAAAATTAGCTTCAATGGCGTTTCCCTCAATTATTCATCATGTAGTCATTTGACTTTCCTTACCCTGTATGAAGTAGGACGGAAAGTCATCTGACTTTTTACTTTCCTTGGCTCTACAAAGTAGAAAGGAAAGTTGTGTGTTGCAACGCACCAGATATTTTAATTAGCTTTTTTACGACGTTTTTCCTATAATTCAAGAATAGTAAGCGTGAGCCTTGTCAAAGTCGTGTTGGCAGTCTCATAAATTACCTAAGTTCTGGATTAATTAGTAGGGTGGGGTTAGTTCTCGTTGGTCTGAGGAAAGACGCCCAAATCCGTTAAGATAGCTCTCGCATCAAGATTCAAACGTACGAGAGGGAGTAAGTGACAATGATAATTGAGAGGTATAGAGACCAAGACAGTCGAAACTCACAAGACTGTCGTTGACTTCCAATCGTCAATCTCAATCGTGTTGCTCGCCAGACGAAGGGGTTAAATCATGTTTCTTCGTTGGATCCGTCAAGAAAAACCGCCCTCGCCATCGCCAATTTCGCCTGCGTCAGAGAATATAACTGGCTTCGCGGTCGCTCTAATTGGTCGTGACGAGAAAACCGGATCCTGGCAATGATTCAAGATGTGGCGATAGAAGGGAAGGGAAACCGGCTCCGCGGTATCGGGTCGTATTAAGCGGTATTAATTGATTGGCGGCGAAAGATGTGGCAATTAGGGGTTTTCCGTAACTGTTTGAATCATAAATAACGGAGCCGCAGTAGATCCAAATGAACGTTGACGGGTTGGAAGGTTATTCGGTTGAGAAATGAGCCTCCTCCGTTAATATCCCTCTGTGAACCAGGGGATTGTAGGTGATGGATAAGATCCAGTGCTCTCTTCGTCGACTGCGTACGGACTTTGTCTGGTACGGGGCTCTGGATGATCTTACGATTCTGATGACTCAGCCGCACGCGGTTCCCTCTGGGCCAGGCATTTGGATTGTTGTACACTGGTCAGGCTCTCCAGGATCAGTTGTGGTGATTGATATGATATATTTATGGGGGCTTATTGCTCCGTAAGCACGCTGTGATCACTGCAGCTTAGTAAGATTCGATTAGCAGCTTAGGAAAACTGAGACCTAGTGTGGTGCGACAACATACGGCAGTTTGGCAGTTTGCGCCAGCGTTCTTCGGGGTATATTTCCACGCATTTGGAACCTACTTCAACGCTCACCCTCCCCCTCTTCCTGCGCCTGCCACCCAGGACTATTTACAGTAGTCACTAATTGATGTCTCCGCTAAACCTCTTATCACAGAATTATTAGCGAGCCACTCTAGTCTAAGTCTTCTGCCCATCCATACGCAGCCATCCCATGTCTCAGAGTCCTTGATTTTATAAATGAATTTTGGAATTTTCCCTATCATAATGCGATTGTTGAAACATGCGCTTGATAGGCTAAGGAATGTTGTGTAAATGTGCAGGTTTCAGTTTTTTGGGCATTTCTTATCGCTGCGCTCTCCTGGTCAGCTCCTGGCCAAGGAGCTCAACACGCTGTAGCTGTTTTTCACTGATTACTTTCTACAAGAAGATCCTAGTTTTACTTTAGAAAACGTGTTTTCTGGTTTATAAATCAATCCTTTTTCTCTGTTTTCAGGTTTCAGAGGCAAAAACTGCGAGGAAAACGTTGACGACTGCCCCGGGAATTTGTGTCAAAACGGAGCGACATGCGCCGATGACATCAACCGCTACAGATGTATCTGCCCTCCGACGTACACAGGAGAATTCTGCGAGCAGGACCTTGATGAATGCTCCCTTCGTCCAAGCGTTTGTCATAATGGGGCCACGTGCACCAACACAATCGGTGGCTACTCTTGCATTTGTGTCAACGGCTGGACTGGCAAAGACTGTTCTGAAAACATTGACGACTGCCAAGGAGCCGCTTGCTTCAATGGGGCTACGTGTATTGATAGAGTTGGAAGCTTCTACTGTCAGTGCACTCCCGGCAAAACAGGTAAGTCAAGGTCGTCAAAGTTTTTTATAAGGTTCAGAAGCCACCCTTCCAAGTTGTGGGAACGGTGGATGTCTTCAGCAGGTGTTTCTGCAGGATAAGTGGTCTGCCGTTCAGACGAGCCTGCGAAACTTAGTGAAACCCAGCCCAAGGCTGTTACCAGTTGCTTCAGGTTGTGTAGGAGATAACTGAGGCCATTGGTTCTATCTCTACATCGTTCTCCTACCACCGCCTCTCTGCAGTATGATGAAGGATGTTCAGTAGCCTTTCCAACTGGAGCTCGTCAGTCTTGTTTGCTTGTAGGATGTACCGCACTCCACGAGGGGTTCCCTTGGGAAGAATAGTGTCCACAATAATGTACGGAATAACATCTAATTGACCGAGCAGGCACATTAGAGGAACCCGCGCTTCCCATTGTCTTACCAGTGAACCACTGTCGGTGCAATTGTGGAGCTGCGTGATTTTCAACGTGAGTCCACTCACCATCAGCGTAGTAAAATAGAATTGGCCTATTCACGGTTCTTCTCATACTCAATTTAGTAGTGAGTAGGTGCCAGCGAGCCTCTTACTTTGTGTTCCATCAGTTACGCCTGGCTTCAATTTTCATCGTTATACTATCCAAGAACACTGATGAACAGGATTGGCGATAACTCTCCTTCACCCTGGCCCCTGATTGATCATCTCTTCAGTATCCAATCTACTGAACATCTTCCACGTTCCATGACACACAACTTGTTGTATGTCTCTTCAAGTTGGCAAATACAATTTACAAGGTCCTTTGCCATTCGACGGTTTCTTCCAAAAGTATTTGCAGCCGAGATTAATGCACTCTTGGTGATTCCTGAACCCAGCTCGCTCCTTTCTCAGTCGTTGCTCAACGGATCGTTTTATGGCTTTACAAAGATGCAGTAGATTATAAGGTTAACCATTGTGGAATGGTGAGTTGTAATTGCTTGGTATAGTCAAATGGTTCAGGTTCTATTAGCTACCTACTGTTTGTTCTCGGTGCACTATTCCAAAACTTGGCCTTTGGCCCAAAATCAATCCTACAGTCGTTTCGCAATATCCAGCCGGATCGTGAGAATTGGAACAATCCATCTGTTACGGGAGCGGATCTTTCGAAGAAATGGTTACTTGGATAAGAGCTTTAAAAACGTATATAACAAGTCCGCTTTGAAAGTTCTTCGGCTCATTGCCGTCGAATGGCCTCACAAACTACGACTCGTTTTCTTCGTGGTGAGCCTTTCGTAGTCATCTCGTGAGGGCCCAGGGCTATGGCCAACCCTAGTCGCCATTAGACTTGACTCCACAACGGAGCTCCGCGAGCGATTAATATCTCTCCCCAGCTCCGTGGTACCCCCGGGCGAAGCGCCGCTTTTTCTGACTCCTCCGCCGCCGCAACTACCTTTTTCCTGTTCCTCCCACGACGGCATCCCCCTTCCCTTCCCTCTTCCATTTACATCATTCTGTTTCTTGTAGTTCCACCTTCGTGAAACAATTGGGCTTTAGACTGGAGGAGCAAATAACCCACAAGACGTTGCAACGGCTGGAGATGTAGTTACTGGCTTTGATGAACTCTTCGTGCAGGATCTGCAGGATGAGTGCCGGTGGATCGGTGAGCCGCGAGCTACGACGCAAGGGTTTCAGAAATGCTCTTTAGACAAAGCTGCCATTTCAAGACCTTTATTGTTCTAACGGTCCGTACGTTCCCGGCATCTTGTACCTAGTTGAACCTTGAAATTGTTAAATGATCGTTCTTTTTCGATTCCTCTCCCTCATGATTGGGGCAGTAACCCCTCGCCTGTCAGAATGTCTTATACCCGATAGGACTTGTTTTTAAGGCAGTGAATAATTCCGCATTTATGCATGAAAAATCAATTTTTTTAAATGGGCATTTGCCCCTGAGCCGTGGAGGACGAGCTGGCTGGAATCAATTTTGAAGCATAATATGCCTTTTTTGCATAACTGGTTCACCAGGTGTTGCTTTAGACGTTGATTCTGGGAAAAAGAAGTTTGTGGAACTTGTTTCTGGTCTGGATACGTTTCGCTGTTATTAAATGGCCGCGGTTTTTGAGCGAAATTTGGTATTTTTGAAGCGATGGTTGATAATGAAGAGGATCGTCAGAGGAAGCTGTTCGAAGACTGGACCAGACTCGGGCGACTAACTGATTCGACCTCAGGCGTCATCCTCCTTCCAATTTATATCAAGTTACCCAACGTGTATTCAACTCTCAGCTCCGGAGCCGTCTAATAGTCCAATCAGTTACTTTACTCGGATCTAATGTCTTCATGTCATCTTCCCCGTGGATCGTGGGGTTTGTAATGAAGGAAACCTCCTTGGGATTTATTTGTTCCCCCGGCGATTTGATATTAAGCCCGACGTAAGGTGCGAGTGCGTGAGCGATGGTAGGAGATGTACGGGAGGTTCTAGGAGGACTCGTCGGACATTAGTAACTAACCCCGACTCTGGGTTTGGTAGGAAAAAGAAGTGCGGCCGGTTCTCACAAACTGAGCTGTGAGCTGAAGCCGTTTCTTAGAAGTAGGCGCCGGCAGGTTCGCGGAGGATGAAGTGCCGGGCAGTTGAGAAGACATGAGCAGGAAGCACTCCACAAGTTGCCTAGCATTTTACTTTCCTTGGTCTTGGATAGTTGGAACGATAGTTACATAATCACTCGAAGACAGTAAAAAAACGTTTTCTTCAGATTTTAACGGTGTAAGTCTTCGGAGTGCAATAAAAAGCTATATTTGACAAAATGGTCTGCGTCTGTATTAACAGATCGACTGGTTTATAGGAGGTTGGCCATGAGCTGGCTAATAAGTCTCGATGAATTAATTTTGGATCCCCAGGCAGTGCCCCAACTGCTCCTGTTTTACCTTAGTAGCCGAAATTTGTGTATATAGGAGTCTTCAGGGAGCATCGGTTGAATAAATTATCGGGACTTTAAGACCATTCGCCGCACGACTATACTATGATGAGGTTTATTAGAGTTTGAGTCGTGTATACCAGTTGTGTCGCTGGTAGCCAGTTTGAGTCGATAAATCATGTGCTACAGTCGCATCAAGCCACGATGAAGTCAACTGGCAGGTTGTAGATGCCTTGTCATCGGAAGGTTGCAATCTGGAGAAGAGGAGCACTACTGTGTTATTTCTGGTAATTGTCTGAGGCCTGTCGTCGTCGTTAGTCATCACTAGTCTGAAACTTCTTTCGCTCTGGATGATAAAATGAAAAGAGCTGACTAACCGTTCCTGGTCGTCAAGTGTTTCCTCTGCTCGTGTATGTCAGTCCAACGTGAGTATTCGCTAGAGGTTAGTCGATGATCGAGAAGAGAAAGTATTGACTGGGGTTATCATAGCGACCGGCGGCTCCTAGAATTGACAAAAGAAAGCAATGGGGAAAGGTCATAAGGGGGTCGTCGTTGTTTGTTACTCTGTCCGTGCGGTAGTCCCAGCCTCTACCCCAGCTCCTGTGAGCCTCTCGGGGGAAGTAAATATCTGGTACGACGCATAACGCAACTTTCATTTGTCCCACCCACATTCGGAGGTATATATAAACTGGTATCGTAACGATGTACACAGAAACTGGTAGCTCTTGAGGTTTCAGAATTTATTGAGGTGCTTCTAATTCTCTTATGAGCGCTAGTAAACTCTTATCGTACGGGTAGTTTGTTGGGCTACAACCTTCATTTTTCTGGGAACGCTAGTATCGAATGGCCGAGATTTATAAGGTCACAAAATTTCGATAATTTGTACCGCACTCGTAATTTGCCGACCGATGAAAATTGCACGGTACTGTAGTATTCGCTGTCGATTCAAACGGTAATCAAAATCGTTAGGAGCGTTTTTGAGAAAAAACATGTTTTGTGCGGAATGATAACTATAGTTAGTTTTGGTACGTTTTTTTCTCAAACCCTTATTTTAGCGTTTGATAGTTATCTGCAGACCAAATATCAAGTGTTAGCCGCTTTGGTTCAGCTCAATCACGTTCTCAAAGACACATCATCTCCTTAAATGGTGTTGGTTTTAGTCAGGAGCCATCAAAACAAAGATCAGAACTAAACTCTACTGTAAAACTACTAAAACCTATTATTTGCCAAAATCTTTGAGAACTTATTCTAAAATGCCAGTGATTTGGAACTGCGCGCACTTGAAAAACCATCAAAATTTTATAGATGAAATATTGGTTTTGAGCTGGTTTCCAACAGTTCTCTTTTCTTCGTGTTGACGGTCACGCACACAAACTATTTTCTAATATTTTGTTACACTGAAAAGAGTCTGAAGCGTTAAGTTTTGATGATAGTCTTTCCCACTCGGCAGGGCGAAAGAAAGTAATAAAAACCGTTTTGCCGCGTTGGTTGTGCTGCGTCGAGTCGAGAGGGCGCGCACTGAGATCATCTCGACGGATCATCGCGCGTCCTCCGTTGAAAAACGTGTGCGAGGGAATCATTCAAATTCCCCGACTCCGCTCACGAATCCCGCTTTCCTTTCCAAACTTAACCTCGAAGTTGACTCTCCGAACAATGGCCGCCCCCTTCGAATTCGACTTGTTGAACGAGGCCGTTTTTTAAACGCAACTTCTTCATTCTTTCTCTTAAGAGTTTCCCAAATGAGCTCGGGTAGACCTAAATGTAAAGAAAGCAGGCGTTTTGAACGAAGGACAAACGAAACGAGGATGCTCCAGATTTTAGTCATGATGTCTTTTCATTCAATTGCCAAGTTTGCGGTCGTTTGGAATACATCATGTGAGGATATATTACTTCAACCCCCCCTCCCCCCGCTCAGCGGGAATCCCTACTGGATAGGCCTCAGGAAGAGCGTGTCATTTTGTGAGTTCGTGGCCTGTGAGATATGACAGAAAACGTTCCTTACTGATTGTGAGTTGAGCGCTACCAAAGATGCGATGTCAAAAGACCGATGAGGTTAGGTGAATTATAGTGTGGTGGGGACGACCTAGAAGCGTGTGTTAGGGACGCAGGACACTAATGAATTCGGGTGATCTTGGGGTTGGGTGCAACTGAGAAATAAATGGACGTAGAGAGCGTGAGTGAGGACTGTATTATACTTGGCAGAATAGCGATATCAGTTTGACTGTGAGTGTATAAACGCTAACACGAGAACTGGTTGTGAGACACTAAGTGGAGGGGGAGAGGGTCAAGTGTTACTCATACATCCAAGTAGCGGGCATTTGCAGTGAGCGCCTCCTTCTTTCGTTGTAGTTTTTTTTAAAGAAAAAAGTGAGTGATGAGATCGTTGTGCTAACTGTAGGTTGGAACCTATTTTGGTCATAATTTGTGTTTGACGTACAATGATGAGTCAGTAGAAAATTGAGTTGGTTGTGTTGTCTCTTAACTCAGCAGAGTTAGAAACGTAATGATCTGAAGAAAACAAAACAGCAATTGTCTGTCTAAAGCAAAAAATAGGAGTATTGAGGTGTACGAGATGATGGTTGAATAAGTGATGAACAGGACAAGTTAGAAAGTAGAGAATGTATCGAGAATCAGAAGTAAAGGGAATACATCGGCAATTATCAAGACTGGCTGAGCAGTCACTTGCCTCCTCCCCTTCCCGGCTTATTTATCACTTCAAGGGGTTGACCTGTACAATGTGGAAGTTAAACTGTCTAATATTGTCGTGTTTTCGCCCAAACGAATTTTCATTCTGGTTTCGTTTCAGGATTACTCTGCCATTTGGAAGACGCCTGCACTTCAAGTCCCTGCCAAGCAGGAGCCAACTGCGACACAAGCCCCATCACTGGTTCTTACACTTGCTCTTGTACTAGCGGGTACAAAGGGATCGACTGCTCTGAAGACATCGACGAATGCGAACAAGGTATGATTCCAACATGATTTACAAGTCCGCATTTCGTCATAGAAAAGCTGTTAAAATCTTTTACGATTTCAAATGTGTTCACAACATGACGTGAGCAATTTTATGTCCGCTTTGCTTTTTTCCGCCATGCATTTATTGCGTACAGACGCTTCGTCTAGTAAATTATTGGGGCTGTACAAGTTATAAACCATTTTCACCTCGTACGGATCGGATGGGGGGGCCCCCATGCAAATATCTGGTGCCACGCATCACACCACTTTCCTTAGCTCGGCGTACAATGCACGATTTTTACCGCTCAAGTTGCTAATTCAACATACTGTTCATTCGTGCCATGCCTGTTTCAACTTTACGTTATAGAACTCGGCATTCTATAAGGAAAGACTAACAGCGCCCATAGTTTCGGACTCTATTAGGCTGTTGTTACTTATCGCACGACGTTCACTGAATAGTATAGGTAATTGGTGGGACTAGAAACGTAAATTTTTTGGTAATGCTAGTCGTTGAGGTTTTGAAATTATTGCCGTAAAACTGCGAAAAAACGACGTTAGGCTGAATTCTGGAATTTCTGTAGTTGCTCCTGATTTTATTATGTGCATTATTAAACAGCCATCGTAGATAGCTGATTGGACTATAGTCCTGACTTTTTGTAGAGCATAAGTGTCATACGAGCGAGATTTAAAGATCAGAGCTCCAGTAGAATCGACTTTTGTCGAAATTTGTTATTTTATTGTGCTGCTCTCGTCAATTTCTCAGTCAAAAATCAAAATTCCTTAGAGCCGCTTTTGAGAAAAAAATTATTTTGGGTTTTGATCACCATGATAACCATAAAATACTATACTACGGAGGTCTAAGGAATGGAAAAAGACATAAACGGCACCTGATAACGATTATCTGACTTGAAATTCGTATTCTGCATACTACAAAACGTGAAAAACGAAATTTCGTGAGAGGGAGGATTTAACTTGGAAGAGAGAAGTTGAAATTGTTTCAAGAGCACCACAACACAAGGACATGGCCCGTCTGCTTCTCTTGTTGTTGACGCCAATTCCATCGCGTTATTTAACGAAGCTAGTTTTGCGGAATATCAGGTGAATGTATGATATTACCGTATATTGGCGTGCCATTTGAATTCTTCTAGGGGAAAAACTGCGCCAAAATCGATTTTCGTCGAAGTATTTGGTAATTTATCGTGCTGCTCTCGTCATTTTCTCACAGATGAAATTTCTATGGCATATTCGACTCACTAGGAGCTGTCGACGTAAAAAATGGAATTAAAATAGTTTTAGACGTTTTTGAAGAAAAATAATATTTGGTGACCGCTATAGTTAGTTTTAAGCGGATTTTGCTCATACCCTTATTTTGGCGTCCTATGTTGGCCTGATGGCCGGAAATCAACTTTGAGCTGATTTGATTCAGTCGTTTACTTTCAATCGTTTTTTTTTCAAAGCCACGCTAAATGTGATGGTGGCGCCCAAAAAAGGAGAAACGAAATAAAGATGAGTAAGGAAATGGGGAGGGGCCCAGACTACTTTACGCCGGTTCTAGGGATAGAAGGATTGGGGCACGGAAGGAAAGAAGGATAAGAGGATATTCCACGATAGAACGACCACCAGTTAAGGTACGACCCGAGCAACACGAGGGTAGTGATACCTAGGAGAACGCAAGCTGGCACACCCTGCCGACGCATCTCCTCAGCACTTTTCTTGCCAAGATACCAATGCTGCAACCCTGATGTTAGCTCCCTCCACTCCACGAGCTTCCGACTCCGCCGGACGAAGATCCGTCCTGTCGTATGTGCGCTTCTTGGCTTGCCAAATAGCGCAAGATCCTGGCTGCCAGATACTACCTGGACATCCAGGATCACTGCGGACTGGTCGGGACCAACGGCGACGATGTCAGGCTTCAGTCCTTCTCCAGAGACAACGCGGTAGTGCCTCACGATAGACGACTGTCTCTTCACTTCATGCACCAGCAACCAACTTGCAGGCCATTTTCACAGACAGTTCATTACATACACAGACAATTTTCCCAAATAGTGTTTTTCAGACTGAAACGTAAAGATGTGAAGTTCTTCTTAGAGCAAAGAAATTAAAAAAATACTACAGAAATGATTGAATTGAAACAATCTTATCATTTAAATGCTTACATTGGTGCGGCAGCACTCGTGTGTAAGAGTTCTTCTCATAACCCAAGTTTTGCAAAAACAAGTATTTTGTTGTGACGCTTAGAGGTGAATTAACAACTAATATTGACTGTGTGGTGCGCTTTGTCTAAAAGTGGTCCTCCCCTCCAGCTATACAACAGGTCCAAATATTTCATCCCCTCGTCGATTGAAATAGATTTCTGCGTGTAAAATACATAATGTTCATGATAATTTCAAATTAAAGGTTTTCTAAATATTTTCACGAATTCCCAACTGCTTTCGCCTGGCGACGCTCATATTTGCGTAAACTTTGACTTCACAGTTTAGATTTTTCCATTTCTTAATTGTGTTTCCCAACGTCTTTCCAAGTTTTGAAATTATAAGTGGCGATGCCCATGACTGTGCGTTACCGTCGCTATTGAATAACTGTGATCAGTTTGTGAGGCGTCGAAGGAGAATCAATAAGATCTGCTAACAGGACAGCGGTACAAGAGAATTGAGAATCTGCCCGTCCAACTCGTAGCTCTTCGTCTTCTTCAACCGGCAACGAGCCTTTTGTTGGAATGAAGCGACAGACTTGGGTTCCCTTAACAGTTTTGTCACGACTTTTGTCTCCTTTCTCACTCCGTCGGTTTTTCTCGGATGAGGCTGTCAACCCGCCGATCAGTCATTTCGATGACAAAGCTGACTATGACGTTCTCCGGTTTTCTCTGAAAACTCTTAGAACGCTCCTTCGTTTATAGTGTTCAAAACTGTCTTCAGTCTGAAGAGGATGGAGAAAACCAAAAGTTCCTGCAAAAACTTTGCAGGTTCCTTACTAGTTAGCTTGGTGAAAGTAAAAATAACCAAGACGAGCAGTTTGTTGTTCTTCTATTGAATGAGACTAATGCTGCACTCGCACGTCTGTTTCGTTTTTTGCTGCATTTATGTACTGAATGGACGGTCAGATCTCGAATGGTTCATCTGCGATAAAAAGCTCGGGGGCGTCACTCAGTGTCGATGGAGGGCCGACACTTTTCGTTGTTACAGCAGAGAGACAAAGTGATGATCCCCATTGAAGTCATTAGCTCCAGCAGGAATTGGCTCGTCCAATAGTTCGAATCTGGTTCCCCGAAGATATTCTCCGTCGTTGAAAGTAAAATTCGTAATTTGTTCCCTTAGATGAGATTCCCTTCTCTCTCGCTGTTCGTCCAGGACTGCCAACACACGTTTTGTGTTTCACTATTCACCCCACAATCCTTGCTCTTCACATTTCCGCACTTCGCTCAATCAACTAGTAACTGGCAAGAGTTGCTTATTGCTAGCCCACCCAAGATTCACCAAGACAAGCGTTCAAAGTGATTAGTTATTGTGTCCACGACCGCCCCATAGTTTCAAATATATGGTCACCGGTGTTTATTTTATTATAGTTTTATTTAGTTAATTCTTCCAACTTAAACTGTCCCCCAAAGTGGCACTCGTTCAGCGTCCTCTGAAACCAACCCTGTGGAGGTTTCAGGTTGTTATTGAGTCAGTCCCCCGGTTGAGAGCTGTTACCAATGCGTCAACATGCCTAGGGATCAGTACAATTTAGGCGTAGTTCTTAATCTGGTTCCCTAACTGATCTAACTATTTACTTTGGTGGACTTTGGACAAACGGTTAGAAGCTTTCCTAGCAGCCGTCAATGATGGAAGGTTTGGCTGATCTTCCAACAACAGTCACTGTTGTCGGAGCTTGAGTGAATCAACAAAATAGTTTCCATTTTTCTCGCACTAAAGGCGCAAAAACTCGTGTCTCCTGCCTTTGAGAGGAAAAAAGTGAAACCGAGCAATGAAGGAACTGGCTCATCCAGTGGTCTGGGTCAAGACGTCACATGTTGCGTCCCTTTGATGAGCATTCACATCTCGCTTGCCCGCTCATTTAGCCTGGCAAGTTTTGGTTCAGTGCAGAGGTCTACATCGAGTTCGGCAATGGGTGAGGAAAGCTTCCTTTACACTCTCCACAGGTCCATCATGCGCCCAATGGCCGAGTCAACGGGTAACTGGCTGAGGGTTTAACTTACGTAGACAATTTCTCGCTTTGTTAATTGACAACAAAGTCAACAGCTCAGTTTTTAATTGAAGGACGTTGGTCTTCATACTCCTTTCTTTCACCGTTCATTTCTTACGCCATTAGGGCCTACTTGCTCTACACTCATCTAGCTGGGATATGTCGCAAGCGTTGCTAGGTGGTTCGTACAGGATCAGGTGAGGTGGTGTTAACATCCGGGCAACAGCTCTCTACCGTGAGACTGGCTAACGACCAAATACCTGCCGTACCTCCGCAGGGGCCAGCCTCTTGCATATTAGCGAAACCGCAACTTCCATGACTGATATAACTAACCCTCGTCGAGGGTTTAGGAATAGTCATCAAATAAGTAAACAGACCTGTGGTGTAACATGATTTCCTCCAATGCTCAGTAAACCATCCGAAACTCTGGAGATGTGCTGACTCCCTCTGTTCTCCTGAAAGAGTTTCCTTGGAAACTAAGCCAACGTGTTCACTCTGTTCGTGTGCCTTGGCAAGTATACTGTAATATTCTTGCTGTACCTGATTCGGTGCCTTCGTTAGTCTATGGAGATCGACCTCCAATGAATTGTCGTAAGGTTCATGTCGGAGAATCGTGAGCCTGAGTTAGAAGTGGTATTTTCATCTTGTTTGTGCTCTGCATACCTTTGTTAGACGTAGCACATCAGTGCCTCAGGATACGTGAACTCTTTACGCCTCTTGGACCACTTTTCGGGTGCAAAGGTCGTTCCCCCTCTCGTCCGAGACCCCAACGACCTAACGTACCACGATCCAAGACCGGCTGAACCTGCACGTAAAAGCCCTGCACTCGGAGCTCGTCTCTCGCTATATTTACGAGCCCCCCCCCCCTCGTAGTCATCTGAGTTGTTTGCGAATCTGGTCGAAACGGCCATTAGCGGCAACCGTGAGCAGCAGGGTCCACCTTCGTCTCCTGCTTCTGGTTCAATACTCGAGTTACAGTCCCCCGAACGTTTATGGCAGTTCAATTAGAGTTGGAAAACGGGAATTCTTCTCGAAAACCGTCCGGGGACTCTCGAGAGCCCATTTTGTTCGGATAACAACTCACATTGGGATATAGATGAGATGGCGGAGAGGGCTTCAGGTGGAGTATGGGGGAGCGATGGGAGGAGGGTGTTGGAGACCCGAGGCAGTGAAAGCAACCTGTAATTAGCGAGGAACACTGGAAATCGCGTTCCCACGTTGCTCGCGACCTAAAGTCCCTTCGTTTCAAATAATACGTCTAGGATCGATGAATTTTCTGATCGTCGCGGTTTTAAAGGCCGTAAGAACCGGCGGCCGTAAGAACCTTGCTGAGAAGGCGGCTACCAACCGTCAACAGACAACAGTACCCGTCACAAATATTCTAAAATTATAGGAACCTTCCTGGATCATCCCCATTTTGCGACATGTTTCGGTCATTTATGCGTTTCGAGTCAAATAGCGTTCATCCTGCGGAAAATCATTTTGTCGGCATATTTCGTCCAACTGTCGCACACACAGTTCGCAATATTTTTTGATTTTTTTACTTATTTTCTTATTCTGTTACCCTTACCCCTCTTATTCTGTCAGTTCATTTCACGACATGTTTCGGTCACACTACATTCCTTCTGTTAGAAATTTTGGTTTCATTTTGTGACATTTCGACCATCCTACTACACGGAATTAGCATTAATTTTTTGACACGTTTCATACAATTTACGAAGTTTGCACGATAAGGTCGCACTTTTCGTTCATTCTGTGACGCGTGAAACTTTTCTTTTTTTCGATATCCAAACTTCTAGTTGTTTGAATAGTTAGTTATCAAGTGATGAGAACACCAAATATTTTTTCCAAAAAACTTCTCTAACCATTCAGATTCACACTTTCTTTATGAACATTTCCAAATATCACTACACTGTCATCTTCAATCGTAGGAAAATGGCGAGAGCAGCATAGCAAATTATCAAAAGTTCCGACGAAGAGCGATGTTTCTGGGGTTTCTCTTAATTAATGTCGAACTATTGTTCCCAGCAAAATCAGGGTGGCTGTCCAAAAAGTTACCTTTACGACGAAAGTTCAATAAAGGTAATTAAGTAATCGGTTACGTCCAAAGAAATTCCAGAATCCCAACACCCGCCGTTTCGCCGACTGCAATAGCTGACTGTTTTTGCCAGATCAATCCACGACAACTGACGCTATCCTTCTCGGATAGATTACGTTGACAGTATCAGTATCATAAAATACCTATGCACTGGTTACTCAATAATGGTCGTACTATGCGTAGTAGTAGTAGCATCTTAGTTTTTACGTAGAATTGTTGTAAACTGAACGAAAAGCAGATTTGATTTGTTGCTAGAGCGAAGAAAATCTCTAAATGTATGGGGGTAAGAAAGGTTGTGTGATGGGTCGTATGAGATATTTATATACCTTTTTGTGGCACTCATCGCTCTAATCCATTGTGTGGCGTAGTCGGCTCACATGTTACTATTGTGTGTCATTCTGTGACTTATTTCCTGACAACAGTTGTGTCCGTCTTTGCCTTTCTGAGAGTGGAAGAAAAACGAATTCTCTAATAAGTAAAGGTCGTCATGACGTTTTGTGTGGGCTGATTTTCATCCTCCGTTTTGAGCTCCGTTGCTAGCTGTATAATTGGAGCGTGACGCCAAGGATGGTTGCGTTTCTGCGTGAGGCATGTCGCAGCATAACGGCATAGAGATGTAAACAAGCCTGTCACACAGTGCTGAAAGAGCCTGATTGAGGTTGATAAAGTTCAGGAGATTCCCCAAAGCGGCTAAGGCATTCCCTTGCAGGCAGCCCGTTTTAAACCAAATTCCTGATTTTGTCAGTAAGCCTTAGATTGTTTCCTGCTCTTTCGCCTCCCGCTCCAAGGAAAAGTTGTGCATCCTAGAGCTAACCCCCCACCCCTTTAATTCCCCCTAAATATTTAGTTTATAATACGGTCAATTCCCTTCCTAACCGCTTAAAAGATGAAGTAAGTCTCGGCCATCGTGCCTACATGCTACACATTTTAACATGGTCTTCCAGGGGCCGGAGAATGCTCTCCCCCCCCCCCCGCTACTGCATGGTTGTTAGAATTATCCTCCACTGAAGCTAATGATTTTACCGTCGCACTCACCTTTTGTGTATTCTAAATGTTTTTCTTTGACGTTGCAGGTTCTCCGTGCGAACACGACGGCGTCTGCGTCAACACGCCAGGCTCCTTCATGTGTAACTGCACTCAAGGCTTTACCGGCCCTAGGTGCGAAACGAATGTCAACGAATGCGAATCTCACCCGTGCCAAAACGAAGGGTCTTGCCTTGACGATCCGGGGACCTTCAGATGCGTCTGTATGCCAGGTTGGTCGATTAGTATTCATATCGTGCGTTTCTTGACGAGAGTTCTATTGCATTTTGAGAGATGTTTGTCAAACTGTAGATACTAAAAAAAGACCTTGGAAAGAGTTTGGGAACTAAATTCTCCGTTTAAGAGCATTCTCAGCGGACACTCATTTATGATCATCGTAGTGTGGTTGCCACTTACTTACTTTGCATTGAGTTTCTGGACGATTATGTGGTCTAAAACGTCCTACTGCATGTATAGGTCTTCAACTGTTGTAGAGCACAGAGCAAACTGCGGATGAGAGTTGTTGGGCTGAAGACATCCACGAGATATGATAGTTCCCGGACTAACTGTCTGTAAGCAAGGGGTGAGGAATGAGATCAGGGAAAGGGGTATACAAGAAAACCCAGCAAATGCTGTCGGGCGTTGTGTTCTGCAAGGATAAGAGTATTTAAAGAAAGAAGTACATTGACAGGTACTTTCCTGTCCGAAGGTTGAACTGCACAATGATATTTCGTACGAATTTCGAGGAACAAGCCTATTTGCTAGTTGCAAAGTGCCTTGAGTTTCCCCTGCAGGAAGAGTAAGGAAATTATTGCTTTTGAATTTTCTTCAGGTTATTACAAAACCGTCAAAGGTCGAAAAAACTCAGTCTTTAAGTAACCTAAGTCATCTTCTTCTCAAAAAATTTGTTTGTTGTCAAGTTTTTTCCCGCTCGGCAGGTGAAAGGCGTTTCAGAGCGACTCCGCTCGTCTCGGAACTCGGCTCATTTCGCCTTGTGACTAGGCAACTTCACTTCACTTGCCTTCCCTGCCTGTGATGTACGACGCGATCGGTTTTCTCTCGTATTTGTGTTCCAAGCTAAAGTCAAAAGGGAGAGGTCGTCAAACGCCGGAGCTTAATTTCTTCCGCCTCGAAAATCCTTTTGGCGCCGTAATTCCCCCTCCACCCTCCACCTCATCATCTATCGTAACTTCCCGCTTGTTTACTGTTGATCACTTTCGTGTTGTGCCACATTTACGAGGAAATTAACGATGGACCGGGGGAGCGGGGTTATCGCCCCTTAATTACATTTTTTGTGCAAATGGTTCTGGACACCTTAGAAGTGAAATATAATTTTCTCCGTGGGAAAACAACCATTTTGATAACATTTACAACGCATTTTCTACTAATCGATACCTAAGTTTTGTTCTTTTCGAAGGTCTTAGTGGAAATACGATGAACGGAGGTGCGCCGACGATGCAGAAACGCTAATAAAACGGCCTTAACGTCTTTAACCTATTGGAGACTCTGGGGCATGTTAATGGGGTCCCTACAACGCAACACTATTTTGTAGATGAATTTATATGTACAAAAGTAAAACTAAAAGCCTTCGAGCTTTGTGTAAAGCAAAATCGTTAATCCCGTCTTCAAAATCTATGTTTTCGAGTACATCTCGTTCTGTGGACTTCAAACTGGTTAGTTTCTCTCGACGCAATATACTTTTCAATTAATGTTTTATTCTATTCAGTCCGGATGTGGAACGTTCCCCAGTGCAGTTAGTTACCATCACGCTGAACCCCTCCTGTGACATATTTGACTAGGCAGAGGCTGTGAATGTGGCGTACAGACTCATCAGATTTGGAGTAGCTAAGGAGTCACGTACGATTGATGGGCACCTGGAAACCCTCAGAAAGCTCGGCATGGATGAGTTCGATTGGAGCATGCAATCCAAAGTACGCCTATGGAACAGCGAAAGTCGTCGGTTTCGGCCTCCTAATGTCATCAACATCTACAGAGATGGATAGAAAATCCCTGAGGGCACGGGCTTTGGGAGGAGTGGCTGTTGGAGTCGACTCCATCAGTTTTTCAAGCAGAGATTTATGCTCATTGCTGCCCCAGCAACAACCCCGGTGATAATGCGTGAAAAAGGCTAAAGCAATAAAACTACCAACATAATGGCTAATAGTCAAGCGTCGTGTAAAGCGCTGAAGAACTATCGCACTACGTCAAAACTGGTGCAAGATGCGGCCGAACTCCTCATTAAACACGAATAGAGTTAACGAGTATTGTATTCCTGAGCATAAGGGGACCATAGGAAATGAAAGGGCGGACCTTCTGTGCCAGACTCAGTTCGTCTACTGGATCTATAGGGCGATCTCCCTTTTGTGGGACTTTTCTGTCACTAGTCAAGAGGACTGTGGGAGTATATGCCAGGAGAATGCATCAGACAGTCTAGAATGCTGCGTGAAATAAAACGGCGCCTTGTTAGGAAGGAGTAAAGGCAGACTGTGGGGCACTGCAAAATGAACAGACACAAATGAGGAGACTCCCTACCACTTCCTGGCCCAGTGTCGGGGGGGGACGACTTGAGTGAGGGGGGGGGCGATTTTTGGTCTTTGGTGTTACTTCTCTTAGGGGGACATCGAAGAAGACTCTCGCAGGACCCAGTGGACCTTTGAGACGTTTGGCTTTAGCGCTCATCTCAATTTTGGGATGATCAGAGAGCTATATCATCATCATGCTTGTAAATTTTCTTCAAACGTATATTTTCAACAAGCTATTAGTTCCCTCAATTTACTCTGTGAACAGTTTTCAAGTATTCCGTTAAATACATACGTTCTATTTATAACTTTTTTCGATAACATCTTGATATGTAAATCAAGCAAATTCTTTACGACCCCAACTCTTTAGAATTCGTAGTTTTCAAGGAAAAAAACAAAATCGAAACATTTTTTCGGATTTCCTTATACGAACTTACTGGAATGAAAGGACTCTACTCTAAATTTCTCTCTTCCATTCAGTTGGATGACAAAAATATGTTATCAAACCCACGCATCAAATCATTTTCCTCAGCCTACATTGAGCGATTTTTGTCGCTCTAGCTACTAATGCAATCTTTTTCCAACTCACTTCGTACAAACATAGTTAAACATAACTTAACGTTCTACGTACAAACTGATAGCGCTTAATGTCCCTTAATTTATTGGGCTCCCGCCACTTATCCCCCTTCATTTAATAACCAACGTATAGGTAATTACGGGATTTCCGGAGAAAAATAGTTTTTCAGCCGGTTACATAACTTTTCTTCCTATTTCGTTGTGCTAAGCTCTGTAGATATTACTTATTTTGTCTTATTTCTGGTGAAGAGTTCCGAAATTCCGTTAGTACAGATGTGATATATTCCATACTTTTACATTTTTATTCAGAGTAAGGGCTTCGTTTCTACTTTCGCTTCGTTCGCCTAACTTAAATGGCGCGAATCACAGTGATGAGTGCAATGGTAGTTGCTGTTCGAAACAGCGTACGTACTTAGTACACCATTAATTTATATTTTTGTGTATTTAAATGTATTCAAGTATGTATTTGAATGTAACCTTGCTGAAATCATAAAGCTCAAGTTTTGGGCGAGAGTAGAAAAGCTTCACGCGTGGAAAAAACTAATAGCGCGTTAGTGCACTCAGCTATTTAGGTTAAATTTATTCGAATTAAATACGTTTTTCGGTTAGGTAGGAACTAGGGTGCCCTTGTAGGAAAGTGGGGTCTGGGAACTAACGACTTGGATCAAAGTCAAATACAAATGTTGTCCTCTGCTTGAGGGAAATTAACCCCTAAATGTGTCAAACTATATGAAATTGCCCATCCTGACGGTTAATTCGAGGCAAGCTATACCCACACTTCCTTTTCGACTGCTCCTTCTTCTACTTCTTCTTCTCTGGCCAGCCTAAATAACTAAAAATAAAAACTAATTCTCCGAGCGTTAAAATTTCGTTTTTCGAATTTTCTCCGCATCAACTCTAACGATTTGTGATTGAACTCCCAGGGAACTTTCTGCTAACTAGTTCTTACGTGCGTTTCAGTAGAAAATTCCCCAGAGCCCTGCATAGGCTCGTTACCGACTTGAACCAGATAAATCAATTTCTGATAGGTTTGAGGTTCACACGTTGAATATTTCAGTCCTGACTTATCCTTCGGGGTTTTGGTCGCAGTTCCACGAAAGCGGAAATGTTATATCTGTGAACTAACTCAACGAGAGCGATGAGAAAATGTGGTTAGGGCCCTCCGAAGAGACTTATTATTCCTTTAGTTCGCACCGGAGGTGGTTTTTGGTTCCTCAGGTAGCGCGACCGATTACTACTTTACCGCCGACCCCACCACAACTACCTTTTTTACGCTCCGTTTTTCAAAAAATGAGTTCCCATAAAGTCGAACGTTTTTTTATTTTATTTTTAATTTCCCGAGCTCGAACGAAGCTGGAACAAAAGTAATTGAAAGAAGTCGTTCTCAAATTTTCAACAAAACTCGTCGTTTTAGTGGGAGACTTCAATTACGAAAATTCTTAAGTAAATTCAGGATATTTGTGCGATGAGTCCCGTGTCGTGCCCGAATTGCCCAATGATAACGTCGCTCAGTAGCAGATTTACGGTTGATAAGGTTTGTCCCGAGTTCCAGAAATAACTTTCGTTTTTGGGGTTGACTTTCAAATATGAGACGGTTTCAATATCGACTTTCGAAGACCTTCGACAGTGTGAGATTATCTTTCTTCCGGCTCATTCCAAGCTATAGATAACTTGTTTTGGGGAATTCCGAACGGGGGAAATGTTCTTGTGGTGCGCGCGGTTTTACTGATGCGGTTATTTTACGCGAACTTATGCGATCCTGACACACATCCTGGTTCTTCTAATTCCCTTGTATTGATATGAAACTCAATTCACTTACAGCCGTTTTTATCTAACGAAGGAATAACAAAACTATTCTAATCATCCTTGGAGAAAGTTGAGTTTTAAGGCTTCTCGAGTCAATACTGAATGCTGTCAGCACGTGGTCGGAGATGGGATCGAACTTAGGTTGCCAACTACGGATATTTAATCGTCTATTACTCAATTCTGATATTTCGTCAACTGATATGTCGAGATAACATCGACATTTTATGTCTTGTGCTTATTTTTAAAATCCTTACACGTATCAACCATGGAAATAAAGCAAGTTGTTGATGAACTGTTAGTATCTCCCTCTCGATTTTTAGTAAACGGTTATGTGAGTTGTGAGTGCGCGTAAATGATTACAATTACTCATATAAGTATAATGAAGTTTGGTCCTGGTTGAGTGTTTAGGCTACGAAATGGGAAGGGAAGGGGAGGAATCTTCTCGCCTTGCGCAGTGTGTGCATGTAAATAACAACAATGTGTATGCGTTGGTTGGAATGAATGGTCGTTTGAAAATTGAAAGAGAGTGGCCTCAGCTAGTCACGGAATGGCGTAGCGAGGATTAGGCTGAGGCTCGTCGAATTGAATTTTTATGTTGTTTCTGCGTTCTTTTGATTTCATCGTTTGTAGATTTTTGTTATGAGTTTATTTGCATATCTGTTAATTTTGCTGGAGCCGTCTTATTAGGACTTTCCTCACTGAAAAGCTCTGAGCTTCTGGGGCTGACTGGGGGGTTTTCGCCCTCCCATCCAGCTTGTGTGAAAGATGTGCGAAAAGTAAATCGAGGGTTATTTTCAGTGTTTTCTTCTTTCCATTAACTTACAGCGTGTTGACAGAAGACATGAGGTTGGGAATGCGCATATAATGGAATGGGAAGAGTAAATGCGCCAATAATACATTATGGTTGATGATGCACGGCTGATGACTTGCTGAGTAGTGGATGGAAGCTTGGGTGACCTCTGCTGAGGCTTACTGGGGTCCTTACAAACCTCTGGGAAGGCAGAAAGTCCAAACTGTCTTGATCTGGGATGAGGAAAAGTCGTAAGTGCCGTCGAAAGATGGGGCCAGCGACCATTCTGTCTGGTACCAAGGGAATGCACAGCCCGCAACCTGGCGTTCCTGTATTATGGGTTAGGGCCACAATACAATACCCTCCGCATAAGGTAAGTAGAATGGACCAATCCACTTCCTACCCTGGGCAAGGCCTGAAAAAGCTGGAAAATACGCTCGCCTGCCCTGCGGACATCGTGATGGTTGTTGGTTCGCCCATCCCAATTTATTTTTATCCTAAGGGGTCTGAGGGAAGTGGGGGCCACCAGGTCGGTACTCCCTCAAACGTCCCCAACAACAGGATCGTAACTGTCAACACAAATCGTAGAGGATAATTGTGAAAATGGTGTCCGGGGGGGATGGCCCTAATTTCCCCACGTGGCTAAATCTCTCTCTTTGAAGCCATTGCTTCAACTAACAGTTTAATAGCAACACACTAATGAGCATAGATCAGAGACTGACTAACTCACTGGACGCAGCACGAGGAAGCATCTTGAGTGAGATCCTCCGAGGCTCTGCAGAGTTCCAGAGCCCCTTCTAAAAGTGGAACTCCTCGCAATAACCCCACAGGTGCGAACAAGGATGTGGAAGTATGTACAAGGCCTGTGATCCGTAACTGCATTTCTGGTGTGTGCAGCCTCCGCACGATCAGTTCTCAAGACCGAGGTCCTTGATAGGAAAAATACTTCACCTGACTGGGCTGTGATTAATGAGGCCGGAGCGACCTGCGACGTTACGGCTTTTGAAGCTCCTAGGCGCAGCTTCGACTTTTTCGGTTACGAAACGAATCGTGTGACTGAAACAACCTCTCAAAGCCCTTTCGGACTCTTCTCATTTAACATTCGCGGCGCGCTCTCAATTAGCTCTAACGAAGCTGCAACTTCATATTCAATGGAAATTCTCATTTAGACGAAATTGATGAGCTGAAAACTGGAGTTTGAGGTCAACTAAAAGGGTCGAGGGACGACTGACTTGAGACGTTAATCGATTTTAATGAGAGGGCTTTTTATTTGCCTCGTGCTGAGGAAACAAGTGACGCGCCGACCAGAGAATTGCGATGGTGGGGGACAATTTTATTAGAAAACAACTCGTTAATCTTTTGTCCGGCCTCGTTTGTTGAGACGGTTCCCAAGAGACAAGAGACAACTCGGCATTTCCTCTTCAATATGAAGAGCCCCTACTATTCCAAGAGACTCTGACCGTCCAACTAAATGCGTTCTATCTCGAGAATTGGCGTTAGGGCATTGGTACGCGAACTATCGTTCATCAACACTGTTCCTCGAATCGATATTCCGATGTGTCGCTGATAATTCAGTGGTTTTTGCCTATTATTACAAATGCTCTACATCGAGATACCAGTGCTTAACGCCTCGGAATTTATTGCGCTCCTCCTCACTACCCTTATTGAATGACCATCCTTAGTGCTCCCAATTATCTCATAACTTTCATCGTACATAGAATAGATCTGAACGCTCGCCTGTAGCTTCGTATGGGCGGGATTTATGAGAAACACCTACTAAAATCGACTTTTGTCGAAATGTTTGATGATTTATCATTTTGCTCCGGAGTTATTTGTTTGTGGCCGTCGACAACCAAGAATAAAGAAGCAGTTAGAATTCAGAAAATCGCGAGGTTAATTTAATTTGCTACATAAAAATAGTGCAGATCGTTTCAAACTTCTGAACGGAAGTTCGTTGCATTTATGAGAACGTCACAATGTGGTAATTATCAACAATTAGTAGAGTTTTGTGCAGAGCTTGTTAGCGTTTTTGACGACTTATCATAAGGCTTTTAAAAAGTGAAGTTCGGTGGACAATGCCAAAAGCATTGGAGCATAACTGAGCCTGAATGGGTTGTAATAAGAATTAGCGCAGTAGTGAGATTATTGAGCTGCCCGTAGTATACAAGATAACAACCTGGTGGTGTTGTATGACCAGAGAAAATACTGTTCTACTATTTGCAGGAGAAGAGATGTTCTTAAGATGCCAGAGTGTTGGGCTGCGATTATTTGAAGACTCGTCGGTACAGTTTGACTTTGCATCACACACCTCTGCCGTATTAAAAAAAAAAACAACAAAAAACTGTATTCTCAAACACCTCCCTTGTAAATTGTCGACTTCTCAGACACGTAAAAAGAGAACGAAAAATATACGTATTCCAGGAGATAGTCATCTGAGCCGTAGAAGTGGGAAGGTTTGTGCCTGGGCCGTTAAGCGCAGGGACAAAGATGAGCCGGAGCGAAAAATCCCCCCTCCGGACCCCGGGGAGATTACAATATGGAGTTGGAAGGAATACTAATGGGGCTCTGGACTGACCTGAGCGGAGGGAAGTCTCCTCCTGACATTCCAAACAGTCCCCCAAGTCCACCGTCTGCCCTCCCAACTTATGGCCCGATCCCGACTTTTATGGCCGTCGAGCAAAATAAAGAAGGAACCTAACACAGAAAAGTTGGAAAGTTGGGCCGTTGGATATTGGAACTTGGGATGTAACTTGACGCCTACAGACGCCTCGCTATTCGAACTTGCGTGGGTCACTAATGTTGACTTCATTTGCTTACAGTTTCAAGGTGTCCAAAACGCAAAACAAGAAACAATAATTTTGAGTTGAATTTTTTCAGCATGTTTCCTCGATTTTTCTATTGCAGTCGTGCCAAAAATACAAATCGCGAAGTTTCGATACGTTTCATTGTACTCTCTTACGAATGGGTTTCAACTGTTTTAATGTTTATATTCAAGTACACTAATGAAGCAGGGAAACAAAAAATAGACGAAGGAAAACAACGTTTGACACTTGTTTAGTGCGTTCGTTTTTTGTTCCTTTTTTTACTTTCCTTGGCTCTAAGGAGAAGGAAGGAAAGTTATGTAAGCTGTCAAAATTCCATTTTTTTAAAGGTTACTTCGGACTTTTCCGATCCAGTTGTTGTGTGGACGGCTCTAATTGAGCCAAAATGGAGCTGTGCTCAACCCAAAGGTAGTTCCTGAGGTCAAGCTGCTCGGACTGCTGGGTTTTTCACGAGTTATCTGACTTACAGTGGCTGTCAATCAAAGTCTTGCTTCCAATATTCCCAGCTTCGTCGAACACAAGGATTAGTATGTCCAGGGCTCACGAGTTTCCCAAATTTGAGCGTTAGCTGGGTTTTCGTGCGTCTCCCATTCCTTATGCCGCTCTATAGATCACTATCATCTCTTGTGCCTGTCTTCAACCTTCTGCCTTCCCTCATACCAGTTTTTTCTATCTTTCCATCTTTAGACTCGCATTCGTTCTCTTTCTTGGAGTTTCAAAATTTCTCTCTGAATGAAATCAGAAACATTTTAGTGCATTTTTGAAAACATTGAGGAGTGTTTAAGGAATCATTTCTCATGACTTCTTTGGTGTCCTTTCACGAGACAAACTAACAAGTCCACATTTCTACGTCTTTCCACCATGTTCCTGTTCCAAACGGTAACTGAGGTGTGACAAACTTTCAAGGTTCACACGTTCGGACCCATATCCATTTCAAACTTTCGGGTGTCAGGCTTGTACAGATGACTCCAAGCCGCACGTTGTCGGCTCTAGTGTGCGCCGATTTAAGCTTGAGATGTCAGTTGACAAAGACCTCTCAACCCCTGCAAGCTGTCGGGTTTCATAGGATGCCATTTTGGGCTGGTGTATGCACGCACTACTCTAAGTGGTAGTTTTTCCAAGAGCAAAGGAGATGGAGAGTAGGAGGGACAGCCCTCTTATCCCTAGCCTATCTCTGATTATTATTCCTTCGTCGAACAGGATCAAGTCAGTCGAGGCGGAAGATGCGTCTAAAGAAGCGGAGAGGAGCAATTACCAGGGCTCAGGTTCATGGAGTTCGAGAGGCGGAGATCGTTCCAACCAGGTCGCCGCTGACTGTCCGCCTGATTGACGCAATGACTGTTTACCCCGTGCCAATCACTCGTCAATTAAGATTCCTCTCCCTTCCCTCTCGTCCTTGTCGCCGACTGATAGGGCATTGTGCTCCCCTCCCCGGTAATGAGCCTCAACCTCAACCTCCCGGTGGCATTAAATTATTGACTATTACGCCTCACTTCGTCCTTAGCTTGGGGCACTGAAGCGGTTGAGAGGAAGAAACACGAACTCGGTGATTGGAAGGAAAACTCGTCGAAAGGACTTGGCAGCCCAAGAAACCGGCTCTCGTCTCGACCAATTGTCAAATTAATCCCAATTAATGCGGAATCCTGAAGTCGGCTACTGACGAATTCAGATTATGAGATTAGCAATCGAAACGGCAGCTAATGGTCGGGTAGGGAGTTCCTCTGCGAGAACTTGAAACGGGGAGTTTTGAATGTGCGTGGAGCAATTTTTGCGCTGATCGTCGAATTCTTAATTGCGTCAATTTGGACGTCGAGGACGTGTTATCACAGAAAATACGGTTTGGTGCACCTGTTAATTCCTATGTGGAAGAAGGTGTGAGCCAGAAGAATGAGAATGGTTATAATAAAAGGACCAGGCCAAGGTCTGGGTGCCAACATGAGGATATTTCGTGTCACAATAAAATCCGTTTGCTAAGGTTCATTTTTGCAAGGGCTGTTGTTATATATTTGCACCAGTCATCCGTCATATTATCAATTTTTCAGTGCATCTAGTAACGGAGTAAGGATTACATTCATCTCTTCAATCCTTATCCTTGAAATAAGTCCTGTTCAAATGGACGCGGTGGACAACCAAACCCAGGCAATTTACCGATGAAATCTGTACTTCAAGCAAACGCCAAAAAGCGGATCCTTTCAAAAACCTTAAAAGAGGGGAAAAACAAATGGCTCGGACGAATGAATGAGGACGTGTGAGAAATTTCATCCGTCGGAGCTGGCGATTTCACGGCTCTTTGCCTGGCAGCCAACTGAGGAGAGCGAGGATTTGACTAACTAACTTGACTGTTTAACGGCAGGAGAAACAAGAGAGGGGCCCCTCTCTCACGAGATCGCAACGGTTGCCCGGCTGCGAAAACGGTAATGTTTAGTCAGCTCGTCGGCCCGTGACCGCCTACACTCCTCGCTCTAATCGCGTTAGCGATGCCTTCGACGCCTAGCCGTCCAAACGATCGTTGGAAATGATCTAACGGGACGTAATTATGTGTTCGTTTATTTATTTATTTGGCGAGTGGGTGTGTTTCAATTAGAACGGACGTCATCCCTTGGGACGAGTCTCAAATGGCTTGTGGAGTCTTTCGATTTCCGACACGATGTCGCTCAGAGATTCCATAATGCGACTCAACAGATGACAGAAGTGAATCTTTACTACTGATAAAAAAAAGATTGGACAAAGTCCGCTCGTTGAAGTGTCGGTGTTGTGCGAGAGCGCGTCTGGATATAATGGTCAAAAACAGTCGCCCACGGTTCAACACTACCATTGTTGATTGACAATTGCTACTGAAGTATTTGTTAAATCGATGAATTGAAGTTGAATGAACTCAAGGTATTGAGACTGGGAGTGAAACACTGTGGGCACTTCGACCCTTGACTTCATCTTCTGGTCGCTATCTCACAAGTTTATGGGATCTGTGAGGCTGCAGAGCTAAAGCTACCGTCTTAAATAGTTTTGTTTTTTGGGACATAGGAGGGAGGGTCTGCTCCTAGTGGCGCCGTGAATTTACTCCTGCGTATTGAGAACCGTTTAGGACATTGCATCAGGACTCTGCGATGGCAGCTCTTCTTTCTTGCCGTCTTCACCCTCACGAGAATCTTGCAGCGTGCCCCATTCCCGTACATTCTTCCATACTACCCCGCAGTTTGGTTGGTTTAGTACTTCATGCTTCTGCGGATCAGCAAACTCCGTTCTCTTCTATATGGGGGAGTGTGATTAAACCGAGTATATCCTCCACTGTGCGCCACCAGCCTCCAAAAGACCGCACCTTTGACTCTAAAATATAGCATCATCCACCTTTGCCCTGCAGTGCAGACAGTTTCGGCGTGCAGCTTTACGAATTCGGTGCTGGTACACCCTAAATGCTCCATGTCACGCGAGGAACTGAGTTAGGTAGAAATCCACCACACTGTGGTGCCACCCGAGCCATGGACCAAGTGCTAGAATCAGCTGCCTGTTCCACTACCCCTTCTGGGGTGTGTCCCACTCTTCTTACCACCTTCGAAGGGTCACTCTAGCTGCCCTCTTTCCACTCAGCTGTCAGAAGATGGATACACCCAGGATAACACCCACTACCACCAACACTACCTGAAAATGCAGATGGTGCATCTCCTCTGTGGTAAGAGACGCTTACTGTATCACCTACACCTTTGCTCTATATAGGAGGATGGAGTGTACAACACCCATAAGCATCCGCCTTTTACTTGCCTGCAGCCCTTTCGTGTTGGCCATTAGACCGTCTAAATAGTGGGCAGTGTATGGGTGGGGGCAATAGTCAAAGGTGAAATCGCGTCACACGAGGGTTGCTATTTTCGGAGGTTGGACAATACGATACCAAGCTAGATGGAGCTAACCAACCCTCTGTTACGTGAATTCCCCTTCTGCAAGTACTGTTTCCTCATACGCATAGCTGTTTCTACAAATTCATTGACTGCAATTCACCACCATTTCATTTACCAGCATTTTTCAATGTTTTTGGCCATCAATCCAAAACTGTAAATACGACCAATGCACTAATGCTATTCGACGTTCAGCTGAAACTATTCGCAATGAGCGAAATTTATGTAGCTTAATTTACTCGCGAAAATTAGGAAGATGTTGTGTTTATGTTCCAACACGAAGCGGTCCGTGGTACCCAACGTGATGAATAAAAATGTCCACTCACCTCGTGAACACAATTCAATTGCTGATAGTTATTTTATATGATTTGTGTGAATTTGATGTTGCATGTGAATATTAGCGAGGTTAAATAAATTTGATGTCACGATGCGTTGTCTCCCAGAGGCCGATCTAACGCAACAATAGGCGCGAAGCAAGACGCACGATCGTGCGCGATGAAGCGGAAAAGAACGTCTTTAAAGTTCTTTTACCCGCTTCGGACCTTTTAATTGCGTCGAACGAAGCGGAGGACCATAAAACTCTAGAGAACGGGTTCGATTTCGCAATCAATTAAAGCGAACGGTTCAATTCGAACAGTTTTCTGCACGAAAAAGGTTTCGAGCCGAAGATGGAGAAGGTAACTTGGTTGAAATATTGCGGAACGTTCAATATCCCAAAGGCATTAGGGCCCTGAGTGGGAACATGAGCATCCACGAGCGGAGCTGGGCCGGAAAGGTTTCGCTGCTCTTCTACCAAGCGTCTTGATATTGGAAACTGGGGGTGGTGTACAGACTTGCTACTCACCATTCCCCGTGATGCGAAGCTAATAGCCCCTAATATCCGTTGGCAGTGAATGATAGTTTCATCAAAACCCAACAAAAGGAAATTACTGCTTTCGTTTTGTTTTCAAACTTCTTCTATAAAATGTAAAAGGTACCTGTGAGTGTGTGTTTTTCAATTTCAGCTTAAGGCTTATCAGATTTTGGAACGGTTTTTGTGACGTGACATAGGGTGTGCTCAAATCTGAGGTCCTTCCATTGAGACCGTGGTTTTTCTTTCTTACTCAATTGTTCGGTTTCTACCATTCACACTTTTCTACTTCCAATGCTGTGCAACCACGAGAAATTTATTTATCTGAAGCCACTTTTAGGAAAGGGGAAAGCGAGTGAAGGAATATCGGCAGCCAAATTTCGAAATTGCGCATAAGTGGAATTGCTTTCGTGGGTATATGTGCTTTTCAGCTGGGTGAGCTTTCAGGTTATTTTCTGTCATGTTTACTGGACGTAATGGAATGGTGCGTAAGAAGGTGAAAGAAGAGTACTCCGGGGGGTAGGGATGGAGGTGGAGGTTTATGTTCATAGGCTGTGAGGCATGGGGTGGAGATCCGCGCCAATGGACTTGAATAAGATGAACAATTATTTGATCAATGATAGGAGTGGAAGAGGGTTGTACTGATGAATAGAAATATGCCGGTTAGTTAACTGTTCACTAGGCTGATTGGCCGTAAGGGGGTAGCTAAAGTAAGGGGTGTATACGGGGCAAACCGGCCCTTTGTAGAGACCACCAAGAACCCCACTTGATCAAGGAGGTTGGTAAGTGGGAGGAGAAGTACTGGGCTGCCTATTGGCAGGATGTGCCTGGCCAAAGGCACTCAAAGCTGTTTATCAGACTCTCCAGGGAGCGAATGAGAGAGGTCCTCAGACTGGAGAGAGATATACAGATATTATGTGGCCTGTTAACAGGTAACTGTCCACTAAGGTACCACCTGGCCAGGATTGGTAAGTCAGAGGTACAGAACTGAAGGTATCGAAAAAAGGAATTGGTTGACTGGGGTAGTTTGGAGTTTCTTGCAGCTTTGAGAACAGCCAGGTCAGACAGCTTGAGCTAGTCCAATCAAGTGGAGGACAGTGCACTGTACTGTTGTACCTATTCGACTTGAGCCAGCCAAATACAGACTAATGATGGAAAATTGCGTCCTTCTGCAAAGCAAGCCTGCAGATGTATATTTACTTGCCCGACTGCTTCAATGTGGAATTTAACTGTCTGTGGAAGTTCATAATAGGATCCCTGTGCAATGATGACCGAGAGTATCTCAGTTTGGATCTGCTGAAACAGGTCTTAGGGCAATTTCATCCCTTTTCAACTAAGCAAGCTCAAATAGGGCATGGAGTTCTTATGGCAATGCGGTGGAAGGGTGGCAGATTCAGGCGAAGATTAGTGGAATTGGGTATCAGAAGCCACAACTGATGAGAGCTGGTGCCCTATTCCGATGTTGTGGAACTCACTCTCTGCTGAACCTGGTTGGATCGATAAGTCTTTATTGCCGTAACACTACGGCACACCAGGAACCTAATTAGGCTAGTGAACGCCATTATAGGGTGTACAGGTTCTTGCTGTATCAATTTGGTCTACTGCAACTGTTCACATTCACAGAGAAGACCCTCTTGCCCTGTTTCACCCTTAGGGACACGGTGATTTGTACCCAATTTGACTGTGGGGTCTTTATTCATTGCTCCCATTTTTGGGCATAGTGGTTCTCTCCATGCACTCATCAGGGGTTTCTAAGGAGGGCAAGTAAGAGGAAGACGAAAAGGACATCAAAGAGAGCCGTCTCGGGAAAACAACGAAGTCGTTACTATGGAAATCAGCAAAATTTGTCGTCTTTGAAACGATAGTTAAAATGCAGGCCAGGACGGTGTAAAGAGGTCTTTTGCCTACGTAACTACGCACGACGACGGTAATGAACTAACTGTATTTGGTATTCACTCCTTCCTTCAACCCCTCGCGCCACGATTTGTGCTCACTTTTTCCGAAGATCTCAAAGGGGCCTGGAGAACCCCCTCCTGCCCCTTACAGCTACCATTGTGGAAGAAACTCTTTATGCTAATCGAGAGGCTCCGTATAAATCCGCGCACGAAACATGGCGTGGAGCAGTTAGGGGTAAAATGATACATGTAAATGAGGCCGAGGGGTCTTGAGCAAACCGAGGGAATATGGGAGGGAGAATGAACGACCGCTAGTGCCAGACACAGTCCTGCAGCAGTCCGCGCTCTTATCAAAAATTCTTTTCCTACCTGAAAATAATTTGCCACACCCTTCCCGTATTTGAAGATTCACCTTTTTTTCGCCACTTATTAGCGCATTTCTGCTGAAAATAAAGTTACTGCAACCAGACAACAAAGGATGAACGTGATGCTTCGCAAAATTTCCCTTCGGACCTCCATTATTTGATCCAAATGTACAGGCTTAACAAATTTATTTGAATTTGCTCCCGAAGGACGCCGAAAAAAGACGAAGAAGCTCTCTATAGTCAACAAGTTGTGATTGTGGCTGTTGACGCTTTCTAGCTCTTAATTGCCGAGCCCAGCATCAAGCATCCAATCAATTCTCTGCAGAGCTTCTTCCCAATTATGCCTGGGACTCCACGAATTCACGAAGATACTCGTACTCTTCCATGTATTACAAATATTCAAAGGTCTCAGATGTACTTCATTTCGGCCAACGCCCTTTGAAAGATTTGCACTGTTAACCACTCTACCACCTTACGGGCACCTGGTAGGTTCGTACTGGGCACATAAGAGTAAATTGGCGTGATACTATGAGAAACGTTCTGTACATTCTGTTTGAGAACTATTGTACGTATTATTGTGGCGTGCGAATGTTTCCTGATTAGGAGTACGAAGTATGTCTCGTCGGGAGTGATTATTCATGTTGCTATACTAGAATTTTGTACGAGAATAATTATTTCTGTTGCTCCACGAGAAGCCATCGCTTAAGAGTCACTACAGATGAGAGGTGACGTTTCAGCCAACACCTCCAGTCCCGCCAAAGCACTATCGCATGATTTGCTGCCACTTATGGTGTGTTTTCGTGACACTACCCTCATGTATGATTGGCTACTGCCTTGTTGTTTGAGGTAGCAAACTCACAGTCAATATCTGGAGAGTATTGGTCCTGGACTGAGAGCAGCACTCCTGAGGACCACTGTAGCACTCGAAGAAATCACCGGCCAATCACCGGTTGACTTGGAGAGTGAAAAGGGTGGCTTCCCCCGCTCTGGGTCGTGTATAACTCTGCACTGAACGAAAACTTGCTGTGCTAGATAAATGGGCATTACATAAACGTCAAGCGAGACGGGAATCCTCATCAAAGCGACGTGACCGTATGAGTGTTTTCCTAATATCTGTGCACGCCTTAGGAGTGGGTTGAGCCAGACCACTGGATGATCCAGTTCCTTACGGGACACGGTGACTTCAACGTGGGCTCCACTTCTTTTCTCTCAAAGACTCGCCATTCCGCACGTTCTGGGACTCCAGTGCACGAGAACAAGAAACCAGGTGCTGCTCCAGGTGGAAACCTCGATTTAAAAAGTCCTCCCAGGGCCATTCCTCCGCGTGTTGACACATGAGCAACAGCTCTTTACTGGGAGACAGCCTAAATGACAACCTGCCCTACATCCACATGTGTGAGTTCAGTGAATGTAGAGCGAGTGCACTAGTGAAACTGCAACCTTCATGGCTTGTGACAAGATTAACTTATGATCGTTAGGGAACAATAATTTTGATAAGGAAACACACCTCTTGCTATATACTTGAAAGGAAGAGTAGTTTTGGGTACTTTTTTTCGTATATTTTTACGTGCGTTGGTCGAAATGAAACATTATTTTTAAAAACTAATTCGTTAGTGAGTTAATTGTTGAAGGCGTCCTTACTCTTGATCAAATTGCAGACAGTTTTACTTAGGGAATGTTCCTTCACAACCTTATAAAATGTATGTTGGGTCAGTAGGAGGGAAGTCTGAGTCAACGAATGAAAGTGTGAACTGTATTACGACACTGGTTAATCGATAGAAACACGATAGTCAGAGATAGCGCGTCACAGGAGGTCTCTAAATAAGTGAAATGGTGATATCCAAGTTGAGAGCTGAGAGCGAGTGTGTTACTGTCCGATTTCTAAGGCTGAGTGCCATGAGGAAGTGAGAGGTAATGAGAGGAGAGGAAAAACCAAACCATACGCGGAACAATTCATTCCCGGATCAGGCCAGAAAATTAAAAGAAAGAGAATGATTGACCAGGGTAGTTAGGAGTTTCTGAGCAACTGGCTTGAGTTGAGCTACTCTTTTCGTACTATTGAGGCGGAATGTTGAATAAATGCACCCAGCTTGTGTCAAATAGGTTGTAAGTCAGCTTTTGTACATCTCTACATGTGTTTCTTCTTCTTCTCCTTAACTAGTGATGCTCACGCTGGTTGTTAGTTATTGCGTGATACTAAATACTTGGTGATTTGCCTGATTTATTCCTTTTAGCTCGGAGAACTCGTCAGTAATTACTTTGCAACTTCGTATCATTCCCCCGTTCTGAGGCAGTTGGTAGATAAATGTGGATGAGCAGTTGGCTGGGTGGTGATGAAAGCTTGAGGAGTGGGCGCAAATAAAATTAGGCGCACAGTACGGCGTAGGTGCTTTATCCACAAAAACCCGTTCATACCCGTCAACGGTGTTTTCTGCTAACAGTTTTAGAAACTACAAAATCACGGGTTTCAGTGTCAACACAATCGCGACATTACAGCAAATACACAACAGCATTCTTCTTTTTTGTTGTATTGGCGTGTATTTGTGGAAATCCCATTAAATTAACCTAACGTTTTGCCTCATTTCAGGTTTTACGGGAACTCAATGTGAAGTGGACATCGACGAATGTCAGGTCAACCCTTGTCTCAACGGTGGCACTTGCAACGACCTCATCAACGGCTTCCGGTGCGCCTGCCCCATCGGGTTCACAGGAACTCGCTGCCAAACGAACATCGACGACTGCGTCAGTAGCCCATGCCGAAATGGAGGGAAATGTCGAGATTCAATCGCTGGCTATACTTGCGATTGTCCTCCAGGATTTACAGGTACGCTTTCACAAGTTGAAATATTGATGAATTTATTAAGCGTGTTGTTGTGGGGTTCTCAAGTCGCTTTCTTTGAGTATCACTTCAATCCGCCAGACTTGTAAACTTCACCTTGAGTTTGCTGTGTTTGGAATTGGTACCTGATCGATGAGGTTGTCCTGTATTGACATCCCTTGTGTATTTCAGGACTCAATTGCGAGACGAACATCAACGACTGCCAGTCATCACCATGCTACCGTGGGGAGTGCATTGATGGCGAGAATTCCTTCACGTGTGCTTGCCAACCAGGTTTTACTGGTTACTTGTGCCAAAGCCAGCTGGACGAATGCGCCTCGTCTCCTTGCCAGTATGGTGGTCTGTGCGAGGATTTAGTTAATGGATATCAATGTCGCTGTCGTCCTGGCACGTCTGGCCTCAACTGCGAAATCAACGTGAACGAATGTTACAGTAACCCGTGTCGCAACGGTGCAAAGTGCGTCGATGGAATTAACAGGTTAGTTAACTCGTAACCAACGTCAACTATGGGTTGCAAGCATATGGCTAGTCCATCAATTTTCAAATCTTCTAATGAAACTGTATATTTCCAGGTATACGTGCGAGTGCCTGCCTGGCTACACAGGGATCCACTGTGAAACGAACATCAACGAATGCGCCTCAAACCCGTGTGCCAATGGGGGCATATGCATAGACCTGGTTAATGGGTTCAAGTGTGAGTGCCCTCGAGGGTATTACGACGCCCGATGCTTGAGTGACGTCGATGAATGCGCTAGCAACCCTTGTCTCAATGGAGGAACCTGTGAAGACGGATTGAACCAATTCATTTGCCATTGTAGGCCTGGTTATGGAGGGAAAAGATGCGAATTTGACATTGACGAATGCGCTTCAAACCCTTGTCAGCACGGCGGAGTCTGTCAGGATCATCTTAGCTACTACACGTGTCAATGTTTGGCAGGTTACTCAGGTTTCAATTGTGAAACCAACATCGATGACTGCGCAGGGAATCCTTGCCGACATGGTGGCTCTTGCATTGACCTAGTCAATGGCTACAAGTGTGTTTGTCAACTCCCATACACAGGCTCTGAATGTCAAGATAAATTGGACCCGTGTACTCCAAACATGTATGTTCACTATATTCAGTACATAATTGTTGTATATTTATGTTCAGCGCAACATCTTAATTCCAATTATTGATTTCAGGTGTCAACACAATGCCAAATGCTCACCTTCTCCCAACTACCTCAACTTTGCTTGCCAGTGCTCGCCTGGCTACACTGGACGGCTCTGTCACGAAGATGTTGATGAGTGCTTGCTCTCATCTCCCTGCAGGAATGGTGCTACTTGCCGAAATACGAATGGTTCCTATCATTGTGTCTGTGCGAAAGGCTACGAAGGAGTCGATTGTCTCACCAATACGGATGACTGCGCTTCATGTAAGTGTCATCTCTTTGCGCTGAGTAGAAAGGCCTAATATGCTTTACAATTAGACTTTGCCATGTCCTATGTGCCATTTGAAGAGGTTCCAGATATCTAATCCAGATACCTGATCTCAAGTTCTTCATCGCAGTCTCGTCCAGGCTGTAGCGAATGACTTGTGTCAGTGGTGCTGGATAATAGTCTTCTTTGAACCCAGCCAAGCATCTGAAGATTTTCTCCCATCCATGCAATATACTGCCTTTCAGTGTGTCTATGGAAATGTTTATAGAAGGGGTAATAGATGAGTATTTCGCCTTATCTGCCTCCACTGATCAGACTTTACTGCCTGGGACTTCACAGATCTATTTGCCGTGTAAGGTTTTACCAATTCTGGAATTTTGGGCAGTCTTCACTACAAACTGCAGCGTCATGATATTGACAGTTTTATGAGGAATGTTTTAGTTCTTTTCTCTAGAAGATAGGGATGTATCGTGACGACTACGACGTTCTGATGGCAGTCTTCGTTCTCTGGCCTTCTTCTGCCAGGTGCCCAGCGGTCACATTGACTCTCCTGCTCTTTTCAGTTGGGTTCTTGGTCCCATGCCGTCTGGTTAGGTATTACTTCCCAGAGAAGCCAAAGGAAATGTCCACGGGCAACCACTTCGACTTTGATGTTGAACTGCGTGTTGTTCTTAATGTTGACACTGTTGTCAGTTATTATTGATATGTAAATGTGATTGTACAGTGTGTTCTTAAATAAGTAGCTGGTTACATTAATGGCTCTGTAGAATAGTTAGAGATATATAATGTTTATGACTACGTTGTCGTACCTAACGCCATTCTTTCTTGGGTTTCTAGTCCCTTGTCAAAATGGGGGTACCTGTCTGGATGGCATCGGAGATTACACGTGCCTCTGCGTTGATGGTTTTGGAGGAAAGCATTGTGAAGAAGACATCGACGAATGCCTGTCTCGCCCCTGTCAAAACGGCGCCACCTGTACTCAGTACGTTGACTCGTACACTTGTACTTGCCAACTGGGATTTTCAGGCATCAACTGCCAGACCAACGATCAAGACTGCACCGATTCCTCCTGCATGAACGGAGGCACCTGCGTAGATGGCATCAATTCATACACTTGCATCTGCAAGCCAGGGTTTGTTCTCCTCAATTGTTCTCTGTTGTTGCGCTTATTGTTGATTGATTCGTCGCATAACTCAGATTGATCTGTATTGCAGATACACTGGCTCGAACTGCCAAACAAGAATCAACAAATGTGACTCCAACCCTTGCGCTAACGGAGCCACCTGTATTGACCACATGCACTATTACACTTGCCACTGCCCCTATGGATTTGAAGGCAAACGTTGCGACCAATTCGTTGATTGGTGTGAGACCCACCCCTGCGAAAATGGCGCCCAGTGTCGGCAGAAGGAAAACACCTATCACTGTGTATGTGCTCCGGGATGGACTGGAAAAGTCTGCGACGTCCAAATGGTATCGTGCAAAGATGCCAGTATCAAAAAAGGTAGGTGGTTCGTTGTATTACTCACCTTGTAATTACTTGCACTCGTTATCAGTTATACACGAGTTGTGGTGCCCACACACTCACTATGGTAGGAAATATAGGATTGTGTGACACTTGTGATAAGCCGTCTCAGTGCATTGATCTTTCCAACATTGTGGAAGCCCGAAGTTCTTTTCAGTTGTCACCTCAGCTGCAGGAAGTAGATTGGTTTCTCAAAAAAAAGTGAATACGTGCCCTACTCAGGTAAAACTTGGGTTGTTTCGCTCCACCTGACGCAAACCTCATTGTGATATTCCTCATTCTCCTTTGTTCTTTCAACCTGTATGCCCACAACCCTCATGCCATTCTGCCCAACCCGCTCTAATTTCAGATGCAGTGCCTTCAGTCCTGCACACCAGCTTTTGTCAAGAACACATGAGAAAATGGTTTACTTCCGCGTCATTGCGGTGCATTGCAATAAGTGGGGGAATGAGTTTTCTGGTGAAGGGAGGAGCCATTGAGGACAAAAATGCATTCTTCTGAAGAATGAAACCTCCTGATTGGCCTGAAACCCCCCTCCCTCTTAGTAAAAAAAAACCTATTATTTCTCTTCAGATTGAGATTGAGAATCTGTGTGTTCTACACCCATTTTAATGTACAGGTTGTTGCTTTGCTTTGTGGTGACTGCATATCGCTGTATGTTACACTTCTGGAAGCCAGATACTCGTGATGCTTGTGCTTAACTGGATCTGTCCAATTTGAACCTCTCAAAAATGCGGCCCTTCTGCCGGCTATTGGTCTAACGGATGCAGTCCAACCTAGGAAACCTCTACTTTCCATATAGCATTTAGATTTAGTTCAATTCTTTCGACTCATTTAACGCACCATAACACTGCACTTGTGTGAATAGTTTATTGGCATTTTGTAATTGACATCTTGTTTTGCTTCTTTTTCATATCCTTATGTTTGGCATGTATTTCTTGTTTGCTAGGAGTTAGCCTACAATCTCTTTGCAACAATGGATCCTGTGAAGACATCGGCAACAGCCACAGATGTCACTGCAACGAAGGCTATACCGGGAGCTATTGCTCCATCGAAATCAACGAATGCGAATCGGCTCCTTGTCAAAATGGTGCAACTTGCCAGGACCTAGTTGGCGCCTATTTGTGCCATTGCGCTACCGGCTTTCAAGGCCAAAATTGCGAGCTAAATGTCGACGACTGTTTACCCAACCCTTGCCAGAATGGAGGCACCTGCCACGACGAGGTGAACGCCTATTTGTGCTCGTGCCCTCACGGAACTCTCGGGATCATCTGCGACATTGACGTCGACGACTGCGTCGTTGGAGCTTGTCACAACAATGGAACTTGCATTGATAAAGTTGGCGGCTTTGAATGTTCTTGCCCACCAGGGTTTGTGGGGCCACGGTGTGAAGGAGATATCAACGAATGTCTTAGTAACCCTTGTGCCGGGCCTGGGACTCAAGACTGCGTGCAGCTCGTCAACAACTACCACTGCAATTGTAAAACTGGCTACATGGGGCGTCACTGTGAAGTGAAAGTAAGTACTCTTTTCCTGAACGCTACCAACTGTGCTTGAAAATATTTATCAAACAAAATTACGAATACCAAGAAACGGTTTTATGCTTGCTCGAAAACTACAAAACTGGTAGGATAGTGTAGGGTAGAGGAGAGCAAGCAAGCTTGAACTCTTGTTTTGTGAAGCAGTGCCCAGTCGTACAGCCCCTTGTCAGAGCAAGAATAGTGAATACTCCTCAAGAGTAGAATTTTCTTAGAGATCGAGTGTATCGGCTTGTTCGTCTTAGTTGAGGTGATTACAGCTGCAGTTATGGCAAAGATGATGATTTATGTGTTGTTTAGAAGTCCTATATTAATAAATATATATTAAATTCCCGTTTGAAACATCTGGAAATAATTTTGATAGGACTTAGCTTTCCTATATGGGCCTGGAAGCCTGCCTTTATGAATAAATCCTACATTGTGATGATTAGGAAACAGCGTGAATGTTCTGGACTTCAAGAAAGTTCGTAAGAGTCCTTGAAAAGTTGAATCAGCAAGAATATTGGGCCTGGTTTCTTTGGGGGTGTTGAAAGGGGGTATTTTGACATTCAATCGCCAATATTTCTACTGTAACGTGCTCTTAACATGTTGTTTGCATTGTTTCATGCAAAAATATACCTTTTTTTTAAAGGTAAACTTCTGTGAAAGCTCACCTTGTCTGAACGGTGGCGTCTGCACGGCTTTAGAAGGTGGACACTCCTGCTTGTGTCCTGAAGGGTTCTCAGGGAGAAACTGCGAATTCTTCGGCTTCAACTGCGCTTCAAACCCTTGCCAGAACAACGGCATATGCCGAACGATTGAAGGAATTGGTTACGCCTGCGAGTGTCTTCCTGGCTCAGGAGGCACCCACTGCGAATTAGACACCGCCAACGAGTGCGCTTCACAACCTTGTCAACACGACGGCAATTGTCAGGACAGAGTCGGCGACTACGCCTGCTATTGTCCGTCGAAATGGCGAGGGAAGAATTGCAACGTCTACGACCCATTGTTCAGAGGAGGGCTCGGACGCGAGTCGTCAGTCAATGTAAATAAATTGGTACCCGCATTTTTTATTATATTCGCAACTACTTACAATGCGTTATTTGAAGTACGACTGTTTAGTTAGACTTTCTTAACCCATCAGGTTTAATTTAATTGTGACTGCGTTTCAGACTATTCAGCAATCAGTGCCATCAGAACTGGACGCTGCTCGAAAGAATTGTGAACTCAATGGCTGCATGGCCAAAGCAGGAAACCTTCGGTGTGATGACGAATGCAACTCTTACGCCTGCGGTTTTGATGGAAATGACTGCACGCTGGGTAGGGTTTTTTATTGATGTGACTTGGATTAATAATAATAACCTTGAGATTGTTTAGGGGTGTGTTAGGGGATGGGAGTTGGTAAGCAGATTGCTATCTTACCATATCCCTCATCAGTACAGTTCGAGTGTGTACAAGTTGGTTTGTTTTAGTTAGTGCTTTACATAAATTATTATCTAAGTCAAACTAGGTTGTGCACACTTAGCAGCTCAATTTTTCCCTTGCCTAATGGTGCTGATATTTATCCCATTAACCCACTCATGGCTTGCTACCCATGCCAGGATGACTAGTCGACACATGGGGAACTAATCATTTCCAAAGTAGTGTGGTCTTGAAGAAGGTAGAAGCTGGTGTCTACCTAGCATTATAGTCTTCCTCAATAGTTACAATGGCTGAATCACTGGACCTAAGGTGTGAGGTACCTAACTCTGTCCTTCCATCCTTCGCTGTAGAGTCTATTCTCTGTACAACTTAAGCTCTATATCCGTCAGACGTATCATAATTCAGCCAAGTTCCTTTGTGTTTACTAGTCATGTTTTTCACAGGCGTGAATCCTTGGAGAAACTGCACCGCTTCCATCCAGTGCTGGCAAGTTTTCATGAACGGCCGCTGCGATGAAGAATGCAACAACCCCCAGTGTTTGTTTGACGGTCGCGATTGTGAGAAAAGTCTCCAACCTTGCAAGTGAGTTCTTGTCCTTAGCTCTTTTTTAAAAAGATTTTTGCCAATCATTTCGCTCCAGCTATTGAGATATTAATGCGGTTCCTCGTCGTATTTTCAGCCCCATATATAACGGATACTGCGAAAAACACTACGCCAACGGTTATTGCGACTATGGGTGTAACAACGCTGAGTGCAACTGGGACGGATTGGATTGTGAAAGAGAACCGCCGAGACTGGCTGAAGGAGCGTTGTCTGTTGTCGTACTAATGGATCTTCAAATGTTCAGAAAAAACCTTGTTTCTTTCCTCCGAGATGTAAGTAAATATTAGGTCGTTCAATTTAGTTACAGCGTGGCGTGATAGCCAATTACGATCGTGTTTGGATCCAATATCTCTTTCCAAGACCTTCAGAGAACCTTTGGTAGAATTTGTGACATAGCTGTTGTTCTAATAGCTTCAATGTTCAAAGTGGCGTGTTCACTTTCCCATCAGTAAAAAAAAGAAAAAAGAAAAGTAGTTGCGAGTAAACATTTCATGCAAATAACCCCAGAGGATCGTGGTCTCAAGTGAGCATTTGATGGGAGGAGGGGAGTGACGAGATAAAACTGAAGGAACGAAAAATAAATAAAGTGTAGATTGGTGCGAGTCCCCAGAAGAACCAATGTGCAACATACGAGATGTTACTCTTGCAGCGTATAAACCCCAGTGAGAGAGGAGCCCATGGGAATAGTCACTTGACAACTTGAGGCAACTTTCAGTAACATCAGTAAGATAAAAAAGGTGCCACATGGGAGAATTGATATTTTTGATTATTGAACATTGTCTCGCTAGACGTTTTTTTAGTACACTTTGGGAGGGATCTTTCCCTTTTCGTGGTATGCATCTTCTTAGGTTGTTGAAATATGAGGGTATTTGCAGGGAACTCCCCTAAGGCTCTTCTTACCTTCCACGAAAGACGCTGGTATTATTCAATTTCAGTATCACTATTTGTTATTATCCTAGGGTTATAAGCAAATGCAATAATTTTGCAAACTTCACATCAATGGCAGGCTCGTGATTGTGCGGTATAACATCTGAACCTATGAAGGGAGTTTTTACGACACTTCTGCACTCGAATTTTTCAAAGAACCCTTGCTGCCAATTTTTTGTGTTAGTGAACGTATAACCTTCTTAAAACGCGCATTCGCAACCTCGCTGGCTTTTACCTTCGACAATGGCGAACGAATACCAATCACACTGGTAGTGAGTCAAATGAGAACCCATCAGAAAGCCTCATTCGTCTCTGTAGCACGGGTCGACTCACCGTTTGATAGTTTGATGGGTCAGACTGGCCTCTTATTTGTGGACTGTCACTCCCTGGGGTTGAGAGGGCCGTGGCCCATCTGAATAGTGGGTGCTATGTGAGTAGACAGCATTTATAGGTGGAATTGCCACATGCGAGAGGTAAAGTACGAGACTGTGTTTAAACAGAAGTCGTCACCCTGCAGGAGGGGTTCCCGAGATGCTAGAACCCGCCAAAACTCCCGTTAGTCACCTATTCATTTGAAATGCCCTGTATGAAAAGTAATAAAAATACTTAGTGCGATGCATCACACAATTTCCCTCAGCCCCACCTGCGTTCGGCGATTTTTATCACTTGGGCAACTTATCAAATTTGTTTTTCGTTCAGTTAGGTAGAAAGGATTTCGGGAATTTACTAGTTTGCTGTTTTATATCACGACCTTCATTGAGTTACCATTGCGTAGGTAATTTATGAAGCTGCAAGATGCTTTGAGAACGTTCGTGTTTGTAGTTCTGCAATTGAACTACATAATGCAGGAAGGTTATTCAAACGGCGATAGTTTGAATTTCGGTATTTAAGAAACTGTTATTATGAGGAAAAATTGAACTAAATTAGATTTTCTCCGAAATTTTGGATAATTTATTGCGCTGCTCTCGTCATTTTCCCACAAATAAGATCACTTCATCGACGAAGGTGTTGCGACCTAGTAGTAATTTGGCAGTGGGGGATGTTTTACTACAATTGTGCGTCTGGATCTTGACTGTATTTTTGTTCTTAGATTGGTCATCAACTGAGAGCTACTGTACGCGTCAAGGAAGAACCTGACGGTAGGCAAATGGTTTACCCTTGGAAAGTCAAAGGCGAGGGCTCTCAAGGAGTCAAAGCTTACCTCGAAATTGACAACAGAAGATGCACGGATTTACCAGGAGCTGAGTGCTTTGGTTCTGCGACTGAGGTGAGATGCGTTACGTGGATATTTTACGTATAAGACGTTTTCGTTTTTTGTTCTCGCGTGATGTAACAAATACGACGATTGAATTACAGGCGGCAGGGTATTTGGCAGCTACAGCTCACGCCCACGCGCTCTCCACCTCGTTCCCGATTTACAAAATTCAAGGGGTGTCTGACGCCGAACCGCCGATTCCTGAAGCGCCGACGTCTGGGAAGTTCGTTTTTATTGGAATCATCTTGGTCACGTTGGTTGGGCTTTTGTTTGGCGTTTTGGTGACGGCGCAGCGAAAACGGGCTCATGGCATCACTTGGTTCCCTGAAGGTTTTCTCCGAACTACCAGGTAAATAATTGATCAGTATATTTATCGTCCCTTGTCACGTCGGATTATAGGATGATGCTCGCTTATCTTTTGGCAGTATTGTATTGACTCGTCACTCTAGTTTGCTAAGTGTTGAAATGCGAATTAATAAGAGATAGTGAGGGCTTAGACCACATGGTAGCTTGGGATTTCCTCCTACTTCACAACAGGTGTCGTGATGCACTGAAGTGAGGAGTCAATCACGCTTGGTTTCTTTGCTTCTAATGTAGCGCTGTCTGCATAAAGAGAGAAGTGAGCTCCCCAGTCATCATTTACCCAGGCATCTGCTGATACAACCTTGTGGGGAAGCATGACAGATGAAAAACGTAACAGGAAGTCTTTGGGCCACCTTCAGTTACAAAAAGATTCCAATTGTGTTATTTTGTACAGTGAGGTTTGACTTCATAAACACTTTATTGTTGGAGTCTTCACAGACAATACTGCTTTGACACGCTGATGGAGTATTTCTAATAACACCCCATTCGTTTGATTATTACAGCAGTAACAGCGTTAGAAGAAGATCACGCAGGAGAGGACCCGACGGCCAAGAAATGCGCAATTTGTCCAAAGGCGTTGAAGTGGCCGGCGTCACTCAACCTCACTGGTCGGATGACGAAAGTGAACTCCCTCCAGCCAAACGAGCTCGTGACAACGGCTACGCCAGCGACCATACAGCGATGACTGACTATGATGAAATGTGGGCTCAACACATCCCCGATACAAGGAACGTTATCTTGACTCCCCCTTCTATGGAAACACACTCCGTCGACGTTCGTGGTCCTTGTGGCATGACTCCCTTGATGGTCGCTGCCATCAAAGGTGGAGGCCTTGACACAGGGGAAGAAGACGAAGAAGATGGAACCGCGGCGGTAATTGCCGACTTGGTCGCTCAAGGCGCTGAATTGAACGCCACTATGGACAAGACTGGCGAAACCTCTTTGCATTTGGCTGCCAGGTGATTATTTAATGTAACTCGTTTGCTATCTGGTGTTTGGGTTTGCTTAATATGACAGTTTCCAGGGCAGAGAATAACCTTTGTCATTGGATCAACTGATCTTAGTGTTTTGGTTGGCTACAAAAAACTGTAAAAGGAGACTTGATTCTACAACAACCCTAATGGAATACCGTTTTTCATCTATTGAATGAATGTGGTGAACTGCCGATGCATTTATTTAACTGACTGTTAATCATCAATTTTTCATTCTTTCAATTAGGTTTTCACGTAATAGCATACCCTCTTCTCATTCATAAGATTCAATGGGGTCTATATTTTCCCATAATTTCAAGCTTTCCTAAAGATGTGGCTTATTTGGTTATCCTTCAAGGCAAGTCTGCGTGTTTCATTTTACTTTCTCACACTTTGCTGGGAAACGAATTTTAAAATCCGAAATTAACTCTCACCATGCACCTGAAACACAGACATTGGTACCAGTCAGGCAGATCTTCAAATATCACTTGTTTTGGGCCTATCAGTTTCTCCCAGCTGTTACTTTTCGTCCAATTATTTATTTATATGGACACGGGACCAGCCCAATTACAAAAGAAACTCGTAGAAAAGCAAAAATTAGCCACAAGAACAGTCTAGAGCTGTTTGGAAGAATGAGAGTTGAGATGTAGGAAGAGTTGGTGCTTGACGGTGGAGAGGGGTGTAGAGAGAATACCGATGACAGGAGGAGACGTGGAGAGATTAACTTCACGAGGAATGTGGCAGAACGGACGGGTACAAAGAATTGGTTGAGGAAAAGGCGAGGCATGAGGCGCCGACAGGAGATCAAGAGCAGACCCTGATGGAAAGAAACGTCAACACACAAGCTACAGTCACAGGGAGACAGTTCATCGTTGGACAGGTTCTCACGGGGAATTGAGAGCTCGTAGGTGAGGTAACGGAGAAATGACCTAAAAATACGTACGAGCTGTACACTAAGACACTCGTAATACGAGCTTCAGATTGCTGATGCGCACTCCAGGATTGGCTGTTCGAGTCTCGTCGTTAGTTTAGTTCAAACAGATTCCAGGTGTAGGATTCAGCTGTCAGACATAGAGCAGAGTGAAATGACCTCAACCTACCAATGGGGCCTCGCTTATCATGCCACTGTAGAAGGAAAAGCCTTTCAATTGGCCATGCCGTGGGATGTGATGTGTTCCTGTTGTTTAGTTAGTTATCAAGATTTATGATTTGTCTTCTAACGCTAGACTGTGTTAACAAACTTTTGAGAATTGTTGAATTTGTGTTTCTCTTCCTAAACTGGGGTTGGAAAATGTTGTGTTTCAGGTACGCGAGAGCCGACGCTTCCAAACGACTTTTGGATGCCGGAGCAGAAGCCAATTTGCAGGATAACACTGGAAGAACGCCTCTTCACGTGGCTGTAGCTGCGGATGCAATGGGCGTCTTCCAAATATTGCTCAGGAACCGAGCGACCAACTTGAACGCGAGAACACACGACGGCACGACACCTTTGATCCTTGCTGCTCGCCTCGCCATAGAAGGAATGGTCGAAGACCTCATCAACGCTGATGCTGACATAAATGCTGCCGACAATTCAGGGAAAACGGCACTCCATTGGGCAGCTGCTGTCAACAACGTTGACGCCGTCAACATCCTATTGTCACACGGGGCTAACAGAGATGCCCAAGATGACAAGGTAAACATCAACTCAATTTTTTTCGCCAACGCATTTTGGTTATGTGCCAACTCTTGCTTAACTTATCGGTTGATTTCAGGATGAGACGCCCCTGTTCCTGGCTGCACGAGAAGGAGCCTTCGAAGCCTGTAAAGCCCTTTTAGACAATTTTGCCAATCGGGAAATCACCGACCACATGGATCGACTTCCTCGGGATGTTGCCAGCGAACGACTTCACGCAGACATTGTGAGGTTACTCGACGAGCACGTTCCCCGTTCACCCCAAGTCCTATCTGTTGTACCCAACGGGCAACTTATAGGTAATGTTTTCTACCAAAGTAGGTTCCACATCCTCGTTGTGCGGTTATTATGATGATTATAATTCAAATGTCTGTATGATAAGTAAGTCAGATGCTGAAGCATTCATTCAGAATCTTGTAGGTTGTGCATGACTAGGTGCAGCTCACGAACCAACATAATGAGGTCAGCACATAGGTCACTGAAATCCCGCCATCTAAAGGATGAAATGTGGAGGGAAAAACCAGGCAAGTCATGAAGTGATAGCTGGAGATAGATGAGATTGGCCTCGGCATTGGGTGTGGCGCAAAGAGAAACCTCAGTTGAGTCTAAGTTGTAAACGGGGAATCCATCTCTGTGAGAAAGTTGGCAAATTCATGTGCGTGTTTGTAAACCTGCGCCTCCATTGCTCTATCTGAAGCTGCCAAAAACAAGGATAGAGACCCAGATCTTCAACTGAAGTCAAGAACATCACAAGTGTAGGCGGGACGATGAGACAGTTTTAGCTGAAATTCAGAACGATTGATTGTGTACAGACAAAACACCTGGCTGCAGGACCAGGAGTGGAGTTTGTAGTTTGTCTGTGCCTTCGTTGTTCTTCAGTCCTTTCTCAAGTTCAACCCAAAGCCTTTTACTAATCTCTGGTTTTTTATGACAGTTGAAGAACTTTCTTACTCGACGTCCAAGCACGTCTGATTCAGCCAAATGTGAAACTGTGTTTTTGCGGTAGTCTTTGAGTCGAATTAGTTATTTATTTTACCAAACAAGAGTTTGTCAATGTGTGTTATTATTGACGATGCTTTTGCATGAGAAGGCCCGTAGACATCAATAATTAGGGCGCTCTTGCATGAAGCCTGCACTACATGAAACAATTGAGCCCTGCGGTGCTACTAGTTAAATATTTATTCGAATCGCCCTTTTATCATACCTGACCACTTTCATTACCATTTACAGGGTCTCCGAATCATCCACATCTGCTAAGTCATCCTGCAGTGATGGGAGGACCTGCATCAGTCGGAACTGCGGGCAAAGGGAGCAAAAGCAAGAAGAGGGGAAAGGTGGAAACGAACAGCCCCGAAAATGAAGTAGTAATGAGGAGGAAGCCAAGCGTGAAGAAGAAAAAAGAAGAGCTTCTTCCAGGTGGACCCGAAAGCGCAGGTGGCGTCTACAGCAGTCCAGGCCTTCCTCCCCCTTACGACGAATGCCTCAAAGGCGCAGTCTCCATGCAAAGTCTTCACAGTCTGAGTCTCGAGCCTGCATACGCCTACCAGACAGTTGGTTCGGCCTTCCAAGAACCTTCTCCCCCTCATAGTGTGACCATGTCCCCCGGTAAAACGCACCCTCAACTTCCCACCTCCCCAACGCACATGACAGCGATGCGGCAGGCAGCTCAACAGAAACACGCTGTTCACGCTGCCTTGCAATTCGAATTCACAGAACTCCCTTATTCGATGGCCATGTATCAACAACAACAGCAACAACAACGCCAACCGTCTTCTCAACAACAGCAACAACAACCCCCTCAACAAACTCAACAAGCCCAACAATCGACCGCTCCCGCTCCTCAACAGTACTACCATTACCTCACCCCTCCCTCGGACAGCATACACGCCCCTGAAAGCTTCCCGACACCGTCCCCTGAATCTCCTTGGCATTGGTCATCTTCCTCCCCCCACTCAAATTCTGACTGGTCCGAAGGGATCTCGAGCCCTAACAATAACACCAAACAACAAGATGCCATCTACATTTAAACTTCCAAAACACGTAACTTTGTTCCACTGTGATTACGAACACTAAACGAACGAACAAGTTAATACTTGAAACCCCTAGAAATAAGGCAAGTCGACGATCTCCTTTGGACGCTATTAATTATTGTTTTTTTAAAAATATGAATGCGACTTTTATAACAAATCTCTGCTCAACAGACTTCAGACGCTCTCTAAACAGAGATTAACTTTGTGCCTTCGCCTTTTTTATATTATTTTATAAATTTTACAAATGCAGGTAGCCCACAGTTGAAAAATGCAGATAAGTTTATACAAAAGCCAGCCTATTGTTGGCCAGTTTGATTTTTTGGGATGGTGTCATTATCACTGAGTCTGCTTGTGTTGACGATTTATGGGCAGAGCCACGAAAGTAGCCTAGTCCGCCCAACTCGTGTTCAGAGGCGTGAAAATAACGACGTTGAAATATTGGGATTATCTTCTTTCTTATGCAGCTTGAATCAGCACGTCGTGCAGTCTTGAAAGGGCTTGTTGGCACAAAAGGGTGAGCAAAAACAGGTCGTAGCTGGAGCAGTTCAAACTGTGGTCGAGTAAGCGTTGGGAAGACCCCTGCCAAACTTGTCAAATCAGGTTCTATTACTGCATTTCCTTGGGAAGATATTCCGCTAAATGTGAGTTTTGAACGCATCTCTTCTTTAGAGGAAAAATGTTGGAAGTTTCGGTGTGAACTTCATGAAAAACACAGCTTGTGCCTGGTATCCTGTCGTAGCACCACAAAGTACGTGTTGGGATTCATCAGGCAAGAACAACATTCAGTCAATATAATGAAACGGTAATAAGCTACGCCCATTTCATATTGCACTACAAAGCTGGGGATTCAAAGGAGCAGACATTAAGGGAATTGGTGTGTGGACTATTAGCCCCGACCTGCCCCACTGTTGCCAGGTCAAAGAATAATCAGAGTTAGAAGTAACAGTATTTCCAACGACGCCTCTCACGGGAATACACAACGTCTGAAATTCGAACTTGGTGATTCAGTTTTAGGCATTTCAGGATTGGACTAGTCGAAAGGAAAGTGGCGCAATCTGTTGAGTATTTCTACTAAACTAATGAAGACAATCAGAACCTCACAAGTCTCATGGATCGATTCTGTGTAGGATTCAGTGATTTAACCGCTCGAAAACCCCGTGGTGTAAGAACATTCTCTTAATGGTCGCTAACCTGCTCAGATTGACGGCATTTTCTGCCCCTCCCCCCTCCTGCGAGCAAACAAGACCCTAGTAAACAAATGAAGCCGCATCCTGCCATGTAAACTCACAACTTGTCCCTCCAAAGGCCCCAGACGGAGGACACTGCTCCTACGCTACAAAAACCGTCTCAGAACGTGCCATTGTCTCCAGAGTGCACACATTTCTAACCACATCTACAGCCCTCTGTAACTCCCCACATTCGTCTCTCCTCTCCCAACAATTTCTCAACATTCAGCGACTCGACCACTAATCGCCGCAATGTAACATTTTCGACGTTAATTTAAAAAAGTCCGTCAATTCTCGTGAACTAAGGGCTACCTGCATTGCGAACTTCGTCTTTTTCGACGAAACAAAAAAAACGCGAAAAATTTGGCTTGAAACCCAATTTTTCCCCTTTTTATGTACAGTTTAGTTCTACAAAAAAAATATTTTTGTACATAGTTCTTATATCATTAGTAATTGTACAAAAGACTTTTCTATTAGCGCGTAAATAGAAATTTTTAATTTTGTTAAGCAAATTGTTGTAATATTATCGCGTTGATATTTAATATTTATCTGATCAAATTCGACGGAAAAGCTACAAATTTTTACAGCTCCGCTCGAGGTGAAATACATAAGTCGTGTACAGACAGAATTTTGGTGTAGTTGGTACAAATTATATGATCGTGTACATAATTAGGTTTATAATTTAAATTTAAAAGAAAGAAATAAGTTAATTTGACTATTAAATTGTTTAATGTTGTTGACGTATTTGCATGCGACAATTGAACTATTGTTTTTGGGTTTTTATTTCTTATGAAACGAGAGGACAATCAATTTTAACGCTTTCTTTTTTTGTACACCTCCGCTCGCAATTGAACTAGTCGCAGGAACGCCGAGTCCATAAAATGTTGTCAGCCCAACAATCAATTTCAAACTACGCCGCTTTCTTCGTTCCAATTATCAATTTTACGCTATCAATGAACACAGAAGGGGGTGATGATTTTGAAAATATGAGAGTTTTAGGTAATTTGGGGGGTTTTAGGTAAATCGTGAGTTTCAAAGGGTGCTTATCTTTTATATCAAGTTTAATGAAATGTAGATAGGGTTTCGGCGGTTAAGCCATTCTCAGCACAATGATCAAACTGCTCTCGTTTTTTTATTTGAAAATTACTTTCCATGAAAATTTAAAAATATTTATTTGTCGCCCTTCTCGTTTCCTCGTCAAATGATTAAATTTCTATTTCATCGCTTAAGCAAGCTTCATCTTCGATCATGAACCACCAGTGTCTCAGTTTTTAGTGTGCTCAAGCTGCTGGCGTAGAAAGATTTATTGGCGTTTAAAAAATATTTGTAGACCATCTACTGTCAAGCGCAATTATTGGGATTAAAAAACTATTTCCATGCATTACCTTTAGTGAAGAGCTACTCGTTTTTTTGTCAATTTAAAAACATTTCAACCCCCTACCTAGTCAAAGACTTTCTTTTTTTTTGTCAAATTTTACTCATTTCGGGATTTCTACCTTCAACGAGAAACTGTTAGACGCGTTTTTAATGTAACTGAATGTTTGAGGTTTGGGCCAGGTTTTGAACATTTCTAGGGTTCAACAGTATCAGTTTTTAATGGTTTGCCCTGGCACTCATGAACTAATGAGTTTGTACGCTTTTATGTTTCAGTATTATCAATTTTCGAATATTTTTGTAGCCCCCTTTGGGTAAAACCCTTTTGACTATCTGAGAGACCTCTACCCTGCAAACAGGAACTTATCGGGTGACTTAATTTTCTAGTGTTTCTTCCCCATCGATGCCACTCAGGGACTGTTTTATCTCCCTTAATGAGTATTTCCTACCTTCGGTTAGGAATTACTGATTTCGCGTAAATTTTTTAATATTTCGGCAGCCCCTCTCACCAGCTCAGAGTTATCGGGTTTCTTTTGAATAAAAGCTGAAAATATATTCCGCTGCAAGTGCTATTAGAGTTCTGTTTGCGCATAGGCAGGGTGTTCTCATTTTAACCAAGCACTTCGGCAAACGAGGTTAAGGGAAAAAGCAAAAAAGTGAACTTAGGTTGTTATGAAATGAAACTGAACAGAATAAATTAATGGCTCTTTCCGAAACATAAATGAACAACTTAACGTGACTCAATGTTCGTAAGTAACTTGCAGGAAAATGTTTTAGAGTCTAATAGATGAAGAAGGAAGGATGGTAGGAGGAATTATCTTGAAAAGGCAAATTGGAAAAATGGGTCACCGAAAAATTCTGAGTGAGAACCGATTGAGTTTAGGGCGAAGGAGGCGCGAAAAGATGGTGGGCAGGCGAGATTAGGTCAGACGAGAAAAAACTGAAACTGTTTGGACGATGATGGACTCTTCAAGATTGGGTTGGTGAAGATTGTCTCAGGTATTAGGGGATGTTTACTGCGAAAAACAATGACGAACATTTCTTAACACGCAAACAGGTTCTATGAATATTTTACTGTTTATTGACCCTCCAGTTAGCAACTCGTATTTTGTAACTATAGGTTTTCACTCAAAGATTGATTATTTTGCAAAACCCTACCTTCAAGCACGAACTATTTTCACTCTCAACTTTTTAATATCTGCAGCCTTAATATCTACGTATAGCCGCTATTGAGCACATATTACTTATTCAAGTCATTATTTCTGGTTTACTTTAACAAGTTTCCCCTAGGATGTGGGTGACTGCATTTTTTGGACTTGGCGGGGTTTTGAAACGACCATTCAATACAATGATTTTATTTTACTTCATTTGTAATGTTGTCAGCTCAGTTTTGGTTCGATCGTAGGGATTCGTTCGACCAAACCCTGCATTTTGTGTGCTATGAATGATTTTTTCTTTTTGATGGGCCTCTTTTCTATTGCGAGGAAATTGTTGAAAGTGACTGATGAACAACAAGTCATTGGGGGTGGTTTGGAAATGGGTTATGAGTTGACTGTGTTATGAAACCTTTGATCACTGAATGAAACCCTGAAAACTTCTTGGATTTCACTACCAAATGTTTTTCCGTGTTCCGTGTAAACGAACCCCATTGCATTTCCATTTTATCTGAACAGCAACAATTTGAATGAATGTCTGTACACAAAACAGGTATAAATAAAATGGGGGAAAAATACTGAAGAAGGCGTCAACATGAAGGAGGGGCAATAAGCGTAGGTTTATAATAACAATTAGAGAGTCCACTCGAACTCACAGTGAGGTCGAGCAGCTGAGTTCCTGAAAAGGATGTAGGTTACTTGGTACATGTTATTAGTCAGCTCTTTCGCTACTGTTCAGTTATAATTGTTACTGCAAAAACCCAGTTGTGTGTTCTAAAACTCTCATTGAAAGTACTTCCTCCTTTGAGGCCTGGGACAGGTGAGTGCATTGGAGGCTCCTGGGAGGTAAGATCTTCAGTAAGAAATAGATTGTTCCCTCTTCCATTTCGCAAAGAACGTCCTGGGAGTGTGTGCTCAGGGTCAGAATCGCTATTTATGCGTCACTATAACAGAGTTGAGTGCTTTGGGGTCCACTAGTAAACTCCAAAACCATGGGGTCTCCATTAAACTTCTGCGCTGAAATTGATTTCACCTCTCAACACGCACAGATCACTGTTGTTTTTCTTTTTGCTGTGTTCTTGTGTAATAGATATGCGCACTCTTCAATAGCCTAGAGGTCTGCTGTGAGGTGAGGATGGGGTAAGAGGGATTCTGAGGAGTAGGCCTTGCAGAATTAACCTTTTTCAAGGGGCGTATGTTGAGTGGGGCGTGTACTGAAGAAGCGAGTGTGTTTCCTGTACGTCCCACTGCTTCATCACAATGTTTCAATAACATGAAATTGTGCCCCCTTACAGTGGGATAGAGACTCAATATTCATGGCGTTCTGTCTTCTCATTTATCTCAGCTTCATGCTTTGACCAAGTGTAATGAGTTGAAGATTGTACCGCCATCAAACCGCCGTTTGCAAATCATAGATGAAAATGTTAAATAAGTGGGGAACCCAAACTGAACCTTGAGGCGCCCTTCAATTGAAGATTTGACATCAGAATATTGTCATTGCTGGTTTGCTCTGGTGGAGTTTAGAAAACGATAATCTAACTGTGATACTGAGGCGCTGTTCAGGATGTTCCTCATTTCGTTAGACTTGTTCTTGAACGTGAGTTTTGGGCACTGATTCATTCAGAGATCTCCTAATTATACAGAGAGCTTTATGTCCGGACACTGAATACACCACCACCAAGAAACTTTGGCTGTCTGAATAGGTTCGCTGTTGTATTACCTGGTCCGACACGGCTTGAAACTGTTGCAAGAACTTCCTTTCCTGTTGGTGGTACAGTCGCACAAATAACCCGCATTGTCATAGGACTTTCCTAGTATTGTGTTGACTTGTTGCGCAATACGTGGGGGCGGAGTACTTACACATGGGTTTGCAGTTTCTGAATATGTACAATTTCCCATACTGTGTCACTTGGTTTGCATACCACGGGTCTAAATACTGGCCTGGATGTTGTAGATGTGCCATTCAATCCAAGCAACATCTCAGACATTGAACATTGTTACGGATTTTTATCTCTTGTTCTCTGAAAGGATCAAAACCATGCCACCTCTTGGAGGAATGAAGGATCTAACGCTTAACCCAAACTAGGCCTCACCTTTTGACTGACAGTTTGTTAGCGCATGGAAAATCTCACTGTCCCACTCACTAAAAACCCACATACGCTCCCACGCGTTTATTGACTTGTTGGGCATCGTTTGATAATAAAAAGTGTATGGTGAATGTAAGCAGTGATCGTGCTATCCTTCCAGTTTTCCCCACCCTTTCCTTCCTTCTGGGTGTGCTGAAGAATTGTGAGTGAGGCGTATCTGTGAAGACTGAGAAAATAACAGCATATTTGACATATTTACAGGCGAATCGAGAGACAATCATTTTGTTAGTCTGTTGTGCTACGAAAATGTCAATAGAGGAGAAGCCAGGAATCAGGCTCGAAATAGAAGTTCCTACGAGATTTGTAGAGAGGGAGCTATAACAAGAAATGAAGCACCGACTCGCAGTTCTATTGCAGTCCATGCATCTGAGGATTGACGTGAACCATTTACATCCCTATTTCTATTATATTGCGTTCTTCGTCATAGTAAATCCAACATTCAGTCAAAATTACAAAATAAGTAAGTTAAGTTTGCCTTACAATAAAATCTAAATTGATTATTACTGATAACAGATATCCGCCTAAAACTGATACTCGCTCACAGTTTACCTATTCAACGCTCAACATTTATTGTCATGCCAACCCATTTACTATGGAACATCTAGAACAGGACTTTTTAGCGAAACCATCACTTTCAATTTGGCCAAGCGGGTTTTATCAGTTTTGTGTCGCTGTGGGGAGGTGGAAACAAATCCGCGTGGCGATTCCAGTGCAGACCTTGTCAATTAGCCCCTGCTGCTTTAGTGGCCAGATTGGACTGTTTTTTAGACTTAGACCCTTCTCCAGAGGTTTCTGGTTTCCATGTCTTGCGACACAGCACTTCACCGTTCCCTCTTAGCCCTGAACAAGAGATGTGATGATCATCTACTTCAACTCGTTAGTGGCCTTTCGCAGCCAAAACTGGCGACTAAAAAGACTATGAAACCGACCTGTTGAGACGAAGCACACAATGCAGATGCGAACCTTTTTTGTTGTTGACTTCAGGACTTGAGATAGGAAGCTGTCCGTTAAAGTCTTACTTGACGTCAATTTGAGAAAGATATTTTCTAGTGGATGCCATTTTTTTGTCTCTCGTCTTGTACAATTTGCTCAACCACCTGACATTCCAAAGGCTGGCGTCCAAATCAGAGCCTGTTTGGACATGTTAATAACACAGAGCTTCCTTGCCACTCGTTGGATGTGTTCATGAAAGCACAATATATGCTGGGGTGGAGATTAGACAGAAGATGTGCTCTCCATTGAAGTTGAGCTTTAAAATGATCTCTTCATCAGTCATTCATGTTGAAGTCGCCATACATCGAGATTGCAGAACTCTCTTTTCTGCATATAATTCTAAAGAGTGGTCAAATGTATCATCCACCTCCTTTCATCAATTACTCCTTCAAGAACTGGTGCGGGCTTTCCAACAGGATGGAAAGAAAAGTGGACTCAGCTTAGGCCACTGTTCTTACAGCTTGTGATGTCTCTCTAGTGTCCTCCTCGCTACAGCTGGCAGTGGTCGTGCCTGAGCGCTCCCCTGTTCGTGTCATTGTAAACTGATCACAATAGAGACATGTTAGAGCTTTTGCTGTCAGTTTATAATGGCACCACCAGTGACAAATGGATGGTCGTGCATTTGACGGTGCCCCATGACGAGTTGAAACACTGAGTGTATTAACCTCGTCGACTTCTCACAAACTAATCCACTTATTAAGCGATGAGCCCTCTCTAGCTTTAATTCTACACGAGCTAACAAATTATGGCACGCCCCTGTGGAAAAATGTGTTCATTTCTACTGAAACACAATTTGACCGAAAAGCCTTCTCAATAGCGTAACACATTGTGCTAATACGAAAATGTTTCATTTTCTGTGTAGTGAAATTTCTGCATAGATTCCATCGAACTCTGAAGAATACCAGATAAGCGCCATTGCATTTAAACTTGAGTTGTGGTAAACAAATGCGTGAAATTCATCTGTGCTTGTAGAGTGGCTCATATTACCTTTAGCTGAATGGTTTAGTTTGTGACGGAATTAGAAAATACGCTGGAGACCCAGTTCGGCTCGAATTGTTGGTCAAACCAAACGAGCAACTTGAGAGAAATTTCAAAGTAAAACCAAGAATCAGGACCGCAGAAAAAATTAAAAGGTTAGCATCAGAATGACTTAGTCGTCGTCGCTGTTTTGGGGTGCAAAAAGCTGTTATTATTTGGGTTTCTCCATCCTAAATATTCCTATTACTCCGTGTCCTTAACTTTGGGCAAGTAGCTCACAAACTCAATCTTCACATGTTCATTCAGGGGGTGGGAGGGGGGCTGGGATAGGACCAGCGGATTCTGGTGAGACCCCCGACTGGGCATCCTCCTTCCTCCCAGACCCAGGGGGGTCAGGCAATGGGTACCAGAGACACAGCTGGGAAACTGGTGCGAGCTCCCCAACTGTTCCACTCCTGGGGGACTGTTCCACTAAATGCATGGTCTGGCACGCCTTATGGCTGACTCCTTGGGTTCATCATCACCTTCACCCCGTTCCTCAGTCACACGACACGCCACGTTAAGAGGCCTTCAAAAAGGAACCTGTTTCGCTACTTTTCACTTTGAATTTGTACGAATGTGACAAAACTTTTTTTTGTCTGTCGGCGTACAAACAAGTTAACATTGATTAGTCATAAGACTGGACCTTCTTTAGTTATGGATTTGATTTCACAAACTTATTTGTGTATTTGATGTGACGGAAAGATTTTGTCGTTTTATTTATACAATTTTTTTCATCGACTGGTAACAAATTCGTGATGTTGGAATCAAATCTTATTGTAGAGCATGTTTTAATACAAATACAACACATTTATATTAACGCTGGTTTTTGTGAGCCTGATGAAGTTTCAATTCCGTCTCTATTTCGATAGAATCTCTGTGGGGCCTGTTCTATCGTCTCGTCTCTTTCCTGATCAATTATTTTTCCTTTTAAAACCAATCTGTAGATCACATGGGAAGGATCAACTGATACGGCGCTCTAGTGAAGGTTTCAGTCATCTGTATTGTGGTGACCGTGAATTAGCAGTTATATATTATTTGATACACTTGAATGTTTAACTAGTATCATGAACAGGAATGCCTCAATCGATAAAGACTCCCTAACATATGTCGTAACAACAACTGACGAAAGCGTAATAACTAATGGGACTTGTTATGTTTCTTGAAATATTGACATGATGTCCATTGTAATCACAGTAGTCCTCTCACGCTAACTTGCTCACCCACATAATTCGTAAGGCGTCCTGGAAGTCGAGTGACACGACCTGATCTTCGAGGAAGGTTTGATGGAGTCGAATCTTGATTTGTGTTTGATGTTGAGTGGATTGTGGTGCTGATTAGTAGGAACAAGTGCTAGCAAGTAGCGTTGTGTTCGCTCCTCAGACTTTCCAAGGAGATTGACTTGTTCTGGTGTATCAGTAGAGGACGGTCTGGTGTCCCTTGGTCAAAAGAAACGCGTTTAGGCTAGACATTTGTGGAGCTCAAATGGTCGATATGTCTCTTGAGGGCGTAACCTGTGTCCAACCTCACTGTGTGATGGAGTTTTCCAAATTTTATTATAACCACGCCAGGTCGCCACTGTTGTGTGTTGTTCGCTTGTATCAAGCTTGAACTCGTGTTCCTACAAGCAGCTGTCGTGCCTGCACTACTGGCGTTGAATTCGAATGTCGGTTCAGGAAAAGTTAACTTGGCGTTTTCCCATTTATGAGTGGCGTTGCCCTATATCTGAAGAAGATCTCGAGGACTTTCATGGGCAATGAATCATTTTCCAACGCAGCAAGTCGATGTTTCAAAATTTGCACATGCCATTCAGCAAGGCCATTGGTTGCCGGATGTCCAAGCGTGATGAATTTTTGTGTGATTCCTGCAGTTGTGCAAACTGTTTTAAATTCGTCACTAGTAAAGATGGTACCATTATCAGAGCACGTAACATCTGGGTATCCGTTGCGTGAAAACACCTCTTGCATTAATTCGATAGTCGACGATGACGCTGGAGCAGCTTTGCGGGGGAATTGTCAGCCCACCTGGATTTAGCGTCGATCACAATTAAGTAGTGGTGGTTTTGATATGGTCTAGCGTACTCATCGTGTATACTGTACGATTTTTTTTTTTTGAGGAAAAATAAACGGGTGGGGACGAATCCCACGAGAAGGAAAAAAAATATACTAAAAGGAAAATAAATACTTTCAAAGGAAATTTGTATTAAAGTAACAACTGAAAAAAACGTTTCTCATTAACAAAAAAAAATATTTAAAAAAACAAAATGCGTAACTAAAAAAATAGCCACCTTCTCAGGGCGATCGTACAAATAAACTGTTCTACTTCTCTTCTTTTTTTTTTTTATAGATGTACTAGGGAGTTGGCTGATATGTTAAAATAAACAAAAAAACTACTCTTTAAATAAACTGAAGGTGAGTCGCGACGGACTGGGCGGACGGCAAATCTTCGAGGGGACTCCTCGAACTGTAAAATAATAAACAAAAAAAATAATATTCCCTTGTTGCCCATATATCCTCAGAGCAAAAATAAATGGACTACATACCGGTACGACAATACAAGTTATCCTCAGTTTGTTGGATTTCTCAAACCGCAGCGACGAAATGAACAAAGGAAATCAAACATTCGAGACGACAAAAAGGAGAGCATGTTCGTGCTAATGTCGCTGGCTCCTAGACAGACTGCTGCCGAAATGTTGGCGCTTCCCTTTTTTGTTTGTTTTCTCTTTTCAACTTTTTTTTTTGTTTTAAATAAAATAATAAAATTCTTCTTCTTTTTTTTTTTTACTTTCTTTATGGAAATTGAGGAATTAGTGAATTACTGGGGGAGTTCGGTTGAGCTGAGCCACCTGTAGTTTCAACATTGCCCGCGAGATCGCAGGAGCCTCTCCCAGAACCGCTTCCTTCCGGTCGATTTCAAACTTTCACGCCACAATACGTTGTCAATTTTGTTCTGGTTCCATCCTGGGATGTAGCGGAGCTTTCGGAGGGTTGTTCTGGACTTGGGCACAGTTAGGAAATTCCTGAACATAACATAACTGTTTCATCTTCGTCGTTCCAAGACGTGTTCGATGTAGTTCTTTAAGAACAGCAGGTATGACTACTCTTGTTCCTCTGAAAAGTACGCCAATAGTGTACTCGCTGCCTTCAATTCGATTTTTTCGAAGCCATTGCATAAGTGTTGACAAATTATCATCGTTGGCTGAAGCTTCTTTGATAGCTTCATGAGTGAGCGAAGATGTCTCAATAAGGTGGATTGATGCTTCACAGATTTGCCTAACTTCGTTGATGGTAGCACATGCTGGTTAATTCATAGCGTTCTTGTCAATTGTCTGAAGATTGATGTTGAACTGTCTGATCTGAGCTCGTCGTAGAATGGCAGTGTACTCAGTGGAAACAATATAGATTTCGTCTTCGATTTCATGTCCCTTGTACTTTGCCCTGACAATGGCTTTGCCGTCATGTACAAGGTCAGTGTGTAAGATCGAAATCCAATTGTGGTAGATAGTACTGGAAGTTGAAGATCCAGCTCGTTGAATTTTTTTCTTGGCTTTGATCCAAAATCCATTTCGAATTCGACAGGTGTTTGTACAAGCGATCAACGTTTTGTGGCTGGTAAGCATTTTGGTAGATATCTACATGATGACTCACGCCGCATGAATGGAACAATTCAGATTCAGAAGGTTTACGGGAATGTTCATGGATTGGTCGACCAAGGTTTCGATTTTTACTTTCCTTGCTCTACGAAGTAAAAAGGAAAGTTATGTAATCGGCTGAAAAAAATTTTTTGAGTTCTCTTCAGATCTTTACGTTTCAGACCCCCCTGAGTCCGAAAAACACTATTTGGGAAAATGGTCTGTGAACGATTTTTAGAGAAAACCACCGTACCAAATCAGCTCAAACTTCATATCTCGCCCGCAGGTCACCATGGGACGCCAAAATAAGGGTTTGAACAAAATCCACCGAAAGCTAACTATAGTTATCATAGTGATGAAAACACCAAATATGTTTTTTCTCAAAAACGGCTCTAACGATTTTGATTAAATTGTTTTGTATTGATAGCTCTCAATAAGGCAATTATACCATAAAATTCCCATTTGTGGGAAAATGACGAGAGCAGCACAATAAATTATCAAAATTTTCGACCAAAAGCGTTTTTCGCGCAGTTTTTTCCTTATAAACTCCGCTGGAATTCTTGTAGAATGTTAAAAAAAATTGGTATTGTAGTCCAATCCAATACCTAAAGGGTGAATGTTTAAAAACGCTCATGAGATACATGGGGCTCACTCCAGAAATTCCTGAATTTCAACTACTGCCGTTGCGCTTACTACCAGTTCTAACAGTTATTTTCCAATAACTCTGCAAAAGTGATTACTATCCTTTTTTAAAAACTCGTATTTACAGCCTCATTAATTATCTGTGTACCAATTGCTCAATACTGGTGTTGCAATGAGTACGAGCAGCACAATAAATTCCGGAACTGTAAGCGCTACCGCTTCCTGCTGCCGTAAAGCGTTGTTTTTCCAAGTTCAAATTAACTGAGTGATAAATGAATTAGCCATTTACAAAGTGAATTGACGTAGAGCTAAGGAAATTTGTGTGTTGCAACGCACCAGATATTTGTTCTAGCAGCGAGGTAATGCATACTTTTTGAACGTGTTTTTTGCAAGCTGTGCATTTGAGTTGGCTTTTATAAGTGCGCTAGTCTTCAGATAAATGATTATCCTTGAATTATGTTTTGTCGGACTGTAAGAAATTTTCTCGCATCGAGTCATCTTTAAGGCCTCGGACCTTCATTGCAATCGCACGAAGAAATGAAATTATAATCCCCTATCCCATAACTAAAGGAAGTAACAAATTAGGCTGATAGATCGATGTTCGGAGAAGAAAGGACGAATTGCGAGACACAGGCGAGACCTAATTGCAGCAACAAGTTTCACTACTATATTTGACCGGCCAGATCCTTCCCTAAGTAGTAATCTAGCATAATAAGGATGGTCAACGTGAACATTTTTCATTTCAAGATAGTTTGCAAACCGTAGCTTGTAAGTTTTCAAGGATTCCTTGGTAAAATCCCAGAATAGTGGACGCGGGTACATTTGCGCGGAACTTCGGTTCGCGATTCGGAACGTTTACTAGCGTCACTGATAATGGTGAACGTAACGGTAGCGGTAAGAGTTGAGCGAAGTTTTGTCGTAAAAGTGAATGTAAACAAAGCGCGCGAAAGAAACAGGAAGAATGTAAACAACAGAAAGCGCGCAAAACTGAGCCAACGTGGACAAACAGTGCGCGCCCAATGTAACCGACATTAATGACCACAACAATAATAAATATCACTCGCGTAGTGCAACAGAACATACATTGACGACCACAAAAAATATCTGGTGCGTAGCAACACACAACTTTCCGCCACCCCCGTAAGTTCGAACGCCAGCTACATACGCGGGTGCTATATCTTCGTTCAACGCATTTTTACAGGAACATTTATGGAGAACAAAATGTAGGGACTAGTTAGCTGAGAGTACTCCGTAAGTTTGATCGAAATCGTTAGAGCCGTTTTTGAGAAAATTGGAATACCGATAAATTAATATTCGACAAATCTCCTTTTCTGAGTTAACTAGGTTTATATCTCCGTTCAACATATATATATACACAAATTATTATAGAGAACAAAATGTTGGTATGGGTGACTAAAAGACACTCCATTAGGATCACATCTGGTGAAGCAGTTACCCTGGAATTTACGGAAATGTTGGAAAAAACGTTATTTTCGACACATTTTCATTTTTATCTCTGTTCAATGGACTGTCAGAGGAACATTTATTGAGAACAATATGTAGGTATTAACTATTCGGATACACCTTGAAAGTTTGGTGATAATCGTTGAAGCCGTTTGGCCATAAAGCGTAAAAAACCTATTTTTGCTTCATAGGCCTGTATCTCCGTTCACCGTATTTTCATGGAGATATGTATAGAGAAGAAAAGTTAGGTATTGATTAGTAGAACATAAATCGAAAGTTCAAAATCACGATCAAAATCGTTAGAGCCGTTTTCGAGAAAAATGTGAAAACCCCTAGTTTTTGGTACATTTTCGTCCCCCACCCCCCTTCCCATTGGCCGAAATCGTCCATAACCTTATTTTGGTGTCTACAAAAAATAACGAACAAAACAAAAAAAGAATCAGCTCAATCGGAGCACCCGTTCTCCCGCAAATCGAACTACAGACACACACACACATACACACGGACCACGCGCCGAAATTAGGTTATTTAGACTCAGTAGGCCTCAAAACGTAAAGATCCGAAGAAAACCCAAATTTTTTTTTGGGCCGATTACTATACTTTCCTTCCCTTCGGGTAGCGGAAAGTAATAAATAAAAATCATTCGCCTCTCAATTTACGTATCCGAACTTTGAGGGGGGATAGGCTTGTTTTATCGCCTCGAAGAAAGCCTTCGTGAGGTTGTCGTAACTTTCTAGCGCTAGTATTCTTCAAAATATGACTTAGATCGTTCGACATAATTTCATCCATCCACCACATTCAGGACACTCATACTTGTCAGAGATAAAACCGTAACTCATACACCAATCCACAACACTCCTCGGGTCTTTTTCTCTAAACTGATGAATCAAAGTCGTATTGATTCGCCTATCCATGGCTGGTCGAAAAATATCAAAAAAATAAACGCGTAGAGGGCAGTAGGGAAAGCTCTAAAGCAGGAGAAGCCAGACGGGCGCGAAAAAAATTGGATACGTAACGAACACAACGTGGAGAAAGACGCATACGGTGGCGGCAACTCGACAACTGAAGGACGATATTTCGGTTACAACGGAAATTTACGGAAGGGTGGGATTCGCGGAATGATTCCATAGTTCAACGGTTAGTCGAACGATTAGTCATATTTTGAAGAATACTAGCGCTAGAAAGTAGCCAGTGATGAAAGTTATAACTAGCACCAGTATCAGTGACGCTCTTCAACATTCCGAATCGTGAACCGAAGAACCGGACAAATGTACCCGCGTCCACTATTCTGGGATTCAACCGGATTCCTTGACAGGATCATACGAATCAAAATAAAGTGCCGAGTTAATACCTGGACGAAGAAGTAGCTGAGAACTAATATATTGTGCTGTACCTCTATTAGTGTCGAGTAATCTGGTCACGAGCACATTTTGTCGAGTCCGTGAAAAACGTTGCAAGTAACTTCGATAGATGAAAGAAATTAATTAGAAGCTCACCTCCACTGAGGTTTGGATCGACGAACTCAGGTGATTTAAAAGCGTTCCATGTTTCGGGTGTTCGGTTTTGTTTTACCTCGTCGCCAAAATTTGTGGTGACCGTGAATGATGAGTTATAAATTATTCGATACACTTGAATGTTAAAATCGTTTATATCATGAACAGGAATGCCTCAATCGATGAAGACGCCCTAACATATTCCGTAACAACAACTGACGACGCTTCTTGAAATGTAGACATAATGTCCATTGGAGTCACAATATTTATGAATTCAATTCAGTCTTGTGGCAATATTCAAAGCTTATGTCGTAAGTCTTCGTGATGATGAAATGTGAGAGTCAAACAGAACCATATGAAGTCGGGTCGTGGTACTGTTTTATTACTTCCTTTAGCCCTACGCGGTAGGAAAGAAAGTAGTGCATCGAGTTCTGCACCACCATGGGACGATAAAATGAGTAAGATGAACTAGTTATCGAAGTAATTTCCGCTCCTTAGTGTGGTTACCTTATCATCGTGGTTGCTTAACCTCCACCTAACCCTCACACTTGTTGGAGTCGTGCTACTAAACGCTGACACGATGCTCAAACTCGCACGTGAACGCCCTGCTTTGGCGTGAGAGAATATCAACATCTCGGGGAAAACATCATTACGAAGTGTATGTGTCTACCTGATATATACATCGAACGCTCATATCACGCCACACGTTATATAAAGTTCTATATATACAGTTATGTAATCTAACTCTACGAGCTACCAAGATTGAAATCATTAGCTTAGAACTCAGTACGAAAATGAACGACCATTAAACACCGCTCTGCACAAGCAGGTGAATTATTCGCTAGCAAAACATGAAACATCCCTACTTTGAGAGGATCTAACAATTAAATCTTACGTGATATCGAACGGAAACTAATCGATCATATCCCCAATATGTTATATCCAAACACCTAATTGGTGAAATGGGCCAGGGCTTGTGGTCAATTGGCTCATTGTGCGTTTAGAAGCATCTCTGCCGTTTATTAATCTTGTCGAGTCGCAGCCAGTGAGGTGGGAACTGTGTTGATTATGAGGGGTCTTGTTTACCCCCTTCGTTAGAAGATATTTTGTACCCCTGAGTAGCTGAAGTGTCTCACGATGAGGAATATTTGAGTGACGACGCCATATCTACAACAGACGATGATAAGTCAGAGCCAGACGCCGATTAATACATATACGTTTTGTATTATGTTCGGAGCCGCTATACAACGTACCTTCGTATTATCCATAATCCGTTGGTATATCCTTCTAGTATTTGACACCAATGAGAAGCCTGCCATTAGCGGAGCAGTTAGCATCAGTCGTCTTCAATAATGTAAAAACGGTTATGCTCAATTCTTCTCTCAAAGGCTAGTGAGCTATTTAATTATTAGTTATGAACACAACATTTTGAAGGTAGCGGATACTATTTAATAGTTTACTGAGTGGCTGTAGATGCGATTCACGTCATTTTCAGCTGTAACTATTCAGTTTAAAATAACAAAAAACTCTATAATTCTATTTATGTGACTCTGCTTTGAAAATGCCACCTTTTCGGGGCGGCAAATAACATTTTACAGTAAACCTGATGGATTAGGATTTGTCCGCTCGAAAGAGTCCTCAAAATGGGGGAAGCAGACATGGTAATTTTTAAAGTACTCCACTTCACCTATTGGTGACGTAAATTTCCAGTTTCAACTCCGTAAGTCAGTTTTTGACCAAAATTTCATCAAATTTGGATTTTGTCTGGAAGTCGAAGTCCACGAAACTATTGTGATAAGAGTGGGGTTCTCGACTTTGTTGCTTGACGCGAATCCACCATACAAATTTCAAATGTCAACTAATAAGTCAAAATTGGACGAATTTGAATTTTCTCTGCTGACGCTTGTCCTTAAGTGAGAAGTAGCAGAATCTCGTTTTTCGTCATTTTTCAACAGGCCAATTGTATGACATAAGTTTCAGTCATCAACTCAATAGGTCAAAATATGATCCGAATTTTGATTGACTCTGCACCTTAACGGCCAAGCATGGGAGGTAGCTGAGTTGTCAATTCAGAAAGTACAAGCCAATTCCTCAACTGTTGTAAATATTGTAACTTTAAAATAATAAGTCCAATTTTGGCTTATTCTATACTTCGAAGAGAGCAGATAACTGGGGTTTCACCAAACATTGAGGGAACTATCAGACAAAGTAGTAAGCAACTTGCAACTAATGGGTCGACGTTTTTAGCTCGTGGACTATATAGCAGTGGACGTCCTCGTACGGGGAACAGGTGAAGAGGGCGTGGTGGGCGTCCTCCACTACCCCGCGCTGCAGGGGCAGTTGCTGAATGACAATGATGGTTGACTAGGCTGTTGAGTGCATCGTTGACAAGTACAGAGAAAAACTTGAGCTTCTCCCATTCTGGGCTAAACTCTGTGCGGATCTCACCACAGAACGAAAACTTACCGCCATCGATGAATGGACTCCTCGTCGAAGGTACATGGCACGTATGAGTTCTTCCAGTGAGTGGCAAGGGAACCTTTACGTCTGTACGGTGAGTACTGCATCCTTTCCTGCCCTCACAAACACGATCTGTTTCTTACAGAAATTCCAACGTAGTAGTGTTCAAACGGATCGTGATATAATCAGCGCAGTTGCACACGAATACATCAGCTATTTCGTTTTAAACCAAGTCAAGTATCCCGTTCTTTGTGCAGCTCCTCGACAAACATGATGGCAATCACCCATGGCAACTTATTGGTTTACCACTCTGATTTGTTGGGGAACGTTAAAACTACGTCATCGAAATTTTCAGCACATTTCGTCGAAAGTTTTGATAATTTATTGTGTGCATTTTTCCGCAAATGAGAATTTCATTGTACTGTGGCGTTATTTGGAACTGTTCATTCACAAAATGTAATCAAAATCGTAAGAGCTATTTTTGAAATTGATTTAGTTTTCAAACATCAAATTTTTTTTTCGTTTCTCAAATGAATATGAGCGGCTTGACAGAAAAAAACCCCTCCCCTTTCGAGGATCGAAGTTGCGGGAGTCTGAAACAAAAACGAAATCCACTCGAAGCGCACGATTGAACTCGTTCTTTTTAAGTTCCGAGACACAAAAGGAGTTAAATAAAAGAAATGGGATTTGAAGAGTTGACTGCCCGCGAGGGGCGAAGTGAAGAGACGTTTGAAGAGAGATGTTCGGCGGCGGGAGATGATTCACAAATAATTAGGCGGAATGAACGAAGGCTGCGGCTTCTAAGTGGGAGGCGTTCTGTTGGAAGCGATACAAATAGGAGCCCGCTTCACCCGGCCTCCTCCTTAACTCCCACGCAATCAGCCGGGCGGTGATAGGAAGAAGAGGTAGTGTAGTAAAGTGGTAGGTAGGGCGGGGCGGAAGTGTAGTAGGGTGGTAGGTAGGGCGGGGCGGTAGTGTAGTAGGGTGGTGGGGCGGCAAGGGTGTCGACAAATGAAAAGCCCCTCGACTCCGCCGTCTCGTCTATTAGCCGTCTATTCAAATCCTCCTCCCGCAAACAGAAGGAAACGGAAGATAATGGGCTTTTGAAGGGTAAATCGCGTTATCGTTGAATCTTCCCACCCCTCCTCCGCTACCACAACCGCCACCTAGTGCGCATTATGCCTTGATGAAGGGGGAGGGGGAGAGTGGACATTTCAGCCCTAGAAGTGCTATAAGTGGGATTTGGTGGTGATCAGCATTTTCCACAACCCTTCAGTTGGTTTCATGTCCTTACGCTGACAAGTAACGGAAGTGATGACAAGTTGTGGGGAAGTCTTGCAACTTAATCCATCCCCTAACAGAAACATTATGGTAACTGGAATTTTTATGTATTCCATCCAACCGCATTGAAACAGGGCGATTATTGTCAGTAAGCTCGCCCTCTTCGAATTCTAAGTTCGTTGGAAACTCCTGGTACCGAAATTGAGTGGGATGAGGGAGCAATATTCTGCTGACCATTGAGGAGTTGATACCCAGACTTGATGAAGAAGCACGCACTGAACAATACCTCCGTAGTATGCAATAACTCGACAAGCAAGTTGTCAGTCACTACACCCGAACAGTCGCGAACTCAAGACTAGGGCGACATTCCTTCAGGTCACAGCCTGTACTTCCACCCGAGCAGATGTACCTTTGACAGAGGTACCACCTGTTTCCCTGAGAAGCCCATGTTCGAGTGTAGCTCCTGTGAAAACTCAAAATGAGTCAATTGGAAAGCTATAGTTCGACGGGTATGAAATAACAAAGGCAGTGCAGCAGCCACACGTATGTCATAGGTTTAGCAATTATTTTCTTGAGTATGTGAAACTCCGGAGCGGTTTGAGATTCCAAGAACCCCTGGGAAAAGTGAGTGAACCACCCGGCTGCTAAGACGGGTCACTAGCTTAGGATGTGCGCTGTCGTTTGATTCTCCTCGCCGCACAACCAGCGTTCAACTGCCCATTTTATTTTATTGGGTGCAGTGCCCAATGAGGAAGCTAGTAAGGAATCTTCGTTCCCATCTAGTGAGAGTAATCACGGCCTTCCTCATTGAACAAGGGCGCAATGAGCCTGTTCGCCTGTTTTAGTCTATCCTATCATGCCATGCCAGTGGGCGAGTTTTTACTGTCAGGCTCAGGCCCGATGGATAGGGATTCTGTGTCCCTTTTTGCAAGGAAGTCCGCCTTTTCATAGCCCCCGTCTCATGGCCTCTATGAATGGGTGTAATAATAAGGGAAAGCCCATTGTGGGCACCGGTCGTTTGAGCGTTTAAAGACGGCCAAAGTGTAGGCCGAGATGACCAGTAAAGGCTGTCCGAGAAAATATACTCGTAGATCCACTTATGATGGAATTTGTACTTGATATTGGCTTGTGGTTGATATTGAATTTTGGCTGTGTATGGCTAATATTAGGTCCTGCAGAGCCCTGACCCCCCCCCCTCCCTCGACCCATCAGTATACCATAACAGTATACCTACCTCAGTTGGGAATGGCTTTCTCTCCCACTCTCAACTGATCGCCGAAATCCATTCCCATGAATTAACTCCAGGAGCCATGAAGTGAAGTGTGGCTTAAGAGGAGCACCGAATGATGAGACAGTAGAGCCCACTGCAAAAGTTCGTCCTTTTGCACCAAATTCCATTAGGTATTTAGTCAGTTGCTTTCATGCGTCAGCGCCAATTTGGACTATCGGCAACTTGTAATCGTGTGACAGGATGGGTTGACTCCATCTAGAGAGACATCGTCCAACCTCCAAAAGTAGCAACGATCCTATGTAACAATCCCACCTTTGAATCAGGAAGAGCGAACCAAACTCAGAACATAAAACCAACTGAGCAGTGTGTCTTAATCGAATCCCACTCAGGGCATCTCCAGGGCTAAGTTGTCCTCGACCCCCCCCCCCACCACACACACACACGCTCACTGTAAATGGGACGGTAGCACCCAAAAAGGAGAAACTAATTAAATAATAATTTAGGACTTGGGGAGAGTGTCCAGACTACTATACGCTGGCTCTTGGAGAAAGAAGGATTGGGGCAGGGAAGAAAGAAGGATAAGAGGATGTTCCACAATAGAACAACCATCAGTTTAGATACTACCCAAGCAACATATGGGTGGCGATGTGGGATGTGCCTGCTGACAAATCCAACTGACGCATCTTCTCAGCACTTTTCTAGCACCACAGACTGCTAGGATGCGGTCCATGCTGCAACCCTGATGTACCTGTCTCCACTCTATGACACTACCATACGAAGATCTGTCCTGTCATATTTGCGTTTCTTGGCTTCTAAAGTTAGCGTAAGATACTACCTAGACATCCAGGACTACCAGGATCACTGCAGATTGGTCAGGAACAACGATGATGTCAGGTAGGATGTGTCCTTCTCCAGAAACAACCTGTTATTGCCTCAATTTCTCCACTTCCCAGCCCTTAATGGCAACGCACCAGCAACCTGCTTGCAGACCCCATCACAGCACTCGATGGAGCCCTCATGAGTACCAGAGAGCGACCACCATGTTGCAATGGTCCTGTTGTACATGTCATCGCTATAGGCAGTGACGTCATGTGAATGGCGTGAAAGTGCCAGTAATCCCTTCCATGGACGCCTTTTGATGCCCGCTCCACCCATGTTCAAGAGTAACGGTAGTCAGGACACTGTCTGAGATCCCATCCGTCGGCTCAACTGTGCAGAGCAGCCGCAAACTTCTAAGGCTTACTGGGCTTAGGGGCAGATGGAGTCGCCATGTCACAACTCTGCAGCTGATCCTGAACGGAGTAGAGAGAGATCAAAGTTCACAACCCACCAGATCATCCTGGAGCGTGAATCTATGCACATGGCTTCTATGTGGGAGGCTAGCCAAGGACGCACAGCGACACCATTCTGTCGAGACTTATTAGCCTTTGGACGGTCAAACTCCCAAAAACCAGCCAATAGGTCAGCCTTGGGAGCAGGTACATCTAAAGATGCTGTGGCTTCAGTGGAGCCTTGGCAAGAAACACACAACACCCACCCCTGTACCATCCTCTGGGGAAAGGACAGTCAAAGACACTCAACTCAACAGTTTAATTTCACTTGTTGCTTCTACAAAAGGTCGAGATAAACTTCTCCTGGCTCCTTAGGCACGAATTTTACTCAGGATGTTTATTTAGTACACGTTAGGTATTGGTTATTATTGAAAACGTAAAAACCCCTTGTTTGGTACACACACGTTATCAAAAACCTACTCTTAACCTCATTTTAGAGTTTGGATTTCAGAAAAATAAAGTTTTTTTTTTGCAGGGCTGAAGAAAGTAAATACAGATTGGATGAGAATTGGTGAATCCACGCAGGTCTGAGTAACGTAGTGATGCGTACCACCAGACATAATATCATTAGTCACCCATCGTCAATCGTCAGCCATTAAACCGATAAATGACCCAGGGGAAGAATAACTTCAGATTCGTTACAACGGGCACAAACATTTTTAATAGATTATCTTACACATATGTACACTATTTACACATATTCACAAGTTTTTAGAAGTTCCCAATGTTTTCATGGGGCGAATATTGAGAGCAGAAAGGGTTGTCCAGTCCAGAGGTGGGGGGGGGGTCAAAGATGATCTCAATAACAGGAAGACCGAGCACAATTTGGTCCAAATAAGAAGAAGAGGGAGCTGACATATAGGAGCTTGTGACGGCAACTACGTCGCTACCTTCAGTAGACATCGGAGACGCCCAATTCCTCATTCGTTGTTATTATTGTATTGGTAAAAGGAGGCAGCTTGGCGCAAGGTCCTCCTGATGTGCAGTGCGTCCTGACGGGCTCTGGATTCGTTGACCTGGCGTGCCTGAGCTACAAACGATGAAATAGGAAGTATATTTTTCCATTTTACACACGTCATGTAGGAAATGATCAGTCTGAAGACAGCTAATAAATACTAACTCTGTAGACGTCGGGGAGACCTAAATCCTTAGTTGGAGGGAATGTAGGGTCGAGTACAGGTGGGAGTTTGATGCAACCTCCTGGTGACCTGCAGTTGTCAACGAGGGGCTCTGGCTGTGCAGATCTGACGAGTCTATGCTGCAAGCAATCATAATTCTGAGTATAACGTTCTATTATAAGCTATATTTTCAATGAGATGTTACTATTCATGCAGTACAGTGGTGAGGAATAATCAGCAAGAGCTAAGTAGGTAAATACTAACTCTGTAAGCATCGGGAAGGCCAAAGTCCTTAGGTCGGGGGAATGTTGGGTTGACTCCAGGCGGCAGCTGATAGGTTCCTCCTGGTGGTCTGCGCTGGTCAACGAAGGGCTCTGGTTCGGCAGCTCTAACGTGTCGGTGCTGCAATGAAAAGTGAAGTGTAATATACCACCCCTGGGGCTATATATAGTTGTAATCATCTATACGACGGAGATGGTCAAATACTAACTCTGTAGACATCGGGCAGGCCTAAATCCTTAGTTGTAGGGAACGAAGAGTCGAATATAGGTGGCAGTTTGATGCAACCTCCTGGTGACCTGCCGTTGTCAATGATGGGCTCTGGTTCGGCAGATCTCACGTGTCTATGCTGCAAGCAACAAAAAGTAACGTGTAACGAACCATAGCAATCTCTACATATCATCTATTAATCATCAATACCATGGGGATAATCCAATACTAACTCTGTAAGCATTGGGTAGGCCAAAGTCCTTAGGTCGGGGGAATGTTGGGTTGACACCAGGCGGCAGCTGATAGGTTCCTCCTGGTGGTCTGCGCTGGTCAACGAAGGGTTCTGGTTCGGCAGACCTTACATGTCTGTGCTGCAAGCAACAAAATGTCAAGAGTAATCTACTATAAGCTCTACATACACCTGCCATCTATGGTACACAATGGGGATAAACAAATACTAACTCTGTAAGCATCAGGACGACCAAAGTCTCTGGGGAATGTTGGGTTGACTCCAGGCGGCAGCTGATAGGTTCCTCCTGGTGGTCTGCGCTGGTCAACGAAGGGCTCTGGTTCGGCAGCTCTTACGTGTCGGTGCTGCAATGAAAAGTGAAGCGTAATATACCACCCCTGGGGCTATATATAGTTGTAATCATCTATACGACGGAGATGGTCAAATACTAACTCTGTAGACATCGGGCAGGCCTAAATCCTTAGTTGTAGGGAACGAAGAGTCGAATATAGGTGGCAGTTTGATGCAACCTCCTGGTGACCTGCCGTTGTCAATGATGGGCTCTGGTTCGGCAGATCTCACGTGTCTATGCTGCAAGCAACAGAAAGTAACGTGTAACGAACCATAGCAATCTCTACATATCATCTATTAATCATCAATACCATGGGGATAATCCAATACTAACTCTGTAAGCATCAGGTAGGCCAAAGTCCTTAGGTCGGGGGAATGTTGGGTTGACACCAGGCGGCAGCTGATAGGTTCCTCCTGGTGGTCTGCGCTGGTCAACGAAGGGCTCTGGTTCGGCAGACCTTACATGTCTGTGCTGCAAGCAACAAAATGTCAAGAGTAATCTACTATAAGCTCTACATACAACTGCCATCTATGGTACACAATGGGGATAAACAAATACTAACTCTGTAAACATCAGGACGACCAAAGTCTCTGGGGAATGTTGGGTTGACTCCAGGTGGCAGCTGATAGGTTCCTCCTGGTGGTCTGCGCTGGTCAACAAAGGGCTCTGGTTCGGCAGACCTTACGTGTCGTCGCTGCAAGCAACAAAAAATTAAGTGTAACGTACAACTGGGGCTATATATAGTTGTAATCATCTATACGACGGAGATGGTCAAATACTAACTCTGTAGACCTCCGGAAGGCCAAAGCCCTTAGGGAATGTTGGGTTGACACCAGGCGGCAGCTGATAGGTTCCTCCTGGTGGTCTGCGGTGGTCAACGAAGGGCTCTGGTTCGGCAGATCTTACGTGTCTTCCCTGGAAGGAGTTTGACGAAAGTTGTATTAATCAGCCCTCACCTCTCTAGAAGGAACTATAGAAAATTGGGACCAACTAACCTCATAATGTTGGAGGAGGACTTGGTCTCTGTGTTCAGGAATCGTTGGACTTATGTCTGGAGGGAGCTTGATTGGCTGTTGTGCTGGATGTATGTTTCTCAGCTGCAAGTTTGAAAATTAAGTCATATCTCTTCTAATTAACGTTAAGACATGGGCGCTTGGGCGCAACAGTATTTTCCAGTTCATTGAAAGTTGCATCACTTCACACTCCTCAACCCCACACAGCCACAGCCTTGCTACCGATCTAATCCATTTTTCGCTCAGTCTCAGGGCTGTCAACACTCACTTTTTGGAATGGTTCGAGCTAACAGTTCTGAAATTACAGGGGAAAAACTGCACAATAAAAATGTTAGCCAACAAACGACGTTAGCTTGAATTTTTGACGAAATGTTCAATAATTTATCGCGCTGCTTTGGTCGTTTTCTCAGAGATGAAAAATTGGATGGTGCTGTTTATCGTTTTTGACTGCTTGTACAAATAATATAATCAACATGGTTAGAGCCGATGCTGAGAAATAAAACATTAGGCGTTTGGTCACTATAACTATAGTTAGCTATGGCCTAACTTTACTCATAATCTTATTTTGGCGACCCGTGTTGATTTTCAAGCTGAATATCAACCAGACTGGCATTTTTCAAAATGTTCCGGAATTATTCGGAATGAGAAGCTTTGAGGGCGGGCAGGAACAACTAAATACCAAATGGGATTTTTGTACGGAAGAACGGATTTTTCTAACCACGTTGAAGGCCAAATGTACATACTGACGGACATTGCAGATTTGGAATCCTGATGCCTTGAAACGTTAATCATATTTTGAGGGAGTGGGGGGTTGTAATAAAATGTTCCTGACCGAAAACATAGGTGTATTATTCAGAATGACGGTGATCAATTTTCAAGTAGTAAAATAGTGTTCAATAGCTCGGTTACCAAGAAAATTAGGTTAAGTTTTACTTTTATGATTTATTTGTTATTTTTTTAATGTCAACAGAAACAGATGAATCTGCGAATAAAATTAAGAAGCGTTTAAATCCGCAATAAAAATAGACTTACGGATAGTTCTTCTGCGGACGCGGCGCTGATGATCGCCACAGCAACGACAGCGAACAGCATTTTCGTATACTATATCGCTATCGAACGTTTTAAAAACACCGAGGAGAGCGGATTAGTCTCAGAATGGTAGCCGGCGACGTTTTATAGTCAAGAGACGGGAGTAGGAGAACTGCAGCTGACCGGTTCGACTCTGTGATTCCCGCTATCTCTTTTCGAAAACGGGAGTGTGGTTCACAGTCTCGGAAAGTCGCTCCAGAGCAGGGTATTCCCCGAGGTTATCGGATCAGTGACGATCCCTTCGATTTCTTACGACCGGACCGGCGTCAGGCTCAAGGCTGGCAGTCCTGCTGGACGAGGGGGAGTGATGTGACGCCTTCAGAAGTAAACAGTCTCTTTCTTCGAGTGAATCCTAATCTGTGGCCTCAATATAGAAATACCTTTCCACAGGGCACAATTATTAGTCCAGTGTTGTTTACAATTTATGCGAACGATATTCAATAAACTAAAATAAGAGGAGCCCTGTGTTGCGCTGATGATACCGCTTCGACAACAATCGGTAACTCATGGGATGAAGTAAAAAAAAACAAACCGGTGCTCAGCAACACACAACTTTCCACAGCCCCCGTAAATTCGACAACGGGCGCTATATTTTCGTTCAACGTATTTGTACAGGAACATTTATGTAGAACGATATGTAGGTACTAGTCAGTTGAGAGTACTACGTGAGTTTGATGGAAATCGTTAGCGCCGTTTTTGAGAAAATTGGAAAACAGATAAACTAATATTCGACAAATACCGTTTTCCGGGCTACCATGGCTGATATCTCCGTTCAACAAATACATACATAAGTAATCACGGAGAACAAAATGTGGGTATAGGTTGCCAGCAGAAATCCCGTTAGATTGATCAAATCCAGTGACGCAGTTACTCGGGAAATTACAAAAATGTTCAAAAAAAATTATCTTCTTTTCATTTTTATCTCTATTCATTGATACATCAGAGGAACATTTATTGAGGACAATATTTAGGTATTAACTATTTGAAAACACCCTGTGAGTTACATGAAAATCGTTGAACCCGTTTTGCCAAAAAGCATAAAATACCTATTTTTGCCTCATAGGCCTATATTTCCTTTCACCGTGTTTTCGTGGAGATATTTATAGAAATGAAAAGTTGTGTATCAACTAGTAGAAGATAATTTGAAAGTTTAATCAAAATCCTCCGGTGACTCGACGGTGGACATTCATGCACTTCACTCGTCCGTTATGCCGTGATTTTGTACAGTTTTATAAATGTGGATTGGGCTCAAACCGATAGCTCAAACTTGATATCTACCTCGCGGGTCACCATTGGACGCCAAAATAAGGGTATGAACTAAATTCGCCCAAAACCTAACTATAGTTATAGTGATCAAAACACCAAATACGTTTTTTTGTCAAAAACGGCCCTAACAATTTTGATTCAACTTTCAAATTATTGTCTACTAATCAATTCCTAACTTTTCTTCTCCACACATATCTCAAACTTTCAGAGTGTCTTTTAGTCACCCGTGCCCTCATTTCGTTCTCTATAATTATTTCTGTATATATCTGTCGTACGGAGATAGAAGCCAAGTTAACTAATTTTCCCAAAAATGGCTCTAACGATTTCGAAACTTACGAATGACTCTCAACTAACTAGTTTCCTTATAAACTCCATTAAAATGTTACTAGGATCAGGAAAATTCAGGTGGTACTCCAACCAAGTTCCTATACGATCAGCTTTTAGTAACACTCGTAATTTACGTATGGGCTACTCTATAAATTATGAAATTTCAACCACCGCCGTTTCATTTACCTATTCTAAACGTTTTTACCCGATAACTCTAGAAAACCCCCTGTTCTTCAATAATTTGTGTCAGCAGCATCATCGATCCTCTGTGTGTGCCTCGAGGTCGGGGCATGAGTACGAGCACCACAATAAATTCCGGAGTTGTACGCGGATTCTGCCGCTGTGAAGTGGTATTTTACAAAGTTTAGATGAACTGAGGGAATAATAAATTGAATTAGTAGTAAAAGCGACGAACACCAGTGAATTTATTTAGAGCTAAGGAAAGTTGTGTGATGCGGCGCACTTGATATTAGGTATGTAAGAGAGTTGTGTTTTTGTTACTTAACCGTTCAAAGCATTGTAACTCAAATTATTGGAAATATACGTCATCATCTTATCATTGAAGCGGGTTTCCAGAGCTTCGCCACGAGTGATGCACTTAGCAGTTCTGCAAGTCGTGCAAAGATCGCGAGTTGGATCGTCAAACAGAAGAGGCGCGTTGCTGAGAGGAACATTAAGTTTACAGCGCTGCACTGAGATGTAACCATCCTTCCATGGCAGTGCCACGTATTTTTATGAAAAGTTATTATGAAGAGTGATCTTCACACGTGGTACAGTATTCTGGCGGCCTTATGTTCTAAGAGCTGTCAACCAGATATGATTCGTGGGAGTGGTATCCTATCGATCAGTATGCTCCGGAAGAAGCCTGGAAAATGGGTCTAACGTCTTGATACTGATGACGACCTCACCGTCAAAATTGGCCACACTGTTGCCGCCACCCGTGCAGTTCGCCGCTGTTTATATTAGGAGGAGTCACATTTTCGTCATAACAGCTACCAACATCGCTTACGAACCTCCCCCATTTTTTAAGCCAGTGATCAAGTATTTAAAGTCCCTTTATATCGTGTGAAGTAAGGTAAGCGATCAGAGCTTGGTGTTTCATTTTCCCCATTGTCCCTTTATTGTCATTTACTACAATCCGAGCATAGGTTATTTGGGTTATTTGTTTCATTCTAAAAGGAGTTCATTTCATTTATATTTTTTCCTGATTAAATTCAAGTGGGTCCTATTTGGTTTATAATTTCATTTCCCAGTACTTTCCTGAGAGGCATTATTTTGTTCATTTACATCCAGTGAGTATAATTGAGTATATTTAACTTGTTCGTCTTTTGGGCCCTGACACAACTTTCACACGTGTCCTGTACGCGGGTAATTCTGTAAAGGAATTCCCCAAGTATGTCACACATTGTAACTCCAATTTAGCGGAAATAGATTGTTGCCTTTTCTTCGTTTTATTATTGAAATGGGCTTCACAACTTCGTCGCGAGTGATTTAGTTCGTTTCGATTGATGTAAGAAGAATGTGCAGTTGTCTCAGCTGACGCCATTTTGTGATTCATTGCTCGGAGTTGTTGGAATGATTCAACCCTGAGCCTAATTTTATCTCGTCACAAAATATACGGATTACACTTGTTTACACCAAACATAATTCCCATAATTCCATTCCATTTTGGGCTTTTCCTCCTTTGCCCTCAGGCATCGTTAATTTTTTCTGCTCTGGTTATGCAAACCTACGACACATTTCTGAGAGGAGCCTTCAACCGTGAAGCCAGGCAACCCGCAGGGTTATGCGGTGGCAGGCGCTTCGAAGATATTTGGCTGCGCGAACCTACAACCAAACACGGGGGTAGGCGTCTCACAACGCTCAAGCGGGCTCTTGTGTGTATCTAATATCCTGTGAATTCAGCGTTAGAACATGACTATTGGCGCTGGCAGAACCAGCTTTGACTTCCGTGGTTACTAACTACTATTTTCCCAAACACCTTTCTGTCCTCAACCCTTTTGTTTGTACCTGGCGGAAGCGCAGCTCTTCAGTTATTTCCGCGTGACAATGGATTTCTCCCTTTTCTGGACTTTCCAAAATATCCTTTTCCCACCCCTGAATTTTACGTTCCCCTCTCACTCTCTCTCTCGCTCTCTATTAAGTTTCCCACGCAGGCAGCTCACGTTCGCGTTTATATGCTGACACTCAAACTGATTTGCTATTCTTTCAAATGTCCTCACTCACGCTCACCACGTTCATTTATTTCTCAGTTCAAGCTCCCCAGTCGTGGCCCCATCAATAACGTTCCAATAAAAACTAGTCGTTAGAAGGTCAATAAAAGGAGGTGGAAATTGAACTAGAACCTGATTAAACGTTGTGAGTTGCCTCTCATAAAAATGCAGATGAGCTATATAAGCCTAAGCATTTTTTTTTGGGGACCATTTAAACGTAGAGGCAGACGACACACAAGGCTTCCGCAGGCGTTTGTTTATTTCTAATCTAAGCCTTATCCTGTTACTTTGGCCACTGTTTTAACGTAGTTCACTTTTCAAAACGTAACGTTTTCAACAGGAACTAGTCGTTAGAAGGTTGCAGAAGAAAAAGGAGATTGAAATGAACCTGATCGAACTCGGCATGTTGAGTGCTATAAAAGTGTAGGGTACAGTCGCAATACGCGATTACACATTTCTGTGGGGCTCTGGAATAAAAACGTTAGGCTACTCGCTACAATTGAGCAAGCTCTTGTTTGTTTATGATATCCTGTTACTTCTACCGTTTTTAAACGTGTTTCACTTAACAGAACAAGCCAGTCGTCAGAAGGATGCAGAAGTTACAGGATATTGAAATTGAACAGGAACCTCATCTAATGTGATGAGTTTTCAACCAACAAAAATTGTAAGACGCACGACCAATGAGCACATTTATACGGGACATTCAATCAAAAAGGCTGACGATGCCAAATGTTCGAGCAGACTCTTGTAGGTTTCTAATATCTCGTGATTTCCTCCTATTATAACGTAGTTCGCTTCGTGGTAAACACTCCAAGTAATTGTCAGCTGTATATTCAACATCTCACTCCGGTATGATATTGTGTACTTCGCTTCCAAACGAAGTCAATTTGAAAGTGAATCTGCGTTCAGTATGACGCCACTCGTTCCACTGAAAGAGCGGCCATGTCTCAACGGATAATTTACGTAGAAACCGGTAACGCTAGTTACGAGTTATATTCGTTGAGAGATTGTCAACATACGGGGTTTTCACTTCCCTTGGCTCTACAAAGTAGAAAGGAAAGTTATGTAATCGGCTGAAAAAAATTTTTGAGTTTTCTTCAGATGTTTCTTTTTCAGACCCTACTGAGTCCGAAAAACAAGCATTTGGGAAATGGTCTGTGTGTGTCTGTGAACTATTTTTAGAAAAAGGTGATTATTGACAATTAACAAGGTTGATTATTGACAATTAACAAGAACCTGATCTAATTTGGCGTGTGTTCTTCCACGTAAAACGTAAGGTGTGCTACCAATATGCAGTCCAATAGTGCACTTTTCAGAACTTAATGTTAAATAGAAGCCAGTTAGACGGTTGCAGGAATCTGATCGAATGTGGCGAGCTGCCTGACTTCAAATTACCATGTGAGCTACCTGTGCTTTTCTATAGGGAGCGGCCAATGTTAAAGGTAGGCTACTCACAAAGCTCAATTAGGCGGGTTTGTTTCTAATATCCGGCCTCGGTTTTGACGTATCTTCAAAACTATTTCAACATAGTCGTTAGAAGGCACGCGAGTGACAGGAGATTGAGATGAACCTGGTCGAACTCGGCATGTTGAGTACCACAAAAGTGTAAGGAGCAGTCTCAATTCCACACACACATTCTTACAGTACCCCTCAACCATCAATGCTCGAGCAGGCTCTTGTTTATTTCTTATATCCTGTGATTTCTTCCTCTTTTTAACGCTCGCTTGTCGACAACTCCAAAACAGTCTACACAGACCTGGTAAGGAACATCAAGTCGACAGCCTCACGTCACCCACCTATGCACTTGAGACTTAATAATGATCATAATGTGAGTAGCAACGTAACACATTCCGGACGTGTTACAACCACCTTTTACGAGTAAAGTTCTAATGGGCTCACCACATAAATTGAATGAAAAACATTAGATTAGTTCCTAGAACAGTGAAAATCGACGAGTTAGCGGGTAGCTGAGAAATGTTATGTGACGTGTCCCACCTGATGTCGTTGGGTGACTTTGTGTTTCGTTTGTAAACTGTTTTTCTTAGCGTAAGAATACACGTTGTAGTCTTTCCGTTTTCGTTTGATCGAACAATTATTATTGAGCGGGGCGAGGTATTTAGATAATTATCATTATAAGTGCTGTACGGTAAGAACAATATAAATTTTATGGAATTCTACTGTGATAGCCATATATGTAATAGGAATCTGTGTTTCTTCTCAATCTCCCTCGAAATGTCTCGTTTGAACGAAAAGTTACCCGAAGGAAAGATCTCAATTGTCATAACGAGAATCGGAAATTGGAGTGGAGGGGTAAAACCGGACAAAGTTTCGTCGGTTCCTGCTAAGGACCTCTTTACCGTAGCATCTCGTCCTGAAAGCACTTCTTTTCAGGTTGTGCGTTTACTCTTATTTCCTAGAGTTTGACGAGTGAATAGTAGGGGGGGGGGTTGACGGGAAAAGTTTTTCCTTCCGCTAGAGAGGTTTAAGTGAGGGGAGGGAAAAAAGTCTTTCCGCCTCTGCTTATCCCGTCATTTTGCGGCCGGCAGGGGAAAGAGTGGACGAGGAATAGTACGAGGTTTTTTTCCTCAGAGTCAAACGCTAGAAATGGCTCGTTTATTGTTCGTAACGAGTTGGAAAACCTCTCGAGGCGACGACGACAATTTTCGAGGGACCACGGGACAGATTGGCAGCCCCGCTTCGCCATAACTGGCCTCACGTTTGATGGGGAGGGGTGCCCTGGACCTTCAAAGTTCCCTCCCGAAACATGTTGACGATTTTCTTCAGTCGATTTTTTTCCTGTAGAAGCGAAAGATAAACTTGCAGAGCTGTCGTCGTTTAGTCGCGTGCGTTTCCGCCCTTTCCAAGAAGAGGAGGGAAGAATTTGGTCAGCCGATTTTGGTCATTCGGCGTTGTAATAATCAAAGTTAAACAGCATACCAGCTGATTGAGAGGTGTTTTATTGATTTGAGAATTCATTGTCCGTGTCTTGTTTCAATAAATAAATTCGAGTCTATATTCGTATTTCTGTTCAATCACACAGCTTTCCTGAAATCATTATTTATTTGGCGATATTCCGAAGTAAACTTGTGTTCACCCATACCACTGGACATTTTTGTGTACGTTTCCACTAACAGTTTTCTAGGAAATGGATCTCAGGCTCCTTACGACAGCGCAGGTAGAGTACAAAAATTACAAACGCCTTCCAAATCACTTCATTACATCACATTCGCGTAACATTTCACTCCTTCGACGCACACGACACTGCACGTTCAAAATACGCATCGGAACCCACTCAAACTTACAATAAATTATTGCACGATTTTCCCTATTGTAACATCAACTCGATAGTATTGGCGGTTGTAAAATGTCGAATATTTACAAAAAACTACTGCTCTACGCAATTTACAAGTGATTTTTCCACCCAATCGAGGAGGTTTTTACTGAAGAGATTAGTACTCATTTGTACTACGTGTACTACAGAATAATGTAAACCAATTCGATGTTCACTAAACCCACGGGAGGGGTTTTGGTCCTTTTAGGGCAGTTCGAGTTCCGACCGACTAACGCGTCGAAGCAGCGCGACGCAGCCAAGCTCAGACACTGTCGCCAAATGCCGGATTTCAGACTCGGAGGGCGGATTACAAAGGGCACCCGTGGACGTAGGTCACGTTCCTGAAGATGGCCGCTGCTGTGCTTAGAAATGTGCACGGAGGTTGGAACGGTGGACAACAATCTGGCGACTGTTGGTTGGCTGCCTCTTTTTCTGAAACGGCCTGCTGCCTGAGCTGCTCGAGCCTGAGTTGGTTTTGGCGTTTCCATTTGGTCCTGGAAATTATGAGCATGATGTAAGTAAGAACCCATTCTACTTGGAAATACTACGTGAAGAAGTTCACATCAGAAAGGCAAATATGCGCCACACAGTGAAGATGGTGGGATGAGGGTTAGACAGTACAGTGAGAATCGCACATTAAGTGGCTTTATTTTCACATTTTTCCTTTCGATTTCGAGGGAGTAAGAAAGAAAGGCATTTAAAAACATAGTTTTCTTCATATCTAATATGGGACGTCAAAATACGGGCATTAGCGAACTATAGTTATCATAGCCATCAGAATACTTTTTCAAAACCGCATATAACGACAAATCATGTTCACAGTCGCATAAGTTGGTTTAGGGGCATAAGAAGTAGCAGCCCAATAAATTCCAGACCAGTGCTACCACCGGTTTTTACCTCGAACGATGCGTGTTTCATCAAGTTCACATGAGCTGAGAGATAAGTAGGCTGGATTAGTAGTTAGAATGGACGTGGGGCTGAGGAAAGTTCTGTGGTGTATATTATTTTTATATTCTTGACAGGCATTCAATATTAGAGTATGATGAAACGTACTGATACCCAAAAAGAACTGATGCTAAGAAGACTGTGCGACATATCGCAGTCCTTGAACAGCAGGAAGCAAATGTTGTTTCAAGCAGTATAATTGCTGCGTGAGACTGATGGGACCAGGGGAGGAGTCAATGGCTTACAGTCAGGATGACACATGAAACAGCAAAGAGATAATCACCGAATAGCCTCTTCATTAAAATCAGTGACAGAACGTGTAGGACAGGACTGCTGGAAGCAGAGTAAAGAGATAACCTGCGGGTATTTCGCACCACTTAGGTCTGTTTCCTTCATCAAAATGACTATTCCTTAGGTTGCGGTTTCGCTATTGTGTAAGAGCCTTCAGCATCCACTGTCCTCAGACCTGTGGAGGTACGGCTGGTTATCATTTAGCCAGTCTACTGGTTTGAGAGCCGCTGCTCACGTGTTATCGCCTGGAAGGAGTTCTAAATCTGGTTTCCCACCTGACCCAACTTGGCTGGCAAATTTCAAATGGATAGATCAACTGTGGCCACGTTTTTTAATTACAGTTACAAGGTTGCTTAGTAGCCGTCAAAGCCAGAAGGTTTGGCTGCTCATTCAACAACTGTCGCTCATTGTTGTAAGATCAGTGGGGCAGATTTTTGTTTCCATCGCGCTGGCGGCCTAAGACGTGCAGGATTGGGAGTCTTCGAGAGAAAAGAACTGGAGCCGCGCATTGAAGTCACCATGTCTCACAAGGAACCGGCTCGTCCAGTGATCTAACTTAAACCATTTCCTCCTATGACGTTCTCGGGTGTTAGGAAAAAACTTATGCGTGTCACGCCCCTTTGACAAGGCTTCCCATTTCTCTTATGCCCATTCATGTAAGTTTCCGTTTAGTCTATTCAGAGTTCAGGGAGCGGGGGGATCACAATTTCACTCTTCACTTGTCCACCATTCACTCAGCTGCTAAGTCAATGGGTAAGTGGCCAGTGATCACTTGGAGTGCTGCAGCGGATGTTGTTTTATACGGGGTATCGGCTCTCTGGGATTGGGCCATTACTTTCTTTTGATTCTCTGTGAGTCTGCCAGCCCAGACAATGGGGGAGTAGCCCATAACACCTAAGTAAATGACCTTGTATATGAGAATAGTGTCATAGTAACGCACATCCCAAGTGGCCTTGCTATTCCCTCAAAATGAGGCGAACCTTACGAGGTAGTGCTTAGTTCGCACCACTCACGCACAGTGACATATAATTCCTCTTCCACGTTGGCCACACAAATCAAAGAGAACCACAACAGCGTCGAACTCACCGCCTGTTTTGGTACCAAGTTTTGACTTGCGTCTCGGACAAGTTAAGTGCATCAGCAACGTCACTACGGTCGGCGACTGACAGGTATTTTTGACATCGAAACTTTCTCTCGAGGTAAGCAAGTTGGGCATGCGTGAATGCAGTTCTCCTCCTCCGGGGTTTTCTCCCTTTTCCTTCTTCTTCTTTCCTGTTACTGCCTTCTCCACTTGAGCCGCATTCGGTCTCGCTCTCTGCTCCTGCGAACAAAAAAAATGCTTCGGCTTCAGCTGACATGAGCCACGGTCTTATGTTAAGTAAGCTGTTGATACACGAGGCTGACTAAGGCAGAGATAAAGGCGAATTGCAACTCCTTAATTGCTCCGCGGTGCCCTCCTTCAACTAGTAGGGCCTACGGCTACACTTATTCCGTAGAACGGGTGTAGCAACAAGGAGACTGCAGTTCATATTAGTGGTAAAGTACAGAAGGCGTGGTGGTTTGCCAGAGATGATTGATAAGACTATCATGAAAGTACACAAAAACAGTTATTCCACAGTTAAATGGTAATGAGGGCAGTGGATATTAAAGAAAGAAAGTTAACTGTTAAGATAGGGAAGGCACTTCTAAGTTAATAGAACTGCTGGTAACACTGTGCATCGCCGATTGCATACCCCTTACCTACCAGTATGCGCCAAGCAATCCTTTCCTCTGTGAAATTGATACAGTATTTGCCCGACTGTGATCTTACTGAGAACCTTGTGCCAGGGTCCGCCCTCAGAAGCGTTCAGAGTGGGCGTGTTGACGAATACACTCAGCAGCAAGAGGATAGTAGGCTAATTGACGAAGTAGGTTGTTGAAGGGGCGATGATAAATTGTTCTGCCCTTGGACTCTCGTGCTAACTCAAAAGAAGAGCTTTATTTGAACAGGTGAGCACAGATAGATAAGAAAGCAGAGGATTCACGATGGAGAGGTACAATCCTCCTTTGTTTTTTCGTGCTTACTCATTTGAGGGGTTTCATTTGAATCACCAATGAACTACGAAAATCATAGTAATCAGAAAAACCTTTTTTTTTTACTTTCTACTACTTTCGTACCTAAGGAGTGAGGAAAGTATACCGATAGCGAAGAAAAAAAAGTTAATGTCTTCAGATCTTTACGTTTTGAGACTTACTGAGGCCCAAATACCTAATTTCGGCGAGTGGCCCATGCGTAGTTGACTTTGAGGGAGAAATGCTGAACGGTTTGAGACGGTTAAAATGAAATTACGAGCGATTTCCATCGATACGGAAGGGAATCTCTGTGAAAATTCAGTGAATGGAGAAATAGAGCAGAACGAAAAATTGAGTTTTTTCTCTTCCCTTTTCTGCAAAACGTTCAACAGTTTTCCCCAACCCACGGGATGTCTTCCACTAGGCAATACCTACATATTCTTCTTTATAAATGTTCCGCTGACAGTTCATGGAACAGAGATAACCGACATGTGTCGAAAATTGTTCTTTTTTAACGTTTTCGAAATTCCCAGAATAGCCGCAAAACGTATCTATACCAGCGTTTCGTTTTCCACAACTTTCTGTATCATCAATCCATTAAACAGAGACGTAAATCATGATGGCTCGGAAAATGAGATTTGTAAAACATTGACTTAACGTCTTTCCAAACAGCTCCACACATTTCAATAAAACGTACGGGGTACTCGGTCCTTGGACCAGCACTCTGGAGCGCCTTATTCTCAGGAGGCTCATGGAGACTGACTGCGAGCCGCACGCCTATGGCTTGACTGTGCTGATCTTTGCCGAGCCAGTCCGCCAAATCGAAGAAAAAACCCACCACGTGCTCCTCGCCGTCACCCAATGGTGCGAGCATGTCAAGATGCAGGTGGCTGAGGAAAACCCCTCTTGAAAGAAAAAGTGAATAATCAACCTTCAATACGCTTTGGCCGCCACAGGTTTCTTCTTGAAAAGCACGCCAAGTATTTAGGAGTGAATATAGGTGAGAGATGGTGTTTCAACCAACACCTCCAGTCCCATTGTAAGGTTTGGCTCACTACGTGCAATTACTAAGGCTACTTGGGGTGTGTGTTACGGCGACACTAGCCTCATGTATAAGGTCATATATCTAGGCTTGATTGGCTACTGCCCCGTCGTCTGGGATAGCAAACTAACAGTCAATCAAAAGAGAGTATTGGCCCAATCCCAGAGAGCTGGGCCCCTGTGGATCACCTAGGCCTATAAGACAGAAGCCCTCCAGGTGATCACTGACCAGTTGACTTGGCCGTTGAATGCATAGTTGACAAGTGGAGAGTGAAACAGGAGCTTCCCTCGCTTTGGGCTGAACTCCTTGCGGATCTCGTCACAGAACAAAAACTTACCGCTTTAGTTGAATGGGCGTTAGAGAAATGGCAAGCGAGATGGGAATCCTCGTCTAAGGGTCGTGACATGTATGAGTTCTTCCCCAACATCCGTGAACGTCTTCCAAGAAAATGGGTTGAGCCAGACCCATGGACGTGCCAGTTCCTTACAGGACATGGCTATTTCACTGCGTGGCTCCACTTCTTTTCTCTCAAAGGCTCTCCATCACGCACGTCTTGCTCCTAGAGTGCGAAGGAAACAAGAAACCACGTGCTACTCTACTGGAGTTTCTACAACAGGCCACCCAGCCAGCTACAGGCAATCACCAGCCGGCTGTAGACCAGAGAAAGGAGCCCCTGCATTTTAGAAAATATATCATCCCATTCTGCCCTTAACCAAGATCCTAGTATCATCGGCGAAAAGATAGAATTTGCCGAGGTTTCACCTCTCTGGGATCGAATTTATATAAATTAACAACAAAACGGACCCAAGTGTGCGACCCTGAATCACCCCGTAATCAAACCTGTGGCACTGGCTATTCGATCCACCAACGGACACAAATTGGTGACGAACTGACAGATAAGAGCAAGCACCAAACATCATCTTGACAGTATCGTAAATTACCAATACGCTGGCTAGTCAACTAGTAGGGGCAATTCAATGAATTTCGAAACGTTAAAGTTTCGTCGTTGATTATAGAATGTTCAATTTAGTTCTACCAGGCTCATATAAATTGGAATATTTGGTCGAGCAGAGAATGGCAGAGAATGTACGTGGGGTTGAAGAAAGTTCCGTGATTCGCCGCGGTAAATATTTTTGCCCTTTTCATTTGCCTACGGGTCGGGGAAAGTAGAAATGCGGGGGTTTTTGACATTTTTGCCCGAGGAAAACTCTAAACCCCGTGAAAACCGAGGGCGTCGGAGCAACTAATTGGAAACCAACGCCGCTCGTCTTCTCGCTAATTAGAACTCGTTTCCTCCGCTAAAGAGTTCGTTAGAGTCGCTTGAATCCTTCGTTTTCAAAAACCCAAATTGGACGAGGCCTCAGCGGGACATCCCTTTGTCACGTCTTCCCTCCGCTGAACGACCTGTCAGCGGGACGTCAAAAGCCTCTGTTTGCCGAGTTAACGATGCCAGGACGTCGTCCAAAGTTCCCCTGCCCAGCCGCCCCGTTTAAAGTCAACTGCTCCCCATAAACGAGAGCTTAGGAAAATGACAATGAGACGAATGTTGTGACTAGGCGCACTGCCGATTGTCGACTGCCGCCGAGTGCAACGTTTAATTGGAGGTTTTTTAAAATAAATTGGCAGTAATGTAGTAATGTGCACAAACAGTCATCAAGGACTGGTTTCAAACCGATGCAGCGGATTCTCGTGTCCTCCACATCAAAATATCTGGCGCTTAGCAACACAGCACACAATTCCCGCAATTCGACGATCAGCTCACACAAACTGTGTTGGGATTGCCACCACCCACAGACACGTGCTTTGTCACCTGAGTAAATATTTCTCAATAGGCGTAATTCTCAATAAGGCGCCTATGTTTTCGGCGAGAAATTCATTTTACGAACCCTTTCAAAATGTGACACATTACGTTTCAACGCATCAGTATTCTAAATCAGCTACCGCTCTCCAGGCCATTCTTTGCCTTTAACGTGGTCCAAAAATTGTGTGCCCGCACGCTTGGCAATCCGAGCGGACGAAACCCATAGTTGTCATGGGCAAAAAATGTTTTAACAGATTAGCCGAAAACAAAATTTTGGGAGTTTCATTGCGATTACGTCGTGTTTAGGATCGTTACCTAAATATTATTTGATACTGAGTCGAATAGGACGGGTCTGACGGTGCTGTCGGGCAGCTGAAATCACAGCAAATATAGTGAGGAGAATTCTATTAGTTGAAAGAACTCGCAGGGCAGTGTGGCGAAAGTTATCTTTTCTCCCCGGCCTGCACTCATTTCCCACACTGCCTCTCACCTCCCACCAACCACCCGTCAGTTCGAATCGTTAAGTCAGGTCAGCCGGCGTTTTTTACTTTCTTTGGCTCTACGAAGGAGAAGGAAAAGGTTATGTAGGCCGCCATTTCTCTTTAGATCTTTACTAGATTCTTTGTTTTGTTCTGTGAACGCGATTGTCAGAAAACGGAACCAAATCAGCTCAAACTTGATATCTAGACTGCAGATCACCATGCGACGCCAAAATAAGAGTATGAGCAAAATCCCCCCCAAAACTAATTATAGTTCTATATTTTTTTCTGACGACGAACGTTGGGCGCATGAGAGGGCGATAGTTGAAGATTGAAATAAAAGAAACTCGTTGAGCGTAGTATGTGCAATGAAGTGAGTAGAGTTTGGGTACAAAAGGTCGACACAAGAGGACGACTCGTAATATGCGTGAACTGGCGCGGGAAACTGTATCGGAAGGAGATAGCGAACTGTCTGAGTGGAGAATAGATAGATGAATGCGTCTGAGTGAGCACATAGAGACGAGTGCGTCTTTTGTGAGAGTTTGTAGGTGAATGAATTTGGGAGGAGCTGTCTGTTGTGGAGAGGAATCTGAAATTGATGAGCGGTAAAGAACACTTCAGAAAAATCCATTGCCGTTGGAAATAACCGGGAAGGTGGAATTCCCGCAGGTAACGAGGGGGTAAGGGGAGACAAAGCCTTTGCTGTCAGGGCAAGTGTGCGCATTCCGAGGCCAAAAAATCCAGACTGATTTGGCTTGCTACGAACAACGAAAATACCATAAAACTCCCATCCTTGGGAAAATGACGAGAGTAGCTGCGAGTGTAATTACTATACACTCAGTTTTTCGCCAATAAACTCCGCTCAAATGCTACAAGAACCTTAAAAAAATTGAGGTACAAGCCCAATTGAATGCTTATACGATGAGAGTTTAATAACATTAATTAGATGTACAGGGGCAACTCCAGAATTTTAACCACCGCCGTTTCACTTACTACCATTTTTAATCGTTTTTACCCGATAGCTCTGTGGAAGGGAGTATTATTCTTTCTAAAAACTCGTGTTTACTGCCTCATTAATTCTCTGTGCAAACTGCATTTGCTGACAAAATTACGTAAACGGTATAAAAACACGGATTTTGGGACAAGAGTGTTAAATCCTCATGACCCTTCATAGGCCTATACCTTTATTTGCCGAATTTTCACAAACATAGTGATGAAGAACAAAAGTAAGGACTAGAAGATGATTAAGAAGTTTAATAAAACCAATTTTCAGGCGAAAAAAAAATCGTATTTGGTACATTTTGGTGTCCCACTCCCCCTTCCCATCGATGGAAATCATAATGCTGATGAAGAACCTCAAAGAACACAAAAAATCGAACGAGCTCAGTTCAGCCATTTTACCGAAAATCGGACTGCAAAGGCCTTAGGGGCGCCGAAATTAATTTTTTCTGACTCAACTTTTCTTACGCTCGTTTCTAGTACTTTCCAGATCCTTTGGGTAGCAGAAGTTCCCCGATGTTCTATTCAAATTATCTTCTACTAAACTTTCATTCTTCATAAATATGAGAAAATGACTTGAAAAAGTGTGTTTTAACCCTACCGGTTTACCTAAAAGACAATGTCTGCGAATAGTCAATAACTAGATATTGTGCTCCGTAAAAGTTCCTCTGGCGGGCTGAAGCGTTGAGCGGTGATAACATATTTTAATTACGTCTAACGTACTTTAAGGTTTTTAGAACAGTAGTTATCCCCAGACTAGTAATCCAAGTCAGACCACCAGACTTGTCTTCTAGCAACCTTTAGTCACATCTACCGCCTCAAAAACGTTGCATTTTCAAAGCGGTGTCGCTGAAATAGAATTATCCAGTATTAAAAAAAAATTAAAAAAAACTGAATAATGAAAATGAATTTCCGGTGTCAACTAATAAGTCAAGATTTGGTTTAAAATTCGACGAATTTTGATTGACTCTGCAAGTTAATGGCTAAGCAGAGGAGGTAGCAGAGTTGTGAATTTGGAAAGTACAAGGCAATTCCTCAACTGCGGTAAATATTGTAACTATCAACTAATAAGTCAAATTTTGACTTTTTTGATGAGCCGCCATTTTCTTAGTCCATACCGCAGAGAAGCGGGGTTTTACCAAACATTGAGGGAACTATCAGAAAACATAGTAACCAACTTTGAACTCAACGGTCAACGTTTTTAGCCCTCCACTCCTGGACTGTATGTGGAACAAAATGTAGGCACCAGTTAACTGGAAGGCTACCGCTTTGAAAAAAAAATTATCAATTAATGCGCGAAAAATCCTATTGCTGGCGTACATTTTCCACCTATATCTCAGTTTACCTTACGATTTGCTGAGAATAATATGTGACTATAGGTTGACTAAGCTTAGTCTGGGGATAACTACTGTAGAAAATGAAAACGTCAAACCATGTGCGCTTGGGCCTGTCAAAGGAACATTTACGGGAAGTATTGAGTACTCTCAGACACTGTGTTTTATAATACCGTTAGACTGGGTTAGATTTGCGGGAAAACGTATTAACTAATCGAGCTAGTTCTTTGTGATTGTTTGTCAGATCATAATGGGGGGACTAAATGTACCAAACACGAGTTTGTTTTGTTTTTGTTTCTCGAGAACGGGTTTAACGGTTTTGTTAAAACTTCTTTATTACGTTTTACTGATCGGTACCTAACTCTTGTTCTTCCGTGTGCCTCGTCTCCGTTCTCGCCTACCAATTATAGCGTGAGTGCCACTTCAGCCGTCTCCTTCGTATTGCGAATCGGTTGTTGGGTGACTTTAGTGTAGACCTGATCCCTTGTGCGCTCCATGCCCTTGACACCTTCTCGTTTCTCGATTCGGTGACGTCACTGTGGCGCGTCCTGTGTACTCACATTCATTGCATTCACTTATTGCATTTCTGTTCCCACATTTTTCTCTCATTATGTTTCTGATTTTGTTCCCCTTCTGTTCATTGATGTACCTTTCCTTTTTTCTGTAATTCCTGTGTTGCGGGCTCGTTATCGTCACAATCAAATAAATAAATACAACCTACTTCATTCGCGTTAACGTTTATTTCTAGGTTGTGACAATGTTACTTGCACAGCTGTGTTGATATTAGTATGTTCAAATGCTCGAAATTCGGATAAATTCCAAGATAGGAGACAACACTGTTGGGGAGAATGCACGTTCTCCCCGAAGGGAGAAGATTCGAACTCATTCCTACTTTACCCGTTGGTATTTGTGTAGTTAGGTAGAAAAACATTTGATTGCAGTCATGTGAGCTGTACGAGTGGCACACACGAACACAATTTTAGTGTTTAACGTAAAACGAACGTTTACCTTCGTGTTCATCGATGACGTCACCGAGAAGGTCCTTGATGAGGAACGAGGGTTTATTGTGTTGGGTCATTTTAAGTTGTATCGTTGTGCGACAAAACGATGGCAGGACAAATTACGGGCTCATCGCGGCGGAACTTGGCGTGTGTGGGTCCACGAGCTAACGGTTAACGAGCGAATGGTGGCGGTGAGGGGCGGCGTTTAACTCGGCGATCTGGCGCATGCGCCCGGCGTAAGGGAGAAAATTTTAGAACGAAGCCGCTCGGTTGGTTGGCCCGTTCCCTCGATCGGAGGCTCCGCCCTTAAACTCCAATTAGCCTTAACACCCGACCAATTACCGTCAAACTCCCGGTGGCACTTTGGGTCCCTTTCATGCTCGACCGTTTGTCCTTTGCTGCGCTACTCGGGCGACATTTCCTGGTTCCGTCTTGTAATTTATCCTCCTCCTCCCCCCCCCCCCCACAGTCAAAACACCGCTACCAATCTGCCACACAATACTCCATCCCCTTACTGACACTCTGCTTCTCGTCATTCAGAACTCAAATTGTTCAGAGCGTAATGAACTGGAAAGAAAACCCTCGGAAAAGTCATTCTGTCTCCTTTTTGAAATTATCGGAGAGACGCTGTCAACCAGTACGATATAAATTACTGGGCATAAAATCGTGAAAACTCATTTCAAATAACACACAAGGGAGCTATCATGAAAGTTATAAAATAATAAATTACAACTCGGAGTGTTGAATCGATTTCGACGGTTAGGCCATCATCAAGTACAAACTATAACTGAATCTAACACGCATACCAAGACAGGCCAAATTCGAGGAGCCGAGCATCACACAACTTTCCTTAGATCTACGCACTCACTGGTTTTCAAGGCATTTGCTACTAATTCAGTTTATTCTCATTCAATGCATTCGAACTTGGTCAAACATAACTTCACAGCAGTAGAAAGTGATAGCAATAACACTTGTGCCACGACCATTATTGAGCAATCAGTACACCGAGAATTGATAACCATGTAAACCCGATTTTTTGTGGTTGAAATTCCCGAATTTCTGAACCAGCTTCGATGTGTCGAATGGGCGTTATTAAGCGCTCATCGTATACGTACTTAATTTGAATACCACAACTATTTTTCTGAAGATTCCAGTACCATTTGAGTGGAGTTTACAAGGGGGGAAAACTGCACTGAAATAGATTTTCGTCGTAACTAACGCTAATTTATTGCTCTGCTCTCATCGTTTTTTCACCGATCAAAAGTTCGTGATTATTTTACGTCATTTGAAACTGTCTGTGCAAAAAATTCAATCAAAAAGCTGTTTTTGAGAAAAAAAATAGTGTTTTGATGACTATGATAACTGTAGTTAGTTTTGGGGCGGATTTTGATTTTTTTTCTCTATCGCGTTCACAGACACACACAGACAATTTTCACAATTCCCGGCTCAGCAGCTATCGAAACGTTTAGTTCTGTAGGGAACTCAGCTGATTGAATAACTTTTCTTTCTACTTGGTAGAGCCTAGGAAACTGATTTAGATATCGTAGTGATAAAACGACCAAATAATTTTTTCTCCAAAAAGCCATAGGGATTTTGATGGCGCTGTGTGGTATGGACAGCTCCAAATTGTATAAAAATTCCATTCGAGGGAAAATGACTAGACTAGGGCAATAAATTACTAAAAATGTCCACTAAAAGCGACCTTAGCAAAGCTTTTTCTTCATAATTCTCGCTTAGATGAAATACAATTCAAAATTTCAGAGGGAAATACATTTTGATACAGTTTTTTCCTTACAACAGCGCTCTAAAAAATGTGTGGTGTGCGGGAACATACAGGTTTCCGCAATCACCGTAAACTCGATCTGCTATATTTTTACCAGCATTAGCGCTGTTCCTTGTTCATCGCATTTCAGATGAACCATTCATTGAATCCATAGAGCCTTGTTTGACAAAATCGGTCGTTTCGTGTTTTAGAGACCGGGCCGGTAGCTAATATGTACGGCTTTACCTTGAGGGTTGCTCGCACATCGCCGGAGAGTAGCTATCGTGGTATGTGCTGTAGGAAACTGAAGGGCGGATAAGTAGGGAGTTTTACCTCGATTTCTAAGAATTTGACGCTGCTTGGTGAGATCGAGGCAAGTAGCTCCGCGAAGTATTATGCGAACTGACCAAGTTTTTGCCAGTCTGGTGGCATAAAACAGAATAAACATAAAGTTAAATTGCGATGTGGGGTCGTTCTTCACTTTAGAAGTTAACTCTGGTAACTTGAGAAGATGTTCCAGCCAAACACATCAGAACTCTTCCTCCTTTTTTTCGGTTCTACATTAGCCATATGGAGATCAATGTACTAAATTAGCTCACGGCATCGGAACGGTATTTCAAAAAATGGCTCAAATGATCACTTGTTCCTTCTCAGATTCCGACAAGCGCATGTTTTCCCCTCTCATAATGTAACACGTACCTATTCACTTTTAAACTCTAATCATCCGTTCACGCGGAGCGTTGAAAAATTGTGCAATACGTTCCAAACGTGGGCTACTTTCCACGGAAATCAATAACTGACTGACTCTCAAGAATCCACACCAGACTTAAAATTAAACGCAGGGACAATTTAAACAATGTTGCGGTTGCGATAACAATAACAAAAGACTGGCAGCGATTTCTGGTATCAGATATAGGCGCGTTCCAGTTTGAGCTTTTCTAGGAGTGCGCTCAATCTTGGTCTGAGCCGGAACAACCAATCGGAAAAGCGATAATTGAACGTTTGACAAATCTTCGTTTACATGTCTAGAACGCACTCCGTCAGGTTGACCAATTTCAGGTTTGTGGTTACTCTGGAAATTTCGAAAATGTAAACATAACACGACACCCTGTGAGATGAAAATCGTTGTAGCCATTTTGTCAATAAGTGGAAAACAAACTATTTTTTCTTCATAGGCCCGTTTCCTTTCACTGAATTATACTGAGATATTTATAGAACAAAAGGTAGGTACTGATTAGTAAAATATAATTTGAAAATTTTATCTAAATCGTTACACCCGTTTTGGGTCCACTTTACTTCCTCCCTCCCTCCCTCCCATCCTTTCAACGGAAATGGCTCACAACCTTATTTTAGCGTCCTGAAAAATTATCATAAAACACTAACAAAAAGAGAACAAGCGCAATCAATCGCAATACTTTTCATACTCTTTGGGTTGCGGAAACCAAAAATCGTATTGACGGTGTCCTTTACGTTGATCACTCAGTAAAGGTCGTGATATAAGTACAAGCTGCGTGAAAAATCTTGCAACGTTAACTATACCAGTGAATATGTTCCACCGTGTTCAAGTAAATTGCCCGAAATATTGATTGGACTAGTGGCTAGAGTGGCGAAGCCCCCTGAATGTGATGCGTCGCACTAGACATTCAAAACTATAACCAAATGTACAAATGCAACTTGGGCCGTCATAGGTTAGTTATGATATGTACAATTTGAAGTAGCACAACGTCAAATACTGAGAAAACTTTAATAACGTTACCTACTGTTCCATCAGCTATAAGCACGTTTTTAATGACGTGACTCAGAAACGAACGCGGAAATTAATGTATAATTAGCTCTAAAGAAATCGCTGAATGCGAACGAACACACGAAATGATTGCAAAGTGACGGGCGATATTTGTGAAAGGCGAAAGAACGTGGAACAAATATTTCACTAATCCATTTTCAATTTCCTTAGCCCTTAGCCCTACGAAACTATGTATTCGGCTGAAATTTATGAGTTTTCTGTAGATCTTGACGTTTCAAAGGCTTCTGATTTGTGTGCGCCTGACTAAGCACGGCTGGATCATAGCAATTCAAATACGTCAAAATAAAGAAACATGCAAAATCAGTTCCAAACTATAGTTACCATAGTGATCGATACACCAAACTTTTTTCTCAAAAATGATTTTTATGAAATGTTCGGGTAGACATTTCCAATTGACATACCGATTTAAAAAAACCATTTGCGGATAAGAAGAAGAAAATAATTAGGAGCAGCGCCAGTAATTCAAGCGAATATCGTTTCTGTATGTAACGTTTTTCACAGTGTTTACCGTTTAGTAATCTTCGTAAATACGATGATAGCGTGTATCGAGGATATGACGTCTAAAAACTGGGATAATCTTATTTTAAGAGAAAAAGAAAACCTTGAGTGTTGTTAAAGAACGAGTGTCAAAAAATAATTTATTGAAGAACCCCGTTGAACCCAAAACATGTGTTGTAATAATAAGGTACTGTAGATTTCTCAACAATCCCCCACCCTCCGAGTTCCATTGGCCTATCAACTTGCTTCTGGTCTTTAAATTTCACTATTACGACGTCTCCTGGTTGAACATGCAAGGGTTGACGTTTTCCTCGATTGATTAGCAGAGCAAGATATTCGTCCCTGAATCGTTCCTTCAGACCCTCTCTTAACTTGAGACGACCATTCGAACTTTGCTTCACGATCTGGTCCAGATCTTGAACTATGAATAGGGCTGATCTTCTGCCACATAAGTCAACGGCCTTGCATTAACCGTTGCCTCCACGTCACAAAGAATTGTAACAATCTCTTCATATGTTATGACGGCTCTTCCTAAATTGCGTCTCAGCAGTTGTTTCTTCATACCAATCATTCTTTCCCAGAAACCACCCCACCAAGGCGAGGCGGGGGGAATGAAATTCCATTTGATGGCTCTAACATTTGCACCAGTTATTACCATTTCCCAATTAATTTTGAGCAAGGCGTTATTTGCACCTAAAAATTGTGTGCCATTGTCCGTATATATTACAGACGGACGCCCTCTGCGTGCATGAGCCGTCGCAGTGCTTCCAAAAAACCTTGGGTGGACAAAGATGTAACTGCCTCTAGCAATACAGCTCGATAAAATGCACAAGTAAAAAGCACTACCCAAGCTTTCCCTCCTCCTCTCAAGTATAGAGAGGACCGGCGTAGCCAATGCGTGTTACCTCAAAAACTGCTGATTGCGTATATCTGTGAGCCAAAATTTACCGCGCAAAACTGACATCATTGTTTGAACTCCTGCATGGTGGAGTGCGAAATGTTGTTCTCCAACGAATGCTTGTATTATACGTAGTAGCAAAATAGGGTTCTTAAAATCGTCTGGCTCTTCACTGAATATCAACCTAGTCTTCAGTCTATGTCCCAAAATGTTTCCCACTCTTTCGTTAAATTTGTTCCCCCTCGAACGTATGCTTTCTGAACCACTTTAAAAACACATTATTAACATTCCTGCCAGAGACGTAGCAACTCACACGAACTTAGAAAATTCAGGTAGACCACACTCTATGATTTGACTTCATGCTACCAACATATTAGCAGCTTTACCCTTGGAGACCTCAATTCTTATCTTGCTCTGTATTATCCTTGGTCCAACTCCCTTCCAACATTAACCATTCTGGTCCTTCCCACCATTTCAACTCAAACAAAACTCTAGCGGCACACCTTCTGGATGGTAAGTCTGCAGGATTTATCTCCCCAGGAACACGAAACCACTGATTTGGCTTCGACAATTTTCTTATCTCTGCGCACGGATTTGTAACAAACACCGACCAATCACTAGCTCCTTTGATCCAGTGCAATGCAGCCCTTGAATCACGCCAAAAATCGGTAGGGAAATCCGGGAACTTCAATGCTTGAGTTAAGTTCCGCCACATTCTAACGCCAATGAGTGCAGCCATAAGCTCCAACCTAGGAATTGACAACTTGCGTTTCCTAGGTGCAATCCTGGTTTTGGCTTGTGGGAATTGTATTAGCACAGAATTTTGAAAAACCTTTCCTAGGGAAATGCAAGCTGCATATGCAGTCACACACAAAAAACATGAAGACTCGCTCTTGCCTGTTCCCATTTCTCATATGAAGTTCTCTTCTCTTTATCCTACATTGTGACATTAGTTCTGCTCCTTGGACCCAAGAAGTTATCCTCTTCTTTAAACGTGGCGCTAAATCATCATCCCAGTCTCCATTTGACGTCCAAGCATCTTGTAATACTAACCTTGACCACAAGGTGTACGGACCAATTAGCCCTAGTGGTTATAAAATAAAATAAAACGGATAAAAAATATAACGATAGTCTATTTCCACTAAATTTGATTTACAGTATTAGATCGATTTCGACGGTCAAGTCATCATCAGTAACAAATATCTGGTGCGTTGCAAACACACAACTTTCCTTAGCTCTACGTCAATTCACTTTGTAAGTGGCTAATTCTATTTAATCGATTCATTTATCACTCGTTCCTTTGAAATTGGTCAAACAACACTTCACAGCAGCAGGAAGCGGTAGCGCCTAATGTTCTGGAATTTATTGCGCTGCTCGTACTCATTCCCGGACCATTATTGAGCAATTGGTTCACAGATAATTAATGAGGCTGTAAACACGAGTTTTTTGAAGAAGGATAGTAATCACTTTTGCAGAGTTATTGGGTTAGACCTGGTAGTAAGCGAAACAGCGGTAGTTGAAATTCAGGAATTTTTGGAGTGAGCCCCGTCTATCTCATGAGCGGTTTTAAACACCTCACCCTCTGGGTATTGAATTGGAATACAATACCAATTTTCTTTAATATTCTACCAACATTCCAGCGGAGTTGATAAGAAAAAACCGCGCTAAAAACGCTTTTCGTCGAAATTTTGATAATTTATTGTGCTGCTCTCGTCATTTTCCCATAAATGGTAATTTTATGGTATAATTGCCTTATTGGGAGCTATCAACATAATAAATTTAATCAAAATCGTTAGAGCCGTTTTTGAGAAAAAAAATATTTGGTGTTTTGATCCCTATGATAACTTTCGGTGGATTTTGTTCATACCCTTATTTTGGCGTTCCATGGTAACCTGCGGGCGAGATATCAAGTTTGAGTGGATTTGGCAGGGTGGTTCTCTCTAAAAATCGTTCACACACACACACACACACACACACACACACACACACACACACACACACACACACACACACACACACACACACACACACAGACCATTTTCCCAAATAGTGTTTTTCGGACTCAGGGGGGTCTGAAACGTAAAGATCTGAAGAAAACTCAAAATTTTTTTTCAGCCGATTACATAACTTTCCTTTCTACTTCGTAGAGCAAGGAAAGTAAAAAAGCAACTGAAAGGGGAACAGCAGAGAGGTTCTCTTATACACAGAACGTTAGGTCGGGGTTTCCCAGTGGCAGGTACATCGTAGCGGGATAGCGGAAAATGGAAAATTAATAAGGGGTTACTGTATTAAGGTCAAACAAAGTCTCATAAGAATGAAGCTATCAATGGAGTAATGCTTTGAGGGATCACCTCATTTAAACACCTATCTAACCCGTTACTTTTGATGATTTCAAATTTCTCAAGTACATTCAACATACGTCCCTTGGGACAAAAATGGAAAATTCAATGTATTACCTATCTGTTAGATCAAAAGAGAAGGAGTGGCTGGATTCGATCAGGTGGTTTACAAAAGCTGAACCACCTTTGTTATCCCTATAATCCTTTTTGTGTTCCCTAATTCCTCCATTGATGGCTCTTTATATTTTATCATTTTATTTCTCTCCTCGTTCTCCCACCATAAAAATTTAAGAAAATTAAAAAAAAAAAAAACAAATAAGCAAAATACTTATTTGCAAGAACGCTTTGGCAATGTCAGCCGTAACACCAACAGCCTTTCTACGCAGAGAAATAGGAGTTTCAGTATATCCTTGATTAAATTAGGCCCTTTGTCAAGTTGAGAATTCAATGAAACTCCATTGTAGTCTTTAGCGGAAGCACCGAAGTTTTGTCGTCTGGCTAGACTCCTTGATAATTGCCCCATGAGGTAAATAGAAACCTGTGTGCTTGTCTTCTGTGACTGGAACCAGTTCAATAATGCCTAACTCTGACATTGAAAAATAATTTATTGAAGAACCCCGTCGAACCCATAACATCTGTTGTAATCATAAGGTACTGTAGATCTCTCAACGGTGTGTATCCAGGGTTATTTGGGTGCTTCGTATGTATGTACTGGTATTGGTTGATGCCCTACGAAAATTGTGTGGGCTCTTGTAGCTTAAAAAATGTAGAAATATTATCTATCTGCCACCATTATTTACTTTTAGCGCGGCTGTTTAATTATTTTCCTTATTGACTACTATCAAAGTGAACCCTCAGGGAATAAATGTTATGTGCTACCAGTATTTACTTTTAGCGAGTTTCTAATTCTAGTTTCTAGTCCTCTGAATCCCTAAAATGAACGTCCTTTCTTTATATTTTGTTATGCACAGAAATGTTCGTTTTAAGCTCGATAACTACGGACATGAGCTTATGAGCTGTCCCTTGCCCTGCCAAAGACAAAGTTAATCCAGGTGACGGCGCGAAGAACGGAGACTCTCCTCATTCGTGTCGAGAGCACAGAACTGCAAAACAACGATTTTCGATATTTGGGCGCGATGGTTGATACGAGGTTGTCGTTTGGTTCTCACACCCAGCAAGCAGCAGATAAAGCTGCCACATCAACAACGGCTCTTTCCCGTCTGTTGGCCAACACGAGAGAGTGACAACTTGTTTCGGATGTGTCGCGACCTCCAAGCGCCGATTCATTTTTCGTTCATTGTTCTACCAGATCGAATGCGGGTCAGCAGAATCCCGACGACACTCAACTATTTCGATTAGTACAGGGACATCAGTATCCCATAATTCAATACATCCTTGGTATATCCTTGGGACATTGTGGCTTATAATTTCACCGATGTTGGATTTTGTGAACTGCGCTTTTCAAAGAGCATCTAGCGCGTTCAACACTTGCAACTGAAGCCACCGTGCGCCTTGGTCGCCATTATGTTCTGAGACTCTTATTTTGCTCTTTGGGCTTTCTACGGACATTTCCGTCTAATAATTTTACTGTATTTCGTTTACATCTTAGAAGAAGTTCCTAGTTTATTTATTTTTTTATGCATAGCTTGTTTTATTTCAAATTACATCAGAGACAACAACAAAACTTGTGGTGAGGGGTAATTGGTCTTGACACCTCTCCTCCTATCAACAACACTAAGCATTGCCTTCCACAAGAAGCGGATGGCAGTGGTGTAGAGGGTTGCTTTCTCGTATTGCACGGGTTCTCACGAGGCAGTGATGATTTCTATCTTATCCCATTCCTCACGGGACATGGTGTATTTAGGGAGTACCTGCTTTTGATTGGTAATGCTGCAAGCCCAAACGTTCTGGACTGCAGGACACTGTGGGGGCCACAGTAGGCCAGCTCACACTAAAGGCATTCGTCTGCACTACGTCGAATTCTGATGAAAACTGTCAGTACATTGCTCAACTTGCCTGAGGAGTGCACAGCCAGAAGAGAATGGAGCTTGCTGATCCAGGGCCAGTATCTCACACGGATGAAGAATGAAGCTCCTGGAGCCGTCTAAACTGCTGGGCAGTATGGGAGGATGTAGGGGATTGGGGGCACGCTGCAATATTCTTGTGATGGTGAAGAGGATAAGAAGGAAGAACTGCCATAGCAGAGAGGCGTGATGGCCAACCTGATGCATTGTGCTAAACGGTTCTGGGTTGATTCTCGACCCGCAGGAGTAAATTCATGTGGCCTCTAGGAGCAGACCCTTCCTCCTACTTAAAAAATAAAAAAAAACTTCACCCGGTATAATAATCTCTGTTCAGCTGGCCGATTAGCTGGGTCTTTAACTTCCAGAATACCTGCACTCGCACCTACCGGCACTTATCGGCACTATGGAAAGTCATTGTGTCCTCAAACCCATTTCTATCTGTACCTGTTCTCGATTTGTAACAGTGGAAAGCCCATCTCCTCAGTTATTTCCAATTGATAACGGATTCCCCCTGTCCTGGACTTTCCCATCTATCTTTTCCCAATCCTCAATTTTTCATTCCTCTCAACAACTGACAGCTCCTCCCAAACTCATTCACCTCATTCAACTCATTCACTATTCACTCATTCGTCTCTCAAGTCTCGCGTTACTCACAACTCAACTTCATCTCTCTCTTCTACTTAGTATCTCACAAACAGTTTCACATGTATTGCGAGTCCCTTACTTGCGTTTATATACTCATACTCAACCAGATAATACAGTCCTTACTCACGCTAAGCCGCGTTAATTTATTTCTCAGTTTCAAGCTCCCCCATTCGTGCGCTCAACAGACGCTAATTGCCAATGAAAGTCGCACGAAACCTGTAACAGCCAATGTCCAGAAGGCACTTCTCACAGTTTTCATACGAAATTCCAATGCGGTCAAAATTGACTTGTTGAACATGTACCGCACCAGATGTTTTCCCTAGTAAATCTAAAGCAAATTTCCCTTATAATTCTATAACAGCTTACGAACCTTCTCAATTAAATCATGGAGACAGTCGCTTAAATTAACAGTACAAGTCAACTGTATCTGAATGAACGTTGCGCTCGTCGGGACAACTCAATAAATTCTTGAACGTCTGAACGTCAGGAAAGTGAGGGGAAGTTGTAAGATGCGTTGCACCAGATTTATTTTACGAACGTGTTTGGTTTTCCCAATAATTCTTAATTTATCCCTCAGTTTTCTTTAATATATTGTTTATTGGTTTCATATTAAGGCAAGTGTGTGGTCATTCGTTTCGTATTTGTCCACTCACTTCCACTTTGCCAGATAACGAATTTCGAAACCAGTTACAAATTGGACGTGTTCACGACTTCTTTTCTTTACTTGAAGCGGATTTGCAAAATCTGGAGGGTACAGGTTGCTGGAAAAAGCCATAGTTACCAAACGAGACGCTGCAGGAGCGCCAGGACAATATACTGCTGATTGCTTTTTGGTAATTGCACGTTTATTGGGAACGAAAGTGTTGATGTGAAGATGATGGGGGGAGGGGGGGATAGAGAGAGGACGAAGGTGCAGCTATTAAAAGAGACGAAGGGGCGGTGATCGATCTGTCTAATTAATTTCGTTTCTCGGACGAGGGAACGGTCGGGCAGGGGAGTTTTCATTTATGCGAAGTGGAGGAGGAACATTCAAAAACCGCCCTCGTTTTAATGATTTATTCATAGAGCCAGGCTCCAGCCGCTTAATGACCATTAGAGGAAAACGCAACATGGTGAAGTGGGGGAAGTTTGCCGCAATGTCGGCTGCCCTGATATTCCTGGACATGCGCTTCCCCTCGGCTCGATGAATATGCAAAAGAGGAAGGCGAATGAAGTGCCTCCTTCTCGACGGCTCTCATCCTCATCCTCTTTCATCGCCCTTCATCCTGCACCCTGCATCCCCTCCCCTGTCCCGCCTAAAGTTACCCAAACAACGCGAACGATGCCCCTCGAAACATGTCAAAATTGAAATTATACTCGTCCCTTGCAAAATGACGGAAATCAGCGTAGAAAATACCACTCCGTTTGTGTACTTTCCCGAAACGCACTGTCCTTAACAAGAGAGATGTTGAGTCACAGGAAAATCCCGTGTATTTGTATTAGAGCAGAGTAATACAAACAATAACAGTACAAGCGAGAAGTCTATATGAAGCATAAATCAAATTGGTTTATGCCCCTAAGCTCACAAAGCATACGAGCCGAATACAGGCTTCAGAAGTGCTGTACCTCTGGCGTGTGGAGGGCAAGACTCGAGTTATTCGGACTAACCTGAAAGTTGATCCCCAGATCTAGCTAGTAGTAGAGGCGCAGCTTCCCTGGTTTGGCCTTGTGAGCCTCTTGCACTGGGAGACGAGTTGGAGTACGACCATACTGCAAGTGGGAGAAGAACCTCAACAACCTCCGAGTAACACAAGTCGAGACGAGCATCGGCCAGAAACCGTAAAGGATTTGCAAAACCCCTACACCTCAAAGTAGAAGAAGTAAGTAAATTCACATAATGTGCTCACAAAAATACTAGAAACGAGGTTAGATCGGACACATGACACGATAACCTCTCCTCGCTTCAGTAGGGGATTGTTGATGGAGAGGGGGAATTCTCGACTCATGTAGAGTCAAATCATGAAGGTTCTTAAGGTGATCTGTTCAGAGAGGTCCAGAGAGGAGAGACCTTTAGATTTCAGTACCTCCAGCCTCGCCACTAGAAGTCTGCAATACCTCATCTACCTAATTTATATAACCCAGGCGTATTGCCCTAGATCTAAACGGCGTAGAGGATCTCCTAACGAGTCTTAACGTCTAAAAACCACCATTACAGGGTACACGAATATACTACCGAGATTGTGTATGAAATCGATTGAGCCTCGTTAAAATGGGTTTACCTACGGACGTACCACACTATTCAATTGTCTTCATGGATATTTTTTCCGAACAAATTATAATTAAATTTTGACAAAAATCGATCGGTGATTGCCGAGTATTGGAGAGCAAAGTTTCCCTAATGGGCTGTTTAAAAAGTAGAGCGGGAGTGATGGAAAACTATTGTCTGGACCATCGGTGACACAAGAAACGAATGGCCACAGCGGTTTAAAAGAAGTTCAACTCGTGGGGAATATCAAGCGCGTTGACCCTTTCGGGACGGCTAAGGCCTACAGAAATGCTTCCTCGTAATTTCCCAACATAACCGACTGAATACGATTAATTGCAGTGATCAAGAAGGAATGCCAGGTTCTGGTTCCCAGTCATACGAGTGCCCTGGACCACAGGGCAGAGTCGTAGAAGCACCACGGGCGAATTAATATCAGAGCAGAGTTAGTGTAACGTTTACACAAGACCACTAGAAACTAGGACAAGAGTTTGGTATCACACACAGTACATTCAGCTGTTCGATCGACACACTATTCAGAAAATCACTTTCAAAGTGCAATTCAACAAAACCAAACGCTACCTCACCGATGCTCTATATAGGGAAACAAACCTGTTAACCATTGATCATATTTACGCCAAAGAACACCCTCTTATTTGCAAGGAAAGAGAAAACAAGATTCTTTACGAACAAAGAATGAGCAAAACAGAAGCGTACAAGCTGAAGCTCGCGCATAATAAGAATGCGCTCATGACGGCTACCTGCAGATTAAACAAAATATTAAACGTGGGGTTCGAGACAATATTGGAGATTTCGAACGTGAAAAAAAGAGATTATAAAATTAGTTGAAGGCAAAACTGTACGAATATTTCTGAACCTAATCTTAATTATAATAATGAGAATATTTTTGAACAAATAATAAACAAAAGATTAACAAACAAAAAAAAAAGAAACGAATTCAAGGATTCACGAAGTATTCAAAGTACTAAACTGATTATCATTTCCACTCCGTACTTAGACACAATGTTAACTGACCCCACGCGTACAGGAAAAAAAACTGAAGGAAGAATTTAATTGTTTTCGTCAGGTAGATCATAATTATAGCTGTAAAATGAAATAGAAATTGATTGGTGACCAAAAGTATCCTTTGTCGCAACCAAATCTCGCACACAAGCCAAGGTGACATTTAATGGGTGTCATGGGCCAGGCAGAATAAATGGCACATAGGAGGGAGTAGGGAGGCTGGTGCTAAGCAGTCCTCTCTTCTAGTGTGTCAGGTGAGTTTGGCAAAACAGCCTGGCCTTCGGCATTAATTTTCTGTCGCAAGTCCCCAGGCATCCAGGCCTGCTGATGGCGGTGCCTGTTGGCCCACGCTTGGGAACAAACGCGATCTGCAAGCGATGGATGGCTGCTTTGAAGGCAACAACCCTGCCCTGGGAGCCGAGGTTTCGCAGAAGTGGCTGTCGAAGTCGATGTAGGCCGCATCCTCTACCACTCCAGTGTGCATGGGCAGGCCACTCAACAGGCCACACGCATGCCGCTTGAAAATTAGTAGCCTGGCTTTGAACGTGCCGTGGTCTGAAAGTAGCCACGTGGGTGGCTGGAAACAACAGGTGTCGTGGAATGTGGAATCTTTGTACCTTAAAATCCGTGGGGAGGTCCAGCGGTGAGGTTCCACCTAGTACCTGTAGAGCCAGAAGGACAGTTACAATCCTGCATTTGAGGATGTCTGGGGGAGTAGTGACCAGGTGGCCCCCACCTCCCTCAGACCCCACAGTTGAAAAACAAAATTTGGGATAGGAGAACCACCCTCCACGAGCACCACGATGTCCGCAGAGCAAGCACATTTTCCAGAATTTTCAGGTCTCGCCATAGGTAGGAGTTGATTGCTCCGTTCTACCTACATGACCTGTGGATGCAGCCACCTGTAGTGGCCCTAACCCATAGCGCACCAGCACAAGGCCGCGGGCTTTCTATTCCCGTGGTACCATGTTTGGGTCAAACAACCCTTAAGACCCTCAAGTCTTCCATCTTGCTTTTTCCAAGCTCAATCTTGCTTCCATTTGGCTTTTCCCCTTCACAAAAGAAGACAGCGTGGACTTACTGCCCTCCCTGAGGTTCGGAAGGACCCCAGTAGGGACAGAGGCCCCTCAAGCTTCCGCCCACTACTCAGGGGCTCAGCTGCCACGCATCCAGGTTTCCGTCCCCTAGGCTGGAAGGTCCTTGCCTATTGCCAGTTTCTGAGGGAGGAGGGAGGGGGCCAGCCTATGAGTGAAACTCGTTGCATTTAATTTTAAAAAAAAAGTAAAACGTACGGAGGCTTATGAAATTGCTGGACGATCGAATAGGGAATGTAACATATTACATAGAGGTAGGTGGCAGTTCAAGCAGGGAGGGAAGAAGGGGTTTGTGGAAGTAGGGTTGAACATCGTGTTTTCGGCAGGTGACATGAATTACGCATCAGGAAAACTCGAGTAAACGTGGACGCTCCAGTCGTTTTGAAATAATTGAAGGAATCCCATTGGTTGACCGCAGAGACGGGGGACAAGGAAGTACTGCTACGAGAAAATCCAGAACGTTTTTAAGAATCCAGGAGAAGAATTTTTGTGCTTACAAACAACTAGGTTGTCGTGCCCAAAACAGGATGATGTGCACGTAATTGACTTTACGCCTGTCCCCAATGGCATCGTTAAAAATCTTTTCAAAGGAACGTCTTCTTTGTATCTCCACCGTCCTCTGCCTCTGAAAAGGTTAGTTCAATCGAAGGACAGACTCTTGGGAGCGAAGGGTCCCGATAGCTCAAGTCTCTCAATAGTAACGAACTTCGAGGATTTTCCTCCATTTTAATTTCATCTTCAAAGGGACTTCGCCTCTTATCGATATAAAGGAAAACCTTGGAAAAGGCCAAGGGGAAATTGAGACGCTGAGGCTGAAGTCGAGTGCCTCGTTAGGTCGTCCACATCTGAGCACCACAGGGAATCACGTGGACGCAGACCTTTGAGGGCGATGCGGGTTCGAGTGGACCTAGTGGGACGCTAATGACTCCAACTGTTGGTAACAATTGGTGATGTCTTCACTGCGAATCTCTCTTTAAAAAATATCTGTACAATCAGCGATATAGCTTTAGCTTCCAATAAAATCTGTTTCAGTTTAGCAGAACGCCCTACTCAGAAACTTGTGCCTATTAAGGTTCGATACATGTGGTTGAACTAAATCCCCTCTTTGGCTTCCGATATGAAGCGCAACAATAGCTTTAACGATTTGAACCAAACTCACAAGCCGTCATACCTGCTACGCGTTCGTCTGACAAACTATTAAACGGCGGCAAAGGTCTAGGATATGCTAACTGGTCTACTTCCTGATTAAAATGAGTATTCCTTAAGACTCATAAGAGCGTTACGTCAGTCGAAAGTCATGGAGATTCCGCTTTCGCTAGCATGCGAGAGCACAGGCACTCGCTCATTACCCACCGAACCAATCAGATCTGTGTAGGTACGCAGGGGTTGTCATTTAGCCAGTCTCTCGGTGGAGAACTGTTGCCCATGTGTTATCCGTACCATCTGTAGTATCCTACAATGGTTGTAATCACTCATCTGGTTTCCTGGCAACGAGTTGATAAAGACGGGGAGAAAATAAAGAGATCATTCTGGTGTTTACCTTTAAAGCGAATACTTATTCAGATTTTACATATTTATATAAGTATATATTGTATACAACACCATCTAGGAGTTCTTAATCTGGATTCCCTGATTTTACTATTTGCTTGAAGAAAAATTTCAAAGGGAGAAATCAACTGTGACCACGTTTTTTGTCATAATCTTCTTCAGAAACTGGGCGAAACGTTTATAAGCTTGCTCAGTAGCAGCTAAGGCTGGAAGGTTTGGCTGCTCTTCCAACAATCGTCGCTCACTCAAATGGAGTCATGCGTTGAAGTCTCCATGTTCGCAAAAATTGGCCTAGTTCTCCAACCAACTTTCTCCTAAGACGTTCAGGGATATTAGGGAAAAATTCAAGCGTGTCACGTCCCTTAAACGAGGATTCCTATCTCGTTTGTCATTCATCTAATGCTCCCTTTCCACTCTTTGCACTCGATGGCCAAGTCAATGGGACCAGTGGATGCTGTCTTGTATCTCTGTCGTTGGGCCAGTACTCATCTATGATTGACAGTGAGTTTACTCCCCCAGATAATGGGGCAGTAGCCTATAACGCCTAAGAAGGCGTTGCTAGTTGTTCGTACCCCAAATGGTCTTGCTAGTTGTTCGTAATGAGGGTTTCGTGGGGTTCCTTTGAAGGACTGGAGGTGTTGGCTGAAACGCCTCTTCACACTCCTTGTTCGGCACAGGCCAAAGAAGTTGGGCTCTTGAGCTTGAGCCTATTCCCAGGTGTGTTCGGCCAAATGGTTTCAAATCCTTTTTCATGTTATGCCGCGGGGAAGTCGGAGAACTGCCCCGATCAATTGGCTTCTCCTCCAGACAAAGGGATTAAGTTCAGTTTAACTTCCAATGACAACAGATTTCCTTCTTTAGGACTTTCTAGTATGTCCTTTCCTCCCTCGATTTACCTCCTTCTCCACACACAGCTCTGCGCAGATATACTCGTCTCCCAGTGCTCATTACATTCCTCTATCAACTATCGGGCCCGTCACAGCTCTCACTCTCTCCCTCCGCTACAGTTTCCCACGCCAGTTCACGCATATTCAAAGTCCCCTTGTGTCGCCCTTATATACTCAAATCACTATTCATTTCACGTGTAATACAGTCCTTCTCTCACGCTCATCGAGCTCCCTTTTATTTTATCTAAGCCCCCTCTTGTGAGCTCAACACCCCACACACCTATATCGACTTCTAAGTAAGTGACCTGGAGCCCTGGGCTCCAAAAAGTGACGTTTGGTGCTTAGTTTTCCCCGCAGTAAATGCTACATCAAATTTGATCAACCTTGTGGAGTGTCTTCACCTAACCCACGTTTTGTTCCCCACAACTATTTTTGTAACGAGCTTGGAACTTGCAAGGTAATCTACACTATTTTTTTTTACTGTCTCCGTTATTTGAAGATCACCGCATTGAAACCTGTATGAAAAAATATGTTTTCTGAAAGTTAGAGAAGTGTGTTACATTGAGGTACTGTACTTTGTACTCGGGTTTTGTTCTTGGGATGACAATTTGATTAACGGAATGAGGGTTGTGCACGTTTCAGCAGTTTTTGGCTAAATTATAGCCCTACATTGCATTTACGTGACTAAATGAATCTCCGAGTAAGAAAACCTGTAGAGCACAGCAGGAAACATGGTCACAGTTTCTTCTTATTTTTAGTTTATAATTTGAGACAATCTCAAGCGGAAAATAATAATTTGGCCCCTTTCAAAATCCCGTGATCCACGACTTAAGGGCAACTGGTCAAAATCTTGGAGTATAGGTGGCCAATTTTGAACGGAGCCATAGTTATCCAAACACATAATACTTTTTTCTCACAAGTAGCTTCGGGCACGGGAAAATGGCTAGAGCTGCTCAATAAATTACCAAAAATTTCCGCTGAAAGCGATCTTAGTACAGTTTTCTAATCAAAAATTTTACTCAGATGAGATCAGACCTCAGAAATTCAAACTAACGTCGTTGTTTGGCTAATTGTTTGGGGGTGTTCCTTGTATAATTCCAGAACTATAAAAAAGAACCATTCCAAAACAATAATGTCAGCTATGTAAGCTTCATCACTTGCAAACAGATGTGCACCCTGGTGGAGCAATCAGCTGGGAGCATTAAGAGCCAGGACTAGGAGACTCTTTCACAGAACCAAAAGAACCGGAGAGTACAAGAGATCCCTAACTGAATACAATAATAAATTACGGAACACAAAGTGAGAAGCGTGGAGAAGTTTTTGCCAGGAAATTCAATATACTCGAACGGGAGCGAGGGTCTGCAAAGTGCTCACGAAAGGGAATATGCATCGGGCAGAGGGCCCAATGGAGAGTCTACTTAAGAGTGTTACCACACTCTGACTGTCCTGGTGAATACCCATTTTCCTGGCTGCAGAAATGTCTCTGTGTTACTGGCGGATGCTGAGGCCTTGCTTGGGTAATCGTTACTCGAGACAGTTAATTCGTTCAAACCATTCAAGTAGCCTGGACTGGATGGGAGCTACTTTGTCCTATTACAGAAGGTAATAGAGCAACCTACCTTGCCTGGTAAGGCTATGCAGGAGTAGTGTGGCTCATGGATACATATCTCAGGATTAGAGGAAAGTTCGAGTTACTTTCACACCAAAACCTGGCAGGGATTCGTGCAAAGATAAACGAGATTGACACCCCTGGCAAATAGTCAGCGTGCCTATCGCGCAGGGACTCTGTATTGCATGCAATAGTTAGGAAACTAGAAGAGTCAATGGCCTTTGACCTTTGACAATACCTCCACATGCAGCATTGAAATGGCACTGGAACGATTTCATGTCAATAGGAACGCAATAAGATGGATTGTTGCTGTGTTGAACAGCAGGAAGATTGATTGACTTTGATAGGTTACTGCTCAAATAACGGCGATTACCGTGACAGAGAGGTCCCATCTCCGCTCCTTTGGAAGGTGGCGATGGACTCCCTTCTTGAAAGACTGAATACGGTGGGGTTTTACTCCCAAGGATACGCAGAAGATGTGGAACCCAGGCTGTCGGTCATAGGACCATTTACTAGGCAATGACAACTGTCGGGACTGCGACCACAGGAAGTGAGCAGGTCAAGTTTCTGGATGTAATTCAGGATTGCAAACTAACCTGGAAGGAGCACATCCGGTATACGACCAAGAGGGCGACGAAGGCCCTGTGGGCGTGTCAAAGAACGTGCGGAAGGGCTTAAGGCCTGCTGGTTTTTTCGAGGCCATTGTGAGACCAATAATCTCATATAGGTCATACGGAGCTGCCACTGGAGAGAACTGAATCAGCCAATCTTCCCCTTGATATATTTGTCATGGCAGAGGTTATGAAGGTGTCGTATAGACTCATCAGCCTAAGAGTAGCTAAGATGCCACAGGCGATTGATGGGCACTTGTCTATATTCAGGAACCTGGAAACTTTCACCGAGCTCGGCATAGTCCCTGACATGATGAAGCCCATGAGTGAGTTTGTTAGGAAATACAACGTGCAAGCAGAAGTAAGCCTATGGAACAGCGCAAGTCGTCGGTATCGGCTCCTAATGGTATCAACGTGGATCGATAGACGCACATTGCTCTGGGTCCCACTCCAACGGTTCTTCAAACAGAGATTAATGCTGTCATTGACGGGGCATCACAATGCTTGAAAAAGGCTATAGCAATAAAACTGGTGCCTCAGCGCAGGATGCGGCTTAACTCCTCAGCAAACACGAGTAGAATTAACGGTTATTGGATTCCTGGCCAGACTCCGTTCGTTTACTGTACCTATAAGGCCATCTCCCTACTGTGGGACTTTTCTGTCACTGGTCAAGAGGATTATGGGAGAATATGCCAGGAGAATGCATCAGACAGCCTGAAATGTGCAGGAGGTTGATTGTGGAGATCATCACGGGGCACCGCAAATGTATAGAGATATACAAAGATATGACATGAGTGGCACAGCCCAGCCAGGAGAGTTTACACTGTTCCACCTTACCGTCATACTCTTCAATCTAGTTCTTCGTGGAGGTGCACGTAGCATTCTCTCAACTTCTCAAAACTTGAAATGCATTATGATATTGTGACACTACGCAGTATATACATATTGTGTGTTGTGGGCATAGCCGACACCTCTCAGTGTAGGGGATGTGGCACAGATGAGGAGACTCCCTACCACGTCCTGGCCGACTCCCGGAAACGTCTGGTCTTTGGTACTACTTCTCCTAGGGTGGACATCAAAGAAGACTTTTGCATTAAGTAGCTGGAATTCCTTAGGAGGCTAGGCGTGGACCTGTGAGACATTAGGACTGGCATTGCCGCAATGCTCAACCTAATTTTGGGACAGTCAGAGAGCTATATATTTATCACTTGCCTATACGTTTCTCAATATAAGTCGTGACGTAAGTAGCAGCAGTCCAATAAATTCCAGAGCATTAAGCGCTACTAGTTTTGGCGTAATGTGAAGTTAAGTTTTAACAGTTCGTACGAACTGAATTAGTAGCTGAAGCTCTGAAAATGGCTGAAGGTACGAGGGACTGTGATACTGAGATATTTTAATGCATGTTCACTGCTGCGTAGTGTCACAATATCATAATGCATTTCAAGTTTTGAGAAGTTGAGAGAATGCTACGTGCACCTCCACGAAGAACTAGATTGAAGAGTATGACGGTAAGGTGGAACAGTGTAAACTCTCCTGGCTGGGCTGTGCCACTCATGTCATATCTTTGTATATCTCTAACAGATAGTCGTTACTCAACCTAATATAATTAGGCTAACTCACTTATTCTCATTGAGCAGCTCCTACTAATACTTCGAAGCTCCTTCGACAACTTATCATTCGGCAGTTCGAAGGGATTCGTATTCAGCAAACGACGTCAAACGAAGGGCTCGTTGTCTTTGCGTCATTACGACTCTTTTCTGTTTATTTCGCCGCATTTCCTTTTTGCCCTTTTTAAATGAGACCTCTTTAGAAGAAGCGCGGAGGATAAAGAAGAAGAAGAAAAAAAAGAGAAGATGAAGAAAAGAGAAAAATGAAACCGACGAAAGGAGAAATGAAAATGTGAAAGGGAGCGAGGAAAAAAAAACCTGGCGAACCCTTTTCTTCGCCCTTAACGAGGAGTTGAGAGTTGAGGAGCAGCAGAGCCTAGTAATTACTGCGTTTTCCCGGTCTCTTTTGTTGGTAATTACTCTCTCGTGCTCCTCAGAAAGTGGTTTACGAACGACGGCAAACCGCAAAATATAAAAACTCTTTTAACTTCAGCTTCAAACTTCCGCCTACCGGAAAATTTCAACGTTTCCCTTTGAAAAACGGAAGCGGGCTAATTAGAGCTGAGCCGAAGAAGAGGAAGGTGGTAGGTGATGATGGAGGAGTGGGGGAGGGACCTAGAACTCGTACATTTTATACAGCTACCTCCGCAAAAACTGAAGTGTACTGTAGCACGACGAGCAACACAAGATAGCGATCCAACGTCTACACTTTATCCAGCCAACCTGCCTAGGCGACCTCTGCAGGGTGCAGCACAACTTTGCCTGTGAAGAAGGTGTCCCACAGCACCTGGCAAATAAGTGGAAGTCTCTGTCAGAACTTGCACCACCCTCTCACTAACAAGGCACGCCGTACCACGAACATAACACCTTGACCAATGAAAGATTTGCTTATGCCAAGAGGAAAACTACCAATTCAGTCAATGGAACTCACGAAGACACAGAATTATCACACTCTTTACCATAACTTTTCCAATCCTCTGAAGGCATAGTGTACTATTTTGACTCGTGAAGGTTGAACAGAGAGCCAACCTCCTGACTGCCCACAGCAGACGGTCTAGCATTGGCTGATGATGCAACGTGTATGGTTTACTGTGAGGCGACACACTGTCCTTCCAGTCAACATGTAACTTCTCGAAAATCCTCTTGCATTGTTGGATAACGTTCATTTTATTTTGCACCGCTCTACAAAAAAGTAAGAAAAGCCATGTAATCAGCAGAAGGAAAAAAATAAGTTTTTTGTAGATATTTATGTTCCAAGGGCTTCGGGGCAAATATTTTGTTAACCATAAATGACCCTACTGATTACATTTGTTTAATTGACACATCCAAATGAGAAGGTACTACCAGGCAATTTTCATTTCCAGAAAGATGGCAAGAGCAGCACAATGATCAAACATTTCGAAGATAATCGAGTTTAGGGAGTTTGAGTACCCCCAGGAAAATCTGGATGATAGTCCAATAAGCGAAGTATTGGGCGCATGAGAGGGGGAGATTAGATAAAATAAAAGGGAACTCGGTGAGCGTGAGAGAAGGACTGTATTACACGTGAAATGAATAGTGATTTGAGTATATAAGGGCGACACAAGGGGACAATGAATACGCGTGAACTGGCGTGGGAAACTGTAGCGGAGGGAAAGAGTGAGAGCTGTGACGGGCCCGATAGTTGATAGAGGAATGTAACGAGCACTGGGAGCCGAGTATATCTGGGCAAAGCTGTGTGTGGAGAAGGAGGTAAATCGAGAGAGGAAAGGACATACTAGAAAGTCCAAAAGGAGGAAATCCGTTGTTGTTGGAAGTTAAACTGAACTTAATCCCTTTGTCTGGAGGAGAAGCCAACTGAACGGGCGGTTCTCCGACTTCCCCGCGACATAAAATGAAAAAGGATCCGAAACCATTTGGCCGAACACACCTGGGAATAGGCTCAAGCTCAAGAGACCAACAACTTCAGCCTGGCACACTACTACAGTTCGGCACGAACACGGGCAATACGATGAGAGTGCATTAATAACGTTCATAAGTTAGGAGCAAACCGGCGAAATTCCGGGATTCGAACTACTGTTCTTCCTGACAAAATGTACATTCGCTTGTAAACCATCCATAATCTTCAGTTATCACATAGTGTGAGTGAGTGAGTGAGTGAGTGAGTGAGTGAGTGAGTGAGAGAGAGAGAGAGAGAGACCAAATTAAAATTACCAAATAAAATTATATTTCTCCATCTCTTATTTAAAAAAACTATACTGTAAATCAAATTTTGTGAGCTTATCATCAAACAAGAATGGCAATCGTAACACCCTGAAACAACCAAATAAAATATTAACACATTTTTAAGAATTTTTCTTCCAACATTTTCTTGAAGGATTGAACTGTTTTGGATTTCTAAAACATTGGCTTATAGCCGTTGTACATACGAATAGCCTATACATGAAACGATATCTCATAGAACTTTGTTTGGTGAAGAGGACCCATGAGAGGACCCATGAGATTATCTTATCTTGGAGCTATCAGTCGTCCGTGGTAGCCCTTCGAAATCGCCAACGATATGCCGCGAAACCGGGCGATATCATATCATTTTTTCTTCCGGCTATCCCGAATCCACCGAATTTAGTTAGGTATCGAACACTGCGACTCCGGTGAGGTGTTTCTTTCATTGGCATGCCACATAAGTAGGCACAGAAAACAGTTATTTCCCAAGCCGTTGTTTGTTTTTATTATCGGTTGTTTACTTTCTTTTATATTTTTATTATTAGTGCCATTTCCTTTACTTTCCGAACAGAGTTGAATTTTGTTGTTGAAGTTTCACGTGTTTTATTAATTTATTAAATAACCCGATAATATTTTTATTTTTATTTGAATTTGCTAATCCGGCTCATGGGTTCCTTCCCACGAGGGTAACGAACTCGTACCTTGACGGCACAACCTTCACAAAACAGTTCATTGTCAGCTACTGAAACGAATTTGGCCATAACTTGCTTAACCGTTACATGCTGCTTAATTTACTAGTTACCTGTGAGAGAGAGATTGATTGATTGAAATTTCCACCAGAGGAAATTAGGGCACGCCCTCTCTATCGTTTCCCCTGGAATCAATATACAACATCTTTTATTCCACAGTCTCTGAGCCTTATATCTGTATCACTCAAGTAACAAATATCTCTTCCCACAATGATACAATTCCGATTCGTACCAACATAAATGGCAAGTAGACAATTAACCACTGCCATTTGAGAGGAGCGAGTACTTGCACATTTCTCCTCCTCTCAGCAGCGGACACATTAAACTAAACGATCATATAAAAATCAGTCGAGCAGTAAGTCGCTTCAGATCCATACACAGGGTCACTTGAGATACACAATGGAGAGTTCAGAGTGAAGCAACCAGGAGACATAATTCACGCGACAATTACGGGAATAAATCTCTAGAAAGTTGAAGTGGTGACAGACGATAGAGTGTTTAGTATGTATTCTGGCAAAAGTAAGAACTGAGATAAGGGAAGGGATTCCCAAAAAACGTTGGGGAAATATTAATCCTTCTGTTCGGCAGTGCTGAGAATATTAACGGAAAGAAATTGTCGATTGACAGAGGTAATTTGAAGTTTAAAAAAAGGTTTCAGGTTAAAAAGCTCGACCTCGGCAAGGCCGATTGGGTCGAGGATGCTGATCTTTCGTACCAACTTGGCTAGCTAGGCCGAGCTGAAAAGTAGCAGAGTATATACAATTATTTGTTGAGTAATATCCACAAAAGAGCGTCGTCAGCAGCCGAGAGTGAAGCAGAGATAACCGGAGATGAATATCGATTCGACAAAATGGCGTTTGCGAGCAAATTGGCGGAAGAAGGCGGGAAGGAGAAAAGAAAACAAGGGGTTGAAGTGAAGAGAATGAGAGTCGGCGGTTGACAAGCGATCATCAAGCGGAGGGCAGAGAAACGAGGCAGATTGTTTTTAATTGACCAATTACTTCCCCTCTTGTACATCCCAGTTTCAACTCTTGGTTCCTAAAAACTACCCCTAACCCCCGATACTCTTCCGTCGCAACTTCTAGGCCACTTCAACCTTCTTCTTTTTTTTTTTTTTAAATAAATCCCCGGTGTTTTCCTCCGGCGGAGGTCCGATAAATTGGAAGAAGCGGAAGGTACCCAGCAGGGGCTCGCCACTTCACGGGTTTGGCTTTTGTTTTGTACAGCGCCTGCGGTTTTGAACCGAAGGGAGCTCCTTCGCTCATCAGAGGGATTTTAAAGCCTTCGTGACGGGTTGTCTTCGAGGCACCCTGCGAGGCATCTTTGATGACGAAGATCGTTGACGCTCTCGTCGAGTTGAACTACGCGGCGATGTGAGGAGTATGACGAGGTTGAGAAGAATGAGGTCTTCCCTTGGATAATGACAGCACAACTAAAGGGGTCGAGGAGTGGGATGGAGTGAAAGCTGTATGATACCTTAGCAACATTATTTAGTTAATTTATTGTATTTAGAGGGTTGGCATCGACTAGGTCCAGGCTTTCGGTTGCTTTTCCAGATGAAGACTCATTCGGACTCCAGATCCCTTGAAAGCTAATACGGCTGCTAAGTATGGCGCTGAATTATTCTGTAGCACAGCCTCCTAAGACTGTCAGAAGTGTGAGGATAGATGTACGACATGACATTCTATTGTTTGGAAAAACGCCTTCTTCGTAAATGCCTGATTCATCCGAGTCTTTGTGCCTTAATGAGCCAGAGGATGTTTCGCTTTTCGATTAGACTGTCGACATTTTCATTATTAAGAGTGCTCATTGGCAAGCGAACAAGATACGAGAACAAGCCAGGCGTTTTCACCCTTTTCAGAAAGAGTCCATGCATCACAGCCACAGGTGACTGTTCAGAGCAAGGAGGATACAGGGGATCAAATACGGATGAAAGAAAATTGGAGCGTATTGAGTATAGAGAAACATTGGTTAGGAGATATGCGATTGGCGGGGGGGGGGGAGAAGGAGAGAGTTCAGAATAACGTAACAGAGACATTTACAGGTTTGCAGAAAGTGTAACTTGTAGTTAAACGAACTACTGTACTTTCAGAGAGCTAGGGGAGGGGGGTGGAATGTGTTTAAGGTATTAACAACGTATTAGAGCAACGGATTGCAGGTCTGCTACTAGACATAACAGTGTTTCAGTCACACATGAGGGAAGACTCACTGCACGAATATGAATGGATCCTAGAGGCAAGTACAGGAACTACTCTGTGAGGAATTAGCCAATGGGAAACTCAAAACAGCACACGAGGTGGCAGGAGCAATAGGACAGTTACAATTCTGCATTGGGGGATGTCCGAGGGAGTACCGACCAGATGGCCCCCACCTGCCTCAGATTCTGCAGTTGAAAAACAAAATTTGAGATGGGAACTGCCCTCCAGCGACTCCACGACCACAGCAATGTCTGCAGAGCGAGCGCATTTTCGGGCCTTGCCCTGGGTAGGAGTTGGATTGCTCCGTTCTATCTACCTTGCTCTAAGGCCACCTGTCGTGGCCCAAACCCATAATGCACCAGCGCAAGACCGAGGGCTGTGCATTCCTGTGGTCCCTGTTTGGGTCAACCAACCCTGAAGGCCAGGAAGGTCGCTGGATCGCCCCCGCCCCATCTTTCGAACGTACTTACGGCTTCTCCTCCTCTCAGGACAAGGCAGCTTGGATTTACTGCCCTCCCTGAGGTTCGGGTTCCCAGTAATTTCCCTAGTAGTCCCCCTAACTTATACCCACTACTCAGGGGCGGATCTGCCGCCTAAGAGCAATGGGACAGTGGAGCCATCGCAACATGCGCTCTAAGATTGTTCCCTGTCCCTCGGATACAAACGGCTGAGACGCTAGTCACCTCTGAGTCAGCCATACAGCCCCTCACAACGTTTGCACATACATGATCACACAGGCGCAGTACACTGGAGGCCCAGGAGTCTCAACCATCAGAAAAACTATGTCTATCCTCGGAGAAGCGGAACGGCACTAGCCCATGTCCCCCAACCGCCGCACAAAACTTGCAACAACAACCAGAAGGCACGGCTGAACCACATATTTCCCTCATCAGGTCAAGAATGGAGCAGATTGGTCGAGAAAGGAGGTGTCACGGCGACAATAAGCCTAGTGGTTGCCATTAATTCGCGTTTTGTTGCAGTAGCGAGAGCCAAGAATCCGAACCGTCATTCCCCGATCGAGCGTTACTTACAATTGGTCAAATCGCGCGACCATAAAATACCAACGTAATTGAGCTTATTTCTACCGATTTCTAATTGTCCTGCGAAGAGTAAGCTGCTCTCCGAGTTGATTGATTGTTTCATGTTTGCTCCCGTTACTCACTTCCAAGTTTACTTCCGCGTTAAAAAATTAATTTTGTTCCTGTTCATCGTTGATTGAAAATAAAACCGTACTTGTCCTTCTGGTGTGGGCGCTTCAAGGCCATGGACGTGAGGACGTCTCGATATCACACCACAAGTGACTTGGTACTAGTAATGGTTTCGCAGAAAGTGCCATTTCTTACAAATAATTATACTGTGGTGTGAGCTGCTGCTTCTTTAGAGAGAGCCTGTTGCCGCCATTACTACTTGATGTCTGGATATCTAATTGTCCTTTTAACGAGATTTTCGGGTTTGTTTCCTCTGTCACTCGCAGCCAAGCGTTTGACATGCGCGCACACGCTTTTCACAATATATTACATAATCCTAGGCTGCCAAACGCTGTCGGCTCGCACTACCTTAAAGGTTCTATAACTGATGAGTTTCTGTAAAGATCGTCACCTACAGCTTCTTACCGGCTGTGACGCATACGCTCATTACGTTGTAGACGACAGAGGTGAGTGCCTCCTAGTTCAACTGTCGGTCCAGAACCAGAAGTGCTCAACAACGGGCTATGCCTCCACTTTTTGGAGGAGGGCAAAGGAAAATATTCTCTACGCCTTTTCCAATCGCTTCATAGCCAATAGAATCAGAGACTGGCATGCTTAAACTGATGAGCTCCAGTGCTGTCGGATCGTAGCCCACGTATTCCTAAGAATACAGGCTGGTCACGTTACCAAGCTCAGGTGAGTTGAGAACTGGATAGTATGATGAACAGGGAAACCGGGATACATTGGGCAGTTTCATGAAGGGAAGGCACTCACATTGATAGAACGTGGGGTTGAGAAAGCTGATGTGTTCAACAAGGAGCCGCCAGTGATAAGGAAGCTGATGAAAGAGGTGAAATAACTTGGGGTGATACAGGACAAGCAAAGTCACGGGTTGATTACGCGCTGCATTGTGGGCATGGAAGCAGATGTGCGGCAACTAATTCATAACTATGCTTAACAATTTATTGCTGCTCTTTTCATTTTCCCACGCCCAAAAATGTTGTATTGCCCTTATGGCCTTTACCTTTAGATGCCTTAGTCCTAGCTCTGTGGTTCTTGGTGGAGCACTTTGTTGTGTCTCTAGCTTTGCCAGAACGCTGTTCAATAGTTTGGCTGTCGCGTAAAAGAGTCTGGGAGAGACGCGTACTGCAGAAGCAAAGCAGAGCGGTAATTCGGTGGTAAGTGCGCCCTCGCAGGGAATCTACACCCTCATCAGCTCCACAATTGAATCAATAGGCGTCGCACGAGGGCCTCATAAATACGCAGCAGGTTTCTCACGTTTTCGCTTGTCATTTCATCGGGCTCACGACTGAATATTTATACTTCTCTCCCTTCGGCGAGAGGAGGGAATTATGCGGAGAAATTGCTCTCGAGAGTTTTACTCGTCCAATTGAGAAGGCGGGGAATTTTGATGGCCGCTAAAACGAGGAGGAGCTGATTGAGGAAGTCAGCGCCGCCGACAACGATGGAGCTAATGACGAGCGGGATTTACATAACTCGGGCTTTACATTTGATGGAGGAGGAGAAAGTGGTTTGAGTCGTCTCGTTGTGGATGTTGTTTGTTTCGCTCGGTTCTCCCTCAACCTCCACATGAATAATATCCTCAACTTGCAAACCGCTTCTCGCTGTTTTAAGCTCCCGTCGCGCTCTATTCACGTGCCTCTGGCTCTAACCAGACTCGTGCGCACAGCGTGAGCCTCGTTACCCCGCACTCACCAAACCATTCGATCTCTGGCCCCCTACTGTCGTTCGATAACTACATTTACTTCCCTTAACCCTCAGTTAGTACTAGGAATCAAAGTTAGGCCATCCGCTAAAAGATTTTCCGCGGCAGCAAATATTGATACGCGATTGAAGTGCACTGCAACCAAAAACGCTCATTTGCCACAAGCAGGTAAGCGTTGAAGACAACGGTAGAAGGAAGAATACTAACAAAGTGGAGACAAAAGATAAACAAAAAAGAAAGCCGAACAACGAATCAGACAAAAGAGAAAATATCTGGTGCGTAGCAACACACAACTTTCCGCCACCCCCGTAATTTCGAACACCACCTACATAGGCAGGCGCTATATCTTCGTTCAATGCATTTTTACAGGAACATTTATGGAGAACAAAATGTACGCACTAGTTAGCTGAAAGTACTCCGAAAGTTTGATCGAAATCGTTAGAGCCGTTTTTGAGAAAATTGGAATACCGATAAATTAATATTCGACAAATCTCCTTTTCTGTGTTAACTTGTCTTATATCTCCGTTCAACATATATATACAAACATAATTATGGAGAACGAAATGTTGGAATGGGTGACTTAAAGACACTCCATTAGAATTTATCACATCTGGTGAAGACGTTACCCTGGAATTTACGGAAATGTTAGAAAAAACGTTATTTTCGACACATTTTGATTTTTATCTCAGTTCAATGGACTGTCAGAGGAACATTTATTCAGAACAATATGTAGGTATTAACTATTTAAAAACATCCTGTGAGTTTGGTGAAAATCGTTGAAGCCGTTTTGCAAAAATTGCTTCATGGGCCTAATCTCCGTTCACCGTATATTCATGGAGATACGTATAGAAAAGAAAAGTTAGGTATTGATTAGGAGAAGATAATTTGAAAGTTTAATCAAAATTGTTAAAGCTGTTTTCGAGAAAAATGCGAAAAACCCTAGTTTTTGGTACATTTTCGTCCCCCACCCCCCTTCCCATCGGCCGAAATCGTCCATAACCTTATTTTGGTGTCTACAAAAAATAACGAACAAAACAAAAAAAGAACCAGCTCAATCGGATGAGCCGTTCTCCCGCAAATCAAACTACAGACACACACACACACACACACACATAGACACATGCACACGGACCACGCGCCGAAATTAGGTTTTTTAGGCTCAGTAGGCCTCAAAACGTAAAGATCTGAAGAAAACCCAAATTTTTTTTTGGGCCGATTACTATACTTTCCTTCCCTTCGGGTAGCGGAAAGTAAAAAGTACGAAGACGAAAACAAAAGATAGAAGACAGACGAAAATATCATGTGCGCCGCATCACACAACTTTCCGTAGCTCTAAGAAATTCACTGGTTTAAATGGATTTTGCTGTGCTACTAATTTTCACGCGGTTCATTCGAACTTGGTAAAACACTTCACGGTGACAGAAAGAGGCAGCGCTTAGAGTTCCGGAATTTATTGTGCTGCTCATACTCATGGCCTGACTATTACTGAGCAATTGGTACACGCGATTTTTTTTAAAGAATAATAATCACTTTTCCAGTTATATCAACGTTTAGAAATGGAGCTAAGTGAAACAGCGGTGGTTGAAGCTCTGGCATTTCCGGAACGCTCATAGTATCGTTATCCGATTGGACTAACACTTCAAATTTTTTGAAGATTGTAGTAACAATTGAATGGAGTTTATAAGGAAATAACAACTGCGCAAAAATTGCAGTATTTTCTTGTGCTACTCTCGTCATTTTCCCACGAATGAGAATTTTATGGTATTATTACCTCATTGAGAGCTGTCCACATAAAAAATTTAATCAAAATCGTTTGAGTCGTTTATGAGGAAAACGAAATTCAGAGTTTTGATCACAATGATAACTATAGTTAGTTTTAAGCGGATTTTGCTCATACCCTTATTTTGGCGTCGCATGGTGATCAGGTGGCTAGATACCAAGTTTGTGCTGATTTGATTCAGCCATTTTCTCTCAAAATTGCACACAGACCATTTTCTCAAATGGTGATTTTTGAACTCAGTAGGGTCTGAAACGTAATGATTCGAAAAAACTCATAATTTTGTTTCCTAGCCGGTTACATAATTTGCAGAGCCAAGGAAAGTAAAAAGGACAACAAAACAGCAAAGGGATGGCGGTCACTAATGCACTTGAGTGTCTGTGGCATTAAAGCAATTGGGCTAGGTCCGCCAGTAGGCAAATTACTTAAGTTAACGTACCTGTTAGGTAACTCACCAGCCAGAGGAGACAGGTACGTTAACTTTAGTTTATGGCATTTGTTGGGTAAAACTCCACAGATCGAGCAACAGTCACAGAACGTACAAAAAAAGTGTGAAAGTTTAGGAAAGCTGAACTGCAAACTACCTCAAACATGGTTCCTCTTCTTGTCGTCTAAAACATTGACGAGGACATGAAATATAGGACAGCACATGCCGTACTGTGGGAAGAAATAGGAAGGTAAATAGAAGTAGATGCAGAACGCAAAAGAAGGTCAACCAAGACGAAGGCAGAAAGCTGTATCGGCACTCCTCAGATCAAGTTGGTAGCAATGCACAAAGACCTGCTGCTTATTCTAGCATGTCCGTGTACGATAAGGATCAGGTAAATATGTTCAACAATCTGGCAAACATGATTCAAAGCCCATTCAACCACGTCACATAACTGGGAACACAACCTGAAGGGTACGAAGTTATTACTTTCCTTGGCTCTACGAAGTAGAAAGGAAATTTATGTAATCGTCTTAAAAAAAAGTTCTCTTCAGATCTTGACGTTTCAGCCCCTACTGAGTACGAAAAACACCATTAAAGGAAAATGGTCTGTGTGCGATTTTGAGACAAACTGGCTGAACCAAATCAGCACAAACTTGATATCTAGCCCGCAGGTCATTATGGTACGCCAAAATAACGATATGAGCAAAATCCGCTCAAAACTAACTATAGTTATCATAGTGATCAAAACACCAAATATTTTTTTTCCTCAAAAACGGCTCTAACGATTTTGATTAAATTTTTGATATCGACAGCTCTCAATAAGGCGATTATACCATAAAATTCTCAGTCGTGGGAAAATAACGAAAGCAGCACAATAAATTATCTAAGTTTTCAACGAAAATCGATTTGAGCGCGATTTGTTCCTTATAAACTCCGTTCAAATGTTACTAGAATCCTTAACACAATTGGTGTGGTATTCCAATCCAACCACTCCAATTGGTGTGGGGGTCACTCCAGAAATTCCGGTATTTCAACTACCACCGTTTTGCTTATTACCATTCGTAAAAGTTTTTAGCCAATATCTCTGGAAAAGTGATTGTTATCCACTTTAAAAGAATCGTGTTTACAGCTTCACAAATTTCCTGGATATCAATTTCTCAATAATAGTCCGGGAATGAGTTCGAGCAGAACAATAAATTCCGAAACTGCACGCGCTAATTGATGTTTGGCCATGTACACAATTGAATTGACGTAGAGCTAAGGAAAGTTGTGTGTTGCTATGCACCAGATATTTTACAATCTCCTCAAAGACGCCCTTAAATAATGTTTAGGCAAAGTGAACGATGGCTGTAAGGTGATGCCAGTAAAAACATTTTTTGTAAATAAAAGTTGCAGGATACTTCCACCGTTTCAGTGCAGATGAAGTTGCAAATGAATAGCCGTCTTCTGCTAGGCTTCAATCCACCAACGTTTGCCCTCAGCTGCACCATGTTGCTGAATCGCTGCTGGAGGGTTGGATCTGAGCTCCACCAGCTAATGAAAACAAGCACGATAGAATCCATCAGGTGGTAGTTTCGGGAAAGCCAAACCTTATAGTACTTCACACACGGCTCCTCTCCTTTAGGGTTTTAAAACACCTTGTAGAAGACGTGGAAGCTGTCGCAGCACGTGCCATACAGTGACTCAAAACGGGCTCGAAAGCTGGAAATACAATAAGGGAAACTTCGGACAATTGGCGGAAAAGAAGAGGAAGACGGATAAATGGGATTAGCCTCAGAAATAGCGGGGAGAAGAGCGTGTTGGGTGATGAATGGGAAATTAGGGCCGTCTGAGAAGAGGCGACTGTAATTGGGAGCCGAAATCCTTTTGTGAGGGAAAGGGCTTTGGGAATCGAGTGATTCCGCCGTTTGATGAGATGATCGCCGAAAGCTCATCGCTCGTCAAATGATCGCGGATTGGAAATAACAATTGGGGAGAGGTAAAGTGAATTGTAGCCTCTTCATATGAGGGGAGTGGTCCGCCTTGTTAGCCCTTCAAACAACTGTTGAGGGCGACGCGACGAGATCGCATGTTTATTTAGTTGCCCTCAATTGAAATTCGGCTTATTGTCGAGCTCGCCCTTTACGGAGCCAGGAAGAGCATCTGATCGCCTGCGCGTAGGCGGCTCTCTTAACTACCGAGCCTGTCCTCCATTGTACTCGGCAAAAAAAAAAAGAATCTGTTCAGCAGCATCACACCACTTTCCGCACCCAAGTAAAGTCGATTGCGTACTACGTGCGGGTGTCCTCGCTCAACGAGTACAGAGAACAGATTACCCGTATATTTGAATAAAACCGTTTAAGTAATTTTTGAGATGATGACGAGCAAACCTCATTTTCCGACATACCTTGGCTCACTTCTTCGTTCAACACAGTCGAAGTAACATTTGTAAAGAAAGATGAAGAATTGCATTTGTTCGTTGAAGTACAGTCAATAATGACATTTATTCTGTGCACGACGTTCAGAGGTTTCACTTCTCCCTCGTACACATGCTCTACAATATATCAAAAAAAGGCAAATCAGGAACTTCAGGTCACATCGTGAGCTAAACCTGGAACTAAATCATGTAAAATCTACTTGTATCTAATAAGTTGACCTAACGGTATGAACTTGTATTGGCGTAGTTAATCCATTTCTCACAGTTTTTACCCGATAATTCCACAATGAAAACACGATCTCACGGATTCCCTGTCCACTGATAGCTCAATAATGGTCGAGGCATAGATAGGATCAACTGAATGAATTACAGCACCGCGCTTACATTTTACGTACATAATACGAACTTACCGTTCATGTAAACTGAATGAAAAATTAGATTAGTAGCTATAAGTACGCGGAGCTGAAGAAAGTTGTGTGATGCGTCGCACCATTTATTTTCCTATAATTCCAGAACCATAGTCACGAGCTTATCAAAAAATCATAAATCGCTTAAGGAGTTATTGACAAGTGACGTAAGTAGCCCAATAAACTTCAACGTTGAGTTCTACCTGATTCAGATGAATCGAGCGCAAAACCAATTAGACTATTTCATTTCGTTTGCCACACAAACAAGCGGTAGCATGCAGTGATAATTGTCGTCAGACCAAACGAAGGGCTAAGACAAGCTCAAAAATTGGGCATTTGAACTCAGTTTTGTACGCAATTAGCGACTCGAAATAAATTACGAACTCCCCCCCCCCCCTCACTATCAACACAACTCACTATTGAATCGTTAAAGTTGCAACTGGCAGAAAAAAAGGTCGGCCATGAGGTTTTCGAAAGAAAACACCGCTGAAAAGAGCCGATTCGACGAGCACATGGAAAAAAAGGAGTGAGGGAATGGTATTCAGGTTTCGTAAAGAAACTTTTAAAAAGAGATTCTCCGGCTTTCACTGGCGCATTATTCGAGGCGAATGAGAGTACTTCTAATGATCTACCTCCAGCCACCATGCACCACCCCGCTCCTACCCTGCCTCCCATTACGACCATCCATTCCCCTTTCAAGTCTATACCAGCATCGTTAGGCCCCTCCCACCACTTTTAAATAAATACGAAACCGAGGTTTCTCCCTTCCCTCCCTTCACTCCTGTGGTCACAACCTCTCGTTATAATAATCTCCGCGAATAAAAAAAAGAAAGAAAAACGAAACCTTCTGATTGGCGGGAAACCTCTTCTAACCATCGAAAGTGAAGGGGCGAAGGGAGGGGTTTAGTTGGAAGGGTAGGAGTCACCGGGTGGAAGGTTGGGGGTAAAAGGGTGAAAGGGGAACTCTCGTTAGTCAGCAATGAAATGCTTTGGATTCACCTCTGCAATTTCCCTTCTTCTCTACTTTCTTTCCATCTCGTTCTGTAAGGTCGTCATTTATCCGAAGCTAGGGGTTCATAGCCGGATCTTACAGGAGGCGTGTAAAGAGTTTCTAAGAGCGGGGATTTGTAAAAGTGTGCGATGGGTGAAAGGAAAATGACAGGTTAAGTCTGAGGCGTGGAGTGGCAGAACTGTGTTGGGCCTGGTTATGCTTTGAAGACAAGGAAAGCACTGGGGTAGGAAGTGAGCTTTGCAAAACAGTGATGACTCATCATTCAGTCCCTGATGCGAGCTCAGGTTCAAGTTCTGGCGACAGGATTGATTGACCTTGAAGTGCTGCCAAGTTAAGCTATGAACAGTGAAAACCAACAAGGCCATGAAATAAGGCAAGGTACTGGGCCTTACAGTGACATCACGTTGAGCACTGGGTAAAGAATTATGACAGACTGAGACGTAAGGACAGGCAGCACTACAAAGTTAAGAAACGACTTGTGCCTGAAGTGAGGTCAGTTGAAGGTATAGGTGACTTAACTGTGCTTGGCTCTGAAGTGGCCTCAGGTTGAGCTTGCAGTATCGAAAACACACGGGGGCAAGTGAGGCCATGTTCAGTCGGCAAATGTGGCACTCTGATGTGGTATTAGAGGAGCTTTGTGGGGCGGAGTGGCCTAAAGTGATGTCAGATTCAGTGTTGTGCGTCACTTAAGCTGGGCCGTGAAGTGCGGTCAAGTGCAGCATTGAGGGGAATGGTCTTTGAAATGAGACCCAACTGATCAGAAGGAGCTTTCAAGAGCAGAAGCATACGGAACCTGAAGTGATAACAGGTAGCTACTGAGCCGAGTTGAGTCCTAGATAACATAACCCTGCCAGGCTCTAGAACGATATAATGCGGTGAACCTTGGAAGTGACAACAGGTCAAGGCTGGACCAAAAATGAGTTCAGATTATGCATTCAGTGACAGAAAGAGGCTAGGCCCAGATGAGAAGTCAAGTTGTGCTTTGAGCGATAGGCACACTAAATTCCAATCCAACTCGTACACCAGTAACGAGACGTCACTGTCTGTGTCTGTATCTACATTCCAGCTAGAAAAAGTACCAGATCCATCCATCGAGGCCATTGACGTCGGTTATCACCGACGAGTTGGTGATTCGAAGATAGAGTTGGTGATTCGAAGATAGTCGACCGAAGTTCCGCAAAAATTGGGCAAATGGGGGAGAAATCGCGGTCACAAGCACAAAAAGCCGTTTCGCATCGCTTGGCATTCAAATTGTGTGACGAATGAACACACTAATAAATTAAGAAAAAATAATAATAGAAAATTAATGAACAAGAAGTAGAGAAATAAATCAGTTATTAACAGTCTTGAACGATGCAACGAAAACACAAAAATACACAACTAACAAACAAAATATATAAAAGAAAACGAATTTCCAAATGAAGTGACAACTCCTATCGCCGAATCAAAAATAAATACAACAAACATTTCTTCTCGTCAATGTCAATTGATATCTGGGCAAAAGATGATCTGGCGGGCGAGAGAGAAACAAAAAGAAGATAAATAATTCCGACAAAGTTCTGGAAAGCGCTTCAAAAGCTCTGGATAACGAGCCATAACCCCCTCCCTCGGTTCTCGACTCACTCCTTCACGAACCCGCCTTCCCATGTCTTCTCAAATTTGCTACCCACCTTGCCAAGTTGAGAGACAACCTGTATCCCTGCACGTAATGACTGCATCCTCCATATACATGGCCCTTGAGGATACTCGACAATTTGTGTTCAGTCTAGATCTCTGCGTCTGTTTTGAAAATCCGCAGTTAAAAATAATATGGCAAGAATTACAGCAATTGGGTTAGGTCCGCCAGTAGGCAAATTACTAAAGTTAACGTACCTGTTAGGTGAGTCTGTCTCCTCTGGCTGGTGAGTTACTGTGGGCAAGCGCTTTCGATGTAAAGACATCATCGTCTGGCCGTTAAGTAAGTCAGTTGGTTCTCTTTATATATGAAGAGAAAGGTATACGGGATGGTAGAGCATCGTGGAAGGGGGGGGGAGGAGGAAGGTCACGTACCTCTGGGGAAACCCACTGAAGGTGAATGGAACGTCTTGAATGGTCTGTTAATCCGTCAGTTGGTTGTTTTAGCTTGTGTAGTGAGTTGAATATGGTGTCGCTTTTTGTGTCGATTTGTTAATTTATGATCTGTCCATTGAAGTTTTTTTGTTTATAAAATTCCAATTTTCTAATATAAACCTATATATTCTTCGTATATAAAGACCGTGACCAACTGACTGACTCCAGTACTGACTTAACGGCCAGACGATGATGTATTCATCGAAAGCGCTTGCCCACAGTAACTCACCAGCCAGAGGAGACGAACTCACCTAACAGGTACGTTAATATGGTAAGTCGCATCTCACTGCCAATAAAGCACATTAAACGTATACAGACTCAGCCTCACTCGTGACCTATAAGATTCACGCATAATGCACTGTAAATGTACCTGAGCTGTCCTCTGATCATCCAAATCGTCTCAAGCTCCGTTTCTAGATACAGGAAATACAATGAACTTATCGGTGGGTGGGGGAGGAAGGGGACAAAGCCATACATGTTTTAAGAACTGTATTTGATTTTGTTTACAAACTCGAATTGAGATCTATCCGCTACAGTTACATTATTTACACGCACGAGCTTCACCAAAACTGCTCATCGCATTACACTTTTATTAATATAATAAACGAATAAATAATACAATAACGTGACGTCGTTACGACGCAAAGGGGTAAGTACTCGGCCAATGAGCAACAGGGGAAGTACGCAACATTCACGGCCATCACAGCTCAGTTCAGTGTCACCGTATTCAATGTAACCACCGACTGAAAACAATTCCAACTTGAGAAGAAAAAGAATTGAGCTTTCACACTTATTTCTACGAAAGGCGGTACACGTCAGAGCAGTTTGCAAATCGCTAAGATGAACAAAGAGATTCACTTTACCCTCCAATTACCTTGCTTAGGATTAACATTCACACACACAATTACCACCAACGAGGGTTACGATTTATCATTTTACTCCACTCGAATCTGCTCAAATAATGGCAGATGCCACAGATATACTCTCGAAAGTGTATCAAGCACGTTGGCTGACAGGTTGATTCAGAACTGTGACGGCAACCACGTCAGATCTGAGGCAGTGTCTGGCGATTTCTCAGGGTTATGGAAGGTGGGGAGAATGGGTAAGGGAGGACTCTGGAGAGAAGCTGCACAGAAACAGTCTTGGGACCAGTGGCGTTGACTGTGCGAACTTATACCTACTGACATGACAGCGGCGGGATTTAAGAAAAACTGAAGGCACAAATGCCGGAGTGAGGGGACATGGATATCCTTCATACGCTCCTGTGTAGCCAGGTTAGTGGGGCACCATGACTTATTAGATGAATACCTCATTGAGTGTCCGACGAGTTTAAGGCACTGAGTGGTTTGGCATAAGATGTAATAAAATAAAAACTCTTTTACACAGGATGCGAAGCACACTCAGGAATAAACTTATGAATCCTGATCCTATACTAGTTTCCCCAAGATATGAATCTAAATGTGTTAAAAGATTCGAAAAACGCATAGCTTTATCGAAGCTTTAAAGCCAAGTTTAAGAGAATGGTGACATGATGACAGGAAGTCCTTTTCATAACATTGCAACCTGAATCAACATAGTGAAAATTTGCTAATTCGGCGTAGGTACACCCGAAATTCCCAATGGGAAATTTGGTGAGGTAGAAATCCACCTCATTGTGACGGCTGTGCCATGGCCCAGATGTCAGAACCAGTTGCCTGTTCCTCTTCTAGGCTGCATCCCAGTCCTATTGCCACTTTCTGAGAGCTCTAGTCAAGTTTCTATCTTGATCAAGTCTGTTTACTATAACAGCGACCATTCCTTAACCCTCTAACAAGAACCTATGCGATCCATAAAGGGGGTTATATCAGTCATAGCTATATTGACCATTAAAGCACCTTCCTGAAGTTGGGAGGAGGTGGATAACACCCAACACCACCAAGACTACATCTTAAGAGACTATTCGGTATAAGCAAGCAGTGAGAAGAGCACTGTACCTGAAGTAGAGGTGGGTTCCTCAACTTCAGTCTAAATGGATGTCTAATGTATCTCTTTGAATGCAAATTCAGAGCTTCCTGACACAATCACATTAGGGAGAAAATATAATTGCTGAGGGCCTGCTAATGAGATTGGCAAAAAGAAATACAGCAACCATCAGCTTCAGACCAGTATTCATTGTTGTGCTAAGAATATTGGTCTTTGTGCTAATCCACTATACTACAGCCACCGAAGTACTTGAGTGGGAACCTGGCAATACGCCCAAATAACATTTAGCTTCCCATCAATGCACATTGAACAAAATACGTAGTGTCTTGGCGACTAGTAGAGAGGGGGTGATGCAACCTGGGCCAATGCCTGCTCTCCAAGCAGGTCACAAGAACTAGAAGGAATCGAAACTAAGTTTACTTTGAGCTGATTGTCCCCATAGGGGAGATCTCTGTAGGATGAGAAAAACACGTACTGCGTTAAGGTTCGCACAGTGCGAGAAAGTCAGGACCCACTACTGCCTCAAAGTGTTCACTCTTAAGAGTTGTCTATGATAAGATAATGAGACTGAGTCCAAGGACTGATAGAACTTGTGGGTGCTGACATATTAAGTCAAGTGGTTTCTGAACTATATCAACTATACTGTACACTCATAACTAGCACAGTCGTTGATAACACACAGACAGACATAATACTTGCCACACTTTGTCTATGATTGTCTCGTTCAATTCATATCGCCTTCAATTCACAGTTCTTGACGTTCATGACTCAAGAGCTACTTTTATGGCTGACCCCAAACTGTGAACCCTAAACACACAAAAGTTTTAAATTGTTATCTACAAATCCTAATTAGGTAATTGGAGCGTAAAACTAATCTGAAATTAACCATTATTATTAATGGAACGAAATTCGCTTCAACAGGAGCACCGCATCAGACCACATCCTCAAAAACACAAAACACGAATAGCGCTCTCAACATCATTAATAAACACGTTAAGTCTCAAAAATTCACAAAAATGCATCAACATGAAATACCACCTCAAACAACTGACTAGGAAACCTTTGTTAAGTTAATAGGAGTAGTCCAATATTTAGAGTTTTACATATTAAACGTAACTTATTTAGACCAAACAATTTCCATTCAATGAAGACAGCGTTCGAAAAAAAGTTCAAAAATCAACAAAACAGCGGGAAGCTAACATTTCTGTTGATTGAACAATTTATTGTTAACATTAGTTAAATAGTGTTGATGTTTAAAATTTAATTTAAAAAACTGGCAATAAAAAGTGTAACGAGGGCGTTACGTTTTTAGAAATAACACTGGAGTCGTCGCTGGATGGCCGGTAGGAACTGCTGAGCGCAGCGAGGGAATCTCGTATTTATATGAACCTGTAGAGAGAAAAGTTATAAATGAGGTACACTGTTTTAATTAACGACCGAAAATTTAATACAAACGTAATGATATGGAGATCTCAAAAAGCTAGCCTACAACTAATTTGGAACTAACAAGCTGAAGTCTAAGCAGGTAGGTTTCTGTAAACTTGACAGCCCATACTCCAATGTGCACTACAATTTACCGTACCACAACATTGTTCAACTGATCCAAGAGTGGCAAATCATCAAGAGTCTGAGGGAGGGTGCGTCAATGGTTTGACCACAATCTGCTATAAATAATCCACATTGACTCCATTTCGCTGCACTCTTCGTCATACAGATCAGCATCCTAATCAAAATGGCTGGTCCACAACACTCACGAGAGAGCAGTTTCGCTATCATGCAAGAGTCAGGGCAGTAGCTCAGCATCCACCAAACCAAGACCTGTGGAGGTACAGCAGGTTGTGTTTGGGACTACAGTGGAACAGCATGTGATTTTTTGTTTCCTCTAAACTGGGGGTACAAGACGTGCAGGATGGAGAGTCTTTGAGAGATAAGAAATGGAGTCGCACATCGTTGAAGTCGCTATCGTGTGATTGATTCACCAGGGAGATTCCCCCCATCAACAACCACGCCAAATATATCTGAAGGCAGCACTGAAGAGAAGACTACCAGCTACATCACCGACAGAGTGAGTGAAATAGGAGAGAGAACGAACGAATATTTTTCATTTGTCCGCCCTTTTATTTATAGCCCGCTTTTCCTGTTTCGCAGAAAACATTTCGAAAACGACATTTTTGAGATGATTTTTTGTTTTTCAACTTTAATAAAGTGTTATCCCAAAAGCAAAATTAAAAATGCAAATAACGCAATCTGTTCATCGAAAACATTCATTCCTTAAAAATAACCAACCTGTCTTGATATGCTTTTTGAATAAGCATATAACTTAGCATTCTTGTTGAAAGCGTTTATTACTTCAACTGTAAACGATCTTGAATGAATTAGTGTAGAATGACTAGTCATCTCCAATAGCTCGTTAGCTCTACTCTTGGTAGTGGAACAGTTCATCTTCTATTTTCTTGAAATAATAGCGTAGACCGGTATTTTATTTTTCAAGAATGGCAGCAGTTTTGATCTCCCCCCTCTCATCGATTTTCAACGCCCTTACCTCCCTATGGAGGAGCGTTACATGTTCCACGATTCCTATCTTCTTCCGATCCTGAGAGTTGCTAACTACTTTTTCTGAAAGTTCCCCCGATGTACGGCGAAAAATCAGTTCTCAGCTCTCTGGGGAGTATAGAAAAAGGCAGCTCAACAAAAACTTTGACTTATTGGTTGACATAGGAACTGTGGATTCACAACAAGCAATTTTATGGACCTCGACTTGCCGTCTAAAACCAAATTTGATGACGTTTTGCTCAAAAATAGACGTATAGATGTGAAAATTGAAATGTATAATATAAATAGGAGACGCAGTTTAAAAATTCACATTTCTGCTTTCTTCGTTTTGAGAACTCGTTCCGTCAGAGATGAGCTCATATTGTTCAAATTTGCCTCAAAAAGTAACTAATTAGTTGATACTCCCTTCTTTAGCCACTCAGTAAACTATGAAATAGAATTTGCCACCTTCAAAATGTGGTGTTTGTAGAGCACAAACTTCTTTTGTGTTGAAATTACTAATTAGAAGAAGAAGTAGAGGCATACTGTCAATTTTTGAGCTAAATTTGACCACCTCTGACGAATGGTGATTTCTATAGTACCCTACGTCACTTTTTCCCCTTTTTTTTCTCCGAGGGCATACGGGACAAAGTCTTTGTGACACTGGTCGTACATACCTGCTCCCCTCAGGAAGCCGAGTATGTGCACTGCAGATTCCGCTACGTTTTGGGGTTCAATAGACCTTTGAGCAAAGTATTCAAAGCGTTTGACTGCCAAGGCTGGGCATTCACATAGAATGTGCTCTGCCGTCTCGTCCTCCTCACCACAAAGTCTGCATTCGGCCACCTCTGAGATGCCCATCTCGTTGAGGTGATACCTGAGTGGGGAGTGTCTGGTGAGGAAGCTTATCAGAACTCTCAGATCCTGTCTAGAGGGTGTCAGCATCGCCTGCGCCCTTAGACAGGAAGGCGTAACCAGCCTTTTTGCTCGTCTTAATCGTAGCTGTCATCAAATGTGGTTTTTGTCTGCAAATCGAGGTCCACAAAATGTTTGTGGTAGACTCGGTTTTTACAACTTATTTACTTGATACGAATCCACCTTAAAAATGTACAACGCCTATTAATAAGTCGAAGTTTTGACAAATTTCGACGTTTTTGTTGAGCCGCCAGTTTCTTAGTTCGTACTCAACTGCTCTCTGTGAAACTGACTTTTCACTAAGCACCGAGGAAACTTTCAGAAAAAGTAGCAACATTCAACAAATGGGTCAATGGCTCCTGGACTAATCTTATGAAGTGAGAAATAATCTTTCTGAGCTGTGCCGAATTCCCTTGTGACTGTCAGCCCCTGACTCATCTCAGGCTGCCATTGCGAGAGATTAGCGGCAGGCTTCATTCTGATACAATACCTTCAACAATGTACTGTCCCAATTACAATGTCTCACGTCTCGCCTTCATATATTGTCTCCGAAGGCTCATTCCCGGTGTTTGCCTACCAATGTACCTTGTACAATGTATTTCGCTATGGTATTCCAGAACTGCTGCAGTTTATCCATCAAATGCTCAAGAATATCGGTCACACAACACGAAGGGTTTTCAAAACACGAAAAATACGCGACTGATGAAACTGTAGAATTCCTCCCCTAATTTCCTCAATCGATAACATGGCTTATGCCGCTTCTTTTTTGAAGATATGAGTAACTTGTGGTTCTCACTTTAAATTTTCTTGCAATATTACTCCTAAATTTGCGATTTTTTCAACATAAAGTATGTTTTCACCCTCGATTTCAATTTTTGGTACTACATCAAACCCCCCCCCCCTCACCTTTTTGGTGTGTGGCGAGAAGTCTCTAGAATCTTTACACCTTTCGACGTTTGTAATCAGCTGCAGAGACATACACCAGTGCACTAAGCTCTTGGTTTCAGCATTTACTCTAGTGACATAAACTGCCAATTCCTACGACAGAAGTGAGAAACCGCCATTGAGGAAATTCAGAAACGACCACGATTTTTGGAGGAGGAAAGGCAGGAGGCCTTTTTGTCATAGGTAGCCTGTTGATAGCCCAATTACCTTTTACAGTTGCTCAAGTTCGATAGCTTAATGAGGGTGAGGAGAATTCTGAAGTATGGCAATTGAGGGATTGACTTACAAGCACTACCCGTTGAGAATGCTTCTGGAATAGGGTTGTTGCTAAATCTGAGAGGTGGATATAGTGTAACGTACAACGACCTTCGCCACCAGACTCCACTTAGTCAAAAGCATCATCATCCATTATTTCTACAGAACCTTTTCTCTTGTCTCTATTCTGACTTCCAGGTAGCCAGACGCTAAAAACTAAGTCTACAAGGGAGTGAAAACTCGCTAAGTTGATCAGTTTCATATCTCCTTGTCCCCCTCCCCCACAACTACATCTTTCAAAACAGATGTCGACCGAATCCACACTGAACAGCCACAGCCACCCTCAGATGTAAGCTGAAGCACGCCCCTAACACGCTGAATGATCTCGAGCGTAAACTAAAATTAGAGCAAGATGCCATATAAATGACAGTACCTGATGAATGATTCTGGATTATCATCACGACGAGCCGAATTCGGCCATCCATTTTTCATATTTGTCCAGATCCTCTTTGGAAACGCTTTTGTTGCACTTAGCGATGGCTTCGACAAAGTCCTTCTTCGATACAGGAAGATCCAAATCTTCTTTGGCCAGCTGTTTGATTTGTTCGGGTCGCAACCCTTGAATTTTCCTTCTCATCGCCATCATCGACGCGTCCCTGAAAACAAGCACCACATCCAATTCAGTGAGAAGTGTGTAATTGGTCGAACGTTCATTGTATCAGTGCTCCACGGGCCAGGTTGAAAGGATATGCTCTGAAAGTATCATCTGTAACGCATCTCACCACTTGTCGCAGCCCCGCCTAAATCCAGTTTTTATCACACTAGCAACTGGTACAATCTGTTTTTCATTCAATATATATGAACTTGGCAGAACGTAGAGCAATGTAACTTTTCTGAGGATTGTTTTGGAATTATTTGGTAAAAAGTGAGTAGTAAGTGAAGCAGCAGAGGTTTGAATTCCAGAATTTCTGGGTCGGCTCCTGATTATCTCAAGAACGTTATTGAACCCTCATTGTATAGGCAATTTGTTGGACTACCGCCCTGATATTTCTGAGAAACAGATCCCATGTAGACAGGGTATCACTGAACTTGAAGGAATTGAGAAAAGACCAGCTGTGTGGTGGATATATTGGAACTTGAGCAGAATGTAAACTTGTAATGTACCTGCAGACGTTGGTGATGTCAGCACCGGAATATCCTTTCAGTTTGGCAGCTATTGAGCTGAGGCTGAGACCGGGGTCGACTTTCACTTCTCTAAGGTTGATCCTCAACAATGCTTCTCGCCCTTCGTCTGCCCAACAATCAATAAAGAACGATATTAATAAGCAGTTACAAACCCCACTGTAGAGTGTTGTTAAACTATTACAGCTACCACAGTAATCAAAATAATTCAACATCTGATCGACATGTTCTTCTCTGTCCCGTTGTTCCTGACAAAAATCTTTGCCCCCCCCCCCCTTCACGCCCTGGAACTTCTGCATTTATCAGTCATACTGGTTCGAATGAAGAGAGAAGGCATTGTCCAGCAAGTTTCTCTAATTTTTCTTTCGTGAATGTGGCTTGCCATTGGCAGGTCAGGAGAGGCACTTTACTTTTATTTGACCGGTTCACGGATAAGGAGCTGCCTTTCAAGCGATACCTCCCGACTGTCTATTGCAGCTCTACCTCATCAGTCGCCTGTGTTCCAAGAATCTCGTTTCCCACCAACCGGGATAACCTGGAATTACAGAACCCCTTTTGGTTCGTTTCCCCAGATCTCATGCTTACATATTTCCCCCCCAGAGTCTTGCGAACTTCTCTCTCTTGACTGGCTCTCATATAATTAGCCTTTTTCGTCAATGTACTTCAACATCATGCCGAACCAATACGTTTTCCCTTTTCGATTCGTCCCATTTAGTTTTTGGAGATTCTGTTTATTTCAATATCTTATTGTTATTATTGTTTGTGCCATATCTCCTGAGCAGATAATTTTGTCCCCCCTCCCCTTCATGTCTCTTCAAATTCCATGTTACAGGATTAACTTTGATTCTGTGTACATTCGTTTACGCGAAGTTTTTTTAATTATTGGCACGATTGTATTAGCCGAATCTACTTTCTAAAACATTTACTTTTAACCGTAGTTGTGCGTAGTATGCACTTCTATTCCATCTAACACAAAGTGAATTGAACGTGTCTGTTTCCTTCCTGAGCTCCAATACCAGGTTAATTGGACTGCAAAGTCTTCTGCCTTACCACATCCTGTTCCCTTTTAGTCACCAGATGAAGCCAACTATTTCGGCTGAGGACTTTCCTCCTGTAGGGTAGGAGACTTATTGTTGAGGGGTTCGTTTCTTGTTTCTTCAATATCTAAAGTGTCAGGTTGGCCCTGGATTCGAGAATCATCTCAGCCACTCAGTGATGGGTGCCTTAAATTGATGCTTAGTGGCTAAAATTGCACTAGGAGACCCTGTTCTCCTCCCGGAAGGGGAAGAGAACAGCGCACCCGTAACTGTCAAATGGAATCTCCACTATTGGTTTCAGTAGGTTCTCCCACTGCCTGAAACTCTATCAGACCTACAGCGTTCACACCACATGAAGAGAGGAAAAAAGATTGGTCATTAAAAACACCTCACTGAATTTATTCAACAAATGTCTGTTTCCACAGAGAGAGAATATAGTCAACCAGTCGGGTGACGTCCCAGGACATGCGTTTTCTCTGCAGCCCTTTCTGCCCACAACTGGTAAGTTCGTCTGAAATAAATTCTCCGTTAGCCCGCTATTCAACATTTTTATTGACCTTTTCCCGTCAATCCTGTCCCTCAATTCCCTTGATTAGCACATAATACGACCCACAATTTGTAAGATTCGATTCCTGCTTTGATGAACGTGAACTTCTACAAAGTTTTGGTTCTTGCAGTGGCTCCAATGCAAGAGACAGTCAGACCAGTTGGGAATAGCTACTATCATTTGAATAAATTACACATCAAGGCATCTTAAACAGACAACTTATATTTCTCTGAAAATCTTTAGTGAAATTTTCATATTAAATGGTGGCAGTTAGTTCCAGACAGGTCTGTTCTCTTACTAAAGGACTTCCTAAACCCTCGACGAGAGTTGTATCAGTCATGGAAGTTGCTAATATGCAAGAGGCCCGTGCAGCATCCACCAAACTCAGACCTCAGGCAGGTATTTGGTCGCTTGCCAGTCTCCCGGTGTGACCGCACAAAGGTAACCACCTGAGGAATCTCGTATCGTCTGGAAGTTCTCAATCTGGGTTCCCACCTAACTATTTACTTAGGTGGCTAGTTTCAAAGTTCGTTGCAGACAGTTCTCGAAAGTCCCAATTCTTGTCTTGGGCAAATATCAGACTCTTCATGAATCCGCTACAATCTTTCTTTTGATCACCACTCCCACATACTTTGGCTAACTAGAGGCAAAACACAAATTAATCGATTATACAGCTGTATAATGGCTACAGAACCAGTTAGTTCGTTGGCAACATTTCTGTAACGACAAGGGAGACAAACACACGACCAGGCAATGTGGGTGGGCTGCTGGACATTTGAAACCCCTTACAAAAATTACTAACCATTCGGCAAAGGTATGTAAATTCTCTTCTCAAGTCGACGACGCAGAGCTTCATCAATGTCCCAGGGGAAATTCGTAGCTGCCAGCACCATCACAACTTTGCCTGGCCCTTCGTCGTCGCTGTTAGAGCTGATCCCGTCCATCTGCACCAGTAATTCGGACTTGACGCGACGAGAGGCCTCATGCTCGGATTCGGATCCTCGTCGAGAGCACAAAGAATCAATTTCGTCTATGAAGATGGTGGAGGGAGCGTAAAATCTCGCCTAGAAGTGAATTGAGATTATAAGATAGATATATTAATTGAGACGAAATGAGATGTGTATTCCCTTTAAGGTAAGGAATATTGTAATAGATTTTGAGTAAACTAACTAAGCACACTCAGTGAGGATTGTGAAGTTTCAAGGTGAGAGACATTGAGTGACCATTGTGCAGGCTGATGGCAATTAGATGACACGGCCAAGTCACTGTTCACACGAGCCACTCTAAATGAGGAGCTCTGTTTGAAATAGTGGCCAGAGAGATAGGAAATAAAGGATTTTGAACTATTTTCCTCTCTCTTGACCAAATTCTGCTATTTTGCGTATTCCTGCTCTGAATGATTAGATTATAATAGGGTTCCTTTTTCTCCACAAACTAGAGCCCAAGGTCCTCTCTTTCATTTATACAGACGTGTGATTTACATACATCAAGTCACGCTTATTTATGGTGTAAATGGCTCTGGGTTGTCAATGTAACAGAATAAATAAGGAGTTCATAAAAAATTGAACAATGGAGACTTAAAAAGATAAGAAGAAATACACTTAAGTGTTCTTTTGTGAATTTTTAACCATTTAATTTTTTTTAAACAGATGTTTCACGTTTGTCCCTTTTTAATTTGAAAATGTATTCAATAATAACATTTTGAACTTTTTCTAGCCTATAGACTCTACTCTGCCGGTCTGGTGGAATCTCTTCTGGTCACAAACTTGAAAGTTTGATCGATTAGCGAGAGGAAGTGAGTGCGATATAGAAAGGAATAACGGTATTTAAGTATAAGCCGAGGAACTATTTGCAAAGTACGTGAGGGCGAAACAGACTGCATTAATCTGAGTATTGTTTAGGGAGATGCGCACGCAACAGGTAGAAACGAGTTCAGTTTAGATACAACGCATCGACTGATGTTTTCAAGATAGTAGCGAACATCTTGAAAGGATCTGACTACCCAGGACGAGGTTCCAAGGTTTCACAGAAAGGAGTGAGAGGGGAAAAGAAGAATAAAAGAATAGTGCGCGTTTGAAAAATCTGTACGATAATCAAGTTGGAACAGGGAAACCCTGAGAATCATTCAGGAAACGCAACAGAATCTTTCAAAATTTGACTCCAACGAATCAGTCAGGGAGAAAAGACAGTATTTAGTTGACAGAAACAACTTTTCAGTGACAGGGTAAAGTCAACAGGCCAGGTGCTGCCTTGTAGACCTAGGTGATTCGTAGCAGACTAGCTCCCTAGGATTGGGCCAGTACTGCCTATTATGTTTATACTTAACAGCTAATTGAGGATGTACACATACAAGATAAATTCGTTGAACGTGAGATTCGTTTTTTAAAAAGTTTTATTCGAATTTCCCACAAATACTTTACAATAGAAACACACGAACTATGGAGATGGAGTTAAAGAAGTTAACAGGATCGTTGGAGGGAACCGACTGCCCCGATGCAAGGAGGCTTCCTAGCGAAGAAAAGTAGCTTAAGGGGGGAAAAATGCACGCAGTGCATTTTTATTTTGTGATCGGCATTTTATGACAATATAACTCCTCCCTCCTTAAGATCGAAAATTATGGAAGAATTTTCGAAAAGAAAAGAGAAGGTAGATTGCTGGAAAATAAAATTTTATACAGGTTGTGAAACTGTTAACTTCCTTTTTCCTTGACAATATATAATAATAATATACGAGACGAAAGCGATCAATAGCACATAAAGTGTTAAAGTCCAAACACTAGGAGTAATAATATTTACAAGTTGATTATGAAAAGGCTTAAACTGTTGAATAGGTACATTGTTAAACATTAAATTTTGTAATTTTAATTTTACATCTGGGATCTCCTTATTAGGCTTATTTAACTTTATAGTATTACTAACAATGGTTGACCATTAGTTTTTCGCAAATGAGCTTACTAAAGTTTGGTTCCTAAACACAACTCTGTTCTGTCCAGGTTTAAGGAGATAGATACCTTTCAAATTATGGACTTGGGCATCACTTTCAGAGATTATTTTAATTTGTTCTTCTTCTGGAAGGACTAAAAAGGAATTCGCTAATATCGTTGATGAAGTCGACATAATTACCATCTATTTCTAGAGGGATGAAATCGCAATTAGAACTCGTTTCTTCAAACAATATTTCCTGTTCACATTTGCTGGTTGCCGTAATTATTGATTGACTTTGACACAGATAAATTAGACCTTGTTCACATTGGTCTTTGATTAACTTTATTTCTGCCCTATGCCTGGATCCTAAGACATAGTTAACAGAAGGAGTAACTGTAAGATAGCGTTCATCAATTACGGTAGGTATTGGTTGCATGCGAAATAGATCATAGTCTTCTGAATCAACTATTGGGACGTCTATAAAGTAAACAATTTGTTCCTTATTAATATAACATTTAACTTTGGTATGGGATTGCAATTCCCAAAGGTATTCTCCGTTATATTGTAACATTCTGTTTTTATAATATTTAGATAATAGGTCCAATTCTTGGTGCAACGAAGAGGGCTTAATAATACTTGGGTGAAGTTTACCCAAACGGCAAAAAGTGATAGAATTTTCTATATCTTGCGTGACGTCAAGATTGAAGTTTAACATGATTTGATGATGATATAAAGTAGTTTCCACATTCTGACGTGACTTTCCAAAGGAACTCATTTCTTTCAATTTGGAAATTTCTGACTCAATTATTTTTGTTGTTACGATTGATGTTTTCCACTGTGGTGTTGAAATTTTCTAGAAGGGCGTAACTAACTGAATAATGGTGTTTTATTTGTTCGTCAATCCTTCCAGTTTATTCTGGAGGTTTCCAAGAATTTCGTTGATTTTCTCTCCATCGTTTGCATCTAGTTGCCTGTAATTATTTTATGATTGATCCTAAACCATTGAACAGTGCTGCTCTTTTTCTCTTTTCGAGATTAACGAGTTGTCGATTTTTTCTTGTATATAAGGGTGATGGAATGGTTAACTAGTTGAGACAGGATGAACACTCTTTTTCGAACTTCTGAATCGGTGTTTACAATGTCTAGTACTTCAAGGAAATGAGATTTGATGTTCTCAGTTTGTATTATAATTTCTTTGATGTCATAAAAATGGGTGATTGTATGATAGGAATTGGATAGTTTTGGCGGTTCCTAATTTGATGAGTAACAACCCAAGGTTGGAGCTTACGTCCTTAATCTCAGCGGTTCGAGTTACGTCTGCCATGAAGGACCTGCAACAGGTTCATCAGGGTCAGTTCTTATGTCTGAATGGGTTCCTGGTAGTTTTCGTGGTCGTTTGATGTTGGACAGATGAATTTTACTTTTGGTATTGTGGTGTCGGGGTTCTATAAGTGCTGTTTAAGTTCGGATCAACCGATTTTACAGTTTCTTTATTATATTTCTGTTTAGTTTTGCTTTGTTTTTGTACCGTTTTCACGAATACTTGCTCTGGAATGTTAGGTAAGTCTTCCCTGCTTTCATTTCGTTTTCCTATTACGTTTTCTTTATGTTTCAAAGTTCTTTCTTTTACTTTGTCGTAGAGGATTTTTATTTTTTCTTTATGGTTACTAATATAATTGGAGGTCATTTGTTTATTGATGTCTGCATCCAAAATGGTATCTGTACCTATGTGGCCATACAGTATCTCGAAGGGTGTAAGTTTGGAAACTGAATGTATCGAATTGTTATAGGCTACTAGTGCATATTTAACTTTCGTTTTGATTGAGTCTCTTTTGAATTCTTCTCTCTGGTTGAGGATTCTGACGTGCTCAATGAGGGTGGAATGAAAACGCTCTACAATTCCGTTCGAATCCGGGTGTTGTGAGGACGTGAAGTGGATATCGATTTTGTGCAATTCTAATAGCTCTTTCACTAGGTGCTATGGAATTCTGGGCCATTGTCAACTACAATTAACTGAGGGTTCCATGGTGTGAAAAATAGTCTATCAAAGCATGAACAACATCTATACTATTGGATGAGTTAAGTCGATAGGCTTGTGCATACCTACTGAAAGTGTCGATAATTGTTAAGAATTTAGCATTTTCTAACGTTAACTTATCCATGTGCAGCGTTTCGAAAGGACGTGACGAAGTAGGGGTAATATTTAATTTAACTTTAATAGGGTTTCTCTCATATTTGCAGGCTAGGCATATTTCACATTTGTTAATAGAGTTTTTCATGTTTGGCCAAAAATAATTACGTTTTATTTTTTCGTATGTCTCATCTATGCCTCGGTGGTTAGTTTTGTAGTTATGGGGATCTCGATTGCAGCATTGCCGTGATAGTTGGAATGGACTGTTTGTTCGAGGGTAGATCCCTCTTCTGCATTAACAATCAAAGATTGGTTATCGTCAGGTTCGGGAGACCCGTACCTTTCGCAGTATCTTTGTATCAATTGCTCGCAAATGCTTGTATCCAAATCGTCAGGGTTGGTTGATCCTCCGATGATTTCCTCTATTTCGTCGTTGTTGGAAACAAATGTATTTGGATCGATTGTTTTATCAATTAAATGGGAATAGTCTTCGCTTTCTTGGTTATTAATTTCAACTCTTGATAAAGCGTCTGCGTTTAAGTTAGTCGTTCCTTTTTATATTGAATTTCGAAATCGAACTCTTCCAGTTTTAGTCTCCAACGAAACAATTTTGAGTTTGGTTCTTTTAAGAAAACAGCCATTGTAAGGTTTATGATCCGTAAATAATTTAAATTTTCTACCAAAAATATACGGTCGGAAGTAATGTGTTGCCCACACACAAGCTAGGCGTTCTTTCTCGATCGTACTTAAATTTTCTCATGTTCATTTAGAGTGCGACTGGCATATGCAATGGGTAAGTCGCCTCCGTTCGTATTCTGACTGAGAACGGCACCCAACGCGACGTTACTAGCGTCAGTCGTTACATTGAACGGTTTAGAAAAGTCGGGATACTGAAGTATGGGTTCGTTTGTAAGAATAACTTTGCATTTCTCAAAACATTCTTTGTATTCCAGGGTTATCGGGATTTATTTCAGCGCCTTTCTTCAAACATTGTGTAAAGGGCTCAGTAACTTGGGCAAAGTTTTTAATGAATTTACGATAATATCCTAAAAGTCCAAGGAAACCTTTAATTTGTTTTGGCGTTCGGGGTATCGGATACTTAGAGATCGCTTCAATTTTTGTGAGGTTTGGTTTGACTCCATCGGGAGTTATTAAGTGTCCTAAGTAGACACACTCTCTCTTCAGAAATTCTGTTTTGTCCATTTGTATTTTTAAATTGGCCTCTCTGATGCGTTCGAAGACCTGCTTTAGACGAGATATGTGTTCCTCGAGACTTGTACTAAAGACGATCACATCGTCAATGAAGACAGTACAAATCTCGTTTTGCAAACCACGGAGGACGCTGTCAACGAGGCGTTGAAAGGTCGGAGGAGCATTTTTTAAACCAAATGGCATACGGGTGAATTCCCAGTGTCCATGTTCTGTTGAAAATGCAGTTTTCTCCATACTGTCCGGGTGCATGTTTATTTGGTGGAAGCCACTTTTCAGGTATATGCATGAGAAGTATACACCTTCAAGTTTGTCTAAAAGGTCGGTGATGTTAGGTAAAGGGTACTTGTCGTCAATAGTTTTGCGTTTAAGGCTCGAAATCGATTACTACGCGGTATTTCTTTTTGCCAGACGCGTCCAGTTTTTGGGAACAACCCACAGAGGACTATTCCAAGGGCTGGAACTCGCTCTTATTATTCCTTGTTCTTGCATTTCCCTGACCTGAGAATTTATTTCTTGTTTATAAATTTCAGGGTACCTATAATTGCGGGTGTACACAGGGATTTCATCTTTCGTTCTGATGTGGTGTTGTATTTTGTGGGTTGATGTCAGTTTGTTACCTTCTACGTGGAACAAGTCTTTATAATCGTGTACCAATTTGAGAATTGCCGTCCTCTCTTCCTCATTCATGTGATCAATTCTGAGTTTTGAAGGATCAAAGACATAGTTGTCAGTGTCGTAGTAATTAAGTTCGTTCGAATTTTCAGAGTTACAATTTAGCTCATCTACCTCAAGGGGTGACCTAAGTTCAAACAAGGTTTCCTCCTCATTTTGATTTAGGATACCTAAGTAGCATTCGTGGTTTTCAACTTTCACTAGGCATTCAGGTATCTCTATTGGTCCATCACGAAGGTAAGATATGACTCCTTCTCCTTCTTTTAGGGTGACTGGAACTTTTACTTTTGAGATGGCTCTAGGAGGGAATTTTCAGTTGAATATGAGAAAGCTGGCTTGGTTTTTATCTCGAGGAACTTGTTAAATTTTGGGGGTCTAAATATTTTATTTTAATTTCGGTTTTCGGTGTGATTAATTTGTTATTGATTAAATCAATTTGTGCTCTAGCATTTTCAGATTGTCCATACCTAATAATAATCCGAAGTATTTATGAAATTCGAATACTTTAAATTTTTAGATTTAGATTTCGAATTCAAAGGTTTCCACAAGGGATTTTTGCGCTGTATTTTCCGTGCGTAATCCCGTGGGCCGTTGTTACTTCGAAAGGATCTAAATCGGTTTTATTCTTGAAAAACTGTTCGATGCATTTGGGATGGATAAAACTACTGGTGCTTCCTGTGTCAACTAAGATTCTGATGTTGTAAGGGGAAAGTAATATGTACGGAAGGGGATGTTTGGTGGAGTTGAGATGCATCAAGTCAGATTTAGGGTTTCCTGATTCTCTTCTAAAAATAGTTCTCTCAGTATTTTCCGTCTCGACTATAAAGTTCTCGTCATTTTCTTCATTATATTGCGGTTCTGGATCGTTATCCGAAATGAAATTAAAGTTTGGATTAGTCGTCTGCCAGGACATAGGGGTGTTTCTATTTGTATTTTGATGGGAAGGTCGGCCTATTATTGTTGGGAATCTATTCATCGGTGGTGCTGATGATTTGAAATTTTGATTAGGGGGTCTTACATTAGGTGTCATACTTTGGTTAGGGGAATATTGTGGTCTAGGATTTGGGTTTTGATTGGGAGTATATTGAGGTCTAAACTGGTTTGTTCCATTCGTTTGTAGTCGATTGAATTTCGGTGTTGAGTTATGAAATGTTCTTTGAGGTTTCGGGGTTCGTATTTTTCGACTGGACCAAGTTTGGTAGTCGTTCGTCATCCATGATAGGGCTTGTCCTAAACTTCCCGGTTGGCGCGTTCTGAGTTGACTTCCCAGGGTTCTCTGAGGTGAAACGTCAGAGTTCGTAGAGCTAGTTTCTCATAATGCTCCATCAGTGTATTTTTCCTTATTTAACTCCACATGGTTCTTTATGTACGCTAGAGTTACATTTAGAATATTTTTGATTCTTTCATGAAACGAAAAAGGGCTTTCATTTTCTCCCTGTCTCATGGCAGTTAAATCGTGACACAGTGTATACAAGTCTCTCCTGTCAGTATATCCTTCGATCAACGCGTTTTTGATTTGATCAGAAATTTTCAAAAGAATAGCTCTGAATGAGGTCGGCAGCTGGTCCTTGTATTTTAGACAAAATCGCGCCTATTACCTCGTGATTCTGAAAAGAGTCGGGGACTTGTTCATCTACAAAACGTTCAACCAGCGTTTCGCACATGTAAATAAATCTTTGTAGTGTTTCTGGTTTTCCGTTGAATGTAGGGATCATGTCGGAGTGTTTTCTTTTGAATTCCGGCATCCTAGGTAATCTCGAATTACTGGCTAAAATAGTTTGCACTTGTTGTTGGACTCTTTGGTCGATAATTTCTTGGAGAGCTGCACGTTCGCGCTCGATTTGTTCTTCAGCGTTCATGTTGTCAGGGTTTTAATTAATTTACTGTTTAGTGTGTGTACTGTTTGTGTGTTTTTGAGTGATTTAGGAATTTTGGCAAGATTGGTCAGTCACTCTCTTTGAAATGTAGGGTACTAACGGCTCCTAACTTACTTTAAAACAAATACAAATACAACACAATAAGAAAGTAAATTAATTAACAAGTTGATAGTAATAAAAGATACGTTTTTATAATAAAATGAAGTTTATACAAGTTTCACTCTCGGATCTTTCGCCAGTTAACGGGGGGTATGAAACGAAAGGATCCGATGAGCCTAATTAAATTTTTACAAATTTTTCTAGAGACTTTTTCGCCAGGTAACGGGGGTATGAAACGAAAGTACTCTAGAAAGTCAAAGGTGTTCCTTGGATCTTTGGCCAGGTACGGGGGAGGTATGAAACAGAAAGAATCCTAAGAGAATTTAAAAATCAAAATTAATTCTTCAAAATAAACTTATCTCTTGAATCTTTCGCCAGGTAACGGGGGTATGAAACAGAAAGAATTCTAAGGATTTAAAATCAAATTGTCTCTTGTATTTATCGCTTGAGTCTTTCGCCAGGTAACGGGGTATGAAACAGAAAGAACTGCAAGGGGATGAAAAGTAAAAATAGAATCTTGTAATTACCGCTGAAGTCTTTCGCCAGGTAACGGGGCGTATGAAACGAAAGAACTTTCAAGGAAATGTAAAATAGATTCTCGTAATTATCACTTCAGTCTTTCGCCAGGTAACGGGGCGTATGAAACGAAAGAACTCCAAGGATTTTGATTTAAAATTAAAATGAATTCTTGAGATTTGCTGTTCAAAATCTTTCGCCAGGTACGGGGGAGGTATGAAAAGAAAGAATTTGACAGTCGAAAATCAATTTGAAACAAAAATAGTTACAATTAGAAATAAGCGCGCGAGTTTCTTTCACCAGGTAACGGGGCGTATGAAATGAAAGAAATGTCGACGGCAGTTTTGACGAGACGAGAGATCCTTTTAAATTATTGTGGAGAACTTACAGAGCGAAGGTAAAGGCCAGTTGAGCGAACATCAAGAGGGTCCTTTTCGCAGAGTTTGCGTCTCTAGGATTGTCTTCCAGGAAACATGAAGGGGGTCTCTCGGTCCCAGGCAGAGTCGTTCCAACGGAGGTGGTGAATTTCCTGCTTCTTTGAAAGTTTCTTCTGGTTAAAGACGTTCGGTGTTATTTGCCGATATTTGGAGTCGTGTTGATTGTAATTCTTCTTAATTGCGGGCCTCTGATTTTTCAGACAGGTTCTTCGGGAAAATAACTAGATCGATGAATTTGGTGATTTGTTTCTTCCCGAATCCAAAATTTTGGAGGTCCAAAAGACTGCGCCAGATAAATTCGTTGAACGTGAGATTCGTTTTTTAAAAAGTTTTATTCGAATTTCCCACAAATACTTTACAATAGAAACACACGAACTATGGAGATGGAGTTAAAGAAGTTAACAGGATCGTTGGAGGGAACCGACTGCCCCGATGCAAGGAGGCTTCCTAGCGAAGAAAAGTAGCTTAAGGGGGGAAAAATGCACGCAGTGCATTTTTATTTTGTGATCGGCATTTTATGACAATATAACTTACATACAACTCACCATTTCGAACAAAAGTCTAATCAATTTTTCTGACTCTCCGCGATACTTGGACGTAAATGTTGAAGAGGAAACATTGAAGAAAGTAGTACTGCATTCAGTCGCCACAGCTTTGGCCAGCATCGTTTTGCCAGTTCCAGGCGGGCCAACCATCAATACTCCTTTCCACGGTCGACGAATGCCCTGTAGACATATGAATATTTACGACTAATGAACGTGAAAAAAGGAACAAATACGATCTTCAATCAACTTCCACACAAGGCCTGATTGATACAATGCCAACACACGCCAGCAAATAAATTAGAACCTTCGTCTTTGACCACTAGACTACAATCACTGGGGTTCCTACAGAGCTACAGGTGTTACACAATTAGCTGAATGTCAGCATCAGTTTGGTTTTGGTTCATTGGCTTGTCAACTAATCAGTTCCTGCATGTATGGTAGTTTACCTTTGAACTCTGGTGTACACAAGACTCTTTCTGTCATTGTTTTAAATATTGTAGATAATATCAGTCTGCTTATGAAACACAGCTTTTATGTAAGTGGGCTACTAAACAGAAATAATCCTCGTAAAACTCAGGGCATTATACGTTTCCCTTCCAGCTTCGCTAAAAGCAACATCCTACTCTATTCCTTACTTCTGCTATTTGTTGTCAAATGATCTCTAAATGCTCTGCATAGGATGCCAAAGTGCGCGCTGTGACGGTACAAACGGTAAATTTAATGGCAAAGCCCCCGGCTATATTGGTAAAGTGGTAAAGCAGATAACTTAAACTGATTCGAAAATTATAATGTTTTATTCAGAAAATAATTAAAATAAAATTTCAACTGCAAAATTGGGACATATCGACTCAGGGTTTTGTCTCAGATATATCTAAATGGGTAAAATAGGGTAAAGTAAATATTTCTTGTTTCCAAAGGCCATGGATTATAATTCTAAACAAATTAGCAAGATGATGCTTCTCTAGAATCTTATATGAATAAATGTCCGAAGAAGTGAGACAGGAAGGGAGTCGAAAAGGTAGGTGGACGCCTTCCACTGGTAATCACCAGACAACAGGAACTTCGAAGTCTTTTGGCTCTGACCCAAACGATGCATGAAGGGTAGGTCTCTCGTAGTTGACATCCACCGCGAGGACCCTTGGTGCATATACAACACTCCAGTTGAACAGAATGGACGAGGCTGAGCACCACCGAGAAGCGAATTCGAGGTGAGGATTTGCTTTCTGCGAATTCTCTCCAACAACTCTTCTCGACAGACGTATCCGAAGCCAAACACTACTTTAAAAAAAGTAATTTCGACGATGGCGAAATATAAGGGCACGGCAGAACGATAGGACATGACGATACGGCAGGCATGTCGGAAGACAAAAGAAAACCGAACAACGTGGTCTGGGTTATCTGTTTTGCGCCACCTACAGGCAGCAGCAACTGACGGAGCGTGAAATTCATACCGAATTTCTATGAATTATTGGGGTAGCTTGGTATCTTCTCCGGAAATGCAATATCAATATATAGCATTTTCTACTATGCTTCTTTATTAGAGCTGGCAGAAAAACCCCAAATAAAAGAATAATTGCACGGAGCATTGACTACCATCTGGCGGAAGACGGGGAAAATTCGCACTGAGAACCACACAATTACGAATGTGGGGGGACTTCGGAATAATTCACGCTACAACACTGGAACCCATTAGAACGAATTTTTTCTAACTCTTCTTTTACTCATATCATTTATGGAGATCCTTTGATAGATGCTGCGCCCAAAAGTGGTTTTTAGTAATTCAAAGTTTTGGTCGTTTTCCCTGACAAGGTTCTGACTATTAGCACCATAATGGTATCAAAATCAAATTGTTACAGTTCGCATTCAAAATGATCCACAATCCATTCCAACTTTATCAGAGCTTTTCATGCCATCACACTTGAATAACGTGCCAGGAATGCAATTTATTGCTCTTAATTCGGAATAGCTGGATCCTGGGCCTGAGGATGTGAAGTGGCCTTTCTTCTTCAGATAAGTCCCTTTCCAACCTCGGCTCATTCACTTCCGCTCTCAAGAAACATTTTAAAACATGAGAACATTCTACTCTAATATTTCCTTCCATTTAATTTCATTCTGCAACGCTCTCGTTACTTTCGTGTTCATAGTTTTGTAATTTTTATTGTTATAAACGTTTAGAACTTTGATCTTTTTTAAATCACTGTATTTTTCTTTCCTGCTCAAATTTGGTTTTAAACATTTAATCCGCACCTCTTTTATCCGACGATTATCAATGTGAGTCCATTGTTTACATATCCCATTATCGATTAAAGTGGACCAACACTCTTGTTTTAATTACTAGGCACTGCCAAAGTAAGTTGGCAACATTTTCCAATCAACTCAAACAACTGACAGCAGACAACAGTTTAATCTCGGGATTAATCGGGTGGTTCTTAATTATCTCACGACCACGGTTAAACTTTCGTTTTATAGGTGGTAGCACATTGGACTACCATCACGATTTTTGTGAGAACTATAGCTTTTCATGAGAGTGATTTTTGTCTGAAAAACTACTATACTTTTTGTCGACGTTTTGGATAATTTATTGTGCTGCTCTCAAAAAAAAAAAACAAAAAAAACGTTAGTTCTAGAACGCTTTGCTTGAGCAGATGATGTTTGACTATTCTCTCTCAATCGCGTTAGCAGACACACAGAAACCATTTTCTCAATTGGTGTTTTTCAAACTCAAAGACCCGAAGAAAACTGAAATAACAATTTTCAGCCTATTAAATAACTTTTCCTCCACCAAATTTGTATAAAAAAGTGTAGTGGAAACCAATCGCTCCAGCCAACTAAAATCAAGGGCCATCACTATTCTCGAAGGTTGTGAGTGGTCAGTAGAATTCAGCTCCAAAGCTTAGATTTGAGCTCAGAGACTTTGCCATGAGCAACAGTTCAGTAGTGGTTGAAAACCAACATTCTCATGGCTCTAAATACCACACTAGGCCCAGTGGAAATGGGAACTAGCCAGTGCATTGCCCGAGTCAAGCTTTACTAGCACTGCAGGCTGTGGAAAGGGCAGTCAACAGGCCTAAATAAAGCGCCACGAACCTACCGCTAGAAGTCACAACTGGACGGAATGATGGGCCTCTGCAACAAGTCTACTTCATCAAATAATTAAGGTTGTCCTATTAATTTAACACTCCTAACATTGTCCTCTGACTGATTATGCTGTGGCGATGAGACCGGAAATCTGCATTGGCGCTCTGAGAAGCCTAGTTGCGTCTCTCCTCCTCTTGCTCGGTTTATCTCCGCTCAAGACAGGAACTTTATTCGAGTGGACGCCGAATTTCTCTAATAATAACACTAAATCATCTCAAATTACAGATATCGAACCTTGAAAAAGTCTGGCATCCACATTGGAAGAACTACTGCCTCTTCGAGGAGCCTCTTTGCTTCATGAAGGTCTGCAATATCTTCCCATCGGATGTTAGGATTCTTCTGGACAATATCGCGTTCTGAAATCCAACAAAACGTTGTAAATAATTGTCTATCAACACTGGGTATCGCTATTACAATCAACATTAACAAATGCTCTGTCTCTCTTGTACAGCGCAAATGAAGAAAGAATCCGTTTTATAAGAAAACAGAAATCTACAAGAAACTTGTTCAAAGCAAACTGTAAATATTTAGAACATCGGTTGGTCCTTGTTTTGAAGTTTAGACGTGATGCAAAATAGACGGATTGTTTATTTGACAGCACTTACCCAACATTTCCACCAAATCTTGGTCGTACACGCTGCTACTGTCGAACTTCTTTTCCTCGACGACGGGAGTGTCGGCCTCTTTATTGTCCTTTTCTTTGTCACCTTTTTCCGCGTTCTAAAATACAAAATCGTGAATAATTACAGCTTGTGAAATGCCCACAATTACCGAATCCAGTTCACAAAATTCATCTCCGGCAGCAACATGGTGCATCTTTTATCATACTGCGCATATAGTTTTGCTCAACTTTTTACTTCCCTCAGTCCGAAGGTGTAGGAAGGAAAGTTATGTAATCGACAAAAAGGTTTTTCTGAGTTTTTATTTTCAGATCTAAATATTTCAGGACCTTCCGAGTCCGAAAACGCCATTTGAGAGAAAACAGCTAAACCAAACCGCCCTAAATTTGATATTTACGCTGCAGATACTTGACACAAATATCTGGTGCGTAGCAACACACAACTCACAACTTTCCGCCACCCCCGTAATTTCGAACACCACCTACATAAGCGGGCGGTATATCTTCGTTCAACGCATTTTTACAGGAACATTTATGCAGAACAAAATGTAGGGACTATTTAGCTGAGACTACTCCGTAAGCTTGATCGAAATCGTTAGAGCCGTTTTTGACAAAATTGGAATACCGATGAATTAATATTCGACAAATCTCTTTTTCTGAGTTAACTTGGCTTATATCTCCGTTCAACATATATACGAGAAGAGTTACGGAGAACGAAATGTGGGTATGGGTGACTAAAAGGCACTCTGTAAGATTGATCACATCTGGTGAAGAAGTTACCTCGGAATTTACGGAAATGTTCGAAAAAACGTTATTTTCGACGCATTTTGATTTTTATCTCTGTTCAATGGACCGTTACAGGAACATTTATTGAAAAGAATATGTAGGTATCAACTATTTGAAAACATTCTGAGAGTTTGGTGAAAATCGTTAGAGCCGTTTTCGAGAAAACTGTGAAAAACCCTAGTTTTTGGTACATTTTGTCCCCCCCCCCTTCCCATCGGCCGAAATCGTCCATAACCTTATTTTGGTGTCTACAAAAAATAACGAACAAAACAAAAAAAGAACCAGCTCGATCGGATGAGCCGTTCTCCCGTACATCGAACTACAGACGCACACACATACACAGATCTGTTTCTTTATTTCATGACTGTACCTAAACCCTCGACGAGGGTTATATCAGTCATAGAAGTTGCGGTTTCGCTAATATGCAAGAGGCCGGCCCCTGCAGCATCCACCGAACTCAGACCTGTGGAGGTACGGCAGGTATGTGGTCGTTAGCCAGTCTCACCGTAGAGAGCTGTTGCCCGTGTGTTACCGCGCGGAGGTGACCACCTGAGGAATCCCATACCATCTGGGAGTAGTTCTTAATCTGGTTCCCTACCTGATCTTACTGTTTACTTGGGTGGCAAGTTTCAAAAGGACTGATCAACTATAACCACGTTTCTTAGCCATTACCTTCTTTGCGAACTTTGCAAAATGGTTATAGGCTTCCTTTGTAGCAGTCAAAGCTGCTAAGTTCGTTTGCCCTCTCAACAACCGTCGCTCACTGTTGTAGAAACTACAGTGGAGCAGCACATGGTTTCTTGTTTCCTCCGCACTGGAGGCACAAGACGTGCATAATGGAGAGTCTTTCAGAGAAAAGAAGTGGAGCCGCGCATTGAAGTCACCATGTCCCGTGAGGAACTGGCTCGTCCAGTGGTCTGGCTCAACCCATTTTCTAGAAAGACGTTCACGGATGTTGGGGAAGAACTCATACGTATCACGTCCCTTTGACGAGGATTCCCATCTCGCTTGCCATTTCTCTAGAGCCCATTCATCGATGGCGGCAAGTTTCTGTTCTGTGGTGAGATCCGCACGGAGTTCAGCCCAAAGCGGGGAAGCTCCTGTTTCACTCTCCACTTGTCAATCATGCACTCAACAGCCAAATCAACTGGTAACTGACCAGTGATCACCTGGAGTGCTTCCGTTGATACAGTCTTGTAGGCCTTGGTGATCCACAGGAGCGGGGCTCTCTGGGATTGGGCCAATACTCTCTTTTGATTGACTGTTAGTTTGCTACCCCAGACAACAGGGCAGTAGCCAATCACACCTAAATAGATGGCCTTATACATGAGGATGGTGTCGTGGTAACACACACCCCAAGTGGCCTTAGTAATGGCACGCAGTGAGGCAAACCTTGCAATGGTAGTGCCTTTAAGGGACTGGAGGTGTTGGTTGAAACCCCACCTCTCACCTATATTCACTCCTAAATACTTGACGTGCTTTTCAAGAAGGAGCCTGTGGCCGCCAAAGCGTATTCTGGGTGGATTATTCACTTTCAAGAGGATTAGCTGGGTTTTTTCCTCAGCCACCTGCATCTTGACGTGCTCGCACCATTGGTTGACAGTGCGGAGCACGTGGTGGGTTTTTTCTTCAATTTGGCGGACTGACTCTGCAAAGATCAGCACAGTCAAGTCATCCACATAGGCGTACGGCTCGCAGTCAGTCTCCATGAGTTTCCTGAGAAGACCTTCGAAGAAGGCATTCCAGAGTGCTGGTCCTAGGACCGAGCCCTGTGGGCACCCCTTCTCAATCTTTCTTCGGACGGAGACATGCCTACTTTCGATCGTAGCAGTTCTGTCTGTCAGGTAACTTCTGACGAGCGAGTACAGGTTGCGGGGGATTCCCCTACCTTTGAGTTCATTAAGGAGCGCTGGCCACCAAAGGTTGTCAAACGCTCCTCTGATGTCAATCAGAACTGCTGAAGAAAACCCAAATTTTTTTTTGGGCCCATTACTTTCCTTCCCTTCGGGTAGCGGAAAGTAAAAAAACTCTGCAAATTATTACACAACGGTTTATTATTCGGATAATCAGCTTAACCTAGCATTAATGCTCCGAGATCCATCCTGTTCGATTCAGCATCGAAAAATATCATAATGAAACCCAAAAAAGGTCGAAAAGAACTGAATCGTAATATTAAAATAAACAAAAAAACGAAAGTATCTAGAAAAAACAGAATTTTAATATGAAAACATGCACGCTAAATACTAATATCAAAATTTAACCAAAATTGATGAAAAAAACCAAAATGAGAATGAAACGAAAGAATCTAAAAACCCTGCAAATTATTACACAACGGTTTATTATTCGGACAATCAGCTTGACCTAGCATTAATGCTCCGAGATCCATCCTGTCCGATTCAGCATCGAAAAATATCATAATGAAACCCAAAAAAAGGTCGAAAAGAACTGAATTGTAATATTAAAATAAACAAAAAAAAACACGAAAGTATCTAGAAAAAACTGAATTTTAATATGAAAACATGCACGCTAAATACTAATATCAAAATTTAACCAAAAATCTATGAAAAAAACATAATGAGAATGAAACGAAAGAATCTAAAAAAATTGAATCGTATTAAAACGAAAACGTCGGGGAAATTGGAAGAGTAAGGCGAATGGGAGAGACCGGTCGTTGGGAGGAAGCGGCGGGAGGCCGCACTCGCTCGCCTCGAGAGCGGTTGGTTTTAATGAGACGGGCGGGGCGGAGGGAATTCAAACGACGAAACGCTTGTAGCTCCCGCGTTGTACTGCGTTTCGTTAATTTTTTAACCGTTTTTTGCCCATTACAACCACGGGCTTCGTCCGATCGGATTGCCGAGATGGCGGGCACAACTAGATACCAAATCGGATTTTTGGGCGAAAGAACGAATTTTTTAGACCACGTTAAAGGCACAAAACGGCCCGGACGGCGGACGGGGGACGGGGGACGGCGGACGGACATTGCAAATTTGGAATCTCCATGTCTTGAAACGTAAAGTATCAAATTTTGAGGGGGGGTTGTAAAAAATTTTTCGTGACCGAAAACATAGGGTTATTATTCAGAATGAATAATAAACCAAAAATTGAATCGTATTAAAACCAAAACGTCGGGGAAATTGGAACGGGGGCGCTCGAAGCGAAGCGCGTCGTCGTTGGGAGGCCAAAGGGGTCGTTGGGAGGGAAGCGAGAGCCGCCTCGAGAGCGGTTGGTTTTTTAAAGAGACGGGAATTCAAACGACAAAACGCTTGTAGCTCCGCGTTATACTGCGTTTCGTTAATTTTTTTAACCGTTTTTTGCCCATTACAACCACGGGCTTCGTCCGATCGGATTGCCGAGATGGCGGGCACAACTAGATACCAAGTCGGATTTTTGGGTGAAAGAACGAATTTTTTAGACTACGTTAAAGGCACAAAACGGCCCGGACGGCGGACGGACATTGCAAATTTGGAATCTCCATGTCTTGAAACGTAAAGTATCAAATTTTGAGGGGGGGTTGTAAAAAATTTTTCGTGACCGAAAACATAGGGTTATTATTCAGAATGAATAATAAACCAAAAGGAAGTCAGCGAACTCGGTTCAAAACTAACTATAGCTATCGCTGGTTTGGTCAAAAAACCAAATATTTTTCTTTCCTTGGCTCTACAAACTAGAAAGGAATGTTATGTAATCGGCTGGTTTTTAAAAATTTTTTTATTTTAGTTTTCTTCAGATCTTTACGTTTCAGACCCTACTGAATCCGAAAAACACTATTTTGGTAAATGGTCTGCGTGTATGTGAACTATTTTTAGAGAAAACGACTGTACCAAATCAGCTAAAACTTGATATGTAGCAGGCAGGTTACCATGGGACGCCAAAATAAGGGTATGAGCAAAATCCACCGAAAGTTAAATGTAGTTATCATAGTGATCAAAACACCAAATATCTTTTTTCTCCAAAATTGCTCTAACGATTTTGATTAAATTGTTTATATTGATAGCTCGTAATACGGCAACTATACCATAACATTCTCATTTGTGGGAAAATGACGAGAGCAGCACAATAAATTACCAACATTTTCGACTACAATAGATTTTTTTCATATAAACTCCGCTGAAATGTCACTCAAATGTTAAAAAAAAGGTGTAGTAGTCTAATCCAATATCTATAGGGTGAGCGTTTAAAAACGCTCATAAGATACACGGGGCTCACTCCAGAAATTCCTGAATTTCAACTACTGTCGTTTCGCTTACTACCAGTTCTAAGTGTTTGCCAAATAACTCTGCAAAAGTAATTACTATCCTTCTTCAAAAAAAATCGTGATTACATTGTCGTTAATTCTGTGTGTGCCAATTGCTCAATAATGGTTCGGGAATGCGTGCGAGCAGCACAATAAATTCCGGAACTGTAGGCGCTACCGTTTTCTGCTGTCGTGAAGTGTTGTTCAACCAAGTTAAAATGAATTAAGAGATAAATGAATTGAGTAAGTAGAAAAAGCAATATACAAAGTTAATTGACGTAGAGCTATGGAAAGTTGTGTGTTATATTTTTAATCAAAAACAGCTATAAAGATTTTGATTAGGTTTTTTGTACGGACATTTTGACAACAGCACGTCCACACCATGAAATTTTGATTCGTGAGAAAAGTTAACGCGACAATATATTTTAATGAAGGATGTTTTCAAAAAATCAGGATAGTCCAATAAGCAACGTATACGGTACGTTAAATGATGGTTATAAAATAATCAGGAGCAGCCTCATAATAAATTACCAAACTCAAACTAACGCTGTGGATCAACTTTTTTCGCAGTACTCCCTATAATTCCAGAAATGTGGACACCACTCGAAAATATCACGTTGAGAGTCCCATCAATTACCTAACCTATACAGTAGTTCATCAATGAAGGCCGAGAGATGAGTAGCAGCAGCCCCACAATTTCAGAACTTGGAGCGCTGTTAGTTTTTACGTATAACTTTGTTATGTATCGCTGCAGGCTGAGGAAAGTTTTGAATTTATTAAGGAACGATTTTAAAAGGAGCCCGTTATTAAATTGCAAGCAACATCATACACAATAGCCGCTCATCATTAAACTTACAAACATTTTTTAGCACATTGAGTTTATTGTGGGAACGTTGGACTAAAATACGAGTACTGAAGTACGACCTATCCGAATAATAAGTTGACAAACCTGATTGCCATTCGTCTCTTTTTTGGACGTAGGACGAGATCTTTCTTCTTTCCTATTCGACGATTTCCCATCATTCCGTCTTTTGAACGTGTTTACTTTGGCATTTTTCGTTCCCGGTCGTGCAAGCTCAGGTTTTTTCAAAGGCCCTCTTTTGTTGAGCGTTGTTCTGTAAAATGAAATACACCGTTGAAATCAATTGAAATTGCCTCGTGACAGGTTGATAAAATATCTCGTGCGACGCACCACACAACATTCCTCAACCTTAAATGCGGTCAGAGATCGTCGGTTTATATACACTTAGTAGAACGTAGTAACGTTATACGAAGAAACTAGCGGCACCTATGATTCCAGAATTTATAGATTTGCACATGGTGTACATGATCGTTATTTAGTGATCAGTGAATAGGTGATTCGTGAGACCGTCAAGTTGAGTAGTATCGTGTTGCTGTCATGGAATTATCGGATAAAAATTGAGAGAAATGGCAGTAAATGAAAGGCCGTATTTTGAATCCTGGAATTGCTCGCAATTATTTTATCCACGCCGTCATTTTTCCATCAATGTGAACGTCACGGTACTGTCGAGTTATTTGGAGCAGCCCACACATAAGATATCATCAAAATTGTTATGGCCGTTTTTAAGAAAAAATATTGGTTGTTTCAATCACTATGACAAGTATAGTTAGTTTTGACTGATTTCACTCGTATCCTTATTTTGGCGTCCCTCAGTGATCTTCAAGCTATACATGAACTTTGAATTGATTATGTGGTGTTCTTAAGCCCTTAAAACCTAAAGAACTGAAGAAAACTCATTCAGCAGATTACATAACTTGCCGTCTTTTTACTTTCTCGCGAAGGTGACGAAATTGAAATTATTTCACAGTCTGTCTATGATACAGCATTTAAAGATTAGAACTTTGCGGAAGGAAACTTATTTGAATTTTTCATGATCAATATAAAAAGGTATTACAAGTTTGAGGATGAAAATTCATTGTGCTCTTTGATAAATGTCTTGTTACTATTTCACTTGTCATTTTCCTGACTCAGGACATGTTTTTGAAAAAATTAAAAACCGCTGAAAATTAGAACACAACGGTTTAAAATTGTCTTGCACAGCATGATTGGGACCTATCCCAATCAAGCCAACGTCAAAGAACTTCAAGAATGCTTTATACACAATCTGAGAAACGATAGCTTATAGGATGATCACCGACGCCCGTGGTTTGTAAGGAACAACGTCATGTAGCGTGACCTAGGAGTGCCATTAAACCATCAATGACTCGTACGCACGACACCATCACATCACACCAATCCACAGCATTCCAACAACTACGAGCATCATGGGATAGGCTCAACACAAAGGAGGAGTGAGACGGAGTTTTTTAGTTTTATAGGGAGTCATCGTGGTATAATCAGATACTTCATTACACTTTCCATTTCGTTCTGACATTTTCTAATGACTCCCTATATATATATGGTGCAATAATATTTTTTTTAAAACCATCGACATGCAAGTCCACAAATATCATCCCTATGGGTTTCAGGAAAAATTCCAAATAAAATCCGCGCAACTCGTTTCAACGTGAGTTTCGTCTGTCGTCTCCTAATTTGGCTCTTCGACTTCGAAATCTGGCGGCCTTGACGAAAAGCCTGTCTCAATCCAAACACGTCCGTCAAGTCAAGTCAACCTGTTCGTCACGCGGCACCTGACGACTAATTCGCTTCCCGTTGTACGAGAAATAACTCGTCACTCGTTGAGGATAAAAAAAAGTCAACAAGTCGTCATCATTTTGGTGCGTTGGTAAACAGAAACGAAGATAAAAAGGAGCGAATTTTATTTTCGGAAACGGGAGCGTTTTTCATCGCGAAACCAGTGTTACTCACTTCCACTTTACTTCAATCGGCAACTTCCGATAAATTTGACTGTCGTCATTTTTAAAACGCGGCCCACGTAATGACGATCGATGTTCACTTTCCTGGTAAAAGCAAAGAATATGGACCGCTCCCTCTGATGAGGTCATATATCGAAATATATCGACCGAGGTCAGGTTATCGATATGCCCGACATCGTAGGCTTGACTCGCCATGTTTGAAATTAGAAATAACGACAGCTGTACGATTATGCCAATTATTTAATGTTCATTATGTAATACCCCGTTATATAATTATTTTAAATGTACAAAGACTATGAAAAGGAGTTTTTTCAATGAATTTAAGAATGGGTATATAAAATAAATATGAGATAACTAACGGATTGATATCGATACATGCAGTCGTAGCGTTATCAAGCGAGCTATCGATACATGCAGTCGTTGTGTCATCAAGCGGTCGGTCCATATTCTTAGTTTCACCCACTTTCCTCAATGCAGAAACGAAGCGAAGGATTGTAGTCGTCTAGAAAATATTTGTCGGGACCACTCTCATAACCTTCCGTTTTCGCTCTATCCGAATTATTGATGAATTGACAAAATTATCAATATCAAATGCTGAATACGTTTTCCTTTTCTTGGCCCCGAGTAGTACGAAGAAAAATTGTGTAATCGACTGAAAAAAACATTCCAAGTTTTTACAGTTCTACGTGTTTAAGGGATTCTGGGTCAGAAATCTTTGGCCCAACGCTTTCCTCAGCCACAGGTTTTTCAGCGACTTTCATGGCTTTAGCTACTAATACAATCTATTTTCATCACGTTTTAACTAGAATGAATCGTGCTCAAAGTTTCGGAATTGATTGAATCGTTCCCACTTATGACGCGGCCAGTATTCAGCAATCAGTGAACAGGGAAATCACGAGACTGTCAACTTGATTTTTTTGAGAGGCAACCTGCTTTCTGTTTTGGAATTGTCGGGTAAACACTGAGACGTGGTAGTAAGTGAAACAGCTGTGAATGTAATTTCGGAGTTTTAGGGTGACTCCTAATTAGGTTATGACCGTAATTAAACTGTCATCGATTAGGTGTGCTGCACTACCTCTCCAGTTCGTGTCATATTGGCGGAGTTTATAAGGGAAAACTATGTGGAATTTGATTTTCTTCTACACGTTTGATCACTCATTGTGTTGCTCTTAATGAGAGAACTGTGGAAGCAAATCAGCACACATGTTATATTCAGCCTGCGGATCAATGTGAAACGCCAAAATAAGGGTGTGACTAAAATCAGACCCAAACTAACACTATAGTTATCATAGTGATCAAATCCTCAAGTATTTCTTTACTGAGAAATGGCTCCTACGATTTTGATTAAAGTTTTTGTACGAGCAGTTCAAAATTACACAACAGTAACGCAAAATTTTCATCCCTGGGAAAAATACGAGGGCAGCACAGTAAATTGTGAAATATTTCGACGAAATGTGATAGTTGTGCAGCTTTTTTCTCATAAATCTCGATATGATACTAGCGTTCTCATAAAGTAGGTAATCCAATCAGTTATCTATACGATGGTCTCAAAATGAAGGTCGTGCCATACGTAACAGCAGCTCAATAAATTCGAGTTCTAACATAGAACGTTAAGTTATGTTTTACAGGTGCAGGTGTAGGTGGGGCTGAGGAAAGTTATGTGGTACGTCGTACAAAATACTTTCAACTTCAGTCGAAAATTTAGTTTCTAGTGCCCCCTCCCCGTTACAGTCTCCTCCTCCTGTTTATTTGCCGATATAAAACTGACTACAGGGTAATCCAACTCCTGTACGGACATATGTCCTGAAGATGACGTCAATACATCGAAAGCCTCGCTTTCAGTATGCCACATTTGTTCATGGGGTGTTACTGACAGAATTGAAGAAACCGAACAATCCTCACTGGCGAAGATACCAGGTTCTCAACGATGGAAGAAGTTTGACTGATTCGATCAAATTATCCCGAGTAAACTCCATCAAATCTCATTGACATCTGAGGTACGTCTGATCTATCTGATATAAATAGTCAGAATTTTATGTACGAAGAACATAAAAATTACCTGTGATCCACAGCAGTAGGCGCAGGCCAAACGTCCGGATCTCTTGCAGGCGGTGGCGACCACACATCGGGGTCTTTGGGGGTGCCCAGCCAACTAATGGGGTCGCGGGTTGGCTCTTCGAACGGCAGGGGGCTATGAGCGACTGGTCCTGCAGAAATAAAAAACTAAATTAATTGAAAGCAGCGGACAACTAGCAATCCGAACCTGTGCACACCAATTCTTTATAGGGAATTTTTCCACACACGACGTTTCTGGTTCGATGAACTAAAGCCTCCCCCCCCCTCGTCACCCTATTTATTAATAACACACTGGAAGCCCCTCAAGCCTATTTGTACACCGTTAATTTCCTTAACAATTACAGATATTATTGGAAGAGCCTCATCTCCCAGACAAAATTAAATCACCAATGCAAGCTCAAACTGGACTGCTCGTACGTTTCTCTTAGACAACCAAGCTGGTGGTATAAACCAGAAACCTCAGTCCCGCGCGTATTGAGCGGTTATTACCGCTCTAGCAACTAATTCAATATGTTTGTCTCTCTGTTCATACAAACATTGTAGAACTTAGCTCAAAATTTGATAGAGAAAATGGTAGTGCTACGGTTCCAGAATTATCGGGTTGCCACAACTTTTCTCACCACCTTTATTGAGTAACCTTTGGATTTTTTTTTTTGGCAACACGTAGTTCTGGAATTACATAAAAAAAGTTAGCAAAGAAACGACAGTATTTTGCACTCGGTAATTTTGTGGGGTGTCCCTAATTTCTTAATAACTGTTTTCAACTGCCACTGTGTGGGTAGTTTATTGTACAACATGATGTTAATCGTAAACTGCAGACATCGATGACATCAGCACAACATTGGGATGCTCTCGTAAATTTCCTACAGATGACATTTTATGGTACTGTCGTATTGCAATCGTTGGGACGAAAGAGTATTTAGCTCACTATGATGACTTTGGAGTTTTGGCTGGATAACAAATTTGGTATGATTTGATTCGGTCGTATTGTTTCAATCGCAACTTCAAGCACTCACTTTATAGGACTAGAATACTGATTTTACTGAGAACAGAGCCGAAATAAAGTTGCTTCAAATTTTTGGATAACTTATAGTAGGGTTCTCATCATTTTTCCGCGAATGACACTTTTGTATAACAGTTAGTGTAATTTGGAAATGTCCATAGAAAAAAATGTTGGAGTCGTTTTCAGGGCAAATGTTTTTGGCATTTCGATCACTATGATAACTATAATTAGTTTCGAACCGATTTTTTTCATACCCTCTTGTTGTCCCATGGTTATGTGCGGGCTAAATATTGAATTTGAACGGATTTGATTAAGCTGTAACACGTCAAACACAGACAGGCCTAAAACTAAAAAAATGAAGAAAATTTATATTATTTTAGCGTAAAATCCTACAGCTACAACTTTCCTTCCTACTTCGTATGGCTAAAGATGGTAAATATAATTGTAACGTGGCCGCACAATTACACGCATTTCCGAATTCATTGAGATACCTATAATTATCTCATAACCCTCACTGACCAACCATTTATGAATTACTTTATTGGGCTATCAACGAATAGAAATGAGAAAAAGGGATTTTATATACTCGTACATTTTTTCTCACGAATGAAAATCCCCCAAGTTTATATTCATCTGTATAAGGGTTTAAACAAAATCGTCGAAGCTGTTTTAAAGAAAAACAGCTGGTTTATTTAACATTGGTTTATTTATTTTAAGTTCTGATGAATTGAAGCAAAATAGGTTGAGTGAATACTGTTGAAGAGTTTGCTTGGGCAATTAAATATTCAATAAAATTTGTACTTTCATGTAAACTCGTTGCAAAATTAACCATAGTCAAGTGATCATAGAGATAAATAATGGCTTTAACGGTTTTTATTACAATTTGTGAGTAGTGCGCGACATTTCGACGAAAATCGATTTTACTGCAGTGTTTGCTAATAAATCCCACTTATGGGATACTAGCGTGCTACAAGTAATAACTAAAACGAGAAGACAGAATGTCGAAACTCAAGTTTCCGAGAAGGATTTTATATTCGAAATAAAGTGTTGGTCAGATACGCTGACGTCTTCTTCGAGGTTTAGCGCAACGGAGAGAAACTGCAGCAACGTCTGGGCAAATAAGGGCTGTCCAAGGCCTCTCTGAGCCCCCGACCCACCTCTTGACAAGTATCGGCCTCCGGATAGGATAACCTTAATCCACGAGAGAACTTGACCTTCGCAAAAACGTCCATGCGTGAGCGAGAAACTCATTTGTGACTGAATAGCCCAAACACGGTGGTGGAACGGGGCTAAAAAATCATTTCCCCCGATTAATTAGGTGAAATGCAGAGAAGGTATTTATATAGTAAACGCAGCATGTAGTTCTTGTAGACTAATTGCCTAATAATGACTTCGCTGAGCGGTGTCTTATCTTAATAAACAGGAACCTCGCTTTTGAAGACCCCACTGCCGCGGTGAAAACCGGCGAATTCAGAAATAGTACGTAGGTACGAGTATAGATACCAAATAGCTCATTTACGGTACAATTTAAAAACAAAACAACGTTTTTTGACCGGTAAAACTCGTTGTGAGCACTCAATTCCCGAGCTGTTGGAAATTCCACTCGTAGGAAAATCGCCAGGGGAAAAAAAAATCAGAAACCGATCAACGAGTGTTAAAATATCTGGTGCGTTGCAACACACAACTTTCCTTAGCTCTACGTAAATTCACTTTGTACATGGCTAATTCTATTTAATCAATTCATTTATCACTCAGTTCATTTGAACTTGGTCAAACAACGCTTTACGGCAGCAGAAAGCGGTAGCGCTTACAGTTCCGGAATTTATTGTGCTGCTCGTACTCATTGCAGGACCATTATTGAGCAATTGGCACACAGATAATTAATGAGGCTGTAAACACGATTTAAAAAAAAAAAAGGATAGTAATCACTTTTGCAGAGTTATTGGAAAATAACTGTTAGAACTGGTAGTAAGCGAAACGGCAGTAGTTGAAATTCAGGAATTTCTGGAGTGAGCCCCATGTATCTCATGAGCGTTTTTAAACACTCACCCTTTAGGTATATGATTGGACTATAATACCGAATTTTTTTAACATTCTACGAGAATTCCAGCGGAGTTTATAGGGAAAAAACTGCGCGAAAAACGCTTTTGGTCGAAAATTTTGATAATTTATTGTGCTGCTCTCGTCATTTTCCCACGAATGTAAATTTCATGGTATAATTTTCTCATTGAGAGCTATCAATATAAAAAATGTAATTAAAATCGTTAGAGCCGTTTTTGAGAAAAAAAATTTGGTGTTTTGATCACTATGATGACTATAGTTAACTTTCGGTGGATTTTGCCCATACCCTCACTATTGCGTCCCATGGTAACTCGTAGGCTACACATCAAGTTTCAGCTGATTTGGTACGATTGTTTTCTGTAAAAACCGCGCTAAAATCGATTTCGTCGAAAGTTTTGGTAATTTATTGTGCTGCTCTCGTCATTTTCCCATAGATGGGGATTTTATGGTATAGTTGCCATATTTGGAGCTACCAATATAAAAAATTTAATCAAAATCGTTAGAGCCGTTTTTGAGAAAAAAAATATTTGGTGTTTTGATCACTATGATAACTATAGTTAAATTTCGGTGGATTTTGTTCATACCCTTATTTTGGCGTCCCATAGTGACTACCGGGCTAGATATCAAATTTGAGCTGATTTGGTACGGTGGTTCTCTCTAAAAATCGTTCACAGACACACATACACACAGACACACGGACACACAGACCATTTTCCCAAATAGTGTTTTTCGGACTCAGGGGGGTCTGAAACGTAAAGATCTAAAGAGAACTCAAAATTTTTTTTTCAGCCGATTACATAACTTTCCTTTCTACTTCGTAGAGCAAGGAAAGTAAAAATCCATCGGACGGGTTTAGAATTGAGGAACTACCGTAAGAAAATTAACTACAACCCCGTGGGAAACAGCGAAATCATGAGGAAAATGTGAAGAAAAAATCGCAGAGAAGGAATTTTTTTTTTTACAAATTATAAGGAAATCGAATAAAAATAGTTCAGAAATAAGCAAATGTTGTTGAGCAAATGAGTAAGCATCGTTCAATAATTTGATTAGCTCGTTAAAAATATCTGGTGCGTTGCAACACACAACTTTCCTTAGCTCTACAACAATTCACTTTGTACATGGCTAATTCTACTTAATCAATTCATTCATCACTCAGTTAATTTGAACTTGGTCAAACAACGCTTTACGGCAGCAGAAAGCGGTAGCGCTTACAGTTCCGGAATTTATTGTGCTGCTCGTACTCATTGCAGGACCATTATTGAGCAATTGGTACACAGATAATTAATGAGGCTATAAACACGATTTTTCAAAAAAAGGATAGTAATCACTTTTGCAGGGTTATTGGAAAATAACTGCTAGAACTGGTATTAATCAAAACGGCGGTAGTTGAAATTCAGGAATTTCTGGAGTGAGCCCCATGTATCTCATGAGCGTTTTTAAATACTCACCCTATAGGTATTGGATTGGACTACAATACCGAATTGTTTTTACATTCTACAAGAATTCCAGTGGAGTTTATAAGGAAAAAACTGCGCGAAAAACGCTTTTGGTCGAAAATTTTGATAATTTATTGTGCTGCTCTCGTCATTTTCCCACGAATGGGAATTTTATGGTATAATTATCTTATTAGGACCTATCTATATAAAAAATGTAATTAAAATCGTTAGAGCCGTTTTTGAGAAAAAAAATATTTGGTGTTTTGATCACTATGATAACTATAGTTAACTTTCGGTCGAGTTTGTTCATACCCTTATTTTGGCGTCCCATAGTGTCGTCCGGGCTAGATATCAAGTTTGAGGTGATTTGGTTCGGTAGTTCTCTCTAAAAATCGTTCACAGACACACATACACACAGACCATTTTCCCAAATAGTGTTTTTCGGACTCAGGGGGGTCTGAAACGTAAAGATCTGAAGAGAACTCAAAATTTTTTTTTCAGCCGATTACATAACTTTCCTTTCTACTTCGTAGAGCAAGGAAAGTAAAAAAGTGGTAAACTACCAAGAATTCGCTGGAAAATGAGGGGGAGGGGGGAAGCAGAAAGCGATAAAACATTGTTAGAAAATACAGTTTCCACTAAGCAAAAATCGTTAGGAAAAGAAATAAAAATTGAAGGAAGTAGAGTAAAAATAGCACCGAAATCATAAGGGAGGGAAGCTTTCGTAAACATTTTTGTGAAATCGAATAGCAATATTTGAAAAGTAGATTCATTTTAGGGTTCCCATATTCGTCGTTTAGGGTTTCCGTATGCAGTCCAAATAGAGTTCTACTATTGTTTCCACTTGAGTACCACTTATCGAAGCAAAGTTAAGATGAAGCAACTGAGGCAGGATTGGCACCGTGGTAGGAACACTGAGAATAAAGCTGTATACACGCAGGGCAATCCGTAGCTCTCCTCGATGCGAAATGGGGTTTCTGTTCCACCATCGTGTAATCCATCTCGATGCAGGACGTTACGGGATGGGGAGGCTGTGGTAAGGATCTCACCAACACACTCCTCGCAGCTCAAAACGGGCTGATTAAACTGCTACTGCGTGGAAGACTCGAGCACCCCACAGCTCACATTGTACCAACCATCTATCAAATGATTGAGATAGCTACAATCGTTAAGACGTATCGCGAACTTTCAGCGGAGAGCCTAGGAATTTACATTGGTATTGCAGCTACACGAGCAAGTAGCCAGAAGCTTATCGAACTCCCCTCTTTTCCGAATACAGAAGACCTTTCCTATTCAATCAGCTTTCTGAAGAGTTGATGGGAATGAACAAAACTTTAGTGGCACGGGGACGTCATGGCCACGTTAAAATTGTACTACAAATAGCGCCGACGGGGACATGCGACATCACCCAATCGATTATCATCAGTCTTTACGTGACACCTAGAATAAAATTTATTGCGTATCGGCAAGAGTAAATAAGGAACCGTTATTTTTTAGGTATTAAAGCAATTGGGTTATGTCCGCCAGTAAGCAAGTTATTTACTTTTTCGGAGCGCGAGTGCATTAAAGCTATGCATACGTACCATAATACGTATCAGATTTACGACGTACATGGCTTGAATAACGGATACGTACGGGCCTCCCCCCCCCCCCCCGCAGAAGAACAGCTTGAAGGTGAGAGTAGCTATAAAACGCACAAAAGTTTGCTTACCATTCTCACTTTCCTTCAATAAAGTAATTACAAAAAACATCAAGGTCTGTCCAGCAATGAGCATTTCAGGTCGCTACAAAGCCGTCCACTTTTTGGGATGTTGGTTCGTCGTAATTTTTATCGCTATTGTTTACTGTCATTTTATTACTACTGCCGCCATTTAGGTTCACTGATCATCTGGGATAATGATGCAGTTTCTTTCCAGAATATAGTTCTGAGTACCTAGTCGAACAAAATGTTAAGACTCACGAAACTCTTTGAGCGACAAGACGTGAAGAAAACCCAGTTAATTTCTATCAACGTCGACAAGTCTCTCCTGACAAATGGCGTTCCATTAGAAACCTTCCCACTCGTTATTCCCTCCAATCGGCAACAGGACGCACGATTTTGTCTGATAGTCCTAAACAAAAATAGACTCACCGGAATGGGGATTGTGGTCGCCTCTTTTGAACATTCGCAACGTCGATATCGTCTCCTGAAGCTTCGAATTTTCTTGGACGACTTGACGTTGGACCTGAGACATCATACAAACAAAAAACTACGAAATTAGACCAAATCCATTCAAAAATACTTGAATTAGCTATTTCATAAGATGCTTATTATAAGAGTTAACACATAAATGATTATGAGAACACGTTCTCTTACGTACGCACTTGAGGAATCAATAAAAAGTATGAAAGACTCAATTCTTCTTGTTCTACTGTTTCGTAAGTGGCCCGAAAAAACGGAATTAAACCACATTTCATTTTGAGGCCCCGTGTGACGGACACCCCCGTTTTGTACGTGTGGACAATGTTCTTGGGTTTACCCTGAATCACCCATGGCATGGTGGTATGTATCACATGGCAACAGCGACGTTTTAAAGGTTCCGTAAGTCCAAAAATCACCATTTAAGAAAATCGATCGAACCAAAAACTTGATATTTAGCCTGCCCATCACCATGATACGCCAAATTAATGAGCATCGGTTCGGTAATCGAAACAAAATTATTTTTCATAGTGATCAAAACGAGATTTTTTCCCTTTGAAAACGGTCGAAAATTGATTGTGTGGTCAGATCCACATTACACAATGATAATATATAAGTTTCATCCGTGGGAACCACAGTAGCACAATAAATGACACAGGCAAAAAACTTTTGAAACCAAAAGGTGAACGTCATTGACTGTGTTTTGAAAAATTATGAGGTCTAGAGTCTACTTCCCCACGCCCTTTCTCCCTATTTTCCGAATTGGTGATTGGACGACACTCCAATGAGTTTAAAATGGGGCATGGTCATGAGTCATGGTCTAGCCTAGAAGGGTAAGTTGAACTTGCCCTCATGAGTCATCCTTACAAACCTCCTGGGTTTCTGCTCAATGCTTCCTTCAGTTCAACTTTTGTTAATATGCTTTCCAGCTGCCATCGCAATTCTCCTAATATATTTTCTTGTGAAACTCAGAGACCATCATGGGCTTCCCACGAGGAGTGTTATATCTGTGTACAGGATCTCAGGAAGTGGGCGTGAGGTACGAAAATCATTGAAATTTGGAATACCTATGGTTGAGCCAATCCCTGTTTATTTATTCGAGCGCGTGGTTGAGCCTTTTTTCTTCATTTTCTTTGCCTTAGGGTTCCCTTTTCCGTCCTACTCCATTTTTCCTGAGTTTACCTATCCCCTGCCCACCCAAGGATACTGCCATTAGTGCGCACCCACTCCCTCATTTCAGTTTTTCTTTCATTTCCAATGTTTTTTTTTTACCATTTGCCCTTCAAGTTGCTAGTTGTCCCCCGTGTGCTACAGAATAAGTCGCGGTGTGGCTGGACAACACTTTTTCCTTGCAACAAAAGTTTTTTCCTTGGATGGGGAGGGGAAGTGAAGGATATAGCCTATGATTCTACTGGTTCTCCTTCCTTTGCACTCTCTGCCGCGTGGTGGAAAAGCGTGGGGAAGACAAACAGCTTGTCCACAAGGCGTTGGGCTCCATTTTTCTATTTTTCATTCTGATTCTTCACGTGCCTAGAAATGTACTCATAGAGCCTCCCCATTATCAGCCAGAGATTTCAAGTTCAGTGTTTTCCTCCTTGGCTTGAATACTGTTGGTAGAAAGGTGAGCCAATCCCTGTTTATCAACCCCTTGTCCCGATATCGACTTTAATAACGAACCGAGCAAATTAGCCTACTTAGGAGTTCGATTAACATATTTCATTACTATTAATTCGATTAAATTCAAAGTGGGTCTTACTAAGTTTTTAATTTCCTTAATTTCTCCTTATGAAGAGTTACATATTTATTTGATATTTGAGGTGAGCTTAACTCGAACTACTACAGTAGAAAACCAGTGAACACATCACAAATTGGTAGCAGAAGTTGGTTACAATCCTCTGGATTATGGGTCCAACACACTTCCACTGCGCCACTCTACCAATTGTGATTACCAACTCCAAGAATAAAGGAGATATAGTGTACTTCAATCTAGGCTCCACAATGCGTCTTGTGGCGCTAGGAGAAATGATCGACTCTGACCACAATGAAGACGGCAATGAATTTCAATACTCTTTAGTGTGAGCTAGATGATCTGACGAGAGACTTATGCCTTTACGAGATGCACACTTGGATTCTAGACAACAAGAAAACAACGACTTGCTTCAGAAAATCCAAGCGTTTCTCTCAAGAGGAAAAGTAGCAACGTGAGCTTTTACGAGAAGCCACAACTGTGGGTTAAATTGATGAAAAAATTTGTTAACGATGTTTTCATTTGTAATTAAAAGGAGTTGGGAATATTTAAATTTTTTTAGACATAATAATGATACACATTTAGTAATACCCATTTTCGCCTATTAATTAATATTGGACGTCATTTTCGGATTCAGCACCACATGTAACTGTTGGAAACTAACTATGGAACATTACCACACTTTCAATCGTCAGATGATGATGAGTGGAGCGCAATATATTATCAACGATTTCAGCTCAGTTGTTTCTTATTCATTCTGCTCGAATGACACAAGAATTCATAGAAAAACCAGGAGTCAGGATATTCAGTGATAAAAGCTCAATAACGTTCAAAATGAAATCAACTACAAATATTCCGGAATTTGCCACACCAGTTTACTTGAAAATTCCAAAATAGAAACACATTCCTTTTCAATAAAAAACACGATGACAGTATTGTGAATTCCAGAAGACGGTCCTGGCATGAGTAGGAATAACTCAATAAATTCCGGAACTTTGAGCGCAGCCACATTCTACGTGAAGTTTCAAGTATCTAGTAAATTCGCCAAGTGCAACGATAGATTTTATTAGTAGCGGAATCTAAGTGGGGTCGAGGAATGTCATGTATGCGTGGCACTAGATTTCATAAATTCATCTCTCAAAGCCAGGAGTGAGCGCCTCACAATCAGCTGATATACTCAGGAAAGCACATCGAAAAATTTGTAGCTGTTGGTTACAACGAACCCAATTACGATCATTCGACAAGAAGCGTTTTAGAAATGGTTCAAACTGTTACCAACACATTTCCGATGCCTCAGCTAAGGGCATATTCATCGACGTTTAAACGGCCCTATAACCCACCATGAAGGAAAGCGGCAACTGATATTGTTTCGTTTTGTTCGGACTGGACAACATCAGTAAAACCAAACCGTTTTACCTCACCTGTTCAGTCAGAATAAGATGTCGACGAAACGTGATTTTTGGGTAGTTTTTCTTCATTAAGCCGCCCATTTGACGCTACCAACTTATCTGGTGCATAGCAACACACAACTTTACTTCGACGACCTGCCTGCCGTATTTAAGTTCAACGCATTTCAACAGTAACATTTATGGACTAGTTACAAGCTAGTTTAGAATACCCCGTGAGTTTGATGGAAATCGTTCGAGCCGTTTTTGAGAAAATTAAAAAACCGAGAAATTAATATTCGACTCGTTTTTCGAGCTATCATGGCTTATATCTCCGTTCAACAAATAGATATAGAAATATTTAAGAAGAACAAAATGTGGGTAAAGGTTGCTAGAAGGCAGTCTGTAAGATTGATCACATCCAGTGGTGAAGTTACTCGGGAAATGACAAAAATGTTCAAAGAAACATCATTTTCGACACATTTGGATTTTTATCTCTGCTCAATGGACGTTCAGGGGAACATTTATTGAGAATGACATATATGTATTAAATATTTAAAACCATTCTGTAAGTTTGGTGGAAAGGTTGAAGCCATTTTTACAAAATGGCGTAAAAAACCTATTTTTGATTTTTAGGTCTTCATCTCCTCCGTTCACCGTATTTTCATGGAGATATTTATGGAGAAGAAAAGTTTCGAACTAACCAATAGATCATTCGATCAAAATGGTTATAGCCGTTTTAGGAAACAACGAAAACCCCTCGTTTTTCGTACATCCCCCCCCCCCCGTTTTCCATCGATGGACGTCGCCCATAACCTTATTTTCATGTGTATAAAAAATATCAAACAAAACGCACAAGAACAAACTTAATCGATCCAGCCGTTCTCCCTCAAATCGACGACAGCCGCACACACGAACCACGTGCAGAAATTAGGTATCCGGACTCAGTAGGCCTCAAACGTAAAGATCAGAAGAAAATCTAACTTTTTTTACACGGTCCCTTACCCTTCGGGCCGCAGAAAGTACAAATAGTGTTGGTAGGTTCATAAGTGTGGTACAGTCGGAGTCAATTAATTCTGGTACTCCCTGCAGCGTTAAGAGAAGTTCTACGAGGTTCACATAAACTGAGTGAAGTTTTGATTAGTCGATAAAGCGATACAAATAGACGAATGTACGTAGGGCTTAGGAAGTTGTGTTATACGTCGCACTAAATGTTGTAGTTTCACTAAAGCATTGCCTTTGGAAGTCATTCCAGTTCCGCCTCTGATGGGAGTCTCCAGGTTTCTCGAGCTTCCCATTTCCAGAGCCAGACGACTAATATTTGCGGTATCTCGTTTTCTTTTATCGTCGCCGTTGTTCACCCGTTATTTCCGTTTTTTGCCTCCTTGCCCTCCTGTCCACTCGGAGCTGCGTAGTGTCAAAGCGTGCGCTGCTCAGGTTCATCGCTCTTCACGCTCCACTTCATCGCTCAACCACCACCGCCAGCTATTTCGTATAAATAGAAATAATTATGTCCGCGACTCGGCTCATCCGAAGACGTCGAATCGCGACCACTGAAGCGAATCACACAACTAACTTCGCCCATTGAAACATAGCTGCGAGTGGTTAAGCAGTGAACCGCTGAGTTTTATCGTGTAATTTAACATTAGTAATAAAGCTGTCTGAGGTACAGTTAGATAAACCACATTTTAGTTGTAAGGGACGATATTGGGTACACTGCGTCACACAACTTTCCTCAGCCCCACAGCATTCTGCTAATCCAATCTATTTTTCACTCAGTTCACACGAGCTGAACAAGTAGAAACTAGTAGTACCCATAGATCCGGAATTTATTGAGATTCGCCCTTCATTTAAAAACCAAGGTATAGGTAATTGATGGTGACGGTTCAGGTTAGCATTATAAGAATAGTGTGGGGGGGGGGGGATCACAACAAAAAGTTGGTTTGAATTCTGGAACTTCTGAGGTTGCTCCTGATTATCTAATGACCATTATTCAACTCTCGTTATGCAGGTAACGTATTGGACAACTACCTTGATTTGTCTGAGAACGCTAGTATTACATTATCGAGATTAATAAGGAAAAACTGCACTAGGATTGCGTTCCATCGAAATGTTTCATGATTTATTGTGCTGCACAAAACATTCAGTGTTTTGATCGCCATAATAACTGTAGTTAGTTTTGGAACGGTTTGGCCCATATCCTTATTTTGGCGTTCTTCGGGGGGTGCATATGAAATTTGAGCTGGTTTGGAATCCCAACAGTCACTCCTAGGCCTTGTCCTTCCTAACCCCTCGTGAGTTGTCTCTCAAGCTCTAGTCAGTGCAGCCTACTCCTAAGCGCTCAAATCTAGGCCCATTTACGTTAATAAACCAAAAATAAAGTGGAGTAAAACAGTTACTGAGACTGTGCATTGGAAAGGCATCTTTAGCTATTCTCAAGATATGAAAACCTCCAGGCAGTTGTTACGAAAGCTGCAGCTTAGATTTAGCAACTAACACCAGAATCTGATAGTCAAGCGTCTGATGAACTACTGCACAACGTCAAAACTGGCGCAAAAGTGCAGGTGTGGCTTTAACTCCTTAGCAAAAGGGAATAGAGTTAATGTGGGTATAAGGGGATCATTGGAAATGAGAGGGCGAACCATCTGGCTAGACGCTGTTCGTCTACGGTACCTAGTGGGCCATCTACCCACTGTGGGATTTCTCCGTCCCCAGTCAAGAGGACTGTGTGAGAATGTGCCAGAAGAATGCATCAGACGATTTGGAATGCTGCGGAAGTAAGGAACTCCAAACGCTTTATCTCAGGGCAAACACGTGAGATAAGACAGAGCCTTCTGAGAATGGGGAGGAAGGACCTAAAACAGATTGTTGGGGTCATCACTGGGCACTGCAAAATGAACAAACACATGCATATTATCACCACCTCTCAGCAGTGTGGCACAGATGAGGAGGCTCCCTACCATGCCCTAGCCAGTGCCCGAGACTTGAGGGGGAGCGATTTCAGGTCTTCAGTACTAGTTCTCACAGGGTGGACGTCAAAGAAGACTCTTGCAGGAAATACCTGGCATTCCTTAGGAGGAACCTCTGAGACACTTGGACTGACACAATAGGTCGTTGGGCCGCAGTGCATATCCCACCTGAGGGACAGTTAGAATGCTATATAACACCAGAATGACTTGGGCCACACTAGCCATTGGCCTCCCACCAACTGTACATGGTCTTCCCATGTGAGGGGTCCTAGAAGTCCAAGTTGCACCCTACATGAAAGTAGCATACAGACTAACTAGGCTTGGAATAGCTAAGGTACCACAGGTTAGGAATGGGCATACGGCTATTAGGAACTTGGAAACCTTTATAAAACTTCACCTGATTACTGATATTATGGTGTCCTCTTACAAGTTTGACAGGAAATGCAAAGAGAAACCTAGATGACAGCCTACAGCTTCGGCCTTTGAGCGGTATCAACCTCTACACAGATGGATCTAAAACCATGGATGATACAGGCTTTAAGAGGAATGGCACGTGCATTGCCTTCAGTCGCACTCCTACAGTTTTTCATGCACACATTTATGTTATCATTGCTGGGGCTGTCATGACCCATGGAAAAGGATACAGAAATAAAACTGTTAACATAATGACTGACTACGTAACAACTGGCGAGGAAGTGTAGGACGCTGCTCAACTCTTTAGTAAGCTCTACTAGTGTATACTGGATACGTAGTGTTACGCACGATTGGATCACGCGGATACAAGTAGTGGAACGGATATTGAGCTCATCAGAGTGGTTCTGGCAGATAACCCTTCAAGAGTAAAGATACAGTCGGCGGAAGAAGGAGGGGGGGGGGCTTATGACCGCAAACCAGGAGGTTACACAATCGCGCTGCAAGATTCATTCTATAAGATTCTATTATCTCGTTCTGGCAACAATCCATCCGGAGGCTTATTCTATAATAATTGGGAGATGGACCTTGCAGAATAGACCAAGCTACGAAGGAAGTGACTAATTATTGCGTCTAAGCACGATATTTTTATATTATATTGGCGCCCAATGTGGGCATTGCGAATGAGAAGGCAGACCATGGTTCGTCTACTATACCCATAGGGCCACTTCCTCATTGTGGAGCATTCGCGTTACTAGTCAAAAAGATGGTGAGAGAACACGCCAGGAGACTGTCTGCAACAATACAGGAGTGAGGCATTCCAAGTGCTTTCTTTATCTCAAGACTAATGCACTAGATAAAACCTCGTCTACTGATGATGGAAAGGAAGGACTTAAGGTAGTGGGAATCATCACAGGACACTGCAAAATGAACACCCATGACCATCATGTCAAGGTCTGGGTGCAGGTGGTTTTGTACAGATGAGGCAACAATCCACCTGGAGGCTTATGGCCCTGACATGTTCTGGACCAGTGCCAGACTTTATAGCGAGCGCTTTCTGTTCTTTGGACGTGTCTACAAGGTTAAAGATCCTGCAGGAGATACCTGGCGTTACTCAGGAAGCTAGCCATGGGCCTACGTGGTGCATTAGGACTGGTACAATAGAACTTTATGCTGCGGTGCTTATCCTTATCCACATTCCAGTGGCCAGTTACTGTACAGGCCACTAATCCCACTTTTCAGACTAGGTTCCAACATTCTCTTCAGCCAATGAGTAGCTCACACTACTGATAAAGTATTAGTCGTGGATTGGAAATGTTGGAGATCCTACGCTGGAGTTACCTGGGAATATGGACCTTCGCCTTTGTCTTTTACCACTGGACTACGAACACTGCGTCCAACACACCCTTCGATATCTAGCTGCCAATACTTACCTATCCTTACATGTAACATAACCGTTAGTTACAACAATTCATGATAAACGCTCACCGTTTGCCATTTACTTCGCCGCGTTTGATCCGTGATCGTCAACAGAAGTTTGTGGATCTCTTGTATGACGCCCATGTAGTGAACGCTCGCCGCTTCGTAGTTGCCCATTAGCGCCATTTCTCGGGCCAATTTCGTGTCCTCGCATATGTTGCTGACGGACACTGCCATAATTCGCATCAGAACTGCAACACGGAATTGATTGTCGACTAAAAGAAATGACCAAACGACCGACGACAATCAAAGGGGGAAGATTTCGACGACGTCGAGGTTAGAAGTCGACGGTTCGCTCGAAATTCTCCCGCCGATTGAGTCGAATTTGAACAAATTTACAAGTTAAACTCGTCGAGCAGCACAAAACAAAACCAACTTAGAAAGTTGTCGACGGTAATTCGCAAATCACCTGGTTTTAATATTTCCATGTATCGGGGGACTTCACTAGACGAACACAGTCACTGTCACGAACATAACACTGGACGAAAGAACACGGAATTGTAAGGTCGTTCGACTTCCGCGTAAGAAAGTGGAAGGTGATAAAAAAAGGAGTCTTGTGGTCGTGAGCGGAAGCACCGAACAACGGTTAACCGCGATTCTCCGTCGAGGCGTCGCGAAGGAACTGAATCGAGTGGCCAACCTGACAAAACCCGAGGCCTTCGGGAGCTTTCTACGAGCGGCTTCGATTTCCGTACCGAACGCAACCGAAAGTTGCCGAACCCTTGAAACTCAAACATCAAGCAGAACTCTGGATGCAAAAAAGTAAAGACTTCGACGAAAAACAAAACTTTTTGTTTCCCACGGCTCGTGACTAATTGTTAGTGTCGTTATTCCCTTGAAAGCCAGAATAAAATTGGCTTGAGAAAGCGAGTGTCTTTGAAGTATTCGGATAGAGCCGACTTGAGCCGAGAAATCCCGAAGCTGCTCGCTAGTTGAACCTCGAGCATTTGAGATCTAACAGAAATCTCTCGGCTTGCCAACTTAACAGAACTTAGTTTCCCTCTTAATTCAAAAACTAATCTCTTCGCGACAACAGGTGCACCCAAATTTACTTATGTAAGCTATGTATATGACTGAATAATGTCAATTTAATACTACAACACTATCAATGTAACACACAACAACAGAAGCAGTACGCCATATTTTTAAAAAGTTAATGTAGAGCTTAAGATACGTTTGAACGTAAAAAACTGATCAAAAATACAATAAATGATAATAGCTTGATTGTACCCCTCTAAAAACCATTCGTTTTTATTCTTGAAGGTGTATTCTCTTGATGGATTCTCGTCGCAAATGACCGTCACCTTGGACAAGAAAATGTATTATGAAAGAGGCGCCTAGTCAGCTCATAGTGAAGGTCGGAGCGATAATTGGACTGACCATACACGTAAACGGGCTTTTGAAATGTTAATCTCGTTAAACAGCTTACACTTTTTATTTGTATGAAGATTTATTGGGCAGGTGTTCCGTTCTTCTTTCCCATTATTGGTCAAAGGTGACGATGGACCACGTAGAAACATCAGGGGGACGACGCTTTGGAAGCCAGGACTAGGAGTCGTATTTCTGAAGCGCGAAAAAGAAAGAGACGAAATTCGCAAAGAGCATTAACACCAAGGGTGGATCAAGAATCTTTTTGTGTATGGATCTGTCTAAAAATGAATGTTAAAGTCAGGGGAAACAAGCAATCCGGTTTAAAGCACTGCTAACAGGGAATTCCTTTGCATTTGATGAAATCCTAATTTGCAGTGGTTACGACTTCATAATATGGATAACTAACGCAATATTGAACTTAGATGGAGATAGTGCAAGCCCGATGAAACACCATTGTAAACTATTGCGCACTCAAATGTCCATCTCAGTGTATACGCGTGGAACCTTCCATTGAAGTCAACAAGCTGCTGTGGAAACGGTTCTTTTGCTCACATCGGGATACCTGCATTGCGTGTCAAGTCGTGGAGTTACTTGATCTACTTAAAAAGTACACGTTTTAGAGGTTTATTTATTTGAGGGTAACAGGGGACGCTTTTGAGCTAAATAACACAACAAACGACAGTGTCAACAAAAATACATAGCAGCTAGAGGAACAACGTATTGGCCTCTCTGTGGATTTGCATGAGTGTGCTCGTACAAAGAACAAGCATGGGTTCCTAACCGAGCAACGATGCCTCCGTTCAGAGATGGTCGGGGGAGTTAATCAGACTATTGACCAGCTGATAGACCGGGGTCATCAGAGTATCATAGTTGTACGAGTCGAGTCCTCCGTGGCTCTTTCCTAGGCAAACCTCACAGATGTCCGTTGCACAGTATCAAGTTTATTGTGCTGCAGTTCATATCAAGCCAAATCCCGCTAAATTGTTTTTTCCGCTCTAGTGTCCAACAGTTTTTGGAAACTTCAGGAATACCAAGATTTGCTTTGAAATCGTACCATTGAAAGATGTCAAGATATATTGGACTGCCCACTGTTTTGGCGGTGGATCAAGTACACGATTAAGCTCAACTATTTGACTGTCAGCTGGGAACCATCTCCCTGTGGCAACTCTAGCATTGACAACTCATTTCACTCAGTTTTAGGACAATTCACCTGGAGCTCCCGCTAGCTGTTGGCTTCACTTCGTTCCCACCTGCTAGACGAATTCACGATCGTGTTGGACGTTTGTAGGTCACCGGGGAGGCGAACCTAAGATCTGAGATATTCTAAACAGCGTCAAGGTCTTTATTCTACGAAGCAGTTCGAGGACGGGGACTTCGTCGGCAAATCGATTTCCTCGACCTTTAAGTCTTGGAAATAAACGCTCGATCGAGGCAATCACGCAGTTACTTTCACCCAGTCAAGGGAAGGTCCGTTTCCGAGCTCTTGACATTTTGCCGCAGCCAATTGAGACTCAGATTAGTACAGTTCAGTCACAAAACATCCGCTACCTAAAGAGTACGGAATATATTGCAATCGTCTGGGAAAACAAGTTGAGTTGTCTTCTTATCTTTACGTTTGGAGGGCTACTGAATTCAAAAATTTAATTTCGGTGTGTAATTTGTGTGTGCCTGTAATTCAATTTGCGGGAGAACGGTTGTGCCGATTGAGGTAATTATTTGTTGCCCCTTTTTGGTAAAATGGCCTTGAATATTACCACCAAATTCACAGGATTTCGTCAGTTAGTCAGTACATATATCGTTCTCCTGTGAGATTTTTATCTGATGTTCTAGTCAACGAATAAATGAATACTTACGCCACAAAAAATTACTTAGTCGTGCACATTTTTTCTAGGTCACGAAACGTACCAGTAGGTGGAAACTACCGATGAGACCATAAAGAAAACAGCAATTGCGCATTTAGAGCGTCCGAGAGGCCATGTCAATACTGACGCAGCAGATTAGTTGATGTTGACGACTCACTGAGAAGATTGAAGAGTAAAAAGCCTCGCGAACTACCTCGTAATAGTGAGTAACCTCGTCGAAACCAAGTTCTTTACCTTCGATTGACTTACAAGTATTGTAATAAATGACCTTATAAACGAATTACTTATATGTTATCAACTTGGAGTAACCTTAATAAACCAAGTACAAAACATAGTAAAAACGAAACGTGCTGAGTGTCGGCTGCATGTGCTACGCAGAATGCTCTTACTATTCCATACTTCGCAAACTAGGCAGTACTTAGGGATGAGTCGGAGCCGTGTCATGGCAATCAAACAGTAGGATTTGCGACTTAGAGGTCTCCAACTGAATACTGTTGTGCGATCCCTCGGACCAAGCTCGTCTCTCGTTCTTCAAACGAGAAATCGGCGGAACCTGTCGACCCACTCGACTTCCCACGAAATGGAAAATCCAGACGAAATGAGGCGAGTGACGGAGCCCGTGCCCAGAGCCTCGTCCTCGTCCTCGTCCCCGTCCCAGGCCACCAGACCCGTGGGATGTTGAGTTACAACGTATTCGCGCTCCCTCGACAGACTCCTGCCGTTTCGCTCCAAATGATCCACCAAATTTACGCAATAAACGGAAAATCCGAACCCAGAATCGCCCCCGAAATCTTCGGGAAGTTTCATCGTCATTCGTCGAACTTCAACTTTGGCACGCTGCGCGTCGTTGAAGCACAGAGCAAACCTCATTCGTTACAGAGTACAACTCCGTTTTACTTCCCTCAGCCCTCCGGTAGTGCAACCGGATGAAAACAAATTGAGCTTTCTTTAGATTTTGACGCTTTAAGGGCCGAAAAACACCACTTGAAGAAATGGTCTGTGTGTGTCGCTGAACACGATTGAGAGATAGCGACCGAACCAATTCAGCTCAAATTTGATAGTCATGGTTATCATAGTGATCAAAACACCAACAACTCATGTTCCTCAGTTCGTTTAATAATTTTTTGAAGAAAAAAAAAGGTTACGAATAATTTCAATCGATAAGAGGGGAGGAGGTTAAAATATGCCAAAAATTGATTTGATTTTTTATTAAACTTTCAAATTATGTTCTACTCATCAGTACCTAACTTTTCTTCTCCGTAAGTATCTACGAGAAAATGCGGTGAACGGTCCATGGAGGTCTATGGAGCAAAAATAGTTTTATTCCAATTTTTGGCCGAACATTAAATGACCGTTTTTACTATATTTTCAAGAAGGGCTCAAAATATTTCGATAAAACTAACGGAGTGATCTCAACTATCTAGTATCAACATTTTGTTCGTTGTTCTTTTGTTCTGCTTTTGCGTGGTTTTGTAGAAATGCATTGAGCGAAGATATGGCACCCGTATATAGGCGTATAGCAGAGCGTGGAATTTAAGGAGGTTGCTGAGCGTTGTGTGTTGCAACGCACCACATATTTTCCTTATAAATATCGCTCGTGTTACACTAAGGTTCTCAAAATAATCAGGGAGGTAGTCTAATAAGGTAACCATACGATGCCACTGTAACGACAATATGACAATCAGCAGGACAATTAGAAATTCTGGAATTTAAACTAACGTCTGTTTATTACGAACTCTTTTTGCAGTGTTTACGAGATTATTGTAGAACTGTGAACACGAACCTCTACAAACAAATCGTGTTGACAGTAACAGTCTATTCTGACGTTGACTGCTGCGGTATCGTCCTGCGGTCTGCTGAGCATCTTAAGATTCCAAGGTACCCAGCGCTTCACCTCTTGAAGCTTCACGTTGGTCATGGCCCTTAAAATGGCCACTTCTTCACTTCAGAAGGCTTAAAAATAATTCAACGTCGATTTTGTTATGAAACGGAGTTGAGTAAACAGGACCGCGTTCTTAAAGGCTGTGCAGCGGGGGGAACACTAAATATAGTTCCTGAAGACCGGAGGTGGCCCAACCCGTCGACAGCTTTTGTTATTATAAAACCCGCCCTTTTGTCTCAGACACAATGTACTCCAAACACAAAGAGCTTCCTTCTCGTCCTGTCGGTAAAGCAACAAAGGAAGATGAACATCTACCCGGAGGCAATCACACCACTTTCACTATCCGAAATATGAACGGAAAATTCTCGGCGTCTCATCAGATTCCATCGTATTCTGAACTTGACAGGGCCACAGGAAGGTCTAGAAATGTATACAATCCTGGACACATTGCTTGTCACAACAAAACAAAGGTGAAAGCAGATGTGCATGAGTGGGACAACACGAGGAGGGCAATCTGACCTATGGACCACTGTTAGGGAACTGGCCACTGTTCATTAGCAATGCGACTGTGCAAATCCGGAGCTGGTGCCTGCTGCTACTGAATGAGCATCGTTCCACTTCCTATAGGCGAGTTTATCAATTCTCTCGTTAAAACTTCGAATAGGTCATCCGTGGCTAACTGTAATCAGAGACTGTAATTAACGTTTATGAGAACATTATCACACGGAGGCTAAGGGCCGTTTCGTTATTTCATTTTTACGCTTCAAATACCTGCCCTTCCGATATTGTTGGGTGCACGAAAAAGAGAGAGAAATAGACACACGAATTTAACGAGATATAGGACTGTTTTGATGCACTTGCTAAACGCGATGGAGTTTTGAGACCCGGTCAATTGGTTCTCTCAATACATGAACTGGTGAGAGTCAGTAGAGCTGAAAGTTGATAGACGAGTGTCAATTGCGAGACCTAAGAGATGAGTGTCTGTGGGACAACTGGGAGACGAGGGTCGATTGCAAGAGGTGATAGATAACTGTGCTAGGGGAGAGCTGTATGTTCTGTAGAGGAATGTAAATTGAGGGGTGGGAAAAGGATATTGTAGAAAGCCCAGAAAAGGGGAAATCTGTTGTCGCTTGGAAATAACTGAAGAGCTGGGCTTTCCCGCAGCTACAAACAAAAGAGCTTGCCAGAAACAATGACGTGGACGTTCCAAGCTAAAAATCCCAAATAACTCGGCCAGTGCCGAAGAGATATTTTAATTCAATTTAATATTTCCTTATTTATCATTAACTTATATCGGATCATTAACGTATTTCTTATTCATTAAAGCGTAATTTTTCCAGAGTGGATGTCATTCGCTTTCATTCTCTAATATTTCAAGACCTGGTGAACGCAAGGATAATATTTTCGTAGCCCACGACGTATTTTCTAACTTATTGTTTCGCCAGCGTTCAGTGGACTTTGGTGTGATCCAGTCAGGCTAGCATACATCCCACCCCTCTCTTTGCCACGTCTCTGGCACCGAGTCTCACCGAACACTATCATCTCTGGTACGTGCAACGCCAGTTATACTATCCAGAGTCCCATAGTGTCCATGAACGCCGTCTCCTACTTACTTTACAGGTCTGTTTACTGATCAAAATGACACGTACACACACAGTCCATTTCCTTATCAATACGACTATTCTTTAACCCTCATGAGAAAGCTACATCAGTTCAACTGTTGTGGAGGTTGTGGTTTCGCTGCAAAAGCCCTGGCACTCGATCAGCATTAACAGAACCCAGACCTTTGGAGATACAGCAGGTTGTCACTTAGACAGTCTCCTGGTGAATTACTGTTGCTCGTGTGTCACCCAGCAGAGTATGCCCCTGGGGAATCCCGTACCATCTGGGAGGAGTTCTTAATCTGGTTTCTGATCTGATCTAACTATTTACTTGGGCGGCAAGTTCCAAAAGGAGAGTTCAACTTTGGTCACGTTTCTTAGCCATGCACATTGAAGTCATTCTGTCCCATAAGGAATGGTCGGGCTCAACTAACTTTCTCCTAAGATGTTCACGGATGTTGAGAACTTACGTTACACTCAACTGCTCACTTTATACTTAACTCTCTGTGCCTATCCTGTATATCAAATGAAGGTTTAACTAACTAGTGCATTTCCTCTCAATACGTTCTTTGCCTTATTCAAGTCCATCACTCCCTCTCTTGCACCCAATAGAAACGAAAACGGAAACGTGAAACATAACGAAAATAAACGATATGGCTTCAACTAATCTCATTAACTGAGGGATTACATCATAATTGGAGCATCAAATTGCCTGTCAAATATGATTAGGGGGTCATAAACTTGCAAAAGACAACTACCGGCCCTAAGTCTGCTGTTAGTTATAAATTTCCAACACCGACGTGTATAGCCAGGGCACCCATCGAAGGTGTTCGTGACTGTAGGGAGTTAACACACCGTGTATAGTAAAGTGTAGGACATGAGTGTGCCCTGGGAGATCATCGATTACGGTAAGCACATTCACTTCTTGTCACATACTAAAAACAGGCAGGTTCAGATGGACTGGTCGGGCACACGTCAATCGGATTAGTGCAGGACGCCACTTATACATGTTCTTTATCATTAGAGAAGAAGAAAAGCAAAACTTATATCGGGAAAGTGATTCACAAAACGGCCGTGAATTCAGTGACGAGTTATGCTGAGGAACTGACTTCGAACTGTTGGAGTGGACAATTTTGCGGACAACACGTCGCCAGAATCGTTTGGTTAGTCCACCGGATTCATTTGCTAATAACGACTTAAGGCTCAAACGACTCAACAAACGGCGATTGTTATTCAAAGAGAAGGTCGTTCGTTTCGTTTGCTTTTATTCCTCTCAGCTTTTAAAAACGGGATAATTAGAACGTAAACCGATTCCCACGAAATCTAAACGAAGGCCTTTCCTTTTTGCTCTCGTTCAGACGAGTTCCCAAGAGCTTTTATTTCAGGCGCTTGAAAGTCTCACAAATTATGACGTTACTCGTACCAACTATAATCGAGATGTACGCTCCGGCGAAAGTGTCAGAATTCCACCGATACGCTCATATTCATTGAATCGCTCCGCGCCGAAATGTAAACAACAATTAAATGTTAAAAGTAAAACATTAAAGACCTGTCAAATGAGAAATGATGCATTGTTAAAAATGTTTCCTATTGTAATATCCTAATGTTATATGATAAATACTAAATGTTACAGTCTAATAAATGCTAAATGTTATATGTTAAAAATTAAACGGTTAAACGGCTTCAAGGGTTAAATGCGGAAAGATACAGTTTAAATGATATTTCACTTTTGCTAATTGTCAAAAACTAAATGGTAAAGGTAGTAATTAAATGTGTAAGATGCATTTCTTATAAAGACGTTGAATGCACCAAGAATACAGAATATAGCACGCTAAATGCTAAAAATTACATGTTGTTGTTTTTGTATTCCATGCTACGTATAATGCGTTAAATGGAAAATGTTAAAGGTTAAACGTTACATTTTAGTTGCTAAATGTATCAACGTTACGTGATAAAAGTTCAATCCTAATACTAACACCAGATTTCCTTTCATCTCCCTTATTCTCATAACTTGCCCTCAATTGCTCGTTTCGACCACGTTGGAGTACTACATTGGTGGCTGCAGTGGGATTAGGGGCTTGCTAGCACACCCGATGACTCAAAACTCCTCGTCCTAAAGTTGGGCTAAGAACAACCAAACGTTGAAGCGTTGCAATTCAGCGTGACAGCCTAAAGAAAAATACTTATACCAAGAGCAGGAGTCGCGGAAATACATGTTTCGAGTCTTAGCGCCTGGGGAACGTTGATAATTGCTGGACAGAGTTCATTAGGTCTGCTCTCAGCTATTAAAGTAATTGGGTTAGTTCCGCCGGTAAGTTGCACCTGTTTGGTGAGTCCGTCTTCTCTGGCTGGTGAGATACTGTGGGCGAGCGATTTCGATGTAAATACGTCATCGTCCGGCCATTAAGTAAGTACTAAAGTCAGTTAGTTGGTAGTGGTCCTTATATAGAAAGAGCAAGGAGGAGAAACGAGGTCATGCACCTCTGGGGAAATCCGTTTGGCAGTGAAGGGAAAGGAATACAAGGGTTAGTATGTATGTCTTAGTCTGTTAAATGTCGATTCCAAGTATTATTTGTATGGGCTGGTCTGTAAATCCGTCAGTTGGCCGTTTTCGTTTGCGTAGTGTCTTGAGTGGTGTCATATTTTGTGTTGATTTGTTCATTTATGATCTGTCCATTGGAGTTTTTTTGTTTAAAGATTTCCATGTTCAGTTTTCGCCTTTGTATTGTTTTCGTAGTAAGGTGGGGCAGTCCTGTATTTTGATAGTTTCTCACCAGTCAGAGAAGACGGACTTTCTACTCACAGCCCCCAAATTCATCCGCAATGTAACTGCGATACATGAGCTGAGGGCGTCAAAAATAACGGTTTTTATTGTTGATGGCTGATTCAGCACTTGGAAGCCTTTCGAATGCTTTGACCACTTCAAAGTGCTCATAAGAGTCAAAGGCGGTAGTTTAGCTCAACTGCCATAATAAGAAATGTAACCGCACGAGAAATGAATAATTCTGGCGGTAAACTCGTGGAAGTACCACATTTTCTTAATGTTGTGTGCTACAGGCTCAAGAAGGAGATCATATTTGTTCCATTATCAAAATGAACGTTCCTTAACACTCATAAGTGAGTTATCAGTCGAAAGTCATGGTGGGTACGGTTTCGCACTCAGTATCCAAAGAAGGTACGGCATTTAGCCAATCTTCGTGTAGACCTCTGTTGCCTATGTGTTACCATGCGAAGGAATGACCCTGGAGAATCCGTACCGTCTGGGAATCCTCAATCAGGTTTCGTACTCAACTATTTACGTGGGTGGCAAGCTTCAAAGGGAGAGATAAACTGTGACCACGTTTCTTAGCCATCACCTTCTTCACAAACAGGGCGAAAGAGCTATATGCTAACCGTCGCCCACTGTTGTAGGAACTACAGCCGAGCAGCACGTGGTTTCTGTTTCCTTTGTACTTCAGGCTCAAGAAGTGGAGGATGGAGAGTGTTCGAGAGAAAAGAATGGCCCCATGGCCTGGCACCACCCACTTTCTCCCAAGACGTTCACAGATATTGAGCAATAACTCATACGTGCCACGTCCCTTTGACGAGGACCCCCATCACGCTTGCCATTTATCTAATACTTATTCGTCTAGCGTGGCACGTTAACGTTCAGTGGAGAGGGCTGTAGGGAGTTTGACTCCGAGTGAGGGACTCTCCTCTCTCACCCTTCATTCTGCCCAGGAAGCACTAAGTGCATATTCTCTCGTACAAGGCCACTTACTTAGAAGTATTTGGCTACTACCCCAGTTGTCTTGGCTGCATTTTAATACATTCAACACTATACCGGTTACATGTACGATAATGTCAAAATAGTTCAACGTTTAGCGTTTAATACATTTTAGAATTAATTTTAACCGTAGGGCTACATGTTTCTGCGATGCTAAGGGTCACATGTGAACATTTAAATAATCACATTCTTTTTGTATTTCAGTTTTTTCCTTATAGAACCCGCATATATAATATTTGCAGCCTTGGACAAATTAGGGCGGTAGTCCAATAAACTCCCTACAGGATGAGAGCTCAATAGCGCTCACGAGATAATTATGAGCAAAACCATGAATTCCAGAGTACGAAACAAGGCCATTTCACTTACTACCGTTGCTCACAGTTTTTATCCGGTAACAACAAAAAAGTCATGAAGAGTCGCATAAATCACTTGTTCACTGATTGCTCAATAAAGGTAGTATCATGAGGTAGGAGCACCTCAATAAATCACAAAATTTTGAGCGATACCACTTTCTGTTATGTATTACCAAGTTCAAATCATCTGAGAGAAAAATAGATTGGTCTAGTAACTAACACGGCGTTAGTTTTGCGTTTTACGGCAAAAATCGCTGAACGTACGTGGGGTTAAAGAAAGTTATGTGATGAATAGCACCAACTATATTTGTCAAAAAGTTGAACAAATCCTCATTTTGTTGGCCTCTCTGCACACCTAATCTTCACGAAGATACTTATGGGGAACCAGCGGCCCTCTTCGGAGTGCAGATTGGATCAAGGTGAGTTGTAAGTTTAATCGAAACTCTAATACAGTGGTACCTCGGCATACGAGTGTTTTGAGAGCCACCGAGCGAGCGATAGTGTGCTTTGAGATGTGAAATGCGAGAAATCGCGCGCTACACCGCTGCACAGGACCCCAACATGCGTAGCCCATGTCTGCACAAATCGGCGTATCAATAGCGAGAGCGGATAGCCAAAATTCGACTAGTCCGTGTGGGCGAGGTATGGATCGAGCGAGCGAGCGAGCCCCCAAGCCTACCTAAAGGCCGGTATACTTTGTAGGCTCTAGTTGGTGTCGCGTGCATCGTCTAACAGTATCTCCCATCTCTCAGTCTGAGTGCTTCTTTCCAAAGTTTTAGAATCATCTGCAGGAGAGCCACAGATGGAAGAGGTTATTAACATGAGATATTGGGAACGAGGGCGAATGTTGTACAGTGCATCGGAGTTGTTCAACGAAACTAGACTACCCCATTTCTGCAATATCCTGAACGAGAGGAAGAGCCAAACCTCCTTGGACAGTTGCGGTTAATTATTCATTTGAACGATGTTCCTATATTTTCGGCCAGGAAAATGTTTTGCACCCACAGGCGCCTGGAATATGTCATTTTCGTCGTTCCGTAGTAGTTAGGTCATGTCTCGTGTGGTTTACTGGTATTTTTCGGCGTTGAGTCGAATGGGGTGGTTCTCACAGGTGTAAGGCTAGGTCAAGCTGTTCAAGAGAATGTTTCTTCGTGTAAACACATTTTCCTTATTCAAATACACTTAAAAAAACCCTGCAAATTATTACACAACGGTTTATTATTCGGATAATCAGCTTGACCTAGCATTAATGCTCCGAGACCCATCCTGTTCGATTCAGCATCGAAAAATATCATAATGAAACCCAAAAAAAGGTCGAAAAGAACTGAATCGTAATATCGTAATATTAAAATAAACAAAAAAACGAAAGTATCTAGAAAAAACTGAATTTTAATATGAAAACATGCACGCTACATACTAATATCAAAATTTAACCAAAAATCTATGAAAAAAACAAAATGAGAATGAAACGAAAGAATCTAAAAAAAGCGAATCGTATTAAAACCAAAACGTCGGGGAAATTGGAACGGGGGCGCTCGAAGCGAACCCGGGGGGAGTTGAGTGTTGGGAGGGAAGCGAGCGGGAGGCGCGCTGCTCGCTCGCCTCGAGTTTTTTAATGAGACGGGCGGGGCGGGGGGAGTTCAAACGACGAAACGCTGTAGCTCCCGCGTTGTACTGCGTTTCGTTAATTTTTTTAACCGTTTTTTGCCCATTACAACCACGGGCTTCGTCCGATCGGATTGCCGAGATGGCGGGCACAACTAGATACCAAATCGGATTTTTGGGCGAAAGAACGAATTTTTTAGACCACGTTAAAGGCACAAAACGGCCCGGACGGTGGACGGGGGACGGCGGACGGACATTGCAAATTTGGAATCTCCATGTCTTGAAACGTAAAGTATCAAATTTTGAGGGGGGGTTGTAAAAACGTTTTCGTCACCGAAAACATAGGGTTATTATTCAGAATGAATAATAAACCAAAACAACTGAGGTGATGTTTTGGGGAGCTGGAACGGGTTAAGGACATTTCAATTAACTCCATTGGAGAAAATTGTTTTGAGGTGCGAGCCATTTGACATACGAACAGGGTTACCGAACGAATTAAACTCGTACGTCGAGGGACCACTGCAGTGAACTTTCCAGAAAATTACGAAACAATATTTTTTGGCCCATTATGGCCGTTCTCTAACCTAAAATTGCCAAGCCATTGAAAACATCTCTATTCTGAAGAATGTAAATCATGGGCTAGACTCTGGAGAATACAAACTACCCTTATGACTAAGGCTTCCTGACGTATGAAGAGGTCGTTGCCACGAAATGGGGAATCGATTTGATCAATTGCTGACCTCAACAGAAATCTGCTCGCTGCCCAACGACATGTCAAATTAATTGTCAGAAGCGACGAACACTCCCCTCTTGGTCACGGAACAACGGACATTATAAGCTGAGTCACTACACGTCAGTTCCATTCTAGTTGGTCTTCTGAAGAATACACCTACGTTTTCGGCCAGGATAATTTTTAATCCCCCCACCCCACCCATCATCAACCACAATAGATTCCAAATCTGTAATGTCCTTCCTCCGTGTCCGGACCATAGTTTGCGTTTAACGTAGTCTAAAACATCCGTTCATTCGCACAAAAATCCCATTTGGTATCTACTTTCATCCGCCTACTTGGCAAACGATATTTTGACAGTTTTTTCGCAATTACTTCAACTTTGGTATGGTTTTCTAGGTATTTTTCGATGCTGGGTCCAACGGAACGAGTTTCAAAGGTGTACGACTGGGTTAAAAGAAAGTAGTGAAATCACAGTAAGTATAGGGAGGTAATTTTACTATTCGACAGTACTGGCTGGACAATACAGCGAAAGTTATCATTTCTTCATGGCCTGCACTAATTTCCTGCACTGCCTCCCGTCTCACTCCAATCACCCATCAGCTCGACTCGTCATGTCGTGCCAATTGGCGCCTAGAATAGGCCAATTCTCGTCTTATGTTATAGTAGTCGTGTTTTGTACTGTTCGCAAGTATTTTTCCACGCCTCGGGTCTCGGGGGTGTGAGGCTCATGCTACAATGTAATAATTTGCAGCATTTTTACTTTCCGCTACCAAAAAGCTAACTATCATATTGCGTTTCCATAAATCGAAGAGAGCCAAATGTTCCAAAAACAAGGTTCGCCTTTTTCTCGAAAAATGCTTCAACGGTCTAGGTTAAACATTCAAATGGAGAAGGATCGAGGAAAGTTGTGGGCTAATTACCAGATATTCTTATACCGGGAGTCGAGAGGGTACAACCAGTGGCCTCAGAGTTGAAAGCTGCAAATCGTATTTTCACAAAATATTCTCCGTAGTAAGAGACAAGAAAGTGGATCTCTGCTCTTCAAGTTCAGATGACATCTGGCAACGGTTTTATATTCAAGGAATAATTATTTATAAGTAACACAAACTTCCACTTCCCTACGGCGTCTTTTATTCGGCGGAGGCGATCTAATTTCATTCCAATTGTTCTTCACTTTTCAACTTTTTTGTGTTTTACCTTATAAGAAATTAATTTTCACAATCTTTTAGGGCCCACATGAAACTACCTTAAACATTTCTCTGTCCCTATCAACCTCTGGCCACTTTGCAGCAGAGACTTTTGAAAATCTCTCTGTTTGGCTCATGTTGAAGCGAATAACATTTCTTTATCAGTTCGCCACAACTATGCGCAGAAATACTTTATTTGCCATATTAATTTGAAGAAGGAAGCAGATTCCCGTCAAAGCTCCAGTTTGGGTTCAATTTTTCGCCTATCGAGTTGAAAGTCGGACAACATCTCAGCGGTTACACTGGTATAGTGGTATAGGTTAGTGGTATATACGCAAAACGTGTAATCACAATCGTTAGATCCTTTATGATAATAAAAATATACTTAGTTCTGGACCGATTATGCTGTAAACCTGTTTGACGCCTCCGGTTGACCGTCGTCTGAATATCAAATTTGAGCAATTTTTGGGCGTTTTCTGAACTCGACACTCGGTCTCTGCATTTAAAATGTGAAGATCAGACGAATTACATAGATATTTGTTTAGATGTGGATGTTTGTCTGATCCTTATCTATTATGTCAAAATAAACGTTGATTGAAAGTCTATTGAACAGAGATAAAAACTAACATGTCCTAAAAAATTATGCAAATTATTACACAACGGCTTACTATTCTCTTGAACAGCTTGGCCTAGTCTCACCTCTGGAAACCATCCTATTCTACTCAACATCGGAAAATTCTAGTGAACCATACGAAGTTTGACCTAACTACAACGAAACGACGAAAATGACATATTGCAGCCGTTCTTTAGGCAAATGGCACGACGTTTGGATTAGAGTTGACGGGCATTAGGAGTGAGACGATGAAACGATTACTTTCGCTGTACTGTCCCGCCAGTTCTTTCAAATAAGATAAACTGCCTCACTATATTTACTGTGATGTCACTACTCATTTGTAACTGGCCCAGACGCACACCTGTGAGACTCATTCCGTTCGATCCAGCATCGCCTTGCTGCGTGTTGCATCTACACGGCGTATTTGCGTTAAAACTCCCAAAACTGCGATTTAGTTGATTTTTTAAATCATTTGTTGCCCATAACCACCATGGGCTGCGTCCGATCGATTTTTGTGTGAAGGAACGCGCTTTTCAGTCCACGTTAAGGGCATAAAACGGCGGACGGCCATTGCAAATTTGGAATTCTGATGCTTTGAAACGTCAAGTGTCGAATGTTGAGCGGGGGCGGGGGGAGGGGGTTGTAAAAAAATGTTCCTGATCGAAAAAATGGGGCTATCATTAAGCCAAAACGCGTGTTTTAACGTTTTGTCAGATATTTCACTCGTCTTCCACTGAATTATATCAGCTTGACTATGAGCGTGTGTGTTCCCTCATTTCATTCCCCGCAACTATTTCTGAAAACAAAGGAAGTGCGAGCACAAATAAAGCAGAAATTGAGATTCTCCTGACTATAAAGTTCGTTTTTTAAATTTCTCAAAAGCAGTTTTAATCATTTCGATTAGACTCACATGGTACAGTCAGCTGACTAATATGTCATCGGATATTTATATTTATTGTCATCATGTTCGACATTTTTTGAAATTATTCCGTAGAAATGCGTTAAACGAAGATACATTAAATTTAGTGGGGTTGAGGGAAGACTGTACTGACGCGGTGGGGTTGCTTATTTCCACAATTCTGTGACAGTTGCCGAAACGCGCCACTTAAACTTGTAAAAGTGTGACACGTTGACAGCCAGATCTCGACAATACTCATGTAGATAAAGACAATATTTACCTTAAAGCTCGTCGATAGTAGACGCAGAGCTTCCGAAATTAGCTGACTGACTGAGGACACTCTTCCTTCATTCGGGTATTGACAGTCTGGACTGGCAGGGGGCGCGGTCGCGAGGGCGCGGCTGACACCTGATAGTCGCGAGTTCTGATCAGACGAGAGCGACGACGAGAGCTTCGCGTTTTTTCGGGGAGAGACGTGGGAGGATTCCCAGGTCGCCTCGTTTAGTTCCCACTCAAAATCCTACGTAGCGACCACATCCTGCAAAACCCACAATTCTCCAGTCGTCAAGGAATATGCAGTTGTGGGGCCTCTATGGTTTCTGATCTAACGAGGAAGGTCAACGCGTTATTTGCGCATTATAACCCTCTTGCAACTTATGATGCTTTTGTTCAATTGACACCTATTGGTATCATGACAAAACGACTCTTTCGGCCTTCGAAAATTCCGTTGCTTTTTATTTTAAAGTTTTCGAAGTTAATACCCAGCACCCCTTTTTCTGTTTTTACTACAGCAGTGCTCCTTGTTTAGTATACAACTTGTACTGAACAAGCTGAGGAAATAAAATACCTAGTGCCCCTTGAAAATTCCACGACGCTCTGTGTACGGCCGTTGTGTCTCCAATCAACGCATTCCTACAAAAACACCTACAGAGAACAAGACGAAGTTGTTTGAGAATGTGCATTCTTGCCCCAACTTTCTTGTTGGTGGAGGCGAAATGTTACAAATGGTAATTCGGCTGTACGTGAACTTGACTAAAGTGGATTCAGATGAAGCCACCTTAATGCACCAGTAACGGGATTTAGACTTTTGGAATTGACTTAACGCGCTCTTGTATTATTCAACTGAACTCCTTTCAAGAACGGCTGTTCCTAAATGCATCAACATCGTCTGCATGAACGGCAGTAATGATCTGGGCCTACCAAACTGCCTTGGGCACCCCAAAGTTAATTGCTTGCTAGCGTCCCTTGATGGTAATAGCACAGGTCCTCCCAGATAAACAGGGCTGCATAATCCAGTAATAAGTGCTCGGTGTTCGGCGCAAGACGAATCAGTTCGGGTTTTTGATGTCGGAATGCCCACACCTGTTCTAATGGGACTTTCTGGCCCTAACCGCAAAGTCATTGTTTCCCTTAAGTCCTTCGTCTTCAACCCCTTTTGTTACCTATGGAAACTCCACCTCCTCAGCTATTTCCAAGTGACAACGGACTTCCCCTGACCTGGCTTTCCCATCTTTTTTTCCCACTCCTCAATGTCAGATTGCTCTCCGCAACAGACAGCTCCTTCCAAACTCATTTACCTACGAATTCTCGTGTAAGTCAGTTTCGCAATACAGTCGTCTGCCAACAGACACTTGTTTCACCTCTTATCGACATCTAATTCGGATTTCTCTTTCCTTCCCCGTACCACTAGTTTCATGCCTTCAGAGGCCCCCTTCTTCACGCTTGTACACTCAAATTATATCCAGTTCGAATCAGCTCTTCTTTGTAAATCTTAGTCTTCAAATCTTGTGATATCCCAACTCTTCGAATTACAAGTTCGTGCTCAACTAAAACCCGTCTTCGAGATTCATTCAAGTCTTCCCTGGCCAAAACATTTTGGTCCTCCCGGCAGGATAGACGAACAATATTTTTGCGTCTGAAGCCTTCCGGGTCCACCGCGAAAATTGTATATTCTCCTGCTCGACAAAGTATAAAGATGGACTTCTCACCTGCATTGGACCACAACAGCGATATCCATCAAAACTCTACGACCGATACTCTTCTGTCTTCATTGGAAAGCTCAAAAGAGGTAAGTGACAACTTTCATCTCCTTTTAGACCTCATCATCAATGACGTAACGGGAAGGCTTTTCTTTTAATCTCGAAAAGTACATGATCTACAACTCTCTGCTGCGCGACTGGATACATCCACAGCTTCCGCTCCATTCACAGCCGCATATTGTGCTGCCATTTATCCTCACAAGTTTGCAGTATAGTACCCACTACCCCGCGGAGCTGTTTAATGCTAAGAAAGGCTGGCGCTGAATGCAAACTACGTCGACAGTAGTCATTTTGTGTGGTTTAGTCTTATATCTCCATTCAACAGACAATCACTGAAATTTTTGTGGGGAACACAATGTGGATTAAGATTGATAGAAGACACTCGACCAGTTTCATCAAAATAAGTAAACTATTACCGCGGAATGTTCGCAAATGATCAAAATTGCGTTTTGACCGTCCAATGAATTGTTGGAGAAACATTTATGCAGAACGAATAGAGAATAAATAGTCAATAGTTTCCTCTCAAGAAAATTTGCAATACGTGTTAACGCTTTGTTATCGTTTCTTAAGCCTATCACTGCGACAGCATTGGGAGCTAGCTGATTCCCGCCAGGAGCAGCTCGAATTAGACGGTACTTCACAACACGACTGTTATGCGGGCCAGATATACGGTTATTTCGAAGGCGCGCGCCGACACTTTCATTTATTTACTTATTTGTACGACTTTAAATCTCCTGGTTTGTACCTCTGTTTTCTCTTATAGTTATCACGTCTCGCAACCTGTTTGTGATGCCATTCACTACACGCTAAAATTTAATAGTAAAAGTACCAAACCATCGGCTCTTATATGACCTCAACCCTTTCATTGCCCAGCTCCCCGTTATTATTTCACTGCCGCTTATTTATTATACTTAAACAATACATTATCTAATCATGAAACCACGTACTTGTCTGAACAATATCCTCCTAAATTAGTGGATCAGTTTTCTCACCTTTGATATTCAATCGAGTCCTCTTCTTTGGGTTCATTGTGAGAGGCAGCTTTGCAACTTCTGGAGTCCTCTTCTTTTGTATTAACCGTTGATCAACGAGTTATTAGCTTTCTCTGATCTGTAAATTGATTGGTACGTATTACCAATGTCTAACTGCAATGGGAAACCTAAAATTAAAAGTGGCTTATAATTTGACTGAAATTATGGAATTTTTGACACATGTTGGCCATACCTGTTGTTAGGTGTCGATCGGTAAAAGATAATTTGAAAGCACAATCAAAATCATTGGTACCATTTTCGAGAAAAGTGAGAAAAACTCATAGTTTAAATACATTTTGACCCCCCCCCCTCCCTTCACCGATCCTTCTGATCGATGGGATTTCTTTTAACCTTATTTTTTGCGACTTCAATAAACGAAACCCAAAACAGAAATATCGGTGCGCTGCAACGCACAACTTTCCCCACCCCCCGTAAATTTGAAGACCTACGGTGGGGAGAGACGGCGCTTAAGTACTTATTTCGTAATGCCATTTCATTCCCTCTCAGTGAAACAGTTTTTGGCGGTTAGGTGAAGACTAAAGCATGTTCCGTGATACAACACAACGTTCGACACATTCTGAATTCAATGAACGGTCAGACGAACAATGTAATGGTGTTAAGTAGTTGAAGACATCCTGTGAAAGTCTATTTTGGCTTCATTGGCCTATATATCCGTCTCCGAATTTATGCAGAGATATTTATAGAGACGAAACGATAAATATTGAATAGTGGAAGATAATTTAAAAGTTGATGCACGATAGTACGTTTTTCATCCTTAAAGAAGCGGAAAGTATTGAAAGTTCAGTTTTTTCAGATCGTCACATTTTGCGGCTTGTCAAATCCAAAAATTAGGAAAAACTTCATCTTTTTCCAAATCGGCGCTAACGATTTTGATTAAATAACTTTGTGAAAGTACAGAGCGGAGATGAAGCGTTTATTTTCTCACTTTTTGCAAACACGGCTTTTTGCGGGACAACTTGAAGTCAGAACACGTTCTGCGTAACGTCATGGGGGCCTGACTAATAATCGCCGAAAAATATTATTAGATAAAGGAAGATAAAGACAATATCAGGTGCGCCGCATGGCACAAGTTTCTTAGCTCTACGTTAATTCACTTTCAGGACCCATCTGAAGGCTCCTCTAGACCAGATCTAGCAGCCTCACTCTCCTTGTTCCTCGTAAGGAGTGAGATTCTGAGGCTTGCTGAGCAGGTGAGTAGAGTGAAAGGGTATGCCTTTCCGTCCTCACCTGCAGTGTTTCTGTGGATGAGGTTGCAGATCATCTGCACTGCATTTCCCCAAGATTTGAGACCTGCCCAGTGTGAGGGCGCAGAACCGAGAGTTGAGAAGGAAGTATCTAAGGAGAGCCGCAGCTGAGGTGCTGGAGGCTGCATGGGAAAGTTCAGCATACTCTTCGGGGGTTTGTGGCGTTTTAGGAGCCTCTCACGAGTGCTCCTGCTCCCTCTAGGGAATCCTTAGCCAGCGATAACACTGGGGGCTATGAGGCTGATCGTATTTTTGGATCCCATTGGCAAGCCCCCGGCCGCTCGTGCGCCAGAGCACCAATAAGCGTGCAGGTCCACTAATAGGAGTCCTGTACTCAGGTATATTTCCTTAGCAAATGACTGTTCCTTAACAGTGTTGAAGGCCTGTACCTCCCTAGGGTGTTACATCGGGGTTGGTAAGGGTTAGAGCCCCCCTGATCCTCATACAGACACACAGACCATTTTCCCAAATCGGTCTCAGTAGAGTCTTCAACGGAAAGATCCAAAGGGAACTCAACTTAGTTTTTCCAACCGGTACCTGCCATAACTTTCCTTTCTACTTCGTACAGCCAAGGAAAGTAAAAATACAGAGCGGTAACTGGAAACTAAAAGGCTGTCCGAAGTTCGAGCCGAAATGGAAAATTATAAATGATCGCTATTTCTCGAACAGAACAAATTCAATTTCGGTGCGGTCGTCAATCATGTCGTTCAGACCTAACTAGTTTAGTAAGCAGAAGCCGTACGAGTGTGTTCCTACCAAATTGAACCGAATCGAACTCGGCGCAAATAAAAGCGAGCGATTAATAAATCCGAGGACGGGATCGATTTTAGAAGGAAAAAAGAGGCCTCTCTCTCACTTTTCGCCGCTACGACGTTTTACTACTTCCACTTTAACTTCCGCTACCAGGACCGGTGACCCGGGCCGCCCCGGATATCAATATCTGAGAGACTCACGAGGCTGGAAAGCAGAAATAGGCTTTTGCCACGCTTCCCCCTTCCCATCACTCTTCACCCTCACACAACAACAACAAGCCCACTTTGCGGTTTACGACGCAATTTTCGCTCTTTTCGAACGGTGAATGGCGTCGACCAGCACGTCAGAAAATTACAACTCTACGGCTCACAACGCGCGTACGAAAATCATGCGTCTATAAACTGCGAATAACAATTATTACTTTCTCTAGTCCTTAGCAGTAAAATGTTGTAACCAGCAGTTACTCTTTTTAGTTTTCTTCAGATTTGTCTGAGTGTCTGCGAACGCTTTAACGATTTTTTTTAGACACACTGACCATTTGGTTTCTGGACTTACCTCTTACCTACCTGTGTTTACAGAGCAGAGGATAATTCAGTACCTAGTTAGGCGGGGAATGTTGTGCGGCGCTCTGCATTCACTTTTCAGAAGTATTGGAGAAATAATTTCAACAGGTTCCTTAGCATCGGATTTTCCACTTCGCCAACAATTGACGAAAAACTCTCGTCTCACGGAGGTTAAGGGTGTAACAATTAATGAGACCCTGCTACAAATCAGGCACCTGAAGGCCAACGAGCGGATGACGTGCTCTCGAACGGAGACCCTGCGAGGGGCCGCCAATAACCGAAATGACCCAGTTATGACAATCTGCCGTCGTCACCTCAACCGTCGACTGGAGCCAACAGTTGACGCTCGTAAATCCGCCGATGCAGAAGAGAGCTAGAGGTGAGAGGGCCCCTTGCAGCGCCGTGAAGCATGTTTTTTTTAAAGCTATGCACGTGTGAATAGTTGACGATGTAAAGTATTATATTATTAGTGCAAGGTAGAACTGGAGCACAGGCACACAGTATGTACGTGGAAAGAAGGAAGTGTGCACGACCATCAATACTCGCATGGAACGCGTGATAACATTAGGAATAGAGCAATTGTAGTTCTAAAAGGAACAAAATGGCTAACGAAATCAAGCTGATTGTGGTGACCCGCTGCCACGTCCAGCTGACTCAGCTATTGAGCTGCTTGCTCACCAAGTTGAGTGTTGTGGTCCACACCAGGAGCTACAGGAAGGACAAGACCGAGAGTCAGCCGAGCTGTGAGAACAATGCCACACGCCTTCGCCTATTGCCACTGCCACGAAATGGCCGTTCGGAAGCCCACTCCAGTCCACCAGCTGTATCATTGGCACAATTCGCTGCTTCTAACTGATGTGACCATCTGATTTTTCCGTGCTAAATGCCTCTCTACATTGTGAATCTGTTTTTACTCTACTGGGTCCCATTACTTCCCGGTATTGCAATCGTGTACAAAAATATCTGGTACGGCGCATCACACAATTTTACTTAGCCCCACAAGCATTCAACGACTTTGGTTTATTATTGATTCAGAATATTAACCCTATTTTTCGGTCAGAGAAATGTTTTTGCAACCCCAAAAGTGGACCCCCCAGAATCCACTTTTCAAGATTGTCTTAATGACCCTTCATACTGTACGTTCCTGACATACTCGACATTCACCAACATACTCGCATAAATCACAAACCTAGTCGATTAAATGAGCGATCTTTCTGGTTCATTGGAATTAGATGAACAGCTTCAAATATAAACGGCAGCACCACAAAACTATCATCCACGGGAAAATGACGAGAGCAGCACAATAAATTATTGGGTTGTGTCCGCCAGTAGGCAAATACTAAAGTTAACGTACCTGTTAGGTGAGTCCGTCTCCTCTGGCTTGTGAGTTACTGTGGGCAAGCGCTTTCGATGTAAAGACATCATCGTCTGGCCGTTTAGTCAGTACTGGAGTCAGTCAGTTGGTCGTGGTCTTTATATACAAAGAGAAAAGTGAAAGGAGTGATGGAGCGTTGGGGAAGGGGCGGGGAGAGGTCTTGTTGGTCAGTCTTGTTAGTAGTACCTTAGCCGGACTGGCTGTGTTAGGTATTAAAGAAATTGGGTTGTGTCCGCCAGTAGGCAAATACTAAAGTTAACGTACCTGTTAGGTGAGTCCGTCTCGCCCACAGTAACTCACAAGCCAGAGGAGACGGACTCACCTAACAGGTACGTTAACTTTAGTATTTGCCTACTGGCGGACACAACCCAATTTCTTTAATACCTAACACAGCCAGTCCGGCTAAGGTACTACTAACAAGACTGACCAACAAGACCTCTCCCCGCCCCTTCCCCAACGCTCCATCACTCCTTTCACTTTTCTCTTTGTATATAAAGACCACGACCAACTGACTGACTCCAGTACTGACTAAACGGCCAGACGATGATGTCTTTACATCGAAAGCGCTTGCCCACAGTAACTCACAAGCCAGAGGAGACGGACTCACCTAACAGGTACGTTAACAATAAATTATCTAAAATGTCGACAAAGCACAGACTTCTCAAAAATATTGAAGGGGTAGTCCAATAACGTACATCTACGATGAGCATTTAATAACCCTCATAAGATAATTTGGAGCAACTCCAGAAATTCCGGGCACCGCCGTTTCACTTACTACCAGTTTTTACACAGTTCTCACACGGTAATTCGAAAATGGTGCGTCACGTTGACAGTCTCACAAAATCCCTGTGCGCTAATGTCTCGATAATGGTAGTGGCGCCGGGAGAAGCGGCACAATAAATTCTACATATAACGAGACGTTTGAACCCAGTTGAAATGAACTGAGTTAAAAAATATATTGGATTAGCAGCTTAATCTACGAGGGGTTGAGTAATGTTGTGTGATACGTTGCAGAAGATATTTCCCTTCTCAACGCCAGAATTGTGCGCCTCACAATCATCTGATGTACTCAAGAAAGCACATTTTTTATGTTTTTGATATTACACAGTGAAACCTGATTTGATTACTTGCTAACATGAAAAAAACGCTTAAAATTATTGCATAACGGTTTATTATTCTCTTAAACAGCTTGACTTAGTCTCACACCTCTGAAAACCATCCTATTCGACTCAACATCGAAAAATACTAGTGAACCATACGAAGTTTGACCTAACTACAACGAAACGTTGAAAATTACATATTCCAGCCGTCCTGTAGGCAATTGGCACGACGTCTGGATTCGAACTGACGAGTGGTTGGAGTGAGACGATGAAACGATTACTTTCGTTGTATTGTCCCGCCAGCTCTTTCAAATAAGATAAACTGCCTCACTATATTAACTGTGATGTCACTACTCACTTTTAACTGACCCAGACGCAGTCGCACACCTGTGAGACTCATTCCATTCGACTCAGCATCTAAAAGTACTTTGAGAACTATACCAAACACGGCGTATTTGCTTAAAAACTCCCAAAACTGCGTTTTTGCCAATGACAGCTATGGGCTTCATCTGATCAGGCTGCCGAGCAGGGGGGCACAAGTAGATACCAAATGGGAATTTCGTTCTAAAAAACGGAAACCCGAGCCGTTTCCTGACCGAAAACATAGGATTATTATTCAGAATTCAGACCAAAAGTCTCTTCTTGAAGGGAACATGAGAAGGTAACGAATAGCTGACCTGAGACGTCTTATTTGGTCGACAGGATGAAGTGCGGATGTCGGATGGAGTGCTGGCTGTTTTAAGAAAGGTAGGGCAAGTCGAAACCCAGCTAAACTGATTGCAGCTCAAGCCGTCAGTTCGGACGTATGTCCGCTCAGGCAAGTAATCATTGTGGTTTCAAGGGATATCACAGTGGTGCCTAGGTCACAGCCTTGTGCCGGTGAACAACGGGAAGGCTACGTGGGATGGCAACCTCTGTAGAACGCTACGGAAAATGTGTTTTTATGAAGTCTCACTCAGGGGCCCTGTAGATATTGCGGAGGTCGAGGTCATTGGAATTAGAGTTCCTCCTCTCCTTTCTTTCTTTTTGCCCTGGTTGATGATTGTGTGTCAGTTGTTGGTATGTTAGTAGCGGTTGAGTTGTATGGTGTTCTCTTGGTAACGATTCAGTGGTTTGAGGAGTGAGTGTGCGTAGGTAATGGTTGATTACGACATGCCTTAAGATGTTGAAGTCAGTTAAATGGGCTGGCCGTACGGGAATGTGGTCTTCCCAGATGATTCACTACTTGATACCATTCAGGAAGAGCACAACCCCCACACATTAAAATACATCTTCTTGCTCACAGTATCCGAGTCATATCTCCGTACTCATTTCTCGGTATGTCAGCAATATTCTTCATTCAGCGCAGCCACAACTCAAATACTCCCGAAAACTGTCCGTCAAATTCCTCGCCTCAGGCAGCTCTAGTAATAACCTGAAAGGCTTCAGGATGTTGAGCCGAGCTGACGTTTTTCTAGCCGACCCGCACTCGGAGAATAAGAGGTTTAAATATAGTGCGCTGGAAGAGATGAATCGGTTTGTTTCGGTGCAGTCAGCTCAGTCAACGACGAGAGGAACACAAAGCGCTCACCTCGGACCGTCATGTGAAATGGTTTCGAAACCAACAGGTAACATACAACAGTTTCGTTCGTGGAAATTGAATTGTTTTGGATCTAATGCTAATCGAGCCTCAGTGTTCACTATCGTCTTTTCACCTCACAACAAAGTTAATCGGTCAGTTGATAGCAAAATATTAATCTCGAGCTGTTTAGCTTATTGATAATCTGAAGAGGAGTGTTAGTCATATTATAAACAGTACTATTTCAAAATATTGTACCACAAAACTCTTCCTGTCAGTAAATTCGGTTCTCTTAATTTTGAGTCAGTTGGACAATGTGAAGCTTTGTGCAAAAAGGGTTGTTAGAGTTGCTCAGCTGCCCCATTTCTTTCTGTGTACGGTACCCCAAAACATTCAGTCTGTGTGACTTATATAGGAGAATTATAGTCGTGTTGTATAAGCCACACTGCAACTCAGCTCCTCAGCTCAGAACTGTGGAAGTTACGGCAGCTATTTACCATTAGACATGCGCCTTCTGACACAAGTGTGTACTTGTTGAGGCAGAATTGAGTCAGGGAATCGTCTAATTTCTAGGCACGACAATCGAAAGAATGGCCATTTCTTCTAGCAACCACCTCCTGAACATCGGATAGAACTCCTAAAGGGCAGAGCCGAGCTGCCAGACAGTGAATGATACAACTACATTGCAAACGTCACCATCTAGCCGACGTGGCGAGAGTGATCTGAACTGGAGGACCAAGTTGTTTAATGATTTAGAACCTTTGAACAACAGTTTATTGTTGATATATTATATCCCAACTGTTTTTATTAGATTCGACACTATTCGTACTCCCTCTCAACCATTTTTAGGCGATTTCCGATTTAAACCAATGCACTCACTTATTTGACTAGTAATTTTGTCGTATTTTTTTAACAACTCCCCATCCACCACCAATATTTGACACTTCAAGGCATCTGAAATGTCCGTCCGTCGTCCAAACCTTTCGTTAACTTGGCCTGCAAAATCCGCTCTTTTGCACCAAAATTTCATTTGTGATTTCTCGGGAATGAACTTTGGCTGCTTTGTGGGGTGTCCAGAGTCATGACAGCTTTGAGTTAACTTAATTAATAGTGATGGTTATCTTCACGAAATACTTTTAACGAATTAAGTTCAAAGTATGTGTAGTTTCCTGAACCTACACGGAGCGAGGAAAGTTAAGTAATCAGTCGAAAAAAAAGAACCCATCTAACTTCCAGCAGCATCACGTCTCTGCAACCAATAAAATCTTACTACAACGTTCTACACAATACTTAGTAGCACTCGAGGGTCCGCAATTTATTGGGTTGCCCTACTCATGTTCTCGTAACTGCTGCTCAGGTGATTTACCCGATGGTCAGTAACATTTTTTTGTGGAAACTTCACATCACCATTTTCAAATTATAGGGAAAACACTGCGGAATAAGATACTCAAACGAACGACGTTAATTCGAGAAATTCAAACATTTTGCGGGAGGCACCTAATTATTTGACGTTTAATAAACTGTCACTGTGTAAGTAACTTATTGCACTACTGACACAGTTTTTTTGGGAACTTCAGAGCAGCATGAGTGGAAAGAAACTGAACTAAAATCGATGTTTGCGGACGTTTTTAGTATTTTATTGCGCCACACTCGCCATTTATTTTTAATTTTACTTATTTGCCGTGAAACTTTTACCTGATCGTTGTTTTATTTGGAACTAGTCGGTACAAAAAACATAATCAAACTTGTAAGCGCAGTTTTAAAAAAGAAGGGGACGACTTTTATAATGTTTTTAACGAGCTTTTGGTCGATTTTTCACTAACTTTCTTAACACATTTTCTCACTTTAGTTATGTCAATGGGTTCGTCGGTTCTGAAAATCGATTCTAGCAAAATTTGAGTGAAAACGTGCAAAAATGCAAATGGATGGACGAACATATATCTAACCCTAAAATAAAATTAAATGTCTAAAGTAAAGCTGGGCGATTGAAATTACGTGAAAATATCGACCCACTGATTTTAATGAATCAAACACACGACTTCTGGTTCGTCAAAATTTTGAAATAATTTAAAATAATTGAATTTCTCAGATTGGTAAATTGGGGAACGAATGGTGTGGAAAATGGGCACATGCACAATAAACAGTCAAACCAATTAAACAGATTTCTGTTACTTCACCTTTTCATTCAACAGATGAAAAATCCCAACCAGAATCGCTTCAACTCAGAAGCAGAATGGTTAACAGCTTTTTACTAATTCATATCGCTACGATGCACGAATTAACAAGCCAAAAGCAGAAGAAGGAATAACTGTACAGCCTGTCTTCCATTGTGGGGCGCCCCAGTGATTGTAATCTAGAGGTCAGAGGCGAAGATTCATATTCCGAAGAAATTTGGACATTGGATCGGAGCTTGGGATCAGTGTAAGCTCTCCAAACATCCCCAAATGGTGTCAGAAGTTCCGAAATCCAAGATACTCCTTGATCCTAAGAAAAAAAGAAGGCTAGAGAGAAAAAATTAAGAAAATTATGAGAGAAAATAATGAGACGAATTCTCTGGTCCGAGATTCGCTGACGCAGTGAAGTTCCAGCGAACAGTGAACTGCTGACGCGCCTGCGACAATGTGAAATAAAAGTATTCGCCCACTCGTTGTCGCCCCATTTTTGACTCGGCAAGCTTCGATATTGCTACGCGTCGTTCTTCGAATCTTTGATAGGATTTTCCGAGGATTCGCTCCAACTCTCAAACGTCCGGTTATTGAAGCCGTTCCTCCGCTCCTTGAGCAGCGGCTAATGGCTAATGGAGATGTCCGTCTAGTGGTCAAAGAGGAAGATTCAAGTTCCCAGGAATCGGGCATTGAATCGGAACTCGGGATCTCCCACTGGAAATGGTACACAGGCACGATTAACTTTCAAATCACTGGAACTCCTTTCAGTTAGCTCATCTGATCATCGCCAGATTGAACCGCAGCTTGACGGCCCCATAATCCCTCTTCTCTTCTCAGAAAGAGCCCCATCACCATACAATCCCCACTGGTCTCCAAGTGGCGTCTCACTAACTTTCGCTTGCCATCCTAAAACGTTTTACACAGTTTTCTAACGATCTTGATACAACTACTAACAACTTTTCACTCGATTTCCCAACAATTTGTATCTCATTTTCTCACTTTTCCTTCTTTCTGTACTAAAGTTCCCTACAACGAAGCCTCTACTTTCATAGGGAATTTTCTGATTTGTTTACAAGCTCCGCAAACACAAGTTAAGGTTTTTTTCTTGAGTACCGAAAACGTAAAAATTCAAAACTAAGGAAGCTGGGCCGAATCTAAAAACAAAAGAAAAACGAGATGAGAAGTGGAAGTTAATTAAACAAAAATTAAGATAAATGTGAAAAAATTGAAGTTGAAACGAAAAACTGAAAAAATATGCTTTTCCATTATTTGGAAATGTAGGTAGATTTTTGCACTGAATTGTCCAAACTGCGGGTAGTTGAGGGAAACTAGTCGTTAACATTGAGAGGAGCGATGGGGCAGGATTCTGAAGAGCCTAACCAAACGCGTGAGCTGAAATAATGTAGAAGGCTTATATCGAAGATAGCACAAATACCAATAGCGTATCTGTAGAGTTATGATACCACTTGACACATGGACCTGTCTTCTAATATCAACCCTTGTCTTGAAACTAACTCCTCATGGTTTCGTGACTACGAACGGAGAAGTTCTCAAATTAATTCGACTCGTCAGAAGAATGCTCCAATAACTCACTGGGAGGCCCCTAGTAATCTCATCTAATGGACTGGATTGCGGCAAGAGACCTGGAGGAAAAATGGTCCGAGGATCCCACGAAATTGCTCGGCGGCTCCTCGATTACGCGGCAAAAGCCTCGTCATCTCTAGAGAAAATAATCGTCTCTTGTTCTCACCAGATCTGGTGTGGTGCCGTCGTAATACGAAACATACCGAAACTGAGGGAGGAGGCGAGTAGAGAACGTAACTGGGGCGGCTGCAGTTCGTCCGGCTAATCAAACAGTCGTCCAGTGCGCGTCTACGCAGACGCAGTCCTGTGCTCGGGATTGGGAATATTCACAGAACCAGATGCTCATCAACAGCAACAAATACTCCGATGTTTTCGTCAAACATAAACGGTCAGTTAATTCAAGCAAATTATACATTTATACTGAACGGGTTTCCATCAGCCGAATGTATTTCAACAGACGTCACAACGAAATTTTGCCTCAAGATTTGCATAAACGAAGTCCTCTTTAACACGTACGCTTCCCACCGTACCTTTTAAGCAAAACACTACCATCCAGCCATGGAAAAACGTAGTATGGAGGATTACTGGTTGACGATCAATAGTTTGCAAATCTCTCCTGACTGATCTTTCTATCCTATTAAGTCCCTTTACAAATACCACTCGTCAATATGAGAAGGTGATGAGGAAGGACTAGAAAAAATATAAACAAATACACAACCTTCCGCAACTCCCGTAGCTCTGTATCTTCGTTCAAAACATTTCTACGGAAGCATTTATGTAAAACAAAATGTAGGCACTAGTTAGCTGAGTTGATCCGTGAGTTGAGGAACCCGATAAATTAATATTCGACGAATCTCGTTTTCCGATGTTCAAAAAAACATTATTTTGGACACGTTTTCATTTTTATCTTCGTTTAATGAACTGTCAAAGGAACATTTATCGAGAACAACATGTAGGTATGAAGTATTTTAAAATATTCAGCGAGTTTGGTCGCGATCGTTCTTGCCGTTTTGCCCAAAAGCGAAATAAACGTACTTTTTCTTTTTAGGCCTATAACTCCTTTCATGGAGATATTTACGCAGAAGAAAAGTACGGTATCAACTAGTAGATGATAATTTGGAAGTTTAATCAAAATTTAGAAAACTGGCGGCACTTGAAATTCTGAAATTTATTGAGCTGCTGCTATGTATGCCATGACCTACACATAAACTTGATCGGGCTGTCAACATAATTTCGTCGACATTTTTGATAATGTCTTGTGCTGGAAATTTTGTAGTACTGTTATATCATTTGGAACTAGCCACAAAATATGTTCTCACGACCACTCTAGTCGCTCTTGAGAAAAAAATTGGCGGTTTTGATCGCTATGATAACTGTGAATATGGACAGAAAACTCGACAAACTCAAGAAAAAACTAGACCCTATCTCGAAACCTACTACAACATTTCATAGTAGAACAGTTAACTTGACAGACGTAAAATTCACTGACAACGAATCGCAACTATTAGAAAGAGGACTCAAACATAACTTACCTTCAACTGACTAACAAAAAGAAATTGAAACGAACATCTTGGACGCTGAGACAGCTATACAATACCTACCAATTGAAAACCAAGAACGCATACGCCACAAAATAGCGGACAAAATCGAACAAACCATCAAAGAATACAGAAAGAACAGGACGGACCACAAAGACGTACAAACAGCTAAACAAATTAGGACCAAACTCAACAAAAATAATTTAATTTTGACAAAAGCAGACAAAGGAAACGTCATTGTTATACTAGAAAAACAGAACTACATAAACAAGACGGCTGACTTCACCAACCAAACACAATGCACAAAACTGAAAAAAGACCCTACGGACTCGTATCAAACACAAATACGTAATGCACTTAGAAACCATACTATACTAACATACCAAAAGAACAACATTATAAATACATAAACATGAACCCAAAACCACCACTACTCAAAGGACAACCAAAAATTCATAAAAAGGATACACCCATCAGACCAGTCATGAATTTCACATCTGCACCAGCATATAAACTCTCAAAATATTTGACCACAATGCTAAAAAGTACCATTACATTACCAAACAGATATACGACACGTAACACAGAAGAACTCACCACAAGATTAAAAGACGTAACTATAACTCCAAACACTAGATTGGTATCATTTGATATAAAAAACTTATATCCCTCCATACCAATAAAAGAAACCATTGACATAGTACAAACCAAACTAAGACAAATAGACACGACAACCACTAGAAACGTTAGCAACCTCACCAAACTGACACTCGGACAAAACTACTTTCAATTCAACAACAGCATGTACAAGCCAAAAGAAGGATTAGGTATGGGAAACCCTACTTCGTCCATATTAACTGAAATATTTCAACAACATTACGAAGAAACTCACATCCAGACCTTGATGACAAAACACGATATCAAACACTACGCTACACTACACTACGCACTGATATGTAGATGATATCATCTGCATATTAGGCCGTGATAACACTGACGATATACTAAAGGACTTAAACAATATCCACCATAACATCCAATATGACATGGACAAAGAACAAAATAAAACCCTTAATTACCTGGACCTGAAAATCACACGGTTGGACAACGAACTACAATACGACATTTTCAGAAAACCCACTGCCACCGACACGACCATACACTTTACATCAAACCACCCACAACAACATAAACTAAGTGCATTTAGACACATGATACGGAGACTAAAAACTATCTCACTACCCGCACAAAATTACAAAAAAGAACTTGATACTATCAATACTATCGCAGCAAATAACGGTTACTCCAAAAAAACAATAAACAAATTATTAAGACGATATGAATCCAAAACACACGACTCAAAAACAGAAAATACACAGACTTTAACAAGACGCTGCACATTCACGTACACAGGACCAAAAATATACGGAATAACTAATATCCTCCAAAAGGAAGGTATACAAATCGCATTACGTACGGACAACACACTTAGAACCAAACTAACTGCAAAGACTGAAAAGACAGACCCACTCGACCAAAGTGGGGTATATAAAATAACTTGCACTTGTACAAACGCATACATAGGACAGACAGGACGAAAAATACGGACCAGATACTCAGAACACATTAAATCTCTTAATAGGAACAAAGACGATTCAAACTTTGCTAACCATCTCAAAACAACTGGACATGAACCTACCAAAATACAGGACTGTACCACCTTACTACACAAACAATACAAAGGACGAAAACTGAACATATTAGAAAACATGCAAATTTATAAACAAAAAAACTTCAATGGACAAATCATTAATGAACAAATCAACACAAACTGCGACACCATATTCACACCACTCAAAACACTACACAAACGAAAACAACCAACCGACGGATTTACAGACCACCCTACACAAAAAAGACGGAAATTCCACAATTGACAGATCATTCAAGACCTTCCATTCACCTTTAGGGGGTTTCCCCCTGAGGTACATGACCTCCTCTCATCGACCCTTCCCCGACGCTCCATCAACCCGTTTACCTTCCTTTCGTATATAAAGACCACGACCAACTGACTGACTCCAGTACTGACTTAACGGCCAGACGATGATGTCTTTACATCGAAAGCGCTTGCCTACAGCAACTCACCAGCCAGAGAAGACGGACTCACCTAACAGATACGTTAACTTTAATAATTTGCCTACTGGCGGACATAACCCAATTGCTCCAGCGACTTTCTTTTAAGACGTTCGCGGATGTTGTGGAAAAGTGCATACGTGTCACGTCCCATTGATTAGGATTCCCATTTAGCTAGTTATTTATCTAATCCCCATTCACCTAGCGCGGCAAGTTTCCGTTCGGTTGAGAGTTCTGTATGAAGTTTGGCCCAAGGTGGGTGTAGTTCCCTTTTCACTCTCCACTAGTCCACCATGCGCTGATTGACTGTGAGTTTTGCTACATCAGACAATCGGGCAGAAGCCAATCACGCCTAATTAAATGGCGTTGTACAGGAGGATTGTGTCACGGTATCACACACTCCAAGGTCTCAGGTAGAGGATAGAGCAGCTCGTTACCCCCGCTCTCAAGAAGCTGGAAATTTTAAAGATCGAAGGATCTGGAGTCAGATTGCTACAATGGTCTTCAAAGCCTTCGAATTTAGAAGAAGTTCAGGTACATGACCGACCGATCCGTGACAACGGAACAGAATGTAGCAGATACCGAGCATTTTTAATCAATCATTCGTGGTTCAAGAGTCGAGAATTTACAATGGGTTCCAAGATCTTCTTAGTTTGGAAGGAAAAACGGATAAATTTCGTGCCAACTCATGAATGGAATGAATGAAACTTCTTTTTTAAAAGAACAAAAAAGAACGTACCGGGGAATCTTCTAGAATATATTATCATATGTGACTTTTTTTTCTATTGTCTCTTACCACTTGTGTTGATATAGTTTTGCACACCTTGATACAGGGGAGGTGGAAAAGAGGGACACCTGGCTGTAACCTACATCTAGTTCCTAAATAAACGAATTCAATCTCAAGTCAATCTCTCTCTCTCTCTCTCTCTCTCTCTCTCTCTCTCTCTCTCTCTCTCTCACGCTCACTCTCACTCTCACTCTCTAGATAGATAGATAGATCTCTTCTGTCCAAATAAGCAACCAGAACCTGTTCGGTATCATACAATACCGAACTTAGGAACCTAGGAATCACAATGACCACACTATCCACCAACGTGAGACACGACATGGCCTAAATCAAATACCCTGTCATCAAACCGCAATCTTCAATAAGCCCCACCCCTTTTTAATGAGAACCCGGATTTTTTTTACCCCTCCGTACAAAAACTCATGAAAAAACGCTTCTATTGGGCAGAGCCGTTCAAAGCAGCTCCGATGAAATCAGAAGAGGAAGAAAACTACTGAAGAACAGAGAGAGGGGGACCGCATTGCCGTGATTGGGAGGTTTGGAAAATCGAGTCCGCGGTGCGCAACTCCACACCGATATATTCCTCTTCCGGACTCCTGAGCCACCACTTCGCTCCTCTGTTCTATCTCGACACCTCGATACCTGTGGCTTTGGCGACTTCTGTTTGAATATACGATACTTGGTTAAGAAGGAAGAAAGTATTACTGCGAGACGTCCGAATATATCCTATAACATTGGCGCCCAACTAGTGATCGAACTTCCCCGATATTTCCCACGTAGAAAAACTTGAAGGTTCCTTTAATGTGATGGGAATTTCTGATCCCCCACCTTCAACTTTTCTGCCCTACTGCTGTGACCTACTCTCCCGTCCGTCATTATGTTCGAACGTTGTCAGTTCTTGACGCACAGTTGAATACAGCTTTGTGTTCAATCGACGACGGCTGCTTCGAGGATAGCAGGACAGATATAAAGGAGCTTCTGATCTACTGGTGCTGTCAACACCACCATCACACCCTGCCCCATTCCATGAGCCAGGACGCCGCACTTGTTCCCAAAAGTGCAACTAACCACTGCACGGTAGACGCCAGCATCTTCGCTCTGCACTACCCCTTCTTGAACACCTGAGGGCAGGTGTCCTCTGAGGAGGAGGGAAACTCTGACTCCCCTTACTCAGAGAATCGTCTTTCGCGAAGAGATGGGCCGACTCTCTGAACCATAGATGTAACAGCTGTGTGGGACGAAGATGTGTACGTCAGAGACATTGTGAGGTGACTCTTTATTTGTAGTTCTAAATTCAATACTCCCACCACAAACATGGGCACCCTTTTGGAACTTAGATCAAAATTCTCTCTCTTCTTAAAAGATTAGGTTCCCCTGTGTTGGGTGGACAGCAACGCCCTGATTGCAGTATATGGCAAGAAACCGCAGTCCTCATGAGTACCTGAGGACAGGCACTTCATCAAGGGTCAAGTGGTGTAACGGGACGAACCAAACCCTTCGATTCAGCGGAGGCTCGTCCAGGGCATTTATGCTGACTATGCAGCTCAAATGCCCCGATTCGCTCGAGACTTTGCTGCTGTGAGTTGTAATCGAGCCCTTGTTGCTGTGTCGCCCACGCTCGCGTTCGCTCCCACTCAGTTCCCTGTCTGTGGTGGTAAAACTTCCTGGAATGTACTCGTAGTTCGACAATAAAACTCTGTGTTCAAATTGCATTCGGCTTGATATGTTACTAACTTCCCGACTCTCTTAGTGCCATACCACTTACTACATTAATCCCCCCCGTAACACTGTATTTCGCCGGGGATGATGTATGAGAGGGCCTTATGGCCCTGGTCCTCCCTGGTTGTTTAAATAAAACGCATCAAACAGTCTCTCCCTCTCTCCTTCTCCCCCCCCCCTTTGAAACGAAGCTTGTATTCCAGAGTTGGTGCTACTAATTCTTTTCTTATTTAACCCCGTAATCACGCACATACGTTATTGGTGACAGAAATGTCGGACGATTTCTCTTAGTGTCCCTGCGGCTGTCTTCAGCATTTTCTTCGCGCACCCGGGAGGAAAGTTATATTCCTTACACCCTTCAACGCAAATCAAGCATTTATAGTTGAGATTAGCACAATATTCAGATAAGAAATATCGACGGGTCGAGGCGCATTTTCTTTACACTAATCGTTTGGAGCTAATAGCCAAAAATATCCCGTGATACGACAAATTCTGCGCTAATTGTATAGAGACTTGCCCCAATAACGTGGTTCTATCTTCATGAAATTGACCCGAGGGCTGTTTTCACAACAGCTGACCCATTAGATGACTGGAGCAAAACTCTTGTTAATCGCTCTGCCAATTAAGATACGCCTGGAAAAATATCCTCTAAAAAGTCAGCGAAGATGTAAGTCGCAGAGACACCACGCGCTCGGCATGTGCAAAACTGAGATGCCTCCAATGGCAATTACTGCGGCATTAACAAAACTGACCGAATGATAAAACTGAATGAGTTCGTGGTGACACTTCGCGAAATGAGTAAGATTCGGATAAATAACTATCTGGTGGGACGCATCACAGTGATTTCTATCATACTAGGAAGTAATCCGATCTGCTTTCCACAATTAGAAGGGCCTACTTCAATGTTCTCTATGGAAACTGCATGGTGCTTCAGGTTCTTCATCATCTTAAATAGGAAATTAAATAGCCAACCGTTGATACGTTTTAGCGACGAGAGGCACCTTGATGAGCAACAAGCCAAGCACATAGGAGTCAATATATGTGAGAGGTGGCGATCCAGCCAGCACCTCCAGTCAGTTCAAAGACACTACCACCGCAAGGTTTGCCTCATAGCGAGCAATTAGTAGGGCCACTTAGAGTGTGTGTTGCCGTGACAAAATTCTGATGTACAAGGGCATTTACCTGGACATGATTGGCGCATTGTCTGGGGTAGCAAACTAACAGGTAATCAAACGATTGGCCCAATTCCAGAGAGCTGCGCCCCAATGCCTATAAGACAGCATCCACAGAGGCGCTCTAACTATACCAGCTGACTTGGCCCTTTGCGCATGGTGGGCACGTGGAGAGCAAAAAAGAAGCTTCCTTCGCTCTGGGCTGACCTCAGTGCAGATCTCCCTACTGCATGGAATCTTGCTGCAATAGATTAATTGGCGTTAGATAAATCGTAAGCTAGATGGAAATTCTCGTCAAAGGGACGTGACACGTACGCATTTATTCACAACATCCGTGAACCTCTGATGAGAAAGTCGCTTAAGCCAGACCACTGGACGTGCTCCACTTTCAAACCCTATATCCTTCATGTTGTACCCTCTGACTCCCAGTGTTCGTAGCCTAGTGGTCACAGACGAAGATTCATATTCCTTGGGATCACTGTAATTTTTGCCTGAGCCTCCAAACTTTCCAAACTCTTCGTAACAATGTCGAGCGCCTGTTGTGTGGAGGATACAAGAAACTGCATCTTACAACAGTTAACGGCGGTTGTTGGAACAGCAGATAAATTTTCACCAAGCAGCCAAACTACGAAGCAAGCTTATAGCCGTTTTTCATAGTTTGCGGGGAAGGTTATCAATAAAAAACCGTTGCCATAGGTGATATCTCCCTTTAAAACTTGCCACCCAAGTAAATAGTTAGATCAGATGGGAACTCATATTAAGAACTCCTCCTAGATGGTACGGGATTCCCCAGGGTCATACCCCTGCACAGTAATACACAGGCAACAGCTCTCCACCGGGAAACTGTCAAAATTACACCCTGCCGTACTTCCACAGGTCTGGGTTCGGTAGATGGTGAGCAAGCGGTCTCTTGCACGACACTGCAACAGTCGAACTGATATAACTTTCCCAAGAATAGTCGTATTCATAAGGAAACTGACTGTGTGTGTTTGTGAACGCGATGAAGAAGAACGGCCAAAACAGCTCAAAATTGTTATCTGACCCATGGGGCGCCAAAATAAGGGTATGAGAAAAGACCGCCCAAAACTAACTATATTTGATTCATAGTGATCAGAACAGTAGAAACTTTTTTCCTCAAAAACGGCTGTAATGATTTTGATTACACTTAGACAACTCTTAATGACCTGCGAATACCATAAAATTCTCGTTCGTGGGAAATTGACAATATCAGCACAATACATCACCAGACATTTCGACGAAAATTTTAGCACTGGTTTTTCCTTGTAAACTCCGATCAAATGTTACTAGGATCTTCAGAAAAATTGACGTGGTAGTTCATTCAAGAACCTGCGCGACGAGAGTGTGATAACGGTCGTCCGGTATATAGGAGCTACTTTATAAATTCCGGAGTTTCAGTCCGCATCACCTCATTTACTACCATTTCTGGCAGTTTTGACTCGATAATTGTAAAATGGCGATTATTACCGTTCTCGAAAAAATCGGGTTAATTGTCTCATTAATTCTCTGTGTCATGATTGCTCATTAATGGTCGTGGCACTAGTAGGAGCAGCTCAGTAAATTCCAGAACTGTATGCATCACTTTCTAGCTACGTGAAGTTATGTTTCATCAAGTTCAAACGAACTGAGACAAAAATTGGCGAAAGCCATGAAAAGCATTGAATTTACGAAGAGCTAAGGAAAATTGTCTGATGTTTTTCTAAGCTCATCAGGATAAGGACGATCCCACGCCGGCTATAGGGATAGAAGGATTGAAAGAGGGAGTTTCACAATGAACCCCCCTCCAGTTGAATTGAGCAACACGCGTTGGTGATACCTAGAAGAACGCTTGTTGAAACTCACCGCCGACGCACCATCAGAGGCGGTTAAAGCTGCAATCCTGATGTTATTTGCCACCACTGACACTGCCGTACGAAGATCCATCCCACCGCTTCTCGGTTTGCCAAACAGAATCTCTTGGCTTCGACAGGCAACCTCAGTCAGGGCCTACGTCTTCTACGGGAACAACCCATTAGCGCTTGTATGCATCCATCTCCCAGCGTTGAAAGGTAACGCACCAACAACCTGTGAGAGTTACAGCTGTAGTTACACGCGTTCTTATCTTTCTGAACTTCCTTCACACCTATTGCAGTCAACAGTAGGTCTCTCGCCTTGTTCACCATTCAAATTGTACTGACTGCTGGTTCACCAACACTCTCTGTCTTTGTTGAGTGGTGTAGCGTAGGTTGACTCATGTTCTGACTTACAGCAGAAGAAGATGTCTTTATAGTATGCACCTGTCAGGGGAGACGGACTCATCCATCTATCTGATACATTAACTTTAGCATTAAGTGTCACGTGGAACTTGCTGCATGCTGGAAAGTGGGTTCTGTACCACCTGAACCAGGGAACGAACTCGTCCAAGCGGATGCCATTAGAGCAATAAGCGTATGCCATCATGAATGCAGTATCAAGCTTTCCAAATCGTAAAGGCATTGTTGCAATTCCTGCGCCCTGGCTCAAGAAGTCGCTGCAAGAGAGGATTCTGAAAACCTCATACAGGCGCGAATAAATGACTTGAAACGAGGAACGCAAGTATGTCTCTTCAAATGCGCAATCTCAACGTTGACAATGGATTGGCCAGCCAACACTTATCCTACTATGAAGGAGACGCTTCCGGACGCATCGTTCAAGGTCCCAGGCCACTCTGATTATGTTTTAATTTTCGCCTTATATTCGCAACTGGGCACGGTCCATAAACCACCCCATTTCATCTGCTGACTGAGGCTCCCCACATTCCATTCAACCACAATGAGTCACTTTGAACCACAACACAAACTCAACCGTTTATTTTATTTTCAAAACAGGTTAGAGACTCATTTCCACCAAAATCCGGTTGCGCAACGACCCATCCCCCGAAATCTCCTTCGAGAAACGTGCAGATTATCTGGTCTCCGGTTAGTCAGCGGACTCAGGCGCAGGGAGCGATTAGCCAACCGAAATGGAAGGAAAACTGAGCGACCATTTGTTGTCATCGACCTGTTTGATGGCTATCCTACGAGTTCCGAAAACAAGACACGATAAAAACGAAGTGGTCGAACCGAAATCCGTTTTGTAACCGAACGATAACAAAAGAAAACTGACGTCAAATTTGCTGGAATGGCTGGTGGTATCAAATCGTTCGGAACAAACAAATAACGCGGAACTGGGCAGAGGGAAAGCGTTGCCTTCTATCACTTCTTTTGCCCATACATGTGCCTTCGTCCGATGTACGAGCACGTAGTAACAGTGAAGACACCGATAGGCTGGAGGCCAAGGACATGTTCGCTTCAAGAGCACTGGGCACACTCCCGAGTGACTAGGGGTATAACGAACAGTATTTCTGGAAAACCTTAGGTTCTGGTTCTGACTGTCCACTTTTCCGAGAGACAAACCTTCACGCGTCGTCACGTGTTTACTTTGAGCTCTCACTCTCTTGCGTGAATTTAATCTAACGAGCGTTTTCAATACACTACCCTCTTCTGTTTCCTCAATATTCACGTCCAATTCATTGCCTGTGTCATCTCTGTGTCGTCCAATCATTTCTCTCTTGCACTGAACAACCTCTTTGATGCTGGGTGCAGCGTGGAGAGCACGCGATGGGAGGACGCAGCCTCAGAACTCTTTATAAGGTTGAAAGAAGTAATATCTTCTGCTCCCAAACACCGAAACCGTCTTCGAAAATCAGAGTTGCTGAAAGAAAGGGCACTTCATTTGCACCATCAGAGAGCAGCACCCCAACATCGAGACACTGTTTGATGTTGGATGGCGTTGAGAGAGCACCGGGAGGGGGGGGGGGCTTCAGATCTCTTCATCATGATGTCATCAAAATCCCGAGCACTTCTTGAAAAATCAGAGCCGTCAGTCAGTAGCTGATCCGCTGGAAACAAAGCCGAGAGCGTGGTGGAAGGAGGGGCCGTATCGATTCACAGCCCTTCACGACCAAGCGGCTCTCGTTTATTTAGTTCACCGGCGGACAGCTCCTGCTGCACATTTGAGAGGTAAACAAAACGATAACGTCACTGGAATTCCGCACTCGCCTTTTAAACAACAAGCGCACAAAATGAGGGGAGGGCTGGCAAACATGTGTCAAAAGTGACGCCTCATTGAAGATGAAATGAGGGCAGCGCACGACTTGAATGAAAAGAGAAAGCAAGCAGTTAACCTTCCGACTTGCACATGCACAAATTGCACGATATAGTTTTAAGAAACTTCTTCACGCTACAATTCCAGTTTTACCAGTCTGGCAGTCTATCGGACACCTTGGACACGGAATTTTTAAATTTTATTCGTTGACAGGAAAACATATACACAGCAGGGCATAGGTCCAGCGGCTTGCCTGTGCATTGCTCGGTAGTCTTCGCTTGCTGCCCACGAAGCTCAAGGATATTTGCTATTTTATCGACGATAAATCAACTCCCCTAAGTCTCTCGTAAGCCAATCGCACTCACAAAATATTGAGAATACTCTCTACTTGACTCAGTTCGTTACACCTCGCATCAGCAGAGTCGAAGAATGAAGCTGATCTGTGGAACTGAGAGCCTCTAAATATTACTCGTCCCTGCGACAGCTCTATTAATACCCAACTGAGACCATTAACCAACAAATATAATCGGCTGAAACACATTTTTTGAGTTGCCTTCGAATCTGTACGCTTCAACTCTCCTAAGCACACAAATTTGACACATTTTTCATGGCAGCCTCACTTGATCACTGGTTATCGTGAGAATGCATTTCTTACATTCAATTCATTACAATTTGATAAGATTACACAGGATAAGACGAGATACGGAGTAAGAAGAAGAAGACACTCATTTTCAGTGATTTCCATGGCTATAGCTGCTAATCCAATCTAAATTTAACACAGTTATTTGTAAATCGTAAAACGTCACATCACTGCTTTTAAAGTTTATTGAGTTGCTCATAGTGACCCTACTGAATTCATTAGACTAGCAACACGATTTGTTCCTTAGAGAAGGGTCGTGAACTCCGTTTTGGAATTATGTTATACAAAACGGCGTAGGTTTGAATTTATTGGGCCCCTCCTACTAATATCGTGAGAAGGTATTAAACACACATCGTATAGGTAGCTAATTGTACTACAAACTCGATTTATGGATACGTTAATGTCATGAACGATGAATTTATAAAGAAAAACAACGCTAAAATCTTCGAAACGATTATAAATTATTGTTACTCTCTTCATTTTCCAACGAATGAAAATTAACGTTAGATAATTAGCGTAGTGTTATCTGGATCAGTCCAGAAATTAATCAAAACCGTTCCACGTGTTTTTGTGGGAAAACGTTTTGTGTAAAATGCACCGGGACGTACCGAACTCTTCTGAACGGAGCTCTTGTCTCATCGAGACGTCGTCCTGTTACGTGTTTGAGGTGGTAAAACATATCCGAGTGCAATTGCGAATAATACTCCTGGTTCCAATTGCATCCAGTCGATATCGTACTTACTCCCCTCCTCACTTAGTGCGGTATCGCTCATATAACCAAAACGTGGCAACCCTCAGCCTAAAGGGCGGTTTATCAATGTCATTTGCAGGCCCGAATAAAGGTCGAATAAAACAAATCTTCGAATAACTCCCAATGATCAGGTGTCAGTCATCGACTTTTGATGAGTTTCAACTGGAGAATTGATAAATCGGCTCTTAATATCAAGGTTCAGCCGTCCTCCCTCAATCCTGTTCACAAATCCACACGGATCATTTTCGCAAATGGTGCTTTTCGGTTTCGGAAGCCCTTAAAAGGTGATGATCTGAAGAAAGCTGTTCGTAGAGCTAAGGGAAGTGAAAGAAAAACTCGTGTTTACTTCATAGGCGTTTACTGCACTTTCACGAAGTTATTTAAGGAGAAGGAAAGTTAAGTAATGATTACGAAGGAATATGCTGTAACTTAAAACGTTATCGTTATTGCCCCCCCCCCCCCCCAAGAATCAGTTCAGCCGTTTCGAAAACACGCAGGCGCGCGGCCTTAATTAAGTTTCTCAAATTCTAACCGGTCGGGGTCTGAAGAGACCTCAACTTTGCTGTTCTACAATGAGTTTTTAGAAGTCTCTGTGTGTGGCTAGTACGGTGCAGTAAATTGAAGTACTGGCGGTAAGGTTTGGTGGACCTAATTACTCGGAGATGGCCAGTATAGATTCAGTTGGCCACGATTGCCTTTAGTCACCAGCCCTTCAGTTGGTCGCCAGATTAGCGCATCTTCAGGGTCTCGTACATTCAAACCTAATTCGTCTCCCGATCACTCATACCGCAACTCTATCTGTTGATCGTCCAACCGAAAACGCGACGTCTCTCCAAAATGACGGTGCCAGAGGAGCGAATTAAACGCGGCCCGTCGAGAGCCCGCGTCGATTGGACCGAATGCGAGTTAACAAGGAAACGAGTCACCGACGTTTTAAATGGCGTTGTCATGACGCAACGTCAACTAAGTCAGCGATCCCCTTATTTTCCTCTTCAAAATCGATAGTCGTTTGAGAGGTTATCACTCCACCCCCTGCAGCGTCTGTTACAGCACGTTCACCTCAGACGGGAAGTTTTCAAAGGAGTGAAAGAACGACAATATGGAAAGGGGCAGTGTGAGTGCCCGAGCTTGTGCAGGACAGGCCGAAGTAGTTGGGATCTAGAGCTTAGGCCTTTCCCAGGTGCGTTTGGCCCAACGATTTCGTACCCTTTTTACAGGTTTGCCAGGTTTGCAGCGGGGAAGTCTGAGAACTGCCTATTCAGTCAGCTTCTCCTCCAGACAAAGGGATCAAGTTCGGTTTAACTTCCGAAGCGACAACGAACTTTCCAAAATATCCTTCCCTCCCCTCGATTTACCTTCCCTCCTTCTCCAACACACACAGCTCTTCCCGGATACCAGTTAACGCGTATTCCGATTCCCATAGCGTTGCCCTTATATACTCAACTCAAATCACTTTTCATTTCACGAGTAATACAGCGATCTCACTCTCAGCGAGTTTCTTTTATTTCGTTCTTAAACTCCTCCTCTCGTGTGCCCAACATTGGGTATTAATTCAGAGCCCAGGATCGCTGCAATGTGCAATCCCCTGCAACAAAAGCACGCTGAGAACAACGATCCATAATTCGAGAAGACTCAGTTTCCTTGGGACCTCAAGATCGCTGTAACTTTTGCCGAAGTCTGCAGTTCTCGAACTTGGCTACCCCCTCGCAGCTGATGAACAGAGCAGTGGTGCGATAGTTGGAGGAAGGGGTGCACAGGGCAACCCAGCACATTAGAGGTTATTCGGGAGCGAGAGCTCGCTAAGTAGTAATGCTCTAGAGCTACGCCAAGGTTCAGGCCGTATAGCCCAGAAATGGTGGCAGTTGTACAGAACGATGTTCACATAACCGAGCGCCTTTCAACACAACACGAAAAGGACACGGGTGGTCTGCTTTGGAGAAGATTAAATCACGGGAAGTTTCGAGTTCCTTAGTGGTATCCCTTTAGCTGGTCAGCATGTATCCTTTGCTGTTTTCCATCCACAGAGACTTTATATGTCAGATCACCAATGTAACTTGTAACTTTGCCTCCCGAATAACCTCTAACGTCTTCCTTAGAACCCATTCTTCTTTACTCTAGCCCCTTTTGAACAAAGGAATGTTACACTGTTCACTCGAGCTAACTGAAAAGAGGAGCTCCATTTGATAGATGAGGTCGAGATGAATGAAGAGCCACCTCCTCCATTATATTCGATCCATTGCCTAATAGCACGCAACTGTTGAGAAGGGAAGAATGGGCTACGTTGAAATAATAGCCTAACAGCGCTGTGTCTAAGGTAGAGATTTTGCTACGGGGGCCCGATTAGGTGGAGATGGCTGGCTTCTTTCACTGGAGCAAGTGGAATGCCTGATAATTATAGTCAACTGGGATGCTGATCCTTTCCTGTTTCCTATTGCCTCGACTGAGTTCCTTTGTGGTTACATTGTGGTTACATTGTGGTTATGGCTCCCCCCATAATGTCTTTAGCTGCCGTTAATAGCGTTCGTAATGTGCGCCAAGCAGCTGACCCCTTGGCTCATTGGACCCTCCTTTTAACAGGTGCACGCAGTTCCTCTCTTGATCATTTCTAACAGTATACTTGATTGTATAGACCTACCAGTCTAATTTAATTTCAGCATTCCTGTTGTCAGCAAGAACCCATTCATTGTTCCATTCCCCTCAACAAATCACTTATTACTTATCACTTGTTGACACTGACACCCCTGTAGTACCCCCTTAGACTGATTACGCTTCATCAATGAAACGCGTACAAAAAGTTTCACTCTTTCATATGAGCGATAGATGCAACGAAATAAACTTTCTGAACTTACACGGGTTGGAGGGAATATTTTTCCTTGAACATTTTGTTATTTAGTCATATAATATCACATGAATCAAATAGTTCTCTAGCAGTTATGTGAGTGAATATAATGACTTCCACTGAGGGTATTTGTCTTGGTGGCCTTGTTATCGCATGTGTAGTTTATTGTGACTTTCCCACACATCGTTATAACTAAATAGTATAAGACGAAGTCGCTGACGCTGTCTGTCCCTATGTATGCTTAAATGTTTAAAACTACGCAACGGATTTTGAAGCGGTTTTAAAAAAATAGACAGAATGATTCAAGGGAAAGGTGTATATGCATAATATTACAGAGAAACACTGATAAATTTAGATGTTTCTAATGGGATCTCGTAAATAAACACATTTGCTTCCATTGCAAATGCTGGCTGAACCCCACGAGATAACCAAGCTGTTGTGTACACCTTAATACAACAAAAAAAGTCCGCGATGGTACATGTCTATCTCTTAAGGATAAACCACAATAATCATTTTTATCCTTTATGTACCGACTGAGGAAGGTCTCATAATCTGACAAAAGTGGTGCTATTGAATCAGAGCTCCCGATCGCTGTAATTTTTTTCACCTAGAGAGACCTTCGTCTTACCACAAGACTACCATCGCCAGGTGCCTTTAATGGGAGTCAGTCGGTACATCTACATTTTACGGGGGAAAATGGCTTTTGTATGAAGTGATTTTAAGCAATACGGCACATGCCTATAAATTGTGCATCGCCTTATCGCACTTTGTGATTAGCTGCCATCAGAATAATTGGATAATTAGCGAAAATTGTAGTTGAGTTAAAAAATAATTGATTAGAATAAAGTTTTTTTTGTTGTTATCGATTACCTTTTATTTTTAGTTGAAAGAATAGTAAGTGAAATATTTTTTACTGCCGCCAATCCTTAATGACATTCGTCAGATATGACGTTCTTCCACACTAATTGTAAAGAGAAAACATTTGTTTAATTATCTTTATTTATCCCACTTTTTTTTTAAATTTCCACCAGTGCAAAACCAGAACAGGCCACTAATAAAACATTAAACAAATTATTATTAAAGACCACCTCGTAAGCATTCCCTCTTCATATGTTCTGATTCCTACCCCCAATACAGAATTGTTTTCTATTTTTTTCCTTTAACCTTGGGTTTACTGTATTGTTGATTGTGATTTGCATGCCATTTAGGTAATGCAACTTTGTTGCTAGTGAATAAGCGATTAACAAATAAATGTTTGTGCTGAGTGGGAAAATGGAAAAGTGAGAAGATCGTTCTCGATTAATATCTGAAAAGAGGCGGGGATTACTTTTCAATGGGTCGCTAACAACAACAACAACAAGGAGAAGAGAAACAAACAGAAATCAACGTCGTAATCTGCGACCTACTGACCCGCCTTTTCGTTCCTACCCGATCCGGTTATTTCCTTCGCGATGTTATCCCCTCCGCTCACACCCACGTTCCGCGCCATTGTAGTCGTTCGAGGGTGGGGGGTATGGTTAGAGATTTTCAGCGTCACGCAACGAAGATAGCTGGGAATAAAATGAGTTACCGCGTCGAAAACTCCGCATTTTCCCGCTCGAACTTCCGAAGACGAAAAGCTGATGGCACCTGGCGCCGACTTCTCCTTCTTTCCCCACCATTCGACCCATCTGGCTCCCATAAACAATCAACCACGGCCCACTAATTGCACCATACGAACATGCTAATGTGAGTCGATGACAGGCAGAGTACAAAAACGGAATGCCGGATACATTTTGAGCTGCTACTACTTATGCCTAAAGTTTTATTATTTAATCTACGTAAAGGTGTACGATGTGACTGACAACATGATTTACAGCATTTACAGTTCTCGAATTATAAGGAAGATAATGCCAAAAAAGTTAGTCAACAAATAGTTAGAACTCCACAGAATGTTTAAGGTTGCTCTCGATTGATTCATGATCACTAGTAGACTTCTTTTGTATGGGCAGCTTATTGGACTACCACCTATTTTATTGTAGAATGCGACAAAGTACGAAACGTATGATGAAATATCCCGTGCAAGCTTGTAACCATTTCGCTCAGTTTGTGAAGAAGGTTACGACAAAAATCGTGGCCACAGCTGTGCTTTTGAAAGTTGGCACTCAAGTAAGTAGTTAGATCAGGTGGTAAACCAGATTAAGAACTGATCCCAGATGGTACGGATTCCCCAGGGGGGCGACCCACAGGCAACAGCTCTCTGCCGGCTAAATGGCAACCTGCCGTACTTCCACAGGTCAAGGTTCGATGAGTGCTGAGCGAATGCCTGTGCACTTCCACTATAATGAAATCACAAGCTTCATGACTTTCGAATGAGATAAATCTCTTATGAGTGAAAACAGACCTGATGGTCGAGGCAGGACCAAGAGCACCTCAATAACATCCGGAACTTGTTGGAGTTCTGTTGTGTTTGGTGAAACAAAGATAGGGTTAGTTGCTAAAGCCATGGAAAGAGGCTGAGGAACATATTGTCCAAATGTGGCTCGCTGCGCAAGATGTGCAGGATAGAGTCTTTGATAGAAAAGAAATCTCCTTGTCCCAAAAGGAACTGGCTGTCCCTTAGGTCCAGAGCAGGGAAAGCTCCCGTTTCACCCTCCACTCTACCATCGTTCACTCAATGGCCAAGTCAACGATCCAGTGATCACTTGGAGTGCTTCAGGGAATGCTGTCTTGTGCACCACGAGCGCAGGTATTTCAGACTGGGCCAGTACTCTAGGTTGGCTATTTAATTTTCCTTTCAAGAGGATGAGCTCGATTTTTTCCTCGGCCATCAGCAACTTGGCGTGCTCTTATCCACGTCAGTTCAGCACGAGCCAGTTCAGTCATTCCCGCACACACGCACATCATTTTTCCAAATGGCCCTTTGCATGAAGAAAAAGATAACTTTTCGTTTTGGTCGGCCGATAACGTGATTTCCTTCCTACTCGATACAGCAAGGAAAATAACGGTTCTTCAAACATGAAGCAAAGCCGTTATAGTTACGCACCTCTGCTAGGTGTGGTAGTTGTTGAGGTTACTCATTTTGGTTGTTTGAATGTTGCAGGATGCGGGGCTCCGAACTGCCCCACAGAAGATATTCGATGCCAGAAGCGATCATGAGGAAGTTTCGTTTGGGGCAGAGCTCCGCGAGTTCGTCGGAGAACTCCAGCAGAAGTTCGACCCGTCAGCGGCGCCACGTTCCTCGACGGAAACAGCAAAAGCCAAAACCGAGCCCGAACAAAGTCGACCGGTCGAGTCAAACGAGCCGCCCGTCTCTCGAGACTCCGTCCTCTTTCAACCTCCGGACGAGCTCAGTTCCGGATTTGTCGTCGTCCGAAAGCGACGAACGTCGTTTTCAACGGCCCGTTTCCGGAACTCCGTCGCCGTACAGGATCTGCTACGGTCCGGAACATTCGTGCGCTTTGTGCTCAGCGTCGTGGTCGGTCGCGTCGTCCGATTGCACGTTGAATCAGACGGTCTCCGACCGAACGACGTCGACTCAAGACTCGACGCTCAGCGTTCAAAGCTCTTCCCCCAATACGCCGACGCCCCTTCCGTTCACCGCCGAGCAGAAGTCCGCCCTCGAAGACGAGATGTTCCGCCCCGCCGGACGTTTTATTGCCGTCCATTCGGAGAGCGTCGTCATTCGGCCCATACAAATCGTCGAATCGACGGACAATTGGCGTTTTGGATTCTCCACTGACGATGTCGATTCTCTTCCGCGAGACCGCAGCACGTCCATCGACCAACTTCCCGACTTGTTAACGACCGAATTGAACTCATTTCAACACGATCGCAGCACATCAATCGACCTCCCGTCACAATCAGTCCCATTCCAAACAACATCAACGTCCACACAATCGCAACAAGACCTCTCCCCACCAACTCCTCCCAAACTCAAAAACGACGTCGGCACTCAAATTGTTGAAACTCGTTCCTGCCTCTCAAAATCCAAATCGTACGAAAACGTCAAAGACCACCAACAATTAAAACACAAAAAAATACAATTTTCCCCTCAACTTAAAAACAGTAAATCGTTCCCGCCGACTCACAAAAATCCCGATTTGTCGGTTACGGGGGGGAATTACAAAGATTACAAAGAAGAAACCGCCATTGCGAGGTTTTCAGCGGTGCCAAGATCCAACTCGATGATCGTCAACACATCCTCCAACGACTACACGAGCGACAGCGACTTGAGCCTAACCGACAGTTTAGAAGACGGAATCGACAATCAGTTCAAATGGCCGGAGAGCCGCCACGACAATCGCCCCGTCCGCGGCGAAGTCGCTCTGCGAGGCGAAGACGAGAGGCGACGCTGCGCGAAAAGCGGAGACGCGTACGCGTATTTTTTGTCCCTGACGGGTGAACAGGGGACGATCACCGAGTGGGCCTTGCCAGACTGGCTCCGCGCAAGGCTCAGAAGGCGGGAAGAGGAGATCAAGAAGCTTTGCCGGGTCAAGTTCGGCAAACGGCAGACGGTCGTTTACCGCCGGAGGAAGAAGACGATGCGACGTCTCGACCTCAACAGCCCGCCGTCGTCTCGGGCTACGCCCAAAAATTGCAAATCCATCAAATGGCCGAGCGGAAACGAGTCGACAATCGTCGGCGTCGTTCAACAAGTGCCACAATCGCCGATCGTCGACAAAACTCAAAATCTCCCCTCTTCCGACGAAAACGGTCCAAGTTTCGTACAAATTTCCGAAGTCATCAAAATCGAAATGTCCAACCAACTCAAAACCGTCATAACCAAGGAGAAGCAGATTCATTTGAACCGAGACGCTTTTCTCAGCGACAAAAAAGGCGTCCAGAGTTCGGAAATCATCAACAACGCGGACGCCCACAGCTCGCAAAAAATCATCATGCGCACCAACGTCGGTCACTGTGAGTCGATCAGCGACGTTAAAAAATGCGAAGTCGAAGCTGGAACGCAAACTGCCAACTGCGTCGTGCCGCAGGATTGTCGAAATCGGTCGTTGTTCGGACGCCCCAAAGACGGTGGTTATTCGTTCAAACAGTTTCGTCCGTTGTTTCGGTCGAAAGCGGACGACCAGACGGTTGCGGACGTATTGCTCGATGCTTTGAAAGAGGACGATGTCAAGTGCGGACGAATGGTCGAAAATTCGAGCAACACCTGCGCTCCGTATTTGTCCGAATCGAGTCAAACGGGCGTTGAAGAGTTGGAGGAAGAACGTCGATTGACTTCGGATAAATCGGAGCAATGCGACGAGGAGTCGCTGCGACGGACGGAGATTGTCGTAACGGACGATAAACAGAGCAACACGGAGGCGTTCAGCGTAGCGGCAGTCGCTCAAACGCGAGAGACGTTCAACGTCGACGATGTTCCGTTCGTTCAAATCGACACAGACGAAATCACGGTCGTCTCCCAATTGGCCGTAGATAAAAGCACAGACGTATTCGAAGACCCGACGACGTCGGACAAATCCTGCAACACGGTAAACCCGTTGACGAATTCGTCCGCCCAAACTGAAACCCCGAGCGACGCCTGCGACCCCAAACCCAAACGCGACGTACAATTCGCCGATGACAACGTTCGACAATCGACGAAAGCGCGACCGGACAAAACGTCTCGTCCGAAACGTGACGCGCCAACGACCGCTTGCTCCCGCAACAACGGGAACCCCGACATTCTCGAGCTCAATGTTCCCCCCTGCGCCTGTCACATGTGCACGTTTCACAAAAAGAACAAAACGGCTCCCGAGCAACGCCGCCGAGTTTTGGACCTCAAAGACAAAAAATCGACGAAATTCCCGACGAGTCGTCGGAACCCGGGGAAGTTTACGAGGAAGTTCGAGGCGATTCCTGAAGAGAAAGCGGGTTCAACGGAGTCTGTCGCGGAGGAAGGACGCGGAGGAGCGTCCAAAACGACGACGACGACTACAACAGGGACGATGACGAAAGGAGAAATGAGGCACGCGAGCGTCCAAGAGCCGCCTCCTACAGAAGAAAAAGTTGACGACGGAACTCAAACGATCGTCCAAAACGACGCTTCTGCGCAAACAACTCTGGTCCCGGCTGACCCCAAGAAGTCCAGCCTCGTAGTAGGTGAGTCCAGTTGCTTACGTTATTATTATTATTGTGTCACCCTGCTATTCATTTATTTGAAGAGAAACGAACACAAATATAAAAGCATACAAAATAACATACAATATTTAATTCAAATTATTACGTCGACGCATCACACCGTTTTCCTCAGCCCAACGTAATTCGGCTAGCAACTAATCTTACACGATCTTCGTTTTTCCGAATGTCCAGATGGAAAACTAGAGGCCATTAACGTTTAGGAATTTATTGAGATGCCCCTACTTATGTCACGCCGTTTAATGAGTAACCATTAAGTAGGTAAATAATTAGGCGGCCATTAGTATTTTATTGGAAACGCCCACGTTTAAAGCGAGAAGAAAAATGGAGAAAATGTTTTTATCCGTTTTTATCACTTGCAATGTATTTAGTGTGTAAGATTCGAAATAGCTCGTTCTCAATGCGCACCCAATGTAAATAAATCCGACAAAAACCAACAACTCACTGTAAATCATGAATAAAACACTCGCTTTATGGAAAAACCCTGCAATTTATTACACAATGGTTTATTATTCTCATGAACAGCTTGACCTAGTATTACTGCTCCGAGACCCATCCCATTCAATTCAGCATCGAATACTAGTAAACCATACGAAACATGACCTGGCTACAATGGAACTACGGAAACTAAATATTCCCCAGGCGACCGTAAACAGGGGCTTTCAGCGAATCCGTTGCGAGGCGAGCAGGCAGGTGGTTTTAATGAGACAGGAGGGAGGGACTACTAACAACGAAACGTTGACTTCCGCTGTAGTTCCCGCGTTATACTGCGTTTCGTTAATTTTTTAAATCATTTTTTGCCCATAACAATCATGGGTTTCGTCCGATCGGATTGCCGAGATAGCGGGCACAACTAGATACCAAATGGGATTTTTGTGCGAAAGTACGAATTTTTAGACCACAAAACGGCACAAACTTTCCAGACTTTTTAAAGGTTTACTAGTATTCGATGCTGAATTGAATGGGATGGGTCTCGGAGCAGTAATACTAGGTCAAGCTGTTCATGAGAATAATAAACCATTGTGTAATAAATTGCAGGGTTTTTCCATAAAGAGAGTGTTTTATTCATGATTTACAGTGAGTTGTTGGTTTTTGTCGGATTTATTTGCATTGAGAACGAGCTATTGTCCGGACGGCGGACGGGAAACGGGGTCGGCGGACGGACATTGCATATTTGGAATCTCACTGTCTTGAAACGTGAAGTATAAAATTTTGAGGGGGGGTTGTAAAAAATTTTTCGTGACCGAAAACATAGAGTTATTATTCAGAATGAATAATAAACCAAAATATCTGGCGCGTTGCAACACACAACTTTCCTTAGCTCTACGTCAATTCACTTGTACATAGCCTTTCAACTTGGTCAAACAACACGTCACAGCAGCAGGGAACGGTAGCGCCTACAGTTCTGGAATTTATTGTGCTGCTCGTACTCATTCCAGGACCTTTATTGAGCAATTGGTACACAGATAATTAATGAGGCTGTAAACACGAATTTTTTGAAGAAGGATAGTAATTACTTTTGCAGAGCTATTGGGTAATAACGTTTAGAACTGGTACTAATCGAAACGACAGTAGTTGAAATTCAGGAATTTCTGGAGTGACCCCCATGTATCTCATGAGCGTTTTTAAACACTCACCCTTTAGGTATTAGATTGGACTACAATACCAATTTTTTTTTTTTAACATTCTACAAAAATTCCAGCGGAGTTTATAAGGAAAAAACTGCGCTAAAAACGCTTTTCGTCAAAAATTTTGATAATTTATTGTGCTGCTCTCGTCATTTTCCCGTACATGGGAATTTCATGGTATAATTGTCTTATTTAGAGCTATCTATATAAAAAAGTTAATCAAAATCGTTATAGCCGTTTTTGATTAAAAAAATTTGGTATTTTAATCACTACGATAACTATAGTTAAATTTCGGTGGATTTTGCCCATACCCTTATTTTGGCGTCTCATGGTAACCTGTAGGCTAGACATTATTTTACAGCTGATTTGGTACGGTTGTTTTCTCTAAAAACCGCACTAAAATCGATTTCGTCGAAAGTTTTGATAATTTATTGTGCTGCTCTCGTCATTTTCCCGTATATGGGAATTTCATGGTATAGTTGACATATTAGGAGCTATCAATATAAAAAATTTAATCAAAATCGTTAGAGCCGTTTGTGAGAAAAAAAATATTTGGTGTTTTGGACACTATGATAACTATAGTTAAATTTCGAAGGATTTTGCCCATGTCCTTATTTTTGCGTCCCATGGTAACCTGCGGGCGAGATATGAAGTTTGAGCTGATTTGGTACGGTGGTTTTCTCTAAAAATCGTTCACAGACACACACACACACACACACACACACTGACCATTTTCCCAAATAGTGTTTTTCGGACACGGGGGGGGGGGTATGATACGTAAAGATCTGAAGAGAACTCAAAATTGTTTTTTAGCCGATTACATAACTTTCCTTTCTACTTCGTAGAGTCAAGGAAAGTAAAAACATCGTGATTTAAGACAATAAGGGGACAATGGATAAATACACCAGGGATTTGCTCACCTATACTTAACAATATTAAAGCAGGGGGAAAGCACTGGAAACTACCGCTGGCACGAAACAGAGAGAGCTCGATTGAGATGCAACGCTGGGAATCGGAAGAATCAGAATGTTAATGGCCGTCTCATCCTGCGGGGAAGGAGGGCTAGAGGAGACTAAAGGTTGTATCCTTTGTACCCTCAATAAACTAATAAAATCTGTTTTTCGTTCAATGAAGGTGGTGGAACGTGGCTCAACGGTCAACACAATCGTGGTAGCGCTTATGATTCCATAATTTATTGAGTTGCTTTCAAGTATGTCACGACCATCATTGAGTAATCAATAATTCATTCACAAGACGGTCACTACGACTTATCTGACAAGGAACAGCATGAAAGAAACGGTGAAGTGAAAGGGCAGGGGGTACTGTTACGATTCTGCATTTGGAGATGCCTAGGGGAGTACCGACCGAGTTGCCCACACCTACCTCAGACCCCGCAGACAAAGAATACGATTGGGATGGGCGAACTACCTTCCAGTGACCCCACGATGTCCACAGGGCAAGCGTATTTTCCAGCTTTTTGTGGTCTTGCCCTGGGTAGGATTTGGATTTCTCCATTCAGCCTACCTTGCCCTGCGGAGGCATCCACCTATTGTGGCCCTAACCTATAATGCATCGGTGCATTCCTGTAGTACCATGTTTGGGTCAAACAACCCTTAAGGCCAGAATGGTCACTGGCCTGCTCCATCTATCGATGGCATTTACGGCTTTTCAGCATCCCAGGAGAAGACAGTTTGCACTTTCTGCCCTCCCTGAGGTTTGGAAGGGCCCCAGTAAGCCTCGTCAGAGGTCTCCCCAGCTTCCACTCAGCGACTCATATGCTGTGCATCTGGTTTCCTGTCCCCTAGGATAGGGGGGAGGGAGTTGCTCCTAATTACTTAACAACAGCTACTATCGATGATTATTGGGCTACCACCCCGATTTTTCTGATAACGCCAGTGTCCCTCAAACGGATTTATAAGGAAAACATCCGTTAAAATAGTTTCGTCAAAATTATTCATAATTTATTGCGCTGCTCTCGTCATTTTTTTACGTACGAGAATTCGATGGTGCTATCGTGCCATCTTGAAGTACCCATCCAACAATACCCGTTTTTGAAAAATTTGGTGTTTTGATCACTAACTGTAGTTGGTTTTGCTCATACTGGCGATTATCATTCTAAATTTGTGCTGATTTGGTTGTTTCAATCCCGTTTATACAAACACAGACGCTTTCTCAAATGGTATTTCCGACGACACGGAGCGACAGAGTAACTTGGGCTCAGGAGTACACCCTGGACCTCTTCCACCTTCGGGGTAGATACCAAAACGGTGCTTTGCATGGCTCCCATTCAGGAGTTAGCAGTTTCGCTCACTGACACGCACTCGCTCAATGCCCCTCTCCATCACTATTCATCACCTCCCCTGCACTGTTGTCATGCTCAGTGTAACAGTCCACACCTCAGGCCCGTACAAGATGATGGAGTGGACTACATTGATGAGTACTCGCCCATGGACCTCTAGTATTCGCCATAAGGCGTGTAAGAGCCGTTGTTGATGTGGCAGTTGTAATCGCTACTTGCTGGGTTTAGAAGCCAAACGACAATATGGTACCAACCCTTCTCCTCCAGATCTCGAACTTTCGCCTCATTAGGAGCTCAGTGGTCTCAATAAAGATGGGGTGGAGGGTTTCCAGTCTTCCCAGCGTCACCAGGACATGTCTCCTGCAGGGCGAGGGACATCCCCCATGTCCTCTCCCTCATCTGTTTCATTACTCGACCCACTGAGTCCAGTGAGCGACCATTACTTATTATTATTGTACGTATAATTAGGCAACACAGGCCATCGCACGATACATTCCACTGAATCAGTCCGAGGATAGACCCTAAGGCTATCCCCCTGCTATGACATCCCTCCTATGCAATCCCTGGGCTCCCTCAGATAGCGTATCATCTCCCAGAGTATGTAGAAGATGTACAAGAGTGGAAATGGAAAGGGGGTGCTGTTGTGAGGGTTTCCAATGTCAGCCTCACACTTTACACTATTTTCCAATTCCCTTCTTCCTTTCAAAGTACACGCTCACAGTGTACGGCTCTATTCAAATTCACAGGGAGGTTCAGAGCGCTACAAGACAAAGCAGAGGAAGAAGAAGAAAGCTCCTCATCGGGAGGTTTGAGTCGCCTGACTGAGGGGTTGGAGGTTGTACGACAGTACAAAGGACGCGCGGCTCTCGCTGCTAGCGCTGCCACTGGACACGAAGAGCTCCTCACTCTATCCAAAGGTTGGATTAACTTCTACCTGCTCAAAGACAATCACGAGTTGGAGGAGGCTGCTGAAGAAGGTACGTGCAAACTGTGGCCTCCATTTGATAGTTAAGGAAAACCCAAAATGACCTGAATTTGTCTTCTCATCAGGATTCCGACTCGACGCGGCCAACATCGACGAGACCATCCATCAGTACACCTTGGAAATACAAGCGACGCCTGAACCTGGTTTTCACACTGCAACTAGTCAAACTAACCTCCCCATACTCCCGAATATCTCTCCTCATGGCGTCGTCAAGAAACGACACAAAAGCTCCCAAATGACGGCCTCTTCCAGAAAATCTCAAGTTACCATTCTCCCCGAAATTTACAGCTCGAGCTCTTCCTCGACTCCTGAAAACCAGCCAAAGGGCTCTCGACGACACTCCAGGTAAATGAGTGAGTTTTATGAAACATCCTATTTCAGAAAGGAGGTGTTGGCAGGATTATGTCAGTACTCATGAACGCTGGAAGCCAGCACCTTCACTTCAACGACACTACAACATTATTTATTACTTTAAACCACCCAAAGAGCAAGGAAAGTACCACATTCGAGTAAAATAAATAGCACGGAGCAACACACTACTGTCTGTCACCCCCGCAAATTCAAAGATAATGTTTCGTTCAACGCATTTCTTCGGAGCTATGTAACGTTGAGGCATTAAATAAAAAGGATTTTTCGATTGGTAGGCCACTTTCTGAAATGATTTTTTTCAAACTCAGTTACTGAAAAAACTTAAGTAAACCGAAAATGTTTAGCAGCCGATAACATAACCTTTCTTTATACTGCGTGGATCTAAGGAAAGCAGAAAAATTTGGAACTGTATGGAAATCGAAAAATTCAGAAAATTGAGTAAAACCATCAGGAATGTATTGAAGTAGAGATGGAGGGAGAGTAGAGAAGAGAGTGATAGCGAGGAGGGGAGGGGGAGCATCTTTTTGTGACACAATTTCGTTCCCTCGCAGCATGACGCTTTTTGGCAGTTAGATGAGGACCAAAGCATGTTCGAAGCAATTAGAAGAGTCTGCTTTCTAATCAGTTGGAGATTAATCGGATCGTAATGTAACGAAAACGGACAGGTGCTTCACGAAGTGTCTACTTGCAGCTGGAATACCGTTTATAGATCTTAACCTGAGTCCTTCCCACGAAAAGACTCGTCAGCCATTTTATCCATTCAAGCACAAAATAACATCCGAATCAATCTGCTTTCCTAACACCCTATTTATTCGTTGCAGGAAGCAAGCCAGAGCTACACTTCCAGAGTTGGGGGAGGTCAGGAGCGCGAGGCACGAAATCAAAGCTCGAAGGGAGAAAAGAGAACAGATAACTGCCATTTCCAAAACTGAACTGCCGGCAGAAGTTGATCGAGCGTTGGAAGCTCATTCGTCGCATTCTGCGAGTGAGTGTGCACACGAGTAAAACGTAGTATGTAGCAACGACTCATTAATGTACACGATTGAAATGACTCAACACAACCAACGGGCGTAGCAAACATTACCGCGACCCTGTGCTCTCTGACCACTAGACTACGATCACTGGAGGTGCCTTCAATGGAGTCAGGCGGTACATCGCATCGTTGTTCAAATCTTTGAACGGATTTTCCTGGAATTCGCTCCAACTCTCAAAAATCCATTCTTTGAAGTCGTCCGCTCTAGGAGCAGTGGCTAATGGTGAGGAGGGAGATGTACCTCCTGACTCCCATTATAGCCACCTCTATTGGTCGTAGTCTAGGGGTCACAGACGAAGATTCATATTCCGACCAAAGTCAGGCATTGGATCGGAGTTCGGGTTTGCTGTAATTTTTGCCTGAGCCAGCGGCTCTCCAAACATTTCCATACCTCTAACATCACATCGACAGGACCACACAGAACTAGAACAGAAGTTTCTTTATCTGTAAACCGTTTTATTTGTACCGAACAGTTGGCTGGGCTTCGTTCAGTGCAGAGCAAGTTAGTTGGGAAACTGGAGCTACACTATTGAAATTGGGCACACAATAAGCAGTAAGAATCTAGTTGTGGAATATCCCAGGGAACGGTCCTGAGACTGATTTACTTGCTCGTATTCATGGACAGACTGCAAAATTCTAATTGAGTTTCAGGTAGAGATGAGCTATGATTCGTTGCCAAAACAGGTCTGTAATCATGATGACTAATCCTGAACACTCTTGAGAGAGTTATATCGGTCACATGTCATGGAGTTTGCAGTTTTGTAGTCAAACTAGAGCCCAGGCACTCGCTCAGTGTCCACCGAACCGTATAACATGTTGTCATTTAGCCAGTCCCATGGCAGAGCACTGTTGCTTGTGCGTTACAACGCGGAGGTATGGCCCTGCTGGGGAGTTGTTAATCTGATTTCCCACCTGATCAATTATCCACTTGGGTGCCAAGTTTCAAAGGGACAGTTCAACTGCAGCCACGTTTATTTATCGTAACCTTCTATAAAACCTAGGCTAAACTATTATAAACTTGCTTGGTGAGAGGATGAGCTGAGTTTTTTCCACTTGCCACCCGCAGCTTGACGTGCTTGCACGAACTTGTGACGGTTTGAGGCACTTGATGGGGTTTTGCCTCGATTTGGTGGATCAACTGTGCACGTCGTCCACATAGGCATACGGCTCTCAGTCAGTCTTCATCAGACGCCTGATAACACGTTCGAAAAAGACGTTCCAGAGTGCTGGTCCAAGGACTGAGCCCTGCGGGCATTACTTCTCAATCGTTCACTGGACTGAGACATGCCTGCAAGCAAGCAGGTATACGATGCTTATTGATGAGCTCAAACTACCATACGCTCCTCTGATACCAGTGAGAACTGCTACGAGGGAACTGAGTTGGCATCGAGTTACGCAACAAGCTCTATATGATTTCACGCAGTTCCACGTTCAACCCCGACCTTTCAGAGTTCAGAAAGCGATGAAACATCATTCAAACATTAAAACTCAATCTTTGTGCACAGGGGCAGTCGAGGTGGCGCGATCTGAACACTCAGTCAGCTCGATAACCTCTTCAACGGTGATCATGTCGGAGAGCCCTTCTCCCCAGCAGTTGCGATATTCCGCTCGCAAAGTGCAAAAAAGGACGGCGATGTTCACAGAACACAATGGCATCGGTAAGTCTGTTTCAGTCGTTTGTGGCTAAGTTACTCCAACGAAGTCAGATGTACAGGCAAAAGCGTTTGAAGCACAGTCTAATCAGTACACAGTACAGCCAATTTCGGATAACTATCACACACCGTCGAACTGCAGGCAAACGTTAGGTTTCTCCGGTCATCTAATCCGAAAACACTGCCACTCAGTAGGAAGGAACATAATCAGGTATATTATTTGTGTGGGGTTTAGGGTCTTAGAATTTTCTCTTTCGTCTGCGGTGACAATTCAGAACCAAATCAACCAGATTGGCCACCACGGGGCGACAAAATAAGGTCCAAAACTAACTATATTTATCATAGTGATCAACACACCAATTTTTACTTTTCGAAAGTATTGTAATAGTGACAAAAAAGTTGGGTTTTCTTCAGATCTTTACGTTTTGAGGTCTACTGCGTCTAAAAAACCGAATTTCGGCGCGTGTTCCGTGTGCGTATCTGTGGTTCGATTTGCGGGAGAACGGCTGATCCCATTGAGCTGATTCTTTTTTTTGTTTTGTTCGTTATTTTTTGTAGACACCAATACATTATGGGCGATTTCGGTCAATGGGAAAGGGAGATTTTTGCATTTTTCTCGAAAACGGCTCTAAGGACTTCGATTAAACTTTCAACTTATCTTCTGCTAGTCAGTACAAAACTTTTCTTCTCTGTGTATAAATATCTCCGTGAAAATACAGTGAACGGAGATATAGGCCTGTGAAGCAAAAATAGGTTTTTTACGCTTTTTGGCAAAATGGCGTCGACTATTTTCACCAAACTCACAGGATGTTTTCGAATAGTTAATACTTATATATTTTTATGAATAAATGTTCCTCTGACAGTCTATTGAGCAGAGATAAAAATCAAAATGCGTCGAAAATAACGTTTTTTCGAACATTACCGTAAATTTTGGGGTAACTGTTTCACCAGATGTGATGACTGTTACAGAGTGTCTTTTAGCCACCCATACCCACATTTCGTTCTCCGAAATTATTTCTGTATATATATGTTGAACGGAGATATAAGCTACGTTAACTCAGAAAAAGAGATTTGTCGAATATTAATTTATCGGTATTCCAGTTTTATCAAAAACGGCTATAACGATTTCGATCAAACTTATGGAGGACTTTCAGCTAACTAGTCCCTACATTTTGTTCTCTATAAATATTCCTGTAGAAATGCGTTGAACGAAGATATAGCGCGTCCGCATATCTGACTGGTGTTCGAACTTTCGGGGGTGACGGAAAGTTGGGTCATGCTACGCATCAGATTTTTTTTTCTCACAAACGGCGATGAAGGTGATTTAATTTTGTTTGTAGACAGTGCCAAAAAACACGACTGTACTGAGAATTTCTCAGTTATGGGTGACATCACAAATGTCAACAAAACCCGATTTCAGTGCGATTCAAGAAAAATAATGAACAGTAACATAAGGGCTTAGTGCGATCCTCTAAATGGTTTAATATTGAACGTAAGACAACCAGGAGCATCCTCAGAAGTTCCAGAATTCAAACTAATGGCATCTGTTTGTGCTTTCTCAATCATTTATTTATTTTGTTAGAGTACGAGAGCAAGCTTAATTCAACAATAAGGAACACTACGTGCGTGAATACAGCTCATGGAAGAGAAACATACAGTGGGAAAACACTACAGATTGAAGTCTAGAAAGCAGCGGAAGGAGCTGAAGCGATTGGGACTTGAACGAAGAGCGTGAGCCAGAGGAGGGATAGTGCAGGTTAGCAGTACGAGCGAGGGGCTCAGTAAGCGATAGATCGTACAATAACCATGGGACCAAGAGCCTGGCTAAGGCACACGTAAGCTGATCCAGTCGAGAGGAATAGTGAGTGGGAGGATGAATGGGAAGGTGAAGGCCTACTCATTGGGCACAGCTACTTGTCAAAAGGCCCTAGTCCTCTGAATCCACTTGTGAAGGCGTAGGTGCAGAGGAGAACTCTATTTGGCAACTCCTGCCACTCATTCAGGTTCTTAAGCTGCTCAAGCAGCCGCTAACTCAAATGGTACCACGGGAGACCAGACAGGGTAAGAGAGTGTCACCGGCCACAAAGCCAAAGTGTTCGATTCGTGGTGGCTGTGGTCTCAATGGAAAGCTCCCTACGATTTATTTCGAGTTGGCTGGAGAGATTTAAATGTCGCGGGACTAGACACCTTCTCCAACTGCCTCTGGTCTTGGACCGCTCCAAGTCTGACGAGTTCACGTTAGTTGAGCTTAAACAGGTGGTACGAGATACGAAATTTTTACTTTTCTGGCGATAAAACTTCAAATCTGCACATAAAACGCCACATGCATCAGCAAAGGCCCTTGTTGATATGGACAAACATCAACTAAGCCCCTAAGGATGGTTTATAAATAAACCTAGAACTTATGAAAATTTTATTCATATTACTGAAACTCGATAAATCATCTCCTCGTCTGTGTTTTGCACAATTTGAAGTGCACAGCTTTCCTAACGATATTATTTTTGTTTTGCCTTATTCCGAAATAAGTCGGAGTACTTTATGTTTCCAATTAGTGTTTTGCAAGATGCAGGATTTTCCAACAGTTTTCTCCAATCGCTCAATCATTTTGGTTTATTTTCACTTCCCTTGCTCTACGATGTAGACAGGAAAGTTATGTAATCGGCAGAAAAAAAAATTTTGAGTTTTCTTCAGATCTTTACGTTTCAGACCCCCCTGAGTCCGACAAACACTATTTGGGAAAAATGGTCTGTCTGCGTGTGTGTGTGTGTGTCTGTGAACGACTTTTAGAGAAAACCACCGTACCAAATCAGCTCAAACTTCATATCTCGCCCACAGGTTACCATGGGACGCCAAAATAAGGGTATGAACAAACTCCACCGAAAGTTAACTATAGTTATCATAGTGATCAAAACACCAATTTTTTCTCTCAAAAACGGCTCTAACGATTTTGATTAAATTTTTTATATTGGTAGCTCCCAATAAGGCAACTATACCATAAAATTCCCATTAATGGGAAAATGACGAGAGCAGCACAATAAATTACCAAAACTTGCGACGAAATCTATTTCAGCGCGGTTTTTAGAGAAAACAACCGAACCAAATCCCCTCAAACTTCATGCCTCGCCCGCAGGTTACCATGGGACGCCAAAATAAGGGTTTGAGCAAAATCCACCGAAATTTAACTATAGTTATCATAGTGATCAAAACACCAATTTTTTCTCACAAAAACGGCTCTAACGATTTTGATTAAATTTTTTATATTGGTAGCTCCCAATATGACAATTATACCATAAAATTCCCATTCGTGGGAAAATGACGAGAGCAGCACAATAAATTATCAAAAGTTTCGACGAAAAGCGTTTTTTCTTTATAAACTCCGCCGGAATGTTGGTAGAATGTTAAAAAAAAAATTAGTATTGTAGTTCAATCCAATACCTAAAGGGTGAGTGTTTAAAAACGCTCATGAGATACATGGGGCTCACTCCAGAAATTCCTGAATTTCAACTACTGCCGTTTCATTTACTACCAGCTTAAAACGTTTTTACCCAATAACTCGGCAAAAGTAACTACTATCCTTCTTCAAAAAATTTGTGTTTACACCTCATTAATTACCCGTGTACCAGTTGCTCAATAATGGTCGTGGAATGAGTACGAGCAGCAGAATAAATTCTGGAGCTGTAAGCGCTGCCGCTTGCTGCCACAAAGCGTTGTTCGACCAAGTTCAAATGAACTGAGTGGTAAATGAATTGATTAAGTGGACAAAGCCGTATAGAAAGTGAATTGACGTAGAGCTAAAGAAAGTTGTGTGTTGTAACGCACCAGATATTTCATAATACATCCGTGTTTTCGGTTAGGAACATTTTTTATTACCCCCCCCCCCTTGATGCTTTACGTTTCAAGTCATCGGTATCCGCCGGGCAATGTCCGTCCGCTGTCCGGGCTGTTCTGTGTGTCTTTGACCAGGTCTAAAAAATCCGTTCTGAAGCACAAAAATCCCGTTTGGTCGGCAATCCAATCGGACGGAAATTAACGAAAACGCAATTTTGACCGTTTAATCGCAAATACGCCTGTTCGGTATCGTGTTCTAGATATTTTCAGATGCTGGGTCGAATGAAACAATTCTCAGAGGTTTACGGATGCGTCTAAATCGAAAATAGTGTAATCGCAGTAATTACAGTGAGCTAAATTCTACTAATTGAAAGAACTCGCGGGCCAATTCAGCGAAAGTAATCGTTTCTTCATTTATACTCCCTCCTGTCTCATTAAAACCACCCGCCAGCACGACTCGTCATGTAGTACCAATTGCCTACAGCCGTCCGTAGGCGCCTGAAATTTGTAATTTTCGTCGTAGTGGTTAGGTAGTGTTACGTATCGTTTACTGATATTTTTCGATGCTGAATCGAATGAAATGGGTATCAGAGGTGTGAGACTAGGTCAAGCTGTTCGAGAGAATAATAAACCGTTGTGTAATAATTCGCAGGGTTTTACTTTACTCCTCAACTCCACTTTCGCTTGATTTCCCGACTATTTTTACGCGATTTCACAACGTGACGACCTTGTCAGGCATTCTCAACTGGTTGAATTCGATTTCTCTATTATCGGTTTATTATTACTCTCAACAATACACCCAAGTTGTCGGTTTGGGCCAATCCGTTCTTACGTAATAAAATCACATTTGGTATCTAGTTGCGCCTGCCTGTGTGGCAATCCGATCATACGAAACCCATGGTGGTTGTTTTGGACAAAAAATGGTTTGACAAATTAACATGAACGATATTTTGGCAGTTTTATCGCAATTGCGTCGGGTTTAGTATCATTTTCTAGGTATTTTTCGATGCTGTGTCGAATGAAAGTGTCTAGATCGAAAGCAGAGAAATCACAGTAAAATAGTGAGCCGAATTCTACTAATTGAAAAAAGTCGTGGGACAACACTGCGAAAATTATCGTGCCTTATGAGCCTGCTCTAATTTCCCACGCTGCCACCCGCCTTACTCGAAACCCCTTTCAGTGAAGAACGTCAATTTTCGTCGTTCCGCTGTAGTTGGGCCATGTTTCGCATGGTTTGGGTTACTTGTCGATGCTGAATCGAATGGGATGGGTAGGAGGTGTGAGAATATGTCGATATGTGGAAGAGAATAATAAACCGTTGAGTAACAATGCGCAGGTTTGTTTTTTAATGGACTCAAACAATTTACCCTACACACTCATTTTTCAACTGTTTAACCTAATAGCCCTGCAATTCGCTCTGATTTCCATACTCTGGCAAAGGTGAAATATAGCTCGAGCTGTTTTAGGCTGTTCCTCACATTCTCCTGGAGGGTGGTGTTGGTGGGGAAGGTCGCGAAGGCTAATAAGTCCCCCTGGAGCTCCATAACTCCCCCAAAACAAGTTGATTTCCGGTGATGATCGACAAGAAAACTGGAAGCCAGCGGTCTGCCGTCGATTTCGACGTTTTGGAAGAAATGACCTTCGACTGGACGACAAACAACGCGCCCTCAACTGTCAGGTCCGACTTTCTTTCGGTCCTTTCGACACGTCGACTTTTGTAACTCTTCCATTCCCCTAACACTTCTCCGACGACAATCGATTGTAACGCCACCCTCGTCGGATTGTCCGAGTCCATAACTCGGGTCCCCAAACCTGATGGCGACAGTAGGAACCGAAGTATCGCCCGACGCAAGTCATTTAAAACATATCTGGTGTGACGCGTCAAACCAGAGCATCTAATCAAAAAGGAACGCTCACTCAGTTTATATTATTAAAAACTAGTGGTTTCATGGTTCCGAATTTATTGCTTCTACATATGGCACGGCCGTTATTGAGTAATCAGCGCGTTGGTGATTCATGATACTTTCAACTTTTTTTTTGGAGAAGGATCCTTTTTATTATAATCGGGTTACAGGTTATTAAAACCGTTAGTTTATTGGTCTACTATCCCCTTGTGAGAACACACGAAATTCTCTTCAAAATGTTTGACAATTCAAATTGATCATAATTTTTGCACTAAGAAATTTTAAACTTTTATGATAATAGTACACACGACAAAGTTAATTAAAACCGTACGAGCAGGTTTAAAAAAAAAATAAATATGGGAGGATTATTTGTCATCAGTCAGCTCATCTTTCATTCAACGCTGTACACACAGTTGATTGTTATGTTTGGTTTTTGCAGGTTCCAGTTGGACAGTGACTGTGGCTGGCTCCAGCGGAGCTTCCAACCAGACGCCTCCAGACGTGGAGATGCGCCTGACGTTCGCCAAGCCGTCGCTAGAAGCTGACGACAAGTCCGAACCGAAAAGCTTCCTGCAGTACAACTCGAAGCAAACCCACCACGTCAGTAGATCTAAGAGGCAAGGTGATGCCGAGCTCTTCACGACAATTACTGCTGCGTAGTACAAAGAAATTATTATGATGAGTGTCCGCTAGAAGGTGTCGTTGAGAAAGCCTACATTTGTCGTAGGAGTACAACTTGTGGGCTGTCAAAAACTCCCCTCATGCTCAATCTTAGACTCCTGTACAGTTAATTGGGGTTCAATGAGTTCGCTTTCGACGGATGGTGGTAGCAAAGTATTACAATTGTTCCGTCTGGCTCTCTCCTCATTCCTCAGTAGCGAAGAAATGAACGTAAGAAGCAGGAAATGATAGTATGGGCTCAATATTTAGGGGGAGAAAACCCCTAAAAACTCTCATTAGAGTAAAAGGTGTATTCAATAATGTCCAGGATTGGTTGCTCACACACTGGTTAACATGCAGAACGTGAATATGTTTAGCATTACGCTTCTACAAAGTCTCCCACCAATTTGCTACTCCTTGTAAACGCTTCCTGAAACCATGTTCAATCGTGTCCATGCGACGCGTCATACAAATTTCCTCCTGCCCCGCGCACACTCGACGATTCTGATTCTACTCGCTCTAGCAACTCATCAAACTAATTGTCACTCAGTTTATAAGAACCTTAACTGTAATTTAACGCCCTTTTATGACTTTATGCCACTGAGGTTGAGGACACGTTAAATGATGCTGTGAAGATGTGTTTCAACTCTTTTCAGACAAAATGATCGAAGAGTACAAACATTCGCTGCACAACGAGAGACACTCAGTGCAATACGTTCCTGAGATGAGGTCAGTTAAGGTGAGTGTACCAATTTTGATAACACATTTTCACTTGAGTTTACGTGAAGTACCATTCAACTTCTTCCACGTATGAAACTTGTCGGTTTTGTGTTACTGTTAACTAGTTCTACAGTCAGTATGTTATAGGATATACTGCAAGTTGTTGCCAGTCAGGCAGTAAGATGCTGAATAGACTGTGGGACCCCACTCATGTTGTGGGAACTGGTCTGATCAAACCGTGACATCACTCCGAGCAAGCCTATAGGATGCCAGTCTGGCAGTGAAATACGACTTATGCATTGATATGGCAGCCGAACACAGTTACAATTCTGCATTTGGGGATGCCTGTGGGAGTTCCGACTGGGTGGCTCCACCTCCCTCAGACCCCACAGTTTAAAAACGAAATTTGAGTTGGGAGAAACATCCTTCAGCGACTCCCGACCACCACGATTTCCGCAGAGCAAGCACATTTTCCAGCATTGTCAAGCCTTGTCCTAGGTTGGATTGCTCCATTCTACCTTGCCCTGCAGAGGCAGCCACCTGTCGTCGCCCTAACCCATAATGAACTGTGCATACCCGTGGTACCAGAAAGGTCGCTGGCCTGCCCCATCTTTCGGTGGCACTTACAGCTTCTCCTCCTCCCAGGACAAGGCACTTAGGACTTTCTACCCTCCCTGAGGCAATGAGACGTCAGCCGGAAGGCGGAAGGCTGGAGTGACTGTGTGATGCCTGCCAGGCAGTGCAGTAATAGCCAATCAATAGTCACCCCGTCCACGCTGTGTGGATGCCACCCAGACAGTTTTTCAACCATTTCTTAATGCAAAATGGGAGAACAGGACGATGGATGACCTACTGATTCATCTCATTGCCTTGGGAAGCTGAATGTCAGGTATCAATGCCAGCTAACTCTTTTGTGAGCTGCCTTGGCCTTGAGGGTACAACCATACTAGCGTACAGTGTCATGTTTTGTGATGGTGATGTGGGCCAGCAGATTAATATGTCTGATTAATATGTTACAGAAGGAGCGAGGGAAACTAGACATTCATCGAAAGACACCAAATGACGATGAAATCAGCGGCAGACTGTCCCCAAGGTATTTATTAATCACTTTTTTGCTAGCCAATGAGCCTGATCCTGAACGGCTTAAAATCGTTGTGAAATAAGAAATAGGCAAGACACTGAAAGGAGTTCTTCCAGGCAAGTGAATAAGTGTCTAAATCGTCCCCTGTCTTCGTTTCCTGTCAGACACGACTGTGGAGGAGAAGGAAAAACTCGAAGGGGCGGGGGAGCGCCTTCAGTTACTGCTCCTCTACTATTGCCAAGGTGCTAAGTACAGAAAGCAAATCAGAATTACTCGCGCGCAAATACTAGGCAGGGCTATCATCACACACGAGGATATCCTCAACAACAGTCAACGGACCACTCCACAATTTTGGTTTATTATTCATTCTTAATAATAACCCTATGTTTTCGGTCACGAAAAATTTTTTACAACCCCCCCCCCCCCCCAATTTGATACTTTACGTTTCAAGACATGGGGATTCCAAATCTGCAATGTCTGTCCGCCGTCCCCCGTCCGGGGCGTTTTGTGCCTTTAACGTGGTCTAAAAAATTTGTTCTATTGCACAAAAATCCCATTTGGGATCTAGTTGTGCCCGCCATCTCGGCAATCCGATCAGACGAAGCCCATGGTTGTTATGGGTAAAAAATGGTTAAAAAAATTAACGAAACGCAGTATAATCGCAAATAAGCCGTGTTTCATATCGTTTTCAAGGCCCGCTCGACTGGCAGCGCCCTTTGGACTCGCAACGTCCTGGCAATTCCCATGCGAGGGTTCGCTGGAAGCCCCCGTCCCAATTTGCCCGACGGGGCGCCAAGGCCACTTCCTCCGGACACCCCTCCATCGGATCATAAATGCCTACAGACGTTTACGGGCGCCTGGCGCCGGGGGAATATTTAGTTTCCGTAGTTCCATTGTAGTTAGGTCATGTTTCGTATGGTTTACTAGTATTCAATGCTGAATTGAATGGGATGGGTCTCGGAGCAGTAATACTAGGTCAAGCTGTTCATGAGAATAATAAATTGCAGGGTTTTTTCAGAAGAACTCTTTGCTCCTTCACTCAAACTGATTACTCAATACTGCCCCATTATAGAATGGTCACAGGCAAATAGTGAGAGAGCGTAGCGCATTGGGGGTGGCAGGAAAAAATGTGGCTGGAAGGGCATGGACAAACTATTTCTACTGACTGAAAAGACAAAAAGCAAAATCAAAGTTTTAAGTACGTTCCCAGAGAGTAGGTTTTGAGTGGCCAAGGACTTCTTTTATCCGCATCAAAAGTGAATGTGGCAACACCAATTTCACGTGTTATACAATCCCAGTGCTGCCAACATTTGAGCACAACACAACATAAATTCACGTTAACTAGTTGAAAAGAATGGTTGTTTTTCCGTTAATTGCAGGTCAAAATGCAGCGAAATTCTCAGCGAAGACGGCGAGTTACAAGTTACAGGGCTGGCAATCACTCCAGAACTGAAACCCCGAGTTCCAACCCAAAGTGAAAGAGACCTCGTTCGAAGACAACGATATAAATTTACAAGATAGTTACATCCGTAACTCATTCAAAATGTGCTATTACCACCCGCTAAGACTAATCACAATTGTATTTATTTTTATACTATTAAACCAAATATTTAATATTCGACTAATTCGTACCAAAAATTAACGTCTAAGAATAAGAGAAATAAACTTTTGATAATTGTTTTTGGAGTTGATCATTTCTACTGGGTTCACATTGAGCAACATAGCTATATCCGTGATTTTATGAATTATTAGCATTTTCGAGCGCGTGTTTCTTGTGTTGAGAAAATTAGCTTAGGAAATTGCGAGGAACATTTTCGTTGCAACTTCACACCTTCTTGCTCACTCCTAGTGTAAGTTGAAATGTAGATTTCGTTAGGGCCTTGCCACGAGATGGATTTTGTACAATAACTATTTGAGGACGTTCTAGATGGTATGTTGAGCTATTTGCCGGATTAACAGCGTAATCTCTAGGTAGTTTGACAATCAGCCGCGTTTTCCGTCAATAGAAATACATCCCCTGATTTCTTCGAAGTTCCTTACGACCCGATAAGGACAATAGGATCCTCCAGGGGGTGCTCAGGCGTCCGGGTCCCCTCCACGATAGCCACACAGTCGACGCAATCGAACTCCTATGAGGACAAACACGCGCCTATTCCTTCAGTCGCTCTCAGCTGCAGCTCGCGTAACGTCATTTCAGTGACGCCGGTAAATCGACGTTTTCGTGACAACTCTCGACACCGGCTCCGTCGATAAGCGAAATGGCCTCATCTTCCGGGGCAACAGGTGAAGCTCGATTGATTTAAAGTAAATTAGAGCAAAATTGAAATCAACAAACTGGGGCCACAGAATAGAAAAAATTTAACAATTTAAAAACTCGTCCTACCTGAGAGCCTTTATTGAGTCAGTATATAAGTGGTCAATGGGATTGTTAATACAATTTTTTTGAAAAGACTCGTGTTTACGGTTTTGAAATTACCGGGTAAAAATTGTGAAAAATGTCACTAATCCCTCCTGGTTATTTTAGGAACGTTACTAAACTTTCACCGCATCGGTTGATCGGACTATCTGGATTTTTCTGAAAACGACCATGTCATTCACTGAAACGCTGCAAATTATTACATTACGGTTTATTATTCTCTTGAACAGCTTGACCTAGCCTCACACCTCTGAGAGCCATCCGGTTCGATTCAGCGTCGAAAAATACCAGTAAACCATACGAAACATGACCGGACTACAACGGAACGATGAAAACTAAATATTCCAAGCGCCAGTAGGGCATTGGCACTATGTTGCGAGTCGAGCTGGCAGGTGGTTTTAATGAAACGGGAGAACAAATGTCGAAACTATTACTTTCGCTGTATTGTCCCGCAAGTTCGTTGAAGACTTTCACTCACTATAATTACTGTAATGTCACTGTTTTCAGTCCAGACGAAGTCTTACACCTCTGAGACTCCTTCCTTCGACTCAACATCGAAAAATACCTGGAAAACGATACCAAACCCGGCGTATTTGCGTTAAAACGATCGAAATTGCGGTTTTGTTACTTTGTTTATCCACTTTTTTTGCCCATAACAACCATGGGTTTCGTCCAATCAGATCGCCGGGCACAACTAGATACCAAATGAGATTTTTGTGCGAAAGAAGGAATTTTTCAAACCACTTTAAAGGCACAAAACCCGAACAGTGGATGGACATTGCAGATTTGGACTCCCAATGTATTGAAACGTATAGAATCGAATTGGGGGGGGGGGGGGGAGGCGCTGTGAAAAAAATGTCTGGTGGAAAACATAGGTGTATTATTCAGAATGAACAAAAAACCAAAACCATGCTCAAAAATGTTTTCCTAAATTTTTGAATGGTTCATTGTGCAGCTCGCCATGCTCCCACGTTGTGATATTTTCTGTAATGTCCATACAAAAAATGTAATCAGTATCGTAAAACCGTTTTTGAGAAAAAACATTTGTGTTCGGATCACCAGGTTTATTATAGTTGGTCGGTTTCGTTTATAACCTTATTTTGGCGCCCTACGTTCATCATGGAATCATAGATTATCGAAAAAATCAACATTTCCCCGTCCTAGGTTGATTAACTGTGTAAAAATAAGTGGCAGGCATTAAATACACACTGTATCTTTCGAAGAAGGGAATTGACTATATTATTAACTAAATACTGCATGTTCCTTGAAGTGAGGGTAAAGAACGTATCTATGGAGTAGGAATAAGTATTGACAATATAGGAATGACTAGGGCTTATGGATAATATTTTGAGTTTCGTGATAAAAAAAAGAAGAGCAAGTGAAAACCTTCGTCTCCACAAAAAGCACTATTTGTGAGTTTTGAATAAATAGGTGAGGTATTAGACTTTAGTAGACACCGAACAGCTCATAAATCCTAAAGGGTTACGTTTGAATTTAATTTAAAAATCTCAATTTATTTAGTCCCGAAAAGCAGCATGATTAGCACATACTTCGAGTGATGCATTTCCTGAGATGGGGATTTCACCTACTTTCTTAAAAGGAGACGTGTGGGGGCTTGATGGCTTTAGTATCTCCGGCGCAGCCCAAATTAATGTCTAGAGCAGTTTTCATCCTGAATAAGAGGGGCAATTTCTGAATGAGGACGTAATTGTGGACTAACTTGGTCAATATCTACGAAGCGACTCATCGGACAGTCTCGAAAATTTGTGCAAAGGAGATATTTATTACTTTGTTTCGTTCCAGGTGCTAAACAGTACCTAATCGTCGGGCCACTCATTCTGATGGTGATGCTAACTCAGGTGGGCAGCCAGGGACCCCTCGGTGGGTTCCTCCTCAGAATGTACGCTCAGAACGGGCTTCCCTTTAGAGAAGAGCAGTTCCTCGACAATCTGCCGATGAATCAGCACTACGACTTCATTGTAGTAGGCGCGGGGCCAGCAGGTTCTGTTGTTGCTAGCCGCCTCTCTGAAAACCCCGAGTGGAAGGTTTTGCTGCTGGAGGCGGGAATGGAGGGCAACATATACACAGACATACCAGCAATGAGCCCCGTCTTCTTCTTCTCCAACTATAATTGGAAGTACAAAAGCGAGCCGCAGGAGGAGAATTGTCGGGGGTCTGAAGGAGGCGTTTGCTCGTGGCCGTCGGGGAAAGGTGTTGGAGGAGCCACCATTTGGAACGGACTCATTTGGACAAGGTAAGAACACAAACTACGATAGTTTTGTAAAGGCTTATTTACTTAATTCAACGCGGAACTAACCAAATACGAGAGGAAGAAAAGCGCTCCAGATGAGCTCACGTTCATAGATCATCACTGAATCATCCTCCAAATATACACAACACAAATACAGGTCACTGAGCTCAGTGCCTTCCTTTTGCCTACACTCAGAAACACATTGCCGTACTACCCTCCCTTCATTCGGTATTGGGCTGTATGGCGTCACCAGCTCCTCAACATCGTGCACCATTAAGCTGCAAAGAGTACCCACCATCAGACCTTCAGCATCATTATTGTGAGCTCGTTTCTCGTCAGATCAGTAACTGCCGGAGCAACTACACACCACGACAACCCCTTTCCTGCTTGTCTTAACCACATTGCAGAAAGTGCTCAAGCTTGATTCCTGCTTTCAGAACTCTCCACGCGATCTCTGGCACACGAATGTGCTTGTGTGTGATTAATAGGGCTGCACTTGAGTTCCTGCTGATTCCAAAGAGTCTCGGCCGTTCTGAGTAGACAATAGTTTGGAGAATTAGTAATCTTCGTAACACTTACTCGCTTCGATGAGTACGGTAGGAAGCATTACGGCAAACGGAGGAAGAAAAGGAATATTGAGGAAGGGAAGAAATTAAAGACTTTTCCCGCTTGCTGTACTTGTTCTTGAGGTATGATGTATGATTCATGCGAGGTCAAATCCGATTTTCAGGCAAAACTTGTCTATTTCAAGGTCTGACAGTTTTGTAAGACGAAACTAGAACTCTCAAACTAACACAACCGAATCTCATCTCCGTTTTTGTAACACTGGCGATTTATTGACAAAACGTGAACAGCCTCCTCACGCCCTATGGGGCGCTTAGTTTCCCGATCACTTCCTTAATGGGCGAAAACACAAGATGAGGTAATGTTCTTACAGCTTGACAGTCCCAAACCCACTCATTTCTTCGTTGGCATTTAAAAGTTGAGGGAATATACAAAACCACACAGAATCACAATACCTCCCAGAAGAGTTCAGGCTACCGATTAAGCCAGTTCTTCAATTCTTCAGTTCCTTTTAAGGAAATCAGTCCATTGGCTGCCTGAGTGCAGAATAGAAAGATCTTTTCTAGCTCAGGGTCTCGGGGGAATACTCTCGTGGAGTTATAGTCTCAAAACCCCTCAAAAGTGGCAATATCAATCAAATAACGAATTAAACTCGATTTTTTTTTTATTGATTATGTGATCTCTGGTGGCAAGTTTCCCACTTATAAAAGCGATGTCGTTGACTCTATTCCCCCTGGCAGATCATTTCCCTACGGGCCGTGCTCTAGAACCAGTCATTCCACAATAATGTGCTTCTGTGCATCCTAAAGTGTTATTTTTGTTAATTGGCAGGAGTCCGTCTCAGGATTTCGACGACTGGGCTTCACTGGGCAACCCCGGCTGGAGCTACGAAGAGCTGCTCCCACACTTCCTCAAAGTCGAACAGATGACGATCCCGAGCTTGACAACATCTCCCTGGCATTCAACCAAAGGCCGAGTAGCGATTGAGTATCCCTTCACGACACAGCTTCTAGAACGGTTTCTAGATGCGGGAAAAGAGATGGGTTATGATGAAGTTGACTACAACGATCCGCAGACACCGTTCGGTTTCTCCAAAACTCAGACGACTTCGTCTCGCGGGAAACGAGTCAATGCTGCAACCGCTTATTTGTTTCCTGCCAAAAATCGGCAAAATTTTCACATTGTCAAGAACGCATTTGTCACTAAAATCCTTATAGACCCGAACAGCAAAGAGGCCTATGGCGTCGAATTTTCGAAAAACAACAAGATTCGCCAGGTGAAAGCGAAGAAAGAAGTAGTCCTCTCTGCAGGCGCCTTCAATAGCCCTGTCCTCCTCATGCTGTCTGGAATCGGTCCTGAAGAACACCTAAGATCTAAAAACATCACAGTCGTACAGCATTTGTCTGCAGTTGGGAAAAACCTGCAAGAACATATTTCTGGCTTCCAGACTGTTCACATCAACACAAGTGAAAGCCTGACTGCCCGAAAGGTGGCTCCAATGTTGATGCCTGCTGTCTACGAGTGGCTCACTTCAGGCAGAGGATTATTGTCGGACAACATTGCTGAAGGTTTGGCTTACGTCAAAACAGATGAAATCCTCAGTCGCCCGGACATCGAGCTGATATTTTCACCATTAACGATGGCCGCAGACGACGGTATTCTGGTCAGTCGGTACTTTGGCATATCAGGAGAGTTATACAATGGAGCATTCAGTGATGTAAGTCAGAAGGAGGGATTCACAGTGGGCACTATGCTGATGTACCCTGAGAGCAAGGGAACAATTAGCTTGCGAAGCAGTCACCCAATGGATCCTCCAGTTATCGTTACCAACTTTCTCAAGGACGGCCGTGATATCAAGGTAATAACAATACGTACTTTTTAGTTCTACTCAGGTCATAATCACGTCTCCCAACAGAAGTATGATTGACATTGAACAGCTAACAGCGTGAGATTGTCGGCCTTCCCAGGTCTGGTTAGGGTCCTTCAACAATTTGGGCCTGGTACAATCAATAAGTAATAAATGAAACCTGCATGAGCATTTGCCTGAAGGAAATTAACATGAAAGTAATTGTTATGATGTCTTGCTTCTCTATCCAGAAAGTCGTGCCTCCACTTCCAGTGCTGCTTTGGCGGGGGCTTCCAAGATAGGCATCCAAGAACTAGGAACAACTGCAAATTGAGATGTTAAGAGGGCAAGACAGAGTGACGGGTACAAATTCCATGCTCCTTAGCTGAGCTTATGTTAGCTGCATATTCATAATCCAAATGTTGATCGTTTGCCCATAAGTCCTGGTTGGTCCCAGGCGTAAATATGAAACCAATGACAACACGTAGCACCCTCGGTTGGGAAATCCAAGATTTGCTACCGAATCAGCTGTACAGGAAACAATGAACTCTTGGTCCCTTGCAACTAGAAGCCCAGAGTGGTACAGCTTTTGACGGCTTCTGGACCTGAACACGACAATGCAGACCACCAACCTCATCCTCTGAGCCAGACATCACTTGCAGAACACTTGAGAATTTCCTTCTCTCGAGGAAACTGTGTAGGTTTTTTCTGGATTGAGAGATAAGCTCCAACATCACCTCTATATGATGTTCAGTGCAACTTACGTATGATCTGGTTCATCTACCTGATGCATATCTTACTTTTTGTCTAAGTTTTTTTTGTATGTTCCAGACGATAGTCAAGGGGCAAAAATTCGTGACGAAACTGGTGGAAACGAATGCGATGAAAAAAATTGGAGCGACCATCTACAAGAAACAGATGCCAGGCTGCCAACACATCCCTTTTGGCACCGACTCGTACTACGAATGCGCCATTGGACAAGCAACTGGCCAACTCCATCACCAGTGCTGCACCAACCGAATGGGCCCTGACCCTTCAGAATCTGTCGTCAATCCCCGACTTCTAGTCCACGGCATCAAGAGGCTGCGCATAGCTGACGCCTCCGTGATGCCCAAAATCCCCGGGGCCCATACAATGGCTGTCTCGTACGCCATTGGTGAGAAAGCAGCGGATTTGATCAAAGAGGAGTGGAGTTCTGGGTAGTTAGTTAGAAACGTAGGGCTTTAAAAGAGTTCGATGAGACTGTGAGATACTTGAAAGTACGGTTTGTCACCAGTATTACTGAATAAATCAAAATGGATGCCAGTACATCGTGTGGATAGTGATCGTTAAGAAAGAGATTTTATACTGTTTTATATTATTCTAGTTTTAATAAAGTACCATATTATTAATAGTCTTTTACAGATACTAACCCCTCTACAGGGCAAATTTTATTGTATTTCCTGCCTAACTTCCATTCCCATTTAAGCTCCATGTGTACAGTCGTCATACAAGACTACATATGAGACCTAATTTACATATGATGAATCAAGATCGGTTGGAGGGGGGGGAGGGGTGAAAACTAGAAAATTGCAGCACGAGGACAGACGAAGAGTTCAGAAACGAGAGGTACGAGCCGCTAGTTCCTTAAATACGACCGTCAGACACCCTCAATACTTAGCCAGCCATGAGGAGCTATATTGGTCTAGTCGTTGTACATCAATTGCATGAGGTTAACGCATAGTCTTGAAGCCTTGTTACTCCCAGCCACTCACACTCCTTTAGTTAAACATGCCATCTCAATGTAAAACCATATAAAGCACATAAAACTAGATCAATAAGAACCAGTGACCCCCCCCCCCCCCTCGCAAGTGTGCAAACCATCACTCCCAGCTACTCTCACTGCTCTGGTTAAACTGGCGACTCCAATTTCAAGTCACACAAAGCACATCCAAGATACTTTCAAGATCAAAAGAAGACCCTAAATCCAGCAGAACCTGATGCTGGGCTGCCATTGTACGACAAGGCTTGACCAACTCTGTTTCCATCATCGCACCATAACTAAAAGTCTGTGTACATTTTTGGTATGGGGAAAGGTTGTTATCAGGTCTGCCGATAAAGAGGCCACAACTTTCTACATGGGCAAGTCATTGAGGGGAGACCACCACTGTTCATTTCCTTGTCAACGCTTTTATCTCCTCCTCCTCCAACTCATCATCTAACCATCAATGTGTAAGAATAACCACATTGTTTGACATCAGAAGGCTCTCCAACTTAACTTTCTGGTGTTAACAGACCAGTAATGTAATGGAATGGTAGATTGAGTACTTCTTCCTCCATTTGATTGGAGGGATCCTCTACTGTAATAGTCCTTGAAACGTAGATTCACTGCAACGCCAATTTTACGGAGAAACTATGATACTTGTGAAAGTTTCTCAAGAAGTTGAGCTATGAATCACTATAGAAGTATCACTCCATGATACTTCAACTTTTTAAAGTTCCATCTATGGAACCTCATATCAACTTAACCTTGACCAACTAATTGATAATCCTCAGGAATGATACTTCACAAAATCCAGACTATTCAAGGTTTATTCCACCACTGATTGAGATTATTCAGAGCTCATTGGAGGCTCAACACCTATCCACTGACGTATTCAAGGATATGTCGCCACGCTGTCACATAACTCCAGACACGAACGAGAGGAATCCACATAGCCTGTAGGTGCACGTTGACTGGGAACGTCCCTGGACCTGTCGCCCCTTGGTGACTTGATAAGAATACGAACGACAGAGTTCACACAGAACCAGTGTCGAGGGCTAAGTCCATCCAATAGCTCCTGACGACTCATCAGTTCATTTAGAATGTTCCTCGTATTCTGGTGGAAGTATGACCAATCGTAGCGTACGTTGGGACGCTCTGCTGCTCGATTAGTTGACATTTAAATTTCAAATACCCTAGTATAAAATAACTAGTGAAAACTACTGCTCAAATAAGGATGAAGCGTTGTGAAAACAACTCACTGTTGCGGTTTCGTACAATTCTTGGAGGAGCTATTTAGACGTTGCTGCATTATGCAGTGAAGGAATCTGCACATTTCACAAACTGTGTTTTTAGTACAATGTTCAGTTTTGCACATTGTGGCCTTCAGCTGAAAGGGTCTCGTGTATATCATAATTTATGAGCTACTAAGAAGTGAGAAATAGATGAGAGTATGGGAATGAGGATTGAGGTTGAATGTGATGTAGGTTATTGGGCAGTTCTATACGAAGTTCTTTCGTGCTAACTCAAAGGTGAAGTTCCATGAGGGCAGAGTAAAGGGTTACAGAAGGAAGAAATGGAGTGAGAATGAGAAGGTCGAATCTTCCACAACTATCTCACACTAACTATAAAGAGCAGCGTCGTTTGAACAAGGCTGACAACAAGGAAGAGGATCAAGCCAAAAGAAAATGAGGATGTCAAATGATCCATTTGTCGCTCTTTTGTAACTCAAAACAGGGGAAGAGGTTAATTGGAAAGAGGTGATGAGATAATGCAGAGGTTTTATCTAAGGCTCTCTTGTACTAACTCAATAGTCCTGTACAAGCAAAGAGGAAATGGGATGAGAATGAGAAGGTTGAATCTCCCACCACTCTCTTATGCTAACTTAAAAGAGGAGCTTCATTGGAACAAGGCTGACAAGAAGGATGAACGAATAAGCAGGTTCTGTGTATTGTCTTGAGCTACCTCAAAACAGCTTTGTTTGAACCAAGGGGAAGAGGTGAGTGAGAGAGACAACGAACCTGCTAGTATTACTCAATGCACACAATTCCTTATCACGCTAATCTGTTGCCCACTCTCTGAAAGTTAAAGCTAAACACAAAGCAGGTTTTTGCAGGCAACGCCTTGCACCTTCAGGGTCGGGAATTGTAGCGTGTGGTGGAGGCTACCAGCCCCACTTCCGACCTTTATTAGCCTGGTCTAGTTCGTTTACCAACTTTTTACCCAGTTTTAATCGGATCATGCAAACAATATTTTCTGGAGTTTACAGGCAGGAAAATGTGTACTTGGAAGCCCATTCCAATGAGTGTTCCAATATATGGTCACCAGTGGTTGTGGCTCCCAAAGCATTTAATACGTCCTAAGTAGGGCAACAACTCCCTCCCCTCAATTTGTCCCCTGGGAACAACTTGAATTGGAGAAATAATCAGTTAGTCCCAAATTAAGGGCTATGTCATCACCACTGGCTTCAGCTAGCTGCAACAAGACCCAACTGGTAGTGTTTCCCTCACAAATGATAGAATTGCAGCAGGAATTAGAGTGACACGAACTGCCCATGCTGCTGGGCACTGCCTTTTGCCCACGAGGTCGCCCAACAGAACTTCTCCAGGCTAAATGCTCTGCCCTCATGGCACATGTGAGGTCATTGTCGGGACCCACAAAGGGGTGTATTGGCCCACTCCCAGTTCCATTACTATTGGGCAGTCTTCCTGCTCATCGTTCAATACGCTGCATCCATTTGGTGGGTAGTTCCATAGCAGTGTGATAAAAAAAAAGCTCGGACCATCCAGCGTGACATTTTACTTGCCATCTTGCCAGCGTGTAGGACAACGTGACACCTGGCATTTCAACTTCTCACGAGCATGCCTCCAATGGACCTCATACTAGGCCTTGCAGTGGCGCAGCCCTACATCAAAAAGGGGTTGCTGGAACAGTACGAAAGAGCAATGCTAGCCACAGTCCCAGCAATACAACTCGAGCACACCAATGAGTGCAAACTCAAATTGGCCCACAAATGGTTACAGTATCGTGCGATGGAACAGTAAGCACAGCACGCCATTTGCATACCATACTTTCTTCAGTCAGCGATTGAGAGCAAATGAAGTAGATGATGTCCTACCTTTGTAGTGGTCAAGCTACTTTCAGGACACGAAGCCTTCAGTGGGCTACTTCAACGCAGAACACTTAGTCATTGCCCATTTGGTCAAGCTGCAGTGGAGAAGGTATCCGCATGTACTTTTTGCGCACGACTTCCTGGACTGAACGCCATTGACCACGAGACTAGGATTTTAAATGCGCTTACGCACAGTTTAGCTTGAATTATCGGACACCGAGGGCAAATTTAAGAAAAAAAACCTTCTTTTCAAACGAGTCGGCAAGCCAGAAAAGGTTTGTTCCACCTATTAGGTAAGTAGCTAAATAGTGTTAAATTTTCCTCTGGCAGGAACGCACCCGTGCATCTGAGAGTATACGTTTTAAAGGTTTCTAAGTCCGAAAAATACCATTTAAGCGACAAGTCGCATTTAAGAGTGTGTGTATGTAAACGCGATTCACAGAGAATATCTGAACTAACCAAATCAAACTTGATATTCACTCTGCCGACAAGCATGGACGAAATTGGTACAAAACCGACTATAGTTATCAAAAATCAAAACAATATTTGTTTCAAGAGTGAGAAGACCAAAATGTACCCACAAACGAGGGGTTTTCTAAACAACACAAAAGATGTTTGATTAACTTTCAATAACTCTTCTACTAATCGATATCTAACTTTTATTAAGGCGGTTTCACACATCACCTCGCCAACGTCGGCGACGGATGAACCCGACGGTGGGTATTTAATCTGCTCGCAGACGTGACATTTCTAACAGCGGCAGAAGCGTCGGCCGACGAAATGTGGGGGGAGCAGTGATACCAGCCTACGTTTACTCCTTCAGTCTTCCTCTCGACAGAATGGAGGCAGTATCGTGGTCTGATTCCGCTTTTAATAATTGCGTACCATGGTTACTACAAGAGGAGAGTTCAAGTAGCGATGAAGAGCTCGTGTTGTTATATTCTGTTTCTAATCGGGAACACTGGACACATCCTATCAAAAAAAAGCGACACATGTACGAGGGAGTTTCATAACTTATTTTCGGATTTGGCACAAGACGACGAACGTTTTAAAAACCTACCAAAATTATCAAAAGAACAGTTTGAAGAAGTGCTAGCAGTAGTTGAAGAAGATATAAAAAAAGAAGACACATACTAGAGGAAAGCTATAACCTCTAGAGAAAGACTTGCAGTATGCTTAAGTAAGCCCACCTAAATAATATGTATTCTTTTGAAAGGGTTTGAAAAAATAAATGAATTCCATTGAAATAATTTAAGTAGATCTCGTTCGCGACAGTTCACATATGGGAGTGACTGAACTAGGTGACCCTGAAAATCGTGGGGTAGAAGTGGAATTTTGCCACTCTTCGAACTCCTCTTCGGCGCAAGCAATGGAGTCGACAAGGCTTCTTTTTATTTTATTTTGCAGCCGGCGTGGTAAATTCCTAGTAGACTTACAAGCACTAGCGAAAAATAAGTCCAAATCGTCTGCTTGGTGTGATTGCTTACACTGCTGCCTTTTCTCCATGAATCTTAAAATTTTATCCACACCTCTAGTCTTCCGTTTCCGCCTTCCACCAATCCCTCCCGCCTGGAAACGTTGATTTTCAACATTTGGAGTCAGGCTTACTCCAGGTTCTTCGTTAATTCGAGGGTTCTGGCTATTTTCAGTCGCTGTTTCGGCACACTTATCAACAGGATCCCGCAGCTCCAGTGGAGGAATATTTGAATCGCCTCTGGAAAAAATAGAGCACGGTGAAATCTGTATAAGACGGAAAACATTACAAACTATTATAGACGGAAAACATAAAGATACCTTTTGTGAGTCATCACAGAAACCAAAAATTCCATTTGACTCTCAAATTTCCACGGTTTTTTCCCTGCTGACTGGCCGCTTCTTGTTTTTTTTCTTAGAACAGATTGTCTATGACAATCACGAAGCTTTCTCCATTCAGCTTTAACGTTTTCCTCTGCAATAAGAAAATTTGTTTTTTCCAGGTTTCTGGCTACTGGAGACACTTTTACAACAATAAGCTTCAGCTACAGAATTGGAATAAGCACTGTGGCGTCAATAGTTAAACAAGTGTGCGATGCTATATGGAAGAGAATGCAGCCAGCGTACATGCCTCCCCAAGTGAAGCTATATGGCGAGAAATAGAAAAAGAATTCCGTCGAAACTGGTAATTTCCCCATTGCATTGCAGTTATTGACGGAAAACGTATCGAAATACAACCGCCACCGAACTCTGGTTCACATTTCTTCAACTACAAAAAATACTACTCAATAGTACTATTAGCATTGGTTGATTCGGAATACAAGTTTATTGCTATTGATAGCGATTCCTATGGCATAGAGTGTGACAGCACCATCTGCTGGGAAAGTGAGATAGGGAAAAGAATGAGCAGTTACTCTTCTGTCGTTCCAGCTGACGAGCCATTACACAATGACAACGTGAACATGCCTTTTGTAATTGTAGGAGATGAAGGGTTCCCTTTACAGCGTTTTATACTACGTCCATTTCCTAGAGGAAGTGGTTTGACATTGGAAAATAAGTGTTTAATTACCGACTCACCCGATGCAGAAGAACAGTTGAGAATGCATTTGGTATATTGTTGCAGCGTTGGCGTGTCATTTGAGGCCTTTAAATTGTAAACTCGATACTGTAAACAAGGTTGTTAAAGCTACAACAGTTCTCCATAATTACTTGTGCTCTAAGGAAAATTTTATGCTAGTAGATTCACAGAAGGAAATCCTTGACACGTACAAAGCCTGTCGGAAACCTCTCCGTCGACATGGATGTCAGGCCTCAAAGGAAGCCACAAATGTTCGTGATTTATTCCTTGATTACTTCAACTCTGTAGAAGGAAGCACACCCTGACAATGGGACCGTGTGTAAATCTAGCCTGAAGGGATTCTAATTAACTTTCAATTAATGTCTATAGCAGTGACTTTTTAATAAATAAAAATTTGTGTTATGGTATGCATAGCCGAAATTAATCGAATTAAACTATATTGTATCGTCTAGCTCATACTTACTGTCTCTGCCGAGTATTCCCGCAATTTCATTCCAAGCGGAATCCTTCACAACTGCATCCCGGTACTGTTCCAGGGTTGTATTCCACAGCACTGGGCAAGCACGAACACATTCTATTAATTGCTCCATTGCAAAGGCCGGTAGACAACAAAAAACCTCAGATAGAAACTCCAATCCGCTCGCAGACGTGACATTTCAAACAGCGGCAGAACCGTCGGCCGACGAAATGTGGGGGGAGCAGTGGTACCAGCCTACGTTTACTCCTTCAGTCTTCCTCTCGACAGAATGGAGGCAGTTGCAAGGTTGTCATCCCTGTGAAGGTCGCAAGCTACGCATGCGCCTCGATAAACGTCCGCCGACGTTTTCCAAACGAACGCCCTTTGAGCGTTCGGCGACCTCAGCCTCGGCGGCTGACTTCAAAGACGTCTGTAATGCCTGTTTGAATTGGCCCATTGAAACAAAGGGAGCCGATCTCTTTGAAAGCTCGCCGACGTCGGCGAGGTGTTGTGTGAAACCGCCTTTACTCATAAATATTTCTGTGAAAACTAGTGAGCGGAGGTATAAAAGAATAGAGCAAAAAGAATTTTTTTAATCTTTTCTACCCAATTGTTTTCTTCTCAAGTTCCTCTGACAGCCCATTGAACGGAGATAACTATAACGTGTACCTTGAATGATTCGGAGAAGAGGAGTTAGCGCAGCGTGCTTAGCAACTTCCCTTGTTTATCGGTTGCCCGTGTTAACGAGGAAGTTGTTATATATTGTAGTTGTTGAATACAAGTCAGGTGATATTTGTGAACACGGAGGTTAGCAACCAGCACACCCAAAGAAAGCAGGATGACCGACGATCCCGACAGACCCTTCCAGTCAGTTGTTCGAAATGTATCGCTTTGAATATTAAGTCGTCTATATCGCACAGTATTTGGGGCTTGACTAGATTTGGTTCGTTCTTATAATTTAGTGATTACTGCAACTCACCTACTAAACTAAAACATTGGGCGAAAAATGGGTACCAAGCTTTCTTCAGTCTCACCACTCACACCTTTCTAGGCCGTCCTTGTGACTAGTCGTGGTCGTTGGTACGCATTATTTACATACGCATGCATGATGAAGCGCTGTTAGGTCGAAGTAACTGGCGGTGGTTTGAGCAGCAGCGGAAGGGGGGGGGGTACTCAGCAAGTTACTGGCAATTTATGTGTACATGTCTTTAACTCTAATTGCCGGTATTTCCGCAACATTACACGCTGACCAGCAACTGTAGTGAATTTATTTCCTCAGGGCTGACGTGCTCTGCCTGGGCCCAACAGGATCGGGGAAAGGGCTGCTGTTGAAAACTTTGCAAGACCCTGAAGCTGTCGACGAGACGACTACGTCAGGGCCAACTATGGGAATGAGTCTTAGAAAGATCACGTCTTCTCAGGGTCAGACCGTGACAGTTTGTGAACTTGGAGGATGCATGGCTCCAATATGGCACCATTACTACTCGAATGTCGATAAAATCATGTTTGTCGTCGATGCAAGCAACTTATGTCAGATCTCAGCTGCAGGAGTTCTGTTGTACTCTCTACTTTCTCAACCTACAATGCAAGGCGCTAAGGTAAGATAGAGATCCCACATCATCGGATTAGCATGAACGTTGTTAGTGGGACGCATGTTTCAAGTGTTATATGAAAGTAACAAACTTTGCCTGACATAGTACACCTAAGATATAAAAAATATCTGGTGTGGTGCATTAATCAGGCGGCATTTATTCCTGCAATCTATTCGCACACTTTGCTATCTGCAACTTTTTCGATAACCGTCCACCGAACGGAGTTACCGCCAGAACCAGAATGAAGCAGAAAATAAGATCCTCTAAACATGAACAGTTCTCTCACTTTATATACAACTCCACATTACTTGCAGCTAACTACAGACATTTTATTCCTCATAAGCGTTTCTGACAAAGTGAGAGTGAAAGTTGTGTGCTGCCTTTTTAGTACTTTATGGTACATGGCCATAAAGTTGAAGAAGAAATAGCGATCAAATCCTTAACTTCGATTTTGTCTCGACCGTCGTGGAAAGCGGTTCAGTAAATCGAAGAATGTTCGTAACTATATTTATAGCCATAGCCGCATGTTTTTTCGACAAGTGGGTAAACAGGTACTAGAGTGTATTATACGAAATTCATGAATAGAGTCCGAATGTGAACCTTCGAAATACTAACACATCAAGAAACGCACGACATCAATCCTTTCTGCATACTCTTGAATAAATAGCTCCAATACCGCACAAAACACAAACTTCGTAACCAATAAAACTATCGAACTGATTATTCACGTGACGTGAAAAAAGTTTTCCGCGGAGTAGAAACGCTTTAGAAGGGGAATCTCAAACGATTCTCAACGGTAATCTTGATTATACCCATCACTGCCTATTTCCCCAATAAAAAAGTAAGTAGTTACTAAAGAGTATAGTATCCGTCAAAGTCCCCAAATATAGTTCTAATATAATCCAACGAAATACCTGTGAATATTACCAGATCAGGGGCCCATATTTCCTTATTCGCATGTTTATACCTCAATCGCCTCACCGAGAAAAATATCGAAATCGAACGACGGCATTCTTAGCTGACTAGTCTTAAATAACTCCAATACCGCGATAAACACAAACTTCCCTTTTCAAACAAAGGTATCAATGGGTCAATACCTCGCAAATCCTTAATAGTTCTGGAAAGGGCTCTCTCAAATAATTTCGTAAGTCCAAGAACCATTGCAGCTTGTTTCGTCAACAAAAGGGTAAAAAAGGTACTCGAGGGTATCAACGTTTTCTAACGTTGTTATAATCACATGTTTCCAACCACATGTTATAATCGTATTTCCTAGCTAAAAGTTGTAAACTTTGATCCCAAATTTATTCTTCTCATTTTAAGTGGAATAGAGCCAATAGTTCTACGGATTCCTATTACAAACGTTGTAATATGAACCGACAAAATACCTGTGAAGACTTCAGGAGCACCATATTCCCTTCTGTTCACCTCTACCGCATTACCGATAAAACGTTTTTGCTGAAAAATTGTAAATAACTACAATACTGCAGAAAGCGCGAACATTCGTATCCGAAAAACAATACTACCCGCCATTAACGTACGAATGAACTAGCGGCGCATCGCGAAGTGGAAGAAGTTAGGCAATGAGTAGAAATAGCGCCCGAATCCTTAATAGTGATTTAGTTTCGAACGTTCTGCAAAGAGCATTTATAAACGATTCAATATTTCTTGATTTATACCCATCATTGTATGTTTTTAAAATAAAAAACTAAACAGCTACTAAATAGTATTCAACGGTCTCGAATGTATTGTTGGGATATGAACCAGCAAAATACTTGTGAGTAAATCCTCAGGAGCACCAGATTTCCTTCATTTTTCTTCACTTCAATTTCTCAAAGGCTAGTAAAGATTTAATATTTGTTAGTTTAAGCACACGCATACATCAAAAACAGTTCCAATTTCTACTCTCCTTTATTGTATTATATTTTTAAAATTACATTAAATCGTTTATTTTGCCCTACTAAAGAACCAATTATTCTGCATATGACAAACGTCAGTCTGTACCACTCCAAATGTTACGCCAAAATAGACGCTGATTCCTTTTAAAGTGTTTTCCATCTCTAGGATGGAACAACTTGAACCAGACAGGAAAAAAGGAAATGAAAATTTGACGAAAATTTCCCCTTAAACGTCTACATCTTCATCGTAATAACTTCACTCCCAACAAAATTTCGCAAAAAAAAATTGTTAACGTGATTACAATCCTAATAACTCAGAATTTAAATGCTATATCAAGTTCAATGAATCAAATTGGTGTTCACAGGTTCTGTTAGTGTTGTCTAAAATGGACGCTTCGTATCGACAAATGAGAAACGAGGCTTTGTTGATGCTACAAATGAAAAAACTTCAAGAGCAAGCTCTTCAGACCATCACGATAGTTCAAGCAAGTTCCTACTCGAACGAAGGCATCGATGAAATCAAAGCTTGGCTGTTCAATAACAAGAAAAAGTTGAGTAAACCCAAATAAAACTGTTCGCAAAACTTGATACATTTGTTAAAAGATCAGTGAAAAGTTTAAATTTGAGTAAAGTGGAGAAATTATTGTGTGTACTTACTATACTTCAGTCCATGAGCATCCTGGACCCAACACCACCATTTATCCAGTTTGTCAGAGATGGGAGAGGCCCATGGTAGTTGTTGAAGCACTGTTACACTAGATGCGGTATCAAAAAATACTGTCTGTTACAACTGTAACGATATCTCAACCCCAAAAACCTTATGATAATTTCCAGAGCCAACTCCGTACTCCCCACTCTCATTACTGACTGTCAAACAAAATAACTAGCTTACCCTAATCACCCCTTTCTTCCTTCATATATAACAACACACACTCCAGGAAATAAACATAGAATAGGCGTAGAAGCATGTTTCCACATGCTCTGTTTGCTGCTCTGAGTGGTGTCACTTGCACTTCCTAACGAGCAGCAGCCTCAGAACGTTTTAAATCTACTGTGAAGCGTGACAGTAATCAAATTACTGTCAGTGTAGTAGAATGCACTCTCCTCGAGCAATGGAGATAAACGGAAAAATTCATACTGCTAGCATTTGAGTAAGGTCGTAGTTCACATTACTTCGCCATGAACGACTAACTGTTCCATCAACCTCAACTTTCTGAGCGCCAGTTATCACAACAGGCCTGTAGAGTTCTTCATCCCTCTTCTCCTTAGAAGGTGGTACTCACACCTCTTCTTCATTAAGTCGAGATCATTACCGTCTACACTGCCCCAGACTAGTTTCGTGTAACCATTTTTCGAAGCATAAACTCAGCATTGGAATACGAGTCGAAGTCACCTTTCCAAAGCACTCTTTAGTTGAAAGCTCTGTAGGCAGGGCAGCATTAATGACGTCCCACAAACAGATCGATCAGATATTTGGCCGATGTGTTCATACAATCATTCGACAGTCACATCTGCACACAGGTCGATTTCATCTCAGTTTACTCTCGCTTTTCGCGTAGAGAGATATCTTTTCATCAAATTTCCAAATAATTTCCAAAAGCAGCAGTTACAAAGATGAAGAACCAGCAACTGAAGAGAAGAGCACAGTGGAAATGATTTACTTTCTGTTACCCCTTTCTATATCCTTTGAATTTCTAGACAATTAGATAAGAATACCTATTTATTTAAGCATTTACCTCTAGCACCTAATTCGCCGAAAGTAAACATAACGCAACGAAACTTTATGAATTCAGTTTATATCGAAATTCGTCTACTTGGAGTGAGGTTGTTTTCGCCTGAACGAGACACCAGCCAAATAAATAAATACCTGGCCAACTTCATTGAGTGACCATCAAATGAACAATTGATAGGATTGTCTAAGTATTTTTCGAAAGGTAAGAATTTGTTGTTATGAAATTATTGAGTAAACAATCAGTCAATGAAACGAAGGTAGTTGTAGTTCCTATGTCTGATCGCTTCCAATTTGTTGATGTTCGTCTAGCATTAAACTTCAATCGTGTTGCTCATCGGACTACCAATTAGAATATTATGAGAACGACCGTTGTATGTGAGCGAGATATGACGGGAAAAACTGCAGTAATCATTGATAATCTTTCTCGTCCTTTTCCTACAAATAAAACTTTTGAGTTACCGTTGTCATTTTGAACCATCCACACACAAAATTTAATCAAAATCGTCATTATAACTAAAGTTAGTTTAGGATGGATTTAGCTGATCAATGAGCTGAATACAGACAATGTTTAAAGACGCACGAGTTTTTCGATTCAGAACCCTTTGAAACATCAGGATCTAAAGGGTACAAAACATTCTTTCCTTCCTATTTCACAATACTAGCCCGTAAAAAGAGTGTTGCGCTGAAACAACAAATTACGGTCAAATTAAGATTAAGAAATTCATTCAATTGACCAGGAAAGAAACCATTAACCTGTGCATAGATGGCCTAAGTACACAAATCACACGCTAATAATTGACAAAACATTTATAAACATAAATATACACTATTCTGCAGGATTTTCACAACATTTACAAATATATTAACATTTAGACTGAGTATGACAACAGCTCCTGATGAAGAAGGAAATCAATCAGAATAGGAGGGAGAGGGAATGAAGCGATGCTGCTTCTGAAGTCTTTTGAGTCATTCAATGTAGAGCGAACGTTGGCTTTTATGTAGTTCCTCGACAAATGTTTGAGGGATGGAACTTGGTAAGCTTTCTGTTTGACGACATCGTAAAGGGGAGTGATTTTAGGGAGAAGGGCGGGTGGAGCAGAAGAGAGATGTTGAGCAATGGCATTGAGAGCAGGTTTGAAATCAGTCGACGCCCAAACCAGGAAAGTCATCATTTCAGATTCTTTTCTGTTCCAGTCATAAGTGGGGGAAGCAACATTGTCGATGAGCCTTAGTAACACTTGTTCCGGGTTAATACTGTTGGAGAAAGCCAATAATAGGCACAAAGCAGAAGTGAAGCCGAGATTAAGGGCGTTGATGTGAGGGAGGGGTAGGCCGAACTCATCCAAAGGAATATCAGGGTTAACCTTCTCGTTCAGGAGCATCATCAGTAACTCTTCGCAATTACAAGAAAGGTGATCCGCTCTGTGCCCTTTGATTGCTGCTTCAACTGAGCGAATCGAAGTCAAATTTTCGTCCATAATTTCATACTCTGGATCTTTAATTGAACTTTTCGACAGAAGAAGTTCGAGGTACTCAATTTTTTTTTTGAAGGAGATTTTGTTATTGTAGGCCAGAAGGAAGCTGACTGGGGACACCAAAGTGTCACCCATTTGAGCTGGGCAGGAGAGAACGTCGTCGCTCACCCCGTAATTTAGAAGCAATTTCAGGCCATCCAACATGTTTTTGTCAATGAGTAGACATGGGAGGCTCCGTGTGTGCTTCAAGTCATCTTTGGCGACAGCGCATTCATTGATGACACTGATAGGAGTGTTACGAAGAAGCAATTCAAAACAGTCCATATGACCACAGTGAGCTGCTATGTGAAGTGCTAGCATCCCTCGCGAGTCCACCACCGAAGTATCAGCTCCATGACTCAACAGCTTTTTCGCTATTTCGAAGTTTTTAAATTGAACTGCTTCCATCATTAGTGACCAGCCGTCAGCAGTTTGTTGGTTCACTAACGCTGCTGAACAGCCCAAATGATCTACAAGAAGGTTAAATATTTTCAAAAACCCAACCATACAAGAGAATTGAAGAGGAGTTCGGTTGAAATTGTCGACACATTCCACCTCTGAACCAGCTTGAAGCAAAAGTTTGACTGTAGATAAATTACCAAACTGTATAGCGTAGTACAGAGGGGTCAACATTTCATTGTCTTTGGCCGACGTGTTGGCTCCCGCTGCAATCAGCATTTTGACTATTTTGACATTCTTCTTGCCGCATGCGATATGAAGTGGAGTAACATTATCGATGGTCGGGTTGTTGACGAGGCACCCACTTGCCAGGTAGTACTTGACGAGCTTCTCGCATCCAAACTGACACGCTTTGTACAGAGGAGTTTCCCCATCTACAGTTTTGTGTTCGATGTAAGCTCCACCTTCAATCAATAAACGAGCGATGTTCAGTAGGTCGTCAGACTTTGAAGCTTCATGTAACGCTGTGTAGCCACGGTTGTCTGGAACGTCAGGGGACATCCCTTGTTGAAGGAGATTAGACACTTCGGCTGCATTTCTCGACCGCACAGCCCGAGCTATTTTGGAACGAGTGTGCGGGTTGTGCCAATCGAAATTGACACCAGAGATTCTGAAAAAGAAGTGTAGGTTTGTTACTAAAGTTCGTCCAAACTTGAAACTTCTACTACATGCTAAGTGTTGGTGCAACAAACATTTCTAGGAATTACACACTAGGACTGGAGCAAAAATCCAATCTGCCCCATGGGAAATGCTCATGTGTTACTCCATACGCAAATGAGAATTGGTACGGTGGAATACTTTCTGCTGAGAGCTGAATGATACAGATATGAACGTGTGTGTTTGCAACAACCCACACAGGGACCCAAGTGGCACATATTCGTACAGGTGCTCTTCCTGTTCACATTGTTTACTAAAACCAGATTCGTGAGACTAAAATGGAACCTGGGAAAATCAAACCTGAGGGTTCCTCAAAAGTGGATCTATCTGATGATACATATCCAATAGCAAAGGTGGACACAGGAAGCAGTACCGACGAGAAAGGGGGGGAGAGAGAGAGAGAGAGAGAGAGAGATATTGGACCCCCTAGTTAGGCACTCGCATGATTCACCCACAATGAACAATTGAGAATTCAGTGATGATGATCAATACCTACCGCCAAATATTCAAACGCTTCTACACAGCGGGAACAGTTGGTAGCTCTGTATTACCACCTACATACCACCAACATAGATATCCAAATCCTCTCATACACTCTATCCTGTATGCTGCCCAGCTCCTTAACATGCTTGTCACCTCTAGAGTAAGTCCGTACTGACAATGATAAATAGATTCAAGTAAATTCCACTGAACTATTCATACTGTTACGTTCTTTGAGGGTACTAACCTGAATTGTTGTTATCAGGTTCAGCGGCCCGTTATTTATTCAATTTAAGAGCCCATTTACGGGAGCCCCACGTTATTTCCTTGTAAAAACTGGCTGTTAAATTTTGGAACCGTATGTGAATCACATTTAATACAGCGATACTCCACTATTTTCCGATAATACATTAACAAAAAAAGAAGGGTAAGGAATGTATCGTGATTGTGTTAAACAAAATATCTGGTGCGTAGCAACACACAACTTTCCGCCACCCGTTTAGGTTCGAACACCACCTACATAGGCGGGCGCTATATCTTCGTTCAACGCATTTTCACAGGAACATTTATGGAGAACAAAATGTAGGGACTAGTTAGCTGAGAGTACTCCGAAAGTTTGATCGAAATCGTTAGAGCCGTTTTTGAGAAAATTGGAATACCGATAAATTAATATTCGACAAATCTCCTTTTCTGAGTTAACTTGGCTTATATCTCTGTTCAACATATATATACAGAAATAATTATAGAGAACGAAATGTTGGTATGGGTGACTAGAAGATACTTCATTAGGATATATCACATCTGGTGAAAAAGTTACCCTGGAATTTACGGAAATGTTAGAAAAAACGTTATTTTTTACACATTTTGATTTTTATCTCTGTTCAATGGACCGTCACAGGAACATTTATTCAGAACAATATGTAGGTATTAACTATTCGAAAATATCCTGAGAGTTTGATGATAATCGTTGAAGTCATTTTGCCAAAAAGCTTAAAAACCTATTTTTGCTTCATAGGTCATTATCTCCGTTCACCGTATTTTCATGGAGATATGTATAGAGAAGAAAAGTTAGGTATTGATTAGGAGAAGATAATTTGAAAGTTTAATCAAAATCGTTAGAGCCGTTTTCGAGAAAAATGCGAAAAACCCTAGTTTTTGGTACATTTTCGTCCCCCACCCCCCCTTCCCATCGGCCGAAATCGTCCATAACCTTATTTTGGTGTCTACAAAAAATAACGAACAAAACAAAAAAAGAACCAGCTCAATCGGATCAGCCGTTCTCCCGCAAATCGAACTACAGACACACACACATACACACACACACACACACACACATACACACACACATACACACGGACCACGCGACGAAATTAGGTTTTTTAGACTCAGTAGGGTCTGAAACGTAAAGATCTGAAGAAAACTCAAATTTTTTTTTGGGCCGATTACTATACTTTCCTTCCCTTCGGGTAGCGGAAAGTAAAAAGAGTTGAGGTTTCTTCAGATCTTTACGTTTTGAGACCTGTTGATGGATCCAACAAACCTAATTTCGGCACGTGGTCTGTGTATGTTTCTGTAGTTCAATATACGAGGAAATAGCTGAATGTCGAGCTAGTTCTTTTTTTATTTTGTTCGTGATTTTCTGAGGGCGCGAAAATAAGATTATGAGCGATTTCCATTGATTTAACATTCAAATCATCTTTTATTAACCAGTACCCAACTTTTCATCTCCATACATACCTATATGAACATTCGGTGAATGGAAAAGCAGATGAAGAAAAAATACGGTTTGTTTCTCAATTTTTGGCAAAACGGCTTCACTTCAAACTCACATAGTGTTCTCAACTAGTCAATACTTCTCATTACTCTCCATAAATGTTACACTGTGTGTTTCTACGGACCCGATATTTCTCCTTATAATTCCGACTCATATGATACTGGCGTTCTCAGAAAAAACTGAGTGGTAGTCCAATGAGGTGCCTATAAGACGAGAGTTTAATAACGCTCATGAGATAATTAGGAGCAACACCAGAAATTTCGGAATTCAGGTGAGATGTCTGGGTAAGCACTACATGCTAGTGTAGAGGCTTTCCAACCCCACAGTTTCACCGTTATAGGGCGATATCAACCAGCTGAAGCCCGATTCGTACGTATTAATATAGTTGGCCCCTTACCAGTTGCACAAGGGTTTCGGTACCTCCTCAACATAATTGACCGCTTATATTGTTGGCCGGAAGCAGTACCAATCCAGGATATCACGGCTGAGCCAGTAGCTCAGACCTTGGTTTCTACCTGGATCTCCTGCTACGGCATTCCCCGACGTCAGTTTGATTGCTGCCTCTTCACCTGGCCCACTGAAATTCTGGGTACTGTTCACTTGCGTATGACAGCATATCACCCCGCTGCAAATGGCGCCTTCAAGGGGTGGCACCGAACTCTAAAAGGGTCTTTGAAAGCTCAGTAACGGATGAGTGGGTTTCTCAACTACTAACCATCCTCCTCGAACTCCGCTCCTACCACATTCCAGACTGTGCCAGGACCCCTGTAGAGCTGGTCTATGGTGAGACCATACGCCTACCAGCAGACCTGTTGGAGCAACCACTGCGGACATACCCACACTCGTCGCCAAACTGCAAGAGCACATCCACCACCTATGCCCAGTTCCATTTCTCCACAAGACAGTATCTGTACACCCAGATCTGACCAAAGCTTCCCACGCGTATGTAAGCCATGATGCAACCCCATAAAGCCTTACAATGGACCATTCCGAGTCATCTCACAGGCAAACAAGTTTTTTGCACTCTCAACACTACGTGGGGACCAAACTGTTTCTATTGATCGGCTAAAGCCAGCCTTCCTTCTTCAAGAAACCAAACAGGAGACCCTAACACCTTCTACGACCACCGTCGCCCAACACCCTCAACCATCAGGTTTGCCCCCATCCAACCCCATCGCAGTCACCAGTAGTGGAAGATCTGTGCATTTTCTGGACAAGTGCTGTTGACACTGGGAGTGGAGTGCTGTAGGCACTTTCTAACCCCACAGTCACACCAGCTGTTACAAGTTAGAAGTGACGTGTCTTTTTTCGTTCATCTTGTCTCTTAAAAGTTTTTTGTTTGCACTTTTTACTCAATTCGACCCGTTTTACTCTGTCCGCGTTTAATACTTACATATAATTTACATAACAAATATTTCAGCATTCGTCTCTGTCATTACCTATACTAGATTTTTTCCCTCCTCCTCTCTCAATTACTTCTCTGATGACTACCAGCGAACATTGATATTACAAAGAATCTCTTTCATCCCTAGCCTAACGGGTTAACAGACGGAATCATTGAAACATCAACACTAAGCTCTTAAGAGATCGAAAACGTAAAACTTACATCATACATTTGTAACTACGACACACACAGTAAATTACAGTAAATATGTAACGTGAAATACGTACAATTATACGTACAATATAAAATTACCTCTCCTCATCATTCATGTTGAAACATCACTGACAAGAGACCAAATCGACACCATTCAACACCTAAAACGGGACAGAAATGACAGTGAACGGAAACATCACTAAGAAGCTAGTAAACTGATGATAAAATACTAATACTAAACATTAACTGTTGGCAATCATACAACTTCTTTCCCAAACGAAACTGTAAGACGGTCTGCTCGACTACTTGTATACGATAGAAGTCAATCTCAAGTGTACTACTTACTTTATAAGATAATTAAAAGTGTTGATGAGGTTCGACTCCTGTCGCAAAATGAAGAGATCGCTCGAATTTTAAAATCGAACAGATCAAATTAGAAGTCGAATCAGCAAGTGCATAAATCAGAGGAGATTTTTGAGGCCTCCAACGAATGAAGAAGTCGGTTGTTGACATCCAGAGAGCTTGAAGGAGAAAGTGGGGATGAAGATCTGTCGATATTAATGCGACTTCGATACTAATACAACGCGTATCGATACTAACGAGAATTGGGAGTTAAGTATACCAAAATGGTGCCGAAGAGGTATACAAATCTTGAAAATAAGCTCAGTTTTTGAGGATTTTCTTTAAACACGGGTGTATACGGTTCGGTTCGCTCAGCCGTTTCCAGCTGACTGTTCCATGTAGTAAACAAGTTCCCGATCCTCAAAATGAGCTTGTTACTTCTGACCCCGTTCCCACTTGACTGTTTTAACCAGCTCGCTCCGACTCGACGTTCTCAATCGACCGTTCCACGAATGAGCCAGTTCCTGATCGGCCAATAAATTCTTCAGTTCCAACCCATCCTCGCTTAAGGGAAGAATGCTCAAACGAATATCAACTTCAAAAGTAACGTTGAAAAAATGAACCAAACAAATCGTTAAATTAACCGAACAATCGAAATTCATTCGTACGACTTGTAGGTGGCTGTCGCCACTGGTTTATAACTCCAGCCATATCATGTAGCAATGAATGTGCACGGTAAACGAGCGGTGCGTAGCAACACACAACTTTCCGCCACCCCCATAAGTTCGAACACCAGCTACATATGCGGGCGCTATATCTTCCTTCAACGCATTTCTACAGAAACATTTATGGAGAACAAAATGTAGGGACATGGTAGCTGAGAGTACTCCGTAAGTTTGATCGAAATCGTTCGAGCCGTTTTTGAGAAAATTGGAATACCGATAAATGAATATTCGACAAATCTCCTTTTCTAAGTTAACTTGGCTTATATCTTCGTTCAACATAATTGCGGAAAGCGAAATGTGGGTATGGGTGACTAAAAGATATTCTGTAAGATTGATCACGGAAATCTTCGAAAAAACGTTATTTTCGACACATTTTCATTTTTATCTCTGCTCAATGGACTTTCAGAGGAACATTTATTGAGAACAATACGTAGGTATTAACTATTCGAAAACATCCTGAGAGTTTGGTGAAAATCGTTGAAGTCGTTTTGCCAAAAAGCGTAAAAAACCTATTTTTGCTTCATAGACCTATATCTCCGTTCACAGTATTTTCATGGAGATATGTATATAAAACAAAAGTTAGGTATTGATTAGTAGAAGATAATTTGAAAGTTTAATCAAAATCGTTAAAACCGTTTTCGAGAAAAATGCGAAAAACCCTAGTTTAGAAAAAAAATTAGAGCCAGTTTCCCCAAGCGTTTTAACCCACCAGTTCCCATGGCTAGGTGGAGCGATTTTTTTCAAATTTTTTCCCATAATTCTGTTTTTTCACATTCAAATAGCAAAATGAGATAATCAGTTTGTCGAAAATTTAAAAATTATTAGGAGAAATTTAGGTGGCACCTGCAGGTGCCTTTGAAGCTGATAGAAACCTGGCACCTAGAAGTGCCTGACATTAATGTTTGTATTGGGAAGAAGAATGAACATTGAAAAATATGCTCAAAATGATTTATTAACACTGTATAAAACAAAATATACACATTATTAAATGGAAACGCAATACGAAAAAAAGAAGAAAACTACTTATATTTCGGAATGAAATTCGTGCGAACAGTGGACGTGGAGCCCCACGTTGCAAAGTTGACAGTATTTCCTCGTTCTCTTGTGGCACTGTGCACAACGACGGTTCACAATTTTTTAATTGATGAAGAAATTCGCTGGGATTCATCCGAGAAGTAGATGGATTTGTTTGTCGGGAGGTACAATTTTTGGGGCTGTCCCGAATTTGAATAACCATTCCTGAACAACTGCCCTCCTGAAGTGACAGTAAGTCATTTTTGTGTCATTTTCAGTTTACCTTTTCAACAGCCATGCATTTTGGCATGAAGCATCGATGCCAAAAGTGAATAGTTTGTACCACCACTTTCTTCCTTTCAGTGAGATACGCTGGGAGTCCAGATTTTGATCGAACCTGTCGACACCCCCATATACAAATTATACATCTTGGTGATATTTGGGCATTTCACAGACACTTTGGCTTTTTTGTTATCAACTTTTCCGATTCTATCTACTTTTGAAAGTGGTGCTACCCCATGAGTATTTGATATCAAAGTGACAATGCTATTGTCATTCCATTTAGCCACAATGAGATTTTCTGTACGAAATGGCACCACGTTCTTTTTTGGACAATGATTTAGATTCCTCAAGTGGACATTTCAATGTTCTGTTTTCAAGAATCGTTCCAGTTCCTCGATATTTTTTGGCAGTTCTTCCACCAACTTCACGCTACTGAAAAACCTGTCAAAGTAGACATTGTAAGGACCATTATCTTCTGGAAGTCTTGAACTTAGTTCTAGGACAACAGACGCTCCTAGTCCCAATTCACCCTGCAGCGGTAATGGTGCAGTTTGTGATCCTTGATATGGTATGAATGAAACTAAGTATCCGGATTTTGTAGCTAAGGACCATAATTTATACCCAAACTTTATAGGTTTGCCGTGTATATGTTGCTTTGATGAGTGTTTCCCGTAATAGCGAACCATTGTTTCGTCAATAGATACGTGAGATGTACAAATAATGATGCCAAAGTTTGTTCTGAAGTTTGAATCTACAAGAGTCAAAAAGTGCCTCACTTTGGAGAATTTATCATTGGGGGGTAAATTCGTATGTCCGCCAAATGCAAATATTTTTCTATCTCGAAGAATCTATTTCGACGCATTGATTTGGATACAAGAGCATTGTATGTATCTGACTGGGTCTCCCAAAACATGCGGATGTATGGGTGTTAGATATCCAGTGAGCAATAAGATAGCAACGAACGCTTTGATCTCATTGTCTGTCACGTTCAAAACATGGTTGTTTTGTAAAGCATAAAGATTACTCTGCTCTGTGATGAGAGCTACCACTTCAGGAGAAACCAGAAGAACTACGTCAAAAACACAAAAACATTAGTTACAACACAAAAATTAACTCTCAGTCAAAGTTCCGTCGACGTAGCTAAAGTTTCCCAAAGGCACCTGGAGGTGCAACCACGTGGTGCAGTACGAAGTATGGTTTTCCCAAAGGCACCTACAGGTGCTCCCATGCGTTTACATTTGTAGAATTGGCAAATAATTTACTTGTATACACGTAAAAACGTTACTGAACACTAGTTACATTCATCATGCATTGAAACAGAAAGGAATTATAACTTTCACCAACCTTTTTTTATCCATTTTCAACAAAATGCGGCGTAGTGTCCACTACTTTGTCCTAATCACTCGGAAGGTTCAACACAGACTGATAAAGATCACAAATGAACACACCTAACGGCCGTACTATGCAACCAATAGTAGTGTTAGGTCCCATAGACGCCACTAGATGTCTTCTAACTCAAAAATGATGAAGAAGAGTGTCAACACAGGTAAATAAAGGAAGAGCACCTGTAGGTGCCTTTGGGAACTGGCGGGTTAATCGACGTTCAACTATTAAACCACACATTCGAATTTACACCCGAAGTGAACGTTTCTGTTCATGAACTAACTCATTTATTTTATTTAAATCTTTATTGTATTCATTTCTATTCCTACATACTTGAAAGAATACATTAAAGAGTTCAATTAAAGTTCAAGGCAAATGAAGTAATTTTGGGCCATAGCAACCGTTTTATTGGTACCCAAATACGTCAAACAAGTGTCTGACCATTGCAGTGTAACTTATTACAAACTGGTCAAATGAAATCAGTTTGTACCTTCTCATATCTTCACACCTGGGACGAACCCTGCACTCACGTTCATCTTTAGAGTTCTTACAAGTACGCCAAAATATAGAAAATAAAATGCAGTGCTGAAACAAAATGTTCAAAACATAAATAACTACATTACCAGTTCTACCTGGTTTATTTGGCAGGTAAATGCTTCCATTATGACTAAAACAACCCTTAATGCACGTTTAAGCGCTACATCTCAGTTTTATAAAATCGACGTCCTGTGATGAAGTTTAAATGGTTGGTTACGTTGAACCTGCTTTAATTTTTAAATCCCGAATCAGATAGAACGACGACGGTCAGTTCAAACAAATTATTTCAATTAATATAATGGAAAGATAAAAGAGTAAAATACAGAAAAGAACACGAAAAACTGATGAAGCAGATGTCAAATCTGTGTGTCATGTCTTCCTCTCCTCTGCATTCAAGTATTCGTCCACAAGCAATAAAATCAAGGACTCTCCAGGAAATTCCACGAAAAGTATTTTGACGCAAAAATTAAGGAAATAATTTCATAAAGTTAACGTACCTGTTAGGTGAGTCCGTCTCCTCTGGCTGGTGAGTTACTGTGGGCAAGTGCTTTCGATTTAAAGACATCATTGTCTGGCTGTACTGTAGTCAGTACTGGAGTCAGTCAGTTGGTCATGGTCTTTATGTATACGAAAAGAAAGGTAAATGGGATGGTGGAGCATCGATGAAGGGGGGGGGGGGGAGGAAGTTGGTCACGCACCTCTGAGGAAGCTCACTAGAGGTGAAAGGGAACGTCTTGAATAGTCTGTCAGTCGTCGATTCTAAGTCTTTTTTGTATAGGGAGGTCTGTAAAATCGTCAGTTGGTTGTTTTCCCCGACGGTCCACCATCCCGTTTACCTTTCTCTTTGTATATAAAGACAATGACCAACTGACTTAACGGCCAGACAATGATGTCTTTACATCGAAAGCGCTTGGCCACAGTAACTCACCAGCCAGAGGAGACAGACTCACCTAACAGGTACGTTAACTTTGGTAATTTGCCTACTGGCGGACCTAACCCAATTGCTTAAATAATGTCATTGCTTTATGACATTTTGCGGCTACGTTATTTAATTCTGCTACTGACCTCATGTTTTCTTTCATTCTGACCAGTGAGATGAATTTTTTCCTCGTACGTAATTTTGTTCCTCGGAGTAGTCCAACAACTGATGTACATCCAATTAACATATTGACAGATGTTGATGGCTAAATCACAATTTTTTCTTTAGCAATGGACTCAGTTAGCTGTCTCATTTTAGGTGCAGCTTTCGAAGAAACATCAAAGAAGAAATCGCTCTTTAAATTTATTAAGTCGACTACAAAAATAAACTATTTGGTAGCTGTGATTTGACTGGGTAACTTGATTGAGTTCCTCGTTTCGTGACTGATTCAGTGGCTATGTAAGCAGCTCTTTCCACTTTAACACCATAAGGCAACTGAGGGTGTTGAGCCATGTAGAAGGCCAAAGCTCCAACAAATGCATCGCCAGCGCCCTGCAATGGCAACATATAACGCGTACCTGTACAGTACTAACAATCGTGATATTATGCTGAATTAAATGCAGAGAGCTTGTCAAAATTACTTACAGTACTATCGACAGGGTTGATCCTCCTCACTTGATGATGAACAACCGGACTGTTCTCATGCTGATAGACAATCCCCTTCTCTCCCATCGTTATGACCACAGTTCTGCTCCCGAGTCGATTGAAGTGCTCCACAGCCTTTTGAGCACTCTCAACATCTGTGACTTGAAATCCAGCTAATTGGCCAGCCTGCAAATCACGTCATCAAGTCAAGCGTTTTTAGGTGAAGTACAGTGTTTAATTGGATATTAACAATGAGCAAGGAAAACCTCAATTTCATTGACGCACAGCACATCGGAGAGGCTGAAGATGTCGCTGGGTAAATCGGAAACAGCAGGGGCCACATTCAAGATGGTGGTACAATGCCCTGGGGAGAACATATTGCTTGACATTAGTTACTAAGAAAATCAACTTTATAATGTAGCATACATTAAACTTCATTACTCTCTACATTCTTATTTATGAATGATTATTTGTCGTAGACTAAACACGCAGCAAATCATTACACAACCGTTTATTATTCTCTTGCACAGCTTGATGTAGTCTCACACTTCCGAAACCCATCCGATTCGATTCAGTATCGATAAAAATCAGTAAACGATACGTAACACTACTACCTAACTACTACAACGAAAATCACAAATTCCAGGCGCCCGTAGACAATTGGCAACTGAACAAGCCGAACTGATGAGTGGTTGGAGGGAGACGGGAGGCAGAGCAAGAAATGAGTGCAGGCTGGGAAGAAACGATAACTTCTTTCAATTAGTTAGGTTTTTATGGACAAAAAAGAGTGGAAATAACAAGAGTTTATTGTTCTTGTGAACCTTTTCAGCACACTCTGGTGATTGAACTATGAAGTAAGCTTAATAATTGGTTATATCCGTGTATAGAACCCTCTCTTTGTTCAGGGTTGTGTATTCGATCTGTCACGTTGACACTGGCGTCATTGTATCATCATAAACAACTCCCTGTCTGGTCCACACTGATCTAAGGTCAGATTTTCAATTTTCTTTTGAGTCGGGTGTGAAGCATCCTTTAATAAGAGATACATCATTTTTGTGGATAGATATTCGGGTCCTGTGACACACTGAGGGGTACAGGCTAGCTGAAAGTTACCAGTCAATAACAAATCGCAAATGAGCTCACGTCTTCTCCAGATTTGCTTTCACGCTGTTCCTTACGATTAAATTTGGTTCTTCCAATGCCAACGCGTGTAATTTTACTTCAATTCGAACACCACAGTGCTATTGTGGTTTATCACAAACCACATTTCTGCTAATGAAGAAGCATGAACTATTTGTTCTCAATAATCCAACCATAAATGGCCATGAACACAGTTTCAAGCTTGTCTAAATGCAGTAGAAATATCAATGAATTTACTTATCTCCTTCTTAAAAACAGTTTATCTCCTTCTCTCCTGCATTTACGACTCTTCAAAATTCGTTGATGGTCCCCATTGACAAAACCTTTGTTGGTTCTACTTAGCAGTTCCTTTGACTATTTGAAGGGTGTGCCCGACCCAGAATTTTCTACCGTATCTCTGCGCCGCCATGATCCCAAGAACAACTCAATCAAACCATGGAGCTTTCCAACGTTGGGCATTTGTGTTCTACGTCTAATCAGTCAGACTGATTTGAGGTTGATGTATAACTAGTCCTTAGTAAAATATTCCATTGCCTGGACAGCTGGAGATTCCCTATCGTCACGATCAGCATCTGCTCTTCAAACAGTGGGACAAACTCGTCCTGTGACAAACTGGCTACTTGCCATAAAAGCCCTCTCGTCTGGTAACACCCATCAGCATTTCATTAATTTCAACTCCTTGTACTATGGACTCAGTACAGTATGACTCTCTTACCACTCTACACAATTTGTAAACCAAGTTCATAGCATCCCACATAAACAACATTCCACGTCCATTAGTTCATTTGATAGCACTCAAACCGACTAATATTTAGTTTTCAGCTTCAGTTCATATTCATCCCATACAAAAGATAGCACTTTTTGAGTAAACACAATGACTTTTTCTTCTTGAGGAGTGGTTTGAGTTGTGGATCACTATGTTCATAATGTCTTGTCAGGATTAATTACTTAATTCAATACGGAGAGCGCCCTGGGGAGCTCTCCAATGTTATACCTGGTGACGGCAAGCGCCTCGAGGCGCTCTTCCGACCCTTACCCAATGACGGCGAGCGCCCCGAGACGCTCGGTTTTCTTTAGTTTCAAACGTGCTTCAGACCGTTCCAGTCACTTGTGGAAGCCCGTTATTTACTGGCAGTCACTCCTAACAACATTCTGAACATTCTGCAGTTTGCCATTTCTGAATCTGACGTTTCCTTTAGAAACTGCATCGTTCCCAAATTAGGGTAAGTAAAACTCCATTATCTTTACATTTGGACGTATAATTTAAACATATTACTTAATAATAAGCTAATATATACCTATTTTTTTGCAGATGGTTCGTACTCGAGGAGGAAAAAAGAGGGCGAGTGAGGAGCCCCCCCTCAACCCCAAGGTTTGCATATTTTTTACGTTCCACTAACATTAAAATTACGATGATGAATTTGTATCGATTTTTTAATAATGATAATCATTGTAATAATGCTTTTTTCAGCACCAAACAACCCAAAGTTGGTGAGCCAATGCAAAGAAAAGTGATGACTGACGAGGAACTTCTTCGTATCCTGTCCAGCTTGTCCTGATACACCTGCTTTATGTATCGAAAATTGTTTTGTAAATTTCCACAAAAATATGACCGTTGATGGAAATTAATTGCTTAATGTTTACAAGTACTATTTACTACCTATGTAAAAATTTACGAACGATTTCTATGTTATTTACTGTATAAATACTTGTAATTTTATTGATAAAGTTGACAAAAAATTGTTTTCCTCTCTTTATAATTACACCTTATTCAATACAACTTACCTTCTGAAAGTACGTTATGGATTAGTTTATTATTTTTGGCTTGAAATAATTGTTTCGACATTCCAATGGCCCAATTTGTGTATAAAATGACGAGCGCCTCGAGGCGCTTACAGTCATAGCTGTTTGTGTTTTGCATGATAGCCTACCTACACATTAGCTATGACTGCGAGCGCCCCGAGGCGCTCGTCAATTTATACACTAATTAGACACATTAGAATTTTGAAACGATTATTACAAGCCAAAAATAATAAACAAGCCCATACAAAAATTAACTAAGCCATATACGTAGAAAAAGTTGTGCCGTCAATGATGGCCGTTTATGACAAACTAAGCAGTATACTGCATAGGGATCTCAATATGGCCGCCGTATTGAATGGGTTAAACACACATGTTACCGAAATGACCCTTCACAGTTGAGGTATTAATATCGCACATAACTAAATGTAATTATGCAAACTATTTATAGTTGTTATAAGTTGTTCTCATGTTTATGTTTGCGCAGCCCTGAATACAAACTTAGCAAAATGTTGAGCCAAAAAGATTCAATCGATCCTCAAGAACGTCATAATCGTGATTACTCAAATACGCAAGTAGTTTTACAAACGGTCGTAAGCTAGGAATAATAATTCGATAAATTCAGTACGTAATGGGAATGAAGACAAATGGCAACAGCTTACCACTCTTTCTCAAGTACTTTAAAGCTTGCAACGTTGTCGAAATTGGCGTTTCCATTTGAAAAACGACCACTTTGGCTTTGAGAAGAACGCTACTAGCGTTTTCAATATTTTCGAACGAAAGCAGCGAATTGGCTCCAGCAACTATCACAATGCAATTTTCCCCTGAAAAAATGTTATGTATCACAAGTTTGATCTTTATATGGTCGAATGAAACAAATTTTATTCAAATTCAGAGGAAATTTTGGTCCAATATATCAATAAAAAGAGCATTAAATGGATACTATTAATGTCGTGGCTCTGGTTGGTAGCCAAAATAAATGTGCGAGGGTTAAATTACGCACTTGACTTCTTTGTCAATAAAACATTCCAAGTATGACTTAGGAAAAACACAGAGGATTTGGTACAATGGAAGGTTTGGTGAGCTGGAAAAAGATGGAACTCACAAACTCCAAAGAAGTAGCACACGAAGAGGAGAACAGTGACATCAAAAGAAAAATGCAGGGAGTCACACGAACCTAAGGGAACAATAGCGTAAGACTTGGTCAAAGAGGACACTGTGTTCATCACCTTGGGGCAGACTAATAGGGGAGCCCAGGGCAGTCCATCAGCTGTATCACACAAAGCACTGAACTTTAACTCATTGCTGCCCCTAACTGATAGGACCAGAAGATCTAACCTCAGCACTTTTAAGGCGTTTAGTACATGGAGAAAGTTGAGCCGTCCCACTGCATCAAACAAGTCAGCACCAATTGCAATAAGCAAAATAATGCATTTGTGGACTGCTTTTTAAGGATTGAACTAATGAATAACCTTTTAAAAGACATATCCATCTACTTTCATCCGATCCAATTGTCAGAAGTGTTTTCCTTCAAGCATCAACATTAGCTTTTCGACAGGCATCGTCTACTAGTGATACTTTGTCCCACAGGCAGTCTGTTGGAGGTGTGCCAGCTGCTAGGAGTATGCACCCATGCCAACTACCTAAGACCTAAGAACTATGTGTTCTGGCGATATAGGATGCCTGTTTCAAGTGCCTCAGCAACAATTACACTTATATATCAGTATAGTGCCAGCCTAAAACGTGCGTTTGCTATAATTGTCCTGCATTTTACTAGGAAGATAAAAACTGAACTTGCATGAAAGCTTCTCTTCATTTTTGTCATCTCAGTCACTTGAGTGTTACTATCGGTGAAGAATCTTTAGTATAAACCTTTCTTTTTATTATTTAAATGATTTTCTAATTGTAGATCATATCCAAAGTTACAAAATAGAATTTGTAAGGGAATGCAGTGAAACTGTCTCGAAAATTCACTTTTTTGACCCGACAGCAACTGCTTTATTTTCCACTCAAATTTACCAGCAGACGTTTAATTAAAGTTTTTACTCAACTGCATGTGCATTGAAAAGTGTGTTGCTGAACACTTGTGCAGCTTTGGGCGCTGTACTCAAGACGTGTAAAATAACATTATTTCAGTTGGTCACTCGTTAGACAGTAGACTTTTTGAGAGTAGACAAATTATAGCGAGAAATACTTCAGCATCGATGTACTGAATACTGACCATTTTCAGTGACAGTAATTTGAGCCATCCCGCTGTGAGTTTCTTCAGTGAGCACTAAATGTTCCACATTGACTCCTCTGTCACGCAGGTATCCGTGGTATTTTTTGCCAAACACGTCATTGCCGAGCTGGTTGAAATGATTAATAAATAATGCTTTTAAAAAAGTAGTAAAAAGCAGTGACGTATTGTAAGGTATCAAATTACCATTGACATAATAGTGAGCTTACTAGAACAACAATAGCTGTATAACAACATATCAAATTAAACATTTTGATACTCCAAGTCATTAATGATTCAAACTAGTGAATGGTTTCAGTGAATCCTGCAGCTAATTGTGCAACCTCTCATCAATTTCACACAACAATGTGAATGTAAATTTACAGTTCTTTGACTGATGAGATTCAGTAGACAAGAATTTTAGCATGGAACATGCTCTAATTAGACTAACTGCCAGAAACAGTTTTTTGGAACATTTCATTAGTCACAATCCCTTTCCCTCATTACGACCACACCAACTACTTCCTCCCATACCACCTACCGCACCTGTAAACTCAAGAGTAGCTAACAAAGCCAACAACTGAGAAAAAGAGCGTTTCTATTGAACATAGTACATCAAAACGACCAATGAAAGAACAGACATTTCGCAAAAGTCTTGAAAAAGAGGGTTCAACCAAAATTGTGTGGCACAGGAAAATAAAGACCATTTTGCTAACCTACAATTTCCTGAACGTCCCCAAAGCGCTAATTGAATATTAACTGGTAGGGGACCTTTTGAGTGTCATAAGACTATAAGAAATTAGTAATCAGACAATAGGAAGAAGCTAACGTATGTCCCAAGTTTTCACATTTTAGCCACAGGCATGACTTTTATTAAAGCTTGTTCGGATGAATAGAAAATTAAATGTTTGGAGAGTAAACTCAACTTACAACTGCAATTAGTGCAGTGGATGCTCCCAAGTTTGCAGCAGCAACACATTGGTTAGCCCCTTTGCCGCCATTCCCCATTTCAAAACTTGTGCCGTGCAACGTTTCACCAGGTCGTGGAATTCTCGGGGTGTAACTGTAACAATAACTCTTGGTAATCCTCACTTCAGTTTAATTCACAAAAAATCGTTGTTGGGTGCATTTATTGTGCCAAAAGAACATTTTATAAATGGCAACAAACACAATGCAACTCAGTTAACCGTTTTCACCTCATGAGTTCCTAATTATTAGACACGCCCTTGGACCCAAACAACATTTGTATAGCTCTTGAAAATATATATATTGCTCAACTGGACACGAAACAATAAATGCTCTACCAACAAATTGAAACTAGAAATAAAAGAAATAATAGGGATCAAGGCACAAAAATTAATGAGAAAAGTTACGTAGTAACCCTCAGCAAACTAAACTCTAATCTAGCACACCAAATCATAAATATAGAAATAAAGAGAAGGGTTGAGGTTTTAGGCTGTTAAGAGCCTGCAATATTTCGCGTTCAGACACCCGTGCAGTCGAGACCCAGCGCTGTGTTCTAATCATTTCAAGTGATAATGCTGATAATTAATATCAGTATATATTTGTAAGCATATATTTCAGAAAAAGGTGATCACGGGCGCGCAGTTTTATCATTTACTGACGCAGAAGAAGCTAAGGAAAAGAATCGATGAGTACTTTGATGTGTAAGTACCAATCAGCTAGCATATGCTCATAGCGAACCCTATTTTAGTTTTATTCTCTTACTAGTAAGTCTTCTAATGACAGAACAATTGCTGCGGTTATTGTAACTACACCTTCTCTTTTTTGAGATTTGAAATTAAACTAATCAAATTAACTGTTAACATACCAAATCATGTCGATCATACAGGATCCGACAACCGCGACGTCGATGTTTTGTTGGCTCATGTTTTTCTATCCTGTTCGGCAACGATTCCGTCTTGTCCGTCAAGATCAGTCCAGTGATTCAAATTCAGAAGGTTGTTATCAAGTGGTTGTAAAAAACCGTATCAGTTCGCAACGTTATCTTATCAGCCGGCCACGAAAGTTGGGCGACCTTGGAACGCGGTTGGTAGCTTTTGGCGGTTGATGGGTACCACTAATTTAAATTTGATGTTAAAACCAATTTAACAAAAGCTCGCGCAGTTTTCTTTTCGTACCGTGACGCTTAAGGCTTAGATAAGCTACAAGAGTTTCAAGATAATAGGTTAACAATTGAGGTGAATGTAAACAAAAACAAAGTTATGACTCGCGAAATTGAGTGGAAAGTAAATGAAAACGTAAACAAATACGAATTTCGACAAAAAATTCGAGAAATTCATGAGGCGAAAGGCAATGCTATACGAAATTAGGCAATGCATCTGAAATGAATTTAAACAAGAAATCTGCAAATTGTCGTTCACTTGAGTTTATGTAATTTGTTGAGGCGCTTTTACTTATGCCGCTGCCATAATTGATGAATTAGTGGTTAATGAGACCGTCAACATGATTTGACACTGAGAAAAATAATCTGCGCAACGGCGATGATTTAAAATGTGTGGTTTCTGGATTAACTGGACGTAATTAAACTCTCATTATGCAGGCGCCACGTTGGACTAATATCGACATTTTTGATAATTTATTGTGCACCTCTCGTCACTTCCCACAAATGAGAATTTCAAGTTACGTTGTAATGTTACTTAGAACTGTCCATACAAACATTTTAGTCAAAATCGTTGAAGCCCTGTCGGAAAACCCCTATTTTGGCGTTGCCTGTTGGCCTGCAGGATAAATTTCAAATTTGAGCCAACTCGGCCCAGCCGTATTCTCTGAAACGCGTTCACACACAGAACGTTTCCACAAATGGTGTTTTTGGGAATAGTACCGCCGGCAGAAGGCCGAAAATGCCGAAATGGTAGCGGCGCTTCGACTTGGGCCTGAGGTCACAATAAACAACATTTCCAACTACCTGCAGTTAGAGAAATGTGCGATTGAAGTATTTTTAACAGGCGAAATAACAAGTGTTGGGTTAATGAAACACAAGCAACGTAATAACTGGGTGTGTAACATGCGTTCCTTGAAACCTAGTTATGTGACAAGGTCAATGTAAGCGATCTATACGACTGTTCTACATCGTTCCACCACAGGAATCAAACTGCTACGTTCCCTTTCTCCGTTTTTAGTTAAATGTTCAACGAGTGGTTTCGGTACATTCCAAAGTTTGATACAGCGTCGGTGAATTTTTGCGACAGTGGGAAGTAATGTTGGGGGACTGTGTGGATGTCAGGAGGGTAATAGCCATAGGTTGTTGAGCTCGTCGTCCGGTAAAACGGGTGCTCGGGTGGAGTCTTCTGGCACCCATACCCTTTGAATCTATCTGCAAATAAAATGACAAGGTTAACTGATTTCCAATATTAGTAGCACTAAAACTGAAGTTAACAATTACTCGTATCGGGATATTGAAAAATAGGTCGGTTCTTTACTTTTTGAGACCCACCGAATCGAAAAAGTCGAAATCTGTAACTTGAAGATAGATTTGCGTGTATCAAATTTGAGCTCCTGTTCTTTCTCAACACAGGCTGTTTCCTCAAATGACGTTTTTGAAGTTAAAAGACCCGAAAAACGTAATTTCCTTCCTACTCAGTAGGGCTAAGGAAATTGATAATTTGAGACATCCCAAGAAATTTCAAGATTCTAAGTACATTTCATTAACTCTTTTCAAAGCGTTTCGCCCAGAATAAACGTGAACGTTAGAAAAATATCTGGTGCGTTGCAACACACAACTTTCCTTAGCTCTACGTCAATTCACTATGTACATGGCCTTTGAACTTGGTCAAACAACACGTCACAGCAGCCGGAAACGGTAGCCCCTTCAGCTCTGGAATTTATTGTGCTGCTCGTACTCATTCCAGGACCATTAGTGAGCAATTGGTACACAGGTAATTAATGAGGCTGTAAACACGAATTTTTTGAAGAAGGATAGTAATAGTATAGTACTTTTGCAGAGCTATTGGGTAATAACTGTTAGAACTGGTGGTAAGCGAACGGCAGTAGTTGAAATTCAGGAATATCTGGAGTGAGCCCCATGTATCTCATGAGCGTTTTTAAACACTCACCCTTGAGGTATTGGATCGGACTACAATAACAATTTTTTTTAACAATCCACTAACATTCCAGCGGAGGTTATAAGAAAAAAATAGCGCTAAAAACGCTTTTCGTCGAAAATTTTGATAATTTATTGTGCTGCTCTTGTCATTTTCCCACGAATGGAAATTTTATGGTATAATTATCTTATTGAGAGCTATCGATATAAAAAATTTAATCAAAATCGTTAGAACCGTTTTTGAGAAAAAAATTTGGTGTTTTGATCACTATGATAACTATAGTTAACTTTCGGTGGATTTTGCCCATGTCCCTATTTTTGCGTCCCATGGTAACCTGTAGGATAGACATCAAGTTTCAGCTGATTTGGTACGGTTGTTTTCTCTAAAAACCGCGCTAAAATCGATTTCGTCGAAAGTTTCGATAATTTATTGTGCTGCTCTCGTCATTTTCCCACGAATGGGAATTTTATGGTATAGTTTCCATATTGAGAGCTACCAATATAAAAAATTCAATCAAAATCGTTAGAGCCGTTTTTGAGAAAAAAAATTTGGTGTTTTGATCACTATGATAACTATAGTTAACTTTCGGTAGATTTTGTTCAAACCCTTCTTTAGGCGTCCCATGGTAACTCGCAGGCTAGATATCAAGTTTGAGTGGATTTGATACGGCCGTTTTCTCTAAAAATCGTTCACAGACCCACAGACCATTTTCCCAAATAGTGTTTTTCGGACTCAGGGGGGTCTGAAATGTAAAGATCTGAAGAGAACTCAAAAAAAAATTTTCAGCCGATTACATAACTTTCCTTTCTACTTCGTAGAGCAAGGAAAGTACAAATCTTGACAGACTCACAAATTACTTATAGTCACTCAACAAAGATCTTAGGGTGACCCAATAAATTCTAAAACCTGGTAATTGAATGAAAAACAGATTAGATTGCGTGGTAGAGGGACAAACATCGTCCAATGAGCGTAGGGCAGTCGAAAGTTATGTGATGCATCGCACAATTTATTTTGTTACTTCGTATCAAATGGATCGGAGAATGGCCTATAAATATGTATTGCTTATTGCGGTGGGGGTGTTTGCACTTTTAATTCTTTTGTAGAAAAACTTTACCTTTATTTCTTTACGTTAGAATTTCACGTTCTAGGCCAATGGGGTGCACTAGGATTTAAACAGGAAATGAGTCGACGTTGTTGAAGCAGTGGTGAGGAGCGTTATGCTGTCTCCTGCATCGCACGCCCTAACGTTACGCTACGTTTTTAAAATGTTGTTTCGCTTCTTCTAGAAAAGGCTTACCAGGAAATTCGAACCTTTCGGGAAGATTGTAAGTTTCGTAATATTTTGACGTCGGGTTCATTCTGCCCTTCGAATCGACCTAGAACTGAGCGATGTTACGCGTTGCCCGGGGGATGTTTAGGTTCTCTCTCCTCTCTCTCACTCTCTCTCTCTCTCTCTCTCTGTCTCTTCCTCTCTCTCATACACACCCTCCATCCCTCCACGGACATAAGTATCCAGCCTCTAAAGTCTTTTGCTTTACACTGGGAGTCAGTCAACGTGTAGTATACTTTGCCAGCACATTTATCACCCCAAGTGCGACTAAAAATTCCCGATAAACTAATACCCAATTTTCGTCTTAGTTTCGTTCGACGATGAAGCGCAATGTTCGTTATTCAATGAATTAGGGTCGTTTCAAATAAAGGATGTCGTCTCTCAAACTACCACTCGTTTCCAGATTTCCAACTGAAACGCATGAAAGGGTGTGTTGCGATCTGGTTAAATTCCCAGAAAAATGTCCGTGGGTACATCTGCTCGGAACTTCGATTTGTGGTTTGAAACGTTTACTAGCGTCAGTGTTAAATGTGTGAACACATACACGCAGTGGCCTCCACAATCAAGTTTCTGGTAAAAAGGAAACCCCCGTTATAACGCTTTGTATACTGAAAACATTTGCTCCGATTAGATTTGTTTTTGAAGTATCATAAGGGGTTTTGTTTTTTGTTTTATTCGCTCAAACTGGTCGTTACATTTAATATCAAGGAGTAAAATGGACGGATCTAATCCATATTTGTTGCTTTTTCTGAAGGGTGGGAATGTGGTGCAGTTGCGTAATTAACTAGTAGGGCTCGTAATGTCGGCCGAGGACCCGCACAAGGCACCTTTTCAACCCCTTAGGCCGGTTTCACACGGGGAGCCGTACGGCTCTCGCTCGAGAAGAGGAGGATGGCGCGTGAGACTGAAATACACTAGGAGCAGTGGAGGTTTCACACGGAGAGCGAGAGCGATGAAGGCTCGGCACTTGGAGCCGCGAGTCTCGGGCTCTTCGACGAAATACAAAGAGGGGGATGAGAGCGTTCATACGACGAGCGAAAACGGCTCCCGCTCCTCAGTTTATTGCTTAACTTATTGATTTAAAGGTGCATATTTTCAACCATTCACGCAGATATTTGGAGTTTTACATGGAAATATGTGAATTGAAAACAAAGCAACTCAACTTACTTCAAGCCTTAATTCAGGCTTAATGCAATTACGTATGTTGGTATCTTCAAGTTGAATGGCATTCTTCACCTTGCTGAGGAGCTCAACAAATGTGTCGATTGACATCCGGAAGAAGTTGAAAAACGTTTTGTCAATTTTTTCGAAGTTTTTCGTACAGTGTGGCGTCAACTCCTTCTTCATCCCACTGTTGGTTGATCGGATGGACCCAATACTGTCTGGTACTTTTTTTTTTTTTTGCGTTTTTGGCATTGAACACGACAGCGGTGAAGGAGGTAAATGGCCAAAGCATGCGTGCGATCCATCGTTCTTCAACTCGGTGCAGATGACTGCCAAAAATATCTGGTGCGTAGCAACACACAACTTTCCGCCACCCCCGCAATTTCGAACACCACCTACATATGCGGGTGCTATATCTTCGTTCAACGCATTTCTACAGGAACATTTATACAGAACAAAATGTAGGGACTAGTTAGCTGAAAGTACTCCGTAAGTTTGATCGAAATCGTTAGAGCCGTTTTTGACAAAATTGAAATACCAATAAATTAATATTCGACAAATCTCCTCTGCTGAGTTAACTTGGCTTATACCTCCGTTCAACATATATACCGAAATAATTATAGAGAACGAAATGTTGGTATGGGTAACTAAAAGACACTCCATTAGGATCTATCACATCTGGTGAAGAAGTTACCCTGGAATTTACGGAAATGTTCGAAAAAACGCTATTTTCGACACATTTTGATTTTTATCTCTATTCAATGGACTGTCAGAGGAACATTTATTGAGAACAATATGTAGGTATTAACTATTTGAAAACATCTTGAAAGTTTGGTGATAATCGTTGAAGCCATTTTGCCAAAAAGCGTAAAAAACCTATTTTTGCTTCATAGGCCTATATCTCCGTTCACCGTATTTTTATGGAGATACGTATAGAAAAGAAAAGTTAGGTATTGATCAGTAGAAGATAATTTGAAAGTTTAATCAAAATCGTTAGAGCCGCTTTCGAGAAAAATGCGAAAAACCTTAGTTTTTGGTACATTTTCGTCCCCCCCCCCCCTTCACACCGGTCGAAATCGTCCATAACCTTATTTTGGTGTCTACAAAAAATAACAAACAAAACAAAAAAAGAACCAGCTCAATCGGGCCAGCCGTTCTCACACACACACGCCGACCACGCGCCGAAATTAGGTTTTTTAGACTCAGTAGGGTCTGAAACGTAAAGATCTGAAGAAAACCCAAAATTTTTTCTGACACGATTACTATACTTTCCTCCCCTTCGGGTAGCGGAAAGTAAAAAGGCGATCGAGAGCCAAAAAGGCTCTCCGTGTGAAACCGGCCTTAGAATTGAGGTGGGATCAAAGTTTTACTGGATGGACCTCTTCCTGGTCGCATTGGCGTAATGAAGATTTTGTTTCATTCGTTTGCAGTTTTTTCGTTGCTTTATTTACTCGGTGATGTAGTAAATCTTACTTTAGGAAGCGTATATATTCTACATCTTTTATATTGAGGTACATTGTTCATCGTGTTTCAGGAATAGTTCAAGTAATTGTCTGCTTTGCGCTGCGTTGATATGGCAGCATCCCCTCAAAGCCCCAAGTCAGCTGTGTTGTCTCCAGTCAAACGTAAGTTTTGCTACTTGATTATACATTATACTCTGCTCTACTCCCTTAGAGTGTGAATTTATTGAGCCCGTGTTTCCCTTCCGTGCTGTTTGAAGTCAGGACTGTAAACAGCTCATTGCTGTGTTTGGTACTGCCCGACAAAGGGGAGAGTCCTTTGAGGAATTATGTGAGTAGTTTGTAAAGTGATTAAGGTCATTATCGGTAACAAACAAGTTACACGTTATATGCACAAGTTAATATAACAGAGAGACAGCTCAGCTTTGTGAAGCATACAGCCAGAACACTGCCTGCAGTTGGTTCCCACTGTCCTTCAACCAGATTGATATCTTGGTACCCTTAGTTGTGCCAATTTCGAGACGAGTGTTGAGAGCAACTTGTACTATCCTCGACTGCCACGTAATTTGAAATATTTAATCAGGCGGCTTTAATTGGGTTTATCCTTCAAATTTCCAACTGAAATGCATAAAAGGGTGAGTTTCCAGAAAAATGGCTGTGGGTACATCTGCCTGGAACTCTGGTTCGCAATTACTAGTGTCACTGTTACTGGTGAGCCTTAACAGTAGCAGTTAGAGTTGAGCAAAGTTTTGCCATAAAAGTGAATGTAAACAATAGGGGGGGGGGGAGCGCTTTGATGGCTCCGTAACGTCATCCATGCACCAAATTCAGGACATTCATACTTGTCTGAGATGAAACCGACACTCATACACCAATCCACAACACAGTAAACCTTTTTCTCTCAATTGATGAATCAGTCGTATTAATTTTCCTATCCATGGCTGGTCGAATAATACCAAAACAATAAACCTGAAGAGGGAAGTGGGGAAAGCAATAAAGCATGAGAAGGCAGACATGCGTGAAAAGAAATCAATCGAGGCAAGTTCTTGGTGGCGGCAGCAGCTCATCAACTGAAGGATGATATTTACACAATGATCCTATAGTTCAACGTTTGGTCGAGCGAGATTTCATTAGAGTTTGCAATAATGCTAGTGCTTGACAGTTTCCGGTGATAAAATTTGTACCTAGCACCTATCAGTGACTCTAGTAAACGTTCCAAATCGTGAACCGAAGTTCTGGGAAAAAGTACCCACAGCCATTATGTTGGGAATTAACCCCAAGCTGAGGTATTGGTCGTTTAATGTCTGTTCCTGCTCTCCCTTGACTATACACGACAGTATTATGATTTAGAATCTTCGAGGCAGTAGTGACATTGTGCGTAGAAACAACAGCAACAACTGCAGACTGTGGACCTGCTACAAAGTTGTAACCTGCCTAACTGGAGCTAGGAGTATTTCTTTTGATCATCTCCCTCGACAGATAAATATTCAATTTTTCGTTGTGTGAATATTATTATTCCCTACCACTCCATACCAATTGTGACGTAATTGTGTTTGTCTTTTCTCAGTGACTGAAAGCCCGAGTCAAACTCAAAGAGGAAACTTGACAGGAACACCACGAAAAGTCAAAGATAGCGTCGCTGATATTTACAATTTGATACAAAAGTGGAACCGACTTCACGCAGATGGTGCGTCTCTTCTGCGCAAAATCTCGGATGATTTGCCTCAGCGGTAACGTTATTGATTTTGCATTGGGCTGCAGTTCAGTCAAGGGAGTTTTTTGTTGCCCTGAGAATGGGAAAGGGGTGGAGGAAGGAGGTAGTAACTCTGAAGGATGAATATTAGGGAGTGGACAACAGAAAGGAGGAGGATTATTGGGATAATGTCAGTGGGGATTATAATAATGCAGTGTCTCCACAGCATGAAGGGGCCCATAGATACGTAAATAGTCGTGTAGAACAAAAATAGTTATAGGTTGAATGAGGACTGTAATATTGATCAAATCTATGTTGAAAAAGGATGTTTGGGCAGGGGGCAATGACGAATGGTAGATTATTCGGCAGTCAAGAGCAGATGGGAGATCCACGAGCCAGTTTTTTCCACTTCCCAGTCTTTCGCCTACCCCTTGGTGGTTGGAGGGGTGGGGTCTTACCTCAGGTTTAGAACTGGCAGGTCTCCTGACTGTCCTTCCTCAGTATCTGTCACCTGCTAGGACTGGATGCACTTGATATTCGATTGCCCAGTCCTGGAGGTGTGCGACATCGCCTGCATGGATTACTCTTTATTATTTATGTGTGCTTTTGCCACGGAATACGCTTGTAAATTAGGATTTTTTGGGTTCAGTAGGCCTCAAAACGTTAAGATCTGATGAAAATCCAACTTTTTTTTTTGGCACGATTACTATACTTTCCTTTCCCTTTGGGTAGCGGAAAGTAAAAAGTGATTCAAAACCTATAATAATGTACATAATACTACATACTGACACTAAATTACCATATTGTAGGTAACTTATTGGGCTACCAACAGGATTTGTGTGTGAATCCTAGTGTTATATGAGCAGGGTTTGTGAAGAATAAAATAATGTATAAATTGTGGCAGTTTGTTGCGCTAATACGCTCGCTTTCCCTAGGATGAAAGTTTCATGTAACCGTTGTTGTTTGGAACTGCCTACATAACAAATTTAATCAAAATCGTTAGTCATTTTTGAGTAAAAGACAACTGTAATAACTTTGATAACTATTGTTAGTATTTTCACTTCTTCACTTCACTTTTCAAAATGTGTTTCTCTGCGGATTAAACATCTTACCCCCCAACTTCATAGTGCTAAGGAATATAAAAATGATTATTCACCCCCAACTGACTCTTATTCTCCTCCCTAGTGCTTCATGCTAGTCAATCTACTTAATAAAGCATCTAATCTAATTCGTTGCTCAAACTGTTTTCAGGTTGGAAGAAGAAAAAAGCGGTCAAATTTGGGAAGCACTCCATAAAAAATGCTGTCTTATGGAAGGCATCAAAAGTAGACAGGTAAATGTCGCTACATGTTTTGTCATACCTTCCAAACTTCATAGCAGCGTTTAAAGAGTTGTACGAATAATTACGCTTTCCAATTTTCTTCCAGGTGGAAATCGTGGAATCCTTCGAAACAATTCAAAAACATTTCCAAGCTCTTGAAAAATTGACGAAAAACAGTTCAGCCTCGGAGCCGATCTTCTTAACTTGGCCAATATCCCAATATGGTCAGTTGGATAACTTCGCATGTGTTTTCTAGTCGCAACGCTGTAAATTTCCAATCAAATGTCACTGTGTGGACACTTGGACACTTGAGTTACTCTCAGAGGCATCTGAGTCTAATGAACATCATTTGAGAAAATACCCTTATCTAGCGATCATAGTGATCGAGACGACAAATCTTTTTTCTCAAAAGTAGCTACAACGATTTTGATTACATTTTATTAGTGGATAATTCAAAATGATGTGTTCTCGAGAAACAGTGGAATGAAACACGAAACACTGACGAAAATCGATCGTTCAGCTTTTTTTCTCAGAAATATCGCTCTTGGAGACTGTTTTGGGATCAGTGGCAGATCTGTTCTCTCCATCCTGCCAAGATGCTTTAAATGCCAGTATTTCAGTGATGTGAGAGAATGTCACTGTCTTTCTCCATGTTGACGGTGTGTTGGAGTCTGAGAGCTCCATTCTCTTTCTGTTCAGCACACAGTCATTGCAAATTGTGTGACTCCCACAAGTACGTCCTTCCTCTCTGGGGTGAATAGCCCATGCCCTTTCTTATGATGCGTCTATCTGTGACACGAGATCATACGGGTCTTGCTGGCCCGATGCAGGTGTGTCCTAAATACTCGGGCCCATGAGGAGTTGAGTAAGGTAGAATTCAACTTCCTGTAGACCACAGTATGGAACTAGACCGTTGTTCCATTGTCCCTTTTGCTTTGTCTCTGGTTGATGCTCCCTGCTGGCTCCTTGTAAAGGGCTCCTTCCTTTCTATTGCCAGGAGATGGATCCACACCTTCTTATCACCCTAGAAACCTCGTGGGATACTTTGAGGTGGTGCTGAGCGTATTAGCTGACAGTTGAGCTGCGTTCAAAAGAACAAGGAGAAGATAAACGCTCTTCAGGCTATCGTCGTCCTCTTGGGTTTGACATTATTGTGACTCACTTATTATGCGACACAGTGTTCAATTGTCAGTTGTGGATATAGTTATCTTTAATGACTTCGCAATGTCAATTGGATGTCGTTTATGTCAGGCTTTTCCTAAAGAAACCCGTAATTCTTCCATCTAAAAGTTTTTCAACTGCCTGAAGTGTTGGTAGTATAATACAATTTATCAATATAATTTCTTGTTTTTAGTTCTATTGAGCGAACAAGTTCTCCTGGCCTTCAAGCAGCAGCTCGCCACCAACGTTTACATAGCAGAAAACATTGCGCTGAGTGAATGTCGTGAGGCTGAAGCCCTCGTTTCCCTTTGGATCCACCAAACATATTTGGAGCCTGTTATAAACTTTTTGGTCGAAGCAGCTCTCAGAGAAACGGGGTTTTCCTGATTTTCATCTGTGTTTCTTTGTTTGATGTTCTGAGAAATACAAATTTCAACCATAAGCTTGGGTTATTTGGGTGGGAGATATGGCACATGTGTGAACCTGTGTCGTAGTATAGCTCAAATCGACACGTGGATGGTTGGTGTACTCTCACGGCATTCATTGAATGGATTAGGCTATTGAAGATCAAAACTCGCCTTGGTATTGCGGAGTACGGTTCAGTTAAAACAGTCTCCATGGGCCATGGCTCGAGAAAGACAGAGCAGCACAAGTTCTGCAGTGCATCTCTCTGGACTTTGTTCAGCTCTTTAACTTCATTATACGCTCGATATTGAAGCAGTAGACAGGTACTGCACACACTCTAGTTAGTGTGACAAATGCCATTAAAAAACATTGATTTTCTGTGTAGAACAACTCTACACTCGCTCTTCCAGTAGCCTACGAGGAACCCAGGGCTGTTGACTTGGTAGACAAATGCTGTCCACCTCCTACTTTTGACTTCATATGTGAGCAACTCTGCCATCGGAAAACTGTGTTATTGTGGATTAGCAAACTAACTGGCGCCTTCGATTCAACACCTAGGGAAAGCAGGTCAACTCATTCTGCCAGATTGAATCATATTTCTGGCTTAATTTAAGATAACCTTATTGCGAAATCAGTGGCGTTCCAATTTCCTCTGCAACGTATTTTGCTGTGCCTTCCGATGGTCTTTTAAGTAGCCCAGAAGCTGCGGATACAATCGGAATCGGCTCTAATGATTTTGACTAAAGTATTTGTGTGGACAGCTCCAAATAACAAAATAATACTATAAAATCTCCATCTGTGAGAAAATTACAAGAGCATCACAATAAATAACCAAATATTTGGGCGAAAATCGATATTAGCTAAGTTTTTTTCTTATAATCCTCACGCTAATGTTACTATAATCCTCAAAAATTGAAGTGGTACTCGAATAAAGTACCTGTACGATGAGCGTTTAATAATGATCATGCAGGAGCAAGAAGAAAAAAACACCGAGACATACTTTTAGATCGCCTGTGCACTGATTGCTCAATAATGGTCGTGGCACAAGCAGGAGCAGCACAATGAATTCCGGAACCTTTAGCGCCACCAGTTTTCGTGTTGAACAATGTTATAAATAGAATGAAAAACAGATTTGATTAGTGGCTAGAAACAAGAAAAACGCTTAACGCATGTGGAGCCAAGGAATGTTGTGTGATGCGTCGCACCACATATTTTCAGTAGAAAATGACTATTTCTCTCCTGTTTTTTACAATCCGTTGTAAAATGATTTATTTTATGCTTCATTGAATGTTTCATTTTAATTATATACATTTGAAGAAGGCCATTAAAATTTCTACTGAGTCGCGTATTGCTCCAGTAACATCTTTGACCATCCTGACTCACTAACTTAGAATAGTGGAAACTACTGAACGCTACTCGTTGCTAATAATACCTAAATTATCACATAAGGAGTGGAACCAAAAACCCTGCAAATTCTCTTGAACAGCTCGACGGAGTCTGAAAGCTCCGAGACCCATCCCATTCGATTCAGTATCGAAAAATACCAGTTAACCACACGAAACATGACATGACGATAACTAAATATTCCAGGCACTTGTGGGCAATTGGGACGACCTGGGCGGGTGGTTTTGGCTCCCTATAATTTCACTATACGCTGTTGTGCACGTCTGATACTCATTCCATTCGACCCAAGTTCTAAAAGTACCTTGAAAACTATACGAAACACGGCGTATTTGCGTTAAAACTGTCGAACTCACGTTTTTGTTAATTTTTAAACTTTTTTTTTTTGCCCATAACAACCGTGGGTTTCATCTGATCAGATTGCCGAGCAGGCAGGGACAACTCGATTCCAAATGGGAATTTTTAGACCACGTTAAAGGCACAAAACAGACCAGATGGCGGACGGACATTGCAGATTTAGAATCCCAATGTCTTGAAATGTTAAGTTTCACATTTAACGGCGGGGGGGGGGGGTTAAGATAAGTGAATCATAGGTTGTCATGTGCATGTTGGAAGACATTAAATGTGACAATATGAAAATCAGTACCAATAACATTACGAGGAAAAATTATGAACCAAATAAAAGGTTCATTTCTAATTAAAGCAATTGGGTTATATCCGCCAGTAGGCAAATTCCTAAAGTGCGACACCATATTCACACCACTCAAAACACTACACAAACGAAAACAACCAACTGACGGATTTACAGACCACCCTACACAAAAAAGACGTAAATTCCACAATTGACAGATCATTCAAAACGTTCCATTCACCTCTAGGGGGTTTCCCCCTGAGGTACATGACCTCCTCTCCCCACCCCTTCCCCGACGCTCCATCATCCCTTTCACCTTTCTCTTCGTATATTAAGACCACGACCAACTGACTGACTCCAGTACTGACTTAACGGCCAGACGATGATGTCTTTACATCGAAAGCGCTTGCCCACAGTAACTCACAAGCCAGAGGAGACGGACTCACCTAACAGGTACGTTAACTTTAGCATGTTACATACCCAGTTATTACGTTGCTTGTGTTTCATTAACCCAACACTTGTTATTTCGCGTGTTAAAAATACTTCAATCGCACATTTCTCCAACTGCAGGTAGTTGGAAATGTTGTTTATTGTGACCTCAGGCCCAAGTCGAAGCGCCGCTACCATTTCGGCATTTTCGGCCTTCTGCCGGCGGTACTATTCCCAAAAACACCATTTGTGGAAACGTTCTGTGTGTGAACGCGTTTGAGAGAATACGGCTAGGCCGAGTTGGCTCAAATTTGAAATTTATCCTGCAGGCCAACAGGCAACGCCAAAATAGGGGTTTTCCGAAAGGGCTTCAACGATTTTGATTAAAATTTTTGTATGGACAGTTCTAAGTAACATTACAACGTAACTTGAAATTCTCATTTGTGGGAAGTGACGAGAGGTGCACAATAAATTATCAAAAATGTCGATATTAGTCCAACATGGCGCCTGCATAATGAGAGTTTAATTACGTCCAGTTAATCCAGAAATCCCAGATTTTAAATCATCGCCGTTGCGCAGATCATTTTTCTCAGTGTGAACATGGTCCTTTCCACAAAAATCATGTTGACGATCTCATTAACCACTAATTCTTCAATTATGGCAGCGGCATATGTAAAGCGCCTCAATGAATTTCACAAATTCAAATGAACGACAATTTGCAGATTTCTTGTTCAAATTTCATTTCAGCTGCATTGCTAAATTTCTTAAGGCATTAGCTTTCGTCTCGTGAATTTCGCGGATTTCTGTCAAAATTCGTATTTGTTTACGTTTGCATTCACTTTCCACTCAATTTCGCGAGTCATAACTTTGTTTTTGTTTACATTCACCTCAATTGTTAACCCCTTGAAACTCTTGTAACTTATCTAAGCCTTAAGCGTCACGGTACGAAAAGAAAGCTGCGTGACTACTAACAAGACTGACCAACAAGACCTCTCCCCGCCCCTTCCCCAACGCTCCATCACTTCTTTCACCTTTCTCTTTGTATATAAAGACCACGACCAACTGACTGACTCCAGTACTGACTTAACGGCCAGACGATGATGTCTTTACATCGAAAGCGCTTGCCCACAGTAACTCACCAGCCAGAGGAGACAAACTCACCTAACAGGTACATTAGCTCAATTCTAAGTTGAGCTTGAACGTCAACAAGTTTTCATACGACAGTTTAACTACATTAGATTATAGCGTACATCCATTGTAAATGTTGATTGATTGCTTTTACTGCAATGTTTTGTTTTTTTTAATCCTAACCGGGTGGCCCACAACTTATCCTGAAGACAATAGTGGACTTTGGATTTGATCAGTTAGGATGGAAGGTGGTCAGGAATAAACGTGTACCTCTGCATTTGTGTTTAATGTAAAAGTGTGTAGCCGCTCGTAATTTGAAGTTTGGCAGTGGTCTAGTAATCGTATTATAGATTTTATTCGCTATTAGTACTCATTGTACCATACAAAAGTCAAATCAGCCACCACTCCAGTTATCTACACGGATTATTAACAATCAATAATATAAAACTGTAACAAATTGTTGAACTACAACAAAAATGAATGCAGCAATGTGCACACGAAATGTGTAAAATGTATGTACATGTTGACACGTGCCATCGAAGAAGCGGAAGAATTCAGGTTCTCCGAAGAAAGGCGACGAAAAGCTTAAAATGCGGCGCGTTTTCACGGGGCTTCATTTACCGATTGCGTTTGGAGGCACAGCAGGTTCCTAAAATAGAGAGAAGACAAACTGTAAGTGGCGGCTCGCCAAAGTTGGTTTGCACGTTAGACGTACTGAATATCAGAGAGAAAGTGTAGCGAAAGCACTGCCCGAAAAATTAGGTCCAATAAAACACTTGTACAATCACAAATAAGATAAGAGCAACCTCTGAAATTCCGGAATTAAAACCTTGGTCATAGCGCTTACTACAATTTCTCACAGTTTTTACCGGATTATTCCAAAACAAAAGACATGATCTTTGGCGGTCCAGTGATTGCTCAATAATCGTCGTGGCATGATTAAAAGCAACTAAATAAATTTCTGAACTTAAGGCGCTACCACATCCTACGTAAAACGTGAAGTTCAAATGAACTGCGTGAATAATGTAGTGGACTGGTGGTCTACGCCACGAAAATTGTTGAATGTACATGGGGCGAAGAGCAGTTCAATAATAAATTAAGCACCACTCAAACCACTCAACTGTTTGCTGGGTGGTCATTAAGTGTGATATATTGGCCACCCTTAGAGCACTCATTCTTAAAACAAAAAGTTGTGCGCATGTTGACTTTAGGGGGTTACCTTGAAGAGCTTGGCCAGGTGAGGAGACTGGGTTGGGCACTTTCAGATCTAAGGAGGCACTTGAGGTCGCTTCAGACAGGAACACCTTCTCTTACCAATTTGCCCTCTCCACCAGGATAAATCAATCAAAGCACTGTTATTAAGCACACAAGGAAGCGGTGATTTAGAAGCTCATGAAACTAACTTATGTTCGTCAGTGCAGAGGGCACTGCACAGTGCACCTTTTTGTAGCCTGTAAGGAAGAGGGTATGCCCCCTTAAATCATCAAACTATCACTTTGTTGAGCTTTTTCCCATGCTGGAGCAGCCGTTTAAACTCCGAAGTAAAGAGATACGGTATAAGCCGCTTCTGTCATTCCAGATCACAAATACAGAAATTGGTTAGTAGCTACCTGCCCCAATCCCAACCTTTTTTTTTTTAACGAAGTCAATTCAGGTCCAGAACAGTTCAATAGATGGTTTTCTCATAAATACGAGAATATTGGGAACCAGCAGTGCTAGATGATTTATTATATTTATGGGGTAAAATACGAAGTGAAGTTACAAACAGCCCAGGAAACAGTGTTATGCAGACATAGGATACAGTAGTTGGGTTATTAAGGTTCCCAAAATGCCTCACACTCCTGGACAGTTATAATTCTGCGTTTGAGGATGTTTGAAGGAGTACCGACTGGGTGGCCCACACCTCCCTCAGACCTCGCAGTTGAAAAACGAAATTTGAGATGTGAGAACTACTTTCCAGCGACTCCACAGCCACCCAAGCGCATTTTCAGGCCTTGGCTTACAGATGCAGCCACCTGCCTTGGCCCTAACCCATTATGCAGTGGTGCATTCCCAAAGTACCTTGTTTAGGTCAAACAACAATTATGGCCAGCCAGGTCGCTGGCCTGCTCCATCTTTCGATGGCACTTATCGCTTCTCCTCCACCCAGGACAAGGCAGTTTGGACTTACTGCCCTCCCAGAGGTTTGGAAGGACCCCAGTAAGCCTCGGCAGAGATCTCCCCAGCTTCCACCCATCACTCAGGGGCATCCGCCGAGCATCTGAATTTCTGTCCCCTTCTGGACAGTAGCTCAACTTTGTCTTCTATTGCTCTTTCCAGCCCTTCAACTTTAACTTGTCCTGGCCTGAATACACTGGACACGCTGGTACTCCAAACACCTCGTTCTTCTTGCTGCAGTACCAACTTGTCATGGGGGAATTATTGGAGTACAATGGAATATTTAAGTGCGAGTTCTTGTGCCCATTCACTTGGCTGGCCTACTCAGCAATCCTCTCAATCTCATTTCTCGATTGGGAGAAGGAGTCTTTGGCTGATAGGTTTGACCTCCTTAAGGCTGCTGACTTACCTGTGCAATGAGGGAACCTGGCAGGGTATAGTTGCTACTTGGAGGGAATGGAACCCACCACAAGCTGCCTATATTTAGGCTTCCATTACAGTGCTTCAATGAGTGTTGAAATAGAAGAAGAAAACTAGAACTAGTTTTAGCAGATGAGGGCTAAAGAGATTGAAAATATTGTATTACCTCCATTTTAGCCTTGTGAGTCTATATAAGCATATAAGGGGCATGAGGAAGACGTGCACACCTTCCCTTCATGGTGAATTTGAACAAAATTAAAGCATTGTTGCCAAGGATATCTTAGTGTCCTAAATTTCAGTTTTGAAAGGAGTTCTATGTTGAACAAAGATCACTATACTCATTGTGTACACACAATACTTCAACGCAGGCAGCGTAAGATGGACACGTATGATGTGTTGCACCAGATACTCTAATTTTAACCTATACCTCGTCAATTTTGAGGATTTTAGAAATGTTTTATCTACAGACTCGAGACTTACTGCACTTGCCAATAATGTTTAATACTTTTCTAACAAAATCGTACCTCATTATTTCGTTTCGTTCACACTTTTATTACACTGTCTCACTTAGTCGCCATTTTATGGTGAGCTCTTTTGAAAAAATCAATGTTTAATACAAATAAATCGTCAGCGTCTTCACATAGGTGTGTACATCTCAGGAAAATGGCATCTACTTACGATAGGTGTAGGAAAAAATGAAACATTATTTGGTTCAATATCGAGTTTCCTTACCACTCTGATCTTCTCTGGCTTGTTCGCCAACAGAATTGGAGCGTAGTAGCCCGGGAGTTTTTCGATGTGTGCCGGAACGTGTCCCGAACGTGAGAAACCGAAAGCAGCTTTGATAACGTGGACTGCAGCCTCAAGCGTCGTCTTTACCTGAAGCGGGTTCCCGAGGCTGGGGTTGATCTCGACGATGTCAATGGCTCCGAGCCACCCCGTTCTGTGCGCTACCTCCATTATATGAACGGCTTCCCTCAAAGTCAGCCCTCCTCGAACTTCACTCGACCAAAAAAACAAAAATTATTTAATATTAGCGAGTAGGTAATTTTTGTTAAGTTTTATTTCCTTTTTTGTGAAGACAGGCTGAAATCAAAATCTTACTGCGTGGGGAGGAATTTCCTATGTGACTTGTGTTGATGATTGTGGCCTTTTTGACCAGGTCACATGTGTGTAGTGACGTGTGATGTGTTTGTGGTATGATGCCAGCGTAGTAATTGGTATTATTTGTGAAGCATGAAGTGGTGACGTTTGTTTTATAGAGTAGAAATACTGCCTGATTTGGATTTATTTGCCTGTATCCCTGTCAGCAGGTGGGACAGTTCCCCACTCACCGACCGCAATCAGTCAGACTCGCGATTATGTAGCCCACTCAGCCTTCTTTCCATAGGCTAAACATTAGAAATCTTGATGTGGCATTCCCTCGAAGGAGTCTTTGGCCACAACCCCACAGGCAGGCAATACGGATGTACTAAAGGAAGGTCCACACAGGATGTCATTGTCGAAATTCGGCGTGTTTTCCTGCTGGCACCGGCTAAGTAAGTCGTAGCAGTTCTGATTGACATCAGGGGAGCGTTTGACAACCTTTGGTGGCCAGTGCTCCTTAATGAGCTTAAAGGTAGGGGAATCCCCCGCAACCTGTACTCACTCGTCAGAAGTTACCTGACAGACAGAACTGCAGGCATGTCTCCGTTTAGAGAAAGATTGAGAAGGGGTGCCCATAGCACTCTAGAACGCCTTCTTCGAAGGTCTTCTTAGGAGGCTCATGGAGCCTGACTGTGAGCCGTACGCCTATGTGGATGACTTGACTGTGCTGATATTTGCAGAGTCAGTCCGCCAAATCGAAGATAAACCCACCACATGCTCAGTACCATCACCCAATGCCAGTTGGCTGGTGTATGCAGTTGGCTGAGAAAAAACCCAGCTAATCCTCTTGAGCTAATCCACCCTCAATACACTTTGGCGGCCAGGCTCTTTCTTGAAAGGAGTGAAAGGAATGAATATGAATTGAAAGGAGTGAATATAGGCAAGAGGTGGGGTTTCAACCAACACCTCCAGTCCCTTAAAGGCACTACCATTGCAAGGTTTGCCTCACTGCGTGCAATTACTAAGGCTACTCGGGGTGTGTGTTACCATGACACTATTCTCATGTATAAGGCCATATATCTAGGCGTGATCGGCTACTGCCCCATTGTCTGGGGTAAAAAACTAACAGTCAATCAAAAGAGAGTATTGGCCCAATCCCAGAGAGCTGCGCCCCTCTGGATCACCAAGGATGAGCCAGTTCCTCACGGGACATGGTGACTCCACTTCTTCTCTCTCAAAGACTCTGTGTCATGCACGTCTTGCGCCTCCAGTGCGGAGGAAACAAGAAACCATGTGCTGCTCCACTGTAGTTTCCACATTTGTGAGTGGCAGTTGTTGGGAGGGCAAATGAACTTAGCAGCATTGACTGCTCTCTACCAGGAGACTGGCTAACAACCAAATACCTGCTGTACCTCCGCAGGTCTGAGTTCGGTGGATGCTGCAGAGGCCGGCTCTTGCATATTAGCGAAACCGCAACTATAACTCAAGTCAAGCGTTTAGGAACAGCCCTCAAATAAGGAAACAGACCTGTCAGATAGTCTTCCCTCACTCTCCACTCTTGATTTGGTGTGATAGTCTGGTGTTTATGTGTGTTGTGTTTAATTCCGTTTTTGTCCAATGAATGATTTCAAGTGAGTGTGTTGAGACTGAAATGGCAAATGAGTTAATGGCTTTTGCAAAGCTTTGGTATGTTTTATGGGAGTTTAAAATTACAGGAAGCGGAACAGCTAAGCTTATTGGACAGGCATTCTAGCCTTGGACATAAAAAAGGGATAGCGAGATAATCTTTTATCTGTTCCAGTTTATTTGCTGACAGAGCAGGGAAACTTTCAGAGCTACCTGCGTAAAACGGGTAAAAAAGAGAATCCCTTCTGCAGTTACTGAGAAAAGGACACTACGGACAGCATGTGTTCTTCCCCTGCTTAAGGAGGGCCCAACCCTACAGCATCTTGCCATGGGGGATCCCCAAGATTTGGCCTCACGATTTGTTGGGGATGGAAGAAGTGTATGCCTTATTACACTGAAATCTTTCTGAAAGATCTTTTAAGTATCTTGACCAATAAAATATATTTCCTGTTGGGGTTTCTGCATCAAATATAAACGAGTAACATCTAAAAAAGATGATGCGTACGAAAAATTAGCTTTTTCAATTCAGAATGACCATATCAGCTACTACTGATTGTTATAATCCCTCACTGACTTTCTTACGGTCCTAATTCTTTACCTGAAGGGCTCAAAAAGACAAGTAAACAACAATTGAGGTTGTAAGGCGCCATAGGTTTATTTTTTGATCCTCCCAGGAGGATTGCAGTCCTTTATAGTGTGAGTTGAGCAAAGAGGTGTCTGGGATTGTGAATTCGTTGGGTTATCGAAAGGAAATGAGAAATATCACGATGAGCAAGTATAGGAGTCAGACTTTCTCAATGTAACTAGAAATTACAGTTGAAATTAGGGAGGCAAGACTGGGCCTGTGGGGAAACCCAATTCCTTTCAGTAGCTGAAATGGAGCTTGTAGCTACGAACTTGTGAGCTTCAGTAGCTGCATGTGTGCTGACAGTTGAACATCATTTGTTTGATTGTGGAGAACTGATTGTCGTGATTGTGGCAACTGTACACTCCCATGCGCCATCAAATGTATAGAACATATGGGCACGGCTCAATATAGGGCCGCCTTTCCTCCCAGCTGCATCTCGGGAATTTGCTGCAGTTGGACAAGGAATTTAATATCTGTGAAGGCCCCATTCAGAGCTGCTGATCCATCAAATAGAGCCCTTGGCCCAGAACACTATTCACCAACTACTACTTTTTAAAAAGAAATTACTGTGCTATGAGTTACCAGCAGTGCCAGTGCAGGGGGCTTCTAAGGTGTCGAGTGAATCGATGTCAAAGCTGACGTGAAGGGATTTAGAGCCAGTTGGGTTGATTCGTTGGAGAGCCAAAGCAGTGACAGCGTGGATCCCATACTTTTCAATGTCCTCCATACCATAGGCGCTAACTCCGTACTTCTCTATGATTAACCTGTTCATTGAACCTGAATGATTGCACCATCGCAAAAAGTAGCTTAATTCAATAAAAAGGTGAAGTTGAAGACAACTTACCGCTCATAATGATCGACAGATCTGAGGCCAATGTAAGCCAAGTTGTTTATTGACATCCTGCAAAATCGTACACAAGAGTGTTACTCCTCCATTGTCAACACGGGTCATTATTTAGGCGTTATCAGAGCTCAGATGATTTTTCTGAGGAAGTTTGTGTGTAATGTTCTGGAATTATTGAGTAAAAACTGCAAAAACCTTAGTCAAAAGATCAACATTTGAATTCCGGAGTTGTGTTCACCAGTAGCGCTACACTACGGCACACTTCACAAATATCATCGAGTCCTGTATTGAGGCGCCTGAAGTAAATAATTGAAACGAAAACTACAACTTACGTCGGTTTTTGCCAGTCCAAGCCGGGCAAATACGGCCAATAGTCCGCAAGCTCTTTGACCAGAAGAGAAACGGGCATTCCGTGCATGTTGCCGGTGTCAGAAGTATCGGCTGTGTTGAGATCAGCATGAGCGTCCACCCAGAGCAAACAGACTTCGCCGCCCTTCGCCTGAATGTGACCATCGACGCTCCCCAGGGCGATCGAGTGGTCGCCTCCGATCGTCAGGACTTTTCTGTGGTCCTCCATTATCGCTTGGACTTTAGAGCTGAGCTGTACGTTCCAAATTAATTTATAATCGAATGCATACATTTCACGCGCATTTGGTTATTTTTGCCGCCCTAGCAACCAATACGATCAGTTCAGTTCATACGGATTCTGTAGAACTTGATATTCTGTTCACTAACTGGTAATACTTCCCGTTCCAGAGTTTATTGTGTTCCTTCTGCTCGTCGACCTTCGTTTAATGACCATTGTTTAAATAATTTACGAGATTGTCAACAAGATGTTTTTGGCTGAAGTTCAGTGTTGTGGTTCTGGAATTGTAGGGAGCAAAGGCTGCGTTAGACGACAGTATTTAGAACTTTTGAATTTGATAGTTAAACTGGCTCATTAGACGGCTGGGATTTATAAGGCCGGAATTGTGGATTGTACTAAAATCAAGTTTCGTCGAAATATTTGAAAACCTAATGTTCTGCCCCCGTAACTGTCCTACAAACGAAAGTTTTCTTACCATCGTGCTACTTGGAGTTATTAACACCAAATTGCAGTCGAAGTCGCTAGAGTCGTTTTTGGGAAGAAAAAAATGTGATGTTTTGATCCTTTGATAACTATAGTAAATTTTGAAGTAATTTCGCGTTTACCTCTGTTTTTTAGTCCCATGTTCATCTGCAAGCTAAATATATAGTTTGAGCTGATTTGGTTCACATACCCGCAAACCATTTTACGAAATACATGAAAACTTTCAACCAAATATTCAGGTTTGCCCCAAGACCTGCAGTGGAGGATACTTTGGCCGAGGAAATAGATTTACATCGAATAAAGACGAATAGAAAAATATATTGAACGTCAGCAAGTATTTGTTGAAAGTGAAAGCGATCAAAAGGGAAGTTAATAAACAGTTGCCAACAAACGGCAGTTGAGAGGAGCTGTACAACAAACACACGCTGACTATGTTCATCTAGTAACGATACATAAAACAATATACACAGATACAGATTTATTATTGTCCGTAATGAAGAAAATTTCACAGGTTTTCATTTTGGTTTATTATTCATTCTGAACAATAACCTTATGTTTTCGGTCAGGAAACATTTGGTTACAACCCCGCTTCAAAATTTGATACTTTGCGTTTCAAGAGATGGGGATTCTAAATCTGCAATGTCCGTCCGCCGTCCGGGTTCGTTTTGTGCCTTTAATGTGGTCTAAAATATCCGTTCTTTCGCACAAAAGTCCTATTTGGTATCTAGTTGTGTTCGCCATCTCGGCTATCCGATCGGACAAAGCCCATGGTTGTTATGGACAAAAAATTATTTAAAAAATTAACAAAACGCAGTATAATCGCAAATACGCCGTTTCGTATCGTTTTCAAGGTACTTTGACATCCTGGGTCGAATGGAATGAGTATCAGACGTGTACAACTGCGTATAGTGAAATTACAGTAATTATAGTGAGTAAAAGACTACTAATTGAAAGAACGCGCGGGAACTACAACGTTTCGTCGTTTGTACTCCCTCCCTCCCGTCTCATTAAAACCACTCGCCAGCTCGACTCGTAATGTCGTGCCAATGGCCTACAGGCGCTTACGGGCGCCAGGGGAATATTTACTTTTCGTAGTTCTAAAGTAGTCAGGTCATGTTTCGTATGGTTGACTAGTATTTTTCGATGCTGAATCGAATGGGATGAGTCTCGGAGCAGTAATACTAGGTCAAGCTGTTCATGAGAATAATAAACCGTTGTGTAATAATTTGATGGGTTTTGACTTATGTGACCTCAACTATCATGCAAATATTGAAGCTTATTATGGAAGCAGTTGGCACCAAAAGAAGTCACTTTTCCAATTCAAGCTCGCTGAAAAAATAGTTCCGTTTTCAACATAGAAAAGTCGATTCGGCAGCGGGGAAAGTTCCTCGCGAGTGTTCGATAGTTTAAACATCAATTGCCCCGACACACAGATTTACGAACTTGGAGAGGGACGCAGCCGAGCCAACTGCGAGAAGTCAACATCATGCCACAAATTGTCCACGCATTAGTTTGAGGGTCGTACACTTCTATCGTGTCGTGGTATTTGTCCCAACCCTCTTCTCCTCCAAGGACGAATATTTTGCCGTTCAAAACAGCTATACCCGGTCGATAACGTTTCTCGTGCATCGCGGTTTTGAATTCCTACGTGTCAGTTTTCGGGCTGTAGCATTCAACGCGATTCGTATTGTCAGAGGCTGCGTACCAACCGCCGACTACGTAGATGTAGGGGCCCAGGGCGCAGATGGCTGCACCGCTGCGGCGGATTTTCATGGGAGCGACGTCCATCCAGAGGTCAGTGCGAGGGTCGTATTTTTGCACTAATTCGATGCCGTCTCCGTCGCATTGTACAGTTCCTCCAGTGACGTACAACAAGCCGTCGTGCGCTGTGACAGCAGCGCAGGTCACAGCTGTCTTCATCGCAGCGATAAAAGACCATGTGTTGGACGTTGGGTCGTAACGTTCGGCAGAGCTCAAACGATAAGAGCCCTCCCAACCACCAACAGCATATAAATACCCATCCAACATCGCCAATCCCAGCTCTGACCTGGCAACTAACATTGCCTCAACTTCCTGCCAGTAGTCCAACACTGGGTCGTAACGCCATACACAATTTGAAGGTCCTCCATCGGAAAACTCTCCTCCAGCTAAATACAACGTGTTCTTGCCACTAGCCACTAGACCATGTTTACTTATCGCAAACGGCAAACGTGCCAACGATTTCCCCTTTTTGTTTGAAGGGCAGAAACACTCGACTGCCCTCAACACAACCTTGTCGTCTTCACCACCAACCGCGACAATGACTTCAACGGTATCAGAAGTGAGGCGAGGTTTGGTTCGCATACTCTCCCTTTCATGCCTTCTGTCAGGAAGCAAGTGATATAACTTGGCTTCTGCAGTCAGTTTCATACACTCAGGGTTATTGCTGACGACGTCAAGACCTTCAACGCAGTCAACGAGGTAATATGGCGACAGCAACGCTAACCTTACGTGTTCCAAAACTTTGGGGAATGTATCGGCTCTTTCATCAGTGTTGGCTTTGTACCAACGAGCAACTGCATCAAACACTGTCTCTTCTTTTTCAACTTGTAAATTATCATCAGTAACTATTTCAATGAGCTTCGCTGAGCTAAGTGTGACGAACTCTTCATGATGGAAAATCTCAGAGAAGTTTTGGAGTATGTAGGCTTTGGCTTTGGCTTGAAGCTCAGTGCATGCGTGAAGTTCAGTGAAACAGTGGATCCCGATGGAATTGGAAGCGTCCATGTGGTTTTCCAAGAAGTGGCAAGCGGCCTCTTTGACAGGAAGGATTTGAAGGAGGTTGGCTGCTGAGAGCAAAGCTTGAACATTACTGCGTGTAATAAGGATTTGATTAGTGTACGCGTAGTCCAACAACAGCCCAACCATATCAGGCTCTAGGCCGTTCAACGTGACAGTATTTTGCTTAGACTCCGCCAACGAGCTGAGGAACATCGCCTTAAAATACGGGCTGAAGGCGGCCAAAACAATGCGATGAGCGGGAAATCGTGACCCTTCAATGGCTAATGTGATGTCGCAAAATTCCCCTCGTTCCCTCAAATCGTTGATCCCGACCAATAAGTTGGCAGGATGTTGAGTTTCGCAAAATTTGAACTCGTTGGTTCCGGGGCTCTCCATCAATTTGTTGGAACCCGTGTCGCTGTCTGCCTCTGGGCTGCTGGGCCTCCGCTGAGTGACACTGAACCAAAAGCCGAATCTGCCGGTGTCTTGCCGCCTTAAATTGTCTACCGTCACTGAGAACCTTATCATCATCCGGGGGCTGACGCTGCTCTGCCAAACGACATTGAACCAACCGGCCCTAAAACTCACGACACGCCTGCAACATAGTTATTCCCACAACCTAAACCAAATTCAGCCCTTCAAGTCATTGAGTAGTAGTACGCAAGAATATCCTTACTACTAAAATGTGCGGCTTTAGAAGCCCATAAAAGTTTTCTTCTTTTTCGCTTCTCCAGCGTTATTAAACGATAAGTTTGTTAGGGTTTTGAGCAAATTATCCTGCACTTCATCAAAACACACTCCTGGCCACAAACTAATCGTCACAAAAACGAAAACATCAACTTTGATCGCTGTTCGGACGGAACTAATGTCAATAATGACAGTGTTATCACGAGTGACCCGGGCAGAGCCGAACGAGCTGCTTCGGTAGTTTCCGACATTTACCGAACTCAACCGAGCGCTGGAATAACTCAAATATCCATAACGCTTTTGCATTGCATTTCCCTCTTATTTGTCAGCAAGAATCACAAAAGATAACACCCGAAGAGTACATCCAGTCAAGGACGACCGCACGGAGACACGCTGAAGGTGAGAAGAAGTGGTGTGAAGGGGAACTAGATAAAAAACAACCATTTCCCCTAGTGCTGTTCATCATGTACTCCCATTTAGGCCAGCAAAACGCCAATTAAGAAAATAATGTGTTCGAGAACGCAACGAAGAGACAATGGGTGAACCACATCGGCTCAATTTAGATTTTTAACATGCACATTACCATGGGACACCGAAATGAGAGTATGAGCGAAATCATTCCACAACTTATAATGGTTGTAGCCATCAAGACACCAATATGTTTTGGCTCAGACGATTTAAATGAAATTTTTCGTGGGGGCAGATCCAAGTAACACAGCAGATCCAGTTACTAAGCAATTTTCATTCGTGAGAAAATGACGAGAGCAGCACAATAAATTAGCAACGCTATCGATAAAAATCTATTGTAGTGCAGCTTTTAAAAATAAATCTTTCTCTAATGACACAAACTATCTCTAAAAAAAGATCATGGTGGAAACTCCAATAAGCTACCTATGCGGAACAAGTTTAATAATGGCCATAAAGCGACAACGGCTGCAACCTCAGAAATTATGGAACTCAAACTAACATAGTTTTTGTTAACTTTTTGCCAGTGTTGTCAGTATAATTCCATAACTGTGTAGATGAGCCACTCCTGTTGACACTCTCATCAATTACATTCACGTAGGGGTTTTAATAAAATTTGTATGACGAGCATTATGGATTAGTAGCAGTACATATCGCTGAATGCGCGTGGTGATAAGGAATGGATCGTCGCGTTAAACCGGCAGGGCAGCGACCGTTAGATTCGAGGGACGTGAATTCTGTTTTCCAGGTGGAACCGCAAAGTACGCTTTGAGTCAAGTTTCAACTTCATACTTTTCGAAATAATCCCCCTCACCAGCCGAGACGCCCTTGACAACGCTCCATTATAGCAAAATATTTGTTGGGCCAACGATAACGGGAATTATTAATTGGCCACAAAATACGCCAACTCAGCCCCCCTCATCATATTTTACGAACTACATACTACATGTAAGTCATCACTTACAGCATGACAAGTGCACGCCAAATCGGGAAGAACTCGTATCTTGTCGGGAACGTCGTTTCGCTCTCCGATTGATTCGCAAACTATGTCTCCGAAGTCTTTAACGTTATGGCCTGTAATATACGAAACATCGCTACGTTAATTATCTGTCAGCTCGGGACTGAAGAAGAGTGATATTGCGAATACAGATTGATTACCTAAACTGATCATTTCTTTGACCATTCCATACTCGCGCAGCGCCGATGGAGCGATGTCCACTCCTGCTGTTGACTGACAAAAACACAGAGTTGATAAAACGTAGATTATATAATTAACTAGGTTTATTTTTCATTTATTTTTTGTTATAGATTTGTTTTTGTTGTATTCTTGACTTTTTATTCATTTTATTTTATATAACTATTATGGCCCGATTTTTATGTTTCTCAGCCCTACAATGTCTACTGAGAGCAAAAAACACCATTTGTGTAGGCAGTGTGTAATCAAGAAAAAATAGGAACTCCTTTTTACACTGATGGAGGGTATATTAACATCTTTACGGATTGAGGCCTACAGGATTGGAAAAAACCTCGGAAAATTTTCGGGGTTTGGTGATATTTGCGGGACAACGGCCGAACCGATTGAGCTAGTTCTTTTCATGTTTTTTTTTTGTAGTTATTTATCGAACCCTCGAACTCCTTTTTCGTACAGGGAACAAAAATGTACCAAAAACCAAAGGTTTTCTCAGGAGCGGCCGTAACGATTTTGATTAAGCTCTCTAATTATATTCTGCCGATAGATATTTAACTTTCTTTTCATATTAATATCATTACGAAAGCGGAGAATGCGAATGCTTACGACGCAGAATGAGTTGTTTTTTTTTTACTCTATGGTTAAACTTTAACGGTTTTCATCAAACACATAAAGTGTCTTCAATCACTCAATAGCTATATATCGTTCTATATAAATATTTATATGGTAAATATTGAATGAAATGACGGCAACAATCGTGTTGTTGAATTTGCCAAATGTTTTGCAGTAAATGAATTTAATTAATTTGACGGAGTGCCTTCCAGCAACATCTACGTACATTTAGATTCCCACAACTATTATTGTAATTGTTACCATTGGGGAAATATGTCTAATAAAGTTTCAAGTTTGAAACGAACAAGCGTGTTAGTATATTATCTACAATACACTAACTAGGAATTAGGTTGACAATGTTCAAATAACTCGGAAAAATGAATTAGTTAGTGCGGCGTACCTGGAAATGCAAATACATAACCACGTAGGTCAGCTTAGACGTGATTTTCTTTTAATTCTAAGAGTAATCCTCTGCTGAACGGAAAATACTTCCTTCAATGATAGATGCCGCGAACGAAATGATGATTTTTCTCATTTTATCAAATACGATTTTGAGCAATTGTACGTAGTACTTCCAGCCAACTTGTACGTATTACATTAACGTTTTAGTGGCAGCGCGGCCCAAGGAAGAGACAACACCTGTATACATGCAGAGGGCAACTCGCCAATTAAAATATCTGGTGCGCAGCAACACACAACTTTCCGCCACCCCCGTAAGTTCGAAGACCAGGCGCTGTATCTTCATTCAACGCATTTCTACAGCATCATTTATAGAGAACAAAATGTGGGGACTAGTTCGCTGAGAGTACTCCGTAAGTTTGATCGAAATCGTTAGAGCCGTTTGTGAGACAATTGGAATACCGATAAATTAATATTCGACAAATCTCCTTTTCTGAGTTAACTTGGCTTATATCTCCGTTCAACATATATATACAGAAATAATTATGGGTAACGAAATGTTGGTATGGGTGAATATAAGACACTCCATTAGAATTTATCACATTTGGTGAAGAAGTTACCCTGGAATTTACGAAAATGTTCGAAAAAACGTTATTTTCGACACATTTGGATTTTTATCTCAGTTCAATGAACCGTCACAGGAACATTTATTGAGAACAATATGTAGGTATTAACTATTTGAAAACATCCTGTGAGTTTGGTGAAATTCGCTATAGCCGTTTTGCCAGAAAGCGTAAAAAACCTATTTTTGCTTCATGGACCTATATCTCCATTCACCGTATTTTCATGGAGATATGTATGGAGAAGAAAAGTTAGATATTCATCAGTAGGAGATAATTGAAAAGTTTAATCAAAATCGTTAGAGCCGTTTTTCAGAAAAATGCGAAAAACCCTAGTTTTTGGTACATTTTCGTCCCCCACCCCCCTTTCCATCGGCCGAAATCGTCCATAACCTTATTTTGGTGTCTACAAAAAATAACAAACAAAACAAAAAAAGAACCAACACAATCGGATCAGCCGTTCTCCCGCAAATCGAACTACAGACACAGACACACACGCACTCGGACCATGCGCTGAAATTAGGTTTTTTAGACTCAGTAGGCCTCAAAACGTAAAGATCTGAAGAAAACCCAAATTACTATACTTTCCTTCCCTTCGGGTAGCGGAAAGTAAAAAGTATATTTATATAAATACCTGCCCCTTGTGAAATGGTACTCCTACGATTCCAACCCTGGATGACTCATGGGTTCTTTGGTCTACCTGCGCAGCAATTTAAAAAATCTTCAATAACCCTTTTGTAAGGTTTTAGTTAATCATGTTTCCACAAGTTCAATCATTGTGGGGGTTACACGTAAAAGGTGTTATTTGGAGACATGCAGCTGTTTTTATTGAAGAATAGCGTATGACGATATGGTGTACTTAACTTAACTTCGGATATCGAGCGTTGGCTATCAAAGCGAAGCAACCCATCGAAACGATCGGCACTTCGTAGCAAGGCCTGTAACAACGTACAAGATTCAATGAGAGAGAAGGGAAGTTGAAAGAATTCATGCTGCGTTGCTTCATAGAACTTCCCCTCGCACGTACTCAGCTATTTTTCATTGAGTTCATATAAACGCAGTGAAACTTAAACTTCCTTAGAAACTTAAAGGCCTTAAATGTTCCGGAATTTATGGCTCAGTTGCTACTTATGGTACGACCGTTACTGACAATCAAAGTGTTGCTAATTAAGGGAACAACATGAATTTTTAGCTAAGATTTGCGTTTACAGTTCTGGAATTGCGGGGGAACTACTGCGCAAAAAGTTAGTCGAACAAATCGCGCTAGTTTGAATTGCTGGGTTTGCTCCTAATTATCGTATTGCTACTATTAAAGCCCTATCGTATTATATATCATCTAAACGAGATATATGAAGAAAAAACTGCCTTAAAACTGATTATCCTCTAAATATTTTGCGCTATTCTTCCCACAAATGATAAGTTTATGGTTATGTCATGTTATTTGGGACTATTGACAAATCAAATGCAATAAATTTTGGTGTTATGATAACTCTAGTTATGTGATTTTGCTTGCAATCTTATGATGGCGTTGTTTATTCATCTGTATTCTAAATATCAAGTTTGATTTGGTTCGGCCGTTCTTTTGCAATTTTGTTCTGACACGCGCACACGGCGCGCGCGAGAGCGGATCATTTTTTTAAACGGTGTTTTGAGCCCTTAAATCGCTAAGATCTGAAGAAAACTAAAACAAATATTTCAGTCGATTTCACGACTTTTCTTTCGACTCCTTGGGGCTCAAAAATTCAAAACCTTCAAAAAAACTTTAAGTACCTTAAAAAAAGATTCATTTTACCCGGCAACTGCTGAATTGACGAACCGACGATTTGGCAGCTGTTCGAACTGATGCGACGCTCATGATTCCTTCAATGCGAACAAAGTTATGAAACTGCGAATCCTCATCTTCCAATCTCTTTCGTCATCTCGAGGTTACCACGATTAGATTAGAAACAACTGCAAATGGACAAAAATATTGAAACAGGTTTTTTTTAAATCGATTTTAAATAAACGGGCGAACGTGCCGGGTTTTGATTACAGCACATTCTGCTCCTGCCTCGACCTTCACCTCTCAGATATGTCGATTCCTAAAGAAACCGCCTGCAAACTCGAATAGTGACGCGTAACGATGACGGTTGCGCTTGTCCTCAAACAATTCATAGGAGAGCAATGTAAAACTTACACTGAAAGACGTAGTATATACAGTGTGATCCCCCTCCCCCCTGCAGAAATAATATCAAACGCCTAGCAGCAGCCTGTTTTCCAAAATGTTCATCTCTCCGCTGGAGTTGGGAAATGAGTAGACGCTGTTGAGAAGGTCCTTTGAAAATACAGAAAATTGAGTCACAGAAGTTAGTAATTTGTTGATTTCTAAACTGTATTAAATGTTTTTATACGCATTCTTTATATGCGTACACAACGTTGGCATTACTTCACGTTATACGTAGAAAATGGTACATACGAAAACGTTTCAGCTTCATTTACATGAGTCGACTACTACGGCGTTTGATTGATGGGTGCGTAGACGTATTGATAAGAATTGTAAATAATCGATCACTTCACAGACGCCTTCAGCTGAGGGTCAAGGGTTGAAAAGAAATACTGGAGGGCACCTATTCGGGTACTTTCACTGACAATATTAAGGGTACTAGTTACAATTAAATAGTTCTATATTGAATACAACACACACAGCAACACCCCCCCCCCTACTCAAAATTGTTGATAACTTAGGCAAAGTTGTTGGGAAATGGAGTAAACAATATTTAGTACGAAGCATCACACAACTTTTATCATCCCTTGTAAATCCATCCAACGCTATAAATTCCAACTGTTGGAGTACTGACTAAACGGCCAGACGATGATGTCTTTACATCGAAAGCGCTTGCCCACAGTAACTCACAAGCCAGAGGAGACGGACTCACCTAACAGGTACGTTAACTTTAGTATTTGCCTACTGGCGGACACAACCCAATTTCTTTAATACCTATAAATTCAGATGCTGTATCTTCTTTCAATGCACGTATGCATGTCTACGCATAGTTCAGGTCTAAATCTTTAGAACTGTTAATGAGAAAATTACAAAAATGACAATTTAATAAACGGTGCAGCAAATATTATTTTCAGTTGTATCTTTGCTCATATTCCCATTCAACTAATGGGCACAGAAATAACTGTTGGAAACAGGATGTGGTTGTAAGTCAGGTTGATTAAACTAATTATGCAGTTACTATAGGCATTACCAGTTGGATGCATCATCTGAAGTAGAAATTGTTTGAAAAACGTTCTTCTTTAGCTCATGATGGTTGTTACCTTCGTTCATTCAACAGACCGTCAGGAAAACATTTATACGGTAAAGTGTCAAGTTTCGGTGAGTTTGATCTAAATCCACGATGTAAATTTTACTGTAAGCTCTAAAAGCCGCTTTTTGCTTTAGAAGTCAATATTTTCATTCACTATATTACCACAAAGATGATTATTGACTACGAAAGTTAGGTAATGATTAGTAAAAAATACTTTGGAAGTTTCATAAAAATCATGACCGTATTTCAGATAATTGCAAGGAGCCCTCTGTTTTGGTTTATCTTTATGAAAACTGCACGTGGAATTAGTTGAATGCCTCGAAAAATAACAGGAAAACAAAAAGAACGAGTTTTATTGGTTCAGTCGTTTTCCTGCACAATTGACTTGGAACTCTGTAGTCGATGGAATAATTGAGGACTCGAAACGTAAAGATTTGATTTGAAGTCGTTGTACCTTCTTAAAGAACTTCTCTGGGTTCAGGAGCATAATCGTTGGGAAATCATATACAAATGGTACAAAAAGTGAGTGAACGTGGTTGGGAAATGGAGAAAAAAGGGATGGAAAGTTAATGTAAGAACTGTTGGAAGTTGAGTAAAAATTGAGGGAAATGAAGAATATTTATTACTGACGATTCGATGAGTATGAATCAGTGGCAACATGGCATTACATTATCCCGACACGTGGAACTTCCTTCCGCCCGACCTGAAGAAACCAGGTAGCAGCTTTTTAAAGGGCTTTCACTGTCTCGGCACAGCATGTGAAGACCATACCTCGTGGAATTTCAAAACATCGAGTGATCTGCTCTCAGTCACCTGCTTGAATGTAATTACATTTGCCAGAACTGCAATGGATTATTAATATTCAACCCGGTTACGATAGTATTTGCAGGGAACTAAGGAAAAAGTAAGGGGGTTGGAGGATTGTGAGGGCGTTGCCACTCTGCTCGCTCTTCATGAAATGCCAAAAACTACCTATCTGATTTTTTCTTTCTTCAATTGGTTCAACTCAAGGGGATCATTGCGTAATGAAATCGCGCAATGTGTCGTATTACGCAACCTTCCCACTGCTTCCGGCTCGAACATGCAGAAGGATATGAGCTGAGTGGATCTAGAATGGCTCCCGATTTCATCACTGTGGAGGCGAAGACGAAGACGGAGGTGTTTGATTTGTTGTGCGACGCGAAAATTTGCTGTTGTACAACTTCGGTTAAAATTAATTTATGGGTGTTTTTCGTTCCTTTTCGCAATTTTTGGGTGTTAAATGATTATTTGGTGGTTAACGTGAAATTGTGATATCGTTGGTGAGTTGTGCCGCAGGAAATGTGATAATCGCCTGCTGTTATTGTTCGAAACTTACGGTCTAACGTGTGGTATTGATGCACTTGACTGACGCATCAGGTTTAGAGGGACGTTTTGGATTTTCGAATTAGTTTTAAATTCTTGGCGAAATGGATGAAATCACTAACGATCAATTGATGCTTTTTGACACCCGTAAAAAACTGTCTCTTCCGGTTTCTGACAATTCTCTAGATGAAATCGGCTCCGATTTGTTATCTCAGGATTTTATGAAAGCCGCCAGCGACAACGTCTTGACTAGAAACGGCCGAACACTGCACGGGGAGAGCAATTATGCTGACCCCTTATTGATTATGAATAATGATTTGTCGGAGCAACAGCACATCACTTTGGACGATGTGGCGGATTTGGATTTGGCGTCTTTATCCCAGTCATTAGTGACAACAGACATAGCTCCTCAACTGCCTCAGGAATCTTTAGGGTTCAACGACTTTTTGTCCGAAAACAGTTTTTGTTTGAACGGACTCGCTCCCAAATTGAACGAAACTCCGAACAAATTGAGCTTTGATAATTTTGAGAATATGCCGTCTGTTGAAGAGCGTGGGAGCAAAGAGTTCAAAATCGTTCCTCACTATGTTGACGGGAAATTGACAAATACCCTACAGTTGGCGCCTATGGATTCAGAAAATGACGGGCCCCAGGAACGTACGATCCAAATTTTCCCGTCAATGCCGGCGCCGGATTTGAGCCTTGCAGCATCTGCAGATCCCAACGAGAGGGTAACCGCAACTATCGAAGACTTTCCGTCCATAACGTCCCTAACTCCTGGTCTCAATTTGCCGCCAAATTTGAGTGAGCCCGTTGGCGGGGAGACCGAGAAACCAAATCAAACGCAGAAAGAAACTAGGAAATTGAAGAGGAAAAAAATGGCCAAAGTTGTTCTCGGCGGGAGGAAGAAAAAAGCGAAGAAAACTTCAAATGGCACAGGTACAGAAATGGAACATGTTACCGAAATGTTCGAAAGAGGGCTGAAATGCAGTGACACGGCCGTGGTGCCCCTGGTAGGAAAGGCTTTGATAATTCGAAACAAAGGCTCGGATATCACGGCCCAGACACTGCATTTTTACCCAAAAACAGTTTAGAATCATGAATCTGACAACCTTCTGGTAATATTTTAGACAGATCGCTGACCTGAAGACTAAGCTATTGTACAAATAAAAATAAATCGTTACATGTACATCTAACATGCATCCCCTTGGGGTTAAACAGTAAAAAACAAACAGGTAGGTAGGAGCAGACAAGAACATTTTAATTTATAAACCCCGCTCTTATTCTGAACATTTATTCAACTTTTGACAGAACCTAATGCCTAAGACCTAAGAGTGTTCTTATTTTTTAAATCTATTTACATCGCCTAGTGGGCAAGAGCATACCCTTCCTTCCTTCTATCTTGCCATTACTATGGGAAATGACTGTACAGTATCGTATGCTTATTCGTCTCATCTTCTACATTCGAAACAAAATTTTCTTTGTTCTAACAGCTTTATTCCAACTTGAATCTACGAGATCCCTATCATTATTTTCTCCCTCCTGTATCTTCAATTATTGACATTGTTCATTCGGGTTTCGCTGGTACAAACAGTGATCCATTAATCATACTGTGGAAAGAAGCCCGTTTGTGAACTATTGGGTGGTTTGACGAACTATAAGTAGTGACATCTAGATAAGAATCTTTTTTAAAATGGAGTATCGCTTTTGTTCACCGATGATAGATACGAACAGAGAACATTAAAATTATTGCCCCCAAATTTGATAGATCAAATGAATTTTATGGAAGTATCTTATCACTTGATTTTATCATACTATAAATTTAACTATCTTTCAACCCATTACGAATCAACCCTTTTTAGTTGCAGGCGTTCAATCGAATACTACTCCATCCAGCGTGGAAAGTAAGGAGCCAGTGAAGAGTGTGTTGCCACGTTTCAAAATTGTTCATAAACCCGACGACGTAACAATAACCGTAGCAGTTAATGCAGAACCTCAGCAGGCGCCACCAGTGACAACCACACCCAATACTTTTAGCGTTGGGTAAGTAGATATTAGCTGTTTCTAGCTTTCTCCTAAGATTGAATTGCTGTTAGAGTTTGTGAGGTGCAAGGAGGAAGATTTATGTGTCTTAACAGTACTTAAATATGCATTGGCTGACTGATTGGATGACTTACGTTAAATTGAATACCTTCAATATCTTTGTAGAACCTTCTAATTCACACTGTGCTGTCTTAAGATCACGTTCCTCTACCCACATTATACAAATAAGTAGGCATTAAAAGGGGAGAGCTCATGTAAAAAGAGGTGTACTAAGCCAAGAAGTTCGTTCTATTTTCCTTTTTGAAACATTTCGAGTTCTCCATTCCCCATACTGCTTCGCATCTTCTACAATCGAGGGAATTGTATCAGAGCTCCCCATTCAGTCAGAATGAGAAAAATAGAGGCAACTGTAGATTTTACTTCTCTATTTCATCCTCTTCTGCCACAGAATCGAATAGAGTTGTTGGTGCAGAGTTAGCATAGAGAGAGAAACAATGCGAACTCCTAGTCATTCTCCATAATATTTATTTCGACACCACACACTACTCTGTACATTCTGACAATGATCACGTAGAGCTACTGTGACGGGAGGTAGAACGATAGAAACAGATAAGTCCTACTCCTTTTAACCAGTGGTGAAAACTAGTGCCGGACTGTTCATGTATGACAATAGTTAGACAGTTGACCTAAGGGTTTCTCCCTCATCCCCTTCTCCGGCTGGCAATTAACAGTTTAATTTGCCCCAGTGTGATCTTCACATACTGTTTCAATTTTTACTTTTTCACAGGCTGTTTTCAATTTTTACTTTTTCAGGCCCATGCTATCTCTGCCAACAACGGCACTCAGTTCGACGCCTACAATCGCCTTGGCTCACAACTTCAACGGCCAACAACCTGTAGATTTGATACTTCCTTTAGTGTCAGTCCGCAGCGAAGGGAGTGACAAACCAGTTCTCAAACCTATTTCTGAGTTGAAACCCGAAGATGTGTGCACTGTGCGGCGAGATCCACTCAAAAAGTAAAGTTAACCGTTTCAAGTATTTTTGAGCGTTTCGTATATTTGGTTGAGATGAAAAACGAAGAAGTTAGCTTTTCCATATTGAAATTGTTGAAGATAGACGGCTGGTTATAAAGCCTAGCAGGACTGATAATTGCTTTTTTGTAAGTCTACTTTTAACAAACTTTGTGAAGAAAATATAATTTCTCGGTTTAAAAAAATCTCTTTAGGTATTGATTTCCACGAAAAATCCAAATTGTGGTTCAAATGTTATCCGCTTCTCTGGCGTTAACATTAATTATTTGAAATCTGCCTCCTTGAAGGAAGGATGAAACTATGAGGAAGCCTGACAGTTTAACTGGGGCACATCAGGCACAACATTGATTCACCCATTGTCCAGAGCTCCACTTTCAGTATTAGCTGAGGAACTCTGTTTGAGACTACCTTGGCACGTCTTAGATATCGTTTCTTTCATCTACAAACCCCGTATTCTCACCTCATGACCCTGTTCCCCCATCCACACCCAATCTCTTACCAACCAGGGCTCCCTTTCCTGCATTAGCTTGTCCTCACTCACCTACATTAACCCTCTTCAACAGTTTCTTTCTCTAGGCCTACCTCATCCAATCAACCATGCTCGTTCATCAGATGACAGTCAGACTATTATTTCAGGGGGTGCCTTTGAGAGAACATAATGTTCCTTTTTCGTTGGTAGTCATGGTATACCCTACTCAAATAACCTGGTGTTTGTCTTGGCCATTCTTGTATTACGTTAATCGTATGCTGTCAGAGTAGGAAATGTTGTAGTTGATAATTATGTATCGGTTTCAGGTTGTCCAAAATTCAATTGCAACAAATTGTCAACTATTTGAAGCAGAGGAAAATGGAAAAAATCTCTTCGTCGGGACCAGGAAGAAATGAAAGTTCCAAAATCATTTGCAAGTGAGTTTGTTGATTTCACGTTTTGGAAGTAGCACAGAGATGAGTTTTACCAGTTCATAAAAAAATAAGTTTTTGATTAAACATGACTTGTGTTTGGCGGGTGGAATATCACTAAGCAATTTAATAGGTTGTAAATGAATGAAAACTGAACGCATTCTGTGATAAATCGTGTGGGGAGTTCTGGTTCTGGTTACTTAATTTCAAGGCGTACCACCAGTGTGGAGTTCGACATAATATAATTGGTTGAGGACATTGCTGGAATATAAACTAAACTGATTGCATTACATAGCTCTCTTTTGTACACGATTATTTCAAATACGTTGTAAAGTACTGGTGTTGATTCGCTAGTTCGCAGAGTTAGCGTGGAAAAATAAATTACTAACTCCGAATGGAATGAAATTAACAATGAAAAAAGTATAATTGAAAAATTTAGTATAAAGTAAGGAAATTAAGATGCGTGTTCTGAGCACCAAATTAATCGAATTTAAATTGAAATTAATAAATGAAATAGTCTGCGTTATGGTAAAAAAAGAAAGGAAACAAACGATAGTTCTTCTGGGAAACAAAGTAACGAAAACAGAATTTCTGACCGATGTTGGTGGGTGACGATGCGATGCGTAGAGTAGACTGGTCGTCGTTGAACGGATCGTCCTGGTGGTGGTAATGGTAGAGCAGCTCTAAATTTGTAACCAGATCTGGATTATGGGATACTGATGACCCAAAATTGGTAATTGATATGGTGCGCACGTGAGGATACTGCTGACCCGACGGCAGAGGCAAACATGAAGCAAGTGGCGTTAGGCGGCGAGTTTAGACTTGGGGAGGTGGACGGCGATGCAACCTGCTTCTTTTGGCGATGCACAAACAAGTCCAACGTTCGAACATTTCACTTCACTTTCTCCTAATAATATCCGCCTTAAGGTGTAAACAACTGGCAATAGAGAAATTGTTAGTTACCATGTCAACTCCTCGAGTGACTTACTAGGCGACTGTACGTTGTTGTTTCTGGTTAACATTACGAGAATATTCTATGGCAATTGCTTTTAAAGACGTTTTATGTAACCGTGTCGAAGGAATGCGCTTTTTTGGAGTTCTTTCCAACCCACGTGTCTTCCTTGTCTTATTGACCTCCGTCTGTCAGCTCCATTTCAGTTCTGGGTTGGCCAATCGCTTAATTTGAGTCTTGTACCACACTTTTCTTGCTTGAAGTCAATGGTCACTCGCAGGATCCAATGATGGGCTCATTAGTCAGACAAAAGAACAGATTCAGTTAAAGTTAAGGCCACTGTACGCCCAAAACTGGCGACTCTGTCGCGCTGGTGTTAATGAAAAATGATCCGCTCACTCCTGGCTGGTTAGACAAATTATTATTAATTCTAGTGACTATTTGGTTGTGGACTGTATATGCTCGATACGCTGTATTCGAAATAATGCAAGCACTACTCACCGATGCGGACGTTCTGGGTGCGTGTCCCTGGCCAGGGATGTGGAGCCGAGTAGTGGTCGATGCTGGCAACTCCGAACACAGTTATTGAGCGTAATGAATTTAACTGAACTAAATAAAAATTATACATCAAGAAAAATAAATTAAAAGTCTGTTTTGAATGCGGGGAGACAAGCGGGCGAACGAATGTGCGGTCGGACAAAGCTTTGAACGCTAACTGAACACTACCAGTTCCGCTATGGCTCATGTTCAGATTAGAACTCGACAGTTAGATCTTGAAACTTGACTCAGCGTTGTTCCCATCGGCCGCAACAGCCACACTACAACCAGCAACAATATTGCAGTGCTTAATCTTACCATATGCGTTCTTAAACTAACTAATTCGGTCTTTGCTCCTACATAAACCTTGGGGGAGGTTGGAAAAGTACGTAAACGTGGATGGTTGTCAGTGTACGAGTACATGTACCTTGTCTTTCTGAATATACCGTGTTCTTCCAGAGGTTCTGGAACGGTATGGACTATCAGCTTCTCTTTGAGTGACAAACAACTGATTGGTTGATAGAACAGTAAAAATTGCTGAATGTTCGTCAGGCTGAGGACAGTTGTGTGGTGCGTTGTACCAGGTAGGTGTGGGGGTAGTAATTTTCATAAGTTAATGATGAAGCTGGAGGGTAGCATGTGCGTTGAGTTGTCAAGGGAAAGCTAATGCCAGTGTTATGAGATGCGCTGTTGTCTTTGCTGAAGGAAAGCGGACACCTCTGAAAAAAGATGATATAACGATCTTGTTTCATCAGGCCTCCTACTTTTCTAACATCATTTCACTGTCTGACGCCATCCAAACAAACTTTTGAGCTCTCTATCAGGAAACGTTTATTGTTCATAAGATCTGCTACGTATTACGTAAATAGATTGCAAATTGAAACCGTACCGTCAACTGCTAATTTGTTCTTCCAGGATCATGTACCCTGACGAGTTTTTGGGGAAAAATCAAACAACCAAACCAATCCCCGAGGCCTCGACTGCTTTTACTTTGCCCAGAGTAGAGGAAATCGCCGCAGTTAACACAGACGAGAGCTCATTGAAACTGAAAAAAGTCAAAACGAGGACTAAGGAGCCACATTATAATGAAGAGGAGGAATATTTGCCTGAAATACCGATAGCCCCTTCAATCACAAGGTGGGTTTAGCAGTTAACTACAACCATCAAACGTCCTGATTTATTCGACAGTTATAGTGAACAGTTAACTGATTGCGGCACCTGAAGCTCTGCAATGTCTGCCCAAAGCAGTAGCTGCGATTTGTTTGTAATTTGATCTTGCCTGTTCGTATAAATATTCTTTCTATATAAAAAATCTGTACCATTCCCCCTAACTTTTCACAATAACCCCCATCATGGCATTCACAGTTGTGAGGAATATTCAAATAAACGGGGAACTCGTGACATCCTCGACGTGTCAATCGATTCGATATAACATGAGATAGGTTAGAGGGTTCAGGAACAGCCGCTATGATAGAACGCAAACTCATTACGAGAGGTACGCTTAAGTAAACCACTCAACATTGCTGGCCTCGTCCACTGTTTCAAGAATTTTTTACGTTTTCGATATCAAATTTGGAATAATCCCCATGGATTGACGCTTAATGATCTTAGCCGAAGAACAATTTAGTCTCTAGCTCAGATTATTGCCTCGCGTTTTGAGCAATTATAAATGTAAAATTAAACAAAGTGGAAAAAAGATAAAAACGAAACACTTAAACTATGAACATAATTTTATATATACTCGATACATACTTGCAATTTTCAGATCTGGCCGCACATCGCGCCCACCTAAAAAGTTGGTGAAATTAAAAGGAACGACTACTGCTACCAGTGATGGCAACGTGGAAGAATCAACTGTAGTAAACGGCACCCCTCCTTTACCTGTTGAAAGCAACGGCGACGTTGACAAACCCCAACTAGTTGATGGTATTTTCGCTATTTGGCTACTGACTAATTCTAAGCATTGTCTGTTGCGTAGTGTTTATATTAAATTAACTGCATCTTGTGGATGTTTGGGGCCAGGGTGAGACTGGTGTAACAATTGAGGTGGGAATATTCGAATGTAATAATGGAGAACTTCAATTGTTACACTCAACTGTTCCCACCTCGGCCCAACTGTCCCTATCCATCATTCTAGAGCTTTGAAGAAGCGTGCCTCCGTGTAATGTTATGGCATGGCAGGAGGAGACAATAAATTTTGAATTTAATGGAATACAGGGTTTGTCAATCACGCAGGGAGAGAATTAAATTCCTCAGACAGGGAACTGTGGGGGGGGGGGGGGAGTGGACACTTTGGCACAACGTATCTGCTTTAATTGACAACATTAATGTTATTTGGAATATCGCTGCAGCTTTTGAAGTGCCTGGCTGGCAAAAAGCCTCACTGGGATCCCCCGGTTGTTTTGGGGCTGTTCCAGCTCCCCGACATCCATTAGGTGTATCCTGGCCATAGATTTTGGGAGCTTCTTTACGTCAGAACTGCTACTTTACGGCAAGCTTCTACTGAACATGGGAAAATAAAACTTGAAATAGGCGACAACACACTTCCACCCAATTCTCTAGTAATATGTTGTAAACAGCTGCGCGTATCAAAATCCACGACAGCTTTCATATCTAAAGAAACATTCCTATTTCCAGGGTTGCCTGCAGTCAGAAAGAAGAAAGGGAAAGGAACTCTCAAATATTGCTGCCCTACGTGCGGCAAATCGTATATGACCAACAAAGTATTTTTGGATCACTTGACCAAGTTTCCACTTCACGCTGAGAGCGAGTTTACTATGAAAATTCAAACCGAAGTTGGTAAGCAGCGCTTGAGTTATTTTCCAAACACGTTTCACATTTAATGGCTCTGTTGAGGTAAGGTGCTGAAATGTTTCGTGGCCTCTTCTCCATTATCTTTCTCAATTTAGCGAGGGTAACGTTGTTGTAAGAGTGAATGGGATGTATCAACACGCAATAAAAACTCCAGTTGTACGTGGAATACTCGTTCTGTTCACGATTGTCAAGAAGGAGATTATTACGCATGTAATGCCGAGAATTGAGTCAAAAACAGAACTGAACAGACTGTTACTAATGTTACTCAGAATGTTGGAGCAATCGAGATGCACCATCACAGTTCCAGAGACTGCATCAGACACTGCCTCGCCTTTGGTTCCCAGAGGTGTTGAGGAGAGTCAGCAGAGAAAGTGTTGTATGAGTAGGTACGAGAGGTGATCGAGTGTGCAAGGCTATTGTTCAAGAGTAAAATAAACTGAAGAATACACAAGTGCACGAAGAAGTTGTTGATGCAAAATTGTTTTGAGAAAGTAAAACGAATAAATTGATAAAATGAAGACTTATTAAAAGATAACTAAGCAGTGTAAGCAAATACTCTCTCCTTACAACCCTTTCCTGTTAAGCTTATTGTTGTCTTTGATTCATTTCCAGAAAATGAGAGCAAAAAAGCGATTGCGCTGGATCGGAAGAAGAAAAAGTGCAAATGCAAATGTAAAACACCCGAGCTTTGCAAAGCGCGAAGATTTCACTTGAAAGAGGTAAGAACTGTTATTCTCCAACTGTTGGTTAATTGTGTGTGAATGTTGTTGAGCAAGAGACTGTTTCAAATGAATTACAATAGAAGTATTGGGAATCAATGTGAACTGAAAATGAGAGTAAAAAAGCGATTGAGAGGAAATCGAGCAACAAAATGCTAGGAACTAGGTGACTCAGTGACCACCCATTGACAAAGTAGTCATCAAAGCTTGAAGAGCAAAGGGAAAAATAGAAGATACTAGTGTAATGAAGAAGAACGTCGGTTAATGTACTTGAGGTGTTTGGTGCTGGAGTAGATTGAATAATGTTGAATTGTAGCATGAGCATGAGGTAAACAGCATCAATACAGAATGTTCAGCTCAGCTCAGGCCCAATTAGTTTGCTGCTCTTGACCCTAACAGGAAATAATCCTAAGCATTCAAGTCGAGCGCTTTATGACTTGGGGCCTTACAAAATGGTAGCTGTGGGAAAAATTGAACTACACATTCAATCGGCTTCACCTGCTGACAAAGGGCTTAGGGTTTATTTCTTAAGTGAATAACGGATTTTCCGAAATATTCGTTTCCCGCCACTCACTTCACCACCTCTCCTAAGATTTCAACTCTCAGCTCTTGGATATCCTTTTTTATGTCTCAAAGGCCGTTTTCACCTAAACAGTGCTGATCGTGATCCAACTGATCACGGCTAGATAACTAAATCAAGGCTAAACCACGCTAGCTGAGATCCCTGTGGGATGCAGTTAGGATAGCCGTGATTAGGCTGCAATGAAGCCATATTGAGAAGGCAGTGGACTAATGAGGTTACAGTAAAGTAAGGAATTAGGGCATCGGTTCAACATCCCGTCCTGTAAACGTAAACCCTAATTGTACATCCTGTAAATGCTCAACCCTCAACAATCTAGATTTGACCAAACTATTGTTTCTAATAATTGTCACAAGCCAATGTGGTCTCATTAACCTCTGCGCTGAAACTGGTGAGGAGCATACAGTGAAAATACTCGTACTTCAACTGCAAGAGCTGCGGGAAATATCTGGTGCGTTGCAACCCACAACTTTCCTTAGCTCTACGTCAATTCTCTTGCTACGTGGCTTTTTATACTTAATCAATTCATTTATCACTCAGTTCATTTAAACTTGGTCAAACAACACTTCACAGCAGCAGGAAGCGGTAGCGCTTACAGTTCCAGAATTTATTGTGCTGCTCGTACTCATTCCCGGACTATTATTGAGCAACTGGTACACAGAGAATTAATTAGGCTGTAAACACGATTTTTTTTAAAGAGGATAGTAATCACTTTTGCAGAGTTATTGCGTAAAAACTTTTAAAACTGGTAGCGAACCGAGGGTAGTTGAAATTCCGGAATTTCTTGAGTGACCCCCATATATCTTATGAGTGTTTTTAAACGCTCACCCTATAGCTATTGGATTGGACTACTACGCCAATTTTTTTCAACATTCTAGTTACATTTCAGAGGAGTGAAGTGTTGTTTGACCAAGTTCAAATGAACTGAGTGATAGATGAATTGAGTAAGTAGAAAAAGCCATGAAAACAAGTGAATTGACGTAGAGCTAAGGAAAGTTGTGTGTTGCAACGCACCAGATATTTCTAAAACTTCTCTACACACATTTTAGGCGAACAACAATTTAAATTTGTCCTTCTTGAAGTCATTGGAACGCTCTCATAACCATCTGTGGCGCCGGGTGAGATGACATATTAAATTATCACCGTAGTGGAAATGTAACTGTAACCTGCCCAAGTTGGTGGAAACGGCCCTAGGAGACCCCAAGTAATTTCCAACTTCCTCTTGATGCGATTTGAACCTTCTACGTTGCTCAAAGAAAAAGATCGAGTGGATCGACCATGCTGGTAAATGAGAGAGATCATTTTACTTACACAGAGACCAACACACACCTGGTGTGTGATGAGCATATTGAGGTGCACGCTCAAATACATACGATTGACGCGTTGGGCGTGCTTTGAGCAGTGATCGTGTTGGTTGGGCATTTCTAGAGACTGAAAATGACCATTGAGGAAGATAGATGGATTTCAGTGAAAACCTAGTTTATTTTCCGAGGTACTTTAACTTGTTTCCCCTCAGGAAGGGGTTACTGGGAGAATAACGAACTGAGCGCCAATTACTGCACGCTGCGTATTAAAAACTGCTGTGCTGTGCCCCCCTACGCAAAGTGAGCTCAAACGCTCGCAAAAGACGTGCAAATGTGAATTACAGAGGGTATCCTCTAAGTTTAAGCGAATGAGTTATGTAAATAGGGTTAGGAGCCTATTAATTACTTGGGAGAGTTACTTATTGGGTTAGGTACATCCTGCGTGTCAGAAACAAAATTTGAGTTGGATAAATTAGGGGTTGACGCTTCGAGGTAGGCAAGTGGAGGAAGATGCCGTGAGAGGAAGGTATTTACATAGGCTCACACTTGCTACCAATATCAAATTTTAAAAAATATTTCAATGGTGGCTGTGTTGGGAAGAATAACGTAATCAGTCCTAAACTACCCTGCGAGCTAGCTATTCAGATTGGTTTATTTACGAATGGCTGTTAATGTTAGAAATACGGATTCTGTAGTTTGCGTTAATTAATTCATTGATTCATCACACACGAATCATTACCGTATCACTTTCAAACCTTCTTCCAACCTGTGTAATGTTTATTTATTTAATTTAACAATTTTGACTGTATAAATATATTTTTAAATTGTTTTTATTTTCAGTTAATTGACTTAGCGAGCGAGAAGGACTTCATAAGTGCGTGCTCCACTAGATTTGCCAAGTCTACATCTCTGTGGGACTTCTTCCTCCTTCGGATAAAGACCATTTATAAGTTTGAAGATTACGTCAAGGCACTTCTGAGCGAATTGGGCAAATTGGTAGAGTCGTTGAAATTGATCTCTGCCAAAATTCTGTATCCCAGTCATCAGACAGAGTCGACTGTAGAAGTGAGTATTGCTGCTGTTCTATCTCTTGATGAGAAATAGCTATGCAGATGAACTGTTTGTTATTGAAACGATTAACTCAATGCCTCGTATAACCAAAACAAAAAACACAGCCTGGAAGGTTGTGGCGTTAAAATTCACCATTTCTTGAATGATTGAGATGGGGGGTTCCTCTACAGCCCTAAAATTCCTCAGCCGTTAAACTGTTGCAATAACACGTTCTGACCCAAAATCAACTTTTAAACGCGTTTCTTACTTGCTATAATAAACTAAACTACTTTGGTACATGTATAACTTCTCAGCCATTTTTTTCGTGCAGCATTTTCTTATACTGTTGGTTTGCGTCGCAACTCAAGATGAACAGTCTGCTGAATTCTTAACCTAATAAGTAGTGGCACGTTATTCTCTTGAACAAAGTGAGGGGACATGGTTCATTTAGAGCCAACAGCGTTTTGCAGCCCTAAGCCTGCAGTTTCTATGTGATTTACGTAATCGTCCAGTAGAATCTTAACTGAGTACTCATTCTTCATGATTGCTTACAATATCAACATTTTACTTTATTCCAACAGATTCAAGATGAGACAATTTGCCAGTTAATGGGCGTCACCAAAGGAACCTACCAAACCTACCCCGCTGAACTCGACATCAAAGAATCAAGGCTCGACGCCTCTTCTGAAATGTTTTTTGACAAAATTCCCACTTCGAACTACCAACCCCCTGAACTCGATGGGCTAGGCCATCCCCCCGACGGTAAAGAGGACATTTCTCAAAGCTCAATTCTCAGCGACATCCTCTGCGACAAATCGGGGATGGACACTGTCGATCAATTGGTGAGCGAAAGGCTCAAAACGTTGGCTCCCAATGACGACATTATCATGGACCCTCCGTCCGACGATCTCATGAATTCCCTCCTCGACTCTGTCAATGCTCAGTCGCTGTCGGATGCCATGTTTCACTCCAGAGTCTCAGGCTCGACTGAAGACTTATTGAAAGCCCTCGAAACACTGTCGAGTGACATACAGCAGAATCACCCTCCGCCCGCATTAGACTTCACTGCCCTCAGTAATGAATTCAGCGTGCCCGAGAGATAGCGCCAGCCCTCCTTTTTTGATCAAGACTTGTGCTGATAACAATCAGTGACGATATTATTTATGTGCTCTAAATTTAAGAAGTAGTGTAATTTAACTGTGGTTCTGTCTAACAGGTAAATGAAAGTTCATTAGCCGATACTACAAATATTATGTGATACTTCTCCAGCATGCCTAGAATGTCTTCCTCGTCTACTATTTAAATAATCCAGGGTCTCTAAGAAGACATCCAACAACTACATGCTTTATCAATAATAAAACCGAGTTAGAACGATTGTCTATTTCCACCGTTTCAGGATTATTCGATAAAGACTGAAAAATAGTAGTGAAACAGGGGGTTCGAGAGCCAGAATTTCTGGAGAATCGCCCACGTACCTTATGAGCGTTATCCAACTATCCTCTTACTGGCACTTGATTGGACTACCACGTCAAATTTGTTGAAGATTCTAGTAACATTTACATGGAATAAACTGCGCTAAAATCGGATTATGTCGAAAAGTTGGGTAATTTATTGTGCTGCTCTCGTCATTTTACCACAGATGAGAATTTTATAGTATAGTTGTCTCATTGAGAGCTATTCATATAAAAAATTTAATCAAAATCATTTGAGCCAATTTGGAGTAAAAAATTTGGTGTTTTGATAAAGCTAACTATGATAACTAGTTTTGGGCGGATTTTTCTCATACCCTTATTTTGGCGTCCCATGGTAACCTGTGGGCTATGTATCAAGTTAGAGCTGATTTGGAACTGCCGTTTTCACTCAATCGTGTTCTGAGACACACACAGACCATTTTAGGAAATAGTGTTTTGTTCAGTCGACTGCACTTCGTAGAGGCAAGGAAAGTAAAAAGTGAATGGTCTATCTGGCTGTGATAAGCGAGAAGGAGGGGGCTGTTATAATAAGACGAGCCAAGTTATTATAGAAATTAAACCATAATGGAGGAATCTCTCAACGCAAACAACAAATATATTTAAACATTTATCTGATCTGTTATTTACCATTATTTCAACATTTTCGAGCACATCTAACATACGTCTCTGGGGCCAAAATGGAGAAATTGGGCGTACTGCACATCAGTCAGATCAAAATGGATGAAATTAGGAAAAGTCGTTCAGGTTATGTGGAAGACTAGAACCTCCATTTCTATCCTTGTCCTTCTCGCGCTCTGTAATTATTATTATGGCTGAACCGATTGAAATGGTGCTTTTTTTGTTTTGTTAGTTAATTTTCATAGTCACCAAAATAAAGTTGTGGGATCGAAAAAGGGGGTGGGGGACGAATATGTACCAAAAATAGCGTTTATCGCATTTTTCTCAAAAATGGCTATAACGGTTTTGATTAAACTTTCAAATTATCTTCTTCTAATCAATACCTAAGTTTTATTCTATATACTTATCCCCATGAAAATTGAACAAAGATGACGATGAAAATGTGTCAAAAATAATGGTTTTTCGAACATTTCCGTAAATTGTGGGGTAACTACTTCACCAGATTTGATCAATCTTATACAGTGTCTTCTAGTCATCCATACCCACATTCCGTTCTCTGTAATTATTTCTGTATATATCTAATGAGCGGAGATATAAACCAAGTTAACTCAGAAAAGGAGATTTGTCGAATATTAATTTAATCGGTATTCCAATTTTCTCAAAAACGGCTCTAACGATTTCGATCAAACTTACTAAGGACTCTCACTTATTTTGTTCTCTATAAATGTTTCTGTAGAAATGCGTTGAACGAACATGTGGCGCCCGCATATGTCGCTGGAGTTTGAACTTACGGGGGTGGCGGAAAGTTGGGTGTTGCTGCGCACTAGATATTTTGTTTTCAACCTCTAAATATAGTTGCTCCCCCCCCCCCCCTTCAACTGCCCTTTTTTCAAGAACCCTATTCCAAATAGAATCAAAGACCAAAGCACGTATGCTGGGCGTACTTGAAAAATTGCAAATAATTAAAAGTAACAGTTCAGGTAAATGTTTTCTCAAAGTGTTCCTCTTTTTACTTTCCGCTACCCGAAGGGAAGGAAAGTATAGTAATCGGCCCAAAAAAAAAATTTGGGTTTTCTTCAGATCTTTACGTTTCAGACCCTACTGAGTCTAAAAAACCTAATTTCGGCGCGTGATCCGTGTGTGTGTATGTGTGTGTCTGTAGTTCGATTTGCGGGAGAACGGCTGATCCGATTGAGCTGGTTCTTTTTTTGTTTTGTTCGTTATTTTTTGTAGACACCAAAATAAGGTTATGGACGATTTCGGCCGATTGGAAGGGGGGGGGGACGAAAATGTACCAAAAACTAGGGTTTTTCGCATTTTTCTCGAAAACGGCTCTAACGATTTTGATTAAACTTTCAAATTATCTTCTCCTAATCAATACCTAACTTTTCTTCTCTATACATATCTCCATGAAAATACGGTGAACGGAGATAATGACCTATGAAGCAAAAATAGGTTTTTAAGCTTTTTGGCAAAATGACTTCAACGATTATCATCAAACTCTCAGGATATTTTCGAATAGTTAATACCTACATATTGTTCTCAATAAATGTTCCTCTGAAAGTCCATTGAGCAGAGATAAAAATGAAAATGTGTTGAAAATAACGTTTTTTCGAACATTTCCGAAAGTTCCAGGGTAATTTTTTCACCAGATGTGATAAATCCTAATGAAGTGTCTTTTAGTCACCCATACCAACATTTTGTTCTCCATAACTATTTCTGTATATATATGTTGAACGGAGATATAAGCCACGTTAACTCAGAAAAGGAGATTTGTCGAATATTAATTTATCGGTATTCGTATTTTCTCAAAAACGGCTCCAACGATTTCGATAAAACTTTCGGAGTGCTCTCAGCTAACTAGTCCCTACATTTTGTTCCGTATAAATGTTCCTGTAAAAATGCGTTGAACGAAGATATAGCGCCCGCCTATGTAGATGGTGTTCGAACTTAAAGGGGTGGCGGAAAGTAGTGTGTTGCTACGCACCAGATATTTTTGTTTTGTTCTTTATTTTTTGTAGACACCAAAATAAGGTTATGGACGATTTCGGTCGATGGGAAGGGGGGGGGGGGTGGTGGAGGACGAAAATGTACCAAAAACTAGGGTTTTTCGCATTTTTCTCGAAAACGGCGCTAACGATTTTGATTAAACGTTCAAATTATCGTCTACTACTTAATACCTAACTTTTCTTCTCCATACATATCTCCATGAAAATACGGTGAACGGAGATATGGGCCCCTGAAGCCAAAATAGGTTTTTTACGCTTTTTGGCAAAACGGCTTCAGCGATTTTCACCAAACTCGCCGGATGTTTTCAAATAGTCAATACCTACATATTCTTTTCAATAAATGTTCCTGTGACGGTCCATTGAACAGAGATAAAAATTAAAATGTGTCAAAAATAACGTTTTTTCTAACATTTCCGTAAATTTCAGGGTAACTTTTTCACCAGATGTGATAAATCCTAATGGAGTGTCTTTTAGTCACCCATACCCACATTTCGTTCTCCGTAATTATTTCTGTATTCATATGTTGAACGGAGATATAAGCCAAGTTAACTCAGAAAAGGAGATTTTTCGAATACTAATTTATTGGTTTTCCAATTTTCTCAAAAACTGCTCTAACGATTTCGATCAAACTTATGGAGTACTCTCAGCTAACTAGTCCCTACATTTTGTTCTGTATAAATGTTCCTGTAAAAATGCGTTGAACGAAGGTATAGCGCCCGCCAATGTAGGTGGTGTTCGAAATTACGGGGGTGGCGGAAAGTTGTGTGTTGCTACGCACCAGATATTTATGGTTTCATTTCTGTAATGACTTAGTTCACCTTATTGTAACACCCCCACCTCACCACCCTGTCTCTTCGTGCGTCGCTGGTGACTGCCAGGTCGGCCTTTCACTTATAGTTTATTATTCATTCAGAATAACCCACGTATGTTTTCGGCTAGGAAGAATTTTTTCAACTCCTCTCAAAATGTGATTCACGACCTTTCAAGGCATGAGGATTCCAAATCTGCAATGTCTGTCCGCTGGCCATCCAGGCCATATTTTGCCCTATTTGGGATGTAGTCGTGCCAGCCTACTCGGCGATACAATCGAATGACACTCGAGATTTTTATGTTCCCGAAATTAGGCCAAAACTAAATTTTGGAAATTCCGTAGCAAATCCGTCGTGTTTAGTATGACTTACGGGGCATTTTTCGACGAGGGGCTGCGTCTAGATCGAGCGAAAAGGCGAAATCACAGTAAGTATAGTGAGCCAAAGTCAACTAATTGAAAGAAGATATCGTTTCTTCCCGGACTGCGCTCATTTCCCACGCTTCCTCCCATCTTACTCCGATTAGTCCACTTCAGTTCGACTCTGTGTCGTGCCAGTCGCCTAGAAATTGTCAATGATAGTTGTTCTATTGTAGTCTGGTCATGTTTCGTATCGATTACAACTATTTTTCGATACTGAATCGAATGAGATGGGTCTACACTGTCGTTTCCCAGTTCGTAGTTATAGTCGTCCTAATTTTGATATTTTTGTACGTTGAATTGTATCGGATAGGTCACAATCATGCGTTTCAAGAGAATAATCAACCATTGTGTAACAATTTGCTGCGTTTTTGGTATGTAAGATGTTCTCCCTCTGTGACCTATTCAGTTGCGTTCTTGTTACTGATGATGACCTAACTGTCAAAATCGTTATAACGTAGTAACTCAAATTCAGTGAAAATAGACAATCGTCCTAACACCGTTTTATTATTGAAATGGGTTTCCACAACTTCGTCGCAAGTGATTTAGTTTTTGTACATGCCTTATTATGTGTTAAATCCAAATAAATGGATTCGATGATGATGCCCATACATGCCATGCCTTGCCAGTATTTATTATCTGTTTCTGTGTCAATGAGCCGCCCCCCTGTCTGAAAGACTTATGGTTTTACCAAGTGGCCCAACTACCTTGCCGGAGAAAATGCACCCCAGTCGAACTATTGTCCACTGGTAATTCTGTGGCATCACTATTTGTTTCCCTTGGTCCTTGGCGACAGAGACAGAAATCTTTGTTTTCTATTTGCTACGCAGATATACAATTTAACAGGAAAAAAATCGGGGAGTAGGCGTAGAATTACGCTGAGTCTTTACACTTCATTGATCTGTATTAAGCAACTTGCAGCCATGCACATATATACATATGCTACATATATACATTTTTGATGTGGGATCACCGGGCCAATGTGATTAAAATTGGCAGGCTCTACAACAGGTTGCTTGTGATTGCCGGGTGAGTGCCCTGAGCAAAAACTGTTACAAATAAATCGTGACTGATGTAACTCCTCTGAGGGTCGTATGATTAATGTAAGGTTGCTGGGCTGCAGTTACAGATAAAAAAGAAAAAGCACACCTTGCGAGTGAGAGTGAGCTGTCTTTCATTCTGACTAACAGGTTACTTCCCAGTTTGATACTGATGCGCACAACCTGATATCACGTTATGATGAGAGTGGGGGGGGGGGGGCAAACAGTACTACGGGATCCAAACGATATGGTGGAATAATTAACTCACTGTCCCAAGGACGGGTTGAAGAAAGAGGTTTGACGACATGGAAACCAGCAAATGAATTGAGCTTGCGTTACTGAATGTTTTCTGAAATGCCCAAAAGAGCCCCACTCAAATACAAAAAAGGTTTGCTTGTGGAGTGTCATAAATGGTACGAAGTTTTGACTTTTGTCACACTTTCATTTTGTGCAGTGGGGAGGCAGTTTACTGCACACAGATGTGTATATTCCAGAATAGGTCATTACTAGTTTACGTCCCCCAGACTTTCAAGCTTAGAGCGTGACTGCTTTTCTTATACAACCCCCCCCCCTTCCCACCTATCACTCCCTGATTGCTTCTTATAAGACTGAACTGAACCACTTGTGACCTCAATATTTTTTGTTACTGCTCAAAGAATTCCTTTGTTATGTCCACTATTGATATTACCAGTGTAGGATTGTGACCTCTTGTTAGATAATGTTGACCTCAAGCTCTAAGAAATTGGAAACTGGCAGCGGAGTTCAATTGTTACATTCATTGAAAATGTGTTCATCATTTCTTTGCATTACTCTGTGATAAAACACGTTTTGTACTAACAGCGTTCTCGTTTCGCCTTCAGATATTTTATCCAGAATGAGTTAAACCAGAACCTATCTTGACGGAGCATAATCTACTCAGACTCTGAAATATGAAAAGAACTGACAGACTACATAAAATAACGGAAGGCGCTCAAGTAACGTCCAAGTTGTGCTTTCCCGTCCTACAGACTAGATTTTCTGCTGTTAGGATGTAGCACGAACTGAACAAAATTTCGAAGATAGGGCTGTAATGGTGAGTTGAATGTGAACACACACACGTGTTTCGCATCACATAACTTGTCTCATTCCTTGCACTTTTCGAACATATTTTTACTTCCTGCAACCCAAATTTCCGCAAGTAGTCCGTGTGTTTGTGTTCTCTTCAAACCAGTGATCATGGAGACCTCCCATCTGTATTACTTAAAACTTAGAGGTCTTGTTGCTGCAGTCCCTTTGGCTGCAACTTCCCAAAGAGTGTGGGTGGCCAGCGCTCCTCAATAAGCTTTAAAGTTCGGGGAATTCCTCGTAACCTATACTCGCTCTTCAGAAGTTACCTGACAAATGGAACTGCTACGATAAAATGCAGGAGGTGCTCAGTCCTCGGACTGCGAGCCATATGCCTATGCGGACGACCTAGCTGTGCTGATCCTAGCACAATCGATCCGATAAATCGTGGCAAAAAAAACCCACTATGTGCTCCGCTACGTCGTCCAATGGTGCGAGCACGTCAAGCTGAAGGCACAGGTAATCCTCTTAAAGGGCAAACTAAATAGACGACCGACTATGCGCTTTGGCAGCAACAAGTTCCTTCTTGAGAAGCATCAGCCATCGATAGTCCATCGCAAGGTTTGCCTCTCTATGAGCAATAAGTAAAGCTACTTTGGGAGTGTTTTACTGTGCCAAACCTCATTGTCCGACGCAAGCGCCGAATCCCTCCAGGCTTTTGGCCTCAGAATTTCCGCTCCTTATCCAACGGGCACCTGTGGCAAGGTCATTGTTCCTCCAAAGGTCTTTGCGCCCATGGAAATCCCAAATCGGCGGATATTTCCAACGATGGTTTTCCCATCCTTCCCCTCTCCTCTCTTCTCAGATTCCTTTCCACAACAGATACCTTCTCTCAAAAAATCATTCTGCTACGAAGTGTCGCTGAAGTGAGTCGTCTCCAGTTCTCCCAACACTTGTTTCCTAACACCTTTCGCGATACGGCCGTCTCCAATTCTCCCAACGAATACCTCTTTCACCTCTCATCGACTTCTAGTTCGGCTTTCTCCCTCCTTCCCAGTACAACCAGTTTTCACGTCTTCAAAGCCCTATTTATTCGCGATTTCATACTCAACTCATGTCTCGTGTAAGTTACCTCTTCTTTGTACATTGAAGTCCTCAAATCCTGCGATATACCAGCTCACCAATTACAAGTTTGTGCTCAGTAAATACCCGTCTCCGAGTGCATTCACGTCTATCCTGGTCCAAACACTCATGTACAAGGCCACTTACCTAGGAGTGATTGGCAACTGACCCATTGTTTGTGATACCAAACTCACAATAGAGTACGTGCCCAATCACAGAAACCTGCATTCCTGTGGGTCATTACAAGACAGTATCCCCTGGAGCACTTCCAGTGATCGCTGGAAAGTCTCCACTTGACTTGGCTGTTGAGTGCATGGTGGATAAGTGGAGAGTGAAAAGAGCTTCCAAAACTTCAGGCCTCTCTGTTGAACGAAAACTTGTCGCTCTAGATAAGTGAGCATTAGATGAATGACAAGCAAGATGGGAATCCTCGTCGAAAGGGGGTGTATGAATTTTTTCCGAACATCTAGGAGAAACTTGGTCGAGCAAGACCACTGCACGAGCCAGTCTCTTATGAGACATGGTGACTTCAATGCGCGGCTTCATCTCAAAGGCCCTCCATGCTGCACAAAAACGAAACGCTGTTCCACTGTAGTTCCTACAACAGTGAGAGACGGTTGTTGGGAGAGCAGGCAAACCTTCCAGTTTTTGACAGCTACTAAGCAAGCTTATAACCGTTTCCTACAGTTTGCGAAGGTTATTGCTAAGAAAAGTGGTCACAGTTGATCTGTCCCTTTGAAACTCGCCACCCAAGTAAAGGGATTGCTCGGCACAGTAGCTCACAGGCCACAGCTCTCTACCAGGAGACTGTCAAAATGACAACCCGCCATCAGGTCTTTGTTTGGTGGACCCTAAGCAAGGGGGAGGAAAGTAAGGGAAGTAAGGTTTTTCGTATTTTTCTCGAAAACGGCTATAGCGATATACATTAAACTTTCAAATTATCTTCTACTAGGTAGTACTCAACATTTCTTCTCTATAAACATCTCCATGAAAATTCGGTGGATGGAGATACAGGCCTATGAAGCCAAAATAGGGTTTTTTCACTTTTTAGCAAAACGAATGTTTTAATATAGTTAATGCCTATATATTGTTCTCACTGTTCCTCTGATAGTCCGTTATAACGGAGATAAACGTCATAATCTGCCGAAAATAATGTTTGAGCAGTTTCGTAATTTCCAGAGTAACTGCTTCACTGGATTTGATCTTACTGAATGAACGCCATGTTAGCTCGGAAAACGAGATTTGTCGAACGTAAATTTACCGCTTTTCCAATTTTCTCAAAAACGGCTCAATTGATTTCAATTAAACCAACTAGTATTTACATATTTTTCTGCATAAATGTTGGCGTAGAAATGTGTTGAACGAAGATACAATGTCCGTATGTAGCAGGTCGTCGTGTTTACGGAGGTTGCGGAAAGTTGTGCGTTGCTACGCACCAGGTATTTCACTAAGCTCATATGAACTAGGTAAAACATCAGTACGTAGAAACCGGCAGCACTTGAAGTCCCAGAGTTTATCGGGCTGATTACTTTATTGAAAACTGAACGGGTACGTAAATGATGGTTAATGCTTTCGGATAGTTAGTACCTACAGTTCTGTAATTGTACGCAAAACACGCAGACCAAATGAATATTTTCCGGGCTAAGAAGCCTTTGAAACGTGAAGATCTCAAGATGATATTGAACCTGTTTAAACGACTTTTCTTCCTACTCCGTATGGCTAAGGAAAGTAATAAAACTGACGTATAGACATGGGCCCGCTATGACAATATGACAATCCTCCTGTCACGAAATGAACTCTGCTCGGTGAGCCTCAATCGGCTATTACATTCTTAATTCCCCTCGACTTACAGAAGGAACAAACCTCCAAAGGCTCCCACGACGTATCCGCTGCTAAACTTACGGAACTAGAACACTCGTCTCGAGTCAGCAAGTGGTGGCTAATTGACGTTAAATCGAATGGCCCGAGCGCCTTGCCCGGTACTTTCTCTGGCATCAGGTGACTAAGCGGAACCTGCTAACTTCAATTTGAATAGGACTCGTCCGCTGTAGGACGTAAAATTCTCTAGTTTAATAGCTGCCATGAGCTGACTACTAAGTTTGGTTGTCTAAACGTCACCGACTGACGTTTGAAGTGATCGGTCTGTTCGGTAGCCTCGAGTTTCTCAAATTAGCGCTCAAAGACTTCGCAGAGAATAATTGCTGTGATAGGTAGAATGGTCTAAAATGCTCAACTGTCACCTACTTACCCTCAATTTCATAACTCATCGAGGGAGAGCTGCAACAGTTTTAGGATATTTGTGAACAATTAGTGCTCAAACCAAAATAAAAATTTACCTCCAAAAGAGTCAGTGTGAGGTTAAGTTAAAGATCAATTTTAGATTTTCCGCTACGAAATTGAAAGTTGAGCCTTGATGAGGGGGGAGGGGGAATACGAATTTTTGAGAAACGTTTTCTGACGTAGAGGGGTAAGGGAGGGGATGACACAAAATTTCTCACACAAACCGCAACACACAGTCACATTTAATGGAAGTTTTAAATAAAGGAGGTGGCTAAGTTTATAATTTATTACAAATATTTAATTACGTACCGCATTTTGGTTTATTATTCATTCTGAATAATAACCCTATGTTTTCGGTCACGAAAAATTTTTTACAACCCCCCCTCAAAATTTGATACTTTACGTTTCAAGACATGGAGATTCCAAATTTGCAATGTCCGTCTGCCGTCCCCCGTCCCCCGTCCCCCGTCCCCCGTCCCCCGTCCGCCGTCCGCCGTCCGGGCCGTTTTGTGCCTTTAACGTGGTCTAAAAAATTCGTTCTTTCGCCCAAAAATCCGATTTGGTATCTAGTTGTGCCCGCCATCTCGGCAATCCGATCGGACGAAGCCCGTGGTTGTAATGGGCAAAAACGGTTAAAAAAATTAACGAAACGCAGTACAGCGCGGGAGCTACAAGTGTTTCGTGGTTTGAATTCCCTCCGCCCGCCCGTCTCTTTAAAAAACCAACCGCTCTCGAGGCGAGCGAGTGCGCCTCCCGCTCGCTTCCTCCCAACGACCGGTCTCTCCCCATTCGCCTTACTCTTCCAATTTCCCCAACGTTTTCGTTTTAATACGATTCAATTTTTTAAATTCTTTCGTTTCATTCTCATTTTGTTTTTTTTTCATAGATTTTTGGTTAAATTTTGATATTAGTATTTAGCGTGCATGTTTTCATATTAAAATTCAGTTTTTTCTAGATACTTTCGTGTTTTTTTTTGTTTATTTTAATATTACGATTCAGTTCTTTTCGGCCTTTTTTTGGGTTTCATTATGATATTTTTCGATGCTGAATCGAACAGGATGGGTCTCGGAGCATTAATGCTAGGTCAAGCTGATTATCCGAATAATAAACCGTTGTGTAATAATTTGCAGCGTTTTTAGTTGGTTAGTGAGTTCAGGGAGAGGGCGAACTAACCCCGAAAGCTTAGCTTAGCTTAACTTAGAGCCGAGAGGGCAAGGGTGGGGGTGAGGGAGAGGAGAAGGATGTGGAGGGTCACTAAGTTACACAACATATTGACAATTTTCTTTTTATGTTAGTGAATTTTTTGAAATGTGTGTTGAGTGGGAGGATCTTAAAAAGGCGCTACCACAGCTATGCCAACTTTAATTTCCCAACTTAACGTTGGTGCGGCTGCCGACTACTTTTCTAATACATTTGTACACAATTACCATTCCTTATACATTAATAAGTTGGGACTAGGGAACTTTGAAATTGCATGTTTAAGCGATGATCAAGTGCAGGGGAGGGGCACAAAAATCCTAACAGTGAACTGTACTTACTCATTTCCGAACTTTCCGATCGAAAGAGGATTTAACATTTTCTAATTTTACGAACTAGTACTATTCCCATTAAATTAAATTCTCAACTATGGCTAAGTTAACATTTCGAGTAGGACGGAAAAATTTAATATTGTAGTACACTTCCCAATTTGCTATGCGAAACATTTAGAGAACGAAATCTAGGTACTGGTTAGCTCAGAGCACCGTTTTTGAAAAATGCAATAACTCAATAATGTTCGGCTTGACGTAATTTAAATCTCATGTTCCGATCTATCATCTCTTACATCTATGGATGGTCACAGAAACGGTTGAGGGGAACTAAATGTTGGTATAGGTTGCTGATAGTCAATAGTCAACTTATCTCCCGGTCATAGTAACATTAGTGCAGAACGATGCATAGGCATTGGCTAATTGAAAACGCCTTCAGACGATTATTCTGTAGGCATTTTTCTCCGACCACACAGAAATATGTATAGAGACCAAACTTAGGCACCGTTTAATGTAATATAATCTGGAAGTTCAATACAAAATTGTAGGAGACACTTTTTTTAAACCGCTAATTTAGGTGCATTTGACCTTTTTGCTGTGCTTTTACTTTTCTCCCGCACTTTCTTTTTTTTTGATTCTACGTTTCGCCAGGGGGGAAATTTTCAAAAGACATCCAAATGGGTAGAGTAGGATTTTTGCTGGCTAAAGCCCCTCCACCGCAGTTGCCAATCCGGTGGTTCCAAACCAGAAAGGAAAGCTAGGGAGTCGGGACTAGAGACTCTTAGCGTGGGAGGAGAGAGCAGTTACCTGGGGGAGTAACTTGCCAGGCGATTGAAGTTTTCTTGCGAATCTGGGAGTTTCTGATGAATCAGGGTGCCACGAACCTTCCAGCCTGCGAAAGTCCCCAGACAGAGATGGCGTATATGCCGTTGCTCCTGATGATGGCGTTGAAGGCGCGGATTTTTGTCTGTTGGGAGACTTGTTGTTGAACAATGGTTTGAGGGCGATGAAGGCTCCGTTGAGGCCTGTTTGCTCCATGGAACACTGTTACTTCCAATTTGGGTGTTGGGAGGGTGGAAGTCTCGCCAAGAGGACCAGTTTAGTAGGGTGGGTATGAATTTGTGTGGTTTTGTGGGGGGTATGAATAACTGTGGAACAGTGAAGCTTGATTTAGGAGGTGTAGAGGAGAGCTACGTCGTCCGTGTATAGGGCAATGGTGACCCAGAGGATGTCGTGGCAGAAGATGTTGAACAGTGTGGATGATAGTTCGGATCCCTGGGAGACACAGGTAGTGATGTGTTTCGTAGCCGAGAGAGATGTGCCTACTCGAAGTCGCAAGGTTCTGTCTGAGGTGTAGGGAGAAATCAGGCTGATGAGAATAATGATCAGCTTCCGCACATAACGATCGCTCACTTATACATGTCACAAGATCCTCCCTCCTACCACAGCCATGGTATGAACTCTGAGCCGTCTATTGCCAAAAGTTAAAAGTCAATTTTCAAAGAAACGAGGAAAGAGGAAGGAACAGCTTCGACAAAAACGACTTATTGAAGACGAAGAGCAATGACACAAACGTGACAGATTCACAGCCATAGTTGTGGTGCCAACTAGACTGATTTAAAGAGCATTTAGAACGTGGAATTCGATGCTAATTGTTTCGAGTCGCCTCGGTCCGAAACGTTCCCGAAAGGCGTCTGGAAAGGTCTGGTGGGGCAACGGCAGAGGTCCAGAGCTCCAGAGGAGACTTAACGCCTTCAGATCATACGCGTCTTCTCAACCGCTAGGAGCCTACCGAACTGCCAGTAGTTTTCGCGCCCATTCGCAAAGCACGTCGAAGAAAAAAACCGAATTTGAAGTGAACAAAATTTCCTTTAAACAAAACAGACATTCCGTTTCTTCTGCGGAAATTGGGGTTTTCAAGTAAAAGATTTGGATGTGATTGGAATATGTAATGGAAGTCGCCGTGGGGGGGAAGTTGAGCTCCTTGCTTCCCCCCCGGACCAAATTCAGGTGAGTGCCTATTAATAGTTACAATTTTTATAAAGTCACCCTTCGGCACTTGTTCAACAATTTTCCAGGCTTTCATGAAAAAAGCTTTCGGTGTTCTACTTTACGAGACTGATGTCATAGGCCGATTTCGTCGACTTTGAATCAATAAAAAATATTGAGAAAATGCGCCAGGTTCGTGGGATTTTTCTTTTTTTTTGAAGCTAATTATCCATGCTCAAAACAGCAGTTAGGCTTACGGAAGAAGCAGAAATCATCTGCGTACGAAATGTGTAAATAAGAATCAGGTACGCCACAACACACAATTTGCCTTACTTCTATGTCTACGTCAATACACTTGTGTTCATGGCTGATTCTACTAACTCAATTTATTGTTCACTCAGTTCATTTGAAACATCACCTCACGACGGCAGAAAGCGGTCACTCATGCCCCGACCATTATCGAGCATTTGGTGCACGGAGAACTAATGAGGGCGTAAACACGATTTTGTTGAAGAGGTTACTAATCACTTTTTCAGAGTTATCGGGAGAAAACTTTGAGAAATGTTTGTAAATGGAACAACGGGGGTTGAAATTCCGGAATTTCTGGAGTAGCATATCGTATGAGCGTTGTTGGCCTACCACCTGCGTTTTTCTGAACATCTTAGTAACATTTGAAGGGAGTTTGGGGGGGACTGCAGTAAAATCGATTTCCGTCGAAATGTTTAGTAATTTATTGTGCTGCTCTCGTCATTTTCCTACAGCTGGGAATTTTATGGTATTCTCGTCTCATCAGGAGCTGCCGATATAAAAAATGTAACCTAAATCGTTTGCGCAGTTTTTGAGAAAAAAATATTGGGTGTTTAGCGGATTTTACTCATACCCTTATTGTGGCGTCCCAGGGTGACCTGTGGGCTGGATATCAAGTTTGAGATGATTTGGTTTTGCCGTTTTCCCTCAATCGCTGTGTTTTCGGACTCAGTATGGTCTAAAACGCGAAGATATGAAGAGAACCCAAAAAACGCTTTTCAGCCAGTAACACAACTTTCCTTTCTACTTCGTAGAGCTAAGGGTAGTAAAAATGTAATGAGGAATTTTTCGCTCATCCGAAATATGTTCAAGGAATTTTTGTGTGTTTGCGATATAAAGTTGCCGTTCCCGTGTAGAAGTCGCTTTTTGCGTTTAATTTAGAGTTCGGGTTTCATGGTCGCGGACAAATTTTGTAAAAAGTGAGACGCACGACATAACTTTCGCCAGCCCCGCTAATGTCTACTCAAATCTAATTTGCACTCAGTTCATAAAAGACTTGTAACATATCGCTACTACGTAGAAACTGATTGAGCTGAATGCTCCAGACTTTTTCGGAATGCTATCAATTATGCTACGACCTTCACCGAGTAAGCAGCGTATAGGGGACTGCTCGAGACTGTTGGCAGTTGTGTAAACAATGCTAGGAGAAGATTCACGGAGGGTAAAGTATTGACGTGTGTCGTTCTTGAACGGGTAGCAGAAACAACATCGGGCAGGTATACGAGTGTAGTTGGCGCGGCTAAGGACTACAATTATTGATTATTTTCCAAACATCGAGCTTAATGTTCAAGAAAGAGATTTAGGAAGATTGAGGCTAATGCTCAATTTATCGACACTTATTTCTATACGGCATAGACATCTATCTAATATCAGCAAGGTACCAACGTACCAAAAGGTACTACGACATGGTTTTTTGAAGATGCTTTCAAGGGGAGTTTAATCACTAAACCAGGTTCAGCAGCTGTTAGGGCTTGAACGGGTCTTAGACTTCAGATCCAGAATATTTCGATTCCCAGCAGATACTATTGTAAGAAGCTTAAGCACGCTTATTTGTGCGAAAGTCATGTAATCGGCAGAAAAACAACTTTGTGTTTTCTTCAGATCTGTAAGTTTCAAAACACAAAAATGGACATCAAAAATGGCCTGAGAGTCTGTGGTTGAGAGCGAGAGAAAACGGATGAACCAAATCGACTCAAGTGTAACATGGGATTTCAAAATAATGAATTGAAGCAAGTACGGCCCAGACTAACTAAAATTAGTGTAATTATAAACCACCAGTTTCGCTTCATAAATAGCTGCAGCGATTTGGCTGAATTATTTTTGTGCATAGTTCCAAATGATGCATCGGCAATACGAAATTTTCGTCGGTCGCAAAATGACGAGAGCAGCCCTAGAAAATTGACAATAATGATTTAATAACGATCGTATGACAAATAGGATCAAACCAAAAAAAGCCGTAATGCACGCAACTATCGTATTTCTACAAAAATATCGCCTTGGTAGATCGCTTGTAATGGTTGCTCAATGAAGGTCTTGGCATAAATAGGGGCGACCTAATGAATTCCAGAACTTTGTGTTCCGTTCTATGGTCTAAGATCTAACACGTTTGTGTAAACTAAATGAAAAATTATTTACATCAGATTCTGAAGCGATTTAAATCGACGAATTAAAGTGGAGCTCTGGAAATTTGTGTACTATTTTTGGTTGAAATTTAAATGTAATACTCGTACAAGGCTTGTTTCCCTAGTATTTGCGCTTTTCTTAGCGTTATTTTCAGCACGTTCACAACAAAATGGGGAGCCGCTACATTCAACGTTGTTTTTACGCCTTAGTCCAAGGGCTAAATGATTGACTGGCAGAGCGTGGCCAACTCTGACGCTCGATTTTGGGGACAGGCAAAAAGCGAGGCTTTAGATTGACAGCCCATTTTCGACCATTCCGTTTCTCGACGGTTCGTTTTTCTGAACCTCGTCTGGAATATTTTTGTCTGATTCTGACGCACCGATTATTATGCTTCACTGTTCAAAATCATAAACTTGGTCGTCAACAACGAAGATATCGTAACTTTTCCCCTTCATTCTCTCTCTCGTTATGAAATTCAAAAATTCCCTCTTCCAGTGCCGATTTTTGGACTTTCTGAAGTTTATTGCAGAACTCAACCAAACACGGAATTGGGCGGAGAAATGATTGTCAAAATCACTTGAGGAGAGGAGCTTGGGCACACTCAGGACACACTCGCGTGGTCACACTGTTAGTTCGTAGGAGCAGTTTTGAATCCTGTATTATTTGACATAAGTATTATAACACGCTTACACGTATAATTACTGTTGGCACATCTGAAGGCCAATCTGATCGGACAAAACCCATGGTTATGGTCAAAAAATGGTTTAAAAAATTTGCCAAAAACGAAAATTTGCGAGTTCTAATGCCAATTATGCCCTGTTTATACCGAATCCTAGGATTAATAATAAAACGTTGTGTAATAATTTGCAGCGTTTTTACTTTTTGGTTTTGGCTCGGCCTCAGTGCGCAACTCCATCCTAAAACTTGATTGCTATCCTGACGTATGACTGGCACTATCGCTATCTACTAGCCACGTAACCAAGAGACTGCTTATTATATCCTACTCTCATCCAGTATTGCCTTCTCTAGATGCAATCCACGGCAAGTACTTGCAACTCAGCACGATAATATCCCCTGCTAATTTCCTTATGTTCCTGACTCTCCAATACGCTTTCTTCTGCATTGCCGTACAGGTTTCACCGTTCACTCTCCGAGGAACCAAACCATGTTGGAAACTCGTAACAGTGCCAAGTTACTAACAGCGTTTTAGCGAACTTTGTACGAAATAAAACAGTTGCAGTCACGTCAAAAAACTTGAAGCGTTTTTATCTTTTATTGGAGACGTATGAAGTTTGGACCATAGCGATACGGGGTTTTAAAACGTATTTTCATTGATTTTTATAGTTTGACCTTTCGTTGATCGTTATTATTTTCTACCTCTTAACATTTACACTAAATTTATTTTGTTTTCCCTCACCATCTCCAACTTACATATTTATGCGAAAAATCGATAATAATACTGCTGTAGTTGTGAGGCGTTGGAAGGAATTGGAGTTGTTGGTACTGAAATGTGGAACGGAGGAGTTCATTGGAAAGAAAGTTATATCTTGAACGTGTTTTTATAAAACTAGTTGGTTGACGCATTTCTGCTCTGAATCCTCAACTGAAACGCGTCTCTTCAACGGCTTTTCGTTTTCCCATTAAAAGTAAACGATGACTCGGCAAAGGTGTAGCGCTCCAGCTGTAAATACTGAGGCTACATGTTCCTCATTTCCTCGACAAAGCTCGTAGTTCGGGAAACGAGGCCCACAAACGTTGACCTTCTATTTCACGAGGAGCTGGGATTTACGCTAGACTATAACCATGTGTGTTGACAAACGAAAATCAGGGCTAGGAGTTTATGAACTAGTTGTTTCTCTGGATGGGGCAAAAGAGAACCTGGATCAATTTAGTCATCGAAAAACGCGAGTGTTTGTGAACCCAACGACAAGAAAACAGATCAAACTCACTAAATTTCAACTAAGTAGATGAGGATATAAATATTTTCTGTGAGTAACAGCGCCGTGAAAATCTAATCAGTTACTACAAACAAATTATACGTAATATAAGTCAAAAACGACCTTTTTCCAGAAATTACTGAAGCCTGCTTTCTTGCTTAAAGGAAATGAAGTAAAAGGCGTTAAAAAGTCGAGTAAAAGTTGCTCGAAAATTCAGCAGTACGTCTAAGCGTATTTATGAAAGAACAGTAATTTTAAGAAAGAAACGGACCTAATCACAAAAGAGCCTAACTTGTTTTGAAACGTTTTCTTTTTAAGTAGTTTTTCTCACGAAGGTTACATTCAAAGATACAAATTATGAGTAATCGGTATATTTTTCAACATTTTTTACTTAATTCCCAGTATTTTTCGCCCTATTTTCTAAAAATGTTTACACGATTTCAACAAAATAAGCCCGCTTCAGACGTCAATTGCGTGCAATTAGTTGTTGTCTATAAGTGAGTTACCATAACACTTTTATGGCAAACCCTACTGTTACGGAGTCCTTATAAAGATTAATAGCGTCTAGATTTGACGAATTTGAATCCGCCTTGACCGACACTCGCAGTTTCCGTCGCTACTTGACAACCTGATGGTGGGATGAAAGTATGCATGAACTCAGTAGCTCAAAATGTAGCGAAAATTCGAGCGATGTTGGATTGTCTCTGTAGCGGATTGACTTGTGACGTGGAGTTACGAAATTATGCATTCAGAATGTTCCGGCCAACTCTTAACAATAAATTAATACGTCAGATTTAGACATTTTCGTGGAACCGCGATTTTCATAGTTTGCACCCAGAAGTTGCGAAGAATCAGTTTTTCGCTTTACGTCGACGGAATTTCGAGAAAAAGTAGTGTTGACCTTCAACAAATGGGGCAACATTTTTGGGCCTGCCCCACGACTATCTCTTATAATTCCTGAGTCTCTCGTTGATGCCGTAGTAAGGAGCCAGAAATTGCCTAAACGGCTCCAGTGGCTCACGCCGTAGAGAACGAGAAAACCTTCACTAGCGGAAAAGAGTGGAATCTAGCGAACCTCGTTTAGTGACACGATATCGTCTGATTGTCATCTCAGAAAACTCGGAGCTACGCCTTCCGCCCGTTTAATTGGTGGAAAAAAAATTAACGAGATATAGAAATAACGTAAAGAGGAACCTGGCGGCCTCGTTCGTTTGTCAAGTTGGCGTGTCATCTTCGGTGAACTGAGGGCTTTACGCAGGGTACTGTTATTTTCCCCCAGATGGAAAACGATGCTTACGTTGAAGATTTATAACGTGAGGTTCCCCTATTCCTGAGTTCAACATTCTCGTTTAAACTAGGTCAAACACCACGAGGGGTGAGGAATCCCAGTAAAGGCAAACAGCAAGGTGCTGCCTAAATTTTGAATAAAATAAGTCGTGAATTGGAAAAACGTTGCTAAACAATTCTTTAGAAATTGGCGGTAAGTTGCTGAATGCTTGAAACGAAACAGTTGCGGAGTAGCAAGCTACTTTTCGCAACAACGTAAATTCTACCGTCCGGTTTCTTCATTCAACGCATTTCACCGGGAATTTGCGTGAAGAATAACATGTATAAGCATCAGCCAGTCAGTCTAGAGTATATACATGCATATCTTTCCATTTCCTCGTTCTTTTCTCAGCTGTATTTCAGGTATTCGTTTATTTCTTCTGATTAGGGCAGTTAAGAAGCAGACTTTCTATATTCTTCTTACGCTCCCAAGGGATTTCATGGGGGATGGTGTGAGTTTTGCCATCAATCACTGCAGGAGAGAAAACATAAACCTCGTATTCAGAAGAGAAAGAGGCTTAAGACGGAGGAGTGGATCACGATGGCGGATCCAACGAACTTAATGTATGCGACAGGAAATGGTGAGAAGGAAACAATGGCGTGAAACTATCGCCCATGAACTTCCAACCCACTTCGATGGAGGAAGATCTACCTTCGGATATAACATCTCAATGACGACCTCTCCCTCGAACGCGTTTAGTAGGTTAGATTTTTTCGGTAGAACTCGAAGTACCAATGTTTCTCACTCTAATTAGCAAAAGAACTTCCCACAGTCGACGTCTTACGAGTGAGATGTGAAGAATCGGAAGACTCGGTTAGTTTTTCCCCAGGGCCTTGAAAGCAATGGTTCCTTCTACGCAATGGCCGTGAACTCGACGAAAGAAAATTAAGTTTTGGCGTATCTGCGGCCAAGGGGGCGGAAAATCTCGTTTAAATTCTGATGACACGTCCATCGGAGAGGCTACTACAGGGGAAAGACTCCGGCGCAATGATTTACGTCACTAAAAGTTGGGACTTTCGACCTAATGAACTGAAAACGTTGTTTCGTTTAATTAGCATTCAGCCGGAGGTGAGAAACTGAATAAAAACAGTAAGAAAATGGAATAAAGTTAGTTGGTTAAGTCGCCAAATCAACGATAAATCGTTGGGAAACCTTGTATGCGAAGTTTCACCCAATGTTCCATAACTGCAGTATATGTTGCTCTATAGGCGCCGTACTACATAGTTCGGCTGGAGAAAAGAAACTTTTAAATTTCGAAGAAACCCTTTGTTTACGAACCTTACGTCATACTTCCGTTCAACGAACGACGAAGGTAATAGTAGTGGAAAATACAACGTGGGTATGGGTTGAAAATGGTGAAATTGGTGGTATATTGGAAAAAGCTAAAAGAAACCCCTGCAAATTATTACACAACGGTGTATTATTCTCTTGAACAGCTTGACCAAGTCTCACACCTCCGGGACCCATCCCATTCGATCCAACAGCTAATAATACCTAGAAAACGATCACGAACACGGCCTATTTGCGATAAAACTGCCAAAATTGCGTTTTTGTTGACTTGTTTAATCGTTTTCTGCCCGATCGATTTTTTAGACCACGTTAACGACACAAAACGCCCCGGACGGCGGACGGACATTACAGATTTGGAATCCCGATGTCTTGAAACGTAAAGTATCAAACTGGGAAGGGGGAGGGGGAGGGGAGGGGTTGTAAAAAATTGTCCTGACCGAAAACATAGGGTTATTATTCATAATGAATAACAAACCAATATTCAGAATGAATAATAAACCAAAAAAAAAACAAATCTCCAGGTTCAATCTCCTTTCTGCAAGTTTTCCCGCCTTTTATCTCCTTTCAACGCGCGGTTGTGCTGTTAAGCGTTGGCATTAGACACAACGCCACATTGTTCAAAGTCGGTTCTTCGTTTTTGTAAAAAATTTGAAAAAAGAGGTCGATAAAATACTTCTTCAGTACACTTCGCATTAAGATCAGTGCGATAATCAGGGACCGTAGCCTCTCCAGTATTGCACAAGAGCAATCGATTCCAACCCTCTTCAGGCCAATGGCACGTGCAAAACTAGTTGGCATCCTGAGAGGCTCTCCAATGCCAGCCCCCGAGGTACACCAGAAAGCCGCTAGCAGGCCTCGGGCAACCTAGCAACTGCTTAGCAACTGGTAACACGGGCTGCTAGACTCCGCGCTGATCCCCGGTGAGGAAGGCCCCCAGTTGGAATGAGGAAGGGCTCGTGCTGGTCTGTTTCCATAAGTGCTGGAGGGTGGACTCCTGAAGCCGTTGGGCCAAGGAGTTGGTTTCCCTTGTCTACGACTTGGGGACGAGTGTAGAGTCCTCGGACTGGTATAACTCGGATCCAGAGATCGGCAGTAGAATTTCTCACAGTTCACCAGAATTTATCGACCTTCATCGAACAACGAGCGTGTTGATTTTTTATAAGTCCATCAAGCTATGGTTCATAGGAAGGGTAGCGTTAACTGTTTTGAAATTATAGGGAAACACGATGAAAAAGTTAGTCACGGAGACAACAGTAGTTCGAATTCCTGAATGTCGTCGGTAGGTCGCCGTTATCAGACTCCTATCGTGCTGATAACATATAGGACTACCAAGGCGAGCGTCATCTGAGTGGGACGTATAAGGAAAAGTCCTATTGATTTTTGGTGAACATTCAAGTAATGTATTGTGCTGCTCAACTCATATTCCCAACAATGACATCTGGAAATATCCCAAACGTAATCTTTTTCTTATTACCGTCAAGTAGTTTGGAACACAAAAAATTAAATCAAAACCGCGCCGCTTTTGAGACAGTATACGCTTGGTGTTCATTGATGTTGGAGATCATTACGATAACTATAAGTAGTTTTGAATCGATTTAGTCCGTAACCTTATTATGGCGTCCCATATGACAATTTCGATGGGATGGTAAAGAAGTAGTCGGTTATAGTTTTTTGCCCAATTCTTATGAGTGGTGGACCTAATCGGCTTTGGCAGGAACTAGGGTCGGGACTAGTTTAGAAAATGTTAACCAGACCTTAAAAAAATGTTAACCATTTCCTCAATCCTCCGGATAAGGTCTTCAATTTTGAAAACACTACGTGAGTTTTACGCGACTTTCTCATGGCCTACCTCCACTCGAAACTGTCAGAGGAACATTAGAATCCATTCGGGCTGTTGGGAAATTCGAGCAGCAGTTGCAGTTGATGGATAGGGCTGAGTTACACAGTATGGGTACGGGGGTAGAAAGGTTTGTTTAATTATTTAGCCTTAGCGGTAGAATGTAAATAGTACGCATCAAGCACACACACACACACAGTCGAACCATATTCCCAAATGTTTTTCGAACTCAGTAGCTCTTGAAACGTAAAGATCTGTAAACTTTTTTTCAGCCTACCACATAATTTTCCTTTCTATTTCGTAGATTTAAGGAAGGTAAAAAAACCTCAAATCGTACCTGTGAATGGTATTTGGTTGATAGTCTTGTTCCGAATGAGCAAACGTTTTCCCACAGCAGTGTCACATTTCACCTAGAGATCAAGGGAAGTAAAAATGAAACTACGAAAGGATCCAGACCTTCGCTTTTCTAACCATTTTAAATCTCCTTGCTCAGAGGTCATTAGCGTTGACATTAGCGCGATGGCAGACTTAATCGCCTTCCTCTTCCATTGTGCCACTCACCTGAATCCGATTCGCTCGTAGATACCATACCGTTTCTCTAGGGCGGCATTTAGCGACTTTCCATTTCTCTGATGAGAGGGTACAAAATGTCCAGGGTCGTGCGGTCACTCACGGGCAGCCACTTAGCTGTTCATGAGTGACGCTTGTGCACACCTCGCACTTTTTAAACAATTTCCCTTAACGTTTCAGCAGTTCTTTCTGGTTCCCAAACCACAGTTCAGAATGTTTACTCAATTTCTCAATGATTTATATTCCATATTTCCAATTTTCTAACAATTTTACAGAATTTCCCAGGAGCGATTACTATGTTTATCAACACGCTTTACAACATTTAGCAACAGTATATATTCGGTTGGAGACAATGTAGAATCCATTGTCCACCTAGCGCAAGGTGTGTGTGGAGTAAATTATCCGATTTTTAGGTTTTAAAATTCTCCAGGCGTTCCTGCTGAGGCTTGTAAGTCTGTCTAACTTTCAAAGCGGAGCGGCGCGATTTGGGCCAAGTTACAGTTTCGTTCGTCCGCAAAATTTGATTTACGAGCGACAGCTCAAAAGAAGGATTTGCAGGCTGAGGTTCGCGACGTTTCCAACGGACCATCGCTGGGAATAGAAAGCTCCTTTTCTCGGAGCATTGTCTGAATTTCGTTAAAACCCGACTGAAGAGCTCCAAAGGTCGACGTTTACCGTCCGGTGTGTCGAATGGCCTTTGGCTTTTGGGACGGACATCACAGTCCAGCGCCCTCGCCGGCAAAACAAATGATCTTCGTTCCGCATTTCCAATTGAAACCTGAATCGGATCGAGACGTCACGATCATCGCCTGCCTTCCAACTTTTGGACCGTTTTCCATTTACATGACGATGAAAGTCAACGCTGGGTCTGTTCACGTGGCGAATTATTACTCAGAATCGGTTGGTTGAGAGTTACCCGTCTTTCTGCAAATTAGTAATCTTGCATCCTAGTATATTAGCTCCACGAACCTTTGAAAATGAAATTAAGGAAATTCACGAGAAAAATAATGAATATTTTGCGAAACCTTTCAATGGCATTGCAGATTACGAATTCAAGTCCAGGGTCATGTGCTCATTGGAGGATGAGAACATTGTACATATCATACGCATACCTATGTGTTCTAAAGAGTATTATAAATTATTAGCTTTTAATCCTGTACCTATTAATTGAAACGACAAATATGTAATTATAATTCCTCATCAGAAATGGATTGTAGCGAATTTAAAAAAAGGAACCTTATATTCCTATTATATTGTAACGCCGGAAGCTTGAGCACAAGCGTAAATAACTGCGAGAGGAACTTAATAATGGAAAACAGCATCAAAGAATGCAGATATATCAATGTCGAAATCAATACGACATAAGGGTGATTCCAGAATTGAATAAATTATTAGTATCAACCCCAAATATTGTACAACTCGAAATTAAGGGAACCCAGGAATCAAAAGTAGTAAACATCAATGGAACTTGCATAATAAAACCTTTAAACGAATCCATCTACCACAACCATAAACTCGTATTGAGCTCTTCCGTTTCACGTTCGAAACCGAAATTCATTACGATAAAAGAAGAGGAAATGGCAAGCATACAAACCTACAATAATGAACCTCTCGACCTACAACATGTAGATCAAATCGATCCCTTCCCACAAACGCCACAATGGGCTCAAGACTCTCACGGCCATACTCCTAAGTGCACTCACCTTAGTTTATTTTCCACCATTTACCGTCGCTATTATTATCATTCTTGTTATTATTCTCATTGTCGTATTTTATTGGCATTTCAATTATCGTACTCTGCGTACTGGAACGTTTGCAGCACAACGGGGACTCCTATCCAACTCACACTCACCCCCGAGCTTCAGCCCAGACAGCAAACTTTACGATTTCCCGCAGAGCTTCACACTGGCAGGGGAGGCGTTATATCTAACATGTAACCCCAGCACAAAGAAACGCGACGCGCATCTGAGTCGCCTTCTTCGCCGCGTCAGTAAACCCTTCATCATTCCCAGAAGTCCCTGAGTCAAGTCAAACGCCGAATACGAAACTGCAGACTTGCAACTAACATCAATAGAAGCCTTCATCTAGCAGAAATGCCGACGTTAGCTTTTAGTATATATACCAGCATGTAATCCTTTGTAACCACTCGCATTTGTCCCTACTGAGTTGTCACGCGTAGAGTTCCCGTCTATTGTTATTTTTGAAAATAAGTTAATTTTTAAAAAGTCTTTCGCTCTAAGTAATTAGTTAATTTTTATATATCGTCGTAGATCGATTTCAACCCACGCCAAAATTAGGATTTCCGTTCCTAAAGAGGCCAAAAAACGTTAACATCAATAACTCGACTTTTTCACTGACTCTGATGCTCCCCTTACTTTTTCTCTTTGAGTTGATGCAAGCGAATAAAAAGTGATCCGGATATTATAATCAATTTTGATCTCTTGTGTCTCCAACTAGAAGCTATAGAAACCCTTTTATTTAAAATAAAAAAAATTGTTACAAAATAAAGTGCTATTTAAAATTTCGGACAAATGTAATTCAGTATTTTCGCACAATTTTCCACTCGTGCTTTCAAACTGAAACTCGCGCCCAAGTTACAAGTCTTATGAGACCCAAGTTTCCTCCAGAACCATCCAAAGAGAGCCTCTCAGATTGTTGATCTACGCTCCTGCATTTGGTGTACTTTCATTCCAAGTTACGCGAGGCTGGTGAAAGTAAAACCCTTCAAATTGAGGAAAAGGCAATACTCCGGTCAGAAATGCTGCATTTGCTGATCAGGTGCTCGCAAACCGCAGGCCGTTTTTGGCTGCTCGACTGTAGTTCCTTCATTGGAAAACCGGTATTGCGTCGATGGTGAAATCGTGGGAGATGAACTGGTAGATGTGGCGGCATTGAAATGAACTGAGAGATACGAATGAGCGGAACCTAAGGCGAGAAAAGCCTTTCGATTGTGTAAGCTTCCAATCTTCCATTGTCTGCCTCCTTCGGGAAAGCCACTTCAGTCCACGTGTACCTCATTGATGGGAACACGTCCCAGACCACACATCAACGACAAATCAGCTTCGGTCACGTTCTGTTGCCTTTTGTCAACGAAAAGGTGTTTGGGTTCCGGCGGGTCACGCCCTCACACGGTGAGCTAAGATGAGCCTCATATCAGTCTGGATCATAACTTTTACTTCTCACATCGATTTTCAATTTTATGAGATTGTACTTCCACTCAAACTAAGCTGAGACTTTACATTACGTCTTCAATAATGGACGATTTTAAGTGTTGACTAAAAAAAGCCTTTCGATTTTCTTAAGTTATCTCTCCTCCAAAACCTAACTTTGACCTTAGTACTCTTCATCGTCAGCCTTTATTAACACCTCCACCAACTCATCCTCCTCCCTTCCGTTTTGCGTTTCTCCCGTCGTCGCTCTTCTCATAATTCTCAGTGATAATTAACTTGATGAAAACTGAGCCCAAACCCTCGCCTAAAATGTAAGCCTCCTCAAAGTGGTTTTACACTTCAGTGCCAATTTCCACTCCACTCTGAAGTGCAGAAGCTCGCAGAATTATCTCCCAGCTGATGACGTTTGTTGATTGCTTTTGGCTGTTAATTATGTCGCGCTTTTCTCCTGCCACCTATTTTTACTTTTCTTACCCTTTTGATAGCTTAAATTGTATTCTAATTATGTAAAAAAGTGTTTCCTTCAGATCGTTACGTTTTGTGGTCAACTGAATCGAAAAAACCTAGTTTCAGCAAGTGGTCTGCGTGTTCTGTAGTTCAAAGGAGATCGGCTAGACTGATTGAGCTGGTTCTTTTTGATTCATTATTCATTCTGAATAATAACCCTACGTTTTCAGTCAAGAACATTTTTACACCCCCCCCCCCCGGAATTTGATACTTTATGTTTCAAGACATCGGGATTCAAAATCTCCAATGTCCATCCGCCGTCCAGGGAGTTTCATGCCTTTAACGTGATGTGAAAAACCTATTCTTTCGCACAATAGTCCCATTTGGTATCTTGGCAAAACGATCGAACGAAGCCCACGGTTGTTATGGGCAGAAAACGGTTACAAAAATTAACAAAAACGGAATTTCGGCAGTTTTATTGCAAATACGCTGTGCTCGGTATCGGTTTCTTGGTATTTTTAGATGCTGGGTCGAATGAAATAATTCTAAGGGGTATACAACTGCGTCTAGACTGAAAATCACAGTAATTATAGTGAGCCAAAGGCTACTAATTGAAAGAATTCGTGCCAATTGCCTGCAGGCACCCACAGGCGCCTGGAATTCGTCATTTTCGTCGTGTCGTAGTAGTTACGTAGTGGTTTGTATCGTTTAGTGGTATTTCCGATACTGAATCGAATGGGATGGATCTCGGAGCCAAGGTGGATCTGTTTAAGAGAATAATAAAGCGTTGTGTAATGAACAATTTCCTTCGACGGATTGGTTGGGGGTGGGGGGGGGGGTGGAGTATCAGAATGAATAAGACAGTCGTGGGGGTGGAAGGTCTTTTTTTTTGTTCTTCAAAACGGCTAAAATTATTTGTTTAAACTTCGAATTATCTTCTACTTATCATTATTTAACTGTCGTTCTCTATACCTCTGCGAATGATACAATGAGCGCTAAATAGGTTTTTAGAATTTTTGGAAAAACAGCTATGAGTGTTAGTGGTTATTAAACTAACTAAATGCCACCTAATCAATACCTATATATTGCTGTCCGTAAGGGTCCCTCTGCCAGTATGTTGAACAGGAAATAACGAGCCGAAAATCTCGTTTTTTAAGTTTTCACGATTTCCACAGTAGTTAAATGCATTACTGAATCAACCCTAACGGAGTGTTTTCTAGCAACCTATGCCCACGTTAACCCCATAACTATTTCAGTAACTATTCGGTGAACGAAGATCGTTGAATGAACAATAGAAAATGAAATTCTAGCAAAACTCTCAATCAGTGTGTCAAGTAGATTGATGGGGGAGGATATGAACCCTTGAGAGTATGCAAACTCCGAAGGCGAGCGCAAGCAGATTTGAATGCCACACCTTTTGGTCTTTTCTAAATTCCAAGCACGAACTTTTCGATTTTTTTGTCCTTCTTTCCGAGCATCTCATTCACCACTGACCTACCTGAAGGAAGTGGCACAACCCGATAGTTAGACCTGGTGCCGAGTCCAAATGCGAAGAAAACCAATCCAACGCACTTTTGCTCTCCGCCGTGCTATTGATTTTTCCGTTCAGTTCCGTTCCGCTGCTTTCTTTTTCTTTAAAAAAGAAGAAAAACCCCTCGGCGAGTTCCTTTAGTTTCGGATTTTAACAAAGAAACTGGCGCAGATGAGCTTCGCATGACAACTCGACTCGAAGCCGTTCCTCCGTTAATTTTACCGCAAAGTAAGTCACCTCGTCCGCATATTTTTACGACGAAATGAGCGCAAGTCGCCGGATCGTGAGGCTCGGAAAGGCGGAGGTCGTTTGTTTTGAGTGTCGAGTACTGTACATCACAATGGGGCGCAGTTAGGCACTTGTGGGAATCTAGCTGTTCCACTAATTAGGAATGGCAGAATCCACTAATTAACTATTGGCAGAATTTAAAGAAAAGAAACGTACTTCGTCACAACAGTGACAAAAAAGAACATTTTTGAAAATATTTTGCGCCCAAATCCGTCTTTTTAGCATTTTATATTGAACCCCTCTTTGAGTACGTACCACTTTTGGTGTCTGCAGATGCCGTCAAACGAATTTCACCCCAAATACTTTTCAAATGTTCACACTTCAATTTTTTTGACACGATCGCATTAGGTTCTTCATTTGCCTTGAAAATTCGGTAAGAATAAACGCGGAACGCGCACATATAAGCATGATTGATACATGCATCCACGCTTCACGCAACTTTCAAATACCTAACGAGGATCCTAAGCACACCAGCAGACTATTTCCTGGATGGGGTTTGTTCCTGTTTCTCTAGGGATATACTTGCAGAAGACTCATTACAAAATTACTTTTGCTCTTACTTTCCCGGTGGAAAGTAACAGGCTGACATAGCAACTCATGAGGTTAATGCTTATCGAAATAACTTTCCTTTCTACTTTGTAGAGCCAAGGAAAGTAAAAACGGCACCAACCTGAGAGCTCGAAGCCCAGTCCGCAAACGCCTCACAACAAACTCCTCTAAGTCAATGAAACTAAGACTGAAGCTTTATCATCCATTTCTGGCTTTCATGGTCCATTGTGTCAAAGATTCTGAAACCAAATAAATGAGCTTATTACGTGACACATTAGTGATAGGCGATTAACCTGAAAAAAGTCGAAATTTGATTGCATACCCCTAAAAATATCTAGCTCGACGCACCACACAACTTTCCTCAGCCCACGTACATTCTAGCCGCTAATCCAATTTACTTTTCACTCAGTTGTTACGAACATGGTAAACTCTAACGTTCAACGTAGAAAGTGCCTGAGTTCCGGAATTTATTGGGCTGCTGCCACTTATGCTACGACGAACTTTAAAATCCAACCTATGGAATTTTTTTGAAGAGGTTTTGTGTTTGCATTCACCCAAACGGTGTTTTCCGGACTCAATAGCCCTCAAAACGTAAAAAGCTGAAGGAAACTCCGTTGGGCTATGGAAAGTAAAAAAACTATTCTAAACTATTCGAGCAGCTACGCATTGTGTGCTTGTAAGATATCCAGACTTCAATTCAAAAATATGAAATACGAAAAAATCTACGACGCATATCACATTGAATAAATTCTGTCAAATCCTAACAACTTTTCAATGCGTTCAGATAGCTTTATTTTAATTTTTGATAAAGTCTCGCGAAAGAAACCAAGAGTTTTGTTTTCAAAATCAACAGACAAACCTGTAGTTAATGTGTGTGGAGAGGTTAACCGTAAGGGAGCAACTGATTCCTTCTTATCTTATTGATACTGTGCGAATAATTTATTCGGTAGAGATCAGGCTTACATAGACACGTCTCAATGAAGAAAATGCTTCAACGCTAAAAAACATTTAGTATCTAGGTTGAAGACGCAGCGGAAGGCGCCTAAATTCGAAAGAACTCAGTAGGAAAAACGAAGGTGTACCTGAGGGAGTGAAACTCAGTACATCATGACACAGAAGAGACCCGTCGGCCATTAAGGCTTCTTAAGTGTCCGCTTATGCCAAACTTACTTCCTTGGAATTGACAGGAGTTTCAGTTATCATCTACCCTTACGGGTGAGCTCGTGAAAGTGAGAAAGTTCCATTACTTCTACGCCTATTTCTCGAGCAGCTTTTATGTTCCACCGATAAACGCTGTGGGTAAACGTGAATTACAGCGTTCGGCCTTACATTTTCCGCCTGAAAGTTTCGTTTCGAGGGGATAGATTGAATTGTCTGACGACCTTTAGACGGTTTTTTTTTTGGTCACTCTCCGAGGAAACTGGAAGGTACCGGGCGGAGCGGTAATGTCCTGATGACCATGCGACCAACTATTTACGCCGTCCAGTTTTCACTTTCACTGTTTAAGGCGTTTTCTTATTTTCATTCTTTTTAAAAACGAGTCTTTAGAATATGAAATAACAGGCCGAAAGTGGGAGTTCGTGAAGGAAACCTTGCTGGAAAAACCAACTTCGGAAGGGAAACTTTTGGGCTGGACGACAGAGCGAGAGAGAGAGAGAGAGAGAGAGGTGAAATCGAATATGGGCGAAGAATAAGTGGTGAAGAACTAGAGGATTTAGATCAACAGATTCGCACGATGTAGTTTGAGGTATCAAGTAACCATGGGGAGAGTAGAAGTCCTAGCGACATTCAAATCTCTGGATAGTTGAACTGGCATGAGCGTGGACGAGAGAGGAGAGCACTGTATGAGTTCTGGGGTAGACTGGTCGTAAGAGCACGTTGTTGGCTCTGGAAATACCAATTCATTTGTTCGGCAGAACTCAGTAATATAAAATGACCCTATGGATTAGTTGACTATTTGAATAGCTTAAATAGACAGTTGTGTACATTTCTCCCCCCTCTCATAAACTTTTTCTTTGACAATGATTCTACCAAGAATACAATCGTTGTTATAACCCCCCCCCCCCATTCACCCTCCTCTCCTCATTTTGTACATCCAAGAGTAGTTAAATTGTGAAGATCGTGTTAATTTTTATTTTAGAGGAGTTCTAACTGTCTAAAGATTTTCAATTATAATTAGCATAAGATATATTTTCCGAGAAAAGAAACTGTTGAAAATTACATGTTCTCAAAATTTAAGTCGTGATTTTCTTTCATTTGCGAAAGGGGCACTTGCGCGAGTTCCTCTGTTGCCTTTGACCTTGGTGTTAACGTTGTGGTAATTCACTCGACTTGGTTTACAGGAAATAACCAAGTAGTTTCAGTGTTTATCTACATTTCTCGTTTCTTCGTCCTCAAGTCCAAACTAAGCTGGAAATACGATGTTTGTCGGAGTCAAAAGGCCACTTGAATGTTGTAACGCTGAGTTGTATGTTGGGGTCTTCGTCGAGCTCGTCTTGCTTGGTTGACCGAGAAGATCAGAGAGATTTTGGCATTCAATCGATCAACTTCCACGTGCCCTCACCTGAATTAAATATCTGGTGCGTAGCAACACACAACTTTACACAGCCCCCGTGTTATACAGGCATCGTATTATCATTCAACGCATTTCTACGAAAACATTGTAGAACAAAATGTAGGTACCAGTTTTGTTGAGAGTATTTTGTTACGTTACAACCTTTTTTGTGAAAATGGGGAAAACTGTAAATTAACATTTGACAAATCACTTATTTCAAGATATCACAGCTTAGCAGTGTAGCGGTTACTCTGGAAATAACTAAACTATTCAAAAAACATTAGTTCCGACACATTTTGGTTTTTATCTTTGTTCAATGGACTGTCAGAGGAACATACGGGTGTAGTTTGGAGTTTCCCTCAGCTCCAAGATCAACGTCCGATTGGGTTGTCAGGGGTATGTTTTGTACCAACATGGCTCCAGACACTGCGACACAGTGCTCCAACTAACAACAACTCAGAAAAATCTGTTTAGTACACTTTAGTATCTTCAACAGCATCCTCCTTAATATCCGTCGTACATATAAATTTCATGGTGCAACCCAAAAACTGATCTCTGAAAGCAACTGTAAAATCCCAGTTTTATAACAGATTTTAGCAGATATCTTACGTTTTACCAAAATGTATTCTGTCAGATGCGTTTTTTTTTAAAAGCCGCTCAACATTTTAAGTATTCACCCAGCTGTAGGTATGCCTATAAATATGAAACATTTTTGAGCGGGAATCATGCGTTTTATCAGTCACGTTCCTCGACATCTCTCCTCGATCTGCCTTCTACTCATATTGACAGATCTTGAATTCTCAGACAGGAATCTCTCCTCTACCTATGGCGCTGACTCTCTTCTAAGGTGCAGAAAAGTCACGCAATCATCACGTCGGTTACAACACGCAGATACACATCTACTGATATACACACACCGATTATGTAGAAAGAGAAATGACCTGGTTTCAGAGAGTTGACTAATCCCACGTTCAATAAATTGCAATAATAAGGATAAGGTACCTTTACAAACGCTCAAGCTGGCCATTATTTTTGCTCCTTGGTGGCTAATTATATAAATTCTGGCCCTATTTCATTTTTCTGGAATGAACGAGAGTGTTTGAGTTTGGCACTTTGTGGCATAATGTTGTTGCAGAGGGATTGCAATGTTGGAGAGCTGTTGACTTAGGCAACAATAGCAATCCTGAGCTCCAATCCAATAACCCTTAGGGTGCCTTCCATAAAATTCAGGACCAATATTACGCATGTGGCGAATTTTCTTCAATTATTTTTATCCATGAAACGCTGACATATTAGTCCTTACTGTCTTGAACTCGCTGAAATCGATTTCAACATCTAAGATCTTCAGTATTCAGCACTAACTATAAAGGCCAATCATAGTTATCGTGTTTTTTTGTTCGTATGCAATTACTGAAATTGGCATCTCTCGTACAATTCAATGTTTGAGTCCCTGAGGATGAAAGCTTCGAACAACATAGCGCGGTACCTAACGGCGATCGTTAGAACTAATGGCACCGCTCTGTGAAGGAACAGCCACGAAACCTGGTGAGATATAGCAGAGCGTCTGAGTCCAATAAGAGCAGACAGGTGGCGCTTGAAGCTCATTCGAATCGCCTTTGGAGTGTAGGGATCGCTAAACTTTACACGCTTTATTGTCATCTAATTCCGAATGAAGTGCCATTTTACCTCCCATTCCCAGTGCCATTCCTTGCTTTAGCGAGTCGATCGGAAACCTCCCATCAGCAGATTTTAATACCTACCTTGAACTATCGTTCGGACAATTTACCTTTCCTTAGTTTTTGCACTATTTTTTAAATCATAGTGCTTCTGCATCTGCATTTCTCTTTCTGTGCTTTTTAAAACGAAAACAAAGACAAAAAGAGATATTACTATCCATATGATCTTCACCAATCTCTCTTCAAAATATTTGCGTTCCAACAGAGTACATTATCTGGAGATGTGACGGTTTCCGGCATTGTCGTTTTAAAACTATTTTGTCAGCTCCAGATCAAAATTCTCAACAGCCGAATGACATAGAACATCTAACGGAAGTCCAAGATGAAGATGTTCAACTGCAAGATACTCAAAATGGTGAAATATATTTGAGGGACCGATCAATTCTAAATCCACCCTAAAGATTCGATGATTTCATCATGGCTGCTATTGAAAATTATAGTCCTGTTGCAGAACCAACATCCTATCATGAAGCAATGAAGAGCATCGACAAGGACAGATGAAAGACAGCAATAGATAATGAAAAGGAATCATTGAAGGAAAACCAAACCTGGAATAGGATCACTTCACCACCTGGAAACAAAGAACTTAACACAAAATGGGTATTTAGAAGAATCTCAAATGCGTAAAAAATAGTAAACTATCAGCAGCGTACGCCCAACCTGTAATTATTTAGTTCACGAAGCGGCCCTCGGCGCACTTTTACGTAATGCTTCCTTACCAGTTTTACTGCGATCGACTTACAAAAACTTCACGCTGCTGGTGTTCTTCCTTCAGTTTTGGGGCAATTGAACCTGGACGTAAACGTTAGTAAATGGCGGTTGACCTTTGCCACACGAGTCGGTCAGTAGGATTACGCGATTAAGAAAAGTTGCGCATTAAGGATTCCCTTTAGTAACCTAGTTAACTACCAACCGTTGACGAGGGACGGACCCATTCACTTACTAATGTCAGGGTGATTGTTTCTTCCAGGATTAATTCTCATCCGTAACGTATCGTGCAGGAACTACTGGAATATTGAAGAACCAGAAGTGGCGCGAGATAATTAACGAAAATCTGTATTTCAGGTGAATTAGAAATACGATTAAAAGGTCCTGAATCGTCAAGAGGGTGAGATGACGACCCGGCTATTATGCATGTGGCGATCAGAAGGCCTGTGATGACTGCTGAGACTGTAAATGCTCGCTACCCTCCACTACCAACTCAAAGCCATTTGAAAGTCATAGTACACGTATTCATCTCCTCAGGGGATAACACCTACACATGCTCGTTTTTCCGTTTGTCTTTTACTTGTCACCTTCCCTTTCTCTATCCATTTCGTTGGATAGAGTTACCAACTATAAGTTCTCGTCAAGACCAGCAAAACGCGCCAAAACCGGAATTTTTGAACTTTCCCTGTTGGTTTATTATTCATTAATACACCCATTTTTTCGGCCAGGACATTTTTGTTGTTGCAATCCCGTCTTAAAATTTAACAATTAAAATTTAAGACATTGGGATTCCAAATCTGCTATGCCCATCCCGCGGCCAGGCCATATTATGCCTTAAGTGCCCCCAAAAATCCGTTTTCCCGCCTGCTCGGCAATTCGATCGGACGTCAATATGTTTGACAAAATTAAGAAAGACGGAATTTTGACAGTTTTATTGGAATTACGTCGCGTTTGGTATACCCAATATGCCTACTTACCCGTTGGTAGGGGGACTGCGTCTAGATGGAAAACAGTGAACGAGACAATTGCAAAAGTTATCGTTTCTCACCAATCATTTCTCGCACAGACTCCCGTCTCAACCAACCACCCATCATTTTGACTCGTCACGTCACGTCAATTGCCTAGCGTCGCCTGGAAACGTAGGACTACGTCAAGCTGGATAACAAGGAAACTGTCGGCAAAATTAAGTGAAAGATCAAGTGGTCATAAGCAAAACATTGATTGAACCAAAAAGTAGTGACTAGAACAAGTCTCCATCATGCTGTGCAAGAAAATAATAAACCGTTGTGTAATAATTTGCAGAGTTTCTTCTCCTGGGCTTTTCAACTAACAACTAACCTTCAAGCCATCGGAGTGAAATCCAAAAAATAGAGCCTTTCCCTGGTGCAGGACTGTTCATTAACATGTGATGTACGCCACTCCTTTTCCGCGACATCCCCGCTACACAGATCCTTGAAGAGCAAATAAGACTTTCTGGGGATAGGAAGAATAGCAGCAGAGAGGTGGAACATTCAGAATGTTGTGGGGTGCCACTACTTACGACGTTCACGTTTATTGAGCAACCCCTTTTAAATGAAAAAAGTTGGTTTTATTTTCTGATCTTTACGTTTTGAGGCCTACTGAGTACTAAAAAACCTAATTTCGGCGCGTGGTCCGTGTGTGTGTGCGTCTGTAGTTCGATTTGCAGGAGAACGGCTGAACTCATTGGGCTGAGACTTTTTACTTTCCTTGCTCTACGAAGTAGAAAGGAAAGTTATGTAATCGGCTGAAAAAAAAATTTTGAGTTCTCTTCAGATCTTTACGTTTCAGACCCCCCTGAGTCCGAAAAACACTATTTGGGAAAATGGTCTGTGTGTATGTGTGTGTGTGTGTGTGTGTGTGTGTGGCTAGGTGTGTGTATGTGTGTCTGTATACGGTGAGACTGGCTAACGACCACATACCTGCCGTACCTCCACAGGTCTGAGTTCGGTGGATGCTGCAGGGGCCGGCCTCTTGCATATTAGCGAAACCGCAACTTCTTTGACTGATATAACCCTCGTCGAGGGTTTAGGTACAGTCATCAAATAAAGAAACAGATCTGTATACGATTTTTTTATCACCCTGCAGTCGGGGGTCCAGAATACCGCTGACGTATTCCCTGCGTGTCGTATGAGCCGACTAAAAGGGACAGCCGGGTGGGCCCAGCTTGAAAGACAACCTCACCTCTACGAGGTCCCCGCAGGATTACATCCAACGAGGCTTAACTGTGGCTGGGCGTCACAGTGTACTCTGTCGCCACACTGTGCTCACCCTGCAGTAGGGGGTCCAGAATTCCACTGCCGTACTCCCTACGTGTTCGTATAAGCCGGACTAAAAGGGACACAACTTACACGTCATTCACATACATGACACACTGGGAACCCCCTACCTTTAGCTGGGATCGCAGAACACACCCCCCGCAGGAAGGGGGACAGAATTCTCCTGCCGTATCCTCTGCGTGGCCGTTAAATCCGGCCTTAAAGGGGCTTAAAGCTCACGACACTGACATACACAACATATTCCAGATACAAAATACACTGCAACGGCTTGCGTGGCAGAACACATTACTTAAAACACTCATAATGAGCGAAAGACAGTCCTGGAAGTAGCTCACTAACACCTTTGAGCGATCCCCTATATAGGTGCGGCCTTCGGAATGAGGAGGGGCGTTCCTGGGGCGGCTGATAGCGTGTGTCCCGCTCACCACATCACTAGTGGCCGGGGCTGACTCTGAGCAGCAGCCGAAAAATCCCTCATGCGTCTTAGTCCCGGTGGGTGGCCGGACTGGCAGCTGCGGCGCATGTGGGGCCTCCTTTGACCCTCAACGGACCAGCGAAAGGGGCTAGAATCAATTTGCCTGAGGGGTGCTTCCAGGACACTGCCTCGAGCAGCTCTCGCTCATACCACTAACACACACAACAAATGAACTCACAAGGATACACTACACCAGTCTGCTTCTTTTTCTCCCCCCAATTAGTAAAAAAACATGACAAAGTCAACTAAATCTTCAGCAGGTAATAAAAACGCCACCTGCGCCTCTTCCTCGGGCTCGCCAAGCTCGACCCCTCCCTCTTCGGACGATGAGCAATCTACTCGTCGTCCAAACAAACAAGGGCGGAAAGAACCGGGCAAACCGCGTTCATCTCCCCCTTCTCCCCCTAGTAGCCCGAGCAACCTGGCTACTACAAGCACTCGGCATTCCGTTGACCCTAATCTGTCGGACATGGAGCAAATTTGCGCATATGTCCAAATCATCCACGGCCAGCTGGCACGGATGAGGGTCAACGCGACAGGACCTATGCGGGACCTCGTCACTAGTTGCCTCTTCGAAATTTCGAAGCTGGCTATAAAAGCTAATGCCCCCCCAACGACATCGCCCCCTGCCACTCCCCCCCTGCGGGAAACTGTGGCGGCTGTCGTGAGGGAAGAGCTGCGTAGGGCAATTGCCCAGCAGCCAGTGCCACCAGCCCCCCAAACTCAAGGAGCTTCAATGAGCCAGGGTAGTACCCCAGGCCCCTCATATGCGGCAGTAGCCGCTACTGCGCCTTCCTCCCCCCCTCATGGAGCTGAGGCGGAATGGCAGTCTGCCAGGGCCAGGAAGCGCAGGGGGAAGCAGAAACAGGCCCCAACTAAGCAGGCCGAGGGCAGCGCCCCGCCTACGCCTCTGCCCAAAAACAAGGGCAAAAGTAAAAATAAAAACAAAAATAAAAAGCCTCCACCGCCTACCAAACTCCCCCCTAAAAACCCACGACAAAACGTGGTAGTGGTCAGGCACACGTGTGAAGAAGGAGAGGCTGGTCCCTCCAACCCTGATGCAATGGAAGCACTGATGCAGGGTGTCCCTGCTACGGACCTCCAAGCTCTAAGCGTCCGAGTGCTAGACATCCGCACCACAGTAGGAGGTGGCGCCGTCATTGTGACGGAAACGCCAGAAATGGCCAAGGCGCTCACGAGCCACATTTCCACAAAAAAGGAGTTGAAGCTCCAAGCGTCAGCCCCCCTGGGTCGTTTCCCACGCCTGCTATTGTGCGACGTGCGGACTGACCTTCAAAAAGAGGACTTGGCCCAACAAGTTGTTGAGCACAACCCTGCGTTAGGCTTGCAGCTGCAGGATGTCAGGCCCCTCTTCACCAAAAAGCGTGGAAGACAGAAGGATTGGGTGATTGAGGTATCACCCAGCCTATACAAAAAACTAGAGGGGGCAAGGCACCTCCAAATAGCCTGGCAGCGGTGCGCCATACGAAAGTACCAAGCCCCCACTCAGTGCTACAAATGCCAGCGCTATGGCCACCTGGCAGTGGCCTGTACAAGACCTGTTGTGTGCGCCTGGTGCGCCTTGCCACATCTGAGTAAGGAATGCAAGCGTGATGCTCCCCTCAAGAGTGCCAATTGCGTCGAACGCAAAATCCAACAGGTCGCCCACTCTACACGAGACGCACGCTGTACCATTCGTCAGCGAGCGATAGCCCTCCAGGAGTCACGAGTGGATTATGAATAGGTCAAAAACAGTTTGAATCCTTCAGCACAACACCAATAAGAGTTCCCCAGTTGTGGCAGAGTTGCTGCAAAATGCACTCAAGAAACGCTGCAGTGTTCTCGCCATACAGGAACCATACATAGGATCCAAAACCCTTGGTCTGGGATCGCAGGCACGAGTGGTGGCTGGAGCAAGAACGGGAGCCAAGGCAGCAGTGGCCTGCATCGACCCGTCCATTGACATGCTCGCACTCACTCACCTGAACAGCCAGCACTTGGCCGCTGTGCTCATCCGAGCCGGTGGCTATGAGCTGGTTGTAATATCATTTTACAGGCAATTTGGCGCACCAGTTGCCAACAGCCTTGAACCACTCGAGCGGGCTCTAGCAGGCCTATCAGGACGACCCTGCATAGTCTGTGCCGATGCAAATGCCAGATCACCATTGTGGGGATCCCCAACCCTGGATGGGGCGGGCGAGGCGTATATAGAGCTGCTCACCAGGTACAACTTGATTGTTGTCAACGACCCCATGACTGAGGCGACCTATGGTGGTCCGGGAGGAAGGTCGTGTATAGACGTCACAGCCGTGTCTCACACCCTGCTACTCAAATTGCAGGGTTGGCGAGTCGTACCAGGTGCAACGCAGAGCGATCACATGGTTATTGACTTTGCCATCACGGATGACAACATCCTCTGCAAAGACACGCGTGAAAAGCGATTCCGCACAAAAAATGCTGACTGGCCACAATTCTGGAGGGTACTGGAAGGCGAACTGCGTGCCATTACTAAGGCCACTTGGGGTGTGTGTTACCATGACACCATCCTCATGTATAAGGCCATCTATTTAGGTGTGGTTGGCTACTGCCCCGTTGTCTGGGGTAGCAAACTAACAGTCAATCAAAAGAGAGTATTGGCCCAATCCCAGAGAGCTGCGCTCCTGTGGATCACCAAGGCCTACAAGACTGTATCAACGGAAGCACTCCAGGTGATCACTGGTCAGTTACCAGTTGATTTGGCTGTTGAGTGCATGATTGACAAGTGGAGAGTGAAACGGCAGCTTCCTCGCTTTGGGCTGAACTCCGTGCGGATCTCACCACAGAACAGAAACTTGCCGCCATCGATGAATGGGCTCTAGAGAAATGGCAAGCGAGATGGGAATCCTCGTCAAAGGGACGTGATACGTATGAGTTCTTCCCCAACATCCGTGAACGTCTTTCTAGAAAATGGGTTGAGCCAGACCACTGGACGAGCCAGTTCCTCACGGGACATGGTGACTTCAATGCGCGGCTCCACTTCTTTTCTCTAAAAGACTCTCCATTATGCACGTCTTGTGCCTCCAGTGCGGAGGAAACAAGAAACCATGTGCTGCTCCACTGTAGTTTCTACAACAGTGAGCGACGGTTGTTGGGAGGGCAAACGAACTTAGCAGCTTTGACTGCTACAAAGGAAGCCTATAACCATTTTGCAAAGTTCGCAAAGAAGGTAATGGCTAAGAAACGTGGTTATAGTTGATCAGTCCTTTTGAAACTTGCCACCCAAGTAAACAGTAAGATCAGGTAGGGAACCAGATTAAGAACTACTCCCAGATGGTACGGGATTCCTCAGGTGGTCACCTCCGCGCGGTAACACACAGGCAACAGCTCTCTACGGTGAGACTGGCTAACGACCAAATACCTGCCGTACCTCCACAGGTCTGAGTTCGGTAGATGCTGCAGGGGCCGGCCTCTTGCATATTAGCGAAACCGCAACTTCTATGACTGATATAACCCTCGTCGAGGGTTTAGGTACAGTCACCAAATAAAGAAACAGACCTGTATACGATTTTTAGAGAAAACCACTGTACCAAATCAGCTCAAACTTGATATCTCGCTTGCAGGTTACCATGGGACGCCAAAATAAGGGTATGGACAAAATCCACCGAAAGTTAACTATAGTTATCATAGTGATCAAAACAATAAATTTTTTTTCTCAAAAACCGCTCTAACGATTTTGATTAAATTTTTAATATTGGTAGCTCTTAACATGATAATTATACCATAAAATTCCCATTCGTGGGAAAATGACGAGAGCAGCACAATAAATTATCAAAATTTTCGACGAAAAGCGTTTTTGCCGTGGTTTTTTTTCCTTTTAAACTCCGCTGGAATGTTAGTAGAATGTTAAAGAACATTGGTACTGTAGTCCAATCCAATACCTATAGGGTGAGGATTTAAAAACGCTCATGAGATACATGGGGCTCACTCGAGAAATTCCTGAATTTCAACTACCGCCGTTTCGCTTGATACCAGTTCTAACAGTTATTACCCAATAACTCTGCAAAAGTGATTACTATCCTCCTTCAAAAAATCCGTGTTTACAGCCTCATTAATTTTCTGGGTACAGTTTGCTCAATAATGGTTCTGGAATGAGTACGAGCAGCACAATAAATTCTTTAACTGTAATCTCTGCCGCTTCATGCTGCCGTAAAGCGTTGTTTGGCCAAGTTCAAATTAACTGAGTGATAAATGAATTGATTAAATAGAATTAACCATGTACAAAGTGAATTGACGTAGAGCTAAGGAAAGTTTTGTGTTGCAACGCACCAGATATTTTTGTTTAATTTGTGATTTTTTTCAGACGCGAAAGTAAGGTTATGGGCGATTTTTATCGACGTGAAAGGAGGGTATGGGACGAAAATGTACCAGTAACTAGGGGTTTTCGCATTTTTCTCGAAAACAGCTCTAACGATTTTGATTCAACTACTAGTTAGTAAAACTTTTCTTCTCCATAAATATCTCCATGGAAATATGTTGAACGTTTTTCCTACGTTCAGGAAACGTTCCTACAAACGGTTTTCCTAAAAGGAATTTATGTGGGTTTTACGCTTTTTGGCAAAACGGCCATGGTTTTCACAAAAATTACAGAATGTGTTTAAATTGTCAATATCTGTATATTGTTCTCAATAAATGTTCCTCAGGCAGTCCATTGAACACAGATAAAAATTTTGTTAAAGCATTTTGGTAATTTCCCGAGTAACTGCATTTCTGGATTTGATCGATCTTACGGAATGTCTTTTAGGAACCTTTACCCTCGTTTCGTTCTCCTATCTCCGTTTCTATCTGTTGAACGTAGATATAAGCCATGATTTCTCATTGAGAGAGAACGGAGATTTGTCGAATATTAATTTATCGGTTTTCCAATTTTCTCAAAAATAGCTCTGGCGATTTCGATCAAACTCACGGAGTACTCTCAACTAACTAATACCTACATTTCGATCTGCATAAATGTTCCTGTAGAAGTGCGTTGAACGAAGATAATGCGCCCGCGTATGTAGCAGGTCGTCGAATTTACGCGGGGTTGAGGAAAGTTGTGTGTTGCTTACTGGGTTTGAAGATGGAGCTCAATACTCTCACCGGCTTCCCGCTGCTCGGGCCCAAAACGTGTTTGCGAGACCTTCACTTGATCAATGATGTTCCGAACGAAGAAGAAATGAAGGCACGCCAATAGAACCTCATCTTCGCGGCCTCAGGGCTCATGTACTGATGAGGTACTGCGACAACAAACAACCTCAAACCGGTTTACGATGCGAAGGTGCATGCGAGGAATAAAAGCGGTGTTTCTGCCTCGCCACATTTTTTTTTAACAAACCGTTACACCGCGAAATGAAGCTTTTGAAAAGGTGGAGAACCGGTGATAAGAAACTGTCGTTCTCACGTGACAGCGAGAGCACACGTGTTACGTCAGTTGGTTACACCGTTAACACACTAGAAGCCTTGGTAGCCGGTAGTGACTTGAAAGGAACAACCAAATCCTGGGTGTACGGTTTCTCCATCTACTTTAGTAAAATAGTGTTATACTGTGGAATACAGAAGACACATACCATCAATGATACCTGGCGCCTCAACTCAACCCCTAATATCTGTACTGCTTGTCGAAATCTCACGATTTTAGCAAATAGGGACGATAAATCTGGAATTGAAGAAGAAAATGCATTTTACACGCCACCATGTAAAATATTCCCTCTCAATACGGTAATTTCGTAGTGACCAATCTTTCGAGCTAGGAAAACCAGCCTCTCTCGAAGAAACTCAAACCTCTTCTTAACGACTCCCTTGAACAGAATCACTGCAAAGTCCTGTTTTCCAAATTCCTGCAGTCATTTTCAGACACTCAAAACACCTGACTCAAACACTACTCCCCCCCCCCCCTCTCATTTGGTTTATTGTTCATTCTGAATAATACATCTATATTTTCGGCACTTTACGTCCGCCGGTCAGGCTACATTATATCCTTAACCGGGTCTCAAAATCCGTTTTCGCTGTTTAACCACTTGCAGCGTTTTTCTCACGCCATTCCAATCACCCACTCACAACACCTCTCCGTTTCATTGGTACCTCGTCTAATTCACCTACTCATGATACCGAACTGTAACTCTCGTTTAAATTATTTTCTTGTGCTCCCGTTTCATTGAGTTTGCTCTCTCTCTCTCTCTCTCTCTCTCTCTCTCTCTCTCTCTCTCTCTCTCTCTCTCTCTCTCTCTCTCTCTCTCTCTCTCTCTCTCTCTCTCTCTCTCTCTCTCTCTCTCTCTCTCTCTCTCTCTCCCCTCCTCTCTGCCGTAGTACTTGGTTGAATGGGGAATGTCTGGCACAGATTAAGTAAGAAACTCGAAAAGAAATTATCTAGACTCATTTCAAGTCAAAATATCTGGTGAGAGGTATCACACAACTTTCTGCAGCCCCTGTTCATTCAATGATATGCTGTATGTACAGGGGTTGTATCTTTATTGATTGGTCACTTGGAGATTAGCGAACTGGCGCAAACATGAGCAGGTGGTACGCAGAACTTCTTTCAGAATAACGAAAGTAACATTACTAACGAATTAAAAGGTCACATTCCGAAGCAACGCCTCAGCGTTTTTAGTTTTCTTCTCTTCAACCTGACGACCTATAAAAAAAGGTCCCGATTTCTAATCCTGACAAGCATACGAGCTTCTGGGAAGCAGAAGAGCAGGAGACAGAAGACGAACTCCTGAGGAGGCAACGGAAGATTAGATAAAACAAACAGGAACCGAAAATATTGTAACCGTCGAGAGCGGTGGGGACTCCTGAGGCTGAGGCTCTTTTAACGGTGACCTAGAGCCCGACTCAGGACTTTTAAGACCTGACTTACGACGAAATCCCAGAAGAAAATTATGAAGATGGGAATGATATTCTGTTGTTCAAAGCTGCTGCCCGCAACGCTAATAAGTTTCGTGGAAACCTACAGCTAGAATTAACGGGTATCCTACGGGTTACTAAGCACATGAGCCGAATAGTTTTCCCTTTCCTAACACACTAACACAATTCCATTCTAACCGTTCACCGTGAAATCAAGCAAAATCAAAACTGAACCAAACTGGAGTGGAGCTTCACATTTTAAGAAAGATTACACGAGAGTAACTGAGTGCAGCACCGACTATGTGTGGGTGTGCTACCTCCAGCCTTAGTCTTCTCAGCTGCAAGCCATTTCAACCGGAATTTTTTCTTCTTTCCAGGCCAAAAATCCTCGCGTGTCCTGAGCAAAGTTAGGAAACGTGGGGAAATATACAGAAGGAACCTATCTTGTAAGCCAATGACACTTAATTCTTCTTATCAACACTAAGCCAAAGAAACATGCTGTGAACTGCAAATGCTTGATGAGTAGAAGCATGTGTTATGTATATTCATATCTCAAAGGCTATCTCAATACAAAGAAGTTCCTCAGCAAGAGAAGCAAACCGGCAAATCGCTGCTCGTGCCAAGAATTGGACCTTGTCATGGAAAGAGATACAACAAAACCGCGAATCTAACCTCAGTCGCTTGGTCCGCTTCAATTTCAATCCATCGTTTTTTTTTCTCGCATAAACTACATAAAGGCTCAACGGCCTTAAAATAACGTTCATTTGAGTACAGAATGTGGCCGATACATTACTACCAAATTACTGTGTCACCATGTTGCTCCTAACAATCGGCTCTACTTCATCTTCAATTGGAAGGTTCATCAACTATGAAAACGTCAGCTCCAATACGACTATTCAATTGAAGATGTGCAATACACTGCGAGGCAATCGAGGGAGCTCTCTATGCTCATTAGTTTCGGTTCAACAACCTGGCTACACGATTGAGGTTTCTTTTCAACGACCTCCGACATTGTGTTGAATTTTATTCTTCTTGTGGCGCTCAAAACACCGAGCTTAGTTTAAGTCAGATACGTAGTGAAGACTTCAAAAGTCTTTTCAATGTCAAGTAGTCAATGTTGAGAAAGTATGTCTAAAGGATTCACTGAGGTGGTAAGTGACTGGGTTGGTACACATTGGCTGCCTGGCACTGAAAATGTTTCCTCTCAGTTGGAAGCTTGGGAGAGGGAGAGAAGACCACTGTTCTAGGCGGAACCCACCCCATTAGAAGCTGTAAATGTATGGGCCAGCTGAGACTAGTGAGTTATGTTGTGTGCGTTTGGTAAGTGTTGAGCCGTTTTGTGAGTACTGCCAGTTTGTAAGTTGATTTAAATATAAATATAATGATGAATGTTATAGCGAGAGCAACATCAATTTGAATGTAAATGTTTTGTGAGCAATATAAATTCATCTAAAGTATATTTTGATAGTTTTACACATTTTCTTCAATCGAATACTTTCTGATTGGGTTAGATAATAAATCGTACAGCCAGACAAAGTTAAGCCACTTACTTGAAATTTGCTCAACATCTCTGGCTAAATAGAGATTAAAGATGTTAAAGATGTGCACAGAAAATTATTCCGTCAAACTTTAGTTTCCCTGTCGTTCTCCGTTACTTGGAGCTTTGAAAAGAAACGAAGAGCGTCAATGTCAGTGAAGCAGATACTTGAACAGTGATCAATACGCATTCATTATTATAAGCTCTGCAACCTGCTGGGGTACATTACGGGTATACAACATCTTTTTCGAATCACGTAGGCCTTTGTTTTCGAATTTATTGTATTTATCACGCGTTCCGATAAAAAATAAAATCCGACGATCAATCGTCGCTTCTTCTCTCGGTCTAAAATGGACTCCATTTCCTTAGCGGGTTTCTTAGCGTTCTGCATTTTAAGTAACCGAGTAACCGGCGAGGTCATTCGCTTCAATTCAGGTCACAGTCATCGATCATCGGGCTTTGCTTAACTAAATTACAGCGATGCCACTCTCGGCTTTCCTCGCAGATGCAATACTGTTTTAGAGACTACTGCATTCCTTAATCTTTACGCAAATAAGGTTATGAAAGCGGAAGTATTTCAAGGAGTAGAAATAGATCAAATTCTCAACCGTGATTTAGTCTCGAACGTTCTGGAAAGGACCCTCTCAAGCTATTCAGTAAATCGAAGAATGTTCGTACCTCTATTTATACCCATAGCATGTTTCCTCTACATAGGGTACTAGAGAGTATCATATAAAATTCCTTGATAATTAATATCAACCAACGAAAGAGGATCGAAAACATTCTTTTCTGCTTAACCTTAAAGTGTTCACAAAACACGGAATTCCGTATCCGATAAAACAATAGAACTGATTATTTAAGTTTTTCGCGGAGTAGGGATACCTAGCAAACCTTTAATAGTGATTTAATTTCAAACGCCCTCTCAAACGATTCCAGAAATCGAAGAATGTATCCTCACCACCATTTTCTGCAATAACAAGTGTAAGCAGTTAATAAACAGTATAGTCGGCGTTCCCAAATATAGTTCCAACTTAATACCTTTTCCTTCTTCACTTGTCTTCATCACAATCGCCTCACGGAGAAAAATATCTAAAGCCAACAACGGTATGCTTAGCTGCATAATCTTAAATAATTTCAATACTGCGGTGAACATGAACTTCCGTTATCAACAAAACTAGTGGACTAGCGACACACAAATAACAATGCGACGCACCGTGAAGCAGGGGAAGTTAGTCAATGAGTAGAAATAGCTCTCGAATCCTTAATAATGGTTTAGTATCGAACGTCCTAGAAAGGGCCCTCCAAAATGATTTCGTAAATCGAAGAATGTACGTACTTCAATTTACACTTATCGCCGCTTGTTTCATCAACTAAAGTATAAAAAAAGACACTATCGAGTATCAGCGTTCTCGAACTTTGTAATATGAACTAACGGAATTCCTGTGAAGACCTCAGGAGCATCATATTCCCTTATTCATTTATCCTCATCTCTATTGCGTCACCAAAACATCGAAAACAAATGACGGCGTTCATATTCGCAAAATCTCAAATACCTACGGTACCGCAGAAAACGCTAACACCCGTATCCGAAAAACCTATACTTCTGATCATTCACGTACGGATGAACAAGCGCACTGTGAAGTGGAGGAAGTTAGACAATGACTAGCTATAGAGCCCGAATCCTTAATAGTGATTTACCGTAAATCAAAGGATATTTGTATCTTCTTGTAAATCAGGTCACGTTTTGTATCGTTTATTAGTAATTTTCAATACTGAATTGAGGTGAGGTTTGTCTCGGGGGAGCTCTACTAACATTGTCGTTCCCCGGGTTGTTGACATAGTCATGTCAATCATGCTGTGCAAAAGAATAATAAACCGTTCGGTAATTTGTCTTGGAGAAGTACGACTTTTATATTTGTGGCTTTCGTTGGTGTAATGATATAAACGTTTGTTTGCACCGAGATATTTTAGTGATGCATTCATGGGCGGGGATGGAAGAGAGAATCTTATGGTCCTAATCTCTCCCTGTGGATAAATTAACACTTTCAGTCAATCAATCAGTATCTCTCTGTCTCCTTGTGACGCTTCATTCTGCTGACAATTTATGTGCAAAGAAAGCCACTCGACGCGTCGATCCAAAACGTCCGTCCGGCCAGACGCAGAGAAATTGACTCAGAAAGCAGAAGGAAGGCTGATATTGAGGAAGAGGGGCTCCAGGGGAGAGGTCCGCCTAAGAACTAGCGGGTTCTTCCTTCGGAACCCGAACCTTCCGCTTCAGTTCGAAGACGGACACCGACCTAAACACAGGAGTGAAATCAACGCGCGTTCCTTGACAGTTTTTTTCAGGTAGGAAAGACAAACCTCAACTTATTATTGGACATCATCCAATTCCAAATCTTTAACAACGTGTTGAACTATAGCATATTTGGTAAGGTTTGGAGCGGGGAAAGTATTTTAGGCACAGGCGACAGACTTTGAAATTCCTCTGCAGGGAAGTGGGACACGGGGACCTTTCGCTGCAGTCGCCGCGCTCTTTCCGACAGATTCCAATCTCCAGTTTAACCCACCAGTTCCCATGGCTAGGTGGAGCGATTTTTTTCAAATTTTTTCCCATAATTCTGTTTTTTCACATTCAAATAGCAAAATGAAATAATCAGTTTGTCGAAAATTTAAAAATTATTAGGAGAAATTTAGGTGGCACCTACAGGTGCCTTTGGGCGGCAGAAACCTGGCACCTAGAAGTGCCTGACATTAATGTTTGTATTGGGAAGAAGAATGAACATTGAAAAATATGCTCAAAATGATTTATTAACACTGTATAAAACAAAATATACACATTATTAAATGGAAACGCAATACGAAAAAAAGAAGAAAACTACTTATATTTCGGAATGAAATTCGTGCGAACAGTGGACGTGGAGCCCCACGTTGCAAAGTTGACAGTATTTCCTCGTTCTCTTGTAGCACTGTGCACAACGACGGTGCTGTTCACAATTTTTTAATTGATGAAGAAATTCGCTGGTATTCATCCGTGAAGTAGATGGATTGTTTTTTATGGGCGGTACAATTTTTGGGGCTGTCCCGAATTTGAATAACCATTCCTGAACAACTGCCCTCCTGAAGTGACAGTAAGTCATTTTTGTGTCATTTTCAGTGTACCTTTTCAACAGCCATGCATTTTGGCATGAAGCATCGATGCCAAAAGTGAATCGTTTGTACCACCACTTTCTTCCTTTCAGTGAGATACGCTGGGAGTCCAGATTTTGATCGAACCTGTCGACACCCCCCATATACAAATTATACATCTTGGTGATATTTGGGCATTTCACAGACACTTTGGCTTTTTTGTTATCAACTTTTCCGATTCTATCTACTTTTGAAAGTGGTGCTACCCCATGAGTATTTGATATCAAAGTGACAATGCTATTGTCATTCCATTTAGCCACAATGAGATTTTCTGTACGAAATGGCACCACGTTCTTTTTTTGGACAATGATTTAGATTCCTCAAGTGGACATTTCAATGTTCTGTTTTCAAGAATCGTTCCAGTTCCTCCGATATTTTTTTTTGGCAGTTCTTCCACCAACTTCACGCTACTGAAAAACCTGTCAAAGTAGACATTGTAAGGACCATTATCTTCCGGAAGTCTTGAACTTAGTTCTAGGACAACAGACGCTCTTTAGTCCCAATTCACCCTGCAGCGGTAATGGTGCAGTTTGTGATCCTTGATATGGTATGAATGAAACTAAGTATCCGGATTTTGTAGCTAAGGACCATAATTTATACCCAAACTTTATAGGTTTGCCGTGTATATGTTGCTTTGATGAGTGTTTCCCGTAATAGCGAACCATTGTTTCGTCAATAGATACGTGAGATGTACAAATAATGATGCCAAAGTTTGTTCTAAAGTTTGAACCTACAAGAGTCAAAAAGTGTCTCACTTTGGAGAATTTATCATTTGGGGGGTAGATTCGTATTGTCCGCCAAATGCAAATATTTTTCTATCTCGAAGAATCTATTTCGACGCATTGATTTGGATACAAGAGCATTGTATGTATCTGACTGGGTCTCCCAAAACATGCGGATGTATGGGTGTTAGATATCCAGTGAGCAATAAGATAGCAACGAACGCTTTGATCTCATTGTCTTGTCACGTTCAAAACATGGTTGTTTTGTAAAGCATAAAGATTACTCTGCTCTGTGATGAGCTACCACTTCAGGAGAAACTAGAAGAACTACGTCAAAAACACAAAAACATAAGTTACAACACAAAAATTAACTCTCAGTCGAAGCTCCGACGACGTAGCTAAAGTTTCCCAAAGGCACCTGGAGGGCCAACCACGTGGTGCAGGACGAAGAATGGTTTTCCCAAAGGCACCTACAGGTGCTCCCATGCGTTTACACTTGTAGAATTGGCAACAATTTACTTGTATACACGTAAAACGTTACTGAACACTAGTTACATTCATCATGCATTGAAACAGAAAGGAATTATAACTTTCACCCACCTTTTTTTATCCATTTTCAACAAAATGCGGCGTAGTGTCCACTACTTTGTCCTAATCACTCGGAAGGTTCAACACAGACTGATAAAGATCACAAATGAACACACCTAACGGCCGTACTATGCAACCAATAGTAGTGTTAGGTCCCATAGACGCCACTAGATGTCTTCTAACTCAAAAATGATGAAGAAGAGTGTCAACACAGGTAAATAAAGGAAGAGCACCTGTAGGTGCCTTTGGGAACTGGCGGGTTAACAAATTCCTGACCAACAACGAGAAGCGAGAAATATACGTCGCAATTACCTGGCAGCTCACATTACAACTTAAACACGCGTTGACAATTTTATCAGCTTTCAGATAATTCACGTCCGAATTTGTATACTAGCTGTTCTGGACAAAGCACTTGGTCTGTATGTCATTACGGCCACTTTTCATCAAATAACATTGTCCGTCAATGATGTCAAATCAGTTAATTGAACTGCTAATTAATTCTCTAGCAAATTTTCGAACGTCTTGATTGATGGGGTTACGTACCAATTTGTACGAAGAGATGACGAAAGAAAGAGATTAGTCGTAGGCATGTGGACTTTAATTGGGGTGATGGTTGAAAGCGGCAAAGCGTGATTATGGAGCAACACAAGACAGTACTTTGGGCCTTCTTATGTTCTCATCGATTAATCATTCTGGCACGTTAACTGCATATTTCTGAATTACACAGCTCTTTAGGGAGAGTGGAGAAAATGTTACTTTATGCATCTAAAGCTGATTAAAAAAACAGGTTCGTCTTACAGCCCCCCCCCCCCCCGCCACTACCACCACAATCACTATACAATAGAATCTTCAAGAGACCATTTGCGTACTCCCTATTTGATACATGTTAACCATTCTGGGATTATGGACAAAACACTGCGCAAAAACGTACTACGACGTTGCTGCTTTAAATTTATAAGGTTGCTTTGATTATCTTATGACCATTAATAAACTTCTAAGGTGTAGGTAGTTTATTGGACTATCACTCTACATTTTTTGGAGAATGCAAGGCTCGTATGAGCGAGATTTATTAGCAAAAAACTGCACTAAGAGCGATTTAGGTAGAAATTTTTGATAAGTTATTGTGGCGCTTTCGTCTGCTTTCTTATTCAATTGTATATATCGTTGTGTTAGATGGTTCTGTTCGCACACAAATTTAATTCAAAATGGTCAGAGCCATTTTTGAGGAAAAAGTGGAGCTCCGATGACTATGATAACTATAGTTAGCTAAAGACCGATCTTGCTAATACCCTTAATTGTGGCGTCTCATGCTGAACAACGGGCTTAATATCAAATTTGAATCTATTTGGTTCTGCTGTTCTCTCCCTCTTTAGTTCACACACGCTCACACCTTTTTCTTAGAGGGGCTTTTCGGACCAGCAAGCCCATAAAACGTGAATATCTGAAGATAACTAAGAGAAAAAAAAATCTAGTGCTCAACATTCCGCAGTGCTTGGAAGAAAGCAATTTGAACTCCGGAATTAGGTGTAGGAGGTGTACAATGAATTCCGATAGATCTTTCGGAGTTGGAAATACAGACATTCGCTGGAGCGTTGATTTTGTGGTTTTGAGGCACGTCCTCCTCTCAGAATATCGAAATGGGCGCGGACGGTTGTGCGATTTGTTTTGTATCAACAAACCGCTGGCCCGTTTGACTTGGCGGCTGTGGACCGCAAGGGCACGCTCAAGATTGCATTGCGGGGACGAGAGAATCTCCCTCAAGGTGGAGGTTGAACCGTGGCAGTGACCTACCCGAAGGCTCTTCAGCGCCTCATGACTCGCGTTTGTTCCGTCTCGACGAAAATGGAACTCTTTTGTTTAATTAATTGACTCAAATTATTACGCCAGATTCGTTCTGTAACTCTCAGATGAGAACAGTAGCTAGTATTTTGGGCCTCAGAATTGCGCTAATCCTGCGGGAATGTAATGAACCCCCTACTTTCTGTGGAATCTAGAGGTCAATCTTGTGTTCAAACCCATTACATCACTTTCCATTTTGAACTAAATGCTAAATTACTCGAAACTGCGGGACAGGAACCAAATGAGGAAGAGCTCCCCACTCAGAATAATTAAGAAACGTTGGCAAAAGTAACCCAAAAATACAGTGAACAACCTTTTAGGTAACATTTTGGTAGACTTGGGAACTACTGAGAAACTTAGTAAAATAGTTGACAATTTGTTAAAGGTTCTTAGAAATCTAGAGAAAATCTGGAAAATGGATAGAGAAATTTTGGAAGGGATTAAAGATAGTTGTAAATCGAGTAGAAATAGTTTGAAAATTGTCTTAAGACTGCTTGGAAAGGGTTGTGAAAACTTAAATAAATAAATAAAATAAATTCTGTTCAGAAGCAGGATACAGAATTCTAAAAAATTGATACAACTCTACAATTTTTTTTTAAATTGTAAACTGAACAAGCGCATAATCTACACAACAACAAAAGGTTGTTATAACCTAAACGACTACTAGAAGACCTTCAAAAAACTGAACATCCTTAACAATACGGACAAATTCGAACAACTAAAAAAAATGTTTTGAGAAACTTTTTGACAAGTGGAGAGGACTAGGAATCTACATGATGAGGGATTAGGGAGAAATTGCTTTCAATTAGTAGAGATTTACTTAATAAACAAAACTGCAAAAGAATTCTTAAAAACTGCGAGGGATTTAAACACATTTTTAATTGCCCCCAATATCATTGAGTAATTCTCGTATCAGTACTAGGAATTCATACTATTACAGTTACTAGAAATGAGCTCTTTCGAAAGATTTCAAAGAGGCCAACCACTATTAAGAGCCTCATGGTGCAGTGGCGTTGTCGATAAATAATTAGCAGGCAACGTAGCAACGAGTTGGAAGGGCGAAGAAATTCGTGGGTTAAAGAAAGACAATTTGGGTCAACTAGTTGCAGAACGCCACTATTCATAGGAGAAAGTTTGACTTCGACCTCATTGAGCTGAGTGTCTGCCTGGCATGTTCCCAGAGCGGATTAACTTCTGACTCTGAAATCTCAACGACCGGCCGCCTTCATCTCCAGAGTGTCCGAATCCCGAACGTCCCGTTTAAATAAGAAATTCTTCCTCGAGAACAGGAACAGAACTAATCGGATCTGACGGCAAGTCGTTTGAGTTCGGGACAAGTTGATCGGATCTCAACTGAGGGACCGACGAACCTAGTTTTTCGTGGAAGCCCTGTCTTGTCCCCGTCTCTGTCGCAGGAAATGAAAGATGCGAGAAAGTCTGTTTCTGTCAGCAGCCAAGAATTGCACGGACAGACCCGGGAACCGCTGCTCCTTTTGTGCCTCAAGAGCGGAAAAATATCCCACGGCCCGAATCAGGTGCCGGCGCCGGCCACTAACGAGCGCGTTCACCCAAATAAAAGTTTTTACTGAAGTTAGCCGTCTGCCGTCTGTGCAGCTCAACGGGAGCGTAACTACTCGAGCTGAACACCGGATTTCTTCTCCTATTCAGAACACTAACAGACAAGTCCTACCTCAATCCTCATTTAGTATGGTTTACACAGGTCTGTTTCATATGACAGTGGCAGTACAAAACCTCTCTGACCGCAATCATACGCTCCATGAAGGAGCATGAAGGAGGTATGTAAGGGGGCGGTTGCTATACTTTAGGTCATGGAGCTCGTGCTCAGCATCCACTTCCCGCAGACCTGAGACAGGTGTGGCAAGGTTCCTGTCATTCGAACAGTTTCTTTCTCTTACTATTCACAGTATGCGCTCAGACGCCCTAAAGTAAGAAGAGAACGTGCTGGTGAAAGAAATGAATAGAGGGGTTACTCCATCAAGTGAGCACCTGAGCAGACCAGAGAGGGTGAGAGAGATTTTGCTACGATTGTGAGAAGAAGATGGTTGTAGAAGTTAGTATAATCAAACTTCTTGGTTCAGAGTACCCTTTTCACCTCTTTTCTTCCACTATTTCTCATCCACTTTTAGTTTGTTTGGGAGTGGAGAGGGCCACACATGGACTAACAGCAGGGCTTTGCTTGTGGGATCGAGCTGATATATCTGAACTGATATATCGAGCTATATATTGCAGTTCCAGTTTGCGTTCCCACGACAACACCTACACGAGAGGGTTCACAGGATGAAACGTCGAAGACGCAGAGTGAGGTTTGCGATGTTGCTGTGTGTAACGGGACAGGTAGGCTGTATGAATGTACTGAAGGGACATCCACGCAGTACGTGATTGTTGACACCCACACAGTTCCGCAAACGGCGGAGGAAACGTTTGTTAGTTCGTTAAGGCTGAATCTGGTGGCTAGTGCTCATGAACGAGGTTAATGATCAGGGAAATCTCCTGAACATTCCGTTCTGAGAATTGATCTGGAAGATGAAATGACACACAAAAGTTCGCAAGCATGCGCGTTCGCTAGAGCAAGGGCTCAGCATCAACAGAACCCACATCTGTGGATACGGCAAGTTGCCATTTGGCCAGTTTCCCGGTAGAGAGCCTATGTGTTATTCCTAGGAAGTATGGCCCTAATTCCTAATCTGGTTTGCCACCTTATCTAACTATTTATTTGAGTGGCAAGCTGCAAAGAGAGAGATCAACCTCGGTTTTTTGTCTAACCTTCCTCGCGAACTGGGCGAAACGGTTATAAGGGTGCTCAACCTGCCCTTCTCAGCCGGCCTCTTACATGGACCTCCTGTGTGAGATACTGCTAGATCGAATAGAAAAACCAGAGATCAGGCGAGAAAATTGAAGGTACTGGATGCTCTGAGTTCCTCAATCGCCTTTCGATTTCGTTCAGCGTCTCGTTGTTTTGCTTTGACTTGTTACGTTGGTCAAGAATGTTCTGAAAGTGCAAGGAAAGCCAGAGATCGCCAGGAAGTACATTAAATCTAGCGATTGAGAGCTAATCGTGCTTTTGATTGAATTTCCTTGCATTAAAAAAAAAAACCAATGAGACGACTAATGGGCGTTTAGTTCGTGCGTTAACTGCGACAGTTTTTGTGCTTCGTTTCGCATCGCTTGGGCGGAAGATCAAACGGCCAAAACGAAGGAAGCGCGGAGTCAAATAGGCCGGAACCCGCCTGCGCATAGGGAAAACCCGTTATCGAACGTCCTTTTGTACACACGCGGGGAGCGGACTTGCCTCCACCACCGATCACCGTTCCATTCCACAGAATTAAGAACCTGGCACACTTCTTTTTACTACGGGGAGCCTCTGAAGCCCACGTTATCATTGTGACTCAGCTTGAAAAGTGCGTCACTAGTCGATGGAAGGGTGTTCCTTTTTTCCCCGGAATAACTGTTACCAGGCATCACACAACTTTCCTCAGCACCTTTCAGGGGTATCAACTCTCTACCACCTTATCCATGGGTGCTGCACATAGTTTCTATGAACCTGATAGAACTTTATGTTCTGTAGAGTAACTGATGAGTGCTCTACTTCTCAGGGTGGAGGAAATTGAAAAGTAGCTCTAAGGGACGACGGAAGCGTGGATCACAGAATTACATGGGTTATTCCCATGTATTTTATAACCATGTAGGTTGCTTAATGGAGAATTTTATGAGAACGCTTGCCAAATGAGTTGAATTTTCAAAGGAAAAACTAAACTAAAATTCGTTTTTTGAATATTTAACGTTCTGTAGGTAGTTTTTGAGAGTCAGTCACACTAATTAAACAACTTCTGTAGGCTGGCGTTTCGCTAAATTCCGCTTCATCAGGAGTATAGCTAAAGCAATATTGATAGGAACGTTTAAATCACGTATTCACATAATTTGAGTCAATATCGACGTCACCCGCCTAAGAAAATGATGTAAGGTCTTCGGAATACAAGCAGGCAAAAATGGCAAAATATGTAGAAACGCTGCAAATTATTGCACCATTTGACGCTACATTCATCCCCATCGCAGTATTAGTCTTAGGAGTGATATAGAGATGGTGAAATTAGCGCCATTAACAATACCCAAATTGTTGAGGGCGAACAACACACGCTTGGCTCATCTAGTCCTGAGTTGAGGAAGAAAACACACGGCACTGACAATACCTAGTCCCTTTAGCAGTCAACAATAAAAATACCTAAATGCGACCGACTGCTCCCAATACTCCACGAACTCATTTGAATGCTTCGAGTTCGGAGTTTTCTCTTTCTGTTTTATATTTCCGAACCTCGTTATGCACCGGCCGTTTCGATGCGTCAGGTCAGTCGGCTCCTCCACCGAATCGTCTGAGCCTCGAAATTAGAGCGTTCAGGTTTAGTCCGAAGTCTTAAGCCTCCTTTTTCGGATTTTCAGTGCGTGGCGATAAAGTACTCGGTTTCTCTCGTGAACTCTTCGAGTTGAAGCGCTTTTCCCTTCGGCGAGGAATGGCAGGTTGGTGGGGCGATCTTGATGGTGCTGGATAGTTCTTTCCCCTCTCAAGGCGCTTCAACAGATTGACATGGCCGGTCGGTTGCAAAAAACTTGTTGAAACGAAATCCAGTACTAAATGTGAGGTAAAGAGGCTGTTACAGTACTTGCTGTTGCACCAACCCATGTGAACTTAGCAAATTAACATCAGCAATCAGCCTTCGAGTATGATGTATTTATCAAGTTTTCCTTCTGAATAATATTGTGCTATTAATCGCGGTCCACTCAGAAAAACAATTCTGTAAATTGAGAAATTGTCTCTCTACTGAATAAGATAAGCTGAAACTCCGTGAACATGCTTTGAGATATCTTGAAGCTACAAGCTAATTGATAACTGACGGGAAAAGGTTGAAGATATGATTATTTTCCACACAACTTCTCTGCATAACAGAAGTAGCGACTGATATTAACCTCTTTAAGGATGATATGATATTACTATTGGAGGGTTAAGATATTGTTATTATAAGATAAACTTTGTTTGTGTATACAAAAGTTGGGTTGATTTTGGATTCAATATTCGCCGTTGAGGGCATCTGCATCTGGGGAAAAGTCGACTATTACAGTTAGATTAATTGAACGAAATCGTTTCTTATTTATTTAGATTTACTCGTTTCGAAGAAGCTTGGATTTTTATTATGAATTCTAGCAACACTTGCACTAAACAGCCGATTGTAGATTGCCATTTTTTGTCGAGCAGTTTGCATCTACTTATGTCTGGTATCATGGCGGTGCTGATCGTGAAGCGACACAAATTCCTTCCCGAGGTGAGGGAGCCACACTTGAGAATCTTGGGCATCAGTACGGCTACATCAAGCTTTACCCTATTAGCTATCTTCAGCCACTTGAGCTTTCAGTACTAAAGTGTAGCATGCTCCAACGAGCTCTTCCACGTGCTTTGCTGGCTCCCTCGGTGGGACAGTTACTTCCGGTGACGGCAATGCTAGTGGGAATGAGGCTGCTTCGGGTTAGACCTGCCCAGCGCACCAGCCAGGTATCCAGTTCGTGTCGCAATTGATCTGGATAGATCAACGAGCTTTTCAGTCCGGCTGTTAGTGTGGCCTCCAGTAGGGCCATCAACCTAAAAGGAACGCCCTCTGCGTGAATTAAGATTCCCAAAGAATGATAGTTTCAATAAAACCTTTGAGTGAGGACTGAAGACCGGCCGTAAGCCCTGAGGAGCAGTTCATTATAGACTCCTCCAAAGAGCCTCGCATGTTTCGTAAATAAGTCTATAGTCCTTCCCCACGACCAGGGTAGGCGGACATCCAGGAGGCGACAATCGCTGCCGTCACACTAACCTTAAAAACGCTCTTATTCGATTCAGTTGACTCTCCATCATATCGGGCAGGGGAAATAGTCCGTTTCCTGGGAGGTCCTCCCACCGAAAACCGAAGGAAAACACGCTTGGACTCACTTTTCCTCGGCGTCAATTTACCGACAGGTTCAACCGTCACGTGAAGAGTTTCCTTTCGTTTTGCCTAGTTTTCTTTTAAAGCTCTGTTTCAAGTAAATCACAGGTTCAAGTCACGTTACGTCAGACACCGCAACCTACTAGCTCGTTAATTTCTCGTGACTTCTTCTTTTTCGTTTCCTCTGAACGATGTAAACATAACTGCGGAAGTCACTGAACTCGAGGCTCGACAACCCCTACGCAACATCTTCCTTGTGGTATCATACGAGCGAGAATTGAAAATAAAATATCTGGTGCACACAACCTGCTACATATACGGGCGCTGTATCTTCGTTCAACAGATAGATACAGAAATAATTATAGAGAACAAAATGAGCGTAGAGGTTGCTAGAAGCCACTCCGTAAGATTCCAGCCAAACAGTTACTCTGAAAACTGTGAAAATGTGTTCGAAAAACACTATTTTCAACACACATTAGTTTTTACCTCTGTTCAATGTCTATCCAAGGAACATTTATTGAGAACAACATATAGGTATTAAATATTTTAATACATCCTGTGAGTGAAGTGAAAATCATTAAAGCCGTTTTGCCAGCACGTGGAAAACCTATTTTTCCGACATTCATAGGCGTATATCTCGATTCACCGAAGTATCATATAAATATTTATGGCGAAGAAAAGTTGGCCACGAACTGTCTAAAACTAATTTAAATGGTTAATCAAAATCGTTGAAGCCGTGTTTGGTACATTTTGATCCCCCACTCCCACCCCCTTCCCAATCGGTAGAAATCCCTCATAGCCTTATTTTCGCCTCTCAATAGCCTCGAGTCTCTTTAATGTCCTCTTGAACTGATTGTATGGGTAGAAGTAATATGCGATTCATGAGTGAAAAATTTCTCCAACAGCACATTCTTCACCCGTAATCCCTAAAACCAGTTCTGAATATTTCATAATCGACCTTTGTACTCTTTATACGAGCTCTGCACATTGACCCTCGGTTCCAATGATCAGCAATCACTTCGTCGTACCGCTTCGCAGCATCTCGAAGGTCTCATCCGTCAACTTTCCCATTTTATAACGGGCTCGAGCGATCGTTATATCCCTATATCGTTATTATGACGGCTCCTCAGTCTCCTCGCGAAAACTAATACTCTGACTGGATATTAGAGGAGATGAGGGTTTAATGAGGGTTCGGGTTGAGGACTAGCTCGACCATGACCTGAAGGCCGCGAGGACGAAGAGGAGGATGAGATCTGTGTGAGGGAATGCCATTAACCGTTACGTGGCGAAAGAACAACTACACCTTAAAGAAAGGCGCTTAACCCGACAATGGCAGTAGAAAGAGCAGCTTTACAAAAACCCTGGGTCGGTCCAACAGACTAAACGAATACTAATTCCGCGTCACACAACTTTCCTAAACTCCAAGCCATAACTCAAGATTAGAAATATTGATCCACCAACGCAACAAGCTTAAAAGTCGACGGAAGATGTAACTAACTGCCAAACAAATAACGAAGAAATTTCCACTTATTTATTTTTATCACACGGCTTCATCCAAATCTGTTTCCTATAGCTCCTCGCCATTATTTTCATACTAAATCAGTTTTACTACTCCATTTTACACAAGATGTGGAATTGGCGTGACTTCAAGGTTTTATGCGTTGAGTTTTAAACACGACATCACTGTTACCAGCGTCAGCAGTGACCATTTTTATGAGCTCCCCCACATTCCTAACTAGGGAGGCTGCTTGGCTAAAAATAGTTCGGAAAACGAATAAAAGTAAACGATTAAAACAATAAGTGCGGTTAAAGAAAATGTTTTATTTTTCTTTTACCCTCTTCACTACACTCCCAGGTAAGGTTGATAAATTCGAATTAAAATGGAAATGTGTAAGATACCTCCTCCTGTCTATGTTGTTCTTCTATTGTGTGCGATTGCGTAATTGTGAAAAAACTACATACTTACAGAGTGGGTTTTGCCAACTGGTTTCTATCTAAAGGTTTCTACTCCGCAACTTGTCTCTCAACATTCAATGATTTAGGTTTTTTTTTTCATTAAAAAACTAATGTTTTGAAGAATAGCTTTCAAGGTTTCGATTAAACACCCAGATTAAAGACGCGGTGTGGAAAGTTTCATGGATGGATTTCGCACATTTTGCATTTTGGTGTGGCCGCATCGGAACATGTAATTCGCTCATCTCTCACTGTATCATCTGCCGACAGCTTTTGGCAAGAACCTTTTCCTTCCTTGACAAAGGGATGATTTTAGCGAAGTACTTAAAACACGCTAGCAACGTACTATAACCACTATCACAGCTATTTAAAAATGAAAATCTCGTAGCGAGCGTAACCTGAAAATCGATTACAGAATGGAAAACTGAAGGATTAAGGAGGGTGAGGTTGGGGCAGCCCATCCCGAAGGAATGCTTCACTGGACTCTTACTAATCACAAATTCTCGAATGTTTTCCAAAATTTTTGTTAACAACTAACCCTGCAATGTAACGATTGTACGGTATTTAAATTCGCCTCTTTTGTTGCCCTTTTGTGCTAAAGTAAGTTTCAACAATTGACATTTTCGATTACGGTGCACTTAATCTTTGTCAAACGCAGCAACATATACAGAAAAAGTACCTGAAAGTAGGTCTAACTCTAACTAACTACACCTCGGACGAGGACACGAATTTTTCTTTGACTTTAGCAGTAAACAAAAGCAAAACATAGAAACGTCACGTCATAATCTCTAATTACAACAAATTGAAACGAAAAAGTCTGTAACGAGCATTTTCTGCACACTGATTATGAAATGGGAAAACTGAAGGAGTGTGAAGTTGAGGAAGCCCATGCGGAAGGAATACCGTGCACATCATAATCATATTAATCATAACTTAATAATGACAAATATTGGAACATTCTACGAAGTTTTCGTTATAACTCACCCCTGATAGTTGTATGGAACTTTATTCACTTCTTTTGTCACTCTTTTGTGTCAACAATTGAAATTTTCGCTTACTGCACGTTCAATATTAGTCAACTCATGTCGATATATATCGAAAAAATGTCTTCACCTTATAACTCGGGTTAACAGTAAATGAACGCAAAATATGGAAGCTGCGCATAATAATCAATAATGACAGCAACACAAAATCTCGAAACTAACGTAACCTGCGAATTGATAATGAAGTGGAAAACTGAAGGAATGTTAATTGTGAGCATCCCATTAGGATAGAATAGCGCGTCCATCCTTTAATAATGATCAATTATCGAACGTTCTGTGTGGTAATGACCAAACACGTTTTCAATCAGTTCGGCTGCTCTCCCGTAAATCTGACTGCAAACATAGAGACGAAAATATTACTGTTTAAATTTAGAAGGCCTCAAAAGGAAAGCAAGGTCTGATGATAACTTTACAATACTCTCCTTATCGTTTTGTGTTTGGAAAGTAAAACAACACATTCACTTATATGAAATTCCTTCATCCATATTCATTCATTCATATTCATTCAACTATGAAATTCTCAATGTATAACATTGAGGAGAAACGGGCCACCTGAAGGGCAAAGGAAAATTGAGGGAATGCTTTTCATATCATCACGTAGCACATCGGTTGCCTGTTCTTCAAAAGAAAACGGAAATGTGATGTCGAACGTAGCTTATGCGCATTAGGCTCAGGGAATGCCCATCTCGGCGGCCTGGAACGAAAAGCGTTTGGTAGGCGGTAAAAATTGATGGGACCAGAGAGTTTAAAAGCGATTTTGGGTGGGCCGTGGCTGGCTCTTCAGCTTGGATCCGACCCCGTTAGCTGGAGTCATTAATTGCGAGGTGGTCATGTTACTCCCAAGACGTTCGACATTGCTTTATGGCAAGGATAAGTCAATAAACCCGCTGAACTCTATTTACCTTTCACCATCAACAGAGTTCGCTAAATGCGAATTAATGGATCCCAGAAGCTTGGCAAAAATAGGTGCTATCAGATTAAAAAAACACGTCAAACGCTGTAGAATATTAATCCAAATCTTCTGAATAACATCACCCAACAATTAAACTTCTCGCTTTGTTTACGATCTTCCTTTAAACACAATAATTAAAGCTTTCGATCTGAATTTATCTGTCAACCAAACCATTCTTATCCTTCCTCTGGAGACTACAATCAGTTCAAACATCTGAAATAGAATCCTCGATTTCCCTGACTGCGGATTTTCCTCGTGGCTTAAGCCAGAACCTTAGGTGATAGCACGTAGGAAACACAAAACCGTTCCCAAACCTTCGCACAGTCCAGTGCATTAAAGTACAACTCCATATGTCGTGTGAGCCAACGGATTTAGAGGAAATCCTTCCTCCCCAAGTGGCCTCGGTTCATTACTACTCATTTGTCTCCCCCCCCCCCCCTTGGAGATGGCTGTGGTGCATAAAACCACCTTTCAGAGAGGCTGTCAGATGTTGCTTCTTCAAATTCCCGTTTCTCGTAGGTGCTACTCAAGTTGGATTTCTTCAAAAACAGCTACAGTCGTATTGCTTAGAATAGTTTCGAGTATGTGGAGTACCTTGAACTGTGCGACGACTCTTCTTACTCTTCAGTATAGTTTGTGCTGTTTCATGAATGCCTAATATGTACATGAGACTTGGAGGTCGTTTCCTAGATTCATGTGACTTGAAACCCGGCATCCACGCGGTGTGTGCCAGCAGTTGGCTGATGGATTATCATCAGAAGGGATGTTTGGAGAAAGAAAGAGATAGAGAGTAGCACTATCAGGTGGTTTGGTTTGAGAATTAATCATGGTAATGAAGCTAAAATTGCATGCGCCAATTTTTATCTACTTCTCGTTTAACTTACGCCTCCTCAAACTCCCCCCCCCCTCTACCGTTCGTAATATCCTTTCATTTTTTTCGTGGAATAGGTACTAGTCAGGGTAATTGTGTTTTTATGGGCCGTTTCGCAGTCGAGTCGACCCTTTCCTCTCTTTTCTCATCCTCCCGTACAAAGTGGAAGCACTTTGAGCCGAAGAGGCTTCGCAAAGAGAAAGCTTCCGTATCCAAGTTAATATTATGTGAAAGTTCCGAACAGTTTCCTTTCCTGGATTAGCTGTGACACATTCTGACTTCGATTTCAAACCGTTTCACCTAATTACGTGAAACTCATCGAAGGGCACGTCGTCAAGAAGTTGAGAATCCTGGAAAAGAGACAATGAAAGACAGAAAGACGTGCTTTGATTGAGTACTGCTGATGCCGAACTGATTGTAAAACTTGCATATCATTGAATTAGGTTCGCAGATGTTGACTGAGGATGCTGTTTCTTTGGATAAGATAAGGCAGTTAGATGCTCTGGAAAATCGTGGACTCTAAATAACAATCTTGGCTAATGAATGTCAACTGACCCTTGTGTTTATGCCTCAGAGAACCCAACTAAGTAGACAGCTTCTTGAGAAATTTTCTTGCTTCTACTAATACCAAAACCATTATAGAATAACCAACCCGTAGGTGATTTATGAGACTGTCGATATGTTCGCTCGTTTTATTATCGGATAAAAACTGTGAGAGATGCTGATAACTGAACCGACAGTGGTTTGAAGTCTGGAACTTCTGGGGTTGCTCCTAATTTTCTTAGATATAGATAGGTTATTGAACTACTATCCACATCTTTCTGAGAATGAAGAGCTCATACAAATGGGATTTATGAGTGAAAAACTGCACTAAACTCGATTGTACTGATCTCGTCATTTTCTGTCGTTCGGAATTTTATGGTACTGTTATGTAATAGTTAGAATAGAATAGTTAGTTTCGGACTGCTTTTGCTCATCCCTTATGTTGGCGTCTCATGGTGACCTGCAAGCTAAATATTTAATTTGTAGCCGAATGGTTCCGTTTTTTTCTCTCAATTGTGTTCACAGACACAGTCAATTTTCCCCAATGACGCCTTTCTGACTCAAAAGCTCTTAAAAAAGTAGAGATCTGAAGAAAACCTAAAATGTTCTTCTCATCCGATTACATACACCGTAGAACTAAAGAAAGTAAAAAAGCCTGAATGTAGTAATACATAGGAATCGCACACTCCCTGAACTGTTAACACCTGAAATCGATCGGAGTGATCATAAATCAGTTCAAGGTACAGGTGCAGAGAGATGAGAAATGCATTGAGGGAGTTCCTAAGAACCGTTGGAAATTACTTTAGGTAGAGTGCGTGGAGAGTCGGGAAAGTAACGAATAGCTCCTCCAGCACTGCTTCATCATTTCCATACACTCCACCGGCAAATGGGATTCCCGCGGGTACCCCCGTAAACATGAAGAACGTTCTTCTGGATGCGGAATGGCTGGAGGGGAACCAAGGAACAGGGTGACCTTGACCGAGAGGAAGGTCAGAGCGCAAGGTGAACCAAAATGAGGACCTCCTCCTCCTAACAGGACTCATGCAGGCGGAGGCTCCCCAAAAGCCCCTCTGTCGGATGGCTAGGCGCGGCCGGGGCCAGAAGAACCCAGAGATACCGACCTGCTCGGGCTATCTTCGCATTTGACGTCAAAAAACCGCTACGCCCCAGTAGAAGACCCGTTGGTGATGTGGCGCTTCCCAGTAGCGTCCGCAATATAAAGTATCTCTATTATGTTACCTTTGAGGACTACTTCTGATCCCATTGGTTGGGAATTTAAGGCGCCATTATCTCGAACCATTGCAATGTACACATTACTGGGCTGAGACGTCTCATCAGCTATGGAGCACTACAATTTGTGGACTCTCCAATGGAGGACCCAACGACTGCCCCCCCCCCCCCCCTCATGGTACACTTTTTTCAATATTCCCTTCAATCATTCCTTAATGAGTTGATACGTAGGAACCTACCTGTAGGCTGTATGACGATATTTGTGATTTTACACCTCGGTTAGCGGAGGTCTCGGAATACGATATTCATAAACGACTGATATACCCTTTTAATGGATCACAAGATTCCAGTCTAGGAACGGTCCATATGAGAAGAAAACAGGTAATAATTCCATATTGCCCGTCTCATTCTCCAATAAGCATTTGGATTAAGCATAATGTGTGACTCTGGCTCATGGTGAAAATATCTCGTACGTAGAAACACACAACTTTCCGCAACCTCCGTAAATGAAAAACTTGGTCACTGGAATGACAACAATTTAAATTCTGGAATTTATCGACTTGTCCTAGTTCCCTTAAGGACAAAAAGGACTATAAGTTCCCTTAAGGACTATAGGTAGCTCGCTGAACTACTACCCTAACATCCTCATTTCTGAGAACGCTAAGAAGCTATCATGTTAGCAGGATTTATGATAGCTGGAGCGCAGCAACCCACAACTTTCTGCAAAAATACTTGCGCTGTATTTTCATTCGCAACGCATTTCTACGGAATTTATAGAACAAAATATGTAGAAATTAGTTGCCTGATTCAAATTTTCACAGCCATTTTTGAGAAACTCGATAAATCAATGTTCGGCAAATCTCATTTTCCGAGCTGTCGTGGCTTATATAATTAATTTCCTCCCCTAATCAAGGCTAACCATTCACGGATAGATACAGAAGTAACCTGTTGGAGCAAAATGTGGGTATGAAGTGGGCATGAAGACCCTCCGTTAGATTGACAAAATCCAGCGAACCAGATTCTCTGGAAATTTCGAAAATGTTTCAAAAAAATTATTTTCGACACTTTTTGGTTTTATCTCGGGTCAATGGGCTGTGTGAATGAAGGAACATTTATGGAGAGCAATGTGTAGGTATTTAAAGACATCCTGTGAGTTTCATAAAAATCGTTGAAGCCGTTCTGCCAGAAAGCGATTAAAACCTTCATGGCGCTTCATAAGCCTATATCTCTGTTCACTGAGTTGTCATGGAAATGTTTTTGAGAAGAAAAGTTAGTTACTAACTGTTAGAAGCTAATTTGAAAGTTTAATCAAAATCGTTACAACGTAGTCGTGAATGTTAGGCAAGAGAGATGCGACTGTGTGGTCAAGTTGATACTCAGAATGAGATCAGTTGAAACAAGGGGGCTCTACATTTTTAACTTAGGAACCTCTAGAAGAAGAAATGGGGTGAATGACTGCAAAACTTCAACATATTTATTGTAGCTAGCAAAGGGTAGAGATGGACGTAGTCAAAATCGTGACTCGTCACGATCAGTGACACAACTACTGACAGCCAGCCAGTTGGGACACAGCCTCACGCATCAGCAAATGATGGGACATCCTCCATAAGTTTAACTTAACCAGAAAGGACTCGTCAATCTGCAATCCCCACTCTTCGTTTTCCCATCTGTAGCCTATGTGCGGATATAAGCCGTAACCAGTTAACTACAATGTTAAAATTGGTAGTATTTAGCTACAACTGAACCACCCTTTAGAATGTAACTTACTCAATTGAGCATGCATTTTACTATTGTAACTTAAATTCGCATTTATTTTGATTTGTTGCAGGAATAAGAAATAGAGATGCTGTCGTCAGGCAGGAAGGAGCTTCTGGCCGCGACTTTCCTAGCAACTGTTTTGCTAGAAGTCGCGGCTTCCCCCAGCCCTTGTAAGTTTGAAACCCGTTTTTCATGTAGCGATTTATAAACGTATTGTTTAGATAAAATTATTGAAGTTCGAGTTTACTGATTCTGCCTGGTTTCGGAAGTAGTAATTAACGAGGTCGAAGGGAAGATAAAAAGACGGAGGAATCTCTATTTTATGAACGTCACCTGTTGTAGCAGGTAACAGTAAACGAAAGAATGGGGAGTGATGAGTAGCTTCTTATGGTTCTTAGCTGCTCAGACAAGGGGTGTTTTTCGGTAGCCAGTGGCCATAACCCTTTTCTGTCTGTTTTCTGCGGAAAAAACAGTTGAATTAATTTGTACTTGAAAGCATGATTTATACTTATAAGCCCAGACTGTATGTGTACACATACACAAGAGATGCTATTGGGGAGGTTCAATCAATCAAGGCCTACGAGTATAAGGCACCGTTTTCATCACATTGTTAGATGCAACGCTCCTAGTACATTACCACTGCATTGTGCTTAGTCGCTACTGCCTCTTGAATTACTCATTCTGAATAATAACCCTATGTTTTCGGTCAGGCAAAATTTTGTACAACTCCCCCCCCCATAATTTGATACTTTACGTTTCAAGACATGGGGATTCCAAATCCGCACAATAATCCCAATTGGTATCTAGTTGTGCCCACCATCTCGGCAATCCGATCGGATGAAGCCCATGGTTGTTATGTAAGTTATTTTTAAAAAAATGAAACTTAAACCCACCGTGTTTCGTATCGTTTTCTAGGTAATTTTACATCCTGGGTCGAATGGAATGAGTATCAGACGTGTACAACTGCGTATAGTAAAATTACATTAACTATAGTGAGCCAAAGTCAACTAATTGAAAGAACCCGTGGGAACTACAGCAGAAGTCAACGTTTCGTCGTTTGTACTCCCTCCCTCCCGTCTCATTGACACCACTCGCCAGCTCGACTCGCAACGTTGTGTGAATTGCATACAGGCGCTTATGGGTGCCTGGCGCCAGGGGAATATTTAGTTTCCGTAGTTCCAAAGCAGTCAGGTCATGTTTCGTATGGTTTACCAGTATTTTTCGATGCTGAATCGAATGGGATGGGTCTCAGAGGAGTGAGGCTAGGTCAAGCTGTTCATGAGAATAATAAACCATTGTGTAATAATTTGCAGGGTTTTTACTTACCTTGGCTCTACAAAGTAGAAAGAAAAGTTATGTTCGTTTGTGATGCATTTTGTGCAGGTTGCTCTCACACGCTCCAACTATTTGTGACCTCAGATTATGAGTTTGCTGATACATCCTTCAGAAGCTGTTTTTTTCCTTTCATTGAGAACATGAGGGTAGCGCGCATCAAACCCAGTTCATCATCGGCCGTAGTTATTTCGCACATTGCTTAAGACTTCGTTGGAAGTAACTAAGGCCAATCTCACTTGAATTTATCAGAAGAAGGTTTATAGAATTAGCTCATATTCTTATTTTCTTAGGATGCACACTGCAAACCTGGAACCTGCTCCCACCGTTTATGCCTGGGTGGGTAACCTGCACATTTCCTACGCATCCTAAATGGGTCAAGAGCAAGAGCTCGTCATCATCTAACACGTACTGCAGCAAGTCTATTAGGGAACAACACTTTCTGTACGTCATAGACAGTCCAACCCTGTTCTGCTAGGCCTCTGTCGTCCTGATCTTTTTTTGTCGCCATATCCCTGACCTTGGGTTAAGGTGACGTCACATTGTTGCTCACATATTCTTCTCCAGTCATGGATGTGTATGAGTCTGTTCTCACTGAAACTGCTAGTACGCACACAGATTCACTTTCTTCGCTCACCCCCACCCGAAATAAAAAATATCTGGTAAACGTACAGATATTGTACCTTGATCATCGCATTTCTATGGAATCGTTTATGAAAAACAAAACGTAGGTACAGTTGGCTGAAAATAACTCGTAAAATTGATTAAAATCATGTGAGGAGTTTTTGTGAAAATTAGAATAATGATGATTTATTGTTCAGTAAACCTCATTTCCTGATTTATCTTGGTTTCAGGTACCCATTTAAAGGATAATTACAGAAATAGTTGTGGAGAACAAAATGTGGGTATAGGTTGCTAGAAGGCACTGCCAGTTTCGTTAAATTCAGACTGGCATGTACTGTATCAAATTAGTTACGTTCAAAAACTACTATGGTTGGCCCAATATGTAGGTATATTGGCTATTTGAAGACAACCTGGGAGTTTGATAAAAACCTTTGAAGCCGTTTTTACAAACCTCCTTTTGCTTTCTATCACTGAATTTGTAGAGTGATATTTATAAAGAGGTGTTTATCAGTAGCAGGTATTTACAAGTACGGTCAAAATCGTTAGAGCCGTTAAAAAAAAGAAACAACCTCCCTCGTTTTTTGTTCATTTTGTTTTGTTTTGCGTCAGAACGTGTGAACTTATCCACTGTGGGGGGAGCCTCGTCGACTACTAACTTTTCGTGTCTTGAGAAGTTCAGTTTAGTGTCAAATAAAAAACCGAGAGATTTGGCTACTGACTGCTGCTAAATTCATGAAACACGAGAGTTAAACTAGAATTGCAGTTTTGATCACAGTAACCTAATTATAATGTTATTTTGTATTGCAGATGGCGGATTTCCGTTGGATGACATAAGGCGTCCAGTTTACAGAGGAAACATGAGGTATACATCAGATTCATTTCCTTTTATTGTAGGGGAAAAGGTCGTTGGCAGTAGTGGAAGTATTGATTCAGATAACGATTCATTAAGTGATATACTTAGTCCATTAAACGTTACCTCGCATAACCGCAGTGAAGTTGTAAATGAAAGAAAATATACAGAGGAAAATCAAATTAGTTGGTCTTTGGTGTCTTCATCGGCGATGGATGATAGTGAAGTCAACCATACAAGAACGTTGGTGCAAAACTTTTTAAACAGTTCTTTAAGAACATTGAAAGCGCCTTTAGAGGAGCCGTACAATTCCTTGGACGAAAAGAAACGAGAATCTTTGGACAAATTGATTTTATCCCACACAATTGGAAAACGGCCTATACAATTGTATCCTGAGGTGAGGCCAACGAACTGGGACGACAAGCCGCATGATCCTTCAGTTATCGTCATAGAAGATGTTCACCCTTCAAAATTGCCCAAACCTGACCACAATGACCATTGGGACAATGTACAGTACAACGTTTATGGCAGCAATCACCATCATAACGTGAACAGTCAAATCAATACATGGGATCGCCCAGGGGCTTCATCGCAGTGGCCCAAACCAGAGAAACCACAGTCACCGATAATTTTGGTGGAAAATATTCGACCAGAGCACCAATCGGGGACGTATGGCTCGCACCATTCTACAGTACAGCTTTTGACTACGTCTGAAATGCCTCCTTATCAACATAACGTCGTTTATAAGCCAATATCGCTTCATCAGCCAGCATATGGTACTCCAGTACACGAAACAACCAGCATCAAACCTAACTACGACTACCCTAAGCCAATCAGGCCTATAAGTAGACCTCCTAGACCTAATAAGCCTGTGACACAAGTGCCAGTAAGACCTTCAGTTCCTACAGTCTTGCATGAGGTCCAACTATCAACATCTGTCCCAACCCGCCCAAGTTTCACGTGGACATCAAAACCATCCGTTGAAGCAACAGTCATCTTTCAAAATGTACAAAATCATAACCCATCCACAGTTCATCCTACTTCAGATTCTTCTGTGCACTATACCCCCATCTATATTTCCCATAGACCAGATGTAGTAGAATCTAAACCAGTTTACAAGCCAATTTACCTTTACCCCAACCCTCAACCTAATCCAGAACCACCTCCTAAACCCTCAGTGCCAATACACCGTCCCCTAAATGAATCACCGAGGCCACCAGAAGCCCCATACAGAGATCCAGCTATTAAACCAAATCAGCCACTTGGAAGTGCTATAATACTAACACAAACGACGTCGCATCCCCCAGTAGTTCGTCCGCCTCCTCCTTCTATCGTTATTCTGGAAACAGTAACTGAGCCACCTGTAACACAGAACTGTGGAACCATAAACATAATAAATCAGAATATCAAGGGGCAAAAGGAGTGTTCAGACGTGCTAGTTTTATTAAACTCCCCACTAGCAGTGTCTGGTGGGGGTTCTGCTGTAGCTAGTGGATCGTATGGACCTGCAGCTAGTGCTGTTGCCGGGACAGCAGGGGCTGGTGCTGGAGTAGCTGGAGGAGGAGTAGCAGGAGCAGGGGGTGGTTCAGCTGGCAGTGTAGCTGCACCAACATCTGGAGTCCTCGGTGCTGCCATCAATGGATCAGCATCTATCTCTGGTTCCACCTCTACTTCAGGGCAAGTAACCATAGATCTTTTCACCGATGGACCCGTAACATCAGTCACCCCCATTCTCCACCCTCTTGCAGATGAAGCAAGCAGCGATGAAGACTACGATTATGACACAAACCCACCCGGCTCATCTTCAACCAGCAAACCACCTAGTCGCCCAACTTCTTCAATCACCCTTTTCGATTATCTCAGCTCTTTTCTTCCATCATGGCCAGTCATTGGAACGCTAATTGGACCCTTCAGCATCTCTTTGTGGGTCATACTTCTAGGACCTCTGGCTTTCCTCATAATGGGAGTGCTCGGTGTGGGCGCTTTGCTAATCCCTTGGATCCTTCCTAGATTGCTCTTCAGAAGAAGGAGAAGAAGACGCAGATCTCTTTTGGATGAACCCAAAATTTCTGATACCGCTCTACAGTTTTTGAGAAACTTGGAGAGGGGAAAATATCACAACTATGATTGGAGAGGAACGTGAAAAGTGACTTGGGTCTTGAACTATTTCGGGCTTTTGGCGAGACTTTTGTGAACATTCTGTTGCATGAAGCCTTTTTGAATTGTGTATATAGTAGGCTGACTACCAATATATTCCTTCTTCCGTCTCACTTCTTCTCATCTCTTCAATTTTCCTTTTTCATCTTTCTCTGTTTATTCATCTGTCTCTTTTGGACTTTCTTAACCTATCAGGTTCATTCCATTCAATACCTGAATGAGGTGTTCTCCTTATTTCTAATTACTTCTCGTAACTAATTATAAGACACTTGGAAATGATCGTCAAAGGTAAGTCACCTCTAACGTTTGCTACATTATATTATTCATAACAGCAGTAAGAACAAGTTTATTAACTGTATTGAAACCCGGCAGGGGCTCCAGCACATTCCCTTGAAGCGAGAATAATTCATAAACGAAAGTAGTAAAACTTATTGAGAAAAGTTGTAAAGCTTGTTAGGAAAACTCATACAATGTCTTGTATAGGAAGTTCAACTTGTAGGAACATTGAAAAAAAAAATCGTCAAAATTGATAAAACCCAGCAAACCCGTAGTTCAATCCCAGCCAAAATGAAGGAAAATTGAAAAAGAAACGTCGTAAAAGAGGGTGAAAATCTTCTGGACAACTTAGAAAAAACAGGAAGGAAATTTTAGTAAATTGAGTAAAAATTGCAACAGAGCTGAATAATAATAGTTGGAATATTAGTTAAATAACGCAGGGAAGATGAAAGAAAACAACGTTGTAAAATGAAGAAAAAATCATTTTGAATTAGTTAAAAATCGTTGAAAAATGGAATAAACAATGTTGACAAATAAAAGAAGTATAGGGGAAAATAGTACATTTTTTTGAAAAATAAAAATTTGGAGTTTGTGAAAGTATTGAACATATTTTTGGAAACTAATGTAGAAATAGTTGGAGTTTGTATTACAAAATAAACCCTGAAAATTTGAGTTGAACGTGAAGGAAAGTAGATTACTAATCATTCGAAAATTAATCGAAAGTCATTAGGAAGTATAGGGGGTATCATGGATTAAAAATCGTACAGGGCGTCGAGTACGATTTGTTGAAACAGTATAAGAATCGTTGTAGAACGCTCAGACGTGATGAAAAGTTAGGAAATTGAAATCGTCGATGGAAAAATGAAGTAAAAGTTGTTGAGACGAAATGTTTCCAAGGGGTGGCCATCAAGGGTGGTTCTGGAACGACTACCGTATGAACCTTTCTCTTGAGATTCCCTACTATTTATTTAAGGCTTCCTAGTTTTGTGTATCAGCACAAAACGCATTACTTAGAGACTAAAATAGATACAGGTTCAAAGCTACAGATCGCCACCAAAGCTCTTCAACAATGTGATTCCCTAGTAACAGAATGGTGCTACTTCCTCTTCAACTGCCATTTAAACATGTTAAGATGCTGTTGCCCCTCAGTCAGTGAAATTCTCCACTCTACGAGCAGCATCCAATAGGCTAGAGAGCAGATGTGCTGTCTAAATGTGCTTTAAGAAGTCTGAAGACCATTATGTAGCAAAAATAATCGTATTCAGACGATCATAAAGAACACCGGTTCATAACACCAGTACCGATGTGATATTTAATCATTTCAGCAGCTCTTTGAATACTCCATTCCCGTATAGCAGCTGTTAAGGCTTCTCTGTGGCATAGACAACGTGGTTTTCTCGTATGAGAATTACACGTGGTATAACGAAGTTGAGCACACTTGCCTGTTTCCACGTTGACCACTCAAAAGCAGATTAAGACTGCCAATGTCCAGCAGAACATGCATGAGCCTTCAATGCGTGAGAGCACAATTCAACAAACCAACCATTCTGTAGCCAAAACTGTAGCACAGATTACAGGCGCAGGCTCTTGCATAGAATCTATTGGTTTACGATAAGCCTTACTTGTGTATAGGTTGATAAAGTATCGGAAACACTTTTACATAGCTCTGCCTTGATAAGATCTCTCCCTGAGGCGTGACGAAGGAGAAGGAACGTCAGCAGGGGTCTGCTGTGGAGGACCCAGGGAGATTTTACTTGTTCTTGTTACCTACAGAACATTTGAACTCCCTCGTACTTTACAATGAAATATTGTTTTAATCGAGAGATTGACAAAATGTGATTTATGAGTCATTTTAAGCCTAAATTCAGCGTGTTTTATGGATGTATCATACTTTGACCAACATTCAATGGGGCTCTGTCATACTTTGGTTAGTTACATTTAGTTGTAGTAGACTTGTGTTAACTTCAGATTTTTTTTTTCAGAACCAGGGACCTGAAACCTGACACGGAAGTGATTGTCAAGAGCGACATTTCTGTAGTAGGAGCGGAAGATGGTCGAGCTGCCAGCGGGACGCCTTACCCACCTATGACTTCCACTCCAATGGCCGAGTCGATGAGAACAGTCACGAAGCAGCTGCTGCAAGCACCAGGTGCCACTGACATGGTGGCCACTGACGTCAGAACCCCTCCAAGAGTCAAGTCACAAGTCAAACCTCAAGAAGTGGCTGAAACAGACTTCGTCCCCATGGGAAAAGGAGAAGCTCAGCCGGTGGCTTTGGAGGAAATATCCGCTTACGAGATAATAACTGCTCCACCGGCAGTTAAACAATCGACACAGCCGACTGAAGGGTTGTCCACTTGGATTCTTTTGAGCAATGGAGAACAAAGCACTTTGGCGACAAGTAAAAAGAAGGTAACAACTCATCCAACTGTGGACCCCAAGAAAAATTTCAAACCAACGATGGCGACTCCTACAATTGAAAAAGTCAAGAAGCCTGAAGATCCAAAAACTCCGAAACCAACCCACAAACCCGTTGCTCTTCCACTAAAAAAAGAAAATTCTACGAAAAATGACACATTGAAGGGGACACCTGTGATTTTGCAAGATCCGAAATTCAAGAACAAAACGCCAGTTGTAGTTGGAAAGGTACCAGTAAGTCAAGACAAAACGGAGACACCTACTAAGAAAGTAGTCACCCAAGCAACGACGCCGTTCCCAATCATGACCAGAAAGAGACCAATAACTTTTAGCCCAACGCCTCCAACTCGCCATGTGTACGACTTAGTGCCAACTACATCTCTGTTAGTCGAGACTGACACTATCGATACCTCAGAGGACACAGTGACTGCTGAAACAGCAACGAAAAGCAGCACTAGGCGCCCTTCGACAAACAAAAAGAGGAAGAAGAACAAGAATAAGAGAAGACGTCCAGCAAAACCCGAATCAGAAACTGCAGAAAGCAAAGTGGAAGAAACTAGTGTCGCGCCAAACACAAAAATTGAGCCCAACGCTCGCCCAATATCGACCAGAATTTACAACTACTTGGCTCGTGAAGTGATGCCTACTGTAGGAGTTGGATTAGTTGGACTGGTTCTTACTGCTGGACTGGCAGGTTTGTTCTTGTACCCATTCGGAGGAGGGATAGCTCGCAGGAATTACGAAAAAGGTTCTGGACCGGTACCAGATCATCAAATGTACTATTACAACAGCTACGCTCCACACCCTGGTCAAGACCACATGGACGCTCAACCCGAAGAAAGTATTTTTGGTCAAGCCATGACAAACCACAACGGATTCAGTCCGTCCTATGACCCTGGAAAATACTCAGTGAAGAACAAGTACCGTTATGATGCTCAGGATTACAGCCCTAAAGAAAATGACTACAATGTCAATGGCTATGCTGGCAGCGATTACTCAACTTTGCCCGACTCCGTCAAAAATGGTGACTACTTGAAAACGGATTACACAAATACGAAAATTTCCGATTATTCTGTGAAGCCCGATTATGAAACAAAAATGTCTGACTACTCCGTGAAAACCCCTAATTATTCTATGAAGAATGTTGACTACCCTAAAACCTCAGAATATTCTATGAAAAATCCCGACTATTCTATGAAGAATGCAGAATATGCCAAAACTTCAGAGTATTCAGTGAAGACTCCAGACTACACCAAAACTTCAGAATATTCAATTAAACCAGAGTACTCTGTGAGTGACAAAGTGAAACAGCCCGACTACGTCATGCCTGAAGCCTCAAAGTACTACAGTATGGATCCAATGAGCACCCACTACAAGTTGACTGATTCAGCCGCTCAAATCGACGACTACAAACTGGAAGAGCACAGATTTCCAAGCTTGACAGAATATTCCTCATACACGAACCCATCATCTATTGGAACAGCCAACTCTTACACCAACAAAGACGAGTCAAATGACACCTTGCCTGTTGTGGAGGATAAATCGGATAAAAGTCAACCACATTTTTCAGCTCTAGTTGGATCGCCACAATTTACTAACACGGACTTTGTTGGATCAGTGTCGCTAACTAGTGGCTACGGAGCGCAAGACAACGTTGTCCGACATAGAACAGGAGCTTTGGCCATCGAGCACGGCCCTAGAAATTTGAAATTACCCGAAGAAAACAAAAACCGAACAAAACGGGACGTTCACGACGACTTTTCAAACGAAATCGACGGAAGCGAAAATAAATTTGATCAAAAACATCCTTCCACCTCATCGCATGAAACCACAACAGTCAAATACCTTGTTGAAAGCACGACACATTCAGGATCTTCTAAAGATGCAACAACAACATCAGACGAAAACTCTACAGATAGCCACGATTCAGAAATAACAACCCACGACCCAAATTCCGTGGATAGTTCAGATAAAGACCCGTTTACTCCCAACAACCCGTCAGAAGTTGGGACTACAAGCGAAGGGTTTCTAAGCTTCATCACTCGTTTAGCTCAAATGAAACTCAAACTTGGGATATCCCTGTTGAGGACGACGAGCGAAGCATTCACCCGGTACCTGAACGTCGTCGCCAAGCGAATGGAAGAAGCCGTGCGAACGATCGAAAATAGAAAGCGAGTCACGGAGCAAAAACGTCAAAGGAGAGATCTGTCCAAAATCCCCCAAAAAAAGACGCCGGTTTCGAAGAAAAAATCCGTTAAACGCCACAAAATTTATTAAAAAGACGACAATTATGAATTGAACTGGGTTAGCAGATGACGTACTTGGAAGATATTAGTTAGGTTTGTCAGTGGAAATTTTACTGTTGCCAATGTATCCGTTGGAAGAGAGCTAGGCATAACGTGATTGTTGAGGTTTAGGAGAGCTTGAGAATTTAAATGCCTGTGTTAGTCCAGAGGTACTAAACCTTCTTCAAAAAGAGAATTATGTAAAACTATCCAGGCATGTAGCTCATATAATGAATCAAAATGTAGCTGATTATTTTTGTATTTGTTCAACAAGAGGGGTGCAGGCAACGGCTCTTAAAGTGTAATATAGATCCTGTTATCGCTATTCCAGTTAAAGCCACTACGTATGGGAGTTTGGACTTCGTAATGGCCACATTACACAGCTGGTTAGGGAAGAGAATTTAATTCCACCCCTGGTTTGCCTTGAAGTATTGTGTGTCTGATTCTGAGCTGAAGCTAATGGAACACAAAAGTAAGGACTTGATACAACTAGCGTTAGAACAAATATGCTCGATACTTGGTGGAGAGGTGACTGCAAGCGATGGAGTGTAAGGCTTTTTATGGTAATGAAGCCAAGGATTCAGACTTTTTCTTTTTATTCGTGGCAGTAGAGGGTTAGAAATCTTGTCAAAGAAATGATACCAGAATTGGTTCTAATAGAGAATGTAGACAGGGAAGAACTCCCTAAAACTGGCACTTACTGAATGAATTGTTTGTTCGTGTGGGCCTGTTAATTGTTAATGTGGCAATTACATCCTGTCAAGGAGCATGCTTCTGATGATGTGTCACAGAGAAACACTGTAGCATCCATAGCAGAGCCCCCCCACTATACTCACGCTAGATGTATCCTTACTTTGACATATCAGGGTTTGCCACTGCGTTTGAGTACATTTCCGGCGCAATGTATAAGACATATCTTGCTCATGTCTCCCGTACAACCCTGACCAGAGTCACAATACACAACTTAGGTGCAGACTGACTCGCGAATATTCAATTTAACAATCTCCTTCCCCCCCACTTTTTGATTTTCTCTTTGACTCTCCAATGGGGTTTTTGCAGTTTTCGAAGAAGTGCCCATGCCTCAAAAACGTCACCTCTCTCTTCCAACTACCACGTTCGCAACAGAAAAATAAATTATTAATTTATTGCACGAAAAGACCAAACAAATCGCCGAATTTGTTTTTTGTAAATAACTTAGCTTCGTATTATGAATAAGCTACGACTTTTATATATTTTTATACGATATTTCGCATAGAAAACTATTACTGACTGATAGTTTGGGATTAGGGGGTCAGAATTAGGAAAACGAAGACGTGTTTTCAGGATGAATTCCTCAATTGTGTAACCGCAGTCTAATAAACAAACAATTTAAACTACGAGGGGTTCTTGCTGATTTCAATTCTTGATGTTAAGAGACAACAAAAATAAGGATTAGGTTGATGTCGTTGAGTCAGAGTCAAAATCTGGCTGGGACCGAGCATTTTCGACCATTTGGACTACTTAGTTCAAAACTTAATTTAAGGATCTCAAATTGGATATTTAAATGAAACAAAAAGTTAATTCATTTTCAAATGTTTTATGTAATCAAGTTGCTGGCTATGTGAATGAGAGATGCTGGAGCACTTTATGATGAACGTGAGAAGCTTATGAATAGCTCAAAAAATTACATTATTATTAGAGCAGCGTTGCACAGTTAGCATAGCAACAGTGTGGTGTTTTGGTGCACAATAGCGTGTCGAACGATGTCAATGCAAATTAAAACATTTAAATACAGTTATAATTTATTAACACGTTCCTTTACTTTCATCACATGCATTACTACAAAGTACAAAGTTTGATCGAGATAAAGTCTCAGGCTTAATGAGCCTGTTAGCATTTCCTTTCTCAAAGTATGTACGACGAGAAGAAGTGGAGGCAGATCAAAAGCGTTTGAGCTGGTAAAGGATCTGATTGGCAGGTCTTGTTTTGTTGCATTCAGTGTGAAAGATGATGACGTCACTTCTCTTCTGTCCCTTCGTTGCAATGAATGTCAAGTTGGTCTTGGTTTCCCCATGATGATTCAGTGACTGGAGCCCAAGCCTTAAGTGGAAGCGATCTGTTGGGTTGGGCTGAAGTATTTGGCGATAAGTCGCTCAGTCTTCTATGAAGAAGGTAAAGAAGTGGTAGAGACGCCAACTAGTGTGTACTCTTGTACTATGTTTGTGGAAGACTTCCCACTGCACACTCTGATCTCCATTTCCTCTAGCAGGGTGAAACAAAGAATATGGACCGAGATGACTCTACTACTGCATGTATCGATAGGTCGCTTGACCGATCGCTAGTATCGATATGCGTCACGGGCGCAGTTGGCGGGGAAGAGATTCAGAGAAGCTCGGAGACTGCGTGAGAGAAAGAGTGAGAGCGATAACAGAATGAGAAAGAACAATAACCGTTGTTGAGGGGGTTGTTTGACCCTTGACCGTTCCACCTTATTCCCTGTTCCCTCCGCCTTTCTGTATTCCTCAGTTCGTTAATGGTTCTCGTGCTGGTGGTTCGTGCCTCTACTTCACAATTTACCTTTACCACCCTTCAAGTTTGTGCGTTTCTATTTTTTCTACGTTTGAATCGTGGGAAAGTCTTCTGTCCTGCTCTATATTTACTCTTCCCAACTGTATATTCATAAATCATGAGTTCTCAAAGACTTACAACTAACTTTTTCCATCGTTTGAGTACGTCTGGTAGTATGTCTCTGATTGAATGGTGTATGGGTGAAGGTCTGATCGCCTCAGATTGTGTTTGCGAGTGTGGTGCAAGGATGAGGTTAGTCCCCAGGACAAGTGTGATTGATGGGTGTGAATGGAGATGCCGTCTTAATGGCCATAATGTGAGGCGGTCAGTGTGGAAAGGGTCGTGGTTTGAAAGAAGTAAGCTATCAATGCTGCAGGTGCTTCAAGTAACTAGTTTATGGCTATATAAAGCACCCGCACCCTTGATTGCTTACTAGTGTGAAATCTCTGATCCTACCGCTACCGACTGGATGATGTTTTGTCGCGAAGTATGTTTGGAAGTGTGTCGTGATCAAGCGTGCATGAAGTTAGGTGGCAATGGAAAAGTTGTTGAGATTGACGAATCTAAATTTGGTAAGAGGAAATTTAACAGGGGAAAATCGGTAGACGAACGCTGGGTGTTTGGTGGGGTGGAGCGTGGGTCCCGAAAGTGCTTTTTCCGGGTCGTTGAAAGCCGAGGGAAGGAAGTCCTCCTCGCAATCATAAAGGAATTCATTCTTCCAGGCACGACAGTGATCTCCGATTGCTGGAAGGTCTATGATTGCCTGGAGGATGAAGGTTTCCGTCACCTAACCGTTAACCACTACTTTGTTTTTCAAGGACTCGGCAACAGAGGCCCGCACGAATTCGATCGAGGGAACATGGGCCGCTATCAAGCGAGGGATTCCCTCTAGATCGGTCACAGATCATTTTGATTCGTACCTCTTCGTATACTCTTCGAATATATTTGGAGAAGGACGAGAAGTGACTGTGATGATCTAACGAGGGCATTTCTGAAGGATGTGGTACAGGTGTATAAAGTGAACGGTGGAGGAGAGGAAGCATCCGGCAGTTCGTCAGGGACTTCCTAGAACCTGTAAGTACACAATGTCGTTATTTCTAATTTCAAACATGGAGCCAGAGCCTACGATGTCCGGCATATCGATAACCTGACCTCGGTCGTGATACATCGATATATTGCCTTATCAGAGGACGCGGTCCATGTTCTTTGCTTGTACCCTCTAGCACAGTATGGCACACAAGATACTGATTGCCTTCTTTGTATTAGGTTTATTACCATTCTCAGCACTCTTTTCTAAGAAAAGTTACGTAATCGGCTGAAAACAAGCTATCAGATTTTTACGTTTCAAAGGCTGAGCCAGATAATCACTATTTGGGAAACTGGTGTGTGTCTGTGAACGCGACTGAGAGAAAACGCGGGACGCCAAAATACGCTCATCAGTCCAAAACGAACGTTCGACATAATTATCAAAAACCAAATTTTGTTTTCTAACAAGTTTGATTAAAACGTTTGTTTGAGCCGCACCAAATAACACCCTATAATTCTCATTCGTGGGAAAATGACGACAGCACCACAATAAACTATCGAAAATGTCGTAAAAAATATATTTCAGCAGTTTCCCCCCTACGAAGTCCGCTCAATTAGGGAGGTAAGCCAATTAACGCATTGCATTAGTATTATGCAATTTGAGCTTAATAACGTTCGTAAAATAATTAGGAGCAACTTCACAAATTCCGGAATTCCAATCCTCGTCACTTATTACAGTCTCTCACAGTTTTTACCCGATAATTCTGGACTTCAGTGATTATCATAGTTCTCAAAAAAATAGCCTAATACAGTCTTATTGATTCATTGTGCAGTGATTGCTCAAAACGGTCGTGACGTAAGTAGGAGAACCTCAATAAATTTCGGAACTGAATGTGCTATCGCTACGTTATGTTTTACCAAGTTCAAATAAACTAAGTGAAAAATTTATTAGATTCATAGCTAAAGCCATGAACATCGGACGAAAAGACTTTTATAGCCCTTCGCATTATTTATTTGACGCTGTGTTGTGTTTCCTTACGAGCGTTTTTGGAAAACAATTTGGTGGTTTGGTCAATTTTGGCCATTTTTGCTTATAACCTTATCGTGACGGTTAAGCCGTTTTTGCCCACTCTCCTTCCCTTCCCAAATGATGTTTGTTAATGGTGTCTCGTGTTTTTAAGAAAACTCGAAAAATGTCATGCGATTACATAACGAACCTTTCTACAAAGTAGACCGAGTGGAGTTGTTCAGGTCGTTGATGAGTTACTCATCAAAGTAACAACGCTGACATATCAAAATAAGACAAATTAAGGAGAAAGAACTAAATGAACAGTTTCATTAAAGTGAATTGAATTTAGATGATACGGTGTTAGAAGATTAGCAGGGGCCAGCTAATGGTTTGTCACAGCTCCGGGAACGGCTCCCTCAGTTTATTCACTAAACGACTCCCGCTGGAGCGATCTTTCTTTCATTAGGCGAGGGGCAGACTTTTTGAGTTCGTAATATCTTCCTACGTTTTAATTCCGATCGGAATCATGTACGTTTTCAGTTCGGTTTCAATAAGTGGAGTTTTGTGGTCAGCAACTGTCGATCATGTTGGCACAAATTGGTGTTATCTACTGCTCGTTTTGCCGCTCGTTAATTCGATAAGGATTTTGCGGGCAGTTGAATTGTTGAGTTGAACATCAAATCAAGCAAATGGGTGAGAGAGGATCGCTCAAACGGCTTCGAGATGGTGAAGTGAGTATTTCTTCGTTAATCGTTTGTGTATATTCGTTATTTTAACCAGGTGTGACTTTTGTAAGACAGGCAGTGCTTGTTTGGACGCACATTTGTCAGCCTAGCAGCTAGATACACATTATGTATACCGTTATTTTTTCCACATATCAAAACATAAGTTTCCATGGAGCATTTCGTCAGCGCGCGATCTTATTAATTTAGTTAGTTGATAAAGTGATAACAATCGTGCTCAGAAGAATGAAATGTGAAGGAAACTGACAACTTTCTTTAGGAACTCTCCTGATTTTCAACCGATTGAACATATCCTCCCACTTTCCTTCCTATATAGAAGGATAAAGTTCCTCTGAAGGACGCTGAGTGGGCTGTATGTCACATTTCGACACCTCCACTCAAAACCGGAATAATTTTTGACATCTTCATTGGTGCTCACTATCAGTGTCAGCCCTGGTTGGTGACATCCGCCTCTGACAAATAGAATGGTGAACGTATCAGTGCAAGATGAGTTAGTTATCTGAAGTCAAAATCTGCTAGTCTGGCAATACAAGTTTTACTATACAAGAATTACACACAACAATAATTCGCCTATCCAACTGGTCAAATATTTGTTACAAAACGAGATGAAGTACTAAAGCCGGAGATGATAAAATTGACGGAAGCTGTAACAGGCACTTATTGAAGGTTGGAGGATGAAAGGGTTATTGCACGTTATTGACGAAGCGAAAGATGAACAGTTCAACAGTGATTCAATTCCAATTTTTAAGAACAATTCTTCAGACAGTAACCTACGATAACTGACAGTTACTAATCGCCAAAGCCTTATCTGCGTGTGTTGTCACTGCACGAAGCATTTACTTCTTACCGTTTGAAGTATGTGGCTACTATATGTTTTGTGTACGTGCAGGAATCCGGATCAGAGTTGTCAGTGGCCATTAGAGAAAGGAAGGAGCCAGGCGCGTCGAACAGTCAACAGTTACACACAGAAGAAGCTAGCAATGCTGCTTTGGCAGTCGTTTGCTACAGCCGAATGATGGTTGCGAAAATTTTCAGCGCTCAAGTAGTGATGAATGCCTGTAAGTTTTTAATTGATTTTCTACTCTTCAAAAATGTATTACGACAGCGTTGGTGGTAGACCATCCGATTAATGGGATTCCAAACAAAATGGCTTTTAACTGTCTATTACTGACTGCTTATCACGTGCAAAGTTATCCTTGGCCTGTGCGTGTTTGGGTGACTGAGTGTTGAAATAGTATGATTCTGGATAATGTAAGGGGTCAAAAATACGGTTTATTTGATTTGAAAAAAAACGAAATCGATTGCTTCAATCTACTCAAGGAACCATTGGCCTCAGTGGTGGTTGAAAGTGAGATGGTTAGTAGTATCAGCGTTATTGGTAGTATAACAGTTACGTATGCAATCTGAAATGTGGATCTTGTGGTTGTTTGCCCCATTCTCCCACGGAATAGGTTGGGTCATTTCTCCAAGGATACATTAACTAGATGTGAACTGATTGAGATGCTCAATGAAGGTGATTCATTACTCAAGAAAAACTTTTCTTTCTACTTTGTAGAGCCAAGGAAAGTAAAAAGCTGGCAAATGTCGAAATTTTGTGATAGGGCGAATTAATGCAGATTTTAATTATTTCCAAGGCCACGAAAAATATTTGGTGCGGCTTATCACACAACTTTCCTCAGCCCCATGTACATTCCAGCTACTAATTCAATCTTTTTACATTGCTTGGCTCTACAGCTTTTATTCAGTTTAAACAAACATGGTACACGAAGAGCAGCTACTTCAGACGAGGTAGATCAAGTTTAAACAATTTTTGACTGCACAAATTGATAGACAAGCTAGACAATCTAATCACAACTATCTTCGAAACATCATGGTGATAGTATAATGTAAATTTTGAAAACAGTTTGCACATTAAGTTGATGATATCGTACGGTTGTAAATAATAAAATAAATACTTGGTAACAAGAAGCGTAATGTAATAACATAATAGTGCAGAAATTCAATAAATACAACGAAACATGCACAAATCTTAATATTGGTATAGTTTCGGCGCATTAACAGCTTTTCTCAGCCCTATGGAGGTTCAGATTTTTTTCAATTTTTGCACAATTGCTTTAACATTTTTCGTCAAACTCACAGGATATCTTCAACTAGCGAACACTTGTATTTAATTCTCCTTAAATGCACCTCTGTCCGTCTTTTGAACAGAAATGAGCCAAACGCGCCAAAAATCGTGTTTTGTGAACGTGTGAAATTTCCATAGTAAACCGCATAACTGAATTTGATCAACTTAAAGGAGAGGCTGATAGCAACCATTACCGACATTTCGTTTCAACCAATTACGTCTGCATTCGTTGAAGTTATATAAACCACGATAGCTCAGATGTTGGGATTTGTTGAATATCAAATGATCGTTTAAACAGTTTTCTCAAAAACAATGAGAACGATTTCTATCAAACTTACAGGGTGCTTTCAATGAATAGGTTCAGTAGATTCATAGGTTGGTTTTGCCGTTTTATCACCATAAATAGGCTACATTGATTTCCCCGTCTAATGCATTCTACGAGGCATATCCACAAAGTAAGTGTACTGAAGCTCCCGTAGGCCGTAGGGAATTTTTTTGCTATGTTGGGCACGCTGTCGTGTAGCGTGACTCCTCCCCTCCGACACAAGACCAAAATGAGGTCAGTACGTTGAAAACTGTGGTCTCAGGAGCATTTCTCGTGAAAGATGTCGATCGACTCTGCCGCCAAGTGCGAAATCCGCGCAGTCATCCGGTACCTCGTTGTTAAGGAGAAATCCCCGATTGAAATTTTTAATGAGGTAAAGGCAATTTATGGTGAAGGACACATGAATCGTACGAGTGTGTACAAGTGGTGTAGGGAGTTTAAGAACGGTCGTACGAATGTGCATGACGAATTGAGGAGTGGGAGACCGTCGATTGTGACTGACAAACTTGTGGAAAAGATTGAGAATGCGGTCCGTGACGATCGCAGATTGACTCTGGACGAAATTTCTACAAAGTTTTCTGAAATACCCAGATCTTTGCTGCACGAAACAATAACAGAAACCCTCGGATTTCATAAACTGTGTGCAAGATGGGTCCCAAAACAACTGACTGAACAACACAAGTTGAATCGAGTGCAGACCTCTAAAGAGATTTTGGAACGGTATGAACTGGAGGATGATGATTTCCTCAAGTGTATTGTTACTGGAGATGAGACTTGGGTTGCACACTATACTCCAGAAACCAAGAGACAGTCCGAACAGTGGCGTCACACCACTTCACCCTCAGCCAAAAAGTTCAAAACCACAATTTCTGGGAAAATATCATGGCATCAGTGTTTTGGGACCACAAAGGCATCATACTGATCGATTATTTGCCTCAGAGGGAGACCATAAACGCGGCAAGGTATTGTGAGACCCTGAAAAAATTGAGAAGAGCCATTCAAAATCGAAGGAGGGGTCTTTTGACGAAGGGCGTTTGCTTGCTCCATGACAATGCCCGACCTCACACGGCCAACGTCATGAAGGAACTGTTGGACTCTTTTGGATGGGATGTTTTAGACCACCCCCCTTATTCCCCCGACCTGGCGCCTTCAGACTATCATCTTTTCATTTCTCTAAAGACGCACATGGGTGGAAAAAAATTTTCAACCGACGAGGAGGTGAAGAGGGAGGTCGACAAGTGGACGAAGGAGGTGGCGGCAGATTTCTACGAGGCAGGCATAAAAAAATTGATCCCCCGCCTAACTACCTGCATCGAGAGAAATGGCGACTACGTAGAAAAATAGCTTAAATGTATACCTACGTAAGCACGTTTTTTTTTTTTTTTGATCCCTAAAAAAATCGCGTACACTTACTTTGTGGATATGCCTCGTACCATCAAAATGAACCGTGGAACTTCTGCACGATTGAATCAAACAGTCCGAATATGCCTAATCAAAACGCGTTTTAGCAGCAACAAATACGAGTTTCTCAAGTTGCCACCAAGTGAAACTCATTGGTGCACTCACTGGGGTGGTTTTCATTCAACTTTGGTTTTTTGAGAATATTTTCCCGGCAGCTTGTTTGATTTTTGAATCGAGAATGTAAGGCGAACATAAAGTTCCAGAGTGGTGTATAAACGTCAGATTGATCCCTGAAAACTATTTATGTCTGGATGTTAATCACCTCTTGCTTTTTAAGAAGCCCACACCAATGGGGCAGCCTTAAAGTGGATGATGGCATTACCGGGCTGTGGGGGCTAGGAGGTGACTAACTCTTCGAATATATTTGACGGGGCAAAACAAGTCGTCGCCAAATATCAATGAAGCCATAAAAACGGCTTACCCCCCTTTCGAATGCCTGCAACCAAACGAGAGTGCTGTTACTTATTTAACTATCTTATCTGTTTACATTTGGGGTGACGGTATACATTCCTTGCATTTCGATCGCCGTTGTTTCTTTAAAATGGGTCCAGCGGCCTCAACTGTTACTGTAATCTGTTTTAGTGAATGGTTATTGTGAGCTCTTTTGCTGTGAATTGTACTTGTGAACCCAACAGTTCGGGTCATAGATGTTTTCGGGACAACACCTGTTGACTCAGCTAGTAATATCAAATAATCTGTAAATGCCACCTCCCGCACCAATAATATTTAAAGTGGCTAATTTATGCTATCGTTTTGTTAAGTTCATATATTTTATTCTCATAAGTAAAGGTTTTCTCATTTTGTACTTCATAACGATTTCTTCAATCTTTTTGTTCTATGTGTATAAAAAGTTGTGTTTTTATAATATGCTCATTCAGTTATTCATTTAAGTGCAACTGAAACCACTTTTGTTTCGCGCGTTTGCCTTTTTTAGATGCCGAATTAGATGCTCACGACGCTCCTCCATCTGACAGCACCAATGAAAACGATGACATCACTGAATACTGCCTCCTCGTGATGAGTCAACACGTTACAAAAATGTTGGAAATGCATCCATTTTACTCAAATTATTTCCGGAGAGTCCTGTCAGGAAATTCGACCCGCTCATCATTCCTGGACGCTTCGATGAAAAGGTAAAACAATTCTGCGGTACCGCTTTTTTAAGTGAAGTTCAAATGAACTGAGTGAAAAATACGCTGGATTCTGGCTGGTCATCGTCGTGCCAGATATTTTCCTTATAAGTGTTGGCCTTATAACTCTAGAGTTCTAAACAAACCCAAGTACAAACGCTTTGGTAGCCCATTAAGCGACTTAAAAAATCCCTGAATTCAAACTAACATCGTTTTTGGTTTATTATTCATTCTGAATAATAACCCTATGTTTTCGGCCACGAAAACATTTTTACAGCCCCCCCTCAAAATTTGATACTTTATGTTTATTACGTTGATACTTTACATGGAGATTCCAAATTTGCAATGTCCATCCGCCATCTGGGCCGTTTTGTGCCTTTAACGTGGTCTAAAAAATTCGTTCTTTCGCACAAAAATCCGATTTGGTATCTAGTTGTGCCCGCCATCTCGGCAATCCGATCGGACGAAGCCCATGATTGTTATGGGCAAAAAACGGTTTAAAAAATTAACGAAACGCAGTACAACGCGTGAACTACAGCGGAAGTCAACGTTCGTTGTTTGTACTCCCTCCCTCCCCGCCCGTCATTAAAAAACCACCCGCGCTCGCTCGCCTCCCAACGACGTCGCTCAACCCCCCTTTTGACTCACAACAGGTTCGCTCGAAGCGCCCCCGTTCCAATTTCCCCGATCGACGGGGCAAAATCATCAGACGTTTGGTTTCCGTAGTTCCATTGTAGTCAGGTCATGTTTCGTATGGTTTACTAGTATTCGATGCTGAATCGAATGGGAAGGGGGAGCAGTAATACTTGGTCAAGCTGTTCATGAGAATAATTAACCATTGTGTAATAATTTGCAGGGTTTTTTTCTTATTATTCATTGTGAAAAATACCTCTCTGTTTTTAGCCGGGAAAATCGGTTTACAACTTCCCGTCATGTCAGCCTAATCGCATAGCGTTGTCTACAAAATGACAATTTTGGTTTTCCGTAGTAGTCAGATCATGTTCAAGTCGTTTACCAGTATTTTTCGATGTTAAATCGAATGAGGCGGGTCTCGAAGGTGTGACTGGGTGAAGCTGTGCAATCGTGCGCTACAAGAGAATAATTAACCGTTGTGTAATAGTTTGAAGCGTTTTTTGATGGCGAAAGCCATCATTGACAAGTGTATATGAGTGATCACTATCCCTTCCACAGAAAAAGGTAGTGTGGATTGGCTAGACCTTGATAAGCGGAAATGTTTCAGTTGTTCAGTAATCATGTTCAAGTTCTCAACTTGGTCAGGTTAGCGGATGTGGCCTTCAAAAGTCAAACGATGGTCAAGTATCTCACTCAGATAGTTTTAGGATGTCACAGATGATATAACCTCGTCAAGTTAGTAGGAAATGGGGTAGATTTATGGCCTTCATCAGAATGGTTATCAATGAGATACTCCCCAACATGTCTTGAACCACGTTCATTCATGCTGTTTTGTATTCGTTTAGGAGGATCAGGTTCACACTGTCTAAAATCACTGACGCAGCTCTGGAGCTCGAATCCACCCTCAGAGATGCCAACAAAAGTTACACCGAATTCATAAACTACAATGCAGAGGTTCCAGATTTTCGTGCAAAATGCTTGGCTGCGATTGAAGATACCACCACACAAAATCAAAATCGTAATGTGGACGAAGAGTACGTGTCTTAATATGTACCATTTATTGAACTTGATTGTCATTTTGCCTTTCAATCTGAATACTGAGAATTCTCAGTGACACAATATTTGTATATTTTAATTTATATTGCAGCTAACAGCCCCTGGAAACACCTCCTCTGCTTCTTTTATTAGGAGTAATGTGATGTTCTCCCATTATACATGGGAGGGGTAATGGTTCTCAAATACGAGTATTCGAATCAACTTGAAATCTTCAGTTATAGATTTAAAAACCTCTCGTCCTAATTGTAGAAGTAGCTGAAGCTGGCCAAACCACCGTCCGCCCAGTTGTTGAGGACCCCAAGGGCTGGGCTCCATCCCCCATCCTGTCTGACCATGGTGAACCCCTATCGAATCCTTAACGCCTTGAGGTAGCACTGTGTGCATTGCGTACCACGTTTCTGACCGTTTCCTTCTCTCTCACAGCATCCTCCCTGTTCAACAGTCTGAATTAGCTGGGTCTTAGACCTCCAAAATGTCCGCACTTGCTCTAATGGAAGATCATCGTTTCCCTGTGCACTGGCCCCGTTGTTGTACCTGTGGAAAGCCCCGCTCCTAAGTTATTTCCAAGTGACAACAGAGTTCCCTCTTTTCTGAACTTTCTCAAATGTCCCTTCCCCCTCCCCTCACTGTACATTCCTTTCTGCAGCAGACAGCTTCTCCCAAACTTGTTCACCTATGAGTCATCTAACACTCAAATAGATAACGCTATTCTTTCAAGTATAATACAGCCCTCACTCACGCTCACCACGTCCATCTATTTCTCAGTTTCAAGCTCCCTCCTGAGTGTGCCCAACAAACCTCCTCCAAGTATTTACATTATCCTGCAGTGCAAACTAAGTAGTTGATTCATATAACTTGGTATACATGAACTTCATTCATTGCTAACACACGTATATGTTATTTCAGGAAGAAAGCTCTCATTAAAAACATCGCACACCAGGTGAAATGGGGGAAAGAAGTGTTCCGTCGCCTCTTCAGCGTTCTGCCAGTTCACGCAGTCAATAGCCCTAATATGCAAACCACTCTGAAGTTGATGACGAAGAGGAATTACTTATACGAATAATTGTAACTTATTTTTGTTGCACATTGCTCAGTTTAGTTCTGAGCGCAAAAATTATATTACGTGAACTGTAGTTTATATTTAAGTCTTGTTGTTTTTTAGAGTTAGCTGTGTAAAGAGTTATATTTGTTTACTTTTATTATTAAATAATTTTTTAACATCCAAGACTATTCGGTCAGGCCATGGAGCCATGCTTAGTGCCAGGAAACCACAATTTCTGTTATTTAACACGTAGAAAGTTGTTTGAGAAATTTGTCACCACCGTTTTTTGATCTAATTTGAGTCAACTGCTTGAGATCCAGTGGTTTGTTCAGTTTTCACGCTGAAAAATATGGCCGACACGATTGTGCAGACATCTGGCTCATTTTTTTTTCAATAGTCCTTCGTATTCGTGCCAGTTGAAGTTATTTCTAATAGCTGAGATAGACTAGAATAGCTGATGGAGACTAATAAGGTGTAGATATTTGTCGTTAAACAGGATCCTCTGGCACAAATGAACGGTTGGAAGTTGTATCCTAAATCTCTACGAATTGTCTGATAGATCATCTCAACTGTTCTGAACAGTCGCTATAATTGAACGAGGATTTTGAAGTGAACAGCGAAGAAACTTAGCATAAAATCGTCAGGCAGTTGGCTACGCATTTCACTACTTGGCTACTTTTATGGTAACTTCTATCACTTTCGTTAGCCTTACGAAGTAGGAATGAAAGTTATGTAATCGGCTAGGGAACAATTTTAGTTTTACCTGTTTGGTGAGTCTCCTTTGGCTGGGGAGATACTGTGGGCGAGTGCTTTCGATGAAAGACATCATCGTCGGGCCATAGTCCACAGTATCTCACCTGCCAGAGGAGACGGATTCACCAAACAGGTACTTCAACATTAGCCATTTACCATCTGGCAGAACTAACCCAATTACTTTAATTTTAGTTTTCTTCGGATTTCTACGTTCTAAGGGCTTCTGAGCCCGAAAAACGCCATTTGGGAAAATGGCCTGTGTTTCAGCGAAATTGCGAGAGAAACCTGGTTCAAATTTAATACTAGGGTTGCACATGACGAGATGAGGGCATGCTCAAAATCAGCGCAAAACTAACTATAGTTATCATAGTGGTTATAATCGTTTTCTTTTCGAAATCGTTGTATCGGGTTCGCTTAAATTGTTGGAACGAACAGCTTGGAATAACACAACACCATATTATTCTCATTCGTGAGTAAATGACTAGAGCAACACGATTGATTTTAGCTCAATCCAAGGGTAACAAACGATAGTGTAAAATAAGTTGGTTCTCTTCAGATCTTTACTTTTTGACGCCCACCGAATCCAAAAAAAGCCTAATTTCGGAGAGTGGTCTTTGTGTGTCTTCAGGTCAATTCAAAGGTATTTCGAAAGAGCGAAAATTACCTTGTTGGGGAGTTATTTTTCTCGAAAACGGCTTCTCCGATTTTGATTAAACTTTCAAATTAAGTTCTACTATTCGGTACTTCCCTCCCTTCATAAATATTTAGGCGAACAAAGATTTAGGGCTATGAAGCAAAAGCTTTTCACTTGAAGATAGAATGGCTCAAGCAATTTTCTTCAAATTCACATGATGTCGTCAACTAGAGTCAATCGTTCCCCTTGAATGTTCCTCCGACAATCCATGGAGCCAAAATAACCATGAAATTTCCAGAGTAACTGCATCACTGAATTTTGTCAATCTAACAGAGTGTCTTCAAGCTTCCTACACCCAAATTTGGATCCAACGACTCACGAGTTACCTCTGTATATCCGTAGAATGGTCAGCCATGGTTACAGGGGAGAATTAATTATATAAACCGTGATAGCTCTGTAGATGTGGTTTGCCAAACATTAATTTATCGATTTTACAAGAAATGGCTGTAACGATTTGAATCAGACTAGTGTATCTACATATTTTTTGGTTTATTATTCACTCTGAATAATACGCCTTCGTTTTCAGGCAGAAACAATTTTGTAAAAGCCTCCCTCCAAATTTGACTACGTTTCATTGCATGGGAATTAAAATCTGTTATGTCCGTCCACTGTCCACGCCATACTTTGCCTTCAACGTGGTCTAACATATCCGATTGGGATATAGTTGTGACTGATCACTCGACAGTCTGTACCAATAAAACCCATGGTTGTTAAGGGGGAAAAGGGTTTAAAAAATACGCCCAAAATGAAACTTAATGGCGTGTATGGTATGGTTTCCTAAGTATGGTACTCGAATAGGATGGGTCTCAGAGGTGTAGGACTTCTAGACCCAAAACAGTGAAATTGTTACGGGATAAATTAGCGATATCGCACTATGTGTGTGGGGGAGTGAGTAAGACATCAACTGAATGCAATCGGAACACAGAGTTTTATACGCAATTACGCGCGGGGAAGGTTCATCACCACAAACATGGAACTGGGTGGGAAGGAACTACACAGTTACAACTGACGACAGTGAAGTTTCGAGCGAATTGGGGCATTTGAGGTGCCCAGTTAGTCCAAATGCCCTGGACGAGCCTCTGCTGAATGGAAGGGCTTGGTGTATCCCGGTACAAAATCGTTGTAATTATTATGAGCCAAAGTTACTGATTGAAAGAACTCGCTGGACAATGCAGTGAAAATAATCGTTTCATTTGCACCCCCTCCCATCTCACTACAACCTCCTGTCAGCTCCACTCGTCGCATCGTGCCTATTGCCGGTTTTCCATAAATTTTCGTGAATGACAGCGCCCGTATTTAAGGGCTGTTGCAGAAACTTGAGAGTTGCTGCGCTTCAGATATTTTTGTTATAAATCCTGCTAACATGATACTAGCGTTCTCCGAAAAATCACGGTGTTAGTGTAGTCGTCCTCCTATGAGATGAAAGTTTAATAATGGTCTTAAGGGAATTAGGTGTAACTCAATAAATTCCAGCCCAACTTTTTTCAATATTTACTTCATGAAAACAAAAGAATCTTGGCAGCCTCTTGATTTACCTATGTGCTTATCCATTATTAAATAATAATGGTTGTGTCATAGTAGGAGCAACACAATAAATCCTAAAACGTGACGCATAGCTGGTTTCTTTGATGAGTTCCTCAGAGAATTGATCAAAAACCAGATTTTCTATCGCGATGAAAACAGTCGAATGTATCTATTTTTTTCTATCTGTGTGTGTGTATCTATTTTCTTTCGTTTTGTAATCTAACTTTTATCAACACTTACAAGTTACTATATTACAATAATGTTGACATTTTCGGTTGTATCCAACTTACATAATTATTTCATGAATGCTGCTTTTTGGGATCTGTCACTAAAATCTTGGAAAAATGTAGCTTGTGACTTTGATTAAGAAGAGCATACTCATTAGGCTTTTAATCTTGGGCGGATGGATCATTTCATCTGCTCAAATATGGCGATTAGGGCGGCAAAAAGTGTATTTGATTTCATACACTCGTACCTGGTAGTTTCCTCATATCAGTATGGCTAAAGATTGACATTGACTGTCAACTTGGTGATTTGTAGACCATTAATTAGAGCAGAAGTGGCTTTGACTGCGTATTTCCTTTACTTACGGTGTAGAAAAACGGGCAGAAATTGGATTCGACCAGCTGAAGTTACTTTTCAGCACTTGAAGCTGTGTGCAGTATGATTGTGCGTTCATCTCATCTAAAAAATACTGCAGTGGTTTTTGCTAGAGACAACTTTCAAAGGCGCACGATGAGGAATATAGAAAGACTCGATCTTTCGTTCAACGTGAAGTATGGTTCACTGTCAGTCCAGAAAAATCTATTGACTGCGCGGGTAATTGTGTATTGGGAAGTTACACGAGCTACACTTAAAAAAACACAAAAAACATGACTACTGTTACTTGTTGTTGTGTGTTGAAATACTGGCGTCTGTGTTGTGTAAAAGTGGGAACTATGGTTGGCAGCCAGCTCAGTCAGTCAATAGCTTCGACTCAATTGATGTATTGATTGAGCCTTCCATCTGTTGTAGCCTCAAAACGAGGCACAGTATTCAAATGAGGAAATCACAATTTTTCCGAGACAAACTAAAATATCCTGTAATTCGATCAGTGGTGTAAATCGAGTTTCTTTCAAATTTCTCTAAACCTGTCCTCTAAATAGTGAGTTGTGATCCGAGTTATCCTATCCCAGTTTTCAGTTTATTAACAATTTTGAATAATACTCCTATATTTTCGGCAAGGAACATTGTTTCACAACCCCCCCCCCTTCAAAATTTGACACTTCACGTTTTAAGGGATGGGATTCCAAATTTTGCCTTTAACATGGTTTATAAAATCCGTTCATATGCGAAAAAAACTCCGATTGAGATCTATTTGAGTGTGCATTCGTTGCAAAACCATTATGATTAATGAGTGTGTTGTGGGGGGGTGGGGTTGTCAGTCAAATACATCATTTTCTGCCTAATTAAAGTATCATCTGTTTGTGAGCTGATAATTCTAATCTTGAAGTATACATTATCGTCAGGAGCAATTCATCCAAATTTGAGCTATAAATCTATTAATATTCATAAACCTTGATTTCAAGAACTGATATACCTTTCATACCTACCTGCCACTGGGATTTGCTAGTGCAGGTTGTTGTAAGGCTCTGTGGCGGAAATAAGTACCAGGCCTGAGTTTGCCTGGTAATAAGTGACAGTAGAGTGATTGGTTCACGTTGCTCGGGAAGTTTCGTTAATGTCCGCTTTTGTTCGCCCTTTCCTCTTATCTTGACATGTCAAGGCTTCAATTTAGATGTGATAAGCGGTGTTCTACCGGCTCGCTTTGCTTTGCTTACGATAGTCGTTGAATTTGGTCAATTATGAGCGAATTAGATCGTTTGTCTCCCCGTGAATCGGGCGAGTTCATAACTAAAAGCGCGAAGCTCGTGAGTATCGACGAAGACGCTATTACTAAAGTTGTCCCCGACGTGAGTATTTGTTCCTTATCTATCTTTTTTTTCATCCTCACTAGTCGCTAGGTGTGAACAATATTAAGTGGGACCTTGAACGAAATGTAATGTCAATTTAATGTTGTCACGTACATAAGTTTAATTATATAGACAACCCAAGCAGTATCTTGACACGCTTCCAAGTCTATGTACCCATTAATCATGGGAATTGTGTTCCCTGTGATATCCGCGAAAGTACTTTTAAAATATGGTGCCACGCATCACAACTTTCTTTGGCCCGCGAAATCAGTGTTTCGTAGCTACTAATCAAATTTGTTTTTCATTTAGTTTATAGAAACTGGTAGGAGTAAGAAGTGAAGTACAATTACTGTGGTTAAATTACTAAAAAAATCAATAGTTAGCACTTCAGGAGTTCGTGGGATGTCCTCAATTACTTCATAACCATTCTTGGCCTATCAACACCGCTGTTTTTATTTTTCATTGGTATCAAATGAGTGTATACAGGTAAAACTACACTAAAATTGCATCTTTGATGAATTTTTTGCTAATTTGTTACGCTAATGTCATTTTTCTACGAATGAATCATCATTGCGACCAATCCACACACAAAATTAAATGATCGATGATGATGATTAAATCATCGAAGGCGTTTTTGAGGCAAATATGTGTTCTTCAGATCAATCACTGTGATCACTATAATTAGTTTGAACTGATTTGATTTTGCTCTAACCTTTGTTTCGGCGCCCCGCGTTGATCTGCTGGTTGGATGTCAAGTAGAATCCAAGACAAGGTTTTAGATTACAGATGAGTAGAAAGCGAAATGGATCGGTTTGACCTCGTATGGAGATGTTGATCATTGAGTAATGACCCATATAAAATGCCAATTTTTGTTGTTCCGTTATAGTTTTTTTGTTTGTATCGTTTACTTGAGTTATACATGGGTCTCGGAGGTGTGAGCCTGTCAAGCTGGATAACCATGTTGTCTAAGAGAATAATAAATCATCGTGTCATAATTTGCAGCATTTTTCACTTAGTACTAGGAAACTTAAACATCACATTTAACGTGGAAATCAATATCGCATGAATGTATTGAGGTCCCACTCATGCCACGACCGATGTTGAGCAATAAGTGCACTGGGAATTTGTGAGACCTTTAACATGCTATTTTTGAGAAGGATTATGTTATCTGTTTTGTGTATATTCGGGTAAAAGATGTGAGAAATGGTAGTAAGTGAAACTGCGATGATTAGTAACCTGGTCTGAAGTAGCTCTTAATTATCCTTTGAGCGTTATTGTACTGTAAACTGTTGTGATATGGGATTGTAGTAATGGAAATTTTCCCATCGATGTAAGTGCAGTTTGTTGCTTATAAATCCCGCTCATTAGATACCAGTATTGACTTGATTAAGAAGGTCAGTAAGTGGGAGGGAGAAGTGCAGGGTGGCTGCCTATTGGTGGGATGTGCCTGGCCAAAGGCAGTCAACGAGCGAACGAGAAAGATCCTCAGTCGGGAGAGAGATAGTATGAGGATGGTATGTGGCCCGTTCACAGGTCACTATCCACTAAGGTACCACCCGGCCAAAATTAGTAAGTCAGAGGTACAGAATTTCACATTCTGCGAGGTGGAGTCAGCATATGTGCGGGCGGCTGGCTGCAGTGTTCCTCAGAGTGCTTGGGGCTCATCAGCTGCGGCCGAGGAGGTTGCAGGGATGGACCTCAAGGTTGTCTTGCGTTTTGTGTGAGAGTGCTGAAGACGCTGCATTAGAGAACACCAGTTTCATAAGAGCTGGTGGTGAACTGGGAGGACATGAGGGTGCTCATCTTCGCCCAGTTGTGGCCGCAGTGTGGATTTTCCCAGTGCCATCAAGAAAGGATTGGGGGGGGGGGGGACAATAGATACTAGTATTATCAGAAAAATTGGGGTGGTAGTTGAATAAACCACTCATACGCTGACTGTTGAATTACATTTATAAGATAATTAGGAGTAACTCTAGCAAGTTACTAGTCCCATAAACACCTACGCACTGCTTCATCGTTAATGGTCATGGTATAAGTAGGAACCAATCAGTAAATTCTGGAACTCGCCACTAGTTTCAATGTGAGCTGCGTCCCACCAAGCACATATTACCATATTGATAAACAGATTTTATTAGTTACTAGAGTGATTAAAATCGCCGGATTCGCGGCGCTGGGGAAAGTGGTGTCTTCAGGAGGAGAAGGCAGCTGTTCGGAAAGAATTGAAAAAGAACGGTAAAGGGTTGATGGGTAAGGCCTTGATGTAATTGCTTCCACACATTAACAATTTTGTTTCCTTCCTTCTCTCTCACGTACAGCCACTATTGGAGAAAACAATGTTTAAAGAAGTATTTTTTGTAACTAATATGATTTTGACAGTTCGCTACGCGGCAGCTCACGCTTGGAAAGGGCCTCTTTTGTTCAACAATTTAATAATGTCATACCACGGCATGCTAATCTAGGCCCTGAGAGATGCCTAGTGAGGACTCTTTGCCGCCATGACAAGGTTAAATACCTAATCAAGAACCGCACAACATTCCCCTCTTTCAGAAGAAGGAACATGTTCCAGTTCCATAAATTATACTCCTTGAGATTACGCGTAAATCAGTTTGGATACACCCACCCTTCCTTTCATGCTTACGTTAACTCAAACGTTCAAACCAAATAATTTTTTTTTTTTTCAGTTGTACAAAGCGTTGGAACGAAATGAATTGAGAAAAAGTAGCGTAGCGGAACACGAATTGTTCCCTTCGCCGAATTTGACTCAGTCTGAAGCTATCAATTACCTGCTTTTTATGGATTCAGTCAATTTTTGCTTCTGGCCGACCAAGTCGTGGTTCGTAACGTTCAAAAACCAGCGCTACAAAGGATACTTCAGTTTGGCCGCTGCGTTTGCTCGTGCTTATGACGTAAGTTACTTTACACGACCTTTCTTGATTATTGTGCTTCCTCTTTTAACTTTCCGTAGCTCCACGAATTAGAAAGAAATGTTGTGTAATCAGCAGAAAAACATTTTGAGATCTTAACGTTTGAAGGGCTTCTGGCTGCTAAAAACACTATTTTGGAAATGGTCTGTGTGAGTGCCTGTAGTTTGTGGGAGAATGGCTGGACCGAGAGAACTGGTTGGTTTTTTGTTTTGTTCGCCATTGTTTGAAGGCGCTATAGTAAGGAGTGTGTTCCATTTATGACGAGGAAGGGGGGGGGAGAAGAATGTACCAAAAATGAGGCGTTTTGGCTTTTTTTCGAAAGTGGCTCTAACGGTTTTGATCTATCAAATTATCTTCTAGTAATCAGTACCAACTTCTTTGTTCTCCATGTTCCATGTGAAAATGGAGATTATCGAAGCAAAATGACTTTTTTAACCCTTTTCAGAAAAACGGTTTAACAGTTTTCACCAACTTGTCAATGCCCGTAGATTTTGTTTGGCAATTGAAATGCGTTGGACGAAGATTTAGTGCCGATATATGTAGCACATCTTCGAATTTACGGTTGTTGCGGAAAATTGTGTCGCTACGCGCCTGATATTACTTTCTTTGACTCTACAAAGTAGAAAGGAAAGTTGTGTAATCGGTCGAAACAAAAATTTTGAGTTCTCTTCAGATCTTTACATTTCAGACTCTACTGAGCCCGAAAAACACTATTTGGGAAAATGGTCTGTGTGGGACTGTGAACGATTTTTAGAGAAAACAGCTGTAACAAATCAGCTCAAACTTGATATGTATCCCGCAGGTTACCATGGGACGCCAAAATACGGGTATGGGCAAAATCCACAGAAAGTTAACTATGGTTATCATAGTGATCAAAACGGCTCTAACGATTTTGATTAAATTTTTTATAATGATAGCTCCCAATAAGGCAACTATACATAAAATTCCCATTCGTGGGGAAATTACGTCAGCAGCACAATAAATTACCAAACTTTTCGATGAAGCGCGGTTTTTTCGTTGTAAACTCCTCGCAAATGCTACTAGAATGTTTAAATAAATTGGTGTTATAGTACAATGCAGTACCTAATGGTGAGTGTCTAAAAACGCTCATAAGACATATGAGGGTCATTCCAGAAATTCCGAAATTTCAACTACCGCTGTTTCGCTTACTAGCAGTTCTAAAAGTGTTTCAGTTTTCAAAGTTTTTACCCAATAACTCTCCAAAAGTAATTACTGTCCTCTTCAAAAAAATCGTGTTTACAGCCTCATTAATTCACTGTGTACCAATTGCTCAATAATGATACAGGCATGAGTACGAGCTGTACTATAAATTATGGAACTGTAAGCGCTACCGTATCCGACTGTGAAGTGTTAATTGACTAAGTTCAAATGAACTAAGTGATGATTGAATCGAGTAATTAGAAAAAGCCATGTACACATGTGAACTGATGTAGAGATAAGGAAAGTTGTGTGTTGCAACGCACCAGATACTTTTTTTGGGACGATCATAATACTTCCCTTAATTAACGAACGTAAGCGTGGTGATTGTCCATTTATAAAGTCAAGAAGCTTTCCTGAAGAAGGGTCACAGTCCTAGAAGACTGCTAAACAGTTTCTAGATATGCTGTGAAGTTACGACACTGAACGTATTGCACTGTGGAGGTGAACAACCAATGAGGACTAGACACGCTGTCACTACTAACAACGATGTGCTAGTTGTTGAACCCATCACTTAGCAAAAAAATTAAGCGAAGAAGAGCCTAAAAGTAATTCAAATGATTGACTCTGCACCACTCTCCTTGTATGTTCTTTGAAACCCAAGCCTCTACGTTGCACCTACTGGCATGGAGGCTGTATAGACTGCTCTGCTCCCAACCTGACGCATCATTCGCTTATAATTCTTAAAGTTAACTAAATGTTTTGGTTTTTCAGAACGGCATCAACATATTCGACCCAAAAACGTATGCCGATATGACCTTGGAGCAAGTTGATGACATGTTGAAAGGCGACAGGGGTGAATCGATTCCTTTAGTCGAAAAACGACTCCATAATTTGAAGGAGGTCGCAAACGTTCTGCTGACCAAATACGAAGGTAAATTGGCTAAAAACGCACCTAAAAGTACATCTAACTGTGGTGAATGGGAACTGCTTTGGGTTAGGAGCTCAACTCAGGAGCACACACTAGAGGCCTTATACTGGGCCTATTTTGACGATGTTCCTTACCCGTACCCACCAGCCACTTTTTGGATCCTGACTAGGGTCGTATTTACTATCTCAGAGTTGGGGAGCAGTAGCTGTCAATCGAGGTACGTGGGGGTCCTCGTGTTCAAATATCTAGTGCTGTGCGTCACACATCTATACTCAGCCCCACGCAGATTCAGCAATTTTCATCACTCTGGCTACTAATGAAATATTTTCGTACAGTTTATGATCAGGAACTGGTGGCGTTTAAGGTTCTGGAGAGTATTACATTGCTTCTTCTTATATTACGATCATTATTGAACAATCAGTGTACAGGTGATGCATGTATATTTAAAGGGCCTCACCGAGTAGTAATTCAGACAGGGAGTAGGGCAGCAGGGTGACGCCATGAGAGGCCGCTCAGTTTCGACTGGCGGGGCACTTAGAGTGCCTAGTCAGCACAAATGCTCCGGACGAGCCCTTCGCTAAAAGAATTGAGTTCATCCTGGTACGTACTATCAATGACATTGTTCCATCGTGTGGAGCGGTAACTAGATGGACTGTAATGTGTGTGTTGCGAAACGCTCGGCTGGAAAGGAAAACAATACGAAGGACAGGATTCTCCTACCTTTCCTCCATGGAAAATCCGTTCAAAGCCGGCCAGCTAGACAACACCGCGATCCTGAGGTTTGGTTCGTGGACGATATTGCGATTAAATCGTAATACACCAGTAAATTTTGAGAAAGGGGGGAAGTAGCGTAGGTCCAGGGCGGAAGACGACGAAAAGCACTAGCTTCCGCCCCGTGCGGCTCGACAGAAAAAACTAAATGTGGCGGGGGAAGACGATGGACAAGAGGGAACAGGTCGCTGGACGCCGAGCTTGCCATCTTGCAACTAGGCCCAACCAATATATACATTGGGTTTTCAATATTGGAACGTTAAGTGCCAACAGGTTGTTTATCGTTGAGAAAGGACGCCTGTTGAGTTGGGATCAGGTCATCGCAGCGCGGCCATCTCGTTTCGCGTGCTTCATTCTTCGAGAAATCTCTGAAGAAATCCGTACAGCTCAAGCCATTTTCCACCCACATTTTGGAGCTATTTATCGTCCAAGACGATTATTAGTTTGGTGGCCACCATTTGTGCAGTGAAATCCCTTTCTTTGCCGAAAACGTACACCTCTTTTCAACAATAAACTGTTTTTCCCAAGGAACATTGTCGTTGGGAAGGTCAGTGGTGTTACTTGCGTATTGTGCAACAGTTTTGGGCAAAGCTCTAAGTAGTAAATCGACGATTTTTCTGGAAGTGTCCATTTTCCGCCTTCTGGTTTTATTACATCAACGTTCAGATCCGCAATAATTTTCTGTCTTTTACGAATTTTCTCAAGCAGATCAACTATTGAGTTTTTCACTTATATGAACCCTAAGTTGACTGAATTGACTGCTGAAAAATCGTGGGGTTGAGGAAAATTGTGTGATGCGTCGATCCTGATATTTCGGACTCAGGAGCCTTGGAAGATACCAGATCTGAAGAAAACTAAAAATGAAATGAGGAAAATTGTCAATGTGTGTCAGTCCTCCTGCTTCCCCAATGTCAAGTTACCTGACATTGCCCGGCATCATTTAATAATTAGCGTTTTACATGGCTGATCCTTTTTTTTCAGGGTCTTTCGAAAATTGCATCCGCAAAGCCAACAAGAGCGCTCGAGAGTTGCTGAAGATCTTAATCGAGGACTTTCCCAGCTTCGACGACTCGTGCGAATATCTTGGGAAACGGGGTGAGTTATCTTTATTGGGATAACTGAACAGTGACTAATATAAAACAGATATTGGGGTGCGTTAGTTTCGATTGCATTTATCTAATGCCGATAATAATGGTTTGAATAGTTGTGGTCTGGCGGCGGGGGGGGGGGGGAGAACTTGCCGAGTTATCACAATGTACTGGGTGTGGGTTCGGCATAAAGGTCGGACGTTTTTGAAAAAATCATAACTTTGGTAATTTTTACTCAAAAAAATTTTTATTGACATATTTAGATTCACAATTTAAAAGAATTTTAGAAATTCATGTGTGGAAAATCACATCAGTCAAGGGGCGTCCCTCGTTCGCGATCCACTGCTGGAGTCTTTCTTGCAAATTTCCGAAAACTCTTTCCAACGTTGCTCTCTCAACTGCGACGATTTCCACGCGAATAGCATCCTTCAATTCCTCCAATGTTTGGGGCTTGTGTTGGTAAACACGTGCTTTGAGGTGTCCCCATAGAAAAAAGTCACATGTCGACAAATCTGGGAACTGAGGAGGCCAATTAACGTCACCGAACCTGGAAATAAGGCGGCCAGGGAAAAGAGGGCGAATAACGCTCGTTGTTGCCCTAGCTCTGTGAGCGGTTGCCCCATCCTGTTGGAACCACATACGCCGGATTGCAATACGTTTTTGTCTCAATTCAGGTGTAAAGAAGCCGGTTATCATCTCGACATAGTGTTCTGAGTTGACGGTAACAGCAATGCCATTGTCGTTTTCAAAGAAGAGGGCCAATGATGCAAGTTTGGGATATGGCACACCAAACAGTAACTTTTGGGCTATGCAGCGGTTGTTCGTGTAATTGTAGGGGATTTTCATCAGCCCAATAACGACAATTTTGCTGATTCACCATTGAGGTGGAAGTAAGCCTCATCACTCATGAACAAAATGAGATCCTCATTTTGTTCAATAAGTGCTTCCATCTCACGGGTGAAGGTCATTCATTGTGCATAATCCCCTGGGTGTAATTGTTGCACAATGAACAACTTATGGGGGTGAAACCTCAACTCTAGATGCAAAATATGCCTAACCGATCGATCACTGAGGCGAAGTTCAGCAGCATGCAGGCGAGCTGATCGACTCGGGCTGCGAATTAGTGCTTGTCGTACACTTTCAATGTTCTCCGGTGTTCGAATCAGTCTTGGAGCTCCTGGTGGTCTGTTCCTCATCAATGAATCTCGTGTGCGAAGTCCTTCAACCCAACGAAGAATGGTGTTTCTAGAGGGAACAGCCCGATTTCGGTGGATATTAAAATTACGACGAAACTCACGCTGGACTGCGGTGACGGGCTCGTTAAACTGTCGTAAGCAAAAACGCGGTGCTCTACTGTCCACAGGTCCATGACTTCAACTGGTCAAAAAATGCTAAGATGCCACGTTGGTCGACCCATTAGGGGGGTAGTACTGGCCATTTCAAAAACGCCCGACCTTTATGCCGCACCCTGTATTTGCGGACGTTTATGATGAAAGTAAATAAAAGCAAAAAATATATATATTCAAACAAAATAAATATTGCCCATTTATATAGGCAGGAGCAGGAACTTTCATTATAGAGGCCTAGCCCTACCATGAGTGGCTAAACACTCATAAAAAGAAATCGCAGGGGCTCAGATGAGGGCTTCTTGGAGGCGAGGGATGGAGAGGTTGTCGGGAGTATGAGACATATCCACAACCTACTGTGCACCCGTCTCACCACAAAATACGCTACAATGAATAAGTGGTTAGGGGCGTGGCAGTGGGTATTTGAATGAGACCAGTAGAGAATAAGTTGAGTAAGTGTCCAGTTTCCCTCGGTGCCAGTCGTTCAGAGAAGAAAATTGAAACGGGAGCTCTCGATGTATTCGCACATCTTGTCCTTCACCCACGTACATGGGTATTGACAGTTACAATTCCGCATTTTGGGATGTCTAGGGGAGTACCGGGTGGCCCTCACCTACCCCTCAGACACTGCAGTGGAAAAACGAAACCTTTTGGACGGGAGAACCACCCTCCAGCGAATCCACGTCCACCACAATCTCCCCAGAGCTAGACCATTTTCAGGCCTTTCCCCGGGTATGACAAGTGGAAGATACAATTTTGGTGAAAACCCGTCTTATCAAAATGTGGAGAAAAACGATTTTTCTTCATAGGGCCATATAGCCGTTCGCCAAATTGTCACAGAGATGCGTCAGAGTGATGTGTTGAGTACTAAGTTGACAGACACGCGCCGAAATGAGGTTTTTGGATTCAGTTGGCCTCAAATACTTCCCTTGCTCTTTGGGTAGAGGAAAGTAAAAATAATCTACTCGCTATTTCCGTTCAGAATCCCATCAAAAGAAAATGGTAATTTGATTGCGTAGAGCTAAGGGACAACTAAAAACAACTTTGGATTTTGGCCCCGTTTAATGGACTCTCAGTAAAAAATTCATGCAGTACGTCAAGTAGATAGTGGCTCGTTAAAGACATCCTCAATGGCATAGCTTCCCTCTCCTCCTAAGTTTCTTCAATCCGTTCAAACGAAGTTCCATTCACGCGCTATAAACGTATTTGTATTTAATTTTGACAGTGTCGTTCCACAAAAGAGCTCAAATTCTTATCGGCGACGTTTGGGGATTGTACTACGGCGAAGGAATCAGTGAGTTCGAAGATGTTGACGAAATCACCATGTTTGCCGACTACAGGTACGTCAATGTTGATTCAAAGTGTGCAGATGTCAAACGAAGAGAGGCGAGTTGATTTTTATTTAATCACAGGGGTGCTTTTCACGCGGGTTTGGGAGAAAATCGATCTCTTTGCCCACATTAATGGGATTTCAAACGGGGAAAAGCGGTACCATTTGAATTTGACACCCTAATGCGCTGAGTGCGCCTTGTATTTCGCTGCGGTGGAACACTCACGTGCGGAAGCTCAATCCGTCGCAATTCCCTTGCAAGTTTGTGCGTTTATTGTTTTTACTTTCTTTAGTCCTAAGAAGCAAGAAATGAAGTCTTGTAATCTGCTGTCAAAATTAGTTCAGTTTCCTACGTATCATTACATTTCAAGGGCTGCGAAGTCTGAAAACCACCATATGGGAAAATGATCAGCGTGCCTGAACTCGATTGTGAGGAAACGGCGTAACCAAATCGTCTCGAGTTTGACATTAGGCCTGTATATCACCATGAGACGCGAATATAAGGATATTAAAGAAATCGGTGCAAAACTAACTATAGTTATTATAATGATTAAAAAACTTGATATTGTTTACTACCACGCAGCAGGGTGTTTACTGTGAGCATCTAGAAAGCCAACGTCACTCGGTGAAACAACCAGTTTCTTCTGAGCTCTCCAGGGAATCACGTTACCCGTCCCGTCAAGCGTCATCACACTTTCTCTCTCTAGGAAAACCGTTGCATCCTTTTTCCATTGAACGAGTGGTCGACGTCACCCATGTCGCTAGTTAAACACGGCTCAATCTCCTGTTCAAATATGTTCCTAAACTGACATCATTAATTTCCAAGTGCAGATCCCTCGACTTCGACCGCGACTCAATTTTCCTTTGCGACCCTGGCAAACGTGGAAACTAGTTCACCCAATGTCCTGTAGATTGAGCGGCTGAGGCCAAAATGGACTTTCGAAAAGTCGAGCGTGTAAAATCAGTTTCTGAGCTGTTACTGTTAACAGTAGTTTAGGGGGGTGGTTTACCTGGGTGTCTTGACGTCAGCCTACCCCCCCTCCCACCACCATAAGATTCCCCCCCCCCCCTCACACAAGCATCCACATCATTATGTGACATCATACCCCCTCCAACTTTGTAAGTTCTGAGTGGATCCCCCCACCCCTCCACGCAACTACAGTCACTCAATATTGACCCCCTCCCACCATAGTGTAATGTCATACCCCCTCTACTATAGCCCTTTCCAAGTGGATCCTGATGTCATACCCCTCTAACTTCATAGTCCCCCCCCCTATCCTATTTTTCCCCCAACAGTACACCTGTACATGCTAAATAAATCACGAGCACACGTGAAGCCGCAAAGTAAATTGCTACGAAATCACCTATCTTGACCGAGGTATTATTGCGCAAACAGTTGTGACCCTACACTCCTAGCTAACATTAAGCAAATCACGAGTACACTCCCCTACTAAAAAGATTGTTTCGATTTATCGTTATTATTGCGAAATAAAGTTTCCCCCTTAAAAATGGGTTTAATAAAATTTTAAAATTTATTCGTTTTCTTTTTCCGAAAATAGATTGGTTCAACGACAAAAAAGATTTAGGGCAAGAGATAGACGTAGTGTTGACGCTCAAAGAGCAATGTTAGGGAAGGATCTGGCCAGGCAGCTGTAGAACTGAAACTTGTTGCTGCAATTAGGTCTCGCTTGTTTCTCGCAATCCGCGTCAATGCGATTGCCATTCGTCTCCGAGCTTTCTGCAGTCCCGCAGCCACGACGATTCTCGTAGTTATACTATTGAGCAACTCCACTTCCCATTATTTCTAGATCTATCAATCAATAAAATTCAACTCAGCTTCTAGCGCCCCGATTTCTTTCTACGATCCAATCTTCACTGCATACGGTCAGATCCTTCCTTTACTTTTTACTACTAGCGCGCAGCAGCTTTATTTAGTTTATTATAATATATGTGTAAGAGCTCCTTTAATTTATATAAACGAACGCGTAAACGTGTTCAATTCATATTGTCTATATTTTGTTTACTACGTAACACAGTCCATTAATTTTATTCGTTGCTATTTCTATCTAACAATCCGAACACGTAGCGATCCTAGAAATAATTACGTCCCAATCTTCGTTAATGTTTTTACTTTCCTTGGCTCTACCAAGTAGAAAGGAAAGTTATGTAATCGGCTGGAAAAAAATTTTGAGTTTTCTTCAGAACTTTACGTTTCAGAGTCCGAATAACACTATTTGGGAAAATGGTCTGTGTGTGTGTGTGACTGAACGATTTTTAGAGAAAACGACCGTACTAAATCAGCTCAAACTTGATATCTAGCCCGCAGGTTACCACGGGACGCCAAAATAAGGGTATGAGCAAAATCCATCGAAATTTAACTATAGTTATCATAGTGATCAAAACATCCAATTTTTTCTCAACAACGGCTCTAACGAATATGATTAAATTTTTTATATCGATAGCTCCCTATAAGGCAATTATACCATACAATTCCCATTTGTGGGATGATGAGAGCTGCCCAATAAATTATCAAATCATTTTTAGCGCGTTTTTTTTTTCCTTTTAAACTCCGCTGAAATGTTACTAGAATGTTTAAAAAACATCTGGTGCGTTGCAACACTCAACTTTCCTTAGCTCTACGTCAATTCACTTGTGTACATGGTTTTTTCTAATTATTCAATTCATTTTTCACTCAGTTCATTTGAACTTATCAAAAACACTTCACGGCAGCAGGAAGTGGTAGCGCTTACAATTACAAAATTTATTGTGCTGCTCGCACTGATTCCCTAATCGTTATTGAACAATAATGGTCCAGGAATGAGTACGGGCATCACAATAAATGTTCAAGTTCAATGAACTGAGTGATAAATTAATTGAAGTTAAGCTAAGGAAAGTTGTGTGTTGCAACGCATCAGATATTTTTAAAATTAGCTCCTCAATATGTATATTAAGAATTATTAACGTAACTCGTGTGATAGTGTAAAAACTACGACCAAAACCCCCGCGTGAATTGGGGAGCCATGTTATATCGTAGCAATTTATTTTGGGGCTCTACGTGTGCCCGTGATTTACTTAGCATGTACTCGTGTGCTGTTGGGGAAAAGTCAGATAGGGGAGGGGGGACACTTAGAAGTTAGTGCAATAATTGGTGGATCTACTTCGAAATTAAAATAGTAGTGGGGGGTATGGCGTCACATCATCTGGTGGGTAGGCTGACGTCAATCGACCCAGATGTACTAGAGCCTAAATTACTGTCAAGTTTTCGAGAATCGACCGGAATTTCTCAAAAATTGTATTGAAAACGTTGTACGTGAATGGGAGGCAATCACACACGCTCTTCCCTCGTTTGCTAACGATCTCAGCCCCTTTCGCGTCAGTTGTGTTGTATATTTTCGTCAAACACCTTCTACCTCCAACTGTATTTATGACTGAAGGATTCTGGTATGGCAGGACATTGCGCAATCCACTAGAATTACCTCGAAAATTCCAGAATTCAAAATACGTGTTTTTCTTGTAGGGAATTTTAAGGAGGAACTTCCCCAAAAATATTGTGCTGGCAGAGCTACGAATCACCTACAGATTAGTGAACGGTATTAACATAAGTGAGAGCTACCCAATAAATTCAATTGAGCAAAGTTCATATTTACAGAGTCTGATGGTTGGGTTGGATCAGTTGCTAGCGATAAGAATAGCCGAATATTCGTGGAATTGAGGAAGGTTGTGCGATGCGTCTCACTTTTTTATTTTATTTTTTAGAGTTCCTCAGGTTCTGCTCGACTTCGGAGTCCTCAAGTACAAAGACGAACTGATGGAAGATTTGAAAAAGAGTAAGTTCTTATTTATTGCTATTAGCGCGACTTGTCGTTCTTTATAATTTATGATTCAGCTCGGTTCGTGGAATTTCAGAAAAAGTGCTGGAATGCGGAAGCGAAGCCGAAATCGAAATTCGAGGCTGTTCGATTCGAGCGGTTGATCTTATCGTGAATTCTCTTCGCCGCTACATGAAGGAGGGCGAACGTCAGTATTTCGAGTCTTGTAACGGCATCACTGTGGACAATTATATGTGGTCGTACCGACGACAACACGCCAAGCGCCTTTACAGCATCCCTTACCACAGAGTGATGTCCACTTTCTATTAACTTTCCGTGTATAATACGAATAATTGTCGGAGGATGTGGAAGTTGTTTGTATTTTTGTGATACGCTTTACATATATTCGTTTTGTTGACAAATTGTTGTTTACACAACAACAGCACAGGCAGAACGCTTACAGGGAAGCCTGGAGGAGCATGCACTCATCCTTCCATCAGAGCGAACGTGTATGGATACAGAATAGTGATGAGAAAGCTACATCCCTCTTCAAGAGGAGAGATGCAGGATGAAGATGTGGTAGGTTGCATCTTGAATGTCCTATTCCCCAGGCACCCTCTTTGGGAAGGCAGGGATAGGCATTTAGAGGCTCTCAGCATCCCCCTGTTTACTGAGGAAGAGCTCAGGCTCAGAAAGGAGGGCAAGGCCACTGGTCTGGATGGGATTCCAGCAGAAATCGTGAAGGCAGTGGTCAAGATCCGCCCAGAACTCCTCCTAAAGGCCTATAATACATGCCTCCTAGCAGGTACTGCTTTGTAAGAGGGCGAGGCTCGTAAGGGAGATCCCTTGTGCATGCTAGATACTGCAGGGAAAGGGGGGCTGGAGAAGATGCTGCTGCCACGCCTTCTGAGTCCCGTCATGGGACTTGTCAGAACAGGGTACTCAACCATTGGAGCAATCCAAGAAGTGGTGGAGGCACTTTATGGTTGAAATGGTCCGACGTGGCCGGAACTGAGGGGTCAGAGAATTAACGATAATAAATAATTAGGAAAGGTATTAAGGAGATGAGTGTTAGAGAAGGGATGAAAGGTGCTGGGAGACTACAAAAATACAAGCTACGGAAGGGCACCCTGCTTCCCCCAAGGACGGAAATAGAGAAAGACCAGGCCAGGCAGTCATCCTCTGCTGAGTAAGCACTCTCGTTTTGGCTTGCTTCGTATTTGGGCCACTCGCCACCTCAAATTCGGTTCTAGAGTCAGCACCTTATCTAACTATCGCTCCTCGGGCCGGTGATATGGTTAATGGCAAGGAGAAGAAACGATAGGGCTCAAGAACAGTCCTTCCTCACGACAGCACTGTCCCTTGGGTGGTACAAAGTAACCGCTCCTTCCCTATATGTGAAAAATGCGTTCAACTCCATGCAATGGAAAGGCGTGCTGAGGGCCCTAGAGGGGAATGAGAAGCCATCTGTGCAATCGCACACTTAATGTACGAGACAGCCCAGGGATTGCGCAGAAGCAATGTTACTGCAGGGGCTGCCCAGAGGTCGATCCTTGGGCTGACTGTGGAATGGGGAATACGACAGCCTGCTTCGGCTAAAGATGCCTGACAACGTGATCCTAATGGATGATGTGGCAGCAGTAATAATTGGCCGCACACTGGACTGGAGAGTGGATGGGAGCTATATGGGTGGATACAAAGTTGTCACGAGGTTTCCACATCCAGAAAGCTGCCACAGTAACAACGGCCAATGGTAGCAACTGTTATCCCAATCTACCTCCTGGCAGTTGAGTGGAAGGAGCTGTATCCATCAGCAGAGTGCGGCCATCAGATGAGAAGAAGAAGGGCTGGGCTCTGTCCCAGTTGAGTGATTCCAGCACTTGGTCCAAGCCTCAGGCAACGCCAGGTTGAGGTGGATTTCTACCTCACTCAGTTTCTAACATGACACGAAGCATTTAGGGCTTACTTCCACCGAATTCGAAAGACTACAAGCCCAAACTGCCTCTACTGCAGGGCAATGGTGGATGATGCTTCCCATGCCAGAGGTGGGCAGGCTGACGACACACAGTGGAAGACACAGTTGATGAGCTCACGCCAGAGGCAATCGTCTTAGGCATTCAGAAGTGCAATGCTCAATGTGCCATAGCAGTGCTCAGCTCAGCCAGAAGAGGATGGAGCTGCTGGGCAGTGTGGGAGGGTGTGTGGGAATGGCAGCATGCTGCAAGATTCTCGTGAGGGTGAAGAGAATAAGAATAGCAGCCATGGCACAGAGGCATGAGGAGCAACCTGATGCAAAGTGTTAAACGGTTCAGGGTTGGTTTTCAATACGCAGGAATAAATTCGTGGGGCCACTAGACAAACCTTCCCTCCTACCTACCCCCCTCCCCTCAAATATAACAAGATTTTGAGTCAATGTACACCACGAGGAACAACATTTCTATGTACAACAGTCCATATTTATTAATGTAATGGTAAAGTATTAGTTAGTACAAGTCGCAAAGCTTAAAATTTACACATTTACTCAGTGGCAGTACAAATGTGAGCGACTGTTAGAGTGGAATGGAAGAATGACGGGGAAACAGCTTCGTTATTTTACAAGTGAAATGTCAACGAACTCATACATTGGGACATGGCGTTCCACAACCTCACCGCGTCAATAAAGCTTAGAGCTGTTGATACATTCGTTCAACATTTACACAAATACTTTGTACCGGCAATGTTATCGTTGAAACATCGCCCAATACTTAATTCAGGGAAAATGAAGATGTAGTTACTCGCTCTCCTCTCTCGTGCCTGCTATCACCTTCAAAACACTGTCATCTTCTTCTTAGTCTCCCGTAAAACCTGCTCGCGCTCGACTTTGTTGTCAAATTGTAAAAGTGCCGACAATTGACCTTTTTCGGCGGTCAATTTGGCCAAAATGTTTTTGTGAGAAACGGAGCCGTTGTTTTGTCGCGAGAGGGACTCGCCGAGAAGGTAAATCCGTTTTTGAGCTTCTCGAATGTCTTCGGCGACTTTGAACCTCTCGACGTTCAGTTGGTGGTTCGTCGACACTTTGAGGTCCGTGTTGGTTTTTCGCTTCCCTTTCCCTTTTCCACTTTTGTTGTCGTGCCCTGAAACAATATTTACAGTAGTTTTACTTATTGGTTGGGCGAGAGGAAACTAAAGAGTTGAGTTCTGTTCAACGAGGACCAAGGCAACTGCCTGAATTAGTATATAAATAAATAAATAAGGTAAGTCAAATAAATTATAGTTAAGCGCAAGGAAAGACGAGTAATTCGGAAACAAAGTATTGCTTCTATTATAAGAATTGAAATTAGAGCTCAAGAATGAAAAATATCTGGTGCATAGTAACACCCAACTTTCCGCCACCCCCATAAGTTCGAACACCAGTTACATATGCAGGCACTATATCTTCGTTCAACGCACTTCTACAGAAACATTTATAGAAAACAAAATGTAGGGACTAGTTAGCTGAGAGTACTCCGTAAGTTTGATCGAAATCGTTAGAGCCGTTTTTGAGAAAATTGGAATACCGATAAATTAATATTCGACAAATCTCCTTTTCTGAGTTAACTTGGCTTATATCTCCGTTCAACATATGAATACAGAAATAATTACGGAGAACGAAATGTGGGTATGGGTGACTAAAAGACACTCCATTAGGATTTATCACATCTGGTGAAGAAGTTACCATGGGATTTACGGAAATGTTCGAACAAACGTTATTTTCGACACATTTTGATTTTTATCTCTGTTCAATGGAGTGTCAGAGGAACATTTATTGAAAACAATACGTAGGTATACCTATATATTTTTATCAATAAATGTTGCTCTGACAGCCCATTGAGCAGAGATAAAAATGAAAATGTGTCGAAAATAACGTTTTTTCGAACTCTTCCGTAAATTCTGGGGTAATTGCTTCACCGGATGTGATCAATCTTACAGTGTCTTTTCGCGGTTGTTCGAACATAAAGGGATTCCGGAAAGTTGTGCGTTGCTACGCACCGCTCGTTTTTTAACATTCTAGTGACATTTCAGCGGAGTTTATAAGAAAAAAATCGCGCTAAAATCGATTTTCGTAGAAACTTATGGTAATTTATTGTGCTGCTGTCGTCATTTTCCCACAAAAGGGAATTTTATGACATGGTTGCCATATTGAGAGCTATCAGTATGAACAATTTAATCAAAGTCGTTTGGAGCCGTTTTTGAGAAAAAAATATTTGGTGTTTTGATCACCATGATAACTATAGTTAACTTTCGGTGGATTTTGCTCATACCCTTATTTAGACGTCCCACGGTAATCTGCGGGCTACGTATCAAGTTTGAGCTGATTTGGTACGGTCAGACACACACACAGACCATTTCCCCAAATAGCGTTTTTCGGACTCAGTAAGGTGTGAAACGTAAAGATCTGAAGAAAAAAAATTTTTTTTCAGCTGATTACATAACTTTGCAGATCCAAGAAAATTACAAACGCAGAAGCGAATTTATGGGGTCACTAAGAGCATACCCTCCATCCTACGTCACCCAGCCCCTCATTACATAAGGTTAGAACTGGTAGAGATGAGCGTCGCTGTTGTGATGGAGTTTGATGAGCTTGATGAAGGTTGTCTGGTCCCGTTGGCATTGTTGCTGGGATACGACTGATCAGGGCCTCGTTAAGCAGACTAGGGACAAGAAATGTTTAGCTTGCGATCTTAGCCCTGTGGAGTATGAATTAGAGCTGCGTAATCCACTAAAAAATAATTGTCAGGTAGCAACACACAACTTTCCCCCACCCCCATGAGTTCGAACACCAGCTACATATGCGGGCGCTATATCTTCGTTCAACGCATTCCTACAGAAACATTTATGCAGAACAAAATGTAGGGACTAGTTAGCTGAGAGTACTCCGTAAGTTTGATCGAAATCGTTAGAGCCGTTTTTGAGAAAATTGGAATACCGATAAATTAATATTAATAATTCAATAATTTTAAATTAATATTCGACAAATCTCCTTTTCTGAGTTAACTTGGTTTATATCTCCGTTCAACATGTGTATACAGAAATAGTTACACAGAACGAAATATGGGTATGGGTGACTATAAGACACTCTAAGATTGATTCGAAAAAAAGGTTATTTTCGATATATTTTAATTTATATCTCTGCTCAGAGGAACATTTATTCAGAACAATATGTAGGTATTAATTATTCGAAAACACCCTGAGAGTTTGGTGAAAACCGTTGAAGCTGTTTGGCCAAAAAGCGTGTAAAACACCTATTTTTGCTTCATAGGCAACCGTATTTTCATGGAGATATGTGCAGAAAAGAAAAGTTAGGTATTGATTAGTAGAAGATAATGTGAAAGTTAAATCAAAATCGTTAGAGCCATTTCGAGAAAAATGCGGAAAACCCTAGTTTTTGGTACATTTTTGCCCCCCCCCCCCCCCCGTCCCATCGACCGAAACCGCCCATAACCTTATTTTGGTGTCTACAAAAAATAACGAACAAAACAAAAAAAGAACCAGCTCAATGGGATCAGCCGTTCTCCCGCAAATCGAACTACAGACACACACACGGACCACGCGCCGAAATTAGGTTTTGTAGACTCAGTAGACCTCAAAATGTAAAGATCTGAAGGAAACCCAAATTTTTTTTGGCACGATTACTATACTTTCCTTTACCTTTGGGGTAGCAGAAAGTAATAACTGCCAGGTAGCAACTCAGAACTGCTGTATATTTGTACAACAGCACAACATTTACAAATAACAAAGCGTAGGTACTACGTAGTTGATAGCACCATGATTGGTTGTCAGAGAGGAGCGCAGCGGAGGACTCCAGCATGATGCAGGGTGCAGTAGTTAAATCCGGACAAATTAAGCTTTGTTTTAAAATCCCGACTCGACACCATATTTGTCAGTCGTTACTCGCGTCTGCATCGTCCTTCCCTTGCTACCGCATCGCAACTTTCGTCATTTGGATTCGACACAACAATATTGTTAGAATATCGAACTAAGTGAGGAGGGGAGTAATTGGAACGAGGAGTTTTATTCGCAAATACACTAAGGTCGCCAGAGACAGGACGACGCCTCGACGAGACAAGAGCTCCGCTACAACTGCTGGCATAGCTTCGAGTGAATCAGAGCATTTGAGACGCGTAGTCAGCACGAATACTTCGCTAAATCGAATATTCGGCATTGCGTACCAGAGTCTACTGCCTGATTTATTAAACAGCAAACGCAGTCATTTGTTGATGATAAACACTCGTGATTTTCGAGCAAGACAGGCGACATTACCAAGGCAAGGCAGAGACTCTGTTACGGGCACGATCGGAATGAGCTGTGACTCGGAACTCCGGAGCTTCTTTTTATCGGGCAGAGCCACTTGAAGCAGCTCCGATTAAATCTGAAGAGGAAGATAGCTGCTGATGAACAGGGAGAGGGGAGGGACCGCGTTGCCGCGATCGGGAGGTTAAGAAAATCGGGACCGCAGCGCTGGCAGAGGCACTCAGTCTATTTCTCTTCCGGACTCCAACGGCTCTACTTCGCTCCTCTTTCATTCTATACCTGTGGGCTTGATTCGATACTTGGAACAAAGGAATATATTGGTTTATTGGAAGGAAGGCCTTATTATTGAGAGACTACCCGAAACGAACCTATAACAACTGTATTGTTGTCATCTGTCTCGTGTCCCTTAATGCCGACAAACTGCTGTCCTCTCAACGGGTAAGCCCCCTCCAATTTATTTATTCCCTTCAACTTACCATACCATTTGATGGAAATAAGAGCTACGCACGTCGTAATAGAGGATTCTGGACTTAACGGCGACTGGGCCCGGTCGAGTTGGTTCGATACGAGAACTGTAGTAAGGGGAGAGTGAGGCATACTGGAGGTGTGACCGAACTGCAGCATTCTGCCTGAGAAACGCCACAGAACGTACGAGGGGAAGCCAGCGCGAGTACACTGCACTACTTCTGATGTCAATACGCGAAGAACGAGCTGAAAAGTATTACAATTTTATAAACCTGAAGTAAAGTGTTACCTTTATTCAACTTTTTGTTGATCAAATTGAAGACGTCGTGTTTCTCCAAGTTCTTCTGACGGTAATATTCTCGTTTAGAGCGGCGCAAGGCTCTGGCAGCGAGCTTCTGTTGGATCTTCTCCGCCGAAAACAAATCTTTCGAACCTCCAGCCGCCTCTTTCAGGTTCATACAGTGATCTGTACAGGAAACAATCGAACGTGAGAAAGACGTCGGTGGGACATTAAGATCATTTCATCATTTGGGTGTTAGTAGCAGCTCAGTATTAACTCCAGAAATACGACTGCCACTGTTACTTGTTTAGTAATAACTGCGCTCGACCCTCAGAAGCACTCCATTCAAACAAATGCTACTTTTTATTATTCATTCTCAACAATACACCTACGTCAACGCTGAAGCGTTTTGTTTATTTTACACGCTGAAATCTATTTTGTTTACGCAATAAGCCTCCGTCGATGTTGTGTAAGTGTTCGTGTGTGCTTTGTGCGCGATAAGCCGCCGATCTGCAGCAACTTGGGTCCTGCTGAGACTCGCTGTCTCTCCCACCAGACACTTCCAGTTGACGGCACCTAGTGACTCAGATTACAAGCCATAGCCAGTATTGTTCTCTGCGCAGTCATCAGAATCTAGCCAGACCACATCTCCATTCTTCTTACCATTAGATCGAACACGGGTCATCAGAATCCCGACGACATCTGTTTTCTGAACATTTACTGGGTCATCAGTATCCCTTTGTTTTACTTCGTGCCAGTTTACATCGAATCGTACGACTGCATCAAACCGTTCTCGTCATCATCTTCGAGTCAGTTGGGACGTAGCTACCAGCGATTCTGCCAACGCGTCTCCCAAAGTGCATCAGGGGCGTCCAAGCTGCGAGATTTCGTTCCCTTGATAACCATTACGGTCACATACTTTAATTTTCTTTCTTTACTTTAATTTTCGTTTACATCTTAGAAGGAGCTCCTTGTTTCACTTGTAATGATTCAAAGTAAAATTACAAATTAAAATCAATTCTTGTTGCCTTGGATGTTTGGTATTTTCCCTACATCGAAAACCACCACATCTCTGGTAGATAACAACCTACGTTTTCGGTCAGCCACATTTGTGTACAAACCCACTCAAAATTTGAAATGTTACGTTTCAAGGCAGCGGGATCCCAAATCTGCCGTCCGACATCCAGGCCACATCGACAAATGTATTGACAGTGATCAGCACGAGATTGAGTGAACCTCATGGTTGCTACGGGCAAAAAATGAACAAAAACGCAATTTCGGGAGTTTTAAAGCAAATACGTTGTGTTTAGTATCGTTTTGTAGGTATTTTTCGTTGCTGGGTCGTAAAGAACGATCTCAGAGGTGTAAGACTATGTTTAGACCGAAAACAGTGAAATCACAGTAATTATAGTGAGCCGAAATCTACTAATTGAAAGAACTCGCGGGACAAAACAGCTAAAGTAATCGTTTCACCATTTGCACTCCCGTCAGCTTGAATCGTGACGTCGTGCCCATATCCTACAGGCGCCTGGAATATGTCATTTACGCGTTCCATTTGCCGACACATGAGATATGACTGGGAGGAGCCAGTTCGCACTTTTACATAGAATCTGCACACAATTTTAGTTACTTAACTTGAATCAGAGTGTTGAAATGGAAATGAGGTTTGAGTGAAGTTGGCAGTAAGGGGTCACTCACCAACCCCCCACCCACGAGGAACTTATCGCGCATCCTTATCGCCAAACTACCTCCTTTGACCAAGGGTCTGTGATTGCCATTGATCAGACAAACTTGTGACCAGTTGCGATTTACTGCCCCTGCGAAACAGTTCGAGACATTCTCCCAATTCCCCCTTTTTTTCGAGTGTTTGGTGGCCACAGCTGTTCGCGTGTATTTCAACTACTAGTTTCGACGTTCGAACAAAACGATTTGCCGTGCAAATTCAACACACAGAGGAGTCCTTCGTTTACAAGGTTCACATTCTGACATCTGTCTGGATTCCAGGTCAGTTCGATCCATTTTTTTCGCATAATCTGTTACAACTTCTCAGCAATCATCCTGTTCAACCGCCAAATAAACATTCCGTACCGTGTTCTAGTTTTTATCAAGTAAATTATTTATTGTTAATCGTTTCCCATAATTTATTGGCATTTCCCCTTCCCACTCACACATTTTTATAACTTGTGGGGTTAATATTCAGACGCTCAGATTTGGAGCATTAGTTTACATTTCCCCATATAACACAGAGTGAATTGACTATTTTGCTCTTCCCTCAGAAACAATAATTCGGAAGATTCGAAGGGAAGAAGAGCTTGTCCTTACTCTTCACTACTGTCTCCTGCCAGAAATAGGCCAAGTGGACTTCGGTTACGTCTTTCCTTTCATACACCATTTTATTTCGGATTTTGTCTCCCGCAGTTATTCATTTTATGACTTGGGTTTTGTGAAGAGCTCTCTTTCCATTTAACTTCAATTCAGTCGAATACAACCCACTTCTTTCCCTTCCAGGTCGTTGCCTCGTCGTTCTTTCTATTCAAGTTCGTTTCTTTTCAAATAAATTAAGCGATAAATTGTTCATAGGTCAATTTTCACGTCAACACAGCCGACAAATCAAAAATTACTTTCCTTCACGGCGAAAGAACCGGATAATAACGGGAAACATTACCCAAAGATTTTCCAGCAGGCAGAACTTGAGCTTCGACCGGTTTCAAAATCCCTTCGCCATTTTTGCCGAGCCCGCAGCCGACGACGTACCCCATTTTTGCCATCAGTTTCGAGCCGATTCCCTGAAAAAACCAAATGCACGCTGCAGACAATTTATTACGAGACATAATGAGGAATGTGAGATTTGGCACTAATTGAAATGTATAGTAGTAGTTTCTTTTTACTTTCGGCAGATTTAATTTTTTTTTGAAGTGAAAATAGGATTCTCGAGTAACGAAATTCCACTACCGGTCTACGTGGTATGGCAAGACGAACACACCGGTTCTCGTCCGATCACAGAAGTTAAGAACGTGAGCGTGGTTAGTACTTGGAGGGGTGACTGCCTGGGAACACCGCGTGTCGTTAGTGTCTTCATTCCTTGAACTATTCTTTGTTTGAACAATAGATCAAGTGTAAGTCTGAATTTGATCAACCGGCCATATTCCAGTAACATATACCGTCACTTTGTTACCCGCAACTATTTCTTTAGCTGTCCATTGAACGGAAATATAAACCAACATACATCAGGAACCTAGATTTTTTTACAGCGGATTAAATTCTGTTTACTTGTTTAATAAAATAAAATGTTTAAATAATATAAACATGCATTCATTACAATTTACCTACCCTAACCAAATCATAATTTGCAGTAAACCTGTGAATAAAGAAATGTGTGACAGTCACACATGGTAGAAGTGAAACTTTAACGTGCAAAACCGAATCGCAATGGACAAGTGGAAAAACGAATCACAACGAATAAGTGGAAAAACAACGGAAAAGTGGAAAAACGCATCGCAAAAACATTTTTACTTGAAGTTTTAAGGGCAGGTTTTCAAATTCGACAAGTACATTAACAATCTGCCCGTAAAACTTCGAGTAAAAATGTTTTTGCGATGCGTTTTTCCACTTTTCCGTTGTTTTTCCACTGATCCGTTGTGATTCGTTTTTGCACTCCGTTCTCCCGCAAATCGAACTACAGACACACACCACGCAACGAAATTAGGTTTTTTAGACTCAGTAGGCCTCAAAACGTAAAGATCTGAAGAAAACCCAATTTTTTTATTTTTTTTTTTATTACAATACTTTCCTTTCCCTTTGGGTAGCTGAAAGTAAAAAAATCTGTTATATTTAAAAGCAGACAGGTTGGAAACTCGCTAAATATCAAAGTGACGAAAAATATTATTATTCTCCCTTCCTTTGAGCTTGAGTATGTAGAAGTTGCGACCTCACTGATTCAGATTTTCACTGTTCAACTCAAGTAATTTAATTTTGCAATTCACGCTCCTCACCCGTTTTACCTACGGCAGGGTTAATACAGCCATTTTGGCTTCTAATAATTAGTAGAAATTATCATTTGTCCAAATTTGGTCTATTCAGGGCTGGGCAATGACAGGATGTACCGTTTATGTTTTCACAATTGTTCACATGACAGAGTGGAGAAGAGACGCCAACTTACCTTACTTTACTGTAAACTTATTAGTGAAAACGACAACAGACTGCTAGCCTTGATTTGCTACATCATGGTTACTGGAGTTTTGGTGAAAACGGCACAAAAAGTCGACCCAAATAACAAGTTGGTTTGTTTTGTTTGAGTAGAAACTGTTCTATCTTCAACAATTTTCATGGCGTAAAGATAACTTCTTTTCATATCTTCTGATAATGATTTATGCCGATTTTTCCTCGAGCGATCCAAATGGTATTGCGCAAATTACTTTTGATTTGTCACGTACCTTAGTGAACTGCTCCCAACCTCCAAGTTTTTCACTCGGCCGACTCAAACTCAGTTCAACAAAAGCATCTTGATTCAAAACTGGCGAAGGATGAGGTTGCGACAGCTGATCGTCGGAGTCACTCATCGACGACAAATCGCTTCCCTCTTCTTCGTCTGAAAAATTACAACTTTGTACCGCTTCGTTACGTTTCATTTGACTCGATACGAATCGTCAAAAAGACTTTCAGGAGCCTACCGTCGTCTCCGAGAGGTAACACGTTGTGAATGGGCACTGGAACAAACGACCGCTCGTGTTTCACCAAACAGGTGCCATCCGTGATCTCCTCGACGGTTTTCACTGACCAAATTCGAGAGCCCCCGACTTTGGCCAAAATTCGACAACCTTTTTTCAATTTGTTGAAGTTCGGCTCCCTGGGGGAATACGAAATTATTTGTTAGAATTGGACCAGGAATAAAAGTAGAGTCTTAACGAATTAAGTGTAAGGTTTGTGGTGCCACAGCTTGGGGATGAGGGGTGTTGCAAGGCCACAAGGGCCCACGCACCATGAAACCAATATTGTGATTGAAACTAGTGTGTGCGTTGGATGAAACCAAATTAGACGCCAGCACAACAACGAGCTGTCAACAGATCCTATAACCTGTGGAACATGTGCTGTAAGTACATATTAGAACCGACGAAAAACGACTGAAGAATTATACTGAACTTTCTCCCTTCACTCTGAGTGTTGATTGTTGATACGTTTGGGGTTTACTTGGCCAATTGAGTTAGCAACTCCTTTCGAAAGATCAAGAACAAAACAAAAAACAACGCTTAATTGGTTGACATCCTTCCACAAATTGAACAGACCAAAATGAGGTTTTTTCGTTTCAGTGGTCCTCAAAACGCAACTTTTCCTTATGATCTTGAGGCGTGATCTTTCTGTGAGGGGGAGTGATGTTACGGGCACGATTGGATAACGCAGTGACCAGGAATTACTAGCTGTTCCTTCCAGGCAGAACCGTTCTTTTGAGGTAGTACCTTCAGACTTGAGCTGTAAGACGTTGGATGAAGATGGCCAAAGGACAGTGGGAGGGGGAGCGTGAAAATCGGTCTATTTTTCCTCCAGACGCCTTCCACACCCCTTCGCTCTTCTATTTACTATCGGGCTTATAAACACTTGGTGGAGTGGACCTAAATATATGTACTATTTATTGGAAGGATTGATTATTGAGAGGCGCCCAATCATATCTGTTACACTTGTACACGTTTGCAATAGTTTCTTACCTTTAGTGAAGCATTACCGACAGCACAACACAAAGTCTTGTGCCAATATTCTACCAACTAACGTTTTATCAATAGAACAACACAATACGCCCCATAAACAGGCAACTTTTGCAAACCCCCCTAAAAATGAGATACTTTACGTTTCAAGACATTGGGATTCCAAATCTGCAATGTCCGTCCGCTGTCTGGGCCATTTGGTGCCTTTAACGTGGTCTAAAAAATCCGTTCTTTCACACAAATATTCCATTTCGTATCTAATTGTGTTAGCATGCTCGGCAATCCGATTGGACGAAGCTTATGGTTGTTATGGGCAACAAATGATTTTAAAAATTAACAAACGGAACCGTGTTTGGTATCGTTTAATAGGTATTTTTAGATGCTGGGTCGAATGAAACGATTCTCAGGGGTGTGCGGCTGCGACCAGACGGAAAATAGTGAAATCAAAGTAACTATACTAAGCCAAAGTCTACTATCTGAAAGAACTCGCGACAACTACAGCAAAAGTTTGTACTCCCTGGGGCGACTGGGAACTCGCCAGGGCAATTATAACCCAAGACGCCGTACGCTGGGCAGTAAACTCGTTTAAACCATTCAAGTCGCCTGGACCGGATGGTATTTACCCGATCCTTTTACAGAAGGGAATAGAGCACATCCTACCCAGCGATCGGAAGGTTAGGAAAATCAGGTCCGCGGCGCGCAACGAGGCACTTGGCCTATTCCACTTCCGGACTCCAGCGGCACCACTCGGCTCCTCTTTTATATCGCTACCTGTGGGCTTGACTATTAATCGGAACTGAATATACTTATTGGAAAGGAAGGATTTATTATTGAGAGACGATCCATCCTATAACAGTTATTTAGGGCGTAGCGCATGGTTATATACGTCAGGGTTGGAGGAAGGTTCGAGTAACCTTTATACCAAAACCTGGCAGGGACTCATGTATGAGCTCGAGAGGAAATATAATGTTCAGCTATTGGGAGGCCCATGGAACAGCAAGAGCCGCCAGTTTCAGCCTCCCACTGGCATCAACATCTTCATAGATGGATCGAAAACTCCAAAGGGAACAGGATCCGAGGTGTGGATAAGTGGCTCTGGAAGGAGTGGGACGTATATTGCCCTAGGCCCCACTCCATCGGTTTTTCAAGCAGAGATTTATGCTATTATTGCCAGGGCAATCCTAATGCATGAGAAAGGCTATAGCAACAGAACTATCAATATATTGACCGATAGTCAAGCGTTGTGCAAGGCGCTAATGAACTACTGCACTACATCAAAACTGCTGCGAGAGTGCAGGATGTGGCTTAACTCCCTAGGAAGTGCGAACAGAGTTTATGTGTATTGGATTCCAGGACACCGGGGGATCATTGGAAATGAGAGGGTGGACCATCTGGCACTAGTTAGAAGGACTGTGAGAGAACACGCCATAAAACTGCATCAGACAATCTGGAACGCTGCAGGAGTAAGACACTTTGTCAACGCTTTGTCTCAAAGGCAATCAAGTGAGATAAGACACACCCTTCTGAGGATGGAGAGGAAGGACTTGGGGTGGTGGAGGCGGCTTGGAGGTGCTGAAAGACTTGATGAGCATGGATGAGAAGAGTAAGAGGTCGAGTTAGGATTGTGAGCAATAAGCGCTGAGATCATCAGATCACGAAACAAAATGAAAAAAAGAAGAAAATAAGAAAGCAGAAGAGAAGGAGGCTCACTTCGCCTCTTCAAGGACTAAGTGACGCCTCTCAGAGTCGTCAACAGAGACATTTGCCGAAAAGTGGCACAGAAGGCGAGGCCCAGGCCCCAATATAGTCGGTAGATTTGTGTGTCTAGGTTAGGTAGGAATTAGGAATAGAATAGGTGTGGGGAGGAATAGAGTACTCCCCTTGTGGTGTGAAAGTCATTTATTTGGAATGAATGTAAATGTATGTCTATAAGCGTTTGCATATCTCGTGACATGTGTAGGTGTGTTAGTGTTATCGAGGGGATGGGCAAGAGCCCACAATCCGCTGGGATCAACCGATAATGGGAAAATTCCATGATATAAGAAGAGGGAGCAGAGTACCTAGCCCGACGGACTGCGTGCCAAGATCTCCACCCCTGCCCAGAGCAACAACAATAAACAAGAAAAGGTAAGGAATCTCTGTCTCAGCCATCCAAAAAAACCTCCTGGATATGCCATGAGGTATGATTGAAGTCAAGTGGGCCTGCTGTTCCCAGCCCACTGCTAAGATGAAAGCGTCCTTGCAGTCAAAGAGGAAGAAATGGGGTGACTCCGGAAATATAAATGAGGAGGAAGAAAGAGGAAGTACAAGCAAGGCTACCAAGGTTAGGTGCTGATGGGTTGTCAAGAGCCACGTATGAGGCCTAGATGCAACCACCTCCCCACCAGCCAGGAATAGCAGGTTTGCTGGTATTTTTCGATGCTGAATCGAATGGGACGGGTCTGGGAGGTGTGAGACTACTTCACAATTACGATAACGCCCTTCCACTTTTCGCTTTTTATCCTTTTAATCCCATCTCCCTTTTCCACTGTCTATGGCCATCTCACCAGCCACATGATCATAAGTGCCAATTTTCCCGTGCCACAACCCAAAGCTGCAGACACCTAGATGGGAAATGTACGAGATCCAGCACCCAGGGTACGTTTTAATTTATGTTGCATGCGATTTGAGCAGTGCTGTGTCGTTACAAGTTTTAATTTATATTATTGGGACCTTTCCCCTACTTTCAGCCAGCGCTCTGCAGCTTCAGGTAATTTTCCCACCTTCCAGATAAGCGCTGCAAATTAATCTCAAACAGAACGCCGAAAGCATTGGGAGGCTACTGTAATAGTGCCAGTTGCTAAGCAAGACGCAGCAACCACAGATTTAACCGACTTTCGTCAGGATTATGAACCATTGTCTTAACCACGATCGCGAGTGTGCCTTTCATAAAAGTCAGTCAGTACATCATAAAAGGCAGAACTTCGATGAACCAATCAGGACAAAACCTACTCCTCATCGACCTTGGAAACGAATCGCTTCCGAAGCGTTCTCTGTCAGAACTGAAAACTACCTCCTAATTCGTGATAGTTCGTCTGGATATTTTGATTTTTCCAGATCGTCAAGTCTCAGTTCGCAAAACGTGATCTTGCAAGTCAAGAAACGATTTTCTGTACACGGGGTGCCGGAAGTTTTGGAATCAGTTGGGTGGTTGGTTCCACGTAACACTTCACATGAATTCTCAGAAGAATGGAATTTCGCTCAACAAATCTCATCGCCCAACAGCAACGGACTGGCATAGAAATGCGTGTCAATGGATCTCACATCCAACGAGGCACTTCTACTGGATAGAAATACCCCCAGACCAGATCTCTAGAATAAACCGAACTCCCTGCATCAGTTCCTTTGAATCTATCAGGTCAGCGACACCTGCAAGCTCCTTACTCAGATCAAAACCTAGAATCATACAAACCTGGCTATAAGAACAATTTTGGGTTTCTCCGCGCGTTTGGAAGCCAGCAACCATTGTGAGACCATCGGATGAACCTCGATCATACATAATCACTCCTTTGGACTCAACCCGTGAATTACGTCGTAATACGAAACATCTCTGAAGTTGTATTGTTTAAAAACATAACTTATTTGTACATTTTTTAAAAACCGTTGTAATAGTGACAATCACTATGCAAGACAACCACAGATGGTCATCTAACCACATAATCAGCTGTTATTCATCGTTATTATCATATGCTCCATCTATCATCGGTCATTCTAATGCAATGATCAATCCTAATGATTTACTTCTAATACTTATATCACAACTAAACCAAAAAAAGAAATCTAAAAGACTCACCTGAATTCCCTAATTTGTGAAAATTTGACCAAGTAACCGTGAGAAAATTGGCATCTGGCATCCCCAAAGTGACACTTTTCTTCGAGGTAAAAGGGGCAGGGCACCATCTCCTTTTCCGTCGGGTTGGCGAAAAATACCCTGAGCTGAAAAATAAACGCGACGACTGAGATGTAACGGTAAACAACCACAAAAAATAGCACTTTCAGAAAAGAACCAAAAGCGATCGTAAAAAAAATTCGAAAAAATAATTGTAAAATCTTTGTGGGTCATAATAAAAAATAGTCTTTATAAAAATGACATCTATGAATAATTTAACTTTATATTGCAATTCTGCAAAACAGGTGAACCAATGGTTCGAGGAGTATAATTCCCCGCAGGGGCAAGGCCCATGGCAAATGATGAGCGTCTAACTTCAACCCTAATCATGATGTAAACGCACAGATTTCTCAACAACACACGACAAAATAAAGGTTAAGATGCTCAGTCGTACCTCAATATCGTCGATGTCAGAAATATATTCTCGTTCTTCCACAGAAGAGATGATAGCGTTGCCATAGCTTGTGACTCCGACTCTGCTTGTGTACGGTGCCTGACATTTCGTGCCGATCAAAGCAGAAAGCTCTTCCAGTTCGTCCTGCCAAACCGAAATTACCAAAAGATGCAAATCACCCAGGAAATGGTTAAGCGTCTATAAAAAAAACGCACTTTTTGAAGCTGCGACAAGTACAGTCGGGCGCTTACAGTACTTAATTGTGGGGGTATCAGGAGTATGGTGAGGTAGCGAATATAGTGAGGTTGATTGTGTACAGGGTTTTTAGATTGTCCCCAAACCCCTCAGTTCAGTACAAGAGAGAAGTTGCAGTATCAGAGAAGAGTTAATGTGATGAGAGCCCGAGAGTAAGTAAAAACGAATAGTACGTGTCATACACCACAGTTAAATTGAAATTAGTGTGAATTCTAATAAAAAAATATCACAATGGGGCATCAGTCAGGCAGAACGAGAGACATGGATAAGTACTGTTGGATGATTGGGCCTTTCCTCATCTACAATGACCATTAACGTCAGAGCAAACTGGTAACCATTAATCAGGGACTTTTTGGGCGATTAAAAGGATCAGTAACCGTTCGGGAATTGAATATAATTTAACCTGTTTGTGTGCACGACGCTGGGTTTTTTTGTTTTTCCCCCATGCGGGGTTGCTGGTCCCCCATCGGGTGCCTCCCCAGGTGGCAGATAGGGGGATGCTTCCCAGATATGGGTGGTACCGGGGAAATCAAATACCCGGGGCAGACCAAAACCAGCCTGGGGTGGGGCAGCAGCCATCCCAGTACCTATTTGGGGCGGAGGCTATGTACGAGCTTGAATGGTATGCTTCGTATGCTTGAATGGCTCAAATTGGGCGACCCATAGGCGGAGATGGATCATCGGTACGGCTGTGGTACTGCGATGTGGAAGGCAATTTAGGAAACCACCACATTATTCCTCCTGAGGATAGTCCTTTTTGCAAATCTCAATGAATGACGAGTGAATCCAACGGCCCTGAGTACTGGCGCTCCTTAGATGGAGCAGGGGTGCGAAGAATCTCCGGACTCGCGATTTCAGAGAAAGAAGTTAAAGTGGGAACGTGGAACGTCCGCAGTTTATATGAAGCGGGAAAGATAGACAACAAGAGGCTAGGTGTCGATATTCTTGGATTATCTGAGGTTCGATGGCCTGGTGGCGGGAAGTGCGAACGAGATGAATCGGTACTGTATTACTCAGGTAGCCGTGAGAATAGCCTTTCGAATGGGGTAGGGATAATGATCAAGAAGGAGCTCGTGGGCAATGTGTCCAACTTTTTGCCAGTGTTGGATCGAATCATGTTATTGCAGCTCAAAGGGAAGCCTGTTAATGTGAACATTTTACAGGTATACGCACCTACGGCGGATAAGCCTGACGAGGAGATAGAGACAATGTACAATGAGCTGGCAGAGGTCCAACAGATGATGAAGAGGCACGATATAAACATATATCTTGGTGATTTCAATGCCAAAATTGGTGAAGGTGCTGTGTCGGGAATCGTGGGCCGGTTTGGTCTGAGAGTCCGGAATGGACGAGGAGACCGTTTGGTTGAATTTTGCCAAGAATCGGACCTGGTCGTGTGTAATACGTGGTATAAGCTTCCAAAGCGGAGACTGTACACGTGGAAATCACCCCAGGACGGCAGTGAGCGAGTCGTTCGTAATCAAATTGATTACGTTTTGATCAATAAGCGCTTTCGGAATGCAGTCAAGAGTGCGAAGGCTTACCCGAACCACAGCCCAGTTATTGCCCGTGTACGTCTTGCAAGGAAAGTCAACTTGAGGCTGCTTAAGTCAGAGGTTATAGCCGAGGAAGCAGGGAATCAGATGAATCAGGCTGTCGAGAGAATAAGTGTTTCTGATATAGATAGTGCATGGCTTGAGTTCAAATCTGCTATTAATGGGGCTGCAAAGGACCATCTGAGCGCGGCAATCGAACCAAGAAAGAAGTGGATGACAGATGACATACTTCGAATATTGGAAGAAAGGCGCCTGCTGAAGAACAGGGATGACCAAGCTTACAAGGCACTGCAAACCTGTATTCGAGCTGCAACTCGTCGCACAAGGGAGGACTGCTTGGCATCTCAGTGTGCTGAGATTGAATATTTGGATGAAATTCGTGATGATTTCAACCTGCATAAGAAGGTAAGAGAACTAACCTCTTATGGTCTTTGGGCTCATCCCCAATTTTGACATAGCAACGTCCCTGGCACAAGGTGCATCACCTCTATCTTCTGTAGGCCTTTCTGGAGAACGCATCACAAAACTTTTTACTGCTCTACGGGCATTCGACTATTTTTATTGCCTCAAGAAGCAATCCTGTCAGTTTTAAACTCAGTTTATGTGAACCTGGGTGAACTCAACTCAACTTTCTATACAGTAACCAGGTAGTGGTTGAGGTTATGGAATGTATCGGGTTGCCACTACTTACGCCACGTACGCTACCTTAATTAAATGACTGTCTACATAATTTTTTTTCATTCTGTAGTTTCAACTTAAATACTGAAAGAAGTACCTCAACAAACAACACCGATAAAACAGGTTTTCGCAAAACACTGTGCTGCTCTGGTCATTTTCCTACAGTTGAACATTTTTAATTAAGGTGACGCTATCTAGAGCCGAACGAACTACAAATTTAATCAAAATCGGTGTAGCGGTTTTGAGAGAAAAACATTAGCGTTTTGGTTAGCTTTAAAACTCTTCACAAGTATCAAATTTGAGATAACTTGGTTCAGTCGTTCGCCAGAACACAGACCATTTTCTCAAATAGTATTTTTTGGACTCAAAAGAAAAAAAAACAAGTCGATTAACAAATATTCTTTCTACTTTGTCATACCAAGGAAAGGAGTAGTGGGTCACCCATCATGAAATCGTCATGCGAAATTCCTCCTTTGACATTTGGTTTACAGCTATTTGGCATCTCTTGAGCAGTTTTAAACAAAATTTTTGTGATTCATGCGTTTCCTCAGTAGTTCACTACACCCTGGTTTTATAATACAGAACAGTCCAAATGTCTTTTGACTGCTTAGGCTACAGAGATTGAGATATTGTGAAAATATAATTTAAAATGTGTGCAATTGTGACAGACTAAGACAAACACACGAATGGCCACTGACATAAAGATGATGCAGGCAACTTTACCTCCAACGTATTCGATTCATCAGCTTTATCGCTCGTTTCACCATCATTTGCCGGCTCGTCACTCCCAAGACCTTCCAACTCCCCCAATTCCGCCTGAAATCAATTTCACTCACGTTAAACTCAAATAAATCTAAAGAACTAAAGTGAAACGAAAAATGTTGGTGTTTACTTTGAAAAGGGCGTATTCGCTAGCAAATGGGTCATCAGCTGCGCCAGTTTTCTCTACCTCCGCAGGAGTGTCATGTTCATCGAGGCTCCCTTTGGTCAATTCAATCAGCTCCTCGATGTCTGCCTTCAATTTAAGGAGACCGGCCCGTTTGTCACCTCCTTCTGTTGATTTGAGCGCCAAATCGATTTGAGACAACTGCCAAAAGAACAAACGGTTTGGTCGTGAATACAAATTACAAGTTGGTGGCTCTTTCTGTTCACAGTTGAGTTTCGTGGCAGTGAAACTCAAATTGGTTACAAGTTTCATCCGCGAAAATGTCCACTATTTAGAGGTGCTGTGTGGCTACATTAGGTTGGAGACTGGTTGAGTGTCGGACCCCCGGACATGCTAAGTAACTAATCTCCAGACCATGTGAAGCCAGGCTAAAAATTCATTTTCATCTAATTATCTCTCCTCTTGCTTTCAACTGTATCTCAATAGCTTCACGGCAGGATTAATCAACTACTTGCCCAATGCTCTTCTGGTGGGGTGACCTACTTTAGGGACAATTTGGAAAGAGAGCAAGATCTTCTTTGGGGAGAGCACCCGGAGATCAGTGACTCCTTATGATTGAAAGATAGGCTAAGTGTATTCATCTAGCCTGAGAATTGGCGTTTTTAAACTACAGCAACACTTCCCTTGGAAAGTAGAAAACGATTAAGCAAGTGTGGTATGGCACGATCCAAGAGTCTTAAGTTGCATAACAGAACCATAATGGAATTGTCAACTGCAGACTAGGAGGCTGTACGAATCATAGGGGCCCCACTGATGGTCCACTCCAGGGATGGGAGCTAGTTGTTCCCCTTGAGTGATAACTGACTCCTCTTAAAGCAGTGTCTCAGGCACCTAGCCTGAAAACAAGAGTGGACTGCAGATTCACTACACACACCCACTAAATTTATCAGCGGTACTGCCGAGGGATTCAAACGGTCTCCCTAATAAGTCTGCTCCATGAAGATAGGAAATTTGCCTCCTTCGACGAATTATTGTTCCCTCAGCTTCCGCTGACTCCCTGTTATTTTCTCCTAGGTAGCTCCTGACCCAATTGTAAAGGTTTCGAAGGAGTGGATAAAATAACATACTTCTCAACAATTTTAACACCTGCAGCAGCAGAAACTCAGTTACCTGCTCCTAAAACGGTGATTCTGATGCAGCACAGATTGATTTTATTATTTGTTTGACATAGGGTGAGAAATCCGGAAAACCCTCTCAACTAATAAAATCCGTTATTACTTCATTTATCGATCATTCAAACTACTGGGAAAGTCCCAGGTAATTTCCCTCACGCTCACTCAACGAATTTTCCTAGAAAATGAAGGTATAATTGTAAATAAGAGGACTTGGGCAATCAAAATCTATTTCTCGACATCATAGACTTCAACATTTCAGAATACTAATATAGTGTTGTGAGCTCCTTAAGCAAGGTAAGATTGTGATGGAGTCATCGTTTGTTATGAGCTGAGAATTCTCTTAATGAAGAGCCGTTGGTCTTTCTCTTCCATCCACTTTTTAGTCGACCCATTTGAAGTCGAATAAATTAGGCGTTTACGTCATTTACTCACTGCCTCAGACCTGTTCCATGTCAGGTTTGCAAAGAATAAAGTAATTTGAAAAGTTTAGAATAGCAGGGAATGATGGAGAATTTCGCGTGAAATCTGATGTAAATCGATACGTAATGTAACACAAAATCACCTGAGCAGAATAAAGTTGCAACGATTCGCTCAAAGACTCGGCACTTTCCATTTTGACGTCAAATAAATAGGAAACTCTACGTCAGTTTTATCGCATCGCTCGTAAATACGACTCCACTCCCCTCCGTTTATATTCCTGCAGCTTCACATCATATTTAAGCTTTAAACATGACCAGAATTATCCGCGAGAACAGCCGCGACAATATCATACGACAACATAGCGACACTTACAAAACTGCGGAAGTAAATGTTGGAGCAAACAAACCACAAAGCTGTAACAATCCCGTAACCTCCAAAATTGGCCGCATTGTGAAGGTATACAGTAAAAATGTCATGTATGTAACATTTAATTTAAACTCTTCTTTTGAGTGTCGTATTACTTAAAACCGATTTATACAAGCCGACGGTATGCACTAGAACACCTAACTGCATATGTGACGAAGAAGTTTGGAGATGCTTTTGAAGAGCTGCTGACTAAGGCAAAAATTACGGCAATCGCGCCGGGGATTCGATCCACAATCCGAGAATTATGAATCGACCGTCTAACCGCAAGACCACGATGAACCGCTTGCCTTTGATAGGAGTCAGTCAGCACACATATATTGAAATACGTATTATGAATGTACGTACCGCGCACTGAGCAGTGCTGTAAAAGTTGTAAAGACTCGACAACCTACAAAGGTGCTGCATCCACCAAAATAATTTTGAAGAATAGAATACAGATACTAGTTTTGATGAATGTTTGGTGCGTTCATGAGATGCGAAAAACAATCTTTTTACTTTCGGAGAAGCACTTTTGCTTTATATCTTCGTTCAACAAATGATGAAGGAGTCATTCAAAATAGATCAAAACGTGGATACATGACTACAGGAGGTTGACTAAGTTCAGTTTGGCGTTTGCTCTGAAAATTTGAAAAACAGGTAAATACATAATTTTTTTGGCACATTTTGGTTGTTATCTGCGTTTAACAAACTGTCACACTAACATTTATCAAGAACAGTGTAAACATGCATTCACGGGTTGAAGACATGGTGAATTTTTTAAAGGCATTTTTCTAATAATTAAAAAAACTACTTTTTCAGTTAGCCATATTTTCAAAGATACGGGAAACAAAAATTAGGCACTTTTTAGTAGAGGATGTGTTGAACGTTTAATTCAAATTGATTGCGCTATTTTTGAATAAAAATGCGACACTCATTTTTAATATTTGTCCCCCCTCCCTCCTCATTTACAATCTCATTCCTGGAAACCGCTGATAAACTCATTTTCGTGACTCTGAAAAACAGAAACTCTTGAATACTTTCATGTGACTACAGATAAACACTAACGATCCGTAGAAATGGGCTACTTTCTGCTCAGAAGGCCTCAAAATGTGAAGATCTGAGGAAAAAACGTACATTTTTAATATTGATTACAATAATTTCCTCACGTGCAGAAAATAGAAGGATTTAAGTGTCTATTGAATTGAACTTTTCGTTGTTCACAATGGCACCAGCTCCTAACACGTAAGTTGAATGATGAAAAGGCGTCTTACTTGAGAATGTATTGGTATTCAATCACTAGAAACATCTCTTGATATTCCGCCAGTTTTTATGCAGTTTTTTAGTCTGTTGGCTGGCAACCGAGAGAATTTCAAGTGATTATTATGTAAATCGTAAAATACCAGCCCCGCCGTGCCTTATAAATCTACACATAAGACAGCCAATGCTTCTGAAATAATCTACAAAATAAATAAAATTTTAAAAAATTCTCGTCTGACATAGTTCAAGGCTTCAACCTAAACGGAAATGGACCTCAGCTAACAGACTTCATCAAAAGGCGAGAAAAACTGGAAATAAAATACTTCAGTTGAGGTAGCGGCTGATTTGCATTGTTCTTGCTTGTAAGAAATATTTCGGTTTGGTGAGATCTGCGAACACGAACTCAAGGTTTTTTTGCAACTTACTTAACATTTGTGAACGCCATATTGGATAGAAGTGTAGTTTTCGCGGCTCAGAACGGCGGGTTTCTGAGTACAGCTCTTCCAGACTCTCGCAGAGTAGCTCGATGATCTAGAATGTGGAGATGTTCCTCGGCCCTCCCTGTTCATCTTTACTTCAATCACCCAGACTTCATTCATGAGTGGTTTTTGTACCACAACACAAAGGATCACGATCGACAAACGAATGAGACTTACTTCGCCTTATCCAACTTTGGCAAAGACATTCCTCGAATGTGGATTCCGTGAATGTGGGTCTTTTGCTTGCCCCTTTTTCGGTGAGCAGTCACCGTGAGAGGCTGGAGGAGGCTAAAATGTATCTCTTTATTAGGAGAATTAACCAACTTTGCATGTTTTCGGACCATTCGCAAGTAGTTTTGCCATCATTAGAGTTACACCAACTAGTGTGAGGGACGAACAAAGCGATTGCTCCTTCAGTACTAAAAAGGTTACTGCAGGAGCCACATTATTTCAGACTGTTTCATTTTGGATTGTGTACAGACCTTCCTTTAGGTTCCGAGTTTGCTTATTAACTTCATTTTCAATGCAGAGAGGTAAGCGAACTAAATAAAATTTAACGGTAAAATAATTTTATTTACAAAACAAAGAACAGAGGAGTCAATTACCTCATCTTCTTCTGCTTTATCAAATAATTTCTCAATGCGATCTGCGAACAAAAACACACAATGATCAATCACATCACAGACTATCAGGTCACAGGTCACATCAGGGGACATGTTAACATATTAAAGCAGAGCACTCACTTGTTTGTCTTTGAAGGAGCGCTTCACTTTTGACCGGGCTTTATGTCGTATCATCATGAAATTTTTCGTCTTCTTCTTTTCTCGATTCGTTGTACTAGCGAACGGATTTTGACGTCCATCTTTGTAGCCGAATTTTTCTCTTCCTTCTTGACCTTTCTACACAAAAAAAACAAAATAAAATGTGAGGATAAATGTACCTGTGACATCAGGAGTCAAGGTTTTAAGTGTTGCGGAAGGTTTGTCACAATGCTTGCTCTGAGGTAGGTTGCGTAACACATGACCTTGTAAGTCATTGTCCCCACAATAACATCTCATCAAATGCATCAGAGTGCAGCCCCCTACATATCACTCACAATGCTGGAACAATGTTCAGGAACTCTAAAGGCGCTCCAACAAAGATGCTACTCATTCGGAGATACGCTCTGTCCATGGTGGCGCCTTAGGCCTCTGTTGAAACCTCATCTGTAAAGTAGCCCTGCGGTTGAAAACAGATAGAAACTCCCTTTACACCTCATATTATGAACACGCAAGAGAGAATAAATGAATTGTCGGACTTGGTTGAACACCTTCAAAACGACAGTAGTCGCTTGCATTCTCTGTCAAGCCTGAGCTCATCTAATGCTGTGCGTGGTCATGCTATGATGTATGGAGCACCCTGATTCGCAATACAACTCTGCAAAATGACCTGGATACCATACAGGAAGTGATCCAGAGCCATTACAGGAGACTAGAGGTTAACATGGCAGAACATGAAAACACACTGACTGCGCGCATCCCACCAGAAAGAAGCCGACTCAAGAGGAAAAGGCCGCAGGACCATTTGATCGACTAATCCATCTTCCTACATCGATTGCTATCTAGTTTTAGAATTGTCTGTTGTCTTTTACTGCTGTAGGACAGTCAATGGGCTGCACCTAGAGCACGTAAATTAGTTGTAAATTACTATAACAAATTCTTGCTCAACTGAAATGTCAATATTGACAATCAAGTTCTCTTTAAAAAATAAAAAAGCGGCAGAGTATTTTTTGAAAACTTACTCTTATCGAAGCTATTCGATCTTCTTTCGTGTTTTTCCTTTTCTTGTAGATATTTTCAATATCCCCAAGTTTGATGAGCTCGCCCCTGAAACATACAAAGCGATCATTTTCTGTTACATGCGATCCTACCAGCTGCAACTCACCACACATCATTTGAGAGTATGGGGCCAGGCGTATTTAAAGCACTGAATGGTGGGGTCATCCGTCGTGACACCTCTCCCCTTGGATTCGCCAGTGAAAAACAACAGTCTTTTATTTGGTAAGAGGCCTGCGTGGAGCGCCTACATGAGTTGGTTCCCTGAGCTAATCCAAGAACACTGTGGGAAACCTTGGCACATGCACTATCCTTATAAACTGTGATACAAGTGGCTAAGTCCAAGCCATTCCTGATAAATAATGGTATTTCTCTCTGCTTACTATAATGTCATTTATTTACAAGTATTACCATTCATTTAATTCACTCCCTTCCCCCTTCTCCATTCTACAAGTATTACATTTCATATTAGTCAAGTTCCTTCACCAGTATATATTTTATTTTGTTATTTCTCTTATATGCAATGTCCCTATCCCTATTCTCTACCACCTCCCTCACTTACCCACCAAATCTTTCCTTTGTAACTCGCCTCTTCGCTGCAAGGAACCAATGCTAACTGAGAGACCTCTAAGAAAAAGTATTTAGGTGGATACGTCGTCGATTTCCTTAAGTTACCTGGGCAGTTAAATCGGCTCTATTTTAAATAAAACAACATCACTGATAACCCACCTTTCAGGTTCCTCTTCGGCAGGCCTTTTAACTCCCTTTCTCTTCAACGACGAAATTTGTTTCGACAACTGTGTCGCTTCAATTCGTTTGAAGTCCTCGTCCGTTAAAAATTTCCCGACGCTCACTTCCGCGGCCAATTTCTTTTTGGCCTCCAAAATTTCTTTCTTCTTCTCTTTGGCGCTCGTCTGAAAAACGAAGGGAAACAACGCTGTACGAGTATTTCCTACGTGAACAATTAACACTTGTGCATCTTTTGTGTCTTGCAAGCATTTCATTTTGAAACGAACCTCACTATGTAAAGGAATTGTTTTCTAAGTATAAATTGCGATAAGCCCGTCGCACTAATGAGAAAATAAAATAAGCAGCAGTTGCCCAGAAATATTTCCTATTCAAAAGGCAAGTCCAAAGGAGCAATTCGCCCAGAAAAAAGCACGCTGGAAGAATTTAAATTTACGAAAATAAACAAAAAGTTAATTAATACTAAATTCGAGTAATTAGAAACCCCACCTCAACCCTCTCCAAATCCATCTTTCTGTTAAGTGTAAAAAATCAAAATAACAAAACACTGGGTGGCTCCTAATATTCACAAGTGTACTGTAAACACTAATCCGTCCTCTCATTGCAGCGTTAGACTCAGTTCCTCGAAGAAACCACTCACTTTGGAATCAATATCATCTCAATTGTAATTATTTATTATAATTATAATTATTCTGATGCACAATTTAGAATAAGTGTTGAAACGTTCGAACATCGTACTTTACTGAAAACTGTAAATAAAACATATGATGCTTGGCAACGCGAAATGTTCTTCAATCATGTTCGTATAATTTTTCTTACATTCAATATCAAGTATTCTCTTAGTGATTTCGTAATACTTTGTTAATGCACTGAACTTCTTCTCTTCAAAGGGTTAACTCCCAAATACTCCGGGGGGTGACTGCTATATAGATATTAATGCCGTAGAGCGCAGCCAGTGAACGAACCTCTGGTTTTGCATTAAACCTCCACATTGCAAGAAATGATCAGCTGTTCAAGCGGAGAGGAACATATGTTATACTTTCAGTTGTTAGTAATGTACGATGTTCGAACGTTTCAACACTTATTCTAAATTGTGCACCAGAATAATTATAATTATAATAAATAACATAACATCAATAATCCAATATCTCATTTCATATCATGTTTAACCCATTCGTAAACTGTAAACACCATCTGGGTCTGTTGTTAATCTTTCTCCTAGAACAGCGTTTGATTTGCTGAAGACATTCAACGCCTCATGGAAATAGAATTTCATAGTTTTACTGATTACGCACATAACCGCAGTAACGATGAAAAACAAACAGCTGGTGCATTGCATCACATAAGTTCCCTCTGCCCCACGTGCATTCAGGCATTTTTGTAGCTTTACTGACTGACACAATCCGTTTTTCACTCATTTTATATGAACGCGGTAGAAATTAACTTTCTACGCACAAACTGATTACGTCACCACCTTGAACGATTAATTTATAGGTAATTCACAGGAGCCCCAACACAACTATTTTCTGGAAGGTTCGCCTTAACAGTTCTGTTAACGCTGAATGGTCTTGAATGTATTTGACAGCTGCTAGTTATGTCACGAGCTTCACTTAAAAACCAAAACCAACTTACAGGGCCGCTACTTTTTTATCGGGGTCGTTAGCGTTTACATATCTGGACTTATGGGGTAAACACTGTGGAACAAATTTAGTTTAAATTCCGGTTGTTGAGTGCACGAGAGGGGGAGCTAGAGGTTGAGTTCAATGAATAAATTGGTGGACGTGATGAGCGAGAGGAAGGACTGTAATTACTCTTGAGGCAGGATGGAGTTATTAGTGTGAGTGAGTAGAGAATTTACGCGAACAAGGAGGTCTCTGTATACGTGAACTGGGTTAGGGGTGAGAGCGTAGCGAGTAACTTACGCGAGAACTGAATATCAATTGTGTTCAACCGGGTGAGAGCTGACTATCGAATGTCTAAGGAGCAGTGGTAAAGTGAGAGGTGGGAAGTGAACATTTCGTAAATTCCTAAGGAGAGAAACATTTGTAGGCTTCAGAAATAATATTTAACAAGTAGAAGCTGACTGAATGCGTATTTGTAATTGAGCACTTTCCTGTGGCTACCATCTCAAAAGTCTTAGGTGAAGAAGGGTGTTCAATACTCAGGGGTTTCCCATTAGGGTCAAGAGCAACGAACTAGTTTGACTAGGCTGAGCCAAATACTGATATTTCTGAAGAAGCTTACGTTTATCTAGCAACTCATTGAACTACCACCCTGTTTTTTTGGAACCGTAGTGTCATATTAGTCAGACATTATAAGGAAAAAACGCCGCAAATTATTACACAACCATTCATTACTCTTATACACAGCATGACATAGTGTCACACATCCAAGACCCATACCATTTGTTTCAGCATCGAAAAATACCAGTAAACGATAAGAAACCTAATCTGACAGCAATGAAACGACGAAAATGATGTATTCCAGGCACCTGTATAGGCAATTGGCACAATGTGACGAGTTGGGCTGACGGGTGGTTGGAGTGAGACGGGAGGTAGCTAAGGATAATAGACTGGGCTGACGGGTGGTTGGAGTGAGACGGGAGGTAGCTAAGGATAATAGACCAGGCTAGGGAGATACAGTAACTGTTACTGTATTGTCCCACAAGTCAATTTGTAGACTTAGGCTCACTGTCTTATAATTTGTGATATAGATACAGTTGTACACTTCTCACACTCTTATCATTCAGAACAAAAAAATACCTAGTAGATACCCAACAGGACGTGATTAAAACTGCTAAAATTTCGTTTTTGTCAATTTTTTTAAAACCTTTTTTCCCATTGCAGATTTTGTAGTGATAGTAGAGTTTTGAGGAGGAGGAGGAGGGGCTAAAAAAATTGTCCTGGCCAAAAAACCAAATCCAAGAGACCTAGGGGTATTAATCAGAATGAATAACAAATCAAAACTACTAAAATCGACTAACCCCAAAATGTGTGATAAATTACTGTGCTGCTCTCGTCATTTACCCATTAGTGTAACTCTGGACAATAATTATATTACCGTTCTTTTGTCTGAAGCTAGTCAAACACAAAATTTAATCAAAATCGTAAGAGCCAGCAAAGGAAAGTAAAAGGAGGCTCCAGTTCTCTAATACCTTTTTAACAACTGTCGCCTTTTTGTCTGCACTCGATTCGTTTCCATTATTTGGCTCTTTGTCTGCCGCTTCATCTTCATCTTCACCCTCTTCTTCACTTTCTTCACCTTCCACTTCATCGTCGCTCAGGTCCTCCTCTCCAGACTCGGGCATGTCGATCCACTCATCATCATCAGAGTCGCTTTCATTCTCATTTACTTCAACTACTTTGTTATTCTGGAAACAAAAATAACAGGGTAACGTTGGATACTAATGACAGTAAACTATCAATGTACATGAGAATGTAGTTACTTCTTCTTCTTCCATCAAAGCTTCTGCCCCTGGGACGTAGTCAACATTATCCAACTCGCCAAATTTCCTCACTTTGAGCTGAATGGCAGCTTCTGTCGGTTTACCCTGAAAAAAGAACGCATTTTAGACAGTGTAATTAGAATTAAGCGTAAGTTGTTCTGTTCGTGTCAGAAAATGTACCCCACCTTTCTGTTTCTACGACCTGTCCCTCCTTCCTGTTTACCTATTATTTATTCCCTGTTGAGTTGGAGTTGGACACAGAGAAGGCAAGGATAGCAACCTTGGGAGATCCTCTGCTGCCTTCTCGCCAGAGACCTCTTACCGCCTTTGTACTCTAATCACTCTCTCTTTATTACGATTATTATTATCCGCCATTTGTACTAGCTATCAACACCTGTTCCATTTTTTATACTAAAATACTTATTATTTAAATATTTTCACGTTTTCGGCACGTTTTTGTGTACGTGAGCACCAGATGGATGCCACAGTTTTTGTGCCAGAATCCTCGCATCCCTCCTAGCCAGGAGCAACCAACTGAGGACGCCAACTCAGGTACTACCATTTGTATTCATACCGCACTCCAATTCAACACCACCCCCTTTCATCATTTCCCTTCCTCCTAGCATATCCAAACATGTTCTATTTTTTCTCCGTTTTTACAAACAGTGCGTAAGGAATGTAAATGAAGAGACGAGAACTAGACAATTTCCTTCCAATAAACAGCATGCATCGTCTCGGCAGTTTTTTGGGGAGGATGAAGCGGGGGCGACAACACACGAAGATGAATTATCTGGAGCAGTTTCTAAAATTGTAGAGTTGACTCTGTCGGGAATATCTGTTCTGCTCACCCTCCCTAGATTCTTCTCTGCAATTTCCATAATCCATCCACACTGTACAGTTTAACACATTCAATTAGGTATGACGCAAATTCGCGTAATCATGTCCTCGCCAAAACAACGGCTTAATACACGTCATCGTTCTCTCTCTTCTAAATATTGCACTTAAAACTGACGGGTGGTTCGATTGCCTCAGAACTTTCAAAACATCTTCCTTGGATGGGTAGCTTTCAGAATGCCAAGTTCGTCTTTGAGTTGTCCCCTACAAGTTTTCGAGTTATTGTTACGTGAACGTCTGTCTGCTGCCAAACATTCATAAAGCATTCTGAACGAGCATTCATGGTTGAGTGTGGTATTTTTTTTGTTAGTTTGGTTTCTTCCTCCAGAAATAGAATCATCTAGAAGGATAAGTTGTGGATTTCGTATTTTATTCTTCTTTTTGATTTTTTTTTCCAACGCAATATTGTCATCGTTCACGCTATGTTGCTTGCATCATTTGGTACTTGCAGGTGTTCTCAGACAAAGAGATTCGTTGTCCCCCGGATGACGTTCCGACAATGAGGAAAGTGTGATATATGTGGACGATACGAATATGGAAGTCGAGGAGGTGGATATTTCTAGAGTACAAATTATTATTGCTCCCGATTGTACTGAGCAACGTGCCCTATGCCTTGGATGCTTCAGGGAGTACCGTTCATACTAATACTTCTGGTTCTAAATCAGTTGTATAATTGACTCTTGCTCGTATATTTATCTTACTTTGAAATAATTGTTTCCAACTTTGTAATTCGTACGTATAATTTTGTAATTTCTTTCAATTTTCTTTGTAGTTACTAACTTTGTCGTTCTTACTCTGTTGTGAAGCATCTATCTTTATCAAATGTTACCAAATAATTGAATTGCCCGTCCTGTGTTTGCTTACAAAGACTTGCCATAAAAAACCCCCATTACGCAGATTTGCATCGTTATTTGCCAAAATAAAGGCATGACTCGAATGTGCGTCGTTTATTAATTGAATTAACTTTCTATGAATCGGAATGTCGGGGCCCCCCTTTTCAGGAAGTTGCGCTGCTTGCTTGTTTGTGTGTGAGGTCCTGAAAAGGGCCGACGAAATATTGTTGTTGTGTGTGTGTGTTGGTTGTGTCTGTCGGTTGAGAGTGCGTGAGGTGAAGAACGGATTTCTCGGGCGTCGGTAGGTCGAAGGGCTCGGTTGAGCAGTAGCTCCTCTCGGTGAGGGATTCGGTTGAATCGTCGCTCCTTCTGTCGTAGACGCGAGATGAGGGTTGAGTCAGTTTATTCGGTCGAGCAGCGGGCGAGGGACGAGTTCCTCAGGCGTCGAAGCGTCGTTTGAAGGGCTCGGTTGAGCGTAGCTCCTCTCGGTGAGGGATCCGGTTGGATCGTCGCTCCTTCTTCTTCTGACGCGAGAGGGCGGACTCATTGTCCCCGCTGGAGCCGCTGAAGGTGGTCGGTTGTCGTCAGAGGATGTGGACGGTGTAAGAGCAGAAGATGGAATGAATTGAATGACGGTTTTTCGTGCAGGCAGGCCCTTATATACCTGCTCCTGGAGGGAGTCGCCTTCTCTGGTTGGCCGCCTGCTGTTCCCTCCAGGGGTGGTTTTCGGCTAGCGCCCTCTGTCGGAATGAGGCGCCTTTTGTTGTAGAGAGTGGCCAGCCGCCACACGGAACACCACTTTTTTCACATTTTACACCTTCTCGCGCCTTCCCCTTACAGAAAATAGAAAAAATTAAAAAATTCGTTTTCCTGGTACTTTTTGGGTACAATGCTCCGTATTGAATGTGTTAAGGTATGGCCTCAATTACTTCTGCAGTGAATGTAGCTAAAACTTTCATTTTGAGGCGTAGAACTCTCATTTCTCACTTACTTGCAACAAAGGGAATCATTCAAATATTCAGCAAACGCGTTAAGTATTTTCACGAATTATTACTGTTCTTATGTGCTTTCCCCAAGGCAATACTTCACAACTTAGCCCCGTTAAAGTAAGTTGTGGTGTGTTCATGTTGAATGAAAAGCTATCTAAAGTCGTATAAAGGTATAATGTTCATACTACTTACACGATCTTTTTTATGCAACATCTCAGGCATAGACGTTCTGTACAGATGAATGAGAGAGCGAGCAGCCATACAAACGCTCTTTTCCTTGTAGTTCTTATACTGGACCAAGTCTCTCAAAAGGTCTTCATTCATAGCAAGAGGGCACCGAGAGCAGAGCTCCCTGATGGCGTTCAAACTGTAACCAAGAGTAACTTAATCTATCTGTGCCGTGTCCAAGACTTCAGCCATACTGGGCTCCTAGTCAAAATCAGGTAATTTTCAATCAATTTTTCATTGTTCTAAAACAAATTAAATATAACTCACAGTAAGTAAAATATGCTGATTCATAACACTCAAGGTCTAACTATGGAGATCCATTATCATTGAAATAGAGGAAATAATAACTATAACGCAATTAGGCAGTGCTGGGAACAGTAATTAAAATAAAATAAAGGAAAGATCTGGCAGTTCAGTTGGTTCTCCCCCACACAGCTTCAGGAGAAACTCATCAAGTCCACGGTGGTCGTTTGGTAACATCCTTAGAATCGATGAATGGGGTCACTGTGGAAAGATGAGAGATTCTGGGCATTTTCCAGGAGGAGGATAACGAGATTCTCATTGGAGGTAGCGACTACTGGCTGTGGGAATGGCTGATGGACTGAGATTAAACGCTAGGCCTCCTGGACAGCTATTATTTAAATTCTCTAAAGAGGCGCAATATCAGACTGGTTTAGGAGAAGAAGTTGAATGCGACAGGAACTCGACGATGCCCAACCGCTCCAAGCAGCGGCAGATTTTCCCTGTTCACGCCAAGCTTGACGTACCTTAACAAATCCACCTCTCGCATTATGTCCACATTTACGTGATGGGCGCTTTCAAACGCTCCTGATCGAGTATAATTGAACATATTCCTGAGCAGTCTTAGTTATGAAATACCAATACCAATGCCAACACTGCGTCAAAGGCGAGGGTCCACTCAGCCCCTTAACCACCCAGTGACCCCTCACTTAAACCATTGGGCAAGTCCCCAGTCTTCTTCAACGCCCAAGGTTCATATTTTGGCACTGGGGAATTAACGTTTCGATCAGATTTTATTGTCTCTTAAGTTCCACTCTCGTCACATGTAGGTACTCGGACTCAATTCAGCCGGACACCTTTACTCTACTCGCATCTTCCCCAAAAGGAACTGTAGTAAGCAAAATTGGCGTACCTGCCTAAGCGTTGGTCTAATTGTGGCTTCCAATGGAACCAATTGAGAAATATAACTGTCATAACCTCTTTGGATGGCGTTGCGATAAAAACGATAAAAACAGGACTGAGCAGGTGGGGTTCATCGGTACAAATAATGCACTTACCCAATGGCCATGCAGTCAGAAGAGTTTCTCTCTGTAACGAAATTGTTTACCAGAGTCTTCAGGAGGGGCTCGAGGGCCTGCAAAAAAGAACGAATTTACTGATTAAATGCCTAAATGATTACCAAGAGCACAGACTAAGTATACCTCATAAGAGCCATTAAATATGAAGATATTATCTACACTGTCCTATTCAGTGATTTGTAAGTCAGGCACCATACTGCTAGACTACTTTAGTGGTTCTGTATAACAGCAGGTCGCGTCTGGGCCCAATATACTTAATCAGGCAAGAACTCACTAAACTCACCCCAGATAACAAATAAATAAATAACTCTTCTTGAGGAGAAAATAAGGAAATGCAACTAAGAACACAATAAGTCCCACTTTGAATTTAATCGGATAAATAGAAATTAAATAAATAAATGAATCGAACTCATTTCAATATTTACTCAAAGTAACCTAATTTGCTCGGATCGTTATGAAAGACAATATCAGAGCAAAGGAGTTAATAAACAAGGGTTCCCTCATCTTTATCCAACAATATTCAACCAAGGGAGGAAAAAACTGAACTTAGAATCTCTGGCTGACAAGGGAGAGGCTCAATTAATACGTTGCAAGGTGTGTGAAGAATCAGAATGGGAATAAGGAGCTCAATGCCTCGCAAATATAATCACCTGCCCTTCCCACGCATGACAGAGAGTGCCAAGGAAGGAGATCCGACAGAAATAGAGACTATATCCTTCTCACAGCGCGCTATATTTAAAGCTCACGATGAAAGAGGCAGTGACACAGAAACTAAATAAACTAAAGCGTATTATTAAATTTACAGTGACTCCACACAGAAATCAGAAGAAATCACAATGAAGTCGAACCTTTTGCTTCAATTTTGTCCATCTGACTGGGCAGACAAAGGAACTGCAGCTCCCTCTACTTTTCCAGCGGTCATTCCCTTCTCACCATTACATTGTCAACCTTCACAGTAATCCAAAAACCCAGGAATACCCATTCAATGCGCACATAATGAAAGTATAACAGAGAAAGTCGGACTTACATCTGGAGGAACCAAATCGTGCGAAGCCTGTGCCACAAAGAGAAGTAACTTTGTGACTTCTGCAACAAAAAATAACAAAATAAATAAAGATGCAGAGGAAATACAAACACCTAGTATGACTCATAACACAACTTTCTTCAGCCTCATGTAAATTCTGCAACTTTGAAAGACTTTTAAGAACGTTTAACACGGTTGCTCCTCAAAACGCACCTAGCGTCGATCTTGTGTATTTGGGCGTCCACCTTGCTGTGCTCATTATGTACTGGGGGTCAAGGGAGAAGGTTCAAATACCACTGAGCCGAAGTTGGAGGTTACTTGAGGTCTCTTAAGGTATAATAGCGATTCCTTTCCGACGTAACCAGTTCTTCTCCTTTGTTTCTGGTCATCAGAGCGTTTCTCAAAGTTAGTCCAGGTTATTTTTAAACATCGCCGTTTCATAATATGAGCATTGTCGTTGTACGTTCATTTATACTTATACGCCTTCAGTTTGTTCTTTTTCCAATTTTTCTACATATTTTGTGGCTTTCTTACGATTAATATGGTGCTCATGTTTTGGGAATGATGTTTGATGATCCTATCTCGTCATCAAGAGATAAAAGATAAGAAGAATCAACCAGTCGGCCAATAGATTAAAATATAAATCAAAGCGTTCATCATATGCCAGGTGCATGCAGTCCAGCTTAATGAATAAGAGGGGCAAGCACGGCTCATTCATCCGCACAAAAATTGAGCAGCAAGCCTATCAAGAGAAAATACAAAGAAAAGTTGTTGAAAACGAAGTGTGAGAATTCGTTTTAGTTAATATTATTGATGCGTTTGCATTAGGAGGCGCTTGAGGGTACTAGAAGTCAGGTTTCTTTCATTCGCAATAGGTTGTAATGAGAATTTCTGTACTCGAAGAAGAGTGGGCTGTGGTATCTAATAATGTACAGATTCATAAATAAAATATTAGTTCATTCTCTCCACTTCTCACCTACTCTCTTCAACGATCAATCGAGACCTGCAATACTTTGTAGCTAACTGAAAGAGAGCTTGCTATTTGTCCCAGCCCCCTCGAGCACAAGAATGCAATGTAGTTGAATTCTTAAGGGCTCTCAGAAAGCAATGAAGGGCAGAAAGTAGGGGATGGCCACACATAGTTGCAGTGGCCACATTTGATGTTCGACTAGCAGCAACTTGATGGCACAGCGTCTGACTCATTATAGGTTTGACGACCCCTTTGCAATCTCTATACAACTGGAGAGGACAATTGAGCATTTGACAACTTGCCACGTAGCCCACAAGAGAGTGACAGAGCCTTTTAAACAATAAAGGGCCACAAGTAATCGCATGTCACAAAAATATGAAGACTAAGGCAAGTTGAAATCTATACCATCATTAGCAGAACGTAAACACGAATATTAAAATAATTGTTTTCGGTTTTATTAGTTTGGTGGTTTTGCAGCCGTTAATGTCTGGTGAATCCTTCTCTCTGGGGGCTTCAGCACAATTTACGGACGACACCGCACCTCGAGGAGAGAGAGATGGGAATCCGCGCAGTGGAAAGTGAGGCTCAACCTGCAAAAGCTGAGTAATGGTCATGTAGCAACGATGACCACCTTTTCAGTATAAGAAACGACCCTAATCCTAATGCTGGTGTTATAACGACTAACAATTGATTCTCGTATAACCAACTCGCTTCAAAATAGTTGCAACCATCTGAGAATCAACACGACTTGACAGAAAACGTCTTATTCGCCAGTAAGATCAATATGAGAATAGGGTAGCCAGATATGGAGTGTGAGTCACGGATGGAGTATCCAACTGAGAAGTGCGAAGGACATACGTTTTGAAACTGCATTCTGAAGGTGATCAGGTTTCCTTAAGGTGAAACAGAACGGAAAATGCTTCTAGGAATTCCACATTTTATTAAATTTATCCCCGTGATAGTGAAGCCAAAAGTGATCCAAATTCAAAAAATAAATGGAATTACATTCAGCTAGGCCATAAAATGTGCGCTAAGAAGCCAAAATTTTTGAAATTTGAATTTTTTACATTTTTCCAATTTGTGAAAGCATATGAAATATGAGATTAGCCATGACATAGACACAACTCTCACAAATCCGAGGGTGCTTTAAAAATTGAAATTTGACCTAATTTTGCCCATCAAAAGTGGAAGTAGCGTAGTGTGGTCCCTTCCCGTGCCCTCCCGACATTACCAGTCTCGTGACTCAGACCCTGTAGCGGTTAGATGTAGCCCTGGGCCAACTGTCGTAAACGGCCCCCTCTTGGCTACAAAACTAAATATATGAATGATAATTAAAAATAATGTGCATTAAAAAATAACATTTAAATGCAAAATCACTCATTTTGACATACGTTCAATAAAAGTAGGGATATATACTTTCTTAAAGAATAATTCTTTGTACTTACGATACATTAGTAAAACCTCAAAATTAATCTTAATTAACGTAATTTTTGTCATAACCCTAGGAAATGTTAGTTGAGGGTGGAGTGAGCAGTTAGGTTACAATAGTTGGGTGAAGAGGGTACACAGATGAGTCGACGGTGGTCGTAAGTTCACGAGGATGTGACACGAGAGATACCGAGATGTAGGAGGAGGGAGGGGGAGAGCGAGGGATTAGTGGCTTTAAGGTCAGTTTCTTAGACGACCCTGCTCTACTTCCACTTTTCATGGGCACAATTTGGTTGAATTTCCATTTTTAAAGCACCCTCGGATTCGTGGGAGTTCTGTCTATGTCATGGCTAATCCCAACTTTTAATTACCCTTCAAGTGCCGTCAACAAATAGAAAACCTTGCAAACTATTACACCATGGTTTATTATTCTCATGAACAGCTTGACCTAGTATTAGTGCTCCCCCATCCCATTCGATTCAGCATCGAATACTAGTAAACCATACGAAACATGTCCTGGCTACAATGGAACTACGGAAACAAAACGTCTGATGATTTGGCCCCGTTGTCGGGGAAATTGGAACAGGGGCGCTTGAAGTGGCGGCGTCGTTGGGAGGCAAGCGAGCGGGAGGCGGGCTCGCTCGCCTCGAGCGCGGTTGCTTTTTTAATGAGACGAGCGGGGAGGGAGGGAGTTCAAATGACGAAACGCTGTAGCTCCCGCGGTGTACTGCGATTCGTTAATTTTTTTAACCGTTTTTTGCCCATTACAACCACGGGCTTCATCCGATCGGATTGCCGAGATGGCGGGCACAACTAGATACCAAATCGGATTTTTGGGCGAAAGAACGAATTTTTTAGACCACGTTAAAGGCACAAAACGGCCCGGACGGCGGACGGACATTGCAAATTTGGAATCTCCAAGTCTTGAAACGTAAAGTATCAAATTTTGAGGGGGGGTTGTAAAAAGTTTTTTGTGACCGAAAACATAGGGTTATTATTCAGAATGAATAATAAACCAAAATGTAACATTCAAATTTCAAAAACTCTCCAAAACTGGCTTTAATTTCACAATTCTTAATGTTCCCTTTTTATGGTCAACTTGAATACAATTCCATTTATCGATTGAATTTTGGATCATTTTTGACTCCGCTATCAGGGTTATTTAAAAGCGCAACGGGGTGGCAATTTTGGTAACTAAATTAGGATTGTTTAGCCTTAACACTCATACGAGGATTATATCAGTCGAAAGCCATGGAAGTTGCAATTTCACTATCATACAAGTACCAAGGCTTCCACTCAGCTTCCACAAAAACCTAGAGCTGTGGTGGTATGGCAAGTTGTCATTTAGCCAGTCTCCCAGCAGAGATCACTGGGAGGGCCAGTTGTATGTTAGAAATTAAACTCTTCAGGCGTCAAAATATTGGCCATCGTGGGAGTTTGTACGACACACACACTCTCAGTTCCACCAAAGACCTCAAAAAACCACTTGCCGCTGCAATTCTTGAACCCCCCCCCCAGACACCAAAACTGTTGACTCCAGATGAAAACACACTTATATCCAAGTTTGGTTGCTCAACTCGTGCACGTACTAACGTCTATTTAAAATTAATGCTACTACAATCAATGGGCGTCTCTATTGCTCAGTGAACAAAACTAATTTACACACAATGAAGTAATAAAATTAATGTTAACATTCATTGTGTGTAAGCTCGTTCGATCTATGAGTTCTTTCATCATTTTTCTACTCCAAGTGTTCATTTCAACAGGTCTGTTTCTTTATTTGGTGACTGTACCTAAACCCTCGACGAGGATTATATCAGTCATAGAAGTTGCGGTTTCGCTAATATGCAAGAGGCCGGCCCCTGCAGCATCCACCGAACTCAGACCTGTGGAGGTACGGCAGGTATTTGGTCTTAGCCAGTCTCACCGTAGAGAGCTGTTGCCCGTGTGTTACGGCGGAGGTTGACCACCTGAGAATCCCGTGACCATCTGGGAGTATTTCATAATCTGGTTTCCTACCTGATCTTACTTTTTACTTGGGTGGCAAGTTTCAAAGGACAGATCAACTATAACCACGTTTCTTAGCCATCACCTTCTTTGCGAACTTTGCAAAATGGTCATAGGCTTCCTTTGTAGCAGTCAATGCTGCTAAGTTCGTTGCCCTACTAACAACCGTCGCTCACTGTTGTAGAAACTACAGTGGAGCAGCATGGTTTCTTGTTTCCTCCGCACTGGAGGCACAAGACGTGCATAATGGAGAGTCTTTCAGGGAAAAGAAGTGGAGCCGCGCATTGAAGTCACCATGTCCCGTGAGGAACTGGCTCGTCCAGTGGTCTGGCTCAACCCATTTTCTAGAAAGACGTTCACGGATGTTGGGGAAGAACTCATACGTATCACGTCCTTTTGACGAGGATTCCCATCTCGCTTGCCATTTCTCTAGAGCCCATTCGTCGATGGCGGCAAGTTTCTGTTCTGTGGTGAGATCCACATGGAGTTCAGCCCAAAGCGAGAAGCTCCCGTTTCACTCTCCACTTGTCAATCATGCACTCGACAGCCAAATCAACTGGTAACTGACCAGTGATCACCTGGAGTGCTTCCGTTGATACAGTCTTGTAGGCCTTGGTGATCCACAGGAGCGCAGCTCTCTGGGATTGGGCCAATACTCTCTTTTGATTGACTGTTGGTTTGCTACCCCAGACAGCGGGGCGGTAGCCAATCACACCTAAATAGATGGCCTTATACATGAGGATGGTGTCGTGGGTAACACACACCCCAAGTGGCCTTGCTAATGACACGCAGTGAGGCAAACCTTGCAATGGTAGTGCCTTTAAGGGACTGGAGGTGTTGGTTGAAACCCCACCTCTCACCTATATTCACTCTTAAATACTTGACGTGCTTTTCAAGAAGGAGCCTGTGGGCGCCAAAGCGTATTGTGGGTGGATTATTCACTTTCCCCTTCAAGAGGATTAGCTGGGTTTTCCTCACCCACCTGCATCTTGACATGCTCGCACCATTGGTTGACAGTGCGGAGCACATGGTGAGTTTTTTCTTCAATTTGGCGGACTGACTCTGCAAAGATCAGCACAGTCAAGTCATCCACATAGGCGTCACGGGCTGCAGTCAGTCTCCATGAGTTTCCTGAGTAGACCTTGAAGAAGGCATTCCAGAGTGCTGGTCCTAGGACTGAGCCCTGTGGGTACCCCTTCTCAATCTTTCTCCGGACGGAGACATGCCTACTTTCGATCGTAGCAGTTCTGTCTGTCAGGTAACTTCTGGCCGAGTGAGTACAGGTTATGGGGATTCCCTATCTTTAAGCTCATTAAGGAGCGCTGGCCGCAAAGGTTGTCAAACGCTCCTCTGATGTCAATCAGAACTGCTACGACGTACTTAGCCGGTGCCAGCAGGGAAACACGCCGAATCTCGACAATGACATCCTGCGTGGACCTTCCTTTGGTACACCCACGTATTGCCTGCCTGTGAGGTTGCGGCCAAAGACTCCTTCGAGGACTGCAACATCAAGATTTCTAGTGTTTTGCCTAATATGGAAAGAAGGGCTGAGTGGTCTCCATGATCGCGGGTCTGACTGGATTGCGGTCGCCTCCCTTTGAAGAGTGACAACAGCGCAGACTTCCACTGAGTGAGGGAACTGTCCGACCTGCAGACAGTCATTAAATAAATTAAGGAGACCGCTGGAGATTGTCCGCTCAGCCTTCCTTAGCATATTGCTTTCTATTTTGTCTGGCCCGGGATTTGTTGGGCTTTAAGGTCGCAAAGGGCCCTGCCGAGGTCGCCTGTTGTCCACAATGGGATGTCGGGCTCGTTCGGAGGGTCCATGATCAGCTCCCTTGCTGTCCTCTGGGCTTCAGTGTCTCGAGCTACTTGGTCATCTGGGGACGCCTGCTCAAGGAGGGTTTCAGTGAGCTTTCGATGCTGCAGGCCCAGCCTGACTCATTTTGCATCGCAGCTAAGACTTGCTCTACGTTTGCTTTTCCTATGGAGGACTTGTAGTGTCTGCCCCAGGGGTTCTCAGAGCTCTCCTTCACAAAATTTCGCCAGCCTTGCCGTTTGGCTCGTTTGATGACGCGGTGGAAGGCCTTCTTCTCTTGGATGAAGGCAGTTCGGAGTGTTGCTCTGGCATCAGGGTCACGAGTGTTTTGGTACATCCTTCTGGCTCTATTTGCACTTTGCTTGAGGGGATTAAGTTCCTCAGTCCACCATGGGACTTTGATCGCCCTGTGCTTCTGTTGGCCAAGTACAGAGAGCCCAGCAGAGTGCAGTGCTGTGGTAAATGTGTCCACTTTGCTGTCCACCTCTTCACGTGTGGATGCTTGCGCTATTAGGTCGGTGTCTGCGACATGCGGTTCCCCATCCAGTACCCTACAGAATTGTGGCCAGTCAGCATTTTTTGTGCGGAATCGCTTTTCACGCATGTCTTTGCAGAGGATGTTGTCATCCGTGATGGCAAAGTCAATAACCATGTGATCGCTCTGCGTTGCACCTGGTACGACTCGCCAACCTTGCAATTTGAGGTAGCAGGGTGTGAGACACGGCTGTGGCGTCTATACACGACCTTCCTCCTGGACCATCGCCATAGGTCGCCTCAGTCATGGGGTCGTTGGCAACCAAGTTGTACCTGGTGAGCAGCTCTATATACGCCTCGCCCGCCCTGTCCAGGGTTGGGGATCCCCACAATGGTGATCTGGCGTTTGCATCAGCACAGACTTCGCAGGGTCGTCCTGATAGGCCTGCTGGGGCCGCTCGAGTGGTTCAAGGCTGTTGGCAACTGGTGCGCCAAATTGCCTGTAAAATGATATTACAACCAGCTCAAAGCCACCGGCTCGTATGAGCACAGCTGACCAAGTGCTGGCTGTTCAGGTGGGTGAGTCGCGAGCATGTCAATGGGCCGGGTCGGTGCAGGCTACTGCTGCCTTGGCTCCCGTTCTTGCTCCAGTCACCACTCGTGCCTCGCGATCCCAGACCAAGGGTTTTGGATCCTATGTATGGTTCCTGTATGGCGAGGACACTGCAGCGTTTCTTGAGTGCATTTTGCAGCAACTCAGCCATAACTGGGCAACTCTTATTTGTGTTGTGCTGAAGGATTCGAACTGTTTTGGACCTATTCATAATCTACTCGTGACTCCTGGAGGGCAATCGCTCGCTGACGAATGGTACAGTCGTCTCGTGTAGAGTGTGAGACCTGTTGGATTTTGCGTTCGACGCAATTGGCACGCAGAGGGCATCACGCTTGCATTCCCTACTCAGATGTGGCAAGGCGCGCAGGCGCACACAACAGGTCTTGTACAGGCCACTGCCAGGTGGCCATAGCGCTGGCATTTGTAGCACTGAGTGGGGGCTTGGTACTTCGTGGTAGCACCGCTGCCAGGCTATTTGGAGGTGCCTTGCCCCCTCTAGTTTTTGTATAGGCTGGGTGATACCTCAATCACCCAATCCTTCTGCCTTCCACGCTGTTTGGTGAAGGGCCTGACATCCTGCGGCTGCAAGCTGCAGGGTTGTGCTCAACAACTTGTTGGGCCAAGTCCTCTTTTGAAGATCAGTCCACGTCGTCACAATAGCAGGCGTGGGAAACGACCAGGGGGCTGACGCGGAGCTTCAACTCCTTTTTGTTGAAATGTGGCTCGTGAGCGCCTTGGCCATTTCTGGCGTTTCCGTCCACAATGTGGCGCCACCTCCTACTGCGGTGCGGATGTCTAACACTCGGACGCTTAGAGCTTGGAGGTCCGTAGCAGGGACACCCCGCATCAGTGCTTCCATTGTATCAGGGTTGAGGACCAGCCTCTCCTTCCTTACATGTATGCCTAACCACTACCACGTTTTGTCATTGGGTTTTTAGGGGAGTTTGGCAAGCGGTGGAGGCTTTTTATTTTTGTTTTTATTTTTACTTTTGCCCTTGTTTTTGGGCAGAGGCGTAGGCGGGGCGCTGCCCTCAGCCTGTAGTTGGGGCCTGTTTCCGCTTCCCCTGCGCTTCCTGGCCTGGCAGACTGCCATTCCGCCTCAGCTCCATGAGGGAGGAGGGCGCAGTAGCGGCTACTGCCGTGATATGAGGGGCCTGGGGTACTACCCTGGCTCATTGAAGGTCCTTGAGTTTGGGGGCTGGTGGCACTGGCTGCTGGGCAATTGCCCTCGCAGCTCTTCCCTCGACAGCCGCCACAGTTTCCCCGCAGGGGAGGGTGGCAGGGGGCGATGTCGTTGGGGGGCATTAGCTTTATAGCCAGCTTCGAAATTTCGAAGAGGCAACTAGTGATGAGGTCCCGCGCCAGGTCCTGTCGCGTTGACCCTCATCCGTGCCATCTGGCTGTGGATGATTTGGACATATGCGCAAATTTGCTCCATGTCCGACAGATTAGGGTCAGCGGCGTGTCGTGTGCTTGTAGTAGCCGGGTTGCCCGGGCTACTAGGGAGAAGGGGAGATGAACGCGGTTTGCCCGGTTCTTTCCGCCCTTGTTTGTTTGGACGACGAGTAGATTGCTCATCGTCCGAAGAGGAGAAGTCGAGCTTAGCGAGCCGAGGAAGAAGGCGCAGGTGGCGTTTTTATTACCTGCAATTGTGTTATTTGACTTAGTCATGTTTTTTACTAATTTTGAGGGGAGATTAAAAGCAGACTGGTGTAGTGTATCCTTGTGAGTTCATTTTGTTGTGTGTGTTAGTGGTATGAGCGAGAGGTGCTCGAGAGGCAGTGTCTGGAAGCTCCTCAGGCATATTGATTCTAGCCCTTTCGCTGGTCCGTTGAGGGTCAAAGGGAGGCCCCACATGCGCCGCAGCTGCCAGTCCGGCCACCCACCGGGACTAAGACGCATGAGGATTTTTCGGCTGCTGCTCAGAGTCAGCCCTCGGCCACTGGTGATGTGGTGGCCGGGGACGCACGCTATCAGCCGCCCAGGAACGCTCAAACCTGGTTTTCCCCTCCTCATTCCGAAGGCCGCACCTATATGGGGATCGCTCAAAGGTGTTAGTGAGCTACCTCCAGGACTGTCTTTTTCGCTCATTATGAGTGTTTTTAAGTCAATATGTTCTGCCACGCAGCCGTTTGCAGTGTATTTTGTATCTGGAATATGTTGTGTGTGTCAGTGTCGTGAGCTTTAAGCCCCTTTAAGGCCGGATTTAACGACCACGCCAGAGGATACGGCAGGAGAATTCTGTCCCCCTTCCTGCGGGGGTGTGTACTGCGATCCCAGCTAAGGTAGGGGTTCCCAGTGTGTCATGTATGTGAATGAAGTGGAAGTTGTGTCCCTTTTAGTTCGAGCTTTCACGAACACGCATGAGTACGGCAGTGGAATTCTGGACCCCCAACTGCAGGGTGAGCACAGTGTGGCGACAGAGTACACTGTGACGCCCAGCCACAGTTAAGCCTCGTTGGATGTAATCCTGCGGGGACCTCGTAGAGGTGAGGTTGTCTTTCAAGCTGGGCCCACCCGGCTTTCCCTTTTAGTCGGCTCATACGACACGCAGGGAATACGTCAGCGGTATTCTGGACCCCCGACTGCAGGGTGATGTTCATTTCAACACTCACTTTCAAGTTCTCTCCATTAATTGGTGTGAGATCACGGTAGCCCTGGCGATAGTTCACAAACAACTACAAATCGTGGGCGTGCTGAGTATTTTATTGATTCAACTGAACCTCAAAAAATCACCTCCAGTTAACTTTAACCACTAAGATATCAAATATTAATAAACCGCTTTTCACAGACAAAGGAGAAAGTCAATGGGCTTGACTTCCTCATTATGTTCCACGTTCTTATTAGCTGAACTGTAAGGCATCCCTGCGATAGAATTGTAATCATTTCATTTTTTACAAGCAATGCTACTCAAAGCAAGAAAACACAAGGGCGCAACTGTACCAGTAGTAAGCTATCACTAACAAAGTAAAATCAAACCTTTTTGGTGAGGCTGTAGAAACCGTTGGATGAAGGGATAGAAATTCAGAAGTATTAGCTGGTGAAGGCCAATGAGCCGCGAGATGACGTCCAACATCATCAATTTGACTTCAAATCTTTCGTGAGTCGATTCCAATTGCTTAAACAGCTTTTCAGCGAGGCCTTCAGAAAAGGGAAAAAATATCATAAATTCGACTGCGATAAGTATTTAATAAGAACTTGACACTTTTCCCAATTTGTCCCCTCACAATGACCTACGGCAGTATGCACGCGGGGATACTTAAAAGAAACTGATTAGTGACGCGAATTTTCGGTTCGTTTACTTTGAGTCACTGTGTAATACAATGGGAAGTCACGCACAGTGCCGCTGATTGAGACTAGTTTGTGATTTGCAGAACCTATTTGTAACTAGTCGCCCGGTGATTTGAATTTCCAAGTTCCTGATGACGAACGACCAAAACCCCAGCCTGCTGCTGGCGAAGGAGGTGGGGAAACGCCATATTTTATACAATTTCCATCTTTTTGTTTATTTGAAGTAGCTGGAAACGGAGAAGGTGTGGGCAGAAGTCTGTAGAATTTCAAGGCTTTCGTGTCAGAAAGGACGGCTTTCTTTGTTTAAGGTTTGGGTGTACCAACCTGGCTATTCGTTTCCTCCTGCTGAGGTACAGCTTCGTCATCGTCCGACATTGTGCGATCAATGTCCATGACGACATTGAACAATTTTATGGCTGATAAGTAGCCTCGTGCGGAGTCAAGTCACAATTAATTCTGTGACTGGTGTGTGATCGCAGACGAAACCACGACTATGTTTGAAGAAATATTTCTGTCTCTGTATGGGAAGCTAATGGAAACCGAAATCTCTAAAAAATCCAATCATTACTGGACTCCCTCCAAAAACTCATCATTCCACAAAGAGGCCATTGCAATTAAGGGTTTTCTTTGGTACTTTCAGTTCTGGAATTTATTGTGGTGCTCCTACATGAGCCACGACCATTACTAATCAATCACTACACAGAGAATTAATGAGACTGTATACACGAAAGATTATAATTAACCGTTTTGAGAAAGATAATAAATAATTTTCCAGAATTATCGGGTAAAAATTAAAGAAGAGATGAAATGGCGAGTGGTTGACATTGAGGAATTTATAATTTTAGGAATTTATATACCTTATGAGCGTTGTCAAACTATCGCCGTATAGGGGCTTGATCGGACTACCACATCCATTTTTCATAACATTCTAGTGACATTTGAGCTGAGTTTATAAGTAAAAAACTGCGCTAACATCGATTTTCCTGAAATGTTTCGTAATGTATCTAAATATTTTCCCACTGATAGCACTTTTAAGGTATTATTTTGTTATTCATAAACGTCCATACGAATAATTTAATCAAAATCGCGTTTGGATCACTATGACAACTATAGTTAGTTTTGGGCGGATTTTTCTCATACTGTTATTTTGGCGTCCCGTGGTAATATGTGGGCTAGATATCAAGTTAGTACTCAATCGCGTTCACATACATACACATACAGACCATTTCCCCCATATAATGTTTTTCGGACTCAGCAGGACCTTAACACGTAAAGATCTGAAGAGAACTTGCTATTTCGTGGGGCCAAGGAAAGTAAAAAAGTGTTCTTCAGTTCTTTTTGAGGCACGGTGAATTGAGAAAAACCTAATTTCGGAATGTGGTCAGCGTGTGCGTGTCTGTGGTTAGATTTGTGGGACTCGCAGGGTATCCCTTGGCAAATGATTACACGCAAAATTTTACCTTGAGGGTCGTGTACGAGGTGGAGAGCAGAAAAGTTGTACGACGGTGCTTTATTCTTTTTCTTCTTGACCGCTTTCTGAAATATTAAACAAGGACACAAATGTATTCACGAGATCCAGATCAACTCTACAATGTACATTAAAAACGCCGCAAATTATCACACAACGGTTTCTTATTCTCTTGCACAGCTTGATGTAATCTCACACCTCCGAGACCCCTCCCATTCGATTCAGCATCGAAAAATACCAGTTAACGATACGAAATATGACCTGACTACAACGGAACGACGAAAGTGACGTATTCCAGGCGCCTACAGGCAAATGATTGCACTCAAAACACCAAAACATTTTTTTCTCAAAAACGGCTTTAACGATTTTGATTAAATTTTTTATTAGATAGCTCCTAACAACATCAGTATACCATAAAATTTCCATCCATGGGAAAGTGACAAGAGGAGTAACAAACGTTTCGACGAAAATCGAGTTTAACGTAGTTTTCTCCTTATTAACTCCGCTCAAATGTTACTAGGATCTTCAGAAAAATTCAGTTGACACTCCGACCAAGTACCTATACGACGAGTCTTTAATAATGCTTGTAAGACATACAGGGGCCACTCCACAAATTCCGGAATTTCAACCACCGTCGTTTCACTTACTACCATTTCTAAACCAATAACTCTGGAAAAGTGATCATTATCCTTTTCGAAAAGTGTTTACAGCCTCAATAATTTTCCGTGCACCAATTGCTCAATAATGGCCAGGGCATGACTACGACCAAGACAATAAATTCCAAAACCCTTATCACTACAGCTTTCTGCCACCGTGAACTAATGTTTTACCAAGTTTACATGAACTGAATGAAAAATAAATGGAATTAGTAGAAAAAGCCACGAACACAAGTGAGTTGACGTAGAGCTAAGGAAAATTGCGGCGCACCGGATATTTTTCATTAGCCCCTTTTTGCGCAAGTGCAAAATTTTCCACTCACTTCTTGATTCATACACCTACTCGACAAATGTGAATATTTTGATCGAGAATTGTGGATGCCACTGTGGGTGTCTTTCCTCCTACCAGTGGGAGCACCTCGAAGGCTCATGTCGTCTCTCGGAATACTGTGGAGTTATCAGTAGGCAAGGGCGAAATTCAGATTGGACAGCTAGTGTTTCAATGAACAACCAGGCAAGGGCTAGTGTTCAAACGGACGTTTTGACCATAGAATTCACACTTTACAAGTGCGTTTAGCTCATTGTGACAGAACTGTTGGTGCTACATGACGAAATAATATTAGAGCTCAAGGGCTGTTCCTACAGTGGACTATGAGACGAGAAGCCATGGTGGTGAGGTAGCAGTAGCAAGTTGAGTCGACGTTATAGCCATTCATTGGACATCAAGAATGCTCATGGCACCAGTTAATGATAAACTTGGATCATTCTCCTGAACATGACATGACAAACAGATGCTGAGAAGGATCCAAGTTTATCATTGTCTTGTGCACTGTGCACGCGTATCAAAATTCTTGATATGAAAGTACTTCAAGTAGTTTATGACGGTATTTATTGCCTGACCTTTAACCAACTTGGGAAAGCCTAGATACTACTTTTGTCCCACCACCACTACAACCTTATGAACGATTCATGCGTTTAACATCATCCACTTACTGCCACTTGTTGTTTCACTTTTTTCAAATTTTTTTCTCTCTTCCGAGTTTTTTTGTTGAACTTATTGGCCATGATAACGTCTTTAGCTGACGGCACTTCCTGCAAAATAAAAATTTGAGATAATGAGCACAAGTTGGTTGGTGTCTGGATTCTCTTAATGTTAATATGATTAACTCATTTTTACGAGATCATTGATATGTTGAACATTGCGTTCTAGGGCGCGTCATTTTTAAAATTTACGTTCAACACCCTTCAAACAGTTGCAAAGTGTTAACAAACACACAATATTGTACTTCATGAAGCGTGCTCGTCATTTTCATCAACATGAGAGGTAAAGGAGGATAGAATAAAAGTTTGAGGGAGAGGAGCTTTGAGAAGTACTGTAACGCTCCGACGAGGCTAAAACTGAGGGGTCGGAGGATTAACATGAATAATAGGAAATTAGGGAAGATGCGAGGAGATAGCGAAAAGGAAGGAAGAGAAGGTGCTGGGAGACTAGGAAATGTAACTCTGGAGACTAGAAAAATATATTGCGGAGTTAACGCGGGATAACCTGCTTCCTCAGGGGACGGAAATCGAGAGAGAATTTTGCTGAGCAAGCACTCTCGTTCCGGCTAACTCCGTATTTGAGCCACTCGCCACCTCGAATTCGTGTCTCGAGCCAGTACCTTATCTAAATATCACTCCTCCTGCTGGTGATATTGTTAACGGCAATGAGGAGAAACGATAGCGAAGCTTTGTCTCTAAAGGGAGAATGCTGTTGCTCAGGAACAGTCGTACTCTCTTCGTAGCGCCATTCCTTGGGCGGTACACTACAACTGCTAAAGGCAAGCATCAAAATTCAGCAGTTGGCCCCAATACAGGAGAATTGACAACATGCCACTGCTGGCCAAGTGTACTGTAGCACCTAGCCTGCTGATTTCATAACCCCACAGACAACTTGAAGAGTGGACTAAGCGTCAGAGTTTTTTGGACTGGTGCTGCAGAACTTGTGAAACTGATGGCTTATTGTACTTCCTAAGACACCCCAAATCTAGCCTCTAGACCAGATCTGAGCAGGAGAGAGCAGGTACACGAGTAGTAGCTCCAAAAAGCTGGAATCCTGAGTTGGAGTTATCGTCTGACAGTAAAATATGATGTGAGATATTCCTTTCATCGGTCTTCTACGTCCTAAAATCCATCTAGATCTAATTGGCGAGAGGCAAGCGGGCAGAGCAACATCAGAGGCCTAAAGTCACCACCATAAAATACCTCTGCGGTAATCCAAAGCAGCTAGATGGCTATTTCCACAAGTGCAAACGCTAACGAGGCGCTTATTTTGAGCTCTTCCAGTAGTTTGATTGATGGTCGTCAGTATAATGTATCACAGACCCTTTATGAGCAAGAACTTATGAATTCTCAGTGCCTTCGACACACATGTGCCTGCTACTCACTCAAAGGAAACCTTATTGCGCTCTCAATAGGGCACCAGTTTAGTAACCACTACACAACCTGAAACTGGCTGACAGAAAGAACATGAACAACCAAGCAGTCGTTTCCCATCAGCAAGATTTCGCCAGTTATTAGCAAACAGTTAACCTAAAATGCAGAGGTAGGCGGCCCCAGGGAAGTTGAAACACTCCGAAAGACACCAGTAACTAACTGGTATCAAGGGGTAGTGATTTAGTCAATCACAGCAATAAAAACCTCCGCTTTTCAGTTTATAAACGCCTTGGGTAATACGGTTTTGTATGATCACATAACGGAGATCTATGAGGCATTTACACGGTTCATTGCACAAAGAACTGATTACGACTTAATTATAGAAGGTGAGCTAGAAGTGAAAACATTAGAGAGGAGAAAGGTCAGCCACACTTCTGAAGAGACCGTTCAACATTGCGAACAGTGCCTCCTCTCCTCTGCAGAAACTGAAAAATGAGATATATTTTTCATCAATTTGCCTACTAAATCCACAATGCCCCGTCAGGAAAACTGAGCGTATCTTCCTCGTTCGTTTTCTCATGACTGCGCAAGTCTACCTTCCTGCATGTCCAGTTTCCCCTAGAAGTGTACAAAAGCATTTTTCGTTCTTTTGGCAACCAATAACCGCTTCTGTCTTTCTTCCCCTCCACTTATCAATCACACAACCAAAAATGCCATATCAAGGACAGAACTTCTTAAGGGAAAACTATCGAACTTACATCTTCTGAATCGCTGTTGTCAGAATTTTCTTCTGGGTCGTCTGAGCTGAGGAAAAACTTCAACGCGGCCACCATAACCTGAAATTAGACAGTGCACGTAGATGATCTTAACGAGATTTGCTAAGAAGTCTACATTTCAAATGAAAAAACTGAAGCTTTTTGGCGTGAAGACCCCCATCCCCCATATACTCCGCCAAAAATATAGATACCGTGACAGATTATTAATGTTTCCAAAATATCGGTTATCAGTAGTCACAATATTTTGGGGAATTATAGGAAATGTAGCTGTAGCAATTGCGCATTCCAAGCGTTTAATTTTGAACCCTTTAGATCCCTTGTACTGAAAGCACAATTGGCTGGATAAGTTTCCAACGTTACCACAGTGTTATCTTCATTTAACAGGAAACGTACAGCTTCAAAAAATAACGAACCTCATGAGTAATAATTAAATGGCAGCATGTTGAGCCCGCTTTTTCCTACACTGTTTGTTCCATTCCCCCTGATTTGGAGCAACTTCGTGTTAGAGGGGTTGTAGGTTCTATCTAAATTTCTCAAATATATAAAAATAAAGTCTGTTGTAACGCTACATTGTAAGAAAAAAGCACCAGAAGGTGCCTGGGAAGGAGGAAGAATAACTTGTACCGCCCCAAGAGTTCATGCAGGAGGATTTCGCCAGCACTAACTTTGACTGGGTTAATGAAATGTTGAGGGGGATCGGAATCCATCTCTATGATTGAGGAGAACAAAACGAATCCAAGAGTTCTTCTGTTCAAAACCCCTTGTGTTCACGCACTCCTTCAGTACACTACCAACTTAGTTGGCTTTGTCGATACTTCTATTGGTAGACTTAACCCAATCTATAAAATACTTTGAAGCCTCGGCATTCCTCCATTTCGTCCCAGCAGCCTATGGTTCTTCAACACACACGTTCCTAGTCGTCTACTGCCTTTCTCTCTAATCTCTTACACCCAGGCATTAAAGTGATTGGATTAACTCCGCCAGTAGTTAAATTACTGAACTTAATGTACCGTCTTCTCTGGCAAGTGAGATGCTGTGGGACCACCAGAGAAGCCGGACCCACCATAAAGGTACATTAACTCTAACTTCTTACGCCCCTTCTATCACAATTTAACACAAATTCTCCATCTCATCGCCCTTATTTCATTATTTTCCTTCCAACTAAAATTGTTGATTAAACCATAAGACATTTGAAAAAGGTTGAATGAGAGCATAATACCTTAGTGACTTTCGAAAAACAAGCGGTGGAAATTACATTCACAGTTTTAGCATCGTGCCATATGCTTTTCTTGTACAGCTCGATCATTATATTCTGAAAATAATACAGGTTATTTTAATGAAAATATTAAGAAGAGAGTATTAAGAATAGAAAGTTTCACAACGTGACGGAATGTTTTCTAGCAACATATACCCTCATTTCGTCCCCCCCCCCCCCCGCACAATTACTTGTGTATAAGAATACTAGTCTGGCTGTATAAACCAAAAAAGATCGGAAAATGAGATTTTGAGCACGAACTGCTTTTTGCTAATTAGTGCTTACCTCTTAAAGAGAGAAATAATGAGACGAATTCTCGGGTCCGGGATTCGCTGACGCTGTGTCCCAGTTCCAGCATTAAGGGAAATAAAATAGGCGACGAGCCTACTACAATGTGATAGAAAAGACTTTCCTAGTACCCCTTCGTTTCTCGAATCAAAGATCGGATTTTCCGGAGATTCGCTCAACTCTCATAAATTTGTCCATTAAAAGAGTCCGCTCCAAGAGCAGGGGCTAACGGCGAGAGGGGAGATGTGTTGACTGACTCCTATTAACGTCACCGGGCGATTGTGGTCAAGTGGTTAAGACAATGGTTCATATTCCCGACGAAAGTCGGGCAATGATGGATCTGATTGCTGTAATGTTTGCCTGAGTCAGCAGCTCTTCATAAGCATCTCCAAACTTCCTCGTAACATATGGTTGATTTCTGCCGAAGTTTTTTGTTCTCATTTATAGTTGTCAACTGTCATCATAAAAATGCTAAACTTTTGAGTGGGGCAGTCGATAAGTTTTACCATTCAAAAGAGAACCACGCTACTACGAAAACGTGTTGGAATAATTATAATGATTCCCACCCTCAAACATGTTTAAATTGTGCATTTTTCTTATTCTTATATTTTCTAAATAATAAAAGAAATAAAGTGGATACAAACCAGAGACATTTTCACTGCTCTCGAATTGCTGTCATTTAACACGTTGTACATGAAATTTTGAAGAGTCTGCAAATTAAACACGAAACCAGATTTAGACCATTGAACTACACGTATATGTCGATAAAACTACGAATTAATTTACTTACGCCGTTCAATTTCATATTTTTGCTTTTCGAATTTATATTTTTGATGTCAGTGATGATGTGACTCTCGAGGAATGTCCGAAGAGCCTTGTCATTTGAGCGGAGAAGTTGAAAAAAAAGGGAGAGGAGGTCAGTGGGCATCAGCAGGTTCTTGTTTCGCATGAGGATCAACGCTCTGCAAAACGCCTGGAAGAGAAAGATAAGGGCTATACTTTCGGTTACAGACTTCTTTTATAATATTACGAAAGTAGTTGGGATAAGAAAGGAGGGATCATGTGGAGTAAAACGAGACCAGCAAAGCGAGCGTAATTTATTCCATCTGAGTTAAATCATTCGCTGCCAAGGGTCCTGTGTGAATGAATCTTCACTTCTCATCGAACAAACATAACTTCCCTTTGAAATTAGTCGAACGCGTCGTTCTTATAGTCTCCATCAGGAATGAATAATGTCCTTCTTTCAGTACCATTCCTCAGTTGTCAGAAATATCTTACGAAATTTCCCGCCGTCGTAGATAGTGCTTCTCTCAAACACTTCGGTGTAAGTTCGAAAAGCTTAGAATGTTGAAGCCAGAAAAAAAGGCACTACGACGGCAGTTAGTCCTTGTCAGTCCTGTCCCTAAAGAGGCGGACATCTTGTTAGCAGTATGGATTGAAAAGTGTCAATGGGCGCACATTCAGAACTGGAGGTCGTTATTTTTGCTGATGCTGGCAATTCCCACAGCAAAAAAAAACGTCACAACAAAACATAGTCAGACAGTTTTGAATTGCAACGGACACCGTTAAAAGAAAGTTGAAAAATATATTTACAACACTACACAACATTCTGACGTGGCTACAGCTAAACACAGCACAATTACATTGTGTATCTAACTTTAATTAAATGATACGATCTTCTCACTATTTATAATCAGCTAACAGATTGATCACTGGTCAATAAAGGACCCATTGTCCTGAACACCACCCATCTGTAACGGATAACAGTCAGGAAAAGGACAGTGTAGGCCATACAGTCAAAACAATGATACGAGATATGCAATGAACAGTCATTATGCATTCAACACTCCGTTGTTTTCGGCTCATTCTCTAGCCGGCCTCTTAGAGGCTCTTCAACGTAACTTTAACTAATAAAAAGTAATAATCACCATTCTCATGTCGGGATGCAGTACAGTACTGTGAGACTTCAACAAATCGATGATTTCTTGAGCAAAATTGGCCATCAGTTCCGGGTAGCAATGAGCCACTTGAGCCATGAACATGACGAGGATGTCCAAACTTTTGTTCGGCTCACTCGGATGAAGCTCGAACAAAGCCAAGAGAGACTTGTAGTGTTTTTGTTGCTGAAGGAACTGCAAAACAAAACAAACGAACGATTCGGCCAAATTGTCGTTGAAACACTAAAATACACCAATATTGATCAGTCGAATAAAAGATATAAAATATTTCAAGTACAAATACCTCATCTTTGTACGAAGCTGGATCCCTTTTAATAAGATTTTGAAGCTGAGGTAAATTGTCCGGCAACTGATTGTTTTGTCTTTTCACCATTTTGAAAAAACTACACAAACGATACCACGAAAAAGTTCAAATAAGCAGTGATGATACACTTCGACTTTGAAATAATTTCACTTAATGAAATTGTCAAACAATTCTACTAACCCCCAACGTGGGGAGTATGTAACCTAATGGAATGTAACCTACTGAAACTTGAATTCATCTTCTTCGACTTATTTGTTGTTCACCTTCGGGCGGATTGACTTCAATGCATCGAACGAAACGCAAAACTGTTTTTAAAGGTAATAAATATCACAGTTTTCCCCACTTACACTTGAACTTCATTATTTTTCTTGATCCATATCACTAGTCTTACTGTTAACCACCTGCATCAATTCTTAACGGAAGGATCATGAGGACGAAATGCATCTCTAAACCAGCCACTCTAAACAGTGTTTGGGAAAAAAGTTTCTTTCCAAACGGTAAAGCTCATATTTAAGAGGACATATTGGTGGGCTAACCCTAATTATTCTATACCCTTCATTAAACGTCCATCATGTACGCACTTTACAAAGTGAAGAGAAGACTGTTTGGACACAAAAACCCTGCTGCTGCAATTTGAATGTGACAAAGAAGCTGGAGCTTTTCAAATGGATTTCAAAGATAATAATTTCACACATCCCTCCCAACCAATGCACATTCAAATTATACATAGTTCATCTACCATAATATTTCTATTGATTGATTTAAAATGATCTAAAATATTAACGCTTGAAACAAAATTAGCAGATACTTTCATGGAACTGTGAAAGAAAGGGTTCAAGAGATAATGCTGATTAAGATAATACGAGCAACTTACTTAGAGGCAATCTACAAAGACGACAAAGAACCATAAAAATACTTGTAGTCGCTGACAATGAAAACAAATGGACTATTCTGATTATTCAAGTACGTACTAAATCCATTAATTGTGCAGGTTATGATCCCAAACTTGTTGCTTCTCAAAACGTGCTAAACTTGAATCATTTTCGGCAGATCCTCCCATACTCCCCTCATTGGATCCACCATTGACTAAAAAAGTTTTTTTAAAATCAAATTACAGCCTTTATAATGAATTTATATCAGCAAGTGTGAAATCCCGCTGTAAACCATCTTCATGTCCAAAAAATTACTGGGTTGTAAGAGATTCTCATCTGCGAAGATTTATAAGCCCTGAAACCACCGAGCATCGTCAAATGAAAGAAATTAACATTTGACTTTTGAAACGCTTTTATATGTTCAGTAACATCTAATATTGGAATTAGCTGATTAAATTTATGGATCAGCTCGTGTAATGTGTGAGTGCCAAGTCAATCCTGCAGACTACTTCCCTGAATACCCTCAACAGAGGGGCAGAAGCTGGTTCCAATAGTAACATACTAGTACTAATTAGACACAGTGCAGCACTCATAAACAATAGGGTAGCATGACCAAACCCCATTGGAACATTAGGAGACGGGATCCCTCAATACAGGATGCCTTCCCATCTGACAACAAGAGGCTCACAGCTCAGCTTATGAGCATCGTCCACTCCATCCACTTGTATGAAACAGAAGGCCAAAGTACTGCCCACCATAGAAAATAGATGGCAGCAGTGCACAGAAGGTGAGCTCTCACCATTGCTTGATTGTACCTTTGTTTCTTAAGAGACAGTGCTGGTGGTAGCAAGCGTTATCCCAATCCACCTCCTGGCAACTGGGTGGAAAGAGCTGTACTAATAAGGGTTCCAGGAGAAAAGGTGGGGAGTGGGGACCCTTCACAGGTGGGAGATAACTTCGAATCAGTGGCTTACTAGACAGTTACACACATGGTTCAGGCAGTGCCACAGTGACGTTGATTTCTACTTGATCAGGAGTGTGTAGGGCATAGTTGCATTGAATTGATAAAGAAGGGTAACAATAGATGATGTTCGTCATGCAATCATCTCACGCCAAAAGTGGGCGAGCCAGGGGAGCATGGTGGAGGACAGAGATGCACTCGTCCACTCAATGTTGAATTAAGAAGGAATCTGGAGGTACATTGCTAAATTTTCCTATGCAACACTGAGCCAGAAGGGGATTTGGAAGAGCAACTTTGAGCGGACTATCTAACCGGAGCTAGAAATGGGGGAAATAATGAGACCTGCAGAGAAGGAATAGGAGGATGACCTTAGCTTGCGGATCTACAAGTTGAGAAGTATGGAAATATGCGATATTCAGAACATACATTAAACCTATAACTGCCTAGCGTGATCAGCCACATATGGTTAGTGTAAACGGTTCTGAACATATCGTCACCTCCTTCAGAACAAAGTGGACTTGTCTTTGTGACCAAGTCTTCGAATTTTACGTTTCGTTCCGTTTCAAACAACTCAACCTCATTTTAACCAAACAGTAAAAAGTGATAATCGCCGCATGGTAATGAGAGGATATTAATTAAAAGTCTTGCCGACCGCTGGGGCTCTGGTAGCTGGATATTTCTGGTTTCCTCTCCACAAGATCGCGACCTCTGCCCTGGTTCGCGATTTTCCTCGACAATCTTTCTCCCACTCCGAATTAAAATCTCCTCCGGCGGTAAACAACTCGGTTTGCCGTTGAAAGCGTTTTTTTCGCGTTATTCACAGAGGTTGTCTGGAAAATCGGAGCTGGGAATGTAGTAATAGCGATGGCGGCGGGCTCGTTGGTGGGGGGGGGGGTTGACGAGGGACGCGCTGAGGTTGCAGGATTGGGCTCAAGGGAATGGAGAACATGCACCACTGGACTGAACGACGGGGAAGATCCCTGAATAACAGAGCATTTCATCGATAGAATGTTAGCTAATTATAGTACAAAATGAAGCGGTCAGAAATATCTGGTGAGACGCATCACGCAACTTCCTCAGCCAGAGGTTGTACTTGGGGATTTTTACCGCTGTAGCAACTAATCAAATAGTCGTTCGTTACTGTTTATGAGAACTTGGAAGAAACTGGTGTCGCTTAACGTTTCGGAGTTTATTAAGCTGCTCCTACACATGCAACGACTATTATTGTGTAATGAGTGCGTAGGAATTTCATGACGTTGTCATCGTGGGTTGCCCGCTGCGCAGGGCCCTTTCAAACCCAAGAGAGGCCAGCAAGTCCAAAGGGAAAGCCGTAAGTGACATCGAAAGATGGGGCGGGCTAGCGACCATTCCTTGAGGGTTGTTTGACCCAAACATGGTACGACGGGAATGGACAGCCCAGGGCCTTGCGCCCGTGTATTATGGGTTAGGGCCACGGCAGGTGGCTGCAAGGTAGGTAGAACGGAGAAATCCAACTCCTATCCAGAGCAAGGCATGACAATGCTGGAAAATGCGCTTGCTCTGCAGACATGTGGTGGTCTTGGAGTCGCTGGAGGGTTGTCATCCTATCCCTTAATTCGTTTTTAAACTGCGGGATCTGACGGAGGTGGAGGCCACTCGGTCGGAACTCCCACAGACATCCCCAAATGCAGAATTATAACTGTAATCGTGGGGTTTCTGAAGATCCTGTTTGCTGGCATTATCGGACAAAAACTGCTAGGGATTCAAGTGAGGGAAACGGCAGCGGTTTGAATTACGGCTTTTCTGATGCTATGAACGTTATTAAATTCTCACAGTACAGGTAGTTACATCGACGACCAACCTGATTTTTTGAAAACCCTAATATCGTACTAGTGGAACTAAATCATTCACCACTAAATTGAGGAAACCCATTTCAATGATAAAACGGAGCTAAGGTGCTTGTCAGATTCACTAAATTTGAGTTTCTCTGTTATATCAATTTCGACGCTTAGGTCAACATCAGTAACTGCCTCAAAGGACATGCATTGTTGGATGTACTTCAATCATTTGAAATAATTCAAAATCATTGTTCAAATTAATGTTTGGATGAGGGGATTCCCCGAGTGTTCATTCATTAGTGATTTTTTATTTCTGTAATAGCTTGCTTCTCCTTTATCGCACCTCCCCCCCCCCCCCCCGGAGAGAAAACAGCCGAACCAAATAAGCTCAAACATGATATCTAGCCCACAGGTCATTATTCGCCGCCAAAATAAGAGTATGAACTAAATCCGCTCAAAACTAACTATAGTTATCATAGTGATCCAAACAACAAATGTTTTTCTCTCCAAAAACGGCTGTTATGATTTTGATTCAATTTTGTATGTAGACAGCTCCCAATTAGGCTACTATACCGTGAAATTCCCATTTGTGGGAAAATGACGAGAGCAGCTCAATAAATTACAAAACGTTTCGACGAAAATCGATTTTAGCGCAAGTTTTTACGTTCCCCTACCCCAAAGGGAAAGGAAAGTATAGTAAAGTTAACGTACCTGTTAGGTGAGTCCGTCTCCTCTGGCTGGTGAGTTACTATGGGCAAGCGCTTTCGATGTAAACACATCATCGTCTGGCCGTTAAGTCAGTACTCAGGACAAATGCGACAAAGGAAGTGTTCGCACTCGACTGGGAGATCCTACGCCCTACTCTCCGGACTTTTGGCACAACAGGCACAATAGAGTATTTCAAGCCTGAGAGGTTCGAACGCTGGATTTTGAAACAATTCGTAAATTATTCGAGTTTATTGTAGTTTTCCCGAGGCGCTAAACGAAATTCGTGGAACAAAATTGAGATGAGTTCGTCTGAATAACATTCTCACGTGAAGGTAAATTTCAAATTATGGGGAAAATTGTGTTCAGGGTCTAAGGGTTTTCAGGGTTGGAACGGCGACACCACTGAAATCACCGTTAAAATGAATTAACGGCCAGACGGTGATGAAAGCGCTTGCCCACAGTAACTCACCAGCCAGAGGAGACGGACTCACCTAACAGGTACGTTAACTTTAGTAATTTGCCTACTGGCGGATATAACCCAATTGCTTTAATACCCGAAAGTATAGTAATCGTGTCCAAAAAAAATCGTCATTTTCTTCAGATCTTTACGTTTTGAGGCCTACTGAGTCTAAAAACCTAATTTCGACGCGTGGTCCGTGTGTAGTTCGATTTGCGGGAGAACGGCTGAACCGATTGAGCTGATTCTTTTTTGTTTTGTTCGTTATTTTATGTAGACACCAAAATAAGGCTATGGGCGATTTCGGCCGATGGGAATGGTGGGGGGGGGGGGCGAAAATGTACCAAAAACTAGGGTTTTTCGCATTTTTCTCAAAAAAGGCTTTAACTACTTTGATTAAACTTTCAAATTATCTTCTACTAATCAATACCTAACTTTTCTTCTCTATGCGTATCACCATGAAAACACGGTGAACGGAGATAAAAATCAAAATGTGTCGTAAATAACGTTTTCTCCAACATTTCCGTAAAATCCAAGGTAACTGCTTCACCAGATGTGATAGATCTTACAGAGTGTCTTTTAGCCACCCATGCCCACATTTCGTTCTCTATAATTATTTCTGTGTATATATGTTGAGTGGAGATATAAGCCAAGTTAACTCAGGAAAGGAGATTTGTCGAATATTAATTTATCGGTATTCCAATATTCTCAAACCCGGCTTTAACGATTTCGATCAAACTTACGGAGTACTCTCAGCTAACTAGTCCCTACATTTTGCTAACCATAAATGTTTCTGTAGAAATGCGTTGAATGGAGATATAGCGCCCGCACATGTAGCTGGTGTTCGAACTCACGGGTGGGGGGGGGGGGGGAATGTTGTGTGTTGCTATGCACCGCTCGTTCCTCTCGAATGATACTAGAGTCTCCAAAATATTGGTGTGGTAGTCCAATCAAATACTACTACTATGAGCTCACACGATATATAGGGGCCACTCCAGAAATTACGGAATTTCAACTACCGCCGTTTCAATGACTATAATTTCTATACGTTTTTACCCGATAACTCTGGAAAAGTGATTATTATCCTCTTCAACAAAATATTGTTTACGGCCTCATCAATTCTCCGTGTACCGATTTCTCAATAATGGGCCCGGAAAGAGGACGAGCAGCCCAATAAATTCCGGAACTATGAGCGCTACCGTTAAGTGACTTTTTTTAAACACAAATGAAATGACTTAGGACCTGATATTTGGTTTGTTGGTTGGTCAATTGTTTCCTCTCTATGGCTTAATCGGTTGCACGACGGTGGCACGACAGCGAGCAGTCACAACATTACAATCCCAGCCTCTCGTACACCTCATCACTGTGGGCAGTGACGTCACACGAACGGCGTGAATGTGACTAAACACACACACACACGGCCTACACGCCTAAATTAGGTTTTTCGGACCCAGTTGGTCTCAAGATCCGAATAAAACCCAACTTCTACAATACATTTCTTCCCCTCCCAGTATTGGAAAGCGACAAGGTCGTGACATAAGTAGCAGCAGCCCAAGTTGTAATTTTAAGCGCTATCAGTTAAATTATGTTTTACAACTTCGTATGAACCGAATGAAAAATAGATTGGATAACAGCCACAACGTATGCGTTGCTGAACAAAGTTGCCCGATGCGTCGTACCAAAGTTTCCTTTCGACGCAAATTGCGACCCTCAAGACGTTTCCGTTTTAACGAAAATAATCGTCCAAAAACGAGGACCCCTCGCCGAGTTAGAAGAACAACTAAAAGAATAGTTGGCTCGGACTCAATTTTTATTTCTACGATTTGTTTCGGTGGCGTGTCCGTGTGTTAGTTTGCGTGTGGTGGGAACGGGGACCCCCTCAGAGGGAGGTTTATTTTTACGGCAATCCCCCCTCCCCTCCCCCATTCTCTGTAATCGCCACTGAATGCAACGGACCAATGCGCCAGAGAACTATTGTCATTTCGAACGATCGCCGTCAATTATCGTTGAAGTGCGAAGAAACTTAGTTGAAAATATTAAAATCGCTTGTGCTCAAAGTGTGCAGGGATTTACTATTTGGTGGGGGGTAAACCAGAGAATATTTCGACATTTTTCTAATTTACGAGAGACGAGTGTCATTTATTAAACATCGTCGACTAATTCCCTAAAACGCCGAATCAGTATGGGGCTTTTGACCTATGAATGCCCGCACCTGCTCTAACAGCAAAGTCGTTTCCCCAAACCCCCCGTGTTACCCGGGGAAGTTCTACCTACGCTGCTATTTCCAATGGCGACGGATTTGCCCCTGGTTTTCCCATCTTTATTTTCCCTCTCCTCAATTTCAGATTCCTCTCCGCGACAGACAGCTCCTCCCAAATTCATTCTCCTACGAAATCTCGTGAAATTCGGTAGTCTCCAGTTCTCCCAACACCTTTTGCGATACAGTCGTCTCCCAATTCTCCCTACGAACACTTGTTTCGCATTGACATCTAATTCGGATTTCTCCTTCCTTCCCCGTACAACCAGTTTCACACGCTTACATACTCAAATCATAGCCTGTTCAAGTCATTCTTTGTACATCTTAGTCTTCAAATTTTGTGATATACCAACTCTTTAAATTACAAGTTCGTGCTCAACTAAAACCCGTCTCCAAGATTCATTCAAGTCTTACGAGGTCGACACCACCTGTACCTCTTTGCGACTAACTAATTAGAAATTTTTCCTGAAGTTGTGGGAGGCTTCTTAAATCCGAACAAAAAATGATCTGGTGCGAGGGATCTCACAGCTTTCAACAACCCACGTACATTGGACGATACGACTTGCACAGACCTGGGCTCTGTGTGCTCGTTCAACGCATTTCTACGGAAATATTTATGGGGTATAAAATGTACGTGCTAGTTACTAGTCCCCGTACGTGCGATTTATACCGTCAGAGCCGTTTTTGACAATGTCACAATTTCATGTTCGACAAATCTCATTTTTCGATGCATCTTGGGTTATATCTCCGTTCAGCGGAGGGTAACAGCAATAGTTGCGATAGATAAAATGCTAGAACGCACTCCGTCAGGTTGATCAAATCGAATTACGCATTTTGCACTGATTAATTCAAAATAGGTTTAAAAAATACGTGGTGCGACGCATCAAACAACCTTCTTCAGTCCCCGCGTACACACAGTGGCTGCTAATTCAATATATTTTTCATTACGAGGTGAAACTAAATGTGAAGTTTCAACGTAAAAGGTGATAGCGCTCAAGGTTCGGGAATTTATTGAAGTGCTGCTTCTACCGCCACGGCCTCTGTTGAAGCACCACTGTATAGGAAATTGATGGGACTCTCGACACGATTTTGCTAGCAACGTTTTTCTGCACAGTTGTCGAATAACTAGAGAAACACTGTCGCACAAAGTTGTCAACGAAGCCACGTTAGTTTAAATTTCGGAAGTAGCGAAATGTAAGAAGGTTTCAAAAGTTCATTACAGAACCTAATGCGCACAAGGTCTGCGTGTGTCTGTAGTCAGATTTAAGAGAGAACAGCTAAACCAATTGGACTCACCCATTTCTTGTTTGGCTGTTTACTTTTTCGAAGGAGTGAGAGGGAGGGAGGAGATAAAAATGTATCAAAAACTATGTTACGGCATTTTTTTCTCGAAAACCAACCATATTGATCATACTTTCAAATTATCTTACAGAAAGTGCGTAACATTTGTTGCAAAAATTCGGTGAACGGAAATTTGGAGCGAAACGAGTTTTTTAAAAACTTTTTGGGACAACGGCTCTAACGTTTTACACAAAACTCACTAGACAATATCTACACATTGTTCTCCATACACATTCATGACGGAACGGAAGTGACTATCAAAATGTGCTAAAAATACGGTTTTGCGAGTTTTTTTTTACAAATAATCACCTTCTAGCAACTTAAACTGACATTTCTTTCCACATAACGCGAAATGTAACATAATTGTGGGAAATATAACTAATAAAAATTATTCTGATTCGAATTTTCTTGAAGCCAGTTCTGGTTTAATTTACCGCTTTCTTTGTTTGTTTTGTTTTTTGACCAGCCGTCACCTCGAATGAGCTCGTCCAAGTAATTATAACGTTTATACCCGCTTTGTTTATACCCGCCTTGTTTATACGCGCTGTACCTTAAGCAGGCTTCCCTGTTCCGGTTATTTCCAACTTCACACTCACCTTATTTTCATTTTTTACTTTCCTTGGCTCTACAATGTAGAAAGGAAAGTTATGTAATCGGCTGAAATTTTTTTTTTTGAGTTTTCTTCAGATCTTTACGTTTTAGTCCGAAAAACACTATTTGAGAAAATGGTCTGTGTGTGTGTGTGACCGTACCAAATCCACTTCACCCTGCAGTCGGGGGTCCAGAATACCGCTGACGTATTCCCTGCGTGTCGTATGAGCCGACTAAAAGGGACAGCCGGGTGGGCCCAGCTTGAAAGACAACCTCACCTCTATGAGGTCCCCACAGGATTACATCCAACGAGGCTTAACTGTGGCTGGGCGTCACAGTGTACTCTGTCGCCACACTGTGCTCACCCAGCAGTTGGGGGTCCAGAATTCCACTGCCGTACTCCCTGTGTGTTCGTATAAGCCGAACTAAAAGGGACACAACTTACACTTCATTCACATACATGACACACTGGGAACCCCCTACCTTTAGCTGGGATCGCAGAACACACCCCCCCCCCCCGCAGGAAGGGGGACACAATTCTCCTGCCGTATCCCCTGCGTGGTCGTTAAATCCGGCCTTAAAGGGGCTTAAAGCTCACGACACTGACATTCACAACATATTCCAGATACAAAATACACTGCAACGGCTTGCGTGGCAGAACACATTGACTTAAAACACTCATAATGAGCGAAAGACAGTCCTGGAGGTAGCTCACTAACACCTTTGAGCGATCCCCTATATAGGTGCGGCCTTCGGAATGAGGAGGGGGAAAAACCAGGTTTGAGCGTTCCTGGGGCGGCTGATAGCGTGTGTCCCGCTCACCACATCACTAGTGGCCGAGGGCTGACTCTGAGCAGCAGCCGAAAAATCCCTCATGCGTCTTAGTCCCGGTGGGTGGCCGGACTGGCAGCTGCGGCGCATGTGGGGGCCTCCGTTTGACCCTCAACGGACCAGCGAAAGGGGCTAGAATCAATATGCCTGAGGGGGAGCTTCCAGGACACTGCCTCGAGCACCTCTTGCTCATACCACTAACACACACACCAAATGAACTCACAAGGATACACTACACCAGTCTGCTTCTTTTTTCTCCCCCCCCCCTCAATTAGTAAAAAACATGACAAAGTCAACTAAATCTTCAGCAGGTAATAAAAACGCCACCTGCGCCTCTTCCTCGGGCTCGCCAAGCTCGACCCCTCCCTCTTCGGACGATGAGCAACCTACTCGTCGTCCAAACAAACAAGGGCGGAAAGAACCGGGCAAACCGCGTTCATCTCCCCCTTCTCCCCCTAGTAGCCCGGGCAACCCGGCTACTACAAGCACTCGACATCCCATTGACCCTAATCTGTCGGACATGGAGCAGATTTGTGCATATGTCCAAATCATCCACGGCCAACTGGCACAGATGAGGGTCAACGCGACAGGACCTATGTGGGACCTCGTCACTAGTTGCCTCTTCGAAATTTCGAAGCTGGCTATAAAAGCTAATGCCCCCCCAACGATATCGCCCACTGCCACTCCCCCCCCCCCCCTGCGGGAAACTGTGGCGGCTGTCGTGAGGGAAGAGCTGCGTAGGGCAATTGCCCAGCAGCCAGTGCCACCAGCCCCCCAAACTCGAGGAGCAACAACGAGCCAGGGTAGTACCCCAGGCCCCTCATATGCGGCAGTAGCCGCTACTGCGCCTTCCTCCCCCCCTCATGGAGCTGAGGCGGAATGGCAGCCTGCCAGGGCCAGGAAGCGCAGAGGGAAGCAGAAACAGGCCCCAACTAAGCAGGAAGTGCAGGCTGAGGGCAGCGCCCCGCCTACGCCTCCGCCCAAAAACAAGGGCAAAAATAAAAATAAAAACCAAAATAAAAAGCCTCCACCGCTTGCCAAACTCCCCCCTAAAAACCCACGACAAAACGTGGTAGTGGTTAGGCGGACATGTGAGGAAGGAGAGGCTGGTCCCTCCAACCCTGACGCAATGGAAGCGCTTATGCGGGGTGTCCCTGCTACGGACCTCCAAGCTCTGAGTGTCCGAGTGCTGAACATCCGCACCGCAGTAGGAGGTGGCGCCGTCATTGTGACGGAAACGCCAGAAATGGCCAAGGCGCTCACGAGCCACATTTCCACAAAAAGGAGTTGAAGCTCCAAGCGTCAGCCCCTGGGTCGTTTCCACGCCTGCTGCTGTGCGACGTGCGGACCGACCTTCAAAAGAGGACTTGGCCCAACAAGTTGTTGAGCACAACCCTGCGTTAGGCTTGCAGCCGCAGGATGTCAGGCCTCTCTTCACCAAAAAGCGTGGCAGACAGAAGGATTGGGTGATTGAGGTATCACCCAGCCTGTACAAAAACTAGAGGCAAGGCACCTCCAAATAGCCTGGCAGCGGTGCGCCATACGAAAGTACCAAGCCCCCACTCAGTGCTACAAATGCCAGCGCTATGGCCACCTGGCAGTGGCCTGTACAAGACCTGTTGTGTGCGCCTGGTGCGCCTTGCCACATCTGAGTAAGGAATGCAAGCGTGATGCTCCTCAAGTGTGCCAATTGCGTCGAACGCAAAATCCAACAGGTCGCACACTCTACACGAGACGCACGCTGTACCATTCGTCAGCGAGCGATTGCCCTCCAGGAGTCACGAGTGGATTATGAATAGGTCAAAAACAGTTCGAATCCTTCAGCACAACACAAATAAGAGTTGCCCAGTTATGGCTGAGTTGCTGCAAAATGCACTCAAGAAACGCTGCAGTGTCCTCGCCATACAGGAACCGTACATAGGATCCAAAACTCTTGGTCTCGGATCGCAGGCACGAGTGGTGGCTGGAGCAAGAACGGGAGCCAAGGCAGCAGTAGCCTGCATCGACCCGTCCATTGACATGCTCGCACTCACTCACCTGAACAGCCAGCACTTGGCGGTTGTAATATCATTTTACAGGCAATTTGGCGCACCAGTTGCCAACAGCCTTGAACCACTCGAGCGGGCTCTAGCAGGCCTATCAGGACGACCCTGCGTAGTCTGTGCTGATGCAAACGCCAGATCACCATTGTGGGGATCCCCAACCCTGGATGGGGCGGGCGAGGCGTATATAGAGCTGCTCACCAGGTACAACTTGGTTGTTGCCAACGACCCCATGACTGAGGCGACCTATGATGGCCCGGGAGGAAGGTCGTGTATAGACGTCACAGCCGTGTCCCACACCCTGCTACTCAAATTGAAGGGTTGGCGAGTCGTACCAGGTGCAACGCAGAGCGATCACATGGTTATTGACTTTGCCATTACGGATGATAACATCCTCTGCAAAGACACGCGTGAAAAGCGATTCCGCACAAAAATGCTGACTGGCCGCAATTCTTTAGGGTACTGGAAGGTGAACTGCGTGCCGCAGACACCGACCTAATAGTGCAAGCATCCACACCTGAAGAGGTGGACAGCAAAGTGGACACATTTACCACAGCACTGCACTCTGCTGGGCTCTCTGTACTTGGCCAACAGAAGCACAGGGCGATCAAAGTCCCATGGTGGACTGAGGAACTTAATCCCCTCAAGCAAAGTGCAAATAGAGCCAGAAGGATGTACCAAAACACTCGTGACCCTGATGCCAGAGCAACACTCCGAACTGCCTTCATCCAAGAGAAGAAGGCCTTCCACCGCGCCATCAAACGAGCCAAACGGCAAGGCTGGCGAAATTTTGTGGAAGCGGAGAGCTCTGAGAACCCCTGGGGCAGACACTACAAGTCCTCCATAGGAAAAGCAAATGTAGAGCAGGTCTTAGCTGCGATGCAAAATGAGTCAGGCTGGGCCTGCAGTATCGAACGTTCACTGGAAACCCTCCTTGAGAAGGCGTTCCCAGATGACCAACTAGCTCGAGACACTGAAGCCCAGAGGGCAGCAAGGAGCTGATCATGGACCCTCCGAACGAGCCCGACATCCCATTGTGGACAACAGGCGACCTCGGCAGGGCTCTTGCGACCTTAAAGCCCAACAAATCTCCTGGGCCAGATAAAATAGAAAGCAATATGCTAAGGAAGGCTGAGCGGACAATCTCCAGCGGTCTCCTTAATTTATTTAATGACTGTCTGCAGGTCGGACAGTTCCCCACTCAGTGGAAGTCTGCGCGCGTTGTCACTCTTCAAAAGGGAGGCGACCGCAATCAGTCGGACCCGCGATCATGGAGACCACTCAGCCTTCTTTCCATATTAGGCAAAACACTAGAAATCTTGATGTTGCAGTCCCTCGAAGGAGTCTTTGGCCGCAACCTCACGGGCAGGCAATACGGGTGTACCAAAGGAAGGTCCACGCAGGATGTCATTGTCGAGATTCGGCGTGTGTCCCTGCTGGCACCGGCTAAGTACGTCGTAGCAGTTCTGATTGACATCAGAGGAGCGTTTGACAACCTTTGGTGGCCAGCGCTCCTTAATGAACTCAAAGGTAGGGAATCCCCGCAACCTGTACTCGCTCGTCAGAAGTTACCTGACAGACAGAACTGCTACGATCGAAAGTAGGCATGTCTCCGTCCGGAGAAAGATTGAGAAGGGTGCCCACAGGGCTCGGTCCTAGGACCAGCACTCTGGAATGCCTTCTTCGAAGGTCTTCTCAGGAAACTCATGGAGACTGACTGCGAGCCGTACGCCTATGTGGATGACTTGACTGTGCTGATCTTTGCAGAGTCAGTCCGCCAAATTGAAGAAAAACCCACCACGTGCTCCGCACTGTCAACCAATGGTGCGAGCACGTCAAGATGCAGGTGGCTGAGGAAAAACCCAGCTAATCCTCTTGAAGGGGAAAGTGAATAATCCACCCACAATACGCTTTGGCGGCCACAGGCTCCTTCTTGAAAAGCACGTCAAGTATTTAGGAGTGAATATAGGTGAGAGGTGGGGTTTCAACCAACACCTCCAGTCCCTTAAAGGCACTACCATTGCAAGGTTTGCCTCACTGCGTGCCATTACTAAGGCCACTTGGGGTGTGTGTTACCACGACACCATCCTCATGTATAAGGCCATCTATTTAGGTGTGATTGGCTACTGCCCTGTTGTCTGGGGTAGCAAACTAACAGTCAATCAAAAGAGAGTATTGGCCCAATCCCAGAGAGCCGCGCTCCTGTGGATCACCAAGGCCTACAAGACTGTATCAACGGAAGCACTCCAGGTGATCACTGGTCAGTTACCAGTTGATTTGGCTGTTGAGTGCATGATTGACAAGTGGAGAGTGAAACGGAGCTTCCCCGCTTTGGGCTGAACTCCGTGCGGATCTCACCACAGAACAGAAACTTGCCGCCATCGATGAATGGGCTCTAGAGAAATGGCAAGCGAGATGGGAATCCTCGTCAAAGGGACGTGATACGTATGAGTTCTTCCCCAACATCCGTGAACGTCTTTCTAGAAAATGGGTTGAGCCAGACCACTGGACGAGCCAGTTCCTCACGGGACATGGTGACTTCAATGCGCGGCTCCACTTCTTTTCTCTGAAAGACTCTCCATTATGCACGTCTTGTGCCTCCAGTGCGGAGGAAACAAGAAACCATGTGCTGCTCCACTGTAGTTTCTACAACAGTGAGCGACGGTTGTTGAGAGGGCAAACGAACTTAGCAGCTTTGACTGCTACAAAGGAAGCCTATAACCATTTTGCAAAGTTCGCAAAGAAGGTAATGGCTAAGAAACGTGGTTATAGTTGATCAGTCCTTTTGAAACTTGCCACCCAAGTAAACAGTAAGATCAGGTAGGGAACCAGATTAAGAACTACTCCCAGATGGTACGGGATTCCTCAGGTGGTCACCTCCGCGCGGTAACACACGGGCAACAGCTCTCTACGGTGAGACTGGCTAACGACCACATACCTGCCGTACCTCCACAGGTCTGAGTTCGGTGGATGCTGCAGGGGCCGGCCTCTTGCATATTAGCGAAACCGCAACTTCTATGACTGATATAACCCTCGTCGAGGGTTTAGGTACAGTCATGAAATAAGGAAACAGATCTGGCCAACAGAAGCACAGGGCGATCAAAGTCCCATGGTGGACTGAGGAACTTAATCCCCTCAAGCATAGTGTAAATAGAGCCAGAAGGATGTACCAAAACACTCGTGACCCTGATGCCAGAGCAACACTCCGAACTGCCTTCATCCAAGAGAAGAAGGCCTTCCACCGCGCCATCAAACGAGCCAAACGGCAAGGCTGGCGAAATTTTGTGGAAGCGGAGAACTCTGAGAACCCCTGGGGCAGACATTACAAGTCCTCCATAGGTAAAGCAAATGTAGAGCAGGTCTTAGCCGCGATGCAAAATGAGTCAGGCTGGGCCTGTAGCATCGAAAGTTCACTGGAAACCCTCCTTGAGAAGGCGTTCCCAGATGACTAAGTAGCTCGAGACACCGAAGCCCAGAGGGCAGCAAGGGAGCTGATCATGGACCCTCCGAACGAGCCCGACATCCCACTGTGGACAACAGGCGACCTCTGCAGGGCCCTTGCGACCTTAAAGCCCAACAAATCTCCTGGGCCAGATAAAGTAGAAAGCAATATGCTAAGGAAGGCTGAGCGGACAATCTCCAGCGGTCTCCTTAATTTATTTAATGACTGTCTGCAGGTCGGACAGTTCCCCACTCACTGGAAGTCGTTGAGTGGCGTTGTCACTCTTCAAAAGGGAGGCGACCGCAATCAGTCGGACCCGCGATCATGGAGACCACTCAGCCTTCTTTCCATATTAGGCAAAACACTAGAAATCTTGATGTTGCAGTCCCTCGAAGGAGTCTTTGGCCGCAACCTCACAGGCAGGCAATACGGGTGTACCAAAGGAAGGTCCACGCAGGATGTCATTGTCGAGATTTGGCGTGTTTCCCTGCTGGCACCGGCTAAGTACGTCGTAGCAGTTCTGATAGACATCAGAGGAGCGTTTGACAACCTTTGGTGGCCAGCGCTCCTTAATGAGCTCAAAGGTAGGGGAATCCCCCGCAACCTGTACTCGCTCGTCAGAAGTTACCTGACAGACAGAACTGCTACGATCAAAAGTGGGCATGTCTCCATCCAGAGAAAGATTGAGAAGGGGTGCCCACAGGGCTCGGTCCTTGGACCAGCACTCTGGAATGCCTTCTTCGAAGGTCTTCTCAGGAAACTCATGGAGACTGACTGCGAGCCGTACGCCTATGTGGATGACTTGACTGTGCTGATCTTTGCAGAGTCAGTCCGCCAAATTGAAGAAAAAACCCACCACGTGCTCCGCAATGTCAACCAATGGTGCGAGCATGTCAAGATGCAGGTGGCTGAGGAAAAAACCCAGCTAATCCTCTTGAAGGGGAAAGTGAATAATCCACCCACAATACGCTTTGGCGGCCACAGGCTCCTTCTTGAAAAGCACGTCAAGTATTTAGGAGTGAATATAGGTGAGAGGTGGGGTTTCAACCAACACCTCCAGTCCCTTAAAGGCACTACCATTGCAAGGTTTGCCTCACTGCGTGCCATTACTAAGGCCACTTGGGGTGTGTGTTACCACGACACCATCCTCATGTATAAGGCGATCTATTTAGGTGTGATTGGCTACTGCCCCGTTGTCTGGGGTAGCAAACTAATAGTCAATCAAAAGAGAGTATTGGCCCAATCCCAGAGAGCTGCGCTCCTGTGGATCACCAAGGCCTACAAGACTGTATCAACGGAAGCACTCCAGGTGATCACTGGTCAGTTACCAGTTGATTTGGCTGTTGAGTGCATGATTGACAAGTGGAGAGTGAAACGGGAGCTTCCCCCGCTTTGGGCTGAACTCCGTGCGGATCTCACCACAGAACAGAAACTTGCCGCCATCGATGAATGGGCTCTAGAGAAATGGCAAGCGAGATGGGAATCCTCGTCAAAGGGACGTGATACGTATGAGTTCTTCCCCAACATCCGTGAACGTCTTTCTAGAAAATGGGTTGAGCCAGACCACTGGACGAGCCAGTTCCTCACGGGACATGGTGACTTCAATGCGCGGCTCCACTTCTTTTCTCTGAAAGACTCTCCATTATGCACGTCTTGTGCCTCCAGTGCGGAGGAAACAAGAAACCATGTGCTGCTCCACTGTAGTTTCTACAACAGTGAGCGACGGTTGTTGGGAGGGCAAACGAACTTAGCAGCATTGACTGCTACAAAGGAAGCCTAAAACCATTTTGCAAGGTTCGCAAAGAAGGTAATGGCTAAGAAACGTGGTTATAGTGGATCAGTCCTTTTGAAACTTGCCACCCAAGTAAACAGTAAGATCAGGTAGGGAACCAGATTAAGAACTACTCCCAGATGGTACGGGATTCCTCAGGTGGTCACCTCCGCGCGGTAACACACGGGCAACAGCTCTCTACGGTGAGACTGGCTAACGACCAAATACCTGCCGTACCTCCACAGGTCTGAGTTCGGTGGATGCTGCAGGGGCCGGCCTCTTGCGTATTAGCGAAACCGCAACTTCTATGACTGATATAACCCTCGTCGAGGATTTAGGTACAGTCATCAAATAAAGAAACAGACCCGTACCAAATCCATTCAAACTTGATATCCAGCCCGCAGGTTACCATGGGTCGCTAAAATGACGGTATGAACAAAATCCTCCGAAAGTTAACTATTGTTATCACAGTGATCAAAACACCAAATTTTCTTTTTCCCAAAAACGGCGAACGATTTTCATTAAATTTTTTATATTGACAGATCTCAATAATGCAATTATACCATAAAATCCCCTTTCGTGGAAAAATGGCGAGAGCAGTACAATAAATTATCAAAACTTCTTACTCAATAACTCTGCAAAAGTGATTACTATCCTCTTTTAAAAAATCGTGTTTACAGCCTCAACAATTATCTGTGTACCAATCGTTCAATAATGGTCCGAGAATGAGTACGAGGAGCACAATAAATTCCGGAACTACTACTAGTAGCTACTAGCTACTGATTCCTGCTGCTGTGAAGTGTTGTTTGACCAAGTTCAAATGAACTGATTAAGTAGAAAGTGAATTGACGTAGAGCTAAGGAAAGTTGTGAGTAGCGAGGGCTATGCCACTTCTGGATGAGTGACGCAATCCCCCCCTCCCCACCCACCTGCTGATGTATGACGTCACCCCCTCCCCTCCTGCCAGCTGATCTGACGTAAGCCCCCCCCCCCCCGTCCACATCAGTGTAACTTCTGAGTGGATCTACGTCATACCCCACGACCATCCCCCACCGCTATGAATCCCTCTGTGTGAGGTCATGCCCCACACAATTGGCACAACTTCTGAGTGGATCTACGTCATACCCCAACCAATTATCGCGCTAACGCCTAATTACCTCCTAGCCCAATTTCTCCCCCACACGTGTTCACGCTAAATAAATCCCGAGCTCACGTGGAGCCTCGTCCCTACGTATTTTTTACTGAGACGTAATTGCGCAAAAAATGGTCGCCATACGCTCCTAGCTAACTATACGCAAATTACGAGATTGATAATAAAAAATATCGCGTATCGTTATTATCACGAAATAAATTTGTTAAATAATGTATTTAGATCGGTTTAAAAGTAGGGCGTCGTTATTACGTTACATTATTTAATGAATTTATTTCGCGATAATAACGATAGTACGAGGAGGTAATTAGGCATTAGCGCGATAATTGGTTGGGGTATGACGTAGATCCACTCAGAAGTTACGCCAATTGTGTGGGGGCATGATGTCACACAGGGGATTCATAGTGGTGTGGGACGTGACGTCGGGTATGTTGTAGATCCACTCAGAAGGTACACTGATGCGGACAGGGGTCGTCAGGTCAGCTGTAGTTGATAGGAGGGGGGTGACGTCACATCAGCTGGCGGGTGGGGGGGGGGATTACGTCACTCATCCCAGAAGTGGCATAGCCCTCACTACTGTTGTGTGTTGCAACGCACCAGATATTTTCCTGCCCAATGGTACTAATTGTGTAACTGGGCGTTTGTGGACAGGCTTATATAAGTATATTACTACAAGAAGCATAAATGTCTCTATTCGGCAATATATGCTGTATATTCGTGTAATTAATATTCTTCCAGGTATTAAAGCAATTGGGTTCGGTCCGCCAGTAGGCAAATTACTAATAGGTACGTTAACTTTAGTAATATTCTTCCTTTTGCGATATGGGGCCGTTCTTGACTGTAGAAGTTAAGTATTAAAGAAATTGGGTTATATCCGCCAGTAGGCAAATTACTAAAGTTAACGTACCTGTTAGGTGAGTCCGTCTCCTCTGGCTTGTGAGTTACTGTGGGCAAGCGCTTTCGATGTAAAGACATCATCGTCTGGCCGTTAAGTCAGTACTGGAGTCAGTCAGTTGGTCGTGGTCTTTATATACAAAGAGAAAGGTGAAAGGGGTGATGGAGCGTCGGGGAAGGGGCGGGGAGAGGAGGTCATGTAGCTCAGGGGGAAACCCCTAGAGATAAATGGAACGTGTTGGATGGTCTGTCAATTGTGGAATTTAAGTCTTTTTTGTGTAGGGTGGTCTGTAAATCCGTCAGTTGGTTGTTTTCGTTTGTGTAGTGTTTTGAGTGGTGTGAATATGGTGTTGCATTTTGTGTTGATTTGTTCATTTATGATCTGTCCATTGAAGTTTTTTGTTTATAAATTTCCATGTTTTCTAATATGTTCAGTTTTCGTCCTTTGTATTGTTTGTGTAGTAAGGTGGTACAGTCCTGTATTTTGGTGGGTTCATGTCCAGTTGTTTTGAGGTGGTTGGCAAAGTTTGAATCGTCTTTGTTCCTACTAAGAGATTTAATGTGTTCTGAGTATCTGGTCCGTATTTTTCGTCCTGTCTGTCCTATGTATGCGTTTTTACAACTACAAGTTATTTTATACACCCCACTTTGGTCGAGTGGGTCTGTATTTTCAGTCTTTGCAGTTAGTTTGGTTCTAAGTGTGTTGTCCGTACGTAATGCAATTTGTATACCTTCCTTTCGGAGGATATTAGTTATTCCGTATATTTGTGGTCCTGTGTACGTGAATGTGCAGCGTCTTGTTAAAGTCTGTGTATTTTCTGTTTTTGAGTCGTTTGTTTTGGAGTCATATTGTCTTAGTAATTTGTTTATTGTTTTTTTAGAGTAACCGTTATTTTCTGCGATAGTATTTATAATATCAAGTTCTTTTTGTAATTTTGTTCGGATAGTGGGATCGTTGTTAGTCTCCGTATCATGTGTCTGAATGCACTTAGTTTATGTTGTTGTGGGTGGTTTGATGTAAAATGTATGGTCGTGTCGGTAGCGGTAGGTTTTCTAAAAATGTCGTATTGTAGTTCGTTGTCCAACCGTGTGATTTTTAGGTCCAAGTAATTAAGAGTTTTATTTTGTTCTTTGTCCATGTCATATTGGATGTTATGGTGGATATTGTCTAAGTCCTTTAGTATATCGTCAGTGTTATCACGGCCTAATATGCAGATGATATCTCCCCGCCCCTTCCCCGACGCTCCATCACCCCTTTCACCTTTCTCTTTGTATATAAAGACCACGACCAACTGACTGACTCCAGTACTGACTTAACGGCCAGACGATGATGTCTTTACATCGAAAGCGCTTGCCCACAGTAACTCACAAGCCAGAGGAGACGGACTCACCTAACAGGTACGTTAACTGTAGAAGTTAACTCTGGAGTGGATTCTTGAGAGCCACTCAGGATGAATGAAAAGCTTTCTCTAGGCCGACGTTTCGTTTAATTTATTAAGCATCATCAGGCCTATAGGATACCACAGCAGGCAATTTAGTTACAATAAATTGTAAGGAACTTGTACAAACACATTGAACTGAATTAATGTTGAAAAACGTACCTCGGGACTGAACCATGATGTAAAAAAAAACAATCACGGACATATCGAACAACCTGGGAATAATACCGATCCACCTAGGACCAGCCGAGAAAATTGAGGACTACCATACCATCGCCCACTTTTACCAAACGACCGGACTAAAAACCCAATTAGAAAAAATACGCTTGCATTTCGACGACATATTACATATACCGTCAACTCAGATCCTGAAGTCGAGGAAGCCGTTCACGTTAAAATACAATTGATAAACCATCTACTTTCATTGGCGCAGGACAAGTTAAACGAATCCGTCCTGCCAAAGCGACGAAGTCGCGGCCTGATCGACTGACTTGGCTCGACCATCAAATTTATCACTGGCAACCTTGACTCTACTGACAAAAAGAAATACGACTCCATTCTGAAACAAATAAAAACCAAACAACAAACTCTCTCTAAACAAATAAAACGACATTACACCATAAACTACTCATTCGCTAATCACTTAAACTCCACTATAGAGTCAATCAACAAAAACCACAAAACACTGACTCAAGAGATTGAACATCTTAGGGACGCCAGTTCATTCCACACCCACGTCCTTCAAGTTGAACGCGCACTAGACCACAATCAAATACTGCTACAATTACTCCTGGACCTGACACAAGACATAGACAACTCCGTTACATTTTGTAAGCTAGGAAAAATCCACCCAAGCATCATAAAACCGGAGACTTTACTGGACGCCCTACGTGAGCTAAAATCCTACTACAATAACCGACTACCTGACTTTTACGGCAACGCCTTATTTGAATTACAGACACACGTCAGAAAAAAAGCCATCACTTCAAACGTAAAATAAAAGAAATGATATTTATATAAGCAAATCCCCCAACGTCACGCAATATAAGGACTGACACTGCCAATCTTGGCTGTTTATTCGAACCTAATTAACAATTACACTTAACTTTCATGTACAGTTAAGTTGTTTCTCCCATCTCCCTTCTAGAAAATAAGAATAATTCTACGCTTTGTCATACTTTTAGTTTTTCCTGATCTGTTCATTATGTTCCTTCTTACTCATAACCTCGTTAAAATTCCGCACTAGTCCAATCTGTTATTTACTATTAAGATCTGTTTGTATCCTTTCCTCTTTTTTCTCCGAATGCCATTATTTTAAGAAACTATTAGCAATTTCCCGAGGTATTCAGTTCAATGTGTTTGTACAAGTTCCTTGCAATTTATTGTAACTAAATTGCCTGCTGTGGTATCCTATAGGCCTGATGATGCTTAATAAATTAAACGAAACGTCGGCCTAGAGAAACCTTTTCATTCATCCTGAGTGGCTCTCAAGAATCCACTCCAGAATTCTACGTTTTCTATTTTTAAACCTTAAAGCAAGACCAATGTTTAACGAGCGGTGCGTAGCTACACACAACTTTCCGCCACCCCCGTAAGTTCGAACACCAGCTACATGTTTGGTGCTATATCTTCATTCAACGCATTCTACAGAGACATTTATGGAAAACAAAGTGTAGGGACTAGTTAGCTGAGAGAACTCCGTAAGTTTGATCTAAATTGTTAGAGCCGGTTTTGGGAAAATTGGAATACCGATAAATTAATATCCTTTTCTAAGTTAACTTGGCTTATATCTCCGTTCAACATATATACACAGAAATAATTATACAAAACGAAATGTGGGTATGGATGACTTAAAGACATTCTGTAAGATCCATCACATCTGATGAAGCAGTTACCCTGGAATTTACGGAAATGTTCGAAAAAACGTTATTTTCGTCACATTTTGATTTTTATCTCTGTTCAATGGACTGTCAGAGGAACATTTATCGAGAATAATATGTAGGTATTAACTATTCAGATATATCTTGAAAGTTTGGTGATAATCGTTAAAGCCGTTTTGCCAAAAAGCGTAAAAAACCTATTTTTGCTTCATGGGCCTATATCTCCGTTCACCGTATTTTCATGGAGATATGTATGGAGAAGAAAAGTTAAGTATTGATTGGTGGAAGATAATTTGAAAGTTTAGTCATAATCGTTACAACCCTAGTTTTTGGTACATTTTCGTCCACCACCTTCCTTTCCCATCGACCGAAATTGCCCATAACCTTATTTTGGTATCTGCAAAAAAGAACCAACTCAATCGGTTCAGCCATTCTCCCGCAAATCGATTTACGGACATACACACGCTCTCTCTCTCACACACACAGACGAAATTAGGTCTTTTTAACTCAGTATGCCTCAAAACGTGACGATCTGAAGAAAACCCAAATTTTTTTTTTTTCCAAGATTACTTTACTTGCCTTTTCCTTCGGGGTAGCGGAAAGTAAAAAAAAAAAGCGCGATTTTGATCAGTCAATCACAGTAATTAAATTTTTTCTTTGTGGAGTACCATCGAATGTACAGGAACTGAGGAAAGTTGTGAGCTGCTTCGAAACAGACATTTCTTGCAAAGCGAAAAGCGTCGAATTGACAAGACGTCCCGGAATTTTAAGAGCAATTGCCGGGAGTGGTGAGAAGGAATAAAACTAGACGGATAGTAGGCGGTAAAGGAGACGAAGATAAAAAGGAAGGAAAAAGATAAAGAGAAGGAGGAGGAACGGGGACACCTGCTGTGGGGAGATGGGGGAAGAAAAAAAATATGGGGAGGGCTGAAGAGTGAGAGGGGCCCTAATACAAAAATGAGTGGAATAAGAAGAGGAGTTGTGGTGCGACTGTGGGCAGGCGGGTGTGTGAGGGGAGGGGGGGGAGGTGCCACCTGTTGTCGCCGTCGAATCCTCAACCTCTCAACCTCCAGTGGGGGTCTCTCTTTGCGGGGGCCTCTGAAGGCCCCCCCTGGATCCTGAAGCTCCGAGCTCACCCCCCTCCCCCACCATCGCGACTCACCAACAACCACACAGCCTCCAACCTGACGCCGAAGCTTCAACGAACCTCGAGCGACTGGTTGGTGGGATGGCGGATGAGAAAGTGTGGACGAGGGGAATGGAAGGGGGGGACGACCTGCTCTGCTCCGGTAATATCGTCGAATGGATAACAAAAAAAAAGAAGGAAGATCCGAAGTTTTAAACACCGCGAAGAGATGGGAGAAGAGAAGAAGAAGAGGAGGAAATGAAGGCGCGAGGCCCCCAGGAAGGACTCAGTCGTCTGGGCTCTCGGCCTTCGCTTGCTTCTTGTCTTCTTCGCCTTCGCCCGCCCTCAGGACAGACTCGTCTTGATGACCAACCCACCGGTACGTTATCGTTCGCCTTCACCTTACCAAAAACCCACACGCCCCCACGTTAGCAATTATCGTACGACGAGTACAAAAACAAATTAGTAACAATGACAGTCGAAAGGCGAAATGTTCAGGCGCAAAACCCTACGAATCTAATAAAACTGTAACGTCAATAAAACTCGTAAAGTAATATTATACAAAAATGCTACATCAAAATGGTCGCTTTCACGAAATCCCAAAACTAAACAATATCAAACACTATGTTAGAACCCAAACAAACCTACTAACTGACCTCGAAAGTAAGTAAAACCCATCACGATACTACAAATAACACAATTCACAGTAATTGCGTTGTAGGTAAAACGTTACGAAATCAAGACACACATTTCAAAGCCAATTAACAACCGACATTTAAATAAATAAAACTTCGAAAAACGAGTAATACTCAACAAAAATATCTGGTGCGTAGCAACACACAACTTTCCGCCACCCCCGTAATTTCGAACACCACCTACATAGGCGGGCGCTACATCTTCGTTCAACGCATTTTTACAGGAACATTAATGAGGAACAAAATGTACGTACTACTTAACTGAGAGTACTCCGAAAGTTTGATCGAAATCGTTACAGCCGTTTCTGAGAAAATTGGAATACCGATAAATTAATATTCGACAAATCTCCTTTTCTGAGTTAACTTGGCTTATATCTCCGTTCAGCATATATATACAGAAATAATTATAGAAAACGAAATGTTGAGATAGGTGACAGAAAGACACTCCATTAGAATTTATCACATCTGGTGAAGATGTTACCCTGGAATTTACGGAAATGTTCGAAAAAACGTTATTTTCGACACATTTTGATTTTTATCTCTGTTCAATGGACTGTCAGAGGAACATTTATCGAGAATAATATGTAGGTATTAACTATTCAGATATATCTTGAAAGTTTGGTGAAAATCGCTAAAGCCGTTTTGCCAAAAAGCGTAAAAAACCTATTTTTGCTTCATGGGCCTATATCTCCGTTCACCGTATTTTCATGGAGATATGTATGGAGAAAAGTTAGGTATTGATTAGTAAAAGATAATGTGAAAGTTTAATCAAAATCGTTAGAGCCGTTTTCGAGAAAAATGCGAAAAACCCTAGTTTTTGGTATATTTTTGTCCCCCCACCCCCCTTTCCATCTGCCTAAATCGTCCATAACCTTATTTTGGTGTCTACAAAAAATAACGAACAAAACAAAAAAAGAACCAGCTCAATCGGATCAGCCGTTCTCCCGCAAATCGAACTACAGACACACACACACACACACACACAGATCTGTTTCTTTATTTCATGACTGTACCTAAACCCTCGACGAGGGTTATATCAGTCATAGAAGTTGCGGTTTCGCTAATATGCAAGAGGCCGGCCCCTGCAGCATCCACCGAACTCAGACCTGTGGAGGTACGGCAGGTATTTGGTCGTTAGCCAGTCTCACCGTAGAGAGCTGTTGCCCGTGTGTTACCGCGCGGAGGTGACCACCTGAGGAATCCCGTACCATCTGGGAGTAGTTCTTAATCTGGTTCCCTACCTGATCTTACTGTTTACTTGGGTGGCAAGTTTCAAAAGGACTGATCAACTATAACCACGTTTCTTAGCCATTACCTTCTTTGCGAACTTTGCAAAATGGTTATAGGCTTCCTTTGTAGCAGTCAAAGCTGCTAAGTTCGTTTGCCCTCTCAACAAACGTCGCTCACTGTTGTAGAAACTACAGTGGAGCAGCACATGGTTTCTTGTTTCCTCCGCACTGGAGGCACAAGACGTGCATAATGGAGAGTCTTTCAGAGAAAAGAAGTGGAGCCGCGCATTGAAGTCACCATGTCCCGTGAGGAACTGGCTCGTCCAGTGGTCTGGCTCAACCCATTTTCTAGAAAGACGTTCACGGATGTTGGGGAAGAACTCATACGTATCACGTCCCTTTGACGAGGATTCCCATCTCGCTTGCCATTTCTCTAGGGCCCATTCATCGATGGCGGCAAGTTTCTGTTCTGTGGTGAGATCCGCACGGAGTTCAGCCCAAAGCGGGGGAAGCTTCCGTTTCACTCTCCACTTGTCAATCATGCACTCAACAGCCAAATCAACTGGTAACTGACCAGTGATCACCTGGAGTGCTTCCGTTGATACAGTCTTGTAGGCCTTGGTGATCCACAGGAGCGCGGCTCTCTGGGATTGGGCCAATACTCTCTTTTGATTGACTGTTAGTTTGCTACCCCAGACAACAGGGCAGTAGCCAATCACACCTAAATAGATGGCCTTATACACGAGGATGGTGTCGTGGTAACACACACCCCAAGTGGCCTTAGTAATGGCACGCAGTGAGGCAAACCTTGCAATGGTAGTGCCTTTAAGGGACTGGAGGTGTTGGTTGAAACCCCACCTCTCACCTATATTCACTCCTAAATACTTGACGTGCTTTTCAAGAAGGAGCCTGTGGCCGCCAAAGCGTATTGTGGGTGGATTATTCACTTTCCCCTTCAAGAGGATTAGCTGGGTTTTTTCCTCAGCCACCTGCATCTTGACGTGCTCGCACCATTGGTTGACAGTGCGGAGCACGTGGTGGGTTTTTTCTTCAATTTGGCGGACTGACTCTGCAAAGATCAGCACAGTCAAGTCATCCACATAGGCGTACGGCTCGCAGTCAGTCTCCATGAGTTTCCTGAGAAGACCTTCGAAGAAGGCATTCCAGAGTGCTGGTCCTAGGACCGAGCCCTGTGGGCACCCCTTCTCAATCTTTCTCCGGACGGAGACATGCCTACTTTCGATCGTAGCAGTTCTGTCTGTCAGGTAAGTTCTGACGAGCGAGTACAGGTTGCGGGGGATTCCCCTACCTTTGAGTTCATTAAGGAGCGCTGGCCACCAAAGGTTGTCAAACGCTCCTCTGATGTCAATCAGAACTGCTACGACGTACTTAGCCGGTGCCAGCAGGGAAACACGCCGAATCTCGACAATGACATCCTGCGTGGACCTTCCTTTGGTACACCCGTATTGCCTGCCTGTGAGGTTGCGGCCAAAGACTCCTTCGAGGGACTGCAACATCAAGATTTCTAACACACACACACACACACACACACACACACACACAAACCACGCGCCGAAAATAGGTTTTTTAGGCTCAGTAGGCCTCAAAACGTAAAGATCTGAAGAAAACCCAAATTTTTTTTTGGGCCGATTACTATACTTTCTTTCCCTTCGGGTAGCGGAAAGTAAAAATAAATAAAAACCCCACAGTTATTGCCTCGTGGGGAAACCAAAACTAAGTCGAAGATGACGTTTGAAATCTTGAAATATAATAAATTTATAACTAGGTTGATGATGAATAAGTTGGTAACTGAAATTAAATCGAATTAATCCCATCAAATACAAAGAACAGCCACAGACAAATCTTAAAATGTCAGCAAAACTGAACGATATAAAATGTGGCGTTAAAAATGTGTGGAAAATATCAGGTGTGACGCATCACGCCGCTGTCCTCAGCCATTGCTATCATTGTAGGGACTAAATCTGTTCATCATTCAGTTTATACGAACCATGTTTCAGAATTCATCGGGTTGCTCCTATTTATGTCACGACCTGTAATAATTAGTTTGTGGTTAATTAAAAAGAACCGTCAACGCGATTATTTTAAGGGCGTTCGTACGGACCGTTTTGACTTGAGGCAAAGCCGCGGAAAAAAGTTATTCGAGACGACGACGATAATTGGAATTCCGGAATTTAGTTATTTCGTAACCGTCGTTAAATTACCATTCTGTGGGAGTTTGTTTTACTGCCAACTCGATTGTTTTGGAAAACGGAGATTGGGGATGCAAGGAAAAAGATCTGGTGCGGAGCATTATACAACTTTCCTCAACCTTCTCACACTCGGTAACTTTTCAATATTTCGCATAATTTATGAAGGCTCGTTAGGGCTCTGTAGCGAGACACTGAACATATTCAACGTTTATTGCGTTGCTCCTACCTGTTACCTTCATTGACTAACGATCGATTATCGATTTTCGTCGAAACTTGACCATTTATATTGCTACTCTCGTCATTTACTAAATTTTGTATAATTGTTGCGCTGTTAGGATCAGTCAAAATCGTACAGGGCGTTTTTGCGAAAATAATATCTTGTGCGAAGCACCACACATTTATCCTCTGCCCCACGTGCATTCAATGACTTTTATCACTCTAGTAACCGCTTAAATGTACATGGTAGAACATAACGTCACGTTTCACTAGCGCTTAATGTTATTGATGTGCCCCTACTGATGTCATTACATTCATTGAGCAGGTGAGTCATAAGGGTGTCAACGCGATTTGTTTTGAGATGAATCGTATTTGCTGTTGGGGAATTATCGGGTAAAACCTGTTGCAAACTGTATTAAGTGGAACGGCAATGGTTGGAATTGAGGAATTTCTCGGGTTGCTCCTAATTATCTTACGAACGTTATTAAACTGTCATCGTATAGGTAGTTTATAGGATTACAACTATGATTTTTCTGAGAATACTAGTACCATGCGAGCGAGTGTTCTGCCACTCCTGGTGATGGAGGAATAGAAGGGAATGAGGACGCCGATAAACCGACGAGAGACGCATCTGCACTTCTCCCGGTGGTGCTTGAGCCCTTCGTAGGGACCACCACGAGGTTAGCAAGTGGAAGGTGAAATGTAGAGCTGTCGATGGGCCAAAGACAGTCAATGTTATTTATTAGAGTCTCCAGAGAGCGAGCAAGAGAGTTCCTCAGTCTCGAGACTGAAAGTATATGGATGGTATGTGGCCTGCTGGTACAAACAAGCACTGTGTACTTGCGAGGGGCTGGCTCCGGTGCGCCCAGCTGCGGACGGGCGAGGTTGCAGCGATTATTCCTGCGTTTTGTGCGAGAATATTGGGGACAATGCATCAGGGAACATCAGCTCGTTGGAATTGGGGATTGACCTGAGAGGACCTGAGGCAATTCACGTACGCCCATCTGAGCCCACAGTGGGGTTTTGTCTGCCACCAGCATATCGGGGGGGATCTGAACTGGATTTATAATAAAAACTGACCAATTTTCTTCGAAATTGTTGGAAATTTCGTCATTTCGCCAAGAATGAATTTATTTATACATTTGAATTATTGTTCAGTTCATTTTATCTGCCAACACAATAGTTTTAAATGAAAATCGTAATAGCCGTTTTTGTGAAAAAATATTTTCTTCGAGCTTTTCAAACATTTTTTGCGCCGTTCTCGTCATTTTCCCACGAATGAAAACGTTACTCCTGCCATTTCGGGTCGTCGTTTTGTTCCTACAAAATCCTTAATTAGAATCGTTAAAACCATTTGTGAGTGGTTGTTTTGATCAATATGATAACTACAGTTGGCTTTGAACAGATTTGGTTCAGCCGTTCTCTCCCATTCGAGGCCACGGGTACAGATTATTTCGTCAGATTGAATCCGTCGCATTATCTAATTTCCTTCCTACTAAATAGAACTAAGGAAAGTATTATGTGAAACAATTGTATCTGTACCAATACGTACTGTGAGACGAACTATTTGTTTTTATTGCTAGTATAGTGCTTTTCATGGCCATTAGTATTTTTATTCATTTAATTTTTCTTTCCTGCCGATAAGTATCAATGTTGTAAGCGAGTTTGAAATTGTTGATAAAATAGAAGTGTTTGGTAGGACCAAATCCGCCAACAAAAATAATGATCCCTCACTCTCCACCTCACTCACTCTTTCCTTTCTCCATCTCTCTCGCCTATCTGTACGAGAGGTTCGAGGTTCTACTCCCCAGAGACACGCGTGCGAAGAACTAAGTGTTGAGAATCCCGGGCCATAGGACGGAAATGCTGGCAAGGTCCTTCTATGTGCAAGGTGCGAAAAGTGTTGAATGAAAACATCGAGCTGTTTGACCTGTCGCGCAACGTCGCAGTTTTCAAAAATAACTTTCGCAAGATACTGGTGAACAGATACTTTTGATGATCTACTAGGATTATTATTATATCTATTATTATTATTTATACTATCGTTACTGTTATTATCTTAAGATTGATTGTTGAAACTGGAATATTATATACTTACTTGAAATTCTCTCTGCGAACTCTCATCATTTTTGACATGAAGTGTGGAAGAGTTTGTGTGTACGATTTATGATTTTAGATTAGATTGTGTATCGTTGGAGAAGAGGAGGAATATAAAAGTACTCGCCCTTCTCGCTGTTTGCTTCTGTTCTGTGTTCAGAGCGGTATGCTTGGATGATTTTTCGGTGTGCAAGTCATTTATGATCGAATAGCTGGGTTCTCTGTGTGTGTTTGTTTTCAGAGTTGGGGCGAATGTAATTTATTTTGGTGTGACTGTAATAGTGTGTGAATGAACTTAACGAGAGTTTTTGCGTGGAGAGAGTTTTTCGAGTGGAAACATAAAACCTTTAAATATCTGGTAGCCTTTATATACTGTTTGAATATTAACGCTACGACGAATTGTTGTGCATGAGCTCCAGGGGAAATGGTAGGTAGGGCTGCATGGTCCTAATTTCCTCTGGTCAATAAATAAAGCAATCAATCAATCTCTCTTCTCTCTCGCTTGCTCTGTTCTCTCTTCTCTCTCGCTCGCTCTGTTCTCTCTCTCTCTCTCTCTCTCTCTCTCTCTCTCTCTCTCTCTCTCTCTCTCTCTCGCTCTCTCTCTCTCTCTCCCCCCTATCTTTCTCTCTCTACACAAAACTACCCTCTCCATGGATGACACCCACCATCAAAAGACTCTGGGGGGAGAGGAACAGAATCCTACGAATAAGCAGGCGGACTGGTTCGACAGAAGATGAATTAACGTACATAACACTGAGAAATAGAGCAAAAATGCTATTCGGAACGCTCGTTTTAAATTTATAAAAAATCAACTGTTAAATGTAAAAGATCCGAGCAAATTCTGGAAAATTGTAAAACAGCAGGGGATCGGTAAGCTAGAAAAAGAGTGGACGTTTGATGACACCCCTAATATTGATAATTTTTTCTGTAACTTAGGAGCACAACATTAAATCGATCCCTCCCTAATCTCTTTTTATGAAAACTTAGAGCCCACTTGTACGCCGAAGTTTCAATTTTTGCGGTAACTGCTGACAATGTGAAACAGGCTATAAAGGATATTCCATCAAATGCGGTAGGGCCTGATAACGTTTCGCCAATCCTAATGAAGATCATATCAGAGAAAGTCGCAGACATCCTTGTCAACATCTTCAATTATTCAATCGAAAAAGCCATTTATCCAGATCAATGGAAAAGCGCTTTCGTTCTACCTATAACCAAGAGCGTTCATAGGGGAGGGCAATATCAGCGATAGTTACCAGTCGGGCTACTGAAGGAATCAGCACGCAGACCACTCTAATTAAGGTGACTGATGATGTAAGAAAAGCGATGGATGAAAGGAAACTGACTGTCTTCACAAGCCTTGCTCTTAGTCATGCTTTCAATAGCATAGACCTCGGGCTGATGATCGCCATCTTGAGATCCATTGGCTGCCATGACTCAGCACTCTGCTGGTTCCAGTCGTACCTGGTGGGACGGCGGCAACGCGGAAAGAGGAGGAGGAGGTTTCTTCCTGGGTGGGGTTGGTAAGGGGTACCCCTCAGAGAACGACTTTATCTGAAGTACTGTTTGCTCTGTACATAAATCGGTTGGCGGATTCTCTGTTTGTGAAAGAGGGATGTATGCCGATGATATGAATATATACCTCATGCAAACGGGAGGAGCTCTGTGAGGCTGTCTGTACTGTCAATCAGGACCTGACGACCTTTCAGGGTGGTTCAGCGGACATGGACTAGTGCTGAATCCTAACAAGTGTAGTGCCATGATTATGCCCTCAGTGAAATCCCGAAATTGGCTATTAAAAATGTACAGATTTCCTATGTAAAGCAAATGAAATGCCTAGGGATTATATTGAACGATAATCTGTCTTGGACTTCTCTAACAGATGCCACTGTGGGAAAGGTTCATTCACTGCTTTACGCTTTCAGGAACTTAGTTTTCTGCAAGTCGGTAAGCCTTAGAACGACCTTGTTCAGGACCTTGATCCTCCCTTACTTTATGTATAGTGCTGCAGTCGCTTGCGATGTGGACTCGGTCTGTCGGCTCGAAATGCAGAGAGCTTTAAATACCTGTATTAGGTATATTCTTAATCTTAAACATGACGACAGGGAGTACGACAAATATTGGCATCTCCAAATCTTGAAATTTGATGAACTTATCCAGTACGTGGTGTCAATCACGATGTTTGGTATAACCTCAACAAGAATGCCCAAGTAGCTCGCTGACAGATATTTAATGTTCTTCCAAATTCACACCCTTGAAACCCGGAATAAGGATTTAAGTGTTACTGGCTGCCGCCGTGCCGTACTGCAGCCTATCGCCAGTCACTTCTTATGCAGAGTATTTCCTATTATAACGGACTTTCCCCTGACCTGAAGAAATTGAGTAGTAGTTTTTGTAACACAAAGCTGGAGAATTCTGGACACAAAATTGATGACCATGTAATATTGTCTCATGCCAATCTGTGCTCGTCACTTGTTGTTTGAAATGTTCTGGTTAGGTGGAAAAATGGCCATGTATGGCCAAACCTCGTTAAATTTAACAATTAAGACGTTACCTATCAATCTCTCTCTCGCTTTCTTTCCTATCCTGCTCTCTTCTCTCTCTCTCTCTCTCTCTCTCTCTATATATATATATATATATATATTTCTTCTATCGATCTCGGTACTCACATTAACACTGAGACCATGAAACACGGTTTGTAATTAAGATGAGACAGAAATCTGTAATTTTAATGGTTCTCGAATCAAACTTCAACGTTTGCTGGACAATCAAGGGGAGTTATCTCACTTCAGTAACTTCTCCACCTTCAAAGTTATTTGAATAATGAATCTTCCCGTTCAAAGTGCGTCCCTGATTCGAAAGCTTTTTCTATTTAAAAAAAAGAAGAGTTTACTCCGCAATTCTACACTTCATGTGACGTGAGGATTTACAACGCGAACACCGATGCGTAAGAGTATGGTGTACAAAACCCAAGTTCCCTTAATACTTGCTCTCAATAAAGCAAACCTGGGCCTTTAGGAGACTGCAAGTGCCGAGCGAAATGCCCACTTAATCATCATAAGCCGCGTATGGCTACAACCAGAAATTTTACTGCTTCTCTAGGGAGAGCCCGAGAGTGTCAATATTCTTGGCTGGCTGTAATGTTTGCGTTTTCTCGCGCTGATTGCAATTTGACGTGCTAGTACGGTTAACTGACAATTAGGTGCATGGTATGGATTTTGACTCGATTTGGCACTCAGCGCTGGTCACAGATCACTACAGTCAGGTCGTCCATGGAAGTATTCAGGTCACATTCGGTCTCCGTAACGCGCTGGTCCTAAGGTTGATCCCTGCAACCTTCTGGATTGCTCTTAGTACGGAGATGCATTTCTGTTAGTTGCTCCTCAGGAATTATACCACGATACACATCACAACGACCTCATTAAGCCGGCAGGCCGTTCTAGGGTTCATGCCTCAGATCTCCCCGCATATTCGTTGACGCACTTTCTTCACGGTTTGGAATATCAATAATTCAAGTGGGCTCTTGAAAACTACGAAGCTAAACTCCCATAACCGTCGTAACTTGTATTTCATTACCATTTGCCCATGTGTGGGCCCCAGTGGGAGTCTCTACCTCAAACTCTTCAACAAATCTAACTCAATGTCCAAAAGGAGCGAACGAAGATTATTTTATTATTAGGATTATTGACGTCGACGGTGGACGGGATCGCAAGAGAGGAGGCGGAGCCCAAGAAGCCTGCGGTGCGAGGTAGTGGGCTCAGACCGCAGGGGGTCAACCATTGATGCGTAACACCTGAACCCCAAACGTGGGTGGCCTTTGTCTACTAACCAGGTGGAAAACATCGCTCTACATTTGAATAGAGACCACTAATATCTGGTGTGAAGCAGCACACAACTTTCCTCAAAACCCCGTAAATCTGACGATGCGCTGTATTCACGGCATCTGTGGCTTAGATCTCCGTTCAACGAATGTTTTCAGAAATAATTGTGGGGTCATTATGTGTTTATTGGGTGCTTAAAGATCGAATTCAATATGTCACCTACTATTGAAAATTTCGATTGTAAGAAAATGACGAAAGTTTCTATATTGTATGAAAGAACTATATTGTACTTCGTAAAGCGGTTTTTTGCCGCACCGTCGAATGGAGATCAGAACAATAATTACCGTCCTAGATAAAAATACTGTTCCTAAACAGACGCTTTTTTTACGTTTTCGAATTTTCAATGGTAAATGACAAGTAGTATCTTATAAACGCATTGCGTTCCCCACTACGTTATCTAGTGTCGACATTTTGTACTCCACACATGTTTTCGCCGAAATGCGCGGAACGATGATACAGCGCCTCACTATAGCTTATTGATGGATTAACAGGTGTTTAGGGAATCGATTCGCTTTATTCTTACTTTAGCCACCGATAATTATGATTCGTTTACGGCTTATTTTTCACCGTTACTTCTTCTTCCATTCCACAGTTCCCATTTTAATACGCTACCCTTTCTCATCATCTGCATCCTTAACACTACGAGTCGGTGGTAACTTTATGTCACAATCAATGCACAGTGGACCATACAGTGCACTGCACTCTTTTCTCCCACTCCCAGTCTAATTATTCGACAAATTTCCACCAAAATAGCTCATGATCAAAGCAAGGAACTATCTGGAGAGGATTAGTAGCAAAAGGGTTCACGATCCACGGTCAGTAGTAAGGTTTTGCGGAAGCCTTCATATTTAGCCGACCGATGGGGTAAAGTGCCGCGGAACATGTTCATTTCCAACGAGTAATATGAGCGGGAATGACTGCGAATCATTTTATACCGTATTTGGCCGTAGAGACACATCTGCAACCGGTTGGCTCATTTCCTTCGAATTCTAAATCTGTCTCATAGTAGGACTACGAAATAATTTCACCTTCGACGCTATCCGAAGCATCCTCATCAAAAAATTCGCAATCGACTTCTTCCACATCAAACAACGTCTCCAAAATCTGAGCTTAATCGAACTTCATAACGGTTTACAATCTATTTAACACGTGTTCGACGTTTATATTCATTAAATGTTTGTAAGAACCAACGCCCAATTAAACTGTCGATCAAACCGTCAGATGTCGGACAACGTGTTTAAATCGGGCGATGGGTTCTAAAGACGCTCCCAATCGCTTCGACCTCGCCGTATCCCTCAAAACACATCTCTCTCATTATTTCGAACCCCCACAGAAAGAGAAAATCCAGTCAATTCTTGAAGATAACGAAGTTTTATCAGACCACCAGCCGCTGGAGCTCTGGATTTAACCGGTTTTGATGTCAAAAAGATCAAATAGGTCTCGACCCACTCGACGACGTATTTTCCCGGTGCATTTCGCCTCCGCTCCCACAAACCTTCCTTAGCATCTTGTTTTCTAATAGAATTTATTTCTTCCAGTTTTACAAAAACCAAAAGGCAAAATGCATCTCTGCAACCCAAAGCAATCGCGTAGATAACGTCATACGTATTGGAACGTTACTGTCGCGTCAACTCTGACCAAAGCGAACGCAAACATCCATCCATGTCGTGGGAGTTTCACAACTCGTTGAGACGCTTTTTACAATTATTTGGAAATCGTTGCAACTGACCTTTATTTTCGAGCATTTCAATAAGTATTCTTCTAATTTCAACGACCACTCAAGCTGGGAGAAGTAGTGTGTTACAATACCTTCTTGAAGGCATTCCACAATCAAATTGACCCCCGAACCAGCGAACACTAAAAAAACCTTTTCGTGGTACAAACTCGATGAAACGTGGCTTGAAAGTATTTTTGAAACCGATATTTTCATTGAAATATCTCAACAAGCATTTTTAATCTCATTCTTACGGATTTCTTGTTAAAACCTCGAACGAACCAGCAAGAAGTAATGCCTACAATGCCTTCTCTAAAAGCATTCCATGACATATCCAAATAACACAACGATACACGAACCCCTGGACAAAATCGTATTGATTCTCCCATCAATTACCTATAAGTTTTCAGTGAAAGTTGTGGAATAAGTAGCCGGAGCTCAATAAATTCCGAAGCTTTAAAGCGCTACCAGTTTCTACGTAGAACTTCAAGTTATGTTGTAAAAGTTGATATGAACTAAGTGAAAAATAGGAGCAGCAAAAACCGCTGCTGTTGTCCGATGCGTCACCCCAGACATTTTTTAGTTCTAAGCAATAGGGGAATATGGTTAATCCATTAAACTTTTTTTTAGGTGGAGAAGGGAATGTCGGATACAGAACAGCTGCCAACAGAAGTGCCACATCCTGCCGAATCCCCACCTAACTCTCCAACCAATCAGGTAAGGAACAAGTCTTCAAGCTTTCGAGTGTAGTGTTTTATAAACTGGTAATTCCATGATTGTTTGTGAGCAACGGAGAATTTACTTACGATTTGTTCGGTAACTATAAATTTCGTAGGTGATAGCTCATACACTCACGTATTTGTGGGGATCGTCTTGCAAAAGTCAATGTAAAGTAACATTGTGGAAGGCAATGCTTTGGTCACTTCTAAAAAACGGCTCGAACGATTTTGATCAAACTTACGGGGTGCTGTCAGGTAACGAGTACGTGCATTGTTTTCTAGATACACGTTTCCGTAGAAACGCGTTGAAAAAGATACAGCGCTCGTAAGTAAACGGAACCTCAAATTAACAGGTACAATTTATTTGCGGAAAGTTGCGTGTTCCTACGCACCGGATCAGCATACCGTTCAAAGTCGATCCCTGCAACAAATAACATGTATGGAATGCACTCTCAGGCATCTCTATTCGTAGCAACGTATCGTGTCTGCACTCGTCCAGCCCCTACCGAATACAAGATCCTCACCTGTAATGTTTCTTCATTGGTAAGGAGGGCCTTCCAGTTGAGACAGAAAGGAACCAGAATGCCCGCACGTTCGTGAACCCCAGTCGCCTCCTAGAAGTCGCTTCTTATGCCAGATTTAAAGGTATTCTCTACGACCAGACAAACTTGAGTTCATAGCGATGGGTGCACTATGCTTTCGCCCTGCCTGAAACAGTACTGGTAGCCGAAAAACTTCTAAAGCTGTGCTGTTGGGGCAATAGCCACCCAGTTTTTTCAATGCTCGTGTAAAGCTTTGATTGCAGTCTTCTTTCTCAACCAGGTTTTAGGCGTTCTGTTCTCAACTGAACAAACCAGGAGTCTGGATACCTCAGTAACCCTCATTGGATACAGAGCCAGGGAGTCCTCCGTCTCTTGACACAATCAGCTCTATTTACTCTTGACATGCCCTCCTCTTATTTGCATCAGTTCAAAGACGATGTGGTTGTTGCTAGTAGGTGCTATTTACAATTCTATTGTGCTCGTACCGATTTATTTCTGCTCTGCCGTTTTTCTCAACTAGATAGAATGTTCTTAGCCGGATACTTAAGTCCCTTTTATGGTTAACAGCACCATTCCAACGGCGAGTCGTGTATTTTCACCCAGATATACACGTCACGTCTTTTAGAGTGACCTAATCAGATCCTGGCGTATTTCAGACTGCCGACTCTGAAACGAGTCTGTTTTATGCTGAAACATCTTTGCTCATCCTCTTCACTAAAACTTGGCCAATGTCAAAATTCAAGTCACATTAACAGCTCGTGCCTCCGACGATGATCGCCGAAATGTAGGCCTCGCCGCCTTGTTTTGGACGCTTCCATCCAATTATATAATTTTCTTCTAGAAGACAAGATAATTCGAGTTCCCGGGTCTCGTCAGATAACAGCTCTCGGGAATCGGCTATAAAACAACCTTCCCTTCCCGTCAATCGCCAGTGTTCAATGACAATCCCACCGAGACAAACGGTTCAATCGTCTTCTACGAACGTTAATTATAAAATCCGTGACTCGCTATCAAGATGGTAGTTTACAACTATCACTCGCTCTTCCGTCGCCAGGTGAGAATTCAAGCTATTACTTTTTCAATCGCTTGGACAAGCAAAAACTGATAATAACCAAATTTAATCTCATTTCTACAGGACAGCTAAAATAGTTGTTTTTCATAGCCCCGTGTTCCATCGAATTTTTAAATTTCAAATTCCTCCCCCTCTAACCCATAATTATAAATAAATTCATTCGAGGTAAAATGAGGAGAGGAACACTATGAATAATAAATAATTTCTACAAAAATCAATTTTGGCGAAGTTTTGACCTTATCGATTCTGCTCACATAAAACTAGCATTCTCAAAAAAAATCACGGTTATAGTCCAATAAACTACCTTTCACAAGATGATTATGAGCAACCCGAGAAATTCGTTAATTCAAACCCTCGCCGTTTCACTTATTACCATTTCTAACAGTTTTTACCCGATAACTCCTACACAGCAACACAATCCATCTATAACAAAAAACGCGTTGAGTCTTATGGCTTACCAGTACACTGATTGCTCAATGAAGGTAGCGGCGACAAAATTCCGCAACTTAAGTGCGGCTTTTTATCCGTGAAACGTGAAGTTATCTTCAATCAAGTACATATAAGCAGTTGCTTGAGTGATAAAAGTCGCTGAATGCACGTGTAGCTGAGGAAAGATGTGTGATGCTTCGCAACGGATTTTTTTTTTTTTTTTTCAAAATATTTTCCAAAAGTTTTATGTGTGAACAGATTCTAATAACGCAACTATAATATAAAATTGTGAACACGCCGAAATAAAATTAACAAATGTTTCGACAAAAGTCGATTGTTGGGCCGTTTTTTCTTAAAAATCTCGGCCAGTTGACAGCGAGTTGAAAAAAAATAAAAAAATAGGGCGGTAAATCCACTAAACTACCGAAGTTTGTCAGAATGATCGTCAAGTATTTATAGTATACTTATAGTATATTTATAGTTAACTTCCCGGGAGAGGTAAAGAAGATAATAAAGGAGGTCATTAGTCGTACTCCTCTGTGATAATAATGGTTCGGCCAGTCCAAAGTAAATTAAGTCACCAAACGTATTTAGCCCAAATTATTCAAATGAAATAATTTATTTCGCTGTTTAAAATATTAATGGAACTTAATTGTCTCATGAGATGAATGATTGGAAAAAGTACCAGAACTGTACAGTGCCATTTAGTGAATTGAAATCGTTTTAGCTCACATTGGCTACATTCAATCAACAAGAATCACGCATCAATCGGCTTAGTGAACTGCTTAACTACTGACTCTGAGGCAGGTGGCTGCAAATAGCTTCTACCGATTGCATTTTGACGTTACACAATGTCAAAATCTTGATTTTGTAAACTGCCCGTTAAATTTCGCTACAGCGCATTCTTTCATTTTTTAGAGTGAAAGCGACGGAAGCCTTTCAAGCGGAGAGAGCGTGCATGGACAAGTCGCTCCCGTTAAATGCCAGTGGAGTTCTTGCGGCGAGTGGTTCAACTCGTTGGAGGATTTGGCGTCACACGTTGGCCACTGCCACGCCGTCGCCGGGAAAGGAGGTCTCTTCTACTGCGGTTGGAGAGGTTGCTCGAGAGGAGACCGGGGATTTAATGCCAGGTAATTTAATTTATGCCCGGGGCAATTTATCAAGTTAGATTGGCTAATATTTGAGTTGATTTCATTCGAGCAAAGGAATAACTAAATGCGTCTTGCAGGTACAAAATGTTGGTGCACGTTAGAACCCACACCAACGAAAAACCCCACCAGTGCTTCATCTGTGATAAGAGTTTCAGCAGAGCTGAAAACCTGAAAATCCACGCTCGATCTCATACAGGTAAGAACAATTTTCTGAAAATCCCGATTGCTTTCTACAATTATGAACAAGCAACGTTTTTACCTATTTCTATTGGAATTAATGCCCTCGATAACTCTAAAGGAGTACTGGTTATTCCAAACTAAATATTTCTGAATTTGTTGAGGTTCTTGAAACGATTCTATTTGGGAGATAGCAGCAACTACTGAAGACAGTCGATTAGAAGGAAATAAGTTATTGCCAGGCTCCCTAACACAGCTAAGTGTGCGGGAAAGTAGTACCAGGAAGGCAATGGGCAGAGATGAGGGATAGGAGTAAGGATAAAGGATGCCGAGACTGGGCAATAGAAATGACCTGAATAAGAATAGGTTCTACAGAGGAAAAGTTGCACCTGTTTCCATGTAGTTATGTTATTTTTTACTAGTTCGCATGAACTAACAGAATAATAGAATGGACGTGGGACTGAGAAAAGTTATGTGATGCTTCAAAACAGATATTTGAGTTAATTTGAAGTTGAAAGAACGGGAGTTCGACTTGAATTGGCAAGGGGCGTTATGTTTTCACCATAAATGAGTCAACGAGGGCGGGAGTCCAACGTTTAATAGGTGCTCTGTGAAGTACACTAGAGTATAGGGGATCCCTGAACATTACAGTAATCTGTAGGAGAAAAATGTGTAGGGAAATCCCTATGCCACAAAATCGTCCCAGTAGAATGCAGAAACCATTCACCCTGTCACAGCTTTTTACTCGCACGAGTTGAATTGTTTTAACATTAGAAAGGGAACCATTGAGCCAAGCAAACCATGTTTCGTATCCAAAACACCAATATATTGCACTGCAACAGTTTTTGGCCACTGCATCTGTTAAAAAAAAACGAATACGTTTCTATAACGCCCTTAGTCTGCAAAGGTACTAAGTGCATGTTCCATTACGTTTATATGGTAGGTGACATTAAACATAACTTTGTCGAATACTTTCTTTTGGCGTGATATTTTATGTCGCACTGTGTTGAGATGAATTTTGTTTTGTCAATATTTCAGGAGAGAGGCCATATGTCTGCCCTGTAGAAGGTTGCGGAAAAGCCTATTCAAATTCAAGCGATCGCTTTAAACATACCAGAACTCACTCAATCGACAAGCCCTACGTTTGTAAAGTGCCTGGATGCCCTAAGAGATATACGGACCCAAGCTCCCTTCGAAAACACGTCAAAACGTACAGGCATTTCCCGGCAAATCAGCCAACTAAAGCGACAATAGCCAAAACTGAAAACGAATGGGACCGGTGTTCGTCGATCAGTCAAGAGACCAACGCTGGATGGGGGTCTCAACGCGAAGCATCCAGCCCCTCTTCGAACGAGACAACACTGATTACCCCCTTTCCATTGGACGCGAACCAGCGAGTTACCTGCCTGCCTGAAGAGCGATCTCAGTGCGGGCAGGCTCAAACTAGGGGGGAACTACCATTTTTCCCGTCATGGCCAGGCCTTTTCCATTGGTACCTTCCGCCACATCATCCCCAGCAACACCTCAGCACCGGCGTCTGTTATTCTGAACAAGAAACGCCTTTGGACCTCACTACACCAATTAGACTTCAACATCGAATATAACGCACGCGCGCTTAATTTAAAAAATTATTAGCGATTGATCGATCAAACGCTGTAATTCAATTGTTACGTTTATTTTTGTTCTTGCAGCAATCCTGCTTTAAGCATGTTTGCTTTGAGAATTGTAAATTGAATTTTTCTTTGTGAGAGATTTGAAAGATGCCGGTTGTCCGAAGACTGACAGAATTGAAGATCTCTAACGTTGCAAGTCAGTAGTTCGGGTGTAACCACTACCACTGTCATTAATAATTAACGAACGCCCCTAATTGGAGGAATCCGAAGCATTGATTAGCTAATATTTTATCTTTCGAGACCCAATGGGATGAACTTGTTGAGAGCTCGTTCAGTGTCTAATTTGTACAACTCATTCTCACGTTTTGTTAGATGAGGGTTGCACACGTTTGAACCGCATGCCTCTAGACAGCCTGTGCTTCTCAAACCCAATGAAACCCCCACCCCATCAAAACGCCATGATACACTCAAAAGTGACCTAACTATGAATGTAATCATTAATCCAACACGTCTCAGATGCTCAAATCAGCACAATGCAGATATGTTATTAGTGACAGTGGTGCCACCCTTTTAAGGCAAAACGACCAAGTTTTTGGAGCCTTATTTGATATTTTACATTATTCTCCATCTCGACTGAGTACATGTAATGCTGTAGTGTGTGTGTGTAAATAATTAATCGATATGATAAGTCATTAGATTAAAGATGAGAAACGTCACTACCATAATCTTTCAATATTTAAGGATAAGAACTGAATACCGGAGTCTTTCACGGAGCACCCTGTAAATGTGTAACGGTTTGTTATTCAGGGTGCTCTGGTATCAATGTTTATGTTTTAAAAAGCCAAAATGGAGTCAAATATGGTCGCGTTTAAAAAAAAAGCTACTGTTAACAAGTAATTATTTCCGTTATGAAAAGCGAATCAATTTTCAGAATAACAAAACTACCATTGTCGTTACGCAATTCGAATGGTCGCGGAACGCTTTTAGTGCCTACGAGTGCCCGGAATTTTGATATAATTCAAACTGATTATAAGAGTCAAATCCTAACTAGAACTGCTTAACATTGTACAGTTGTTCTCTAGTGCGAATTTTCCATTTCTACCTCTGATCGACTTTTACGTGGATCACAGCTGTTAGGAAAGACAATCCCTACACTGCCTTCTGTACCCTTCAGCCAATTGCCCCGCTTGTAACATTTCGAAATGAATTTGAACGTGACTTAGCACTTACTCATTTCAAATCTTTAATTTCTTCTCTTATCACGTTTCTTCTTTCAAAAAAAGTTAAGATGTCGAAGTGTAGGGTTCTTACGAGGAACTGAGCGATTAAAAAGCGTCGATCTCAATCATTGTTTCTAAATAACAAAAAGTGTATTAGGCGCACGCAACGAATTCGTATTAATGGAACACTGGCGTTACTCAACTAAATTAGAGGCTCTGACAACTTATGTCAGCATAAACGTTGCCACCGATTTTATCAAGTTACGAAAACGAATTATTCAAAGTTAGCATTCTGCAGAGCAGGTTCCCAAACGATTTCTGGGTTTACAAAAAACCAAATGGGATGGGGGGGTATTCTTCTAAAACAGGCGCAGGAACAGATTTAATGAAATTTTTTTGATCATAACTTGTCTGGAATGGTTTCTCATAGCTTCAACATTTTTCAACAGTTTGGTAAATTTCCAAACAAAACCGTTTTGATATATTTTTACTAATGAACAAACGGTTATACAACGTGAACTCGGAATTTTAACAAAAATGTGTTTCCGCTCTGCACGACTTTTGCTTAATTTTTCGCCAATTTTCTCGGGATTTCCTAACAACCGATAAATTTCTCCTGAAGTTAAATTTAACTTCTTGATCCTACAGTTTTTACTCACTACTCAAAAATCTTAATTTAATCGTTCACTATTTTTCAGTCAGCTTTCAAACGACATTCACTAAAGTTTCTAACAAATTTGGCTTATTTTCTTCTTTTTTCCCCAGACTTTCAACGAGCGCATTCATTTACATTTGTCGACAAATCTCACTGTACATTATCTCTAGGACTCGGATTTCAATACTGCGTATACGGAATTTTCTAACAAATAGTGCCCGTTTTACCAACAACTTAGGATCAACTTCCCAATAGAAAGTATGGTAATTAATACTAATTCACTAACAAGTTAGAGGTTTTCACAGAATTTCCAAACGTTAAACTCCCTTTTAAGGCGATTTCCCACGTTTGTTTAAACAACTGAATTCGACTTCATGACTATTAATACTGCCAAAGAATTGTTTTTCTAGGTTTTCCAATAATTTAATTTTCAACATTTCCACTACATTCCAAAAATTTCAACTTGATTTTTCAAATTTAACAACCGCAAGGGAAGATACTTCAAAATTATTGGTAATTTTCTCATTTTACAAATTGTCGAGTTTATGCGCAGGGTAATGATAACCAGCCCTGAGGGCTTTTTACTCAAATTTTCGAACTTCCAAAACTAGCTACAGTCCCGATGATAATACATTTCGCTTATGTTACCTGGTGAGAAAGATGTGTGACGTTGAAACTCCATTTTTGCTCTGGCATTAAGAAGTAAGAGTTGTCTGACATACCTAGTTTAGTGTAATTTCTTACAGTTGAAGTGTATTTATTTAAAGATTCAAGAATTAAGGAGGTAACTCAGCCATTATTTGACTGTGTTGTGCAAAGCATATTCAAATAGAGATCTCATTAAAATGTAATTATTTGAGCTAAGCTTTTTGTACGATTTCGTGACAATGGAACGAGAAATTTAATAAGTTTATTTTATTGACGCACAATATTTACGAATATCGTGATGAAGACTAGGCGTTTTGTAAAGGTAAATAAATTATGATTTGTAAAGAAACGTCTCATCAATTGGCTGATTCCTAGTTGAACAGTAAAAAAGGAAACAGAAGAAAATGGCGCATTAGAGCGACAAAGTGTCCAAGTTTTACCCATTATTGTCGAGTGCACAGTTCTCAAGCGAAAGTTTGACAAACGCAAGGCCTCTAGGCAAAGTAGAACCCGTGACGTTATGCCAATGGCTCCTTGGTGTTTTTCATTTTACTCGGTAGTACGCGCTCATTCTGGAAAAAATGCGCGACAGTAACACTAGAGTATGTAGAAATACGTCTGCATTTCGTTATGAGAAGCATGAAGGTCAAAGATTCGCTTATTTTTAACATTTTGCTCTCCTTTGCCCAAATTATTTTTGATTCCGACTATTTGACAACTAAGATTGACAGTTCGAGAACTTAATCTGAATTGAAATGATAGATGAAAATGTCATAAACTCACGATTTAAAAAAAAAAACAAAAAAGGTTTTCAATGGAAATTAAAGCAGGTTATCCATTTATCAATTAGAAAATAAATTTAAAAACGTACTTTGTTTCGGCCCTAAAAAATCGTTTTTCTGACCATTTTATTCAAATAAGAAAAGGTCTAGAAAGACCACCTTTGAGAAAATGGTGTCTGCGAGCACGGTTGAGAGAGAACAACCCAAATTTGAAATTACACCAAACTGTTTTTCTCAAAAATGACTAACGACGCTCATTAAATTTTGTTGTGTGGAGCAATAACGCCATTGTAATGCTCAATTTCTAATTGTGGGAAAATGTCAGCAGCACCACAAATTGTCAAAACATTCGACAAAAATCGATTTTAGACGTTTTCCTCCCATAAATCCCGCGCATATGACAAAGCATTCTTCAAAATATCAAGTTAGTAGTCACATACAATGTAAGTTTAATCATTTCCATAAGATAGTTAGGAGCAACCCAAGAAATGTCAGAATTCTAACGAGCTTCGCAACGTTTTTCCTATCTTTTTCGCTCTAATTACAGAACTTTCCTAATAATCTTGACAGCTCAGTTAATTCCGGTACCTCCAGCGCTACTTTGTTTCACCACGTTCACGCAAACCTAGCGACAGATTAGTTGGTAGAGAAACACAAATCGCTGAATGTACGCGGAGCTGAGTTAAGTTGTGTGAGGTATCTAGATGTTTATGAAAATCACGAGCTCGATTTAGTTCGCTGTGCATTCGACTTATCTCTACGAAGTTATTTGTTCATTTTGTTTTTCCACGATTTTCTAATAACAAATTCCTGATGGTCCGTTTTGCTTCTCGATTCCAAAATGTGGCAAATGGGCCAACCGTTATCCGTCTAACGGAAGTATTTTGACTGTGAGCCACTTACTAGTACGACGTAAAGAGTCTGAGAACTGAAAAAGCGATTTTTTATTCAGCCGATTACACAACTTTCCTTCGTATTTCACAAGGATAAGTTAAAACAGTACAAAATTCGGCTAGGGAGAGTAAAAATATCGTTTAAAATTATTTCAAAGTGTATTTGGTAATTCAAGAACAAAACTACTTCAATAAATTGCAGTAGAACTGACATTCTCGAAGGAACCGATTGACAGATGGCAGCCACTTAGTAGATGATGGGTAACTCGTTCCCTGAAGTGACTCCGTTGTAGCGCTACCAATACCAAATGAAATCGTTAAAAAACTCAATCCATAAACAATGATACATTGCAAAGATGTACCACTTTTTCAAGATCGTTCGACATTAAACTAAAATTCGCCTACACAATTCAAAATGGTGGATGAAACATACGATTCACGCTCTGCAGATTGCATTTATAACCGTGTATATACGCACTTATAGCTGCGTTATAGGACACCTGCAGATTTACCCCCATTCATCGGCAATAGGCAACAACACAATTTATCACATTATCAAAATACTCTTCAGAATAAGTAAAAGTATCGGTACCTTGTCAAGACACTCGATTTCGTTTCATGCTTCTACATTGTGAACCTGTGACATACCAATAAATTAATAAAAATACCTTTTCGTAATTTCGTGTCACGGATATTTTGTTTTGGAGCGTGGGGACACTTCAAATTAATCTTGAATTAAAAATATAATTAAAGTTAACGTACCTGTTAGGTGAGTCCGTCTCCTCTGGCTTGTGAGTTACTGTGGGCAAGCGCTTTCGATGTAAAGACATCATCGTCTGGCCGTTTAGTCAGTACTGGAGTCAGTCAGTTGGTCGTGGTCTTTATATACAAAGAGAAAGGTGAAAGGGGTGATGGAGCGTCGGGGAAGGGGCGGGGAGAGGAGGTCATGTAGCTCAGGGGGAAACCCCCTAGAGATAAATGGAACGTGTTGGATGGTCTGTCTAAAATTTCAGGAGTACTGACTTAACGGCCAGACGATGATGTCTTTACATCGAAAGCGCTTGCCCACAGTAACTCACAAGCCAGAGGAGACGGACTCACCTAACAGGTACGTTAACTTTAGTATTTGCCTACTGGCAGACACAACCCAATTTCTTTAATACCTAAAAATATAATTGAGGGCACTCAAGCCTTAGTGTGCATCGAGTTCAAAATGCTACGGCAAAGGGCTGTCCGTGCCGCTGCCCCCACTCCCGGCCCCGCCACCACTTCCCGTTCCTCCTCCTTCACTGTCTGCCACGGCACTTGCGTTGAACGACAATTTTTCTTTCTTCGACCCCCTTTTGTTGGATTTTTTCAACGTCGCTATTTCCTTTTGAAGGGTTTTAACTTTGATGGTCAAATTGTCAACTTTGGAGTCGGCGTCTTTTCGGTCGTTGAGCATTTTGTTTCGCAGCTCGGTTTCGTTTGTGAAATGTTGAGCCTTCAATTCAGTTATCTGCGAAAAGAAAGAGGATGAACATCATGAATGTTGGTGATGTCAGACTGCAAGGCTTTTTCAGGAAAGGATAAAGGTCGAATAAGTCCTATCTTCGAATAACTTCCAATGACTCACTCATCAATTCACTTTGACGGCAAGATAGCGCTAGGTGTCAATCATCGACGTTTCATACTCCCGCTATTTCCACTCACTTGATATCGTTGACTGAGGGCTACCAATTCAACGTTTTAATTGGGAAATTGAGTCACGATAAAAGGAGGTTCCTTCCAAATGTCGCAATTAAATATTGGAGGGGGGGGGGCACAACTTTCCACAGCTCCCATAAATTCGACGATAATGGTTAAGGAAACCAAAGTGCATAAATCAACATTTTTATAAATTTTATTGTAGGTTACTAAATGTTCCCGATTATTTCTCAACGAATCTCTTCTTATATAAAGATTACGACCAACTAACTGACTTATATACTGACTTAACGGCCAGACGATGATGTCTTGATCAGTATCTCACCAGCCAGAGTAGACGAACTCGCCAAATAGGTACGTTATAACTTTAGTAATCTATGAAGGTTTCAATTGTTTTTATTTGTTGCAGGTTGCCACACTGTGCGGCATCTTCGAAGAAATACCAGGTGCATAGCATAGCACAACTTTCGCCAACCCCCCGTAAAATCTACAATCTGCTATTCGTACGCCCATTGTGCGTGTACCAAGAACAAAATGTTGGTAATGGTTACTTGAAACCATTGAGAGCCGTTTAAGAGAAATGATCATATTATGTTTGGCGAAACTCATTTGCAGATGTATCTCGGCTCAAATCTCTGTTCAACAGTCACAGAAATGGGTGTCAGGAACATAACGTGGGTGTGGGTTGCACTCCGTCAAGTTGATGAAATTAATTTATGCATTTGCTGATTGAAAATGTTAAGAAACTTGATTTTCGATAAATTATGGTTGGTATTTCTGTTCGATGGGGTGTCAAAGGAACATTCCTCGATAACTATATATAGGTATTGACTGTTTGAAAGCACACTATTAGTTGAATGGAAATCGTCTTCGAAAAAAAATGCTGATTTTTAGCACAGGTTCAGCTTAGAGGAACTTCAAGTTTCTGGAGCTTCCTTCTTTCAACTATAGTGACCCAATCCCAGCAAACATATTCATTTATTTAACCATGAACAACAGAAGAGTAAGTGCATATTTAACAATGTCGCCAATGAGCACAAATAGCCTGCGATGGTGGAAAAATGCAACGCATGCAACTTCTTGATGAACTGTTTATATTCTATGGTTTCATTACTTTCCTTGGCCTACAAAGTAGAAAGGAAAGTTATGTAATCGGCTGAAAAAAAAAATTTTGAGTTTTCTTTAGATCCTTACGTTTCAGATCCTACTGAGTCCGAAAAACACTAAAAAAAAAATGCCGTGAAGTGTGGTTTGTCCAAGTTGAAATGAACTGAGTGATAAATGAATTGAGTAAGTAGAAAACCCCACGTACAAAGAGAATTGACGTAATGCTAAAGAAAGTTGTGTGTTGCAACGCACCAGATATTTATTATTATGCCCTACATAGGACGACTTCAATGCCTTTCGAGACCCCACAACCACTGGTGATTGTGAACCATTTTGTACGATTAAAAACTAGGTAACAAGCAAGGCAGTGAACAAAACCAGACTGGGCTAATGCACATCAGAATTGGGACTGGTCGCTGCCGCTTCATGCCTCAATGCCCCACCTCGAAGGTGCAAGGTGTTGCCTGCACAAAGCTGTTGCTGCTTTGTGTTCAACTTCAACGTTAAGCACGTTCACAAACGTGACACGTTCTACAACCTTAATCTTTCAGTAAGGTGACTTTGCAATCTCATACAACTTTTTACCCGGATTGCACAAAAATTGTAGAATAACAATATTTTAATTCAATTTGCGACACGTTTCAAGTTAACATAAATGCAAGATTGACAGTAATTTCACATACACCAACCAAGAGTTTGCCTCCTCCATACTTTCTTCGTAATTTGTTTCCCGTGTTTAATATTGTGTAATTATAGTCAGGAGTAATAATTTCCCCCTTATTTACTTTCGTGAATACCCAAATAACACATACTCTTACCGATTTATCTTTAGACAAAAGTAGGGCTTCTTTCATCGCTAGTTGTTTCTGTAACGAGGCCATTTGCTCTTTCAACTGAGTCATTGCAACGACGTGATCGGAGGAGTTAGGATCCAATATATCAGGCGGTCTGTGGTTTCCAGATCTAGACATTTTCGCGTTCGGAGGAGCGTTACTGTTTCCATCGTTAGGTTCTAGTCTAGAGACGTCTACTTTGGTAACGTCGACGCGGTTAGGACGTTTGTTGTGACTTCTCAATCTGAAACAGTAATTAACACGGTGATTATCTTCGAAATGATCCGAAGAGGAGCTAGAGATTGAAAGACAGTAACTAGTTAAGTGTGGTGAAATTTTCCACTTTCAGATGCATAGTTGAGTAGTAGCAAACACATTTAGTTTTCTACACATTTACTTAGGAATTTTGTGAAAGAAATATATGTAGGCAAGTCAGAAAAGCGAAACGAAATTAGCTAACAGGCAAAGGAAGACGAGAGGTGTTGTGAAAGGTATGTGATGATTAGCTTTGCACCACAGAGCTCACATTGAAATTGGGTACGATGTCGCATCGATATACCACGTGAGGTCCAGTTGCCCCGACAAAACAATTCAAACTGTGGTTGACGCGTACAAAGTACCAATTTACAACTTGATGGGGATGCCCTAACATCTAACTGTGCTTTCTGACAGTACGCCACCAACTAGAGAAGAGAGGCTCAGCGAGCTAGTGACTTTATTCATCACTTACAGGCAGACTTGACCAAATCACATTAATACACATTGTGGGTTCAAGTGTGTCCTTACTCAACAAGAACAAATACTCTCCAAAATCCTGGGGATCTGGATTTTGAATCACTGTGTACAGCTCAGTGCTCGAAGTTTCGTACCCCAATGGAGGAATGTGACCTGCAGAGGCATGCAAACTTGGCGTTACCATACATTGAAAGGAGGGTGTGGGAAAGTAATTAGAAGTTCAATGCAGGAAGGACGCAGCTCTAGCATATCGCAAGAGGGGGCATCCTGGCTCAGGGAGAATTTCACTCCACACTTTCCAGTGTATACTGATGGCAGTAATCTTCGGCAGGGTAGGGTTGGGTGCGCATTTGTGGTTTACACAATAATAATTTCAAATTAACCCATTGACCGCTTAGAGCTTAGACTAGGAGCCGTGCTCTGTTAACGAGGCAGAAATTATGGCATTGCTGCAAGGCATCCATTTGCTCCTGGGAGCGAGCAAGGGAGAGCATGCAGAGAGCCAGTTGCCAGTTTATACTGACAGCAAGGCTTCTACTGCTGCTCTGCCCTGAGGAATTGCTGACTGTTGTGGAGTTTGAGTTGACTATCTACAGACTGCTGAAGGGGGTGAGGAAGATCTGGATGAAATGGACTGAAGCACATACTCTGCCCTCCTCTGTACCAGGAATGAGAAGGTAGACAAACTTGCGAAGAAACTAGCAGCAAATGTGTGTCTCCTTGGCCAATTCTCGTTCATGGCACGGTCCAAGTTGGAGAGAGAGTATTTGGCATTCATCCGCGGATTGGGGATGTACAGGGGAGATTTTCCTCTAGCGAAAGACCGATTGGAGCTGAACATACTCATTCCTTGGAGGTTGATGATGTCACTCAGGGGGCACAGGGGGATACTTCAGAAAGTTCACGGCTGGTAGGATCTGAAAATTCCTGCTCAGAATCCGGCATTAATCAGGACTGAAAGCACTTGATTTTCGATTATCCTATCCTGGAGTGGCCACGAAGTGAACTGCATATAGCGTGCATTCTACAGGGCAGTGCCTGGCCTGTGCCTCACCACATCATAATTTGGTTTGGCCCGGTTAGCTTTTATCTATCTTAATCATATTCTGTTATTTGTCCGCCGTTACCGTGCTCCGCCGAGTATTCGCCGCTATTATTGTGAATAATTTACGTATATTTTGGAATAATGATAATAAACAAAGATACTGTTTACTAGTGCGCAGTTATTTCAGTTGCTATTCCACTACGATGATAATCTAATACCACGCTTTTACATACACATTAGTGTATTAAACAACTTTTATTAAACATGGCAATTCTCCCTTCCTCATTAAAGTTCCTTGCCTGCAAAAGTTGTAACCTCATAATTTGGGTTTTTATTATTTCTTGCTCAGTTCTCATTTTCTTGTACCGCTTCCAATTTTTCCTACACGCACAAAGCATTTTCCCGGACTAATTTGGCTTTTTCCTGCAGCTCTTGCAGTTGTAGTACGCGTATTTTCACTTCATGCTCCTCACCAGTTTCACCTTTGGCAGAGGTTAATGCGGCCACTTTGGTGTATGACAATAATTTGGTCAAATCCGGATTATTGAGCATTGGGCATCTACGGGATACACGGTTACGTGGCCGTTTACGTTTACATGACATTTATGGGACGGGATGTCAAACAGATGCCCAATTTCCAATAGTCCACTGCCTTCTCGATATGGCTTAATCGCAGTGTAATCACCTCTATGCTAACCGCATCCCACAGTGATCTCAGCTAGCATGGTGGGCACGAAAATGGCTAGCCTTGATTTACTTATCTAGCCCTGATCAGTTGCATCACGATCAGCAGCGTTTTGGTGAAAGCAGCACATAGAGAACTAAAACCTTAGATTTTGGTACACTTTGCTCCCCCCCCCCTCCTATAATGGATATTGCTGTCCAAGCGCCTGTAAGTGTTGATGAGCATACAATCAAATCATCTAAACTTTTGTGAAGGAACGGCGAGAAAGCTTATATACCAGGTATTAAAGAAATTGGGTTATGTGTACCACCTTTGTTATTCTTTACTGAGGGCCTGAAGCATTTTCAATTAACACAATAGAAACTAGCAAATTTGCCAAGCCTTACCAACAATAACATTCTGCACTAGTTACTAACCTTTGTTCCCGAGTCTTACTGGATCGTTGCGCTGCAAGCTTCAGCTGAGCTCTTCTATCGGCATCACCTTGCTTTGTCTTAGCCAGAGCTCGCTTATAAGAGAGCGTACACAACCAACAAAGAAGCTTGCCATCAACCTGAAAATTACCAACAGCTTGGGAGTTAGTTGAAAAGAAAAAAACTACAGAGGGGCTTTGGATTTGTGGCAGCTAACAGATTCAAACGGACTCGAGTACCAAGAGTGTAACAATGTTATCAGAAATTGCTACTCACTTTTTTGTCGTCATCCTTTCGGTCGAAAGCGCATTTCTGCTTGCACTGCTCGCACGTAACTGGAGGGCCATACTTTCGCTCAGAGTTGGTGCATCGCTGGCACTTGTTCCCAATAAAGGCAGCGATGATGTTGCAGTATTCGCAAGCAGAAGGTTTTCCGAATTGCTTCACATTATGCTCGCATTTTGTGCAAATCGTACTTGTGCTCACTTTACTGAAACACGATTAAAAAATGTAATGAAAATTAGATGGTATTACTATGTTATTCACTGTTTAAATATTCACATATATTACATGACTCAAACGCTCAAGAGCTTGTTTTTTAAAAACTGATCCGTGTTGCTTGGCTTCAGGCTTCATATGGCGTTTGGATCAGACGACACGAGTGACTCAGATTCTGACTCCTGAACAGCTATGCTAACGCTCTTTCAGAGCGACCTCTGCTTGGCTACCATCTCCTTTGCGATTACAGTTTTTCGCTTTGTATTCGAATGCATAAGCCCCTCCGCACTAAGACTAGGAAGGTTCCCCTATTTTTTAATGTCATTCACCTCGGAAAAAATATAGCAACCCTGGATCCTGGCGAATTTTAAAACAATTTCTATTTGCTCCTGTATTTTATCCCCGACATGGCAGTCTTATCATTGCTTCAGCCTCTCCACTTCCTGGGAAACTGTACATGCAAAGCTGATGCGGTGAGCACTGCAACATCCTTCTCCCACCCTTGACAAACACAAGTTAGTTGCCGAAATTCAAAGCGCAACATATACTTTCCAGACATAGGATTTGTAGATTAGTTCTCAAGCAGATTGAGATATTGTCAGCACAGTTCACTCTCACATTAAATTGCCACCAATTTCTCCAGGGTTTGTGAGCTCTCAACTCTCAAACTGTGAGCAAGAGGGCTACTACACCCAATGGGATCCTTGTCGTTGTCTTGATGATGCCTTTGGGGTCCCTCGCTTGAATGTCAATTTTGCTCTTCAACGACTGGCCTGAGAGAATTGTCACTATGCTGGAAGTGAAGGTGCGTAGTTTCCACAATAAAGTCAGGCAAGAACGAGATTGTAAATTGACAAGCTGCCAGTGAGCCACAAGCGGGGGAATATGTACATGTTTCCATGTTTCATCAGAGGTATAATTGCGTAAATACAGTCAGTAGCTGTTAACTGCGGCATCTGGTTAGCTCAAGTCGATGAAGGAGGTCGCGAAAGAAAGGCTACAGAAGTGTTGCATATTCTAGCCAAATATCCATTAGGGCCTCAATTTGCCCTTGCATATTGCAAGAAATTACTAATGCTCTATTTGCATTATGGCGTAGTAGCTGACAGTGAGCTGTGGCAAGTACACTACTAGGACTTCAGTATTGTGCTACCAAGGAGTCAGCTTCAGAGCTTCACAACTAGCAGTAGAGATCCTTCGCATATAGGGTGTTGCATCAAAGAATCGAAGTTGAACAGCTAGGACTGTTGGGGGAATGTAGCAATCGTCCAGCGCCCTAACAATTAAATTCAATCTTCCACAACCAAATTCACCGAAGACGTTCAATTTAACATCATTCGCTTAAAAAAGTAACAACCAAACTTGGGAAAAAATGTATAACTTACTTAGTTTGCTGGAACTCTGTTCGACAGTACGTGCATTTCACAACAGGGAAGGCCCCACGACAGTCCTAAATAGCAAAAATAACAATAATCAACTATTTCAAAAAATTCTAAATAATATATATTATGAAGAAATGTAGAACAACAATGACAAAGTTTAGAATAACTATTAAATGATGTATGTTTGTTACACTGAGCAATTGTACTCATTATGCCCTGGGTTCAAATACTTATGTTATTTATTATGCTCTAGCAGTCGTGCACTTAAAGAGAACTTCCTTCTATGAACTATTTCTTATTTGAACTATTTAAAAAGAGATAATAGCACCGGGAAAGCCATCACTTCAAACGTAAAATAAAAGAAATGATATATATAAGTAAATTCCCAACAGCATGAAAAATATATTCGAACCTAATAAAAAATCGCACCTATCTTTCATGTACACCAACCTTGCTTCTCCAATCTCCTTCTAGAAAATAAGAATAATTCCACGTTCAGTCATACTTTTAGTTTTTCTGATCTCTTCACTATGTTCCTTTCATCTCATAGCCTCGTCAAAACCTTCCACACTCGTCTAATCTGTTATTTACTGTTAAGGTCTGTTAGTTTTTCTTCTTTTTTTTTCTTCATTATTTTTAGAAACTATTAGCAATTTCCCAAGGTATGTTTTTCAACAATAATTCAGTCCAATTTGTCTCTATAAGTTCCTTATAATTTATTGCAACTTAATTGCCTGTTGTGATATCGTATAGCCCTGATGATGCTAAATAAATTAAGCGAATCTTCAGCCTGGTGAAAGCTTTTCATTCATCCTGACTGGCTCTCAAGAATCCACACCAGAATTAACTTCTACAATCAAGAACGACCCTACAATCGCACCAGTAAATATACAAACAGTGACGATGGAAGCATTGAATGTGGTGCCTTCTTACTATGGAAAGACTAAGCTCGTAATTGCCACACTCAGCTGAATGTCGTTACGAGTACTCTTCAAACATCTGGGGTAAACCCATGGGACTTGAGAGATTTTGTTTTTCACCTGTTGCACAAATAAATTGCGAGGCCAACACCTACTTTTGTACACAATTTCATCACATGGTATTTACAAAAATAATTCTGTCTTAAGGAAATAGAATGGAAAGAAACAATTTTACCGACACACAGCCTCCTGATGAGCAAATAAAAATCGTTTGGTTCTTTAGCTTACTTTGTATGTACATTCCACACTATTTTCAAATGTCTCGATAAGCCTCCGCTTTCATGTTCATAATTCGATAGAACCTCATGTTGAGTTTATAAAACTTGCAGCAAGAAAATGAGATTTTCACGCTCATAACGTGCAACAAGAGCCACTGGTATGAAAATGAGCACCAAGTTTTTTTACGTTTCAGTCGTCTTCACCCCCCGTCCAAATCAATATGGTAATGGTCATACCTATATAACCCCACTCTTGGGAATATTAGGAATAGAACGAAGAAACAAACTGAATCGATTTAGCGCACACAATGTGTACAATTAGCTATCACAATGTAGATAATCTTATGGACACATTTTAGGACTTTTGAGACAGGCAGAGAGAAGTTTTCAGATCACATCTGTGCCCTGTAAGGATGAAGGAAAGACAATAACATCTTAGCAAAGGATAGGGGAAGCCCTCTCACAGTTCACTGCTCTGAACTTGTGCACATATTGCATTCAACTGAAACTGAGAAGTAGGTCAGACAAGATCAGTCAGTGCTTTGAACCTGTAACTTGTATTAGGTGTAAACATCGGGGCTTTCATAATTACAATATGCCCACAGATGCTGCAATGACTACGTGGTGAGGAATGGCCAACACACTAACATGATGGGCAATCTGTACCCTTTCCTTCAATAAATCTGAAGTTTGAGAAAAAAAGGATCAAAGTTAACGCCCCACACCGTAATGAACGAGTTAAACGAAGGCCGTGGTATTTTATAAGAATAAATCTCCAAAAATACATAGCTGAATAAGCTGTTGTACACTACCTATTGATATTGTATTACTATCTAGGTTGTTACCGAATAAAAGGGACTGCAGTTGCATTAGTTGAGTTTATTAGATCTTCGCTGGAGGTACCATTTTATCACTATATCCAGCACCTTACTGGCCCTTAGCCGCATGCATGGATTGGCAGTACATCCTTGCCGTATTCATCGCCTTTATATCTCATCAGAGCCCCCCCTGACACCACGCTCGCGTCTCCCTACCATAAGTTCATTTTGAGATTTAGTTAGTCGCACTTCTAATAAACTATGGATCAGTAACTCGACATAGGTGTTCAACGAAGATGTAAAGATCCCAAAAACCTCCAAGGTTATTCTCCGTAAACAGGATGTACTAAATGGAGCGACATTTGAGGGAAATGTATGCATCTTGACTCGACATGCATCAAGATCTTGAATTACATGTTTGTGGAGTAGAAACGGTACACAGTTAACTCTGAACCGATAATAAAAATAGACTGATTGCACGAAAGGGTTAGTGTAGGATAACTCTACAAGTGTGTAAATAACACTGCGAGAGAACAGCCAAAAATCACAGTTTTCACGACCACATTCGTACCATGAAGCAACTAATTTTGAAGCTGCCAGTGCCAGCAACGCAAAAAGTAGATTTGATCAATAATAATCACTTGTTATGCAAGATATGTAATAAAGCGTCAAACAACGACCACGATGAAGGGGTTAGGCCAAGCACGCGAGTCTTACCCGACCGTGCCAATTAAACGTTGCCAAATTTACAGTCAAGATGGCTCGCGGCACACATTACGCTCTAACGAATCTCCAAACTTCAATAATTAACGTCAAGAAAGTAATGATGATACTGCATGATAAGCCGACGCGTTTATGGGAGACCTTTCGCTAACCGCTGGCGTATGCCACTTATTCCAGGACACGAACACAAACATATTACACTTGCATCGTAAACGCTGAACAAAATGGTGATTTACTTTGCACAATTGCTGTCCAGAAGATAGTTCTTCGAACGGATGTTTGGAGAAACACTTGGAACAAGCGAACAGGGCAACGTTACCGCTCATCGTAACTGAGACCACTAGCGACTTGGCAGACGAATGAAGTATCACGTGACTTGAAGGTATTGTTACAAATTTGGAACGCGAGTAATTAATAATGAGGTATACACAAATTTTTAGCTACAAGTACATAAAAACAAGTAAACAATGCAGTTACAAGCTCAACCGACCCCAGCGAGTCAGTGAGACAAGTTGAGAAGGAAATCGATTGTTAAGTATTCAAATAATCGATACATCGCAACCTTGTAACTATATCCTTTAACTAATCGCAACGTATCTTGACGTTCTCGGGATAAAACGCAGCTTAGTAAACTACCTTTGTTCGTCATACAATTTGTTATTTCTTGAACAAAAAAACTAATTCAAGAAGCATTTAATAACAAGTTCATATATTCTTAAACCTTCGAGTGTAGGCAGGGTTGAGCAACTTACGGAACATACATCTTGGCCAGTGCTTCAAATGATGGTAGAAGTGGGAGAGTCGCGCTTGAGTTCTGACTTGGAGAGGTTCTTATCTCTCTCGTCTAACCTAGACCGACACGTGATCTCACAATCAAACTCAGTGCTCACTTTCTTTCTTGTTTTCTTTTCGTTAGATTTTTTCTTTTCAGTATAGATCATTTGTTTTTTTTTTCTTTTCTTATTTCTTTTCTTCTTTAAGTTCAATTAAGTGTCAACTCGAAAGTGTCTCGCGTCCTCCGATCGACTCTTCTGGACAGATCGCACACGGCAGACAACAAAAGTTAAGTACAAACGCACGTGGTGGCTGGATTTTAATACCTTCAACTATTCATCCATCTTCTTGTAAAGTTTAAACTCTGTGAAAGGAAACAGACAGGACGAGTCAGCAGACGGCCCGTGGGGCCGGTGGCGGGGGTCGCGGCGGCGTGGGCAAGCCCGCGGCGCCGGGGCGTCCGCTTCCGGCCCGTCTTGGGACGGCCCGGGGGGGCGAAGTCGCGAGGGTTACTTACCCCGCACCGAGCTCTTCTGGGCATGTGGCTCCCCTAACTGGGAAAACAAGCAAAAGTAAAACGACCACTTCGGTGGAAACTGCCAAACCACGCACGGCCCCATCGTCAATCTTCTCCCCGGAGAGGAAGACGACAGACCGCCAGACTGACGCCGTAAAGGAAGTCACTCAAAAGGCGGTCGCGGGGCCGAGTGGATACCGCAAAGAGGAACATGACTCAGCAGGTCATTCCACCAGCGAAAGAGAAGCCTTCACAGTCGTGAAAAGAAAGAACAGAATGAGTGCCGCCAGGAGACTCAAAAAGTTGGAGTCGCACCTAGGCAGCAAAATTCTGTCATTTGAAAGTCAGCCAGAGAGGCCGGAATTCCTACGACGGAAGTGGACGAACAAGTGTGGACATTGAAGCAAAAATATATGAAAGATATAGAGAGGAGAAAACAAAAATTGCAGGCGACAGACCCACAAGAGGGAAGCAAGAGAAAGAGGGAACTGGAGAGGACAGATAACCTCCTCACCGGCGAGGACAGAAGGAAAGCTACCAAGTTAGCAGTAAAAGATAGGAACCTCCTAATGTCTGCAATTACTGGGAAGCGTCAAAAGACCACCCCAGAGTGCAGAATTGCAATAAGAAAACGAAACAAGGAAAAGTGGACTGAGGAGGAGTCTCTCCAAATCAGGACACAGTTCATTAATGAGTGTGTTATCATACTCAACAAACCTGAAAATAGAAAGGTATGTGCGATATTCGTTAACTCTGGATTGACGAGTGACAACGAATATTACAGCATCACACTACAGAACGCAGATGCCGCCAGTTTCATCCTAAGTGAAACGGCGGAGTTTCTGAAATCAAATGGTTGGGAAGCCCTGAAATTTGAGGACATTCCCAAGAAAACGATAGTTTGTGGAAGTGCCTTGGGAATTACAAACACCTCCACAGAATTTCTGGGTATAGTAATGGCCTTCAATAGACGAGAAGGACTAAATACGGAAGAATGGAAAATGAACAAATTCGAGAAGGACGGTAACAGCACCTATTTTGAAATAATAGTTCCGGAGGAAGGGCGGCAAAATAATCGAACAGATACAACACCTTTGTATCGGTTTGTGCCTCTCCCCCGTGTACATCAAAGGAAGGAGATGGGGGAACCTGGCAGACATATGGAATGACTGTCACGATTTCCCCCCTCTCCCCTCAAAAGAGGAGGCGGGAAAGACATCTCCCATGATGCCAACCGCAAAGAGGACGGACGATAAAATAACTCCTGAAAGCAAGAAAATGGAAATAGGAGAAACTACATCCTCAAGTGGAGTGAGTGATTTAGAGAATGAGATTACTGAACTGCTGAAAAGAGGGGAACCACGATAGAAGAAGTGGTCACCGACGAGTAAAGCTTGAGACGGTCATGGAGGAGTCACCACAAAAGGAGGTAAGCGAGGCACCGCAACAGGCGGCAAGGGAGGACCCAGACCCGCCAAGTTAAGCCGAACAACGATGGAGCCGTAGGAACAGGAGAAACTTAGGGGGAGAAAAAAAAAAAAAAAAAAAAAAATGAAAATAGCACAAATAAATTTGAATCATGCGCATTCATAAATCACGGATCTATTAGCCATCTGTGAAACAGACCAAGTGGGTATATTTTTAATTACTGAACGCTGATATACAAAAATAAGATCATTGGACTAAATACAACAAACTATACGCTTGTACATATTAACAAAGTAAACTGCAGAGCTTGCATTCTGATTCACAGATCACTCAACTCTCAACTGATCTCCGAATGCAGTGATCGAGACACAACAGCCGTTAAATTACCGTGCAAGAGGCAGAAGAACAGAGAAACTTATTATAGCATCTCACTATGCAGATGCAAGATCTCGACCAGAACTTACATCAGACAAATTCGCGCTGTCGGACATGGCCAAGAAAGAAGGAGCAGCACTACTGATTGCAGCGGACATGCACTTTATACCCCCATGTGGGAGGTAATCGAGAAGATCACAGAGGTAGAATTCTTATCGATTCCATCATGTCAAATAACCTAAATATAGAAAACAAAGGAGATATTCCTACGTACTCAGCGAAAAGAGGTCAATCACACATAGATGTAACCTTAACTAACACAAAATGCATGAAAAGATCTCAAATTGGATGGTGCACATAGGCACAATATTATCTGATCATAGACTCATTACATATGAAGTAAACTGTGTAACACGAATGAATGAGCATACCATACAGAAATCCCAAAGCGTACCAACTGGGAGAAATATACGAACGAAATAAATATACGTACATTAGACAACAATCAGGATTTGACCACACATGGACAAATAGATCAAGAAATAAAAAATATAACAAACATCTTAAGTAGTTCCCTACGAAACATCTTGTCCGATGTCATACGACGTGGGCAACACAAACCCTGGTGGAACCACAGACTGCGTGAACTAAGACAGAATGTAAGGCGAATTTTCAAACTGAACAGAAACAGCTCAGAGGAGGCATGGAGGGAGTTCAAAAACTTACGAAATAGCTACAAACAAGAACTACGTAAACTTAAAAGGGAAGGGTGGAAAGAGTATAGTGAGGAAATTAACTCAATACCTGACACCACAAGAGCACTTAAGATCATAGGAGACATATGGGGATCTCGTGCATAATCAGTACACTACGAAACCGGACGGTACCTACACTGAGAATGAAGAAGAATGCATTCAATATCTAATGAAGACACACTTTCCCAACAGTACAATGAATACAGACAACACGCAGGGCATAGGTACCACTACAGAAAAGGAAAATACATACTGAGGACTGACAATCAGGAGCATATGACATTCTTCACGACAACGATATGACTGGGCAATTTATTCCATGTCACCATACAAAAGGTGGACCGGATGGAATATTCCCTGCCCTAATACAGAAAAAAAAGTAACAGCACATTGCAGACACAAATATATAACTCTCTACATGCAATGATAAGACTAGGATACATCCCATGAAAGCTTAGGAAAGCCTATGTCCTCTTCCTTCCCAAACCAGGGAAGGGAGAGTACACTTCGCCTAAGGATTATAGAGGCGATAAGTCTATGTAGCGTCTATATAAAGATCATAGAAAAGGTAATTGACAGACATATTAGGGATGATATACTAACTGACTCACCACTACGCATAAAGAACAATATGCATATTGCATAGGGAAATCGACCGAGGAGCACTCCACAACCTCATCACAAGAGTAGAAAAAAATAATGAATAGTAAAGAATATGTAGTAGGTTGTTTTTTCGATGTACAGGGGGCATTTGACAACGTTCAATTTGCATCCATCCAGCGAACAATGCAAGCAAGAAAAGTAGGGAACAACTTGACAGCATGGTGCACTCTCCTACTGAGTAGTAGAGAGGTCGAATGCACAATAGGTAATACCACGAAAAAATTTATCATAACGAGAGGAACACCGCAGGGTGGGTGCCTATCCCCCCTCTTCTGGTGCCTAGTCATAGACGAGCTCATTAACCGAATAAATAATACGGGCCTTTACTGCCAATTTTATGCTGACGACGGTGTCATCTGGCCAGTCATAAACCCTAGACACAGCTTGCCAGATGGCGGCGAGGATGAAACTGGTTATGGAATGGTGCCCTACACACGGACTAGCAGTGAAATCCGACAAAAACGACAGCAACAATTTTTAGTAGGAAAAGAACTGAGACCACTGGCTACTATGTGATGATGGGAGGATGCAATATTCCTCTCTCATCATCAGTGAAATATCTAGGAGTCATACTAGACAGACAACTTAGGTGGAAACAACAGATAGCTAGTCAACTAGAAAAAGGAAGGAAACTTCTCTTGCATATCAAAGGCCTGATAGGGAAAACATGGGGCCTAAAACCAACATTGGTGAAATGGATATACCAAACGATAGTAAGACCTCGCGTTGTGTATGGAGCACTGATATGGTGGACAGGAGTAACCAAAAACAGTGCCCTGAACAAGTTAGACAGAGTCATCAATATGTCAATTACAGGGGCATTTCTGCACACCTAATGTCATAATGGCCGTACTGACGGGTGCTACCAATGAAATGGAGATCACACAAGAGAGGCAATGAGAGGGGCACTTAGACTCAGGAAAAACAACTTGACTGGAACCATTCACACAATCACGGCCACGAACTATTTGTACAACCATCATAAGCAGCATACCAGAGGCAAACATGCCAATGGATGACAGGACAACGACATATCAATTTCAGAAACCTCAACACTAGGATAGACTCAAGACAAGTATGGGAGACCAGGCCGTCAGTGGCGGATGAATCAGAAATCATCTGCTACAGACGGCTCCAAACATTTAAATGGTAACAGGAATGGGAATATACATTCCTGCACTAGAATGGGAAGAATCACTTCACTAGGAACCAATACCTCAGTGTACCAAAGCGAACTCATAGCGATAAATTTATGTATTAGCACACTTGTAACAAAGAACATTAGGATCTCGAATATAGCCATCTATACTGACAACCAATCTGTGGTAAAACATTGGGCAATCCAATAGTCAGGAGCTATCTCATAGGAGAAACTAAGCACAAGGTTGGGAAACTCCAACAACTAGGGAACACAAAGTGCAATTACGCTAAAATGGATACCCGGGCATAGGGGGTATATGCGGGGGAATGAGAAAGCGGACGAACTAGCTAAGCGGGAGCCAGAGGACACTTCTGTGGACCAGAACCGTTCTCGCCTATCACAATGCAACAACTGAAAGCAAAATAAATGAGAAAATGTGGAGAGAGTTGTATGTGTTGAAATCAACAACAATGAAGGGTATCAACACTCCAAAATTATGGGTATAACTAGTCATAACCTACAAAGAACCAATTGGGTACTGGGCTTAAGCAAGATAAAACTAAGAAGAATCACTGGTATGCTGTCTGGGCACTATGCGGTGGGTAAGACCCTAAACAGGATAAATCCGAGCGTCAACGCTAGGTGCCCATGCGGAGAAATAGAAACAGTAGAACACTATCTTAGGGAATGCCCGTTATGGTTTGGCACTAGACTCAACATATTAGGGGAAAGAATAATAAACAGCACTAGGTTGAGAGAAACCGAGTGGAAAAAGATCCTAGAATTCGTAGAGGGGACCGGGAGATTCCGTAACCCCTTTTAAAGAAGCCAAGCCGACTCCCAATAACTCTGGGGAGATGGGAAATGGGCCTGAATGGCCACGACTTCGGTCATTGTTCCCTCGGCCTTGGCTGGTGCCCTGTTATCTTCTTCTCTTCTGGTAGAAGTGGGAGAACCAAAAGCAAATAGAACAGTACTGTATGACGCATTGTCCACCTAATAATTTAAACGCAATTATCTAAGGTTATTTCAATGTGTACTCAAGCTCTTTCCAGGGCCGTCCAAAGTTACAGACTACCACTTTTGCTATACTTGTGGAGAGATGTATGGAGAGACGAAACTATGTTAGGACTGTCATAAGATCCTTCAGAATTGAAGCTTTCATTTTCTTAAAGACACCCAAATGCTGCATTCGTAGTAGTTTTGGAGCATCTTCGTTAACGTCTGCCTACCTCGTTATGAGGCTACCTCCTCCCTCAATAATAAAACGGAGAAGGGACGGTTGTCTATTTCCACAAAATTTGAGAAACAATTTTAGATCAATTTCGACGGTTGTTTCATCATCAGTGGAAGCTGTTGACTTAACCGTAGAAACCGATCTAATGATGGAAGTCCCCACAACTTCGTGGCGAGTGATTTAGTTCAACCTTCTCCCTTAGACATCCTCTTTCGTGGGGAATTCTTTCTTTACACTTACGACTACCTTTTCAAACTTTGACATTTTCATCCATTCTTCTTACTTCCCTCACGCATTTACTCCCATTTGACTCATTTTCAAGATCCCGTTGAACGAACATATTACTTAGTACCATCACTGGGCAAGGTAGCAAAAAGATACCCATGCTCAAAACCCATCCGATTCATTTAATTACTTTAAAACCTCTTGCTGTTGCAGTTTGACTGCTGAGGCTTCGCAAACCTCCTTCAGGTGAGCTCTCATGAGAAATGATGTTCTTACAGTCAAGCTTACCTGATCCTGCAATAATAGGCCTGTTTCCTTATTTGATGGCTGTTCCTAAACCTAGACCAACTCTTCTTTTAGCCCTAAGTGAACAGTTTCACATAAAGTTGAATGTACTTCTACCTAAAAGGACAATTTTCTACTTAATTTTTTAGCTCTCATGCTTAGATTTGAAGCTTTTATCAGTGCCTGCCCCCTGCGTGGAAATGGTGATGCAACCATGTAGTTTGATTCATTGAACGACGAACGAGCCGTTCGTTCGCTTATGAGTTAGTTCAATTTCGTCGTTAGTTATAGTATGAGTCAACGTTACTGTGGATCAGTAGTACGCCAACTAATTGAACTGCTCGAATCTATGGGCAAAACTGCTCCACTTGAAGAATGGTTCTAATCCTTCCATACCGCTTAGTTGCTCTTTTTCACTCGTGTTCATTGTAAGGATGAACATGCTATGAAAAAAACGCTGTTTGTTACGCCTTTTAGATGTTTAAACATTATAAATCTTACAGTTGACAAATCCTGAAACACGAAGAAGACTTTGAAGTACGGGAAATGATTAAAAAGTGAATGTAGCTCATAGCTGTTTGTTATATGAAAGAGAAATTCTAATAACGTACAATTATTTATTTTTTAATGTATTAGAACAATAAAAAATAACGCGATTATGACGTGTTTTTTCCTACCATTTGAACTTGACTCCGGTAAAAGCAAAGGATATGGACCGCTCCCTCTGGTAAGGCAATATATCACGACCGAGGTAAGGTTATCGATATGCCAGACATCGCTAATAGGCTCTCCCCCACCAACTGCGCCAGTGACGCATATCGATACTTGCAGTTGTAGCGTTCAAGCGAACTATCGATACATGCAGTCGTAGCGTTATCAAGCGGTCGGTCCATGATCTTTAGTTCACCCCTTGACTCCTATTAAAACGTCCTCACAAATCATGATTTGAAAGGCGAACATGCAGCTAACATAACCAGGCCGTGCGACGAAAAGAACGAAGTATACGGGCAGGTCCAATCTCAGAAGAACCACTGTTCATTTTTACTGTACCATAGCTCACTATCGCTTAATGAAAGAACCGGCCTAATGAACGACTAATCGCATCTTCACCACGACCCCTACTTTTCAATTTTGACATTCCGCTTTCTAACCCCCCACCTTATCATCTAGGTCTTTTGACGTGATCCCCTTCACTCCGACACGACTAGAAATATCGTGTAACACGATCATTTTGCTTGAAATATTTCATAATAACCAGGAGAGAATGATAAATTACTTGTATGGAGTTTGATTGTTGACATGTTGACTTGACTGTGAACGTTATATCCCACTCACAATTATGTTTTTTTACCACTTTAATTGCTAGACCTAATCGGAGATGATAAAATAAATAGTCGAATTGGAAACTAGAAGATCAATTCAAGCTGCGTCAGTACTGGAGCGGAACGGGAACCGTCGAAAGTCACAACTGAAGTAAAACGAACCGCTGAGGGTGGAAACCCTTCTGTCTGAAAGAATCGCGAGAGCGGCTCGCGCGGTTAGAGGCAGACGATTCCGGACAAATTTTTCAGTTAACAATGTTCGCGATCCAATAGAAAAATTAAATTCTATGACATCCAACCAACGTTAAGCAAGGCGCAGTAAATATTGTAGAAAGAGGTCCAGTGCAAATTAACGATATTGAGCTATGAGCTTTCTTAAGCTTTTAATAGTGGCCGCTTGAAAAATAGTCAAGTGTACCCACACTTTTGAATCGATCTACTGGTTACAGTTTTTGTTTGTTATCGTAATTTTTGATTGACAGTTTTTTCTAACGGGAGAAGAAGGTAAGATTGGTTCATACAATGGTAGGGAGTCTAGCTTTGGGAAGGGAAGAAGCACTAGCAGAGACCGAACTCATGTCCACAAAGGATTAGTAGTCTTAAAATGAGTTCAGGAACTTTATGTTCCTCTCTGCGTCGTAAGGTTGCCCTAGATTCTTGTTTTCTCATCTCATTTGGCTGCTGAGCATTTCGATTACGGTTTTGAACCACCAAAAAGTGTGCTTTTGCGGTTGAGTAGATTCTGTTTCATAATTTTCCTACTGCGTATTCGCCAGTTAACATGTCTAATCTTATTTAGGGCTTATTTGAATTCAATGCTCCTTTATGGCGTGGTACCAGTGATCTTAGAGAAGCTAGAGATTTGCGAACAGCGAACGTTAAATACTCTTCATTTTAAAATTGATTGATTTCAAGCACACGGAAGAATCATTGATAGACTCCTTCAATTTCAAACAAGCAACAGCAATAAGAAGACGGTGGTAGGCTACTTATTCGCAGGTTATAAATATTTGATTGCACGGACGTGAATTTGAACATGAACAAAACTCGTGACCACAAATGCTGATACCACTGTGATTTTACGAACTCACAAATAACGCATTTCGCGACTCCTCCCGCTCCCTCGCAAAATTTCCGCAGAAATGTCCATTAGCAAATTTAACGGGAGGTTTTCTGGAGTGGAAGCTAAAACTCCGTTTTTGATTGGAGTCGCAGGAGGCACCGCTAGTGGAAAAGTGAGGATTCTCTTGTAATAATTTATCACTCTTTTGCGATTATTGGCAAAGGCTTTGTTTTCGTTTCCGTCTCAAGAAATTCTTAAGTGCATGTTGTGGCACGGGGCTTTTTAATTTCTGCAGCCCTAATGCTGCGTACTTCATCGAAATTAGGGCGGAATACTTTTTTTCGTAGCGTGTTTAGGGGGGTATTAATTCAATTTACGTCTTCTGTACATGGGAGACATTGGGCTCTGACATGTTAGACGGCGCTGAAGGTTGAAACCGCTCTACGCTCTAAATTTTTTGCGGTGGATGATGTGTGCCAAATCTCAGGGACCCTCCTCTAAACTTGTTCTGTAGGTAAACGGGTTATCAAATTTTGGTCGAAACATACGTGTGTAGAGGGAATGCTTCAGCTGATGGTTAGTGAAGCTACGCATCCTATGATTCATTCTGGGATCGTGTGGGTACACTCTAGACATTTGTTTCTGTCAATAAGATTTCACTGGAACGTGTTCAAGAGAGGTGTGTTGAGTTGACACGTCCATGGTAAGTAGAGTGCCCCCTTCACTCACTCCCTTGAGGTTCAAAGTGGGATGCTATTAAATTGCACTGCCACGTATAACGAGCATTTCTTGCTTGGTGGACAGAACCTTCATGTGTGTGCCATTTCCTCCTGTGAGGGCTCACTTTCTTTGAACAGTGAAGGAATCGCCATGCACATGGTCTTGGGTTTGACACATTGACCATCAGTTTGCTCAGCTCAGTTGCTATCATAAACACCTTGCAGGTTACCTGCAGGATATGGAACCATCCCCAGCTTGGTGTCAATCATGTTCTTAGGTACTGCTAATTGATCTCAGTTTCTCCTCCAATGGTGACCATGCTACTCTGAACAATTTACCAAGTGTTAGATGTTGAAATCACTACATTGGTCTACCTAACGTGGCATCACATTTTGCAGCTTTTTTTCTGCTTACTCAGTTGTGTCTGCAGAACTGTCAGCAACCATACCAATGCAAGTCTATTCGAAGCATCATTTTTTGACGATGCTCTCTTCTATATGTTGCTTTATTTGGAAGAGAAGGGTAGGTTTAGTGGGAACCTCATCCCAAGGGAAGTTAGTGTCAGTGGTCATTATTTTAAAAAAATCACAATGCGATGCTTGAGACGATGAAGATACTACAAACAAATTAGGGCTGCCAGTATCAAATAGCAATCTTCTACACTCACGCATTTAGGACTTGGTGCATAGGCCAGCCGTAATTTCTTCTTCATCTCCTTTGCTAAATTGCAGTATAGTTGTGTAGTCTGTTACAGAAACTCTTCTCAACTAAATTAAATAGGGAAATTTCTTTATTTTATGACAACTACTCTTCAGTTAATTCTTTTTAAACACTTTATAGTCGACTGTTTGCGCCCGCATCATGGAAAAACTAGGACAAGTTGATGTTGACCATGCAGAACGGAAAGTCGTTACAATTAGTCAAGATTCGTTTTACAGAGAATTGACGCCCCTTGAGAAGGCAAAAGCACAAAAAGGCCAGTACAACTTCGATCATCCTGGTAATTGAATAGTTTTAATTTGTAATATTAGTTTTAATGTAAAATAATTCGTTCACTTATTTACCAGACGTGTTGCATCTGGTCCCAGACCACATCTTTTCTGTCTCAGTGGAATCTCGTAGGAAAATATCTGGTGCAAACCATAACCCAACATTCCTCAGCTGCTCGTGCATTTAATAGTTTTTATTGCCATGTTACATATAATACCCTCAATTAAGAGACTAGTTAGTTGATATGGAATAACAACGAGAACTGCACTTTTATTGCGTCAAGTAAACAGAAAACATGAATCCTAGCATCTCCAACAATCTAACATCTTGGCAGCACAACATTTATGACCTAGGAAATTAGTCCAGTTAATTGTTTTACGTATAATAAACTGATAGTACCCGAGATTCTGGAATTTTCGTGTTAACACCTACTTAGGTTACGGTCTTTATTGAGTAACCACTGTGCAATAATTAACATGGCACGACTGTTTCACTTTTTTTTAAACTTTTTGTTTGTAGTTCAGCAATTACAGGGAGAATGTTGTGAAATAAGTTAGTAAAAGAAAAGACAATAGTTTGTCATTCTGGAACAATTCCGGAATTTCTTGGGATGTTCCTAATTATTTCATATTCACCAATAAACATTGTGAGGCAGCTTATTGGACTACCTAAAACGAGTGGTATGAGAAGTTAGTAAAACTCTTTACACTCTTCGTTTTCCACTCGTGAACATTTTATATAATAATTATGTTATTTGTAGCAGTCCACGAAATAAATATAATCGGAGTCGTCAGAGCCCTTTGTTGAGAAAACGATTTGGTGTTTTGATGACTATGATAACTATAGTCAGTTTTACAGCACTGCTGCTATACCGTCAGGTTGATCAAGAATGCGCAGGAGCCCTTCTGGTGCAGCAAAGATCCCTCTCTAGCCGATGCTCGGTCAGTCTCTGGCGAATGAGCAGTTGTTCCCTAGGATTGAAAGCGATCGGTGCGATATTTTATATTTCGGGTGTGGTTCGTGGACGTTAATTTGTCTTTATACTGTGTGGTATGCGTCAGTGGCTGCCCTTACTTAAAGTTCCTTAAAGCGAGTTTCCCCTTTGGTTCAGGTAGGACAGATTTTTGGTTGATAACATTTATTAATTTTTAACCTTTATCTTTTCCCACTTCTACCCTACGCCACATAACCCCAAAGGGCTACGTGACAACCCTTATTTTGGTGTTCCATGATGATCTGCAATTAATCCGATATTAAAAATAAATAAATCTCAATCAGAAATATTCAAAGTAAATACCACTCACTAAAAAATACATAGAACTCACCACAAAATATAAAAGTATAGTAATCGTAATTTTAAAATATATAATTAAATTCTGAAATAACCAAAAAGGAGGGAAATATATAAATATTTATTGGTATTTTAAATTGTATACCAAAACAACTTCTTGTATTCTATCAAGTACTGAAAGGTGATAGGTGGTAGATATTGATAATAGGGTATCAGTTGATTCAATAGCGTCCTATTCGCACAAATATGTCCTAAGCAGTTCAGTACGAGTACATTAAGGCTTTCAGCTCACTTTTGAGTTGAAAAAGCTGGTTGAAAATATTACATAGTAGTTTAGTCGATCATTTGAACTAAAATATATGTAATCAACGAAAAATGTTTGCTTGTTGTTCGTTTCTAGGGAGTTTTTGTGATTTTGGGGAGTTTAGTTATTTGTTTTCAATTTATGCTACTTGGAGATGGTTGAACAGACGTTATTTTTATGGGGGAGTTGGTGTGAATAGGATGAATGGGAAAACATTGGAAAACTGGGGTATTGGTTCAAACTGAAAAATGAGTTGTGTAATGCGTCGTAGTTTATGCGTTTATTTTTTTAATTAAGAGTAATGTCAACTAATTTCTTTCGACTTCCTTTGTATTTTGTCGATTGTAAATTGTATATTAAACTACTGTGACTTGTGCGACTTGATACAACAAAATGCCCTATTCTCGTGTTTCAGACGCATTCAACGAAGAGCTGATTTGCCAAACGCTACAAGATGTTTTGGCTGGGCGAAAAGTTGTCATTCCAACTTATGATTACCGCGCCAATTCAAGGTATGATATTCTGTTGGTGGGTTAAACGAAAAAGTTCAGGCTTGGTTCAACAGAACTTTATTTGTAACACGAGTCTCAGAATGTCGGTTTCCTCTAGCAAAGTTAGTCGTAAAAGGCAGAGTGCTGGGTTTGTATTTGTACATCGCAAAACCGTTTTTGTGACTCCATTCCTAGACCTTCTGTTTTATTTTTGTTTTACGTTCGTTCTTCTCAAACTGTTTAATTGTACTTTGCGCCATTTTGTTGTCCCGAAACCTTTCCTTCAGTTTTATTTTCTACAGTATCACACGTAGAGAGCTTCAGGTCACATCTCTATCTTGGCTGTGGTAAGTTCGTTCTGTATGGTGAATGAATTCATAATAGCCTCATTCCCACTGCAAAATACCGTCCACTGACCTTGCGGTACAACGACTGTCTGCAGGGTTTTAGAGTCTGAGTATTGAATCATGAATTCTGAACCAGCTCAGCACAAACTCCAGGCTGACTGAAGATGAAGAAAACAGTATAGTGGCGTTGTGTTATGTCTCACTGACATAAGAGAAGCACCTCGTGTTCTGCTCCTAATTTGTTTGCCTTTGGATCTGCAGTGGCACAAGTGGTGGTCTTCTTTTGTTGTAGGAGAGGAAGTAGCGAAAGGCTTACGAATGCTCGCGTTTCTGGAGCATCTTCCTCTGTATATTTATTGCTGGGAATAATTTGCGTTTGTGAAGCGGGATCACCCACCCAACCATTCACCGTCTCATCTCTCTGGTTGGTCCTGGTTTCTAGAAGCATCTCTGACACTGAATCCTCTTTTGTTGGTGCCCTTGTCTCCAGCTTGGTGACAAGCTTCATTGTTGCAGCGCCTTATGCCACAGTGGTGAAGCTTCATGACGAACACTACTTTGCACAGCACTGACAGACTTAGACAGTGCTCTCGTTACAGCTTTATATTTATTTTCCTTTATCAGCATCCACTTGAGTGGCCTCCATCCCTATCGGTTGAATCAGATCCTCACTCTGTTTTGAAGCATGTCGATAAGAATCTACTGAACCCCAATCAGAGGTGTTAACCCCTTTTCATTATGTTGATTCAAGTTCCTTGGCGTACTTTTAAGGTAATTTATGCACTGTGTGTGTTATTTGGTTCGTTTAATCTTCGAATCATTGGTTTTTCATTCCTTCTGTTTCAGGTCAGACGAAACAATTACGATATATCCGGCAGACGTTGTTCTCTTCGAGGGGATTTTGACTTTTTACTTCCCAGAAATTCGCAATCTCTTCCACATGAAACTATTCGTTGACACAGACTCTGACACGCGATTAGCGAGACGAGGTTATCAATTCTTATTATTTTCGTTTCTGATTCTTCGCTTTTGAATGAAATCAAACGTATCATTTGTTGTTCTCAGACTCATTTATTGAGTACAGTGTATTGTACATATTCGTTTCAGAAACGATTACTGCGAGTTATCACTGTTTCCAATGGTCTAGTCTCTAGGATCTAGTGTTACGCACTACAAGACTTAACTTATATATCTCTTGTCAGCCGATTATGTAGGTTCTCTGTACTATGCAGTCGTGTGCGCATTACAGTTTAGAGAAGGCCGGACGTTTGCCTTAGGAAGCTAGCCTAAATCCTTTCAAGTTGAATGTAGTGATTGGACCAGGTCTTGGCAACAACCTCTTAGAAGAGACAGATAGTAAAAATAGGAATTATTTGTACTGACAGTAAATTACAAAATATTTGTCGCTATACTTTCCACTGGCTAACGTGCATTCAGCAACTTTTACAACTACCAGCTATTGAAATCTGTTTTTATTTAGTTTAAATGAACTTGGTAAAACTAGCTCAATGTTCCAGCGACGTTATATCGATGTGAAATAAAAATGTGGAATTTATGTTTGTTATTGCAAAGGAAATGGTAGAGAGGGCCATTGTACTCTCCTGATTTCCCTTGGTGGATAAATAAACGAACCAGTCAATCGATCATCATAAAACCCAAGGTTCACTACCCAGTTTGCGTTATATGAGGAGATGGAAACTCCTCAAACTCCTACTTGTCAAAACTAACTTATGGATAGCTATTCGTCATGATTATCATTTGTGCTGTCAATATGTTAACGATATGTTTGATTTACTTTTCAGTTCCTCGAGACATTAATGAAAGAGGGAGAGACTTGGAACAAGTCTTAAATCAATACATGAACTTTGTGAAACCAGCATTTGAGGAATTTTGTCTACCAGTAAGTCAATTTATTGAAGTTTATATACCTAGCCTACTTGTAGTTTTGCTAGTTGGTAGATGTGTTCTGTGCTATCATTGCCGCCGTCAGGACAGTCAGAGGTGTGAATAAGAAAAATATCCTGATAGCAACTTCACTTGTGTGTGTAAACACGATTGAAGTTTAGAACTAAATCAGCTCAAATCTCATATTTAGCCTACAGATCATCGTGGAACGCCAAAATATGGGTACGAGCAGAATCAGCCCAAAACTAACTAGTTATCAAAAGTGTTTTAGTTCTCAAAAATGGCTCTCACGGTTTTGATTAAATTTTGTGCCTGAACCATTCCAAACAACTCGACTGTGCTATACAATTATCTTCAGTGAAATAATGACGAAAACAGAAAAATACATTATTAACAATTTATGCCAAAATTTATTTTTGTGCAGTTTTTCCCTTATAAATTCCACGTTATCACAAAAGTTGTACGCATGGTAATTTAATAACGGAAATAAAATCAGTCGGAAATTTCTGCAGAGTGTATTCTATATAATTCGATGCAATTGAACGAACTTGCCAAAAATATCATGCTGAGGGCCTCGTAAATAACGCGTGCGATCGTTCCTCAGTAAGGTCTTGATTTGTGACGTGCAATAAGCCAGTTTCTATATAGAACGTTAAGTTATTCCCCATCTGTTACATATATACTGAGTGCGTAAGATATTGTATTAGTTGCAAGAGCAATTCAACATTGCTGTATGTACTTGGGGCTGAGAAAAGTTATGTGGTACGTCACACCAGCTATTTTTTATTAAATCCCGATTTTGTGACGCACGTTTTAAAAAAAATCATGTGGATACTCCATGCACCTCCTCATTGTATGCAAATTCGCTATAATTAATCAAATTCAGCCGACAGTAAGAAAAATGAAAGTTTCTCTATTTGATAATCATTTTTGCGTCTGATTATCCCAATTTCCTAAGATAAGTGGTTCAACTTGCCTGTGAGAAAAGCCTTAATATTTATTAATATCACAGAACTGACGACTTCTTACTGCTGTTGAGCGAGTTTCTTGTTTTCTTATGAGCAGTCAGTAGGTATCACGGCGAAGCAATATGAAATAATAACTGCTCCATGCCACTCCATTGTCAGGCCATTATGCGCACTTATTCTTCTATCGCGATCTGTAGCCGTCCCAATTTTTACTTTCCGCTACCCGAAGGGAAGGAAAGTATAGTAATCGGCCCAAAAAAAAAAGTTGGGTTTTCTTCAGATCTTTACGTTTCAGACCCTACTGAGTCTAAAAAACCTAATTTCGGAGAGAGGTCCGTGTGTATGTCTGTGTGTATGTCTGTGTGTATGTCTGTGTGTATGTCTGTGTGTGTGTGTGTCTGTAGTTCGATTTGCGGGAGAACGGCTGATCCGATTGAGCTGGTTCTTTTTTGTTTTGTTCGTTATTTTTTGTAGACACCAAAATAAGGTTATGGACGATTTCGGCCGATGGGAAGGGGGGGTGGGGGACGAAAATGTACCAAAAACTAGGGTTTTTCGCATTTTTCTCAAAAACGGCTCTAACGATTTTGATTAAACTTTCAAATTATCTCCTACCAATCAATATCTAACTTTTCTTCTCTATACATATCTCCATGAAAATACGGTGAACGGAGATATAGGCCTATGAAGCAAAAATAGGTTTTTACGCTTTTTGGCAAAACGACTCAAGCGATTTTCACCAAACTCACAGGATGTTTTTAAATAGTTTATACCTACATATTGTTCTCAATAAATGTTCCTCTGACACTCCATTGAACAGAGATAAAAATGAAAATGTGTCGAAAATAACGTTTTTCGAACATTTCCGTAAATTCAGGGTAACTTCTGACCAGATGTGATAAATTCTAATGGAGTGTCTTTTAGTCACCCATACCAACATTTCATTCTCTATAATTATTTCTGTATATATATGTTGAACGGAGATATAAGCCAAGTTAACTCAGAAAAGGAGATTTGTCGAATATTGATTTATCGGAATTCCAATTTTCTCAAAAACGGCTCTAACGATTTCGATCAAACTTTCGGAGTACTTTCAACTAACGAGTCCCTACATTTAGTTCTGAATAAATGTTTCTGTAGAAATGCGTTGAACGAAGATATAGCACCCGCATATGTTGTTGGTGTTCGAACTTAAAGGGGTGGCGGAAAGTTGTGTGTTGCTACGCACCAGATATTTTGAATTCAGTAAAACAACGGTTTCTAGATGGAGTTGGAAGATTATAATTTATAGTAAGTAATTATTGTTTTCTTCTGTTCTTTGTTTCCTTGCTTCAACTAGTTGTTATTTTGCAGACCAAGAAACACGCAGACGTCATAATTCCTCGGGGAGCTGATAATCATGGTAAGTTTTGTTTACACACTGTTCAACATTCTTCCTTGGTGTACTGGGTGATTAAATGAAAGTTCTCGTATTTTTTCTCACACGATGTACCGTTCTTAGTAACATTTATTAGTCGGCAGTTGAGAGGAACTTGTGCTGTTTTAACAATCGTGGAGCAAAGTTCCTGTGCACGGATATTAAAGAACAGTGCCGATTCGTCTGCTCAGAAGACCTCAAAAGCGCTCGTCAAGGCTTCGTCGATGTATTTTTTAAAATGCGCGTTGTGATTGGTTTAATAAAATATTGCAGAATGTGAGGAAGTTGGGTACGTTACGTCAATTTATGCATTAGATGTGGGGAAGAACTTAATTAGTTACAGAGTGAGCTTCATGGCGGACAGGGTATATATATTCTATTACTTTCCATACTACTGTGAAGCAAGCATGAAAGCAATATAACTGGCTGATATTTTTTATAGCTTCTTTTATGTGTGTCTGTGAACATGATTGGAAGAGAATGGTTGAACCATAGGGCTCGAACGTGGTGCCACAATAGGGTTCTGAGTAAACTCGACCAAAAACTAACTATAGTTATCAGAGTGATGAAAAAAAGTTTCCCCCTCAAAAATGATTTTGAAACTTCATTTTTTTTAGAATTTCTTGTATTGATAGTTGCAAACAGATACGTGTTGTTGAATATTTTTGTTGCAAAGGAAATGACTTGCGCAATAAATCACAGCAACCTTCCCAACCCCTTTTTCACAGTCTTTCCAATGATTCCGCACAACAGAAGTTGCACCTAAAATAGCATGGAGTTACCCGAACTCCATATAATCTGGAATGGATTCTCTACTCTGGGTCGTCTTCTCGCCTAACTTATTTCACAGTTTTCTCTCTAATTCCGAAATGGTCAAGGAAACTCCCCCCCCCCCCCATCATGTATATGAACGAGGGCTATCAAATAAATAACCTATAGGGTTGATTGCTCAACAGTGAGATTTACAGTGCAATAAGCTACAGAACTTACAAAATACAAAGATATTCCCCAACGTGGCATTAAAAATTAGTTGGAACCAAATATTATTCACGTCCATTGGGAACCCAAAGCGTACCCACAATATCCTCTGAAGAGTGCAAGCTATTTGATGTGTGCGTGGTCTCAACCAATTTTTTTATAAAAAGCAAAATGAGTTTTTTAAAATGGTCGGGTTAACATTTTTGACGATGCCCAAGATTTAACCCTCTTCAAATTGTTGACGCTCAAATCAATTGTGAGCTTTGACCAGTTAAAGAACTTCGGGAATGGGAGAAATTACTTTTGGGTCATTTTTGTGCTCTTTAGCTCACTCTTGTCCAAAGATATCGACCGTAATGGTGGATATATTCGTGTAATTACAATAGTTGAATTTTCTATGAAATCTGCTAAATCCGAACTGTTGAAAAGCGCTTTTTGTTATGTTTTGACAATTATTCATTAAAGAACGCGTATTTGATTTAGAACCATTTGAATGGTACGCCAATTAATTTATGTACTCCGATAACACATCAATAAATAGGATCATTGGAAAGTTTCGTCTTTAAAAACTAAATATTTTGATTGGGTTTGTGGGAGGGGAATTTGATTTCTTACAAATACGTTTTGTTTTCGCTTTGGGGCTAGTAAGGTGCGAAATGGGGCGAGTGTGGAAGGACGAGTCTGAGGGTATTAGTGGCTTAATTGATGAACTCAGAGTGAAGAACGTGGTAAATGTATCGATCTCGCGTAATTTGAGGCATAGCCAGTGGACAACCATTGAGAGTTCAGATGTAGTTTGGTGAGTGCTGGACACTAGACAGCACAGACAGGTTCATCAATCCACCATCGCCTTTCTTCAGAACAAGCACAGTTCGAGTTGGCAACTGCTGAACAGTGGTGTTCAGCATCCTATGGACCTAATAGCTTGTATGGAACTCTGGAAAGCTCACGATTCACCTCCTACATCCTCTGCACCTTCTAATATTGCAGCTGTCACACGGACTCCCCTATCTTTAATGCTCTGCAATCTCAAGTGCTGGGCAAATTCAGTACATCTTGGCTCTGCACTTCCGCCTCCATTGGGGGAAATGCTGCACATTTAATCTGCATCCTTGTCCGTCGGAACAACAAACGACATGATGTGAAAATAATGCTTCTGATATTGTTCAGTACACAAAGAGAAATTGTGCGGTGAGCGAAGGAATACACTTAAATGGAGATTTAGAGCGGAATAGACAGTATTGGTAACAAAACTCAGTTATCACAGTCTGCAGTAGAGAAGTAGAAACTAGAAACTAAATTCTTTTGACGGTTGAAATGAATTATTTAGGATTAAAAAGCGAGGCTTATCAACTTCCTATGAGGTGTGTGTTGCGATTTAAAATTGAAAACCTCATCCAGATGAGGGGAATCCTGTTGAGCGCTCACCTCGACGCCAATTTTGACTGTGTCAAACTTCCACTACCTCTTCAGTATCTTTGGGGGCAAACTTGGTATAGAAATACTTCAATTGTCAAAGTACGAATGGGAAATTTGTGGGCATCATTGTATTAAACAGTCGTATCTCCGTTACTATTTTATTGCGAATACGAAGCGTTGAGTGCATCATCTTTTTGAGGATTTGACTTATCAACTCTTGAAAAGGTTTCTGCCTCGTAGAACGTCCTCTCAAGCGATAGAGAAGAAAACGCTACGTCACGCTCCTTGTGAGTTCGTTTGAAGATCTCTCAAATTGTTGTGTCATTCCTCATACTTGATCTTTTAAAGACTTTTTCGCTCACATGACGTACAACCGAAGCATCGACCTCCCCAGCACTACTATGTGGTCCTAAATTGTTTTCAACTCATAATCAGTTGTCTAGGCTACTTAGCGTGTGATAATGTGTTGCAGTTGCGATTGATGTGATAGTGCAACACATCTGGGATATCCTCCACGGACCCCCACATGGAGGAGCTCATTTACACAAATATCCAAGACTGACTCATCGCCGATTGAGCTCTGACTCCTTAAGCGCTTAATTCGCAACCGCAACACAATCATTATTTCCAAAACAGGTTTTTTTAATTAATTTGATTTGTTTATTAACTTTAAATGTCGCTTCTAAGGGCATATGTTTATTTTTAAGTTTTTGATTGGTGAATTCGACAATTTTATGGATGGGAGCTGATTTTCTCGTGTGATTTATCACTGTATTCTTAATATGTGTGTGGTTGAATTAGAGTTGACTTTGAATCATCTTATTACAAGTAGATTTTATTAAAAGTATTACGTTTTTAAATTCATAGGGATTCACGCCGCCTGGCAGTACATTTTTAATGTATAGCAAGACAGCAAACTGCAAGTTATTAGCATCTGGGACCTATAGTACTGATGCTATATTGCCACGCACGCACCTCTTGTTGGAGAGGGGGGTGGGGGTGGTTGTCCATTTCTTTTTTGGACTGGGATGCAACTGTGGCTTCCACAACTATCTTCGCGATGTTTCTTTAAGCCCAGTCTGCAGTTTTCTCATAAAACTTAACTCCGTTTTTTATTTAGCATGAAACACGATTGAAGCATGATCTAACTACTCGAAAACGTCATGCAGTGCGTTCTGTTCTATGCTTATTTCTTTCCTTGGTCCTACGAAGTCGAAAAAGTTAAGATTTTTACAATAAACGCTTCACAGTGCGAAAAGTAAACACCATTAAAAATTCGACGGGATTCACAGAAAACGGCTGAAGTAAATTAGCTCGAACTTTATATTTAGCCAGTAGATCATCTAGAGACGTCAAAATAAGGGTATGAGCGCAAACGGTCTAAAACTAACTATAGTTATCATAGTGTTCAAAATATTTTTTTAACAAATATAATTACCAATTTTTTTCTCAAAAAAATGCGCAATCTATTTTGATAAAATTGAAGTCTTTACAGAACATCGTGAAATGTTCATCTGTGGTAAAAAATGAAGAGAGCAGCTCAATGAGTTATCGAATATGTTGACAAAAATCGATTTTAGTGTCTTTTTGGCCATATAAATCGTGCTCATATACAACTGGCATTCTCACAAAAACTGAGTTAGCTGTGTGGTAAGCAACGTTTACTATGGAAGAGTAGTATTTTCTCAACTTAAAGCTATAGCTGATATTTATTATTGTAACAGGTACTGCTCAGCAGATCTAGTTTACTTCTGTCTACGAGTGCATGACTCACAGATTGAAGAGTCCAACAGAGACATACTGAGAGAGGGAGAAGTAAAGCTGTTCATTGAACTCACTGTGCCCCTTAAGGAACTGGCTTTATATATTTGCTCCAAGAGGAATAGTAAGGGGGGGGGGGTCATACTCCCCCTTCTTTTGAACTCAATTGCCACCAACTGTGTCATTTATTCCTCAACATCCCATCCACTGCTGCTAATTTGCCTTCTGTAAAGCGGCTTTATGGGAATTCGGGTGTTGATTTGTTGACTCTATTATGCACTCAACTGCGTGATGCATGAACTCAGTGATTATACATTATGACTTGGGCTGGACCACCAATTCCTTTTACTCCACACAATGGGACAGTAGCCAGTCACTCCCAAGTAAATACCTGGAACATAAGGATGATGTCTGTCAAACAAGCAAATCTCATTAGGCTCATGCCTTTAAGGGGCTTCAGATAATAAACGTGTTTCGATAAATGCTTCACTAGAACTTACCTTTGTCCGCCAAAACGAATTGGCGGCTATTTAATTTACCTTCTAAAAGGGTTTTTTTGGCCTCAGCTCCTTAAAGTTACACAGAGAAAATGGTCTGTGAACGCGATTGAGGGTGAACGGCTGGCCCAGTTCAAACGTGATACCCAACCTGCTGATCAACGTGGGACCATAAAGTAATTGTTCCAGCAACATAGGTTGAAAACTAAGTATAGTTATCGTAGTGACCAAAATACAATTTTTTCCCAAACACGGCTCTAACGATTTTGATAACTATTTTTGTATGGATAGTTCCACATGACATCACTGTAACATGAAATTTTCATTCATGGGGAAATCACGTATAAATTACCATCGATATCGGTAATTGATAAATTATCCATTTCATTGCAGTTTTTGCCTCATACTTCTCATATGATACTAGCGTTCTTTAAAAAAAAACGCTGTAAATTATTATACAACGGTTTATTATTCTCCTACACAGCATGATTGGGACCTGTTCTATTCAACCCAACGTCACAAAATATTAAGAATGGGACATGGTTACAACTCGTATACAAACGATTATGTTTGTGAAACACTTCTGAGACCCATTTGATTCAGCATCGAAAAGTACTAGTAAACAATACAAAACCTGGCGAAAATTGACGTTTTTTAGGTGACGCTAGTCAATTGGCACGTCACGACGAGTCGAACTGATGGAGTGAGGTTGGAGTGAGATGAAATGGGAATAAATGAGTGCAGGCCAGGGAGAAAAGATAACTTTTGCTATGTTGTCCCACGAGTTCCTACAAATACTAGAATTCACCAGGCTATATTTACTGTGATTTCACTGTTATCCATCTAGACGCAGCCCTGAATCTCTGAGACTCGTTTCATTCGACTCAGCATCGAAAAATAATTATGAAACAATACGATTGCGATAAAACTGGTAAAATTTAGTTCTTGTTTATTTTTTAAAGAATTTTTTGCCCACAACAAATGGTTGTTTCGTATTGTCTGACATCGGATTGCCAAGTAGGTGGGCACAATTAGATCCTAAACAGAATTTATGTGGGAAAGATTGAATTTTTTAAACCCTGTTAAAGGTAAAACGGAGTCTCTGTCATCGGACGGTGGATGAACATTGCAGATTTGGAATCTCCATGAATTAGGAACATACCACGAAATTTGGAATTAGAATTATAGAATTAATGTAGTTTCGGAGACGTTTTTCAAAGAGTTTCCACTATAATTCCAGAACAGTACTCACGAGCGTTCTCAAAAAAAATAGCCTAATACATTCTGAAACGTTAGGCACTACTGGTTTCTATGCATAATGTCACTTCGCTTCTTCCACGTTCAATATAGTAATTGAAAACGCAGGTTAAAAAGTAAAAATTCTCTCCCCCCCCCCTCACCTATGGACAGAGTTGTATTTTGCATTCGGTTGTGATATGTCCGTTTTCTTATCATGGCAGTTCTTCAACAATCGTAAGAGACTTATAGTAATCGTTGATGAACTCGATGAAGCTTGTGGTTTCAGTAGTCTGTAAGAGCCCTGGGACACGCTTAGCACATAGACCTGTGGAGATATGACAAGTTGTCATTTAGCTAGTCTCACAGTGCGGAGGTGTTTCATGATGGATTTTGTTGTGACAGTCCTATTATTCTTATTATTCTGACTCCTTTGAAACAAGTAGAAGTTTGTGGGGAACTCCCTGTCATTTATGCTCTTGAAGAGCGATGACCACAGCAGGTTTATACTGATACAACCCTCTTCGAGGGTTCAGGTACGGTCATTTGATAAGGAAATAGACCTGACGACAGCATTTGAAATTTAAATCCTCTGAAGTTGGTAATTCTGGGAAGCTCTACACTGTCACATGGCATTAACAATCCTACTATATGAACTAAATTTGACGCTACATAAACACGTTTTCAATGCTCACACGATAGTGGGGGTGATAAGACACTCTACTTATAGCTAAGAGCAATGCTCTTTCTCTTCCAACTCCCCCACTACACAGTCATGGAGCTTCCACTGTATTACCGCTCACCCATCTCTACACTAACTACAGGTTTTGATTGTCACTGCTTGAATTCAATTCAAAAGCCTTTTCCCAAATTCGTTGCGTCCGTCCCAGAAAACCTGTCTGAACTGTACCACGTTTTGAAGAAAATAGAAGCAATTGGTAGTATAATTTTGGTTAAGAAAAACTAAGTAACGCGTCACATTCCTGAACTGCAGTTCAGCGATTGTCATGGCATTAGCTACTAATCCACTTTATTTGTCACTCAGCTCGTTTTGACATGCTAACACAAGTTTTACATGGAAAGTGGTACTGCTCAAAAAGAATTTATTAAGTTACCATTACTCATGCCACGGCCATTAATGAGCGTTCACTGCATAGGTGGTTCACGATAATGCCAACATGATTTTTTTGAGAACTTTAGTGTTGACTGTTTTGTAATTATTGGGTGAAACTGCAGTAGTTTGAATTACAGAATTCCTGGGGTTGCTTCTAATTAACTATAAGCCTTAATAAACTCTCATCGCATAACCAATTTATTGGACTACCTACCTTATTTTTCTGAGAATGCCATTATCGTATGAGCGGGATTTAAGAGGACAGTAGAGCTAAAGTAGATTTTCTTCTAAATGTTTGATAATTTATGTTGCTTATCTCGCCATTTTCCCGTGAATAAGAATTTCATATTATTGTCGTGTTATTTGGAACTGTCGATGTACTAAATTTAATCAGAATCGTTGTTGCCGCTTTTGAGAAAAATATTACTTGGTGTTTGATCGCTATGATAAATATAGTTCGTTTTGAACCTATTTTGCTCATACGTTTATTTTAGGGTCACATGTTGATCTGCAGGTTGGATACCAAGTTTGAGGTGATTAAGTTCAGTCGTTTTCTCTCAATCGAGTCCACAGTAACCCGCCATTTTCTCAAATGGTGTTATTCATGTTGAATAATACACACGTGTGTTCGTATGCAGTGGGTAATCGACTTGGGCTTACCCGTAACTAACATAAGTGATCTAATCTTGACAAAAGACTGATTTCTGGTTAAAATATAATCAATACAAGTCCCTACACTGATAGTGTCACCAATTAAGCGAAAAAAGTCTGAGTATTGCCATTAACGTCGTGTATACGTTGGCCTTGAAAAATACATTTCACAACGCACATGTAACTGCAGGGTCCCTTGACCTTAATTCAGCAAAATCCGTGAGGAACATACACTCTTCGAACCGAGTGCCCCATAAAAACGCGTAATGTGGTATCCTGTTGGATGAGTTCACTTTCTGCGGCTGATGCGTTGCGGGCGAGTGCTTTCAATGTAAGTTGTTTGTCTGCAATACATCAGTCGAGTGAATTCCCACTGATCGTGCATCGGCAGGTGGCAAGTTGGCTAAGCTCGCTACACAATTGGAGTGCGACGTAATGCTTTTCAAACAAAAGAGAAAATCCGCTCCCTTACCTTCCATCACTGTTTGTTATTGCGTGTTTAGAGACCAAAAAATGTGTCATTTCGCATTTAGAGATACATTGGGACGAAATATGTGCAACGCATCATGTAATTATTGTGATATACGCTTTTTTAATGTACGCAGCATGTGGTATTCACGTTCTTAGTATTTATCACGGTGCATTTATTTACCACTTTTGTTATAACATCGAAAGAGAAAATGTATTTGTTTCGGAAATATGTACTTAATCGTATGTGCCGCTTGTGGAATTTTGAGGCTTATTGGTGCTGAGTTGGTATGTTGAGATGCGAGTTGTCGTGTGTCCATCTGAACGAGTGAAGGAATTAGACGCGACTGACTTAGTGAACAATGGCTAACTGTGGCCAGGTGATGCCTGATTAATGTCCTTCAGTTATTTTTAGATTCCAGTCACTATCTTGTAAGGCCGGATGTCTCTAATTATCTTCAAGACGCCAAATGCTTCTCCGGTTTTTTATTCAGGTTCTTCCTAATTCTTGTTTTAGCCCAACTAAGTTGAGCGAAACGTAAATTAATACTATCGGCTGAAACAACTTTTTTAAAATTTTTTTTTGAGATCTTGGCAAAATTGCCATTAGGGAAAATGGTCTGGGTGTCAATGAACGCGATTAAACTTCAAATTTTAAATCACATCACCACGAGACGTTCAAATAAGTGTGTGAGCGAAATCGGTCCAAAACTAACTATAGTGATCATAGTGATCAAAACACTATTTTTTCTCAACAATGACTAACGATGTTGATTAAATATTTTGTGTGAGCACTAAACAGACCATGAAATTCTCATCCGTTGTAAAATGACGAGAGACATAATATAAATGATCAAAAATCGATGTTGGCGCAGCTTTGCCCTCATAAATTCTGCCTCATATGAAGAACATATGATCATACTTGTACGATGACGGTTTAATAACGCTCATAAGATGATTAGTAGCAACCCCAGAAATTTCAGAATGCAAACCATCGCCCACTTGCTATCATTTTGTTTATTTCCATATAATTATCAAACACGCCAGCGATTTTGATTTATTTTTGTCCGTGGGCAGCTTCAAATAATACGGCAATAAAATAAAATTTAATAATAATAACATAAATAATACGGTAATAACATCATAAGCTCGACGAAAAGGGATTTTAGCACAATTCTTTCCGTACAAAATCCGCTAATGCGAGGCTAAAAATTGATTGTTTGGCATTTTTCTTGATCGATTTATATCAATGTTACAAGTTGTCTTTCGTAAATAGCCACACATCGTTATTTATACATGTTCCTCGGATGTTTGAATGAAGATAATCAGAATGTGTCAAAATTGCGTTTTTTACGGTTTTTGAGTTTACCAGTGTAAATGCGTAATTCGATTTGAACGACCTGACGGAGTCTCATCTAGCGACCTATACACACATTCTATTCCTCTCAACAAATTCTGTGACCATCCGCTGACAGAGATGTAAGACCAGATGTATCGTTAAATGACATTAGTTGAACGTTTGAACGATCGTTTTTCAAATTGCGTCAAAAACAGCTCTTTCGATTTTGCTCACACATTCAGGTAATTAGTAGCTACATTTTGTTCCCCATAAACTTTTCAACTAAATGCGTTGAAAGAAGATATAGCGCTGTATATGTATCATATCGCCATGCATTGTATTGCACTTGAACTAACATTGGGGACTAGTGGACAGCTACTTCCAACTTTAGCCATAATTATTGTTGATTGAAAAGGGAACCACAAAAAAGGCTTACATTGGGCGAACATTCGTAAACGCGCAAAACGTGCTCCTGTTCACACTGCCTCAGCACTTGTTCGCGAAGGTTCCCAACAAAAGTTAAAAAACATGGCACCCGCGCGTTGTCGATGGTTGCAATCAGTGCTGTATCAATTGCGTTACTGCCAGAAATGGACAAGTGCCGCCAAAGGATGTGGGGGTCTTATTTTCTGAAAGGAAGGAGTTATTCACAGCTGCTAGCTGACTTGAGGGAGGATGAAACTGGACTTTTTAAAAATTTTAGCAGCCTGTCACCGTCGAATCATTTCTTACTTGAAAGAATTGAGAGAAAAGTGTCAAGAGATAATACGGAGTATTTCCGTGGTGTTTCGATTAGCATTAACCCTTCGATTTTTGGCTTTAGGGGGTTCATGTACGAGTCTCGGGGTACCTGTTTCAGATTTCAAAGCCATCCATCTCGAAAATAATTCTCATAGTCTGTGAAGCCATCGTAGACGCACTAAAGGAACAGTTTGAATTTAATTGTTGAATGCCTTGTTTTCAACTTTTTCCCCGTCGGAACAAACAATGTTCGTGTAGAAATTATGAATAGCAGTGAAATTGAACAAGACTGAAAACATTTACGAAAATATAAGCAATAGTAACCGTTTTAAACGAAAATCATGATTATATTTGTCGTAATAACATGGACATCATTCATCATTCATGGACGGAATATTGAGTAGAAGTTTCGTGCTCATCCCTTTCGTCTGTGTTGAAGGATAAGAGCCTCGAAGCAGTTTATAGGATTAGTTCTATGGATTTCAAGTTGTCCCACTCCATTTGAAACTGCGTGAAAACGATAACGTCGATATTACCGCAGTAAAAATACAATATAATAAAGACGCAGTAATAAAATAACGCAGTACGTACCACTGGCCAAGCTCGATCTCTCGCCAATATGTCATGCACATTGGACGCACAACAAACACGAATCCCTTTGATGATGGTGACAATTGATGGAACGCGTTCGAACGTTTGCAAACTCTGTTTGGCTGATGTAAACACGCCAAAATCAATGGGACTGTAATGTCGTCCAGATTCCGTCAGAACTGATGCTGAAACAGTCGAGTCCACCTAATAAGTTTCTTTTCCTCTCTCCCCCCCCCACTATATTGTCGTTATATATATACATAACTGTCATTTGAGTTATTACTGCCCCTAAATACCTAACATTTGGCACATCTGACTTGAGTGCCTTTGAGAACAATCTTTACAGTAACGTGCTGCGCTTTTAGTTATTATCGAGACAATCTGGCCATTTACCTTCACAATCTGGCCATTCGGTGATGTGAAAGTTGTAGTTTTGAATGGCGGGATTTGGAAATTAGTGCCATCTGTCCTACTGTGCAGCGAGTAGCGTGCTCTGACCTGTTGACTGATACACAGAATGTCGGCTTCCTCTTTTCCAACAAACCTGGCGCGAATATGAATCATAATATCATGAATGACAATGAGAATATGCCACGTTACACCTTGAGAGCAATCGTGGAATTATATTTGATTGATGGGTGTCGTAATTTGACAATTATTTTATTCAATACCGCTGAACGCTGCCATGCAATTATGATAATGTGCTCAACATGTTTAATTGAACGGGTCAATTGTATGTTGTTAACTTTGAAAAACTTCACTTCGTAAAAGGTTTACCAACATGTGTCATTTTCCTCCATTCAAACTGGAGTACATCGTTTTTTATGAAATGTGTGTTTTACTTTGTAAAATTAGTAATTTCCATGCTCGCATTTACGTAAGTATAGTTTGACTAACGTTTAAGATTACCCGTGTGCTACCCGTTCCATTTGTTGCCTGTCAAATAATCAATTTTTACATCATGTAATAAACGCATTTTCTTATTGGACGTTCCCTCTCGCCTCATTTTCTTCCCTGTGTTTGAATGTCCACTTCAGGGGTTGCTGAAAGGAACTTGTAGAAATATCTGATGCGAATAAGTCCACCTTCTCTGGCAGAGAGTGAGCAGTGACCGTGCTCTTTCAATTTGAATTCGTCAGACCACAGAAATTTAGGAATTTAAACCGTCACTGTTGCACTTTCTGCCATTGCTCGTTGCTTTTATTACATAATTCCAAAACAGTGAACCTTGACAAAAAATTCGTGTTGATGTCTCAATTAGTATGGTGTTGGCATAAGTAGTAGCGCCTCGATAATTTCCACGACACAGACAATTAAAGGGCAGCTTGCAAGTAAACGGGTAATTTGCTGACCATTGAGTTCGGGAGAGAGGTCGAGCGTTTATTTCAGAAGTAGTAATGCGTGGAAGCGTCTCAAACCTCACTGTGTGTTGCACCTTGTTCCAGGATGTAGCTAGGACAAGCCTGTAAGTTTGTATGTTGTGCTGTGCAGGACGTTGTTATAATGGAAGGCTGTCACTCTCCTCACTAATGTCCTCACATCCTCCAACAACACACAAAGCAGCCAACGTCAATTTTATTCATTCATGCAACTCCCTCCCCTCCCAAAAAAATGAATTAACGAAGCTGTCTTTTTTTTTCAGTTGCAATTGATTTGATTGTCCAGCACATAAGGGATTTTTTGAACGATCGAGCTCAAGAGACCTGCCCCACGCCATCGCCGTCCCATCACAGAAAACTACCCGGCGGAGGGGATGCTCCATTGAGGCTCCACTAACGTCGCGCGACTCGCACCAAAATTCGATTTCCTTCGCATAATGTACCACCGCATTCATTCGTATGTTATTATACATGACAAACTTTAGTGTGTGTTAGCGTGTTATTATTGACTTATTTTTTAGACTCTCAGACTTGCCAGACACTTTTCTAGTCAATGATGTACTAAGATGCAGCAGCCTTTAGGCGAACTTTTTATTCTTCACTCGTAACTTATTGTTACCAATGTCTTATGTGCGTTAATAAGTCCTGTCTCTCCATAGCCTTGTAGTTACAACACATAGGCAGCATAGGCTGCGAATAATGTTGAAATCGAGGATTGGAGGTCTAAGGACAAAGTCAAGGTGCCACAGAAGTTGTTTCGTGGTCTCGTGGTGGAACCAGGAGGTGGTAGTGACAGATAAAGTCAGTATGGGTTATAACTTACTTGAAGCGTCAATGAATGTGAAAGCAGAGGGCTCCTAATGAGTGGAAATGGTCTGTGGAATCATGATACTGGAAGTCAGATGAAATGAACATGATTGAACCCAATTTTTCGTAGATTCCATGTTACTGAAAATATTGTGGGGTCTAACCAGAATCAGAGGCAGTGTGGGAATAGTTAACATATCAGCAAGCCGAGCTCAAACAAAATACTCGAAATATCTGGCGCGACGCATCACTCATCTTTCCTCAGCTTCACTTACGTTCAGCGACTATCGTTATCGTAGCTTTGATTTCAATTTATTTTTCACGCAGTTCATTTGAACTTGGTAAAACGTAACTTCACGTTTCACGTAGAACGTTTTAGCGCTTGAAGTTCCGGAATTTATTGAGGTGCTCCTACTCGTACTGCAACCATTATAGCAATCGGTGGACCGGTGATTGATTTCATGAGACTGTCAACACGATTTTTTAGCGAAGCGATTTAAATCAAACTTACAGGGCGCCCTCAACTAGCTAGTATTTTCGCAGAAATGCGCTGTGTATGTAGCAGATCGTCGAGGTCATGGGGGGTTGCAGGAAGTTGTGTTTGGGGTGTAATAATGTACACTGTCAGGAATCATGTCACCGGAAGTCAAACGATGAAATGTACATAAGTGAACCCGATTGTTCGTTGTGTGCACCAGAGGTTTGTTTTCGCTCTCTAAAGGAAAGGTTTATGGGAAGGATCTACAGCATTTCAGGGGCGCAACTTTCGTTTTCTCCTATATGAGGAAGTCGTCACTGGAGGCGCGCTCAGGGCGACAACAGGCTCCTTCACCCTGAACCACCTGTGAAGCCTCAGAAATAGGAGCTTCTTGCGACTATTTATCACTTAGCTAAGAAAATACAAACAGCGTCTGACGTGATGTAACTGTATCTCGACTTACGAACATTTTCGCACACAAAAGTCGAAAAAACGCGAATTTCATTCAAAACGGCACTTGATGCTCATTCAAACGGCTTCTGGCAATACTCCAGTAACCGCTCTATTTCTCGGCAAATATATACGTTTCAACCAGACAGATTATAGTTGACAACTGAAAGTTACGTGTGAATAGCAAGAAGCCTGAACCTTGAAGACCTGCTATATTTCGGTAGAGTTACCTAATCATCTCGATCACTAACTTAATGCACTGTATAGCCCTAACAATCATTCACCACTCCATATTAGAGGAGCTGCACGTAGCGCTCAGGGTAATCAACTGCTACGTGTCGTACAAAATGTAAGAGGCTGCTGCAACAAACTTGTCTAATAGTTACCTAAAGCTTGTTAGGTTTATTTAAACTCTAAATTGACGCACTGGAGGTCATGTTCTCTTCTTGTGAGACGACTGCATCCTCATGACTCGTTCCATGTTGTAATTATTATAACGAATTAATTATTGCGGATGAATAAAATTGTCACTTCACTTCTACTGTATTACTCTCCTGTACTTACAGATACAACAGCTGTTTGAAAATTGTAACCATCTTTGGCTCCCCAGCCAGCCAGTTAGTTCCAAGTTGTGGAAAGTTCTGGTAAAAATTAAAGTTCTAAAACAATTATAAACGTTCATCCAGACGCTTTTCTACTGAGAGAAATGTGTTACGTTGTCTCAAAAGGTGTCCTTCATAGTCTGTGCTTTCAGAAAATGTCTACAGACGATGCATGTACAATAATACATTATTTGTTCTGGCCTTTTACGGTCTAGAGGCACTACAAAGCCTGAAAATTAAAAATTCTGCAGGCAGATGCTGTTTGTGGGTAAGAATGGCATGGAGTGACTAGTACTAAGTGCCCAGGGGTTGACTCTGTCAGTCATTACCTGTAGTCGTGTCATGTAAGGAGTTTCATTTCAGAATGAGAGGTAACAAGCTGTCAACTTGTACAAACCTTTATCGTGTCATTCTCAGTGTCACACAAAATCAGTTTTGTGCTATTATCTCAAATCCTGCAATGTTTAGGCTGTTAGCATCCATTATGAAATTTGTAGAGCATCAAGTTCTCCACAGATTTTGTACGTAACGTTTTTGTGTGTGATCAAACGTTTTAGCTGTGATACATAGCGTACCAATACGAACCGAACTCTTCAAATTAGTGAAGGTTCGTCTTGGGCACTTGAGTGACTTGTCAACACAGGCACCACACGCTTCTCCATTCCAAGAGCCAGATCCTCACAGTTATTTCTAAGAGGGCCGCTTGATCAGTGCACAGTAGTCACAGCATCATGGCGCAGAACTACCTATTCTGGAACACCTGAGGGTTGAAGTTGTATGAGGAGGAGGGAAGCTGCGAATCCCAGACAATATTGTGAAGTGCGTGTTTATTTATCGATCAAATTTATATTTGTTAATTCAATGATACTCCCACACAGTCAAGTTCGCTTTATTTTGTTTATTTTCGTGGTTGATCATGAGCCTTGTACTTCACCTCTGCTACCGTGCTCCAGACACCAAAATAAGGTTGTGTGCGATTTCGGTTGATCGGAAAGGGGGTTGGGGGACGAAAATGTTTCAAAAACTAGCTTTTTTCGCATTTTTCTCGAAAACGGCTCTAACGATTTTGATTAAACTTTCAAATTATCTTCTACTAGTTAATACTAAACGTTTTCTCTATACATATCTCCATGAAAATACGGTGAACGGAGATATAGGCCTATGAAGCAAAAATAGGTTTTTTACGCTTTTTGGCAAAACGGCTTCAACGATTTTCACCAAACTCACAGGATGTTTTCGAATAGTTAATACCTACATATTGTTCTCGATAAATGTTCCTCTGACAGTCCATTAAACAGTCATAAAGATCAAAATGAGCCGAAAATGATGTTTTTTTAAAACAATTTTATAATTTTCCGAGTAACTGTGTCACTGGCAGTTGATCAATCTTACAGTGTCTTCCAGCAACCCACACCCACATTTCGTTCTCCGTAATTAATTATCAAAATCGGCTCTAACGATTTCGATGAAACTTTCGAATAACTCTCAATTAACTAGTCCCTACATTTTGTACTGTATAAATGTTTCTGTAGGAATGCGTTGAACGAAGATGTAGCACCGAACATGTAGCTGGTGTTCTAACTTAATGGGGTGGCGGAAAGTTGCGTGTTGCTACGCACCAGTGGTCAGCAGTATAACCCGGTTTTGTTTTACTTTCTTTCAATTACTTCCTAAGGTCGTCAGCATCCGAAGGAACTTCTCAACAAGAATTCAGCTCCCTTCCACACTAAGAAACGTGGTAAACACAAGTATCGAACTGCCACATCAGAAGAGCTTATTTTCATTATGTTTACTTGATTGAATTGAAGAGAATTTTAGTTTTCCCCATTGCTGTATTGTTTCTTTTTTTGAATTTTATTCATACTACTCATTCCTTTTTTACTTTCAAATATATTTTATGTCAGAGGTATCAAGTTTATTTTATTCTTTGCTTCATATTTTGAAAACCCACCTCTGGCAATTTCAAACACAAACACGGGTATCTTTTTGGAACTTTAACCTAAATTCTCTTACTCTCTCTTTCTGCTCAAAATTAGGTTCCATTTTGTTGGTTTGACAGCAGCGCTCTGAATGCAGTTCGCGGCAAGAAACTTTAGAGTTCACGTTCCCCTGTTGACAGGCACTTGATTAAAGGGGGGGGGGTGTACCGAGACGAACCGAACTCTTTAATTTAGCTGAGGCTCGTCCAAGGCATTTGTGCTGACTGTGCGAAGGCCCCGATTCGCCTCAAAACTACTGTGCGAGCAGTCGTAACAGAGTTCTTGTCTCATCGAGGCATCGCCTGCACTCGCTCCCACTCAGTTCTCCGTTTGTTGTGGTAATACATCTCTGAATGTAATTTGTCAATGAAACTCTCGTAATTGGCGTCAGTGAGACGAGCGGAACATCAATCTCTCTCTCACTCTTGATCTCTATGCAATATCGCAATCACGGCTTGTTTTGTACACCTAAACGGCGGATCAGAATCGACCATCTGACAAAGCAAGTCGTAGAGATCAGTTGCCTCGTGTTATTGTTGTTGCCTGGTCGATATTAGGCAGCATGTAACCATTTTCTTCCCCATCAACGATTTCGGGCAAAGTAACTCGACCTATCGCCTCGTCTGTGGCTCGACTTGTTTTTATAATATCTCGGAGTCGGACTTATTTGGGTACCCATTCTGTATATTTTCCTTTGTCTAAGCCTTAAGATTTATTTTTTATTTTACAACCAGAGCGTTCATTTAAGTTTATAGCATTTTTTTAGTTCTATTATTTCTCATAATTAAGTTACTTCATTTTCATTTGTTTTGTTACTCCCCATTGTCTATATATTTATGGGAGCCGTGAGTGCTGACTGTAACTGACTGAGGTTCACACCTCTCATCGTGTTTCAATTTAGTGTGATATTTCTATCATTGTACTAGGTCAATCGTGAGTGAACTGCTCACGGATGCATGATGATGATGCAGGAGGGACATTGGGTTCTAGTGGTCAACCCTTGGCACTATTGTGGAATATGGCGTACAATGGCCTGCTTTGTCACGAGGTGTGACAATGTGTCCTTTGTGGAATACACACACGACACAGCAGCAGTCATTAGTGGTCACACGCTGGAGTCAGACCGGGTGAAGTTGGAGCAAGTGTAGCAACGACGGAGTGGATGGGAGCTCATTGGCTGTCCTTGTGACAACACTAAGAATGGAGACTTTCTTGCCCACTTATATTCAGACAACTGAGCTCCAAATGAGACGAACTGTTTGATATGTATCTGTGGTGGTGGATACCAAGTTACTGTCCTGATGGAAAAGGACAATACTCCCCCTCTAACCTCTTTAATGGGGTCATACGTGTGGACTGACATGCTGAGCTGACCATTGGAAAGGGACGACATAAGCAGAGTATCCCCCCCCCCCCGACGTGTCTCTCCTTATCCTCACCAAGTAGTGTTTTAAATTAAAAGAACACCTCTTTCACTCTGATCTCAAAATGCAAGCATTAATTGTCTAACGGCACAGCTCATCTCATCAAAACAGGTGACTTGAAATCTAATAACTGGCTTAATGTGCGCTTTTCTCGCCTCGCTCCTTTTTCTTCATCCTCGCATGCTTTTTTGTATTAAGTCTGATGTCATCACTTCGAGATAAGGAACATGTCACCTGTGACGATCGATATTGCTCCACGTCGCATCCAACCTTCGCATATTCGCAGAGATGGATTGAGTTACAAATCTCAAATTGGGCACGTCTCAAACTCTTGTCAAGTGTAAGAACCATATTCGGCAAGTCGAAATCTTGCAGCTAAGGCAAACTACTTCACGACGACGACAGCTCTACCACTACCACCCTCAGGTCAGATCCACCCATTTCACAGGCCAGACAAACTTTGCTTTCCCTTTCATTTAATTTGTATCGCTTGTAGCTTACAGGGAATTGTGTTTTTATTTTTATCACTCTTGGAAGTGCGTTATTTCCTTTATTCGCATTATTTAGTTGGGTTTTACTAGGGTGACGAGTGTAGACCCCACTACTTGGCGTGAACAGTACTGTTTGTGGTAATAAGTGTTATCTCGATGGACATCCTGACAACTGAGAAGGAGGAGTTGTACCCAGCAAGAGGGCAACCTGAGTATGGCTACTAAAAGCAAAGGAGAACTGTGACCCTTGGGATGTATTGATTGGAATGAGACACAGCAAAAGAGGCAGCTGACTCCAACACTTGGTTCTGAGCTTGGGTGAGCTGTTACAGGACATGGAGCATTTTGGGCACACCCGCAAGCCTAAACCTGTTTACCATGGCACCTTCTTGCGCCAAAGGTCGGGAAGTCCATGGTGGACACAGTTGATATACTACATTGATTCAGAAGAAAGGTGGAGATGCGTTGCCCACTTTGCTCGAGCCACGTTTAGCCACAAGATGATGGAGCTTACTGATTTAGCACTAGCAACCAGAGAGAGTCAGGCCTACTTTGGAGCTTCCCAAACTGTTGAGCAGTATGGGGGATGTTAAGGAATGGTGGCTCACTGCAGGATTCTCATGAGGGAATGGTAGGGAAGAAGTTCTGCCACTGCAGGAACAATAAGAAGAGTTAACTATAAAAAAGGAGGGCGGGGGGGGGTAGGAAAAAGTACGCACAGTAAAAAGTCAATGTAATATTTATATTTACAAAACCTTAATTAGAATTATTCCCACAGGGCTCTGTGTCAACCTTCTTGTTTCTGAAAGTGCAGCATTGGGTTTGACAGCTTCGAACTGATGAGCATCGATGTCGTCAAACTCTCCAGCCATTGAAAAGTTGCTTGATCGAATGAATTTAATTTATTGGTAGTAAAGTTCCAGGTTCATACCATCGTGGATTTCGTCTGAACGAGAATGTCAAGGAGACAAAGTGGTTTGGAAGTCGACTTATTACGTTATACAACCTGGCAGTCACTCAAAGATTATTTCGCTTACATAAACTACTGGAAGGTGACGGAACCATTGTGTGACCAACAACACTCGTTCGTGTTGAGAACAGTCAATGCCGCATAAAAGATCTGCCGTTAACTTTCCTCAACCCTTCAGTTCATTACATTCGAAGCGCTTCTGAGTCTGACAACAGTATTTGAGAAAACAATACATTTTTCTTCATAAAAAACGGCTCAAACGATATTGATAACAGTTTTTGTTAAGACAGTTTCGAATGACACAGCACTATATAAATCGTGCGAGTGGCAAAATAAATTACCAACACTTTCGACAACAACCGATTGGAGCACAGTTTTATCATCATAAACGGCTCTCTACAAATGTGCTCGCTATTCTATAGCGCTATAAGAACGGCCGTGAGATAATTAGGAGAAACCCGATAAATTCCGGAATTCAAACTGCCATCCTTTCATTGACCAATTTTGTTAACTGTGTTTAACCGAAAATTCCAGGACAATAAACACAAGCCTTCTGATAAAAGTCGTGTTGACTACCTTCCTGATTTTTTCTGAGAATTCAAAAGAATCGTTTGAGCAAACATCATGTATGAGGAAATAATTACGCTAAAATTGCATTTCGTCGAAATTCTTCATTTATTGGGCTACTCTCGTCATTTACTGCGTTATTTGAAACTGTCTTTTTTTTAAACGGTGGATGCACGTGATACCCTCACTGCAGCCACAAACGGGCCTATTGTAAGGGCATCCATGATCCTCAGATCATGGCCGCCTGCACCACGATGTAAGACAGTATGAGGCTAAAGCCTTGAGAGTGGCCTGACTGTCCACAATGATGTAGATTCTCTGTCGCTTCAGTCCCCTCTGCAGCAGCTGCACGCAGACCGTCACCGCAGCCACCTCTACCTGGAATACCGTGGCCAGCGACCCCAATTGAATCACTGCTCTGACTCTCGACCCAAAGATGCCTGCCACCCTGCACCGAGCCATCAGTGTAGTACGCCAGGGCCCCAGCTTCAAAAGCAGGAACTCCCCCTTACCGCCTGGATCGCTCATGAATGAGTATCCGAAAGGGTAACACGAAGTAGAACCTCACGGGCATTGAGTCTACCACATGCAGTTCATGCCCCTCCACCTTCACCTTGTTATGGATCAAGTGGCAGGAACTCCTCCTCCCCTGCATGATCAGACCCAACTCCAACATACGCACAGCCTGGAGGAACGCCATCCTTTTAACATGTATGTGGAGTGGAGCTAAATCTAGCAAAACCTCCAATGCTGCCATAGGGCATGTTGTCATACAGCCAGTAATAGCCAGACACGCCCTACACTGCAGTTTATTCAGTTGCAACTGCACTGTTTTGTTTTCCACCCTAGTCCACCAGACCAGGGCTCCATAGGTGACTACAGGCCTAACAACCGCAGTGTACAGCCACCGGCGGATCATCCCAGGCCCCAGCCCCCACGTCTTCCCCACCATTCTCTGAGCTGCCCACATCACTACTGACGCCCTCTGTAAGGCTTTTTTCATGTGTGTAGCTCAAAAGAGCTTCCCATGAAGGAAAACTCCCAGGTACTTGATCTCGCTGGATTTTCACCGCCTTCAGTTCACGCAGCGCAAGGCTTCTGGTGAATGGGACCAGGCTCGTTTTGTCTGGATTGACAAACAGTCCTCTCCCATTGCACCATCTCTGTAGGGTATTCAGTGCATGCTGCATACTGATTACACTCGCGAATTTACCCCTGACTATAATTACCAGGTCGTCCGCGTATCCTGTTACCTTGTAGCCCTCCTCCTCCAGGAGCTCAAGAAGGGTATGAGCTACCAGTAACCAGAGAAGAGAGGAGAGCACCCCCCCCCCCCCCAGGCACCCCTTGGTGGGCAACACACTCCCCCCGACTCCAAAAACACCACCCTGCTACTCAGCATCTCCTTGGTCCAAGAGATTAGGCAAGGATCTACTCCCTTCCTACCAGCCTCAGCCATAATTGAGGCATACGACGTATTATCAAAAGCCCCCCAAATATCCAGAAAGCAGCGCAGCACAATCTCTCTGGATCTCAGAGTATCCTCCAGCACTGTTGCCAGATCCTTCAGAGCAGTCTCAGTGGATCTCCCCCTCTGATAAGCATGCTGGGAACTCCGAATGGGGTTCTGAGTGAGATAGTACTCGTTTATTGATAGGCACACTATCTTCTCCATTGTTTTCAACACGAAGGACATGAGACTGATGGGGCAATAGCCCTTAGCCAGGGCTGAGGAGCCACCCAGCTTCAGTATAAAGACCACCTTCAACTTCCTCCACATCGTGGCTATGTACCCAAGGATGTAACTCGCCCTGAAAAGCCTCACCAGTATCGGACCCGAGCCTCCCTACCATGCTGCAACATGCCTGGGAAGATCCCATCCACACTTGGCGCCTTGTAAGGTTTAAATGAACCAATTGCCCGCTTAACCTTATTAAGTGTGAACATTTCCCTGGAGGCAGCGGCTAGCAGCGGGTTCCTTACAAAAAGTTTAATCAAAATTGCAGTTTATGAGAACTAAATATTTGGTGTTTTGATAACTTTAATTAAAATATGAAATTTGAGCCGATTTTGAGTAGCGAATCTCTTTCGAAACCTAATTGTGACGGGATGTGTGTGTGTGTGTCTGATTTGAGGGAAACACTTGGGAAGATTGACATTTTCCCTCGTACAAGGGTTATCAACATGCTTTCAGAGGATTGCACATTGTCCTGTCACGACAAAGCATCTTGGTCTCCCAAAAAGTCGGAGAAAGCTGTATACAATGAAAACGTACAACACTTGTATGAGCTGAGCTCATCAGTAAACACCCGAGGAGAGTGTGTGATTGTCTACGTCTCTGCATTATGTCAGATTTTGATCGTTGTTTTCAATCTAAGAGGTGATTCTCATTGGGTTTTTAATGCTGAGCACGAATGTCAGTACAGTTTTTCCCTGTCACATCCAGATTTTTCACAAAAATAAACTAAAAAGTGGCACACTTTGGTGCATATTACGTGATCCAGTAGACTGAGAATTTATAGAAAGAGACGGTTTGTCGCAATCAACTTCACTAATTTGTTACAAATTGTGTTTATTTACTCCATGTACATGCAACTACTTCTGCAAAATTTCTGAATAAGATGGGTGAGAGAATCTCGTTGACTTCCGAGATGTGATAGTGCCGCTTCAGTCCCTCTTCAAATTCCAGACAAAATCAACCATCATATTAGCGTTCCATCGTCTTTATATCCTGATGAAACCTTTCCTCATGTTACTCGCTGTAATCACCCACGTTTTCTGGGAAATATTCAAGACGCGAGTGAAGAAAATGCACTTTTACACTCATGTTACAGCCCAACCTTTGAAATGCTGTGAGCGCATTGCCCACCAGTTGATTGTAATTAGGATCTTTTTTGTTACCCAAGAAGCCTTCGACAACTGACTTGAAACTCACCCAAGCATTCTTTTCAAGAGTGGACATGCGTTCTTCAAACTGGGGATCTTTCATGAGTTTGTGGACCAACAAAAATACCGGCTTTTATTTTCTCGGACGTGATTTTGGGGAATTTCATTGCAAGGTATTTGAAGCAATCATTTTCTCGGTTCAGTTTGGTAACAAATTGTTTCATCAATCCAAGCTTAATGTGCTGTAGAGGGAGCAAAACTTTGTTTGGGTCGATCAAGGGTTCATTTATGATGTTTTTAGAACCAGGCGCTAAAGCTGTTCTCTCAGGCCACGTCTTCCTCTTCCAATGTTGATCCTGAGCTCTGCTATCCCACTCACACAGGAAACAAGGCATTTTAGTGAAACCTCCTTGTTGTCCCAACAGTATCCCAATGATTTTGAAATCTCCACAAAGCAGCCATTTATGCTCTTGGTATTTAATGTTCGTCAACAAGGCCTTCATATTTTCATACGTTTCTTTCATGTGCACAGAATTTGCCACTGGTATAGATGCGTACTTGTTCCCATTGTGCAAAAGAACTCCCTTCAAACTTGATTTAGAGGAGTCAATAGTCTCCAATCTGTGGCGTCGTATTCGATTCCAAAAAAACCCATCACACCAACAATATCACCACAAAAAACCATTTCTCCCGTCCCTTCAAAGAAGGGCAGAAGGTCTTTGTCTCTATGATGGTACCCGGCAAACGTGGTTCCTGGGGCTAACGAATTTTTGGATTTGAGTCTGGAACTGAGAACTTCTGCAGCACCTTTGGAAGATTAGGGTCTCTCACCAAATCGTGGAGTTCACCTTGGGAGAATAGTTTGGGTTCTCTGTTTTCATTTTCAAGACGAGTATTTTCATCTTCTACATTCATCGGTGAATCAGGGACTGGAAGTGTCTAATTATGTGGCACTGGTCTCATAGCTGACGATAAATTTGTATAAACCAGAGATTTCTTGTTCTTCGATGACAATTCTACCACCTTCGTCATGCAAAAATAGCAGTCGTTGACATGATTTTGAGGATCTCTCCGTATCATGGGAATGGCGAAAGGCATTGAATTCCTCTTACCTTTGGTCCAAGATCTCATTTGTTCAACACAAGTGCGACACACCAGACGAGGAGCCCACATTTTGTCCTGATCGCCTAGCTTCATCCCAAAATAGGCCTGGTAGGCTTTCATTACAAAAGTAATCACCTGTTTCTCCTGGTTCTGGGCTATCTTTCCAGGAGCATGCCCATGCTACCAGGCGCGACCACGGGTTGTGGATAGTGGAACGGCCACGGCATTGTCCCCAGGGGCATGTCTGCGGCCAGCTGTGAATAAGGTCAGCATGCTGACTGAATAAGCAGCCGCGAACAATGGGCGAAACCCAAGAGATCGCAAAAGAGATCCTGAACAAAGGACTCAAGGGCAAGCGGATCTACATTTTCTCAGACAGCCAGGCCGCCTTAAAGGCCATCGCAGCCTATGGTTTTAGGTCTAAGCTGGCATGGGAATGCCTCCATGCGCTCAAGCAGCTCGGCGCCCATAAGAGGCTCTCCCTCATTTGGGTGCCGGCTCACAGGGGGCATGAGGGCAATGAAAAGGCTGACCGCCTTGCGAAAAGGGGTACAGAATCCCTACCCATCGGGCCTGATCCACACGTGGGTCTGATGAAAAGACACCTGAACCGTCTGGTTGCTCGATGGGAGATACAGGAAAATGGCGCCCATTGGCATCGCCAGCCACGACTAAGACAGGCGAAAAGGCTTGTCACACCTTCCTGTCAAAGGGCGAAGGCGATGCTGACACTCTCTAGACAAGATCTGAGAGTACTGATAAGCTTCCTCACCGGGCACTGCCCACTCAGATATCACCTCAACAAGATGGGCATCTCAGAGGCGGTGGAATGCAGACTCTGCGGTGAGGAGGACGAGACAGCAGAGCATATCCTATGTGAATGCCCTGCTTTGGCAGCAAACCGCTTTGAATACTTCCGTCAGGGGACCACTGAACCCCAAACTGTAGCGGACTCTGCGGTGAAGGACATACTCGGCTTCCTAAGGGGGCGGGTATGTACGACGCCTTCTACTAAGAAAGGGCCAGCGTCACAATAGGCCCATATGCGGCCGCAGTGACAAAGGGACTTGTCCCACACGCCCTCGAGTCAAAAAAAAAAAAAATCACCTGTTTCTGTTTTTCGGTCATGAAAGAACCACGAATGAAGCAAAAAACATTAGGATTGTTCCCGCACTTACGCCTCTGGTTCACATTCATTCTTAAACACTTATGAAGAGAACTTGACAAAACTGATTGAACAAGGGTCAACTAGGACGAAGGAAAAGTGTGAAGAACAGAGTTGAAGCATGTGAATCACAGAACCACTGCTATGACTCACGGTTGCCACTTGTTTCTACCCAAGCAAACTATATATCTGCAGTACCTAATATGAGAATTGCGAAAGATGTATACATGATAGCGAGAAAACTACAACAGATTCGAACTCAGCGTTGAAAAACCATAAAGAATCACCTATCAGTTCAAACAACAAAAATCATGCCGAGTTGTGTATTGGCCTAACACAATTGATAAGTGACTGAAATATAAGTAAAGTTGTCTGTGTCTTATCACCTCAAGGCACCGATTTTATAAACTAAACACGGGAAATGTCAGATGTTGACTAAACTAAAGTAATTCTGTACCAAAATATCTGAACCGAAAATCCCACAACGTACGCGATGCAGTCTATGGGAAAATTGGCAAACTTGACTAGTGTCGAGCTCCTCGTTGACTATGATCTCCTAGTCCCATTCTCCCTTCACTAGTGCAAACCCCCACGACCCGGGCGCAAATTGAAACATTCCTTGCCTCTACGAAGTAGAAAGGAAAGTTACATAATTGGATGAAAATAAATATGAGTTCTCTTCTTATGTTTCAAATATTCATTTGCCAACACAATTAACATAACACAGAGCCGTCCGTATTTTTGACAAAATAAAGGATACAATCTTCTAATTTGATGTGGTCCTTGAAAATCGTGTACCATTTTTTCAGAACAATTTTGTCCCATCTCGTCCCAGTTTGAGCTGCGATGAGCCTCTTCAAATCCCCTATCGTGTCATCTGGGTTACATTTGACTCGCACTTTCTTCCCCAAACGATCGTTGCAAGTGACCTCGAGCATCGTTGAAACGTCTCAACCTGTGAAAAGAAGAGAACACGGATATAAGGAAGTCCCGTTAACGTTCCATCACTGTTCAACAAGGCGCGACATAATATATCAGTTGCATGATAAAATCTGAAAAATATTGAGACTCCTGTAGAGAAGAGTGGACACCCTTCAACCGCTCTTGACTGTAAATGAAGTGGGTATTAAAATTTGGAAATTTCAGATTTCTATATTCACTGACAGGAAGATTAACTGTCTGGCTATGAATATTATTATTATTATTATTATCTTGCCACTGCCATTAACGGGCAACTAGAGCATAGGTGAGACTGCCAACATGGTTTTTTTTTTTAATAAGGGTCTTGTTTACTGTTTGGAAAACATCTGGTAAAACTGAGACATAAGGTGGTTTGACTTCTGGAATTTCTCGGGTTGCTGCTAGTAATATTCTGGGAAAACGGAAGATGTTTGCACGACCATGTTCTGTTTTAATCAGATCTTTATTGTACTTTAGCCACAATATACATCTACACATAGACGGGGCTCGAACATTTGAGACGTTTCTCACCTCTTGTCATTGTATACAAACGATATAGAAGCAGGATACTATATCTCTTCACTTTTTAGTTCAATTAATCTACAAATTTATTGGTAAAATTAACATTACGTTTTTACAGCTACATCACATTATTTTCATTTTCTTCTAACGGTGGACAGTGTTCAGAGTTCGGTATAAATGACATATCAACATTATTTGTTGTTTCCATCTCAACTCTTCAATTAAGTTTCACACGATTTCGAACTGGTCTAATTCACAGTCCTGAACTTGGGGTGCAGTCTGAAGTATTTAAATCCTGAATATTTCTCTTAATTGAATCATCACCATGGTAAGAAGTGAATCGTCTGAATGGTGAGGAAGAATTGGAATTCCTACGTTCCCAAAACCTTTCGTTTCGGTAAGAGAGGTTTCAGGATTGCTAATAGAAGTAGGAACTAGTGCCGTAGAAGGTAAAAATGTCTTAAACACGTGAGGTTGAGCTCTGGAACGAACAAATGTAACACGTCTCGTACCTGATATCTTTTCTATTTCACCAGCAAGCCATGGATCACCCGCTCTACGATAGTTTATGGCCTAAACTAGGTCTCGAACATTCCAAGAAAGGAATAATCATCTTATGAACTTATTACACCGCCATCGCATAAATAGTTTATTAGTTCTTTGAGAATATATTGTGTGAGTGGGATTTATATGGTAAAAACTGAGCCAAACTTTTCTTTCCATTTACGACAAGTGATTGCACTACTAATTTACTGCTATGTAGTCACTACGCAGTAGGAAAGATTCATGGCCGGATCAATATCACGGTGTCCATGTGGAGGAATATGGAGCCAATAGAACACTTCAATATAGAGTGCTCAGTATCGTTCAGAGCCAGAATAGACGAATTGGGCGAATGGGTATTACAACGTGCCCAGTCGGAATGGAAGGGAGAAAGATCGTAAAATACGTTGTAGATTCTAGCACCCCAGTCGCCAAAGCCGACTCTCAACAACTCTGGCGTTGGGAAATGAGCCTGCACTGAGTGACTGTCCATTTTGGAAGGGTGCTCTGGCATCTTCTTCTGAGTAGTGTGATGGCAAGTGAGGAATGGAAAGGAAAAGCGACCAAGTAAGGAATGAACAGTTTGATTCAGCAATCAACTCAGGTTTGTGAATTAGTATTTCAGAATCAAAGTAGAGTTGACGTAACAACCTTGAGGGATGGAAAACTGATAGTACGAGTTGTACATCAGACGCCTCTTATATTAGGATCGTCTCGTTACAGACAGACTAATGTCGAAAAAACTACAACTTCATCAGCCAAAAATTGAGGAAACTACGCGAACGGCCAAAACCCACAGGAAACTAACACTGTGCTGAGGAAGGTTGAGAACAAAATGCACACTCGATCTCTCCAAATTTGAAACAAAACCTCAACAAAGATATGTTCACCATTTTCAGCTGGAGTTACTCATCTTCTAATGTGAGCTCCCCGAACGACGTATCTCTATAACGTTTGTAACTTAGCTGTCCTACGTTGAACGGTCGCCTCATTATCAAACATTAAAACGTCTCGTCACTTACCCTGCAAATACTCCGAGAAAAGACGAAAATCCTAGCCGTAAACAGTTTGTATCTGTCGGTAACCGACTACACGGGTGCTCGAAGATTAGTAACCTCAGAGTCAGGAGGGTCATCCTTCTTCGTTTTGAAAGGTTTTATGGGCCGATAGAGTTCATAAATAGTGTATTTACTCCAACGCACTGACACAAGTTGGTCCATGAAACAGAACGGTCGTTTGAAATACGGAATTTCATCGAGAACCTTCACATTCATCACGCAACTTTTCTTAGCTCTAAGTCAATTCATTCGTGGCTTTTTCACTCAGTTCATGTAAACTTGGTAAAACATCACTTCACAGAAGCAGAAAGCAGTAACGCTTAGAGTTCTGGAATTTATTGTGCTGCTTCCACTCATGTCCCGACTATTATTGAACGATTGATAGTGCTAGACACGATTTTTTGAGGATAATAATCACTTTTCCATAGTTAAACTTACTTATAACTAACATTTCCAGGATGAAAACTTTTAGAAATGGCTGTGATTGAAATTCCAGAATTTTCGTCGAAATGTTTCGTAATTTATTGTGCTGCTGTAGTCATTTCCCCACAAATGAGAAATGCTATGGTATTTTTGTGTCATCTGATGCTGTCAACACAATTTAATCAAAATCGTTACAGTTGATTTAGAATGCGGCCTACATATCAAGTTTGAGCTGATTTCGTTCAGCCGTTTTCTCTCAATCGCGTCCACAGACACACATTTGTCAGTTCATTGAAGATGGAAAGCGAACAATCAAAAAAACAACTGTGCATTCTTCGTGGAAGAAATCTGGAACACTCTCTTTAAAGAGCCACAGCGAAAGAGAAAACTGAATCAATTCACAGTTTACTGAATAGTCAAGAGAAGACAAATAAAAACAGATGCGTCAATAATATATAGTATAATAAGTAAAATTTACTTCTTTCTTTCTTTCTTACTACTTAGAGACTTTTAAATGATTTTAATTCGCTTGGAACAATATAGCGATTTTTGTACAAACTCTGCGAACAGTGAACAATGAATAGAATGATTTCCATTTTCTGAAGGATTATCATAAATTATTTCCCACCGCAAAACATAACAAACAGAAGACAGCTTTAGTATGTGCTTTGTCTGACAGAGATTTCAATGCATAATGACGGAAACATTGCATTCATTGATTTGCTTGTTGTGAAATCCGTTTGCAGTGGTTACCTTCAAGAAGCTTCTTGTCATGGAAACCCGAACTTAGTGATGAGTGCTGGAATAATGAGCTTTCTACCAGCGAACTTCTGGTTTAATAATAAGCAACAACGCGTACGAAAACATGCACGAAGCAGATGGCGCAGCAATTTCTTTTAAAAAGTCTCCTTCTGGATGAGCCTTTAGCTCGTAGGATCATAGGCTGAGAGGTGACTCGAGTTGATGGTCGAGGAGGAGGAATGTTACAGGGAAGAGTCACCAGCAACCATTGAAAATATAACTAAAACTAGTAGCACTCCTAGTTTTAAATCTGACACAACCCTCGTATATAACTTCTTATTTTTCTTAAACATACTCAATGCAGATGTTACAAATAATCAAAGCAATGCTATGCAGGGTTGACTTTCCTCTCTAGTGACATTCAGTTACATACAATGCTCCCTACCCAATGATCCGACCCTCGTGTACATAATAGTATTACAATAATGTAATTCACACTTACCGCCAATGTATAGTTCTTCAGTGTTTGGAGCATTGTAGTGTGGACATTGCTCCAATCAACATCGACATTCAGTAGTGATTGCTCACCTTCCAGCACCCTTTCCTCCTTTCCATCATTGTGATTCTAGGTTTCCCTCATTGACGTTCTAACTGCTGCAGTTACATTTACAAGATAGGGATGTGATATCCATTCCTCAATTGTCAGAAGTGCAAGGATCCCCACGAGTGTCCTTCCACTCTTCATCAACCATCTTTCTGTAGGGGCATTGTTACTATTAAAACACAAGTTTAACACTAAACTTTGTACTGGTCACTGATTGATAGAGTGGCTACAATTTCCCACTTCAATTTTCAAAATCATTTCTTTTACTCATTTTGCTTCTTACTCGCTTAATTCTTTTATCCCATCACAGTTAATTTTTGAACATTTTGATCTTATAAACACATCATTTACCCAATGCCTACAGCTACGTAGCTTCACAATGGTAGCAACCTTGCGAATTACTGATTATTGAACACATTTGGTCAATTCGGAACGCACAAGAAACTGGAGGTTGCTCCTTTTTTGCAGCGCATCGGCCTCATGTGATCCTTGCACAAAAATCATTCTTCGAGCAGTCAAGCAGAGTGAGGGGAGGGTCTGACTGAGGTACCTCGTTCAACCCATTCTTTCTCTGTGGAGTACTCTCTGAGAGTCTGGAGGGACCTTCATATCCACTTCAAAGAGGTGCGTGCCCTCCTGTGATTGAGGGGAGGGTGTGAGGCCAGAGTTTCTTCCATACTTATTTTGCGACTTCATTCCCTTCTCCCCCAGCATGCTGCTTTGTGACAGTTCTGTGAAGGCTAAAGCATGACAACTTATAATAAACAGGTTGTTGTCAATTTTTACCTGAACAGGCTGTTAAACCTGATGTCTGTTATGCCAGACACCTCAGTCAATCCTTTTCAGATTTTATTTTAAAGAATGTAGCGTCAGTCAAGTCAGAAGGCAGGATCCTGATTCGGCGGATTTAATCGTGTTACATCTAACCCGCGGTGACTTAGGCATTTTCAACATTCCTTCAATTTTCTGACTATCTGCTGAATCAGAGCCTGATTTCACACCTGATTGAACCAGTTAAGCACTCTTCTACAGTTCCCATTCAATAGTTATGGTAAAAAAAGGTAAACAGGGGTGCTAAGGTTTTCTTGACAAACTAACATCAACGTAGCTTTACCTGTACGTTCACGCTGGTAAATCTGCAAACTAAATGGTGAACGTTTTCGCCGATAAAACTTGAAACAAACTTGAATTTTCCTCACTCAAATGGCAAACGTCGTTAGAGACGGTTCAATGTTCATTTTCCCTCCATTCCACAACTCTACGGATAGATGTCTATCCATTGGGAACGCACCTACTAACCCACCGATCGATTAGTCGCATCGATAACCACTCGTGCCGATGTTTTGACAAAGATCATCGATGTCCTTCCCCTAACTCCCAGACTCGCGGCACACGACATTAATCATTGCACTGTAAAGTTAATTAATCTCCGATGATCAAATACCGTTTTTAGCCATCGGCAGATTACAATCATATCCTTCTAACTGTCCGAGTTGGGTTTATCATATCACCTTTTGAGTTCAGTTTTCTTCCGGTCTTCCTGCGTCTCAACTAGGAGCTACACCGAGTCAAAAAATGGTTATCTTGCTTGTTTTTTGAGTAAGTTTCGCCGCTTCTCACTTTTCCTGCGTTTTATACAAGTCGTATTAAATCCGAGTTTGTTTCAGTTGACTGTATTTGTCTGGGAGTGAACTATTATCGTCGTTTAGGATGAAGTTTGTGCTGAAACTAAGCTTTTGTCGGGGCGATTTGAGGTTAATTTTAGGCTAAACGCTCGCAGGGGTTCCCCGTTCGATGGTAATTAAGTAGCTTATTTTAGTTTTTTCATAATCTGAAACTAAGAGAACAATATATATTTGACGAGAATTTATGATTTATTTCAATCCGAAGGTTGTAAGGCATGACGTTGATGCCTGCATATAATACTCTGCTCAGTGAGGGTTATCGATTTCTCAAATATCTCTCTAATTGTCGGGGCGGTAGTTTTTATCTTCAACGACATCTCATCTTCAGGAGCTCGAGATTAGCTCTTTTTTGTGTGCGTAATTCAACTGTTTGAAGGTGCAATGAGTCAATCGTCAACTGTTGGGACGTGAAGTATGCGTAGGGTGCGTTTCATCAGAATTGACGGGATGGGCCGGATAGCTTGTATTCGCCTTGAAATAATGTTATTTATTCCACGCTTTTGCCTTATTGGGTGTGGCACATAGCTTCCTTAGTTCGTTTCCAAAACCCGACTATGTGTAACCGAAATGTGGGAAATTTTAGTTGTGAGACATTAATCCGCATTGTATTGAACAGGTCAGTTTTTTGTATGTGACCGCATATCTTCATCCGGAGATGAATCATGTGAATTGTAGGATGTTTCCTAATGTTTGGGCCAGAACACCACTCGTTGATAAGATTAGACAATTCGGGACTGCTACTAGAAAACAATAGTGACAGTGAGATTAAAGAAGTGGTAACAGTCGAGGGAAGTTTTGTCGTTAAAGGAAATGAAAACAACGCACTCGAAAGTAGTGGGAAGTAATGTAAGCAATGAAGATGTTTGAAATGAAGTCGCTGTTATGTGAACAAACAGTGCACGCGTAATACAACAGATATGAATATAAATGTGATGCGAAGTACAAAATTAACTCGTAATATCACCCAACTGTCAAGTTTGAGGTTCGAATTTTGGGCGGAAATGTAGGACAAGCATACTTGTCTGAGATGAAACTGACACCCACACACTAATCCACTATACTCTGCGTGCCTTTTACGATTAATCGATGAATTAAAGCTGTGATTGATTTTCCTACCCATAGTTGGTCGACAAATATTTTTTTAAATGCGAAGAGGGTAGTGGGAAAAGCACTGAAGTTGGATGGGTGTTAAGAAAGCATGGAAATCCATGGAGGCCACTGATTATGCCCTCATAGTGTATGTCGATGACATATTGGTCATTTGTGGGAGCTTACAATCCTGGAGCGGCCAGGTTGCATCTGCAGTATGCGACCATGTAGTTCTGCCACAACAGGCAGCTCCAACTCTTGCCTATAAAGATGCAGGTCATGGACATGAGAGTAGCACCTTGGCTAAGTACGTAGGAGTAATCTTCTGCCCAAGAGGTAGACTGACTACCTTGTGCTACTCCGATCTAAGTGTGGTAACCTTACTGTCCACGTTTGAGGCCTCTTGGCATACCCGAACACTATTACAGAGTTGTATTCCTGGCAATAGTGCGTTACGCTGCAGCACTATGGTGGATTGCCCCATCTCAACGAGATGGACACCATCCACCAAGACATCCTCTTAGCTGTCCTGCCAGCATACCATGCTGCCTCACACCTCACGCTGCAAGTGCTTGCAGGCACACCCAGCCAGCAGGGACTTCCCTGGAGCACACAATGTACCAGTAGGCGACAAATTGCCTGGCTAATTTCATCCATTGGGAAAAATACGTTTCAAATGACACAGAGAAACTCACCTCACTCTTCACGAGGCTGAGGTCACTTTGGTGGCTACTCGTGAACTGAACGACGATATTGAGAATTGACGAAAAGTGGTATTCACAGTTTGATTCAATAGTTCACTGGTTAGTCGATGATTCAATTCGAATTTTGAAGAACTCTAGCGCTAGGCAGTAACCAATGTCAAGTCAATAAGAGGTGATGAGGAGATATAAGTTAACTGTGAGATAGTAAATTGATGAGTCTAACTTCATGTCTGGACTTGTCATCCTTGTGAAGTCCAGAATCAGGAATCTCCATCAAACTAAGCATTCCCCTCACCTATGGGGCTTTGCACTTGCACTTACCTTCCAACTTCAACGTGGTGGGCAAGAGCATTTTGCGTGTGACTAGCATTGGCCCTAAAAAATGGAATGGCAAGGTATTATTATCTACCATTAGCTTGAGCTTAAGGATTTACCACTAAGGTGTTAGCATGCTCTAAATCTCCGTGCCCAGCGAGGAATTGGGTGAGCTAGATATCCAACTCATTGTAGCATCTCCCATACTATTGTCCAACTCCTAGAATCAGCTGTCCAGACCACTACCTCCCAAAATTATCTACTGACAGTTTAGATAATAATGGGGGAATGATACAGAAAACAATGAGGTGGGACAGGAGCCAAGGTGGAAATAATAAAATGGTTAGTGGAAGTTATTATGAAGATAATATTTTCTTTACTGGCATCGAGTAAAGAGAATATTGAAGGTCTTCTTGAACAAAAAAAGTTGGGATTAAGCTACCTCTTTGATGTTTCCAAGGTCCTGCAGCTGTTCAAGTTGGTAAACAGGCTACAATCGTCAAGATATTTTAAGACATTTCGGTGGGGAAGTGTCAAATTCTTGCAATAAGCACTATATAGGAGAGATTCCTGATCCTTGATAGGGTGAAGGTGGAGGGCCCTGCATCGCGTGCCCATGAAGATTAACTTCATGTTACCCTTTCGGATACTCATCCATGAACAATCCAAGATGGGAGCGGGGAGGGCCTACGTTTGAAGCTAGTCAACAGGGAATAAAGGGAAATGAGCGGGCTGATAAAGAAAGGATTGGCCAAATCCCTCTCAGTCCTGAGCCCTTTGTTGGGACCACCAGGACCTACCTACGTAGAGAGGTTGGCAAAAGGGGGATAGGTGCAGGGCTGCTTGGCCTTAGACAGTCAAAACTTTTCTTCCGACTCTGCAGAGGGATATGAGGATCATATGTGGCCTGTTTATAGGTCTGCACTGTCTGCTGAGGTACTACCTCTCAAATATTGGCCAGCTCTGAGGTGGGGCTAGAGACAGCAGAGCACATGTTGTGTATGCCCAGTGGCATGGGATCTGGGGATGGAGCAGGGTGGCCTTGAACTGTGGGGCTCATGGATGCCCTTACAATAGGGAGCAGGTTTGTGGTCGCAGTGCAAAGGCTCGTAAGACCCTTTCGTTTCACCTTGCTGGCAGAAGTTCTCGACTGTCCTGTTAAATAGTTTACTTGAGGGACTTGTGATAGTACTTGACGGAACACTTTCAAGATAGCTGTCCTTGAATCATCATCTTCTGGTTGGATGTTTGAGTCATTTGTGAAGTAGGTGTGGTATCTCTGATTCTCTGTTTTTTTTTCAACAAATGAATTATTGAGAAAAATAAATGAAAATAGGAGTGGGGGACAATGGGAAGATAGTGAAATGAGAAGTGGTGGCTGCTGAGATTATAATTAAAGTGTTAGTGAAAATGATACGCGGCTACTAAAGTGGAGTGCAGGGGCTGATAAGAAGATAGTAAAGTGGAATGTGGAAATAATGTGGTGATATTAAAAGAAGGTTGGGGTGGGGATTACTACGTAAATAACAAAATGGAGAGGGATGAGTGACCCAAGGGTAACAAAAATCGAATTAATTTTTTTTACGAAGAAACATTTTTGTGCACAGCACTATACAGTGAGCTAACCAACAGTTGTATAAACAAATAACATAAAATTTTACCTTAATTACTAGGATAAGTCCATCAACCACCTAGTATTGAAAAAAACAAAATCCGGGAGTACATAACGACTGTACTGATGAGTTTACTGTTCCTCTGAGCATAGCCCTTTTTGTTTTTGCAAGTTTAAAAATGAGGGGGCGAAGGAGGCTTTATTCAATTGAAGCCCTCTGAGAAATCGGTGTGGTGCTTCCTTTTAAGGCGTCTCAGATGTCTGGGCAAGGGTCGTTCTATCGGAATGTTGCTTATGTATGGATTTACATCCATACTTCCATACATTACATCCATTATTTTTGGATGTATGGATGGGTTGAGGCTTTTCAGTAGTATGCATGGTACGTGGCGATTAAGCAGTCTTTTACTGTTGGTACTTCAAGGTCATTGTGAAGTTCCTCGTTCCTGACATACCAGTCGGCACCGGTGATCAACTTTGGAGGACTTGCGCTCGGTTTATTTGGGTGTTCGAGGCGGACGACCATAGACCCCCTTCGTAGCACCAGATGGGTTTGATTATGGAATTGTAGATAAGAAGCTTGTTTTTAATACTCAGATTTTTGTTAGTGTGGAGCGGTTTAAGATGGCTGATTCTATGGCGTATTTTGGCTGTTATTGAATTGATGTGATTTGTCCATGTCAGTCGTTTGTCCATAGTCAAACCCAAATACTTGGCGTGCGTTTTTATCTCAAGAATGGTTGAGTCCATTTCTACAGGCTGGCATGTAAAGTTGCATTTATAAGTATAAACGCACAGATTTGATTTGGAAGCGTTTATTTTTATTCTCCATTTTCTTGCCCATTCACTGACATCATTGGCAATCGCCTGAATCGACTCACTTGCATCTTCACTAGTCTGGTGTTTGGTCAAGTACGTGCAGTCATCGGCAAATTGGGCTGACATTATAATATTGTCGTCGTAAATGGGCAAATCGTGGATGTAGAAAATGTACAATAAAGGCCCAATTACACTACCTTGAGGGACGGAGGAGAAAATTGGCAATCTAACCAACACACAATTCTCTACACATACTTTGTACGTCCGATCCGAAAGAAATTATTGAATCAATCGAAAATGCGTGTCAGTGAGATGGGGCTTTAGTTTGGATAAGGGACCAGCGTGCCACGTCTTATCAACGGCTTTTTCAGCATCTAGGTAGAGCCCTAGTGCGATTTCTTTGTCCTCGTAGGTCTTCAAAATACGGTCCAGAAAACGGTGGAGTTGCCACGGACAAGAATGGAGTTGCCTAAAACCAAATTGGGCGTTTGGTAGTAGGTGCTCAATTTGGTTGAGAGTGTGAGGGTAGATGAGCCTTTCTACAATTTTGGAAAATGTAGACAATAGGCTAATAAGGCGATATCCGCTCACATCGTCAGTTCTTTTCCCAGCTTTATGTATCATTACTATTTTCGCAATTTTCCACTTTTGGGGAAAGTAGGTAGTTCTGAGTATTGCGCTATATACCTGCATCAAATATACGAGAGTCTTCCTAGGGACGTGTAAGAGCAGTTTTTTTAAATAATTAGGTCAAGCCCAGGTGATTTTTTCTTACGCACTCTTTTTAATTTCTTTTTGTACGTCGTTTGGGGAGAAGAACTGGGGAAATTGAGACAATTGTAAAGGCTGTTGAAGAGACTCCAAGACTTCCTCGTCGAATGCCAAGTCCTCAGGAGGGTTTGGTGAACAACTGCTGCTGTAACACTTGGCCAAACAAATCAGCTTTGCCTTGGCTTGTAGATATCCACCGGTTGTTCGACTTAAGTGGTGGAATGGACCATCTTTCTCGTGTTAGACTTTTCGCCTTGAGCCACAATGAACAATCCTTCTCATCTAGGTGTAAAATCTCTAGTTCTTTCTCGTGTTCACGGAGAATTTGCGGCGCTTTTTTCAGTTTTCCCGTACATACGTTTATCGGCTGGGAGCTTTGTGAAATACCAGATATTCGAATTAATAAAATGGGTGGTGGGGCTAATGTGAAGATAATACAATTGAGACAATAAAATGGGGAGTAGTGGATAATGGTAAGATAATTAAATAGGGATCTGGTGTAATGTTAAATAGGGCGCTAGCTGAGGTCATAATAAAGTGGTGCAATGTGGACAAGATAATTAATTTGGAGCATGGGAAATTGGGGTGGGAGTGGTGATGTAGCACTCAACAAATAGTGCACTGGAGGTGACAATGTAGATAATAAAATAGTGGGAAGATGGTGGGTGTGTGGGTGATTAATCGGAGAGTGAATATGTTACAAAGGAGAAAGAAGGGATTGTATTAGTATTGTTCGACAGGCCAAGTTATCTGGTTTCCAAATAACTACGGATTTCCCCCTGTCCTTGACTTTCCCACCCCTCAATTTTAGATTCCCCTTCACAACAGATAGCTCCTTTCAAGTCTGCGATCTTTCAGCACTCGCAAACAACAGTCTTTTCCCAGTTCTCCCAACGATTCGTCTCAGCTCGGGCTACTCACAACTCAGCTCTATCTCTCTCTCCCTCGACTTAGTATCTCACTACCAGTTGACATATATCAAGAGTCTCTCATACTCGACTGGATATCATTATTCTGTGAAGTGTAATACAATCCTTTCTCACGCTCACCACGTCCATTTATTTCTCAGTTCCAAGCTCCCCCATTCGTGTGCCCAACAAGTATAATAAAATGGAACTGGAACATACTATTGGAATAATATGATGGGGATCGGGGTTAATATGAGATTACCAAAAAAGGGAGTAGTATTATGAGGATAGTAAAATGAAGAGTGGGGATAGTGTAAAGTTAATAAAATTCAGAGTGAGGATAATGAAATATGAAGAGGCAAAAGGATGACATGAGGATAGAAAAGTAGGAGTGAGGATAGTCCGAAGATGAGAATAATGAAATATAACAGGGGTAAAATGGGAAGTGGGAGAGGGTAATTCAATTTTGAGCAAGGATAATAAAATGTGAATGAAGATATTATTCCGATAAAATGGGGAGTGAGAAAAATGTGAAGGTAATAAAATGGGTAGCGAAGAGCAGGAATAAAATGGGAGCGAGGGATAATATGAATATAATTAAAATGGAGTGAGGATAATGTGAGGACGGTGTTGTGGGCTTGGGGGATAATATGAAAATAACGTAATGATGAGCGGTGGTTTGTGGAAAAATAATAAATAACAGCTGATGAAATGGGTTGTGTTGTAGCAACTCGTGGACTGATGGTTGATGGAGTTACAAAGCAAAATTGACAAAGCAGCGGAAGACAAGTTTGATGAGGGGAGTTCAATAGCTCTTTCTTTGATCTAGAGGGATTCCACTTGTCGATGGGAAACAGCTGATGCAGGGAAGGGAAAATATCTAGTGCACATCTTTCACCGTGCATTCAGCGAGTCTCTTGTCTTGAGCAACTAATCACATCTGTTTTTCATTCCGTACATAACAACGAGAAAATTGCCAAAAAATATTGGTTTACAGACTCAGCCAAACGGAACGCTAATAGTCATTTCCAAAAATTCTCCAGACAATTCAAAGGACGTGCGGAATGTTGCTGCTCACGGACAACAGCAGCGTACTTACGTAATCAGTCAATTTGCTCTTGTGATTTCAGAGAACTGGTAAGCAGATTCATCACAGTTAGGACCTTTGTCATGCCTCGAACCAAACGTCGTCTTGCAGCAGATATGGGACCTGAAGAAGACGAACGGCATTTCAATAAGAGAATGAGGAATACTTCATCGAGGTAGGTTGTATTAACGAATTTTCGTTAAAAAAATGATGCTATTGCATTTTTGTCGAAACTCCCCACTTTCTTCGGCCCTACGTAAATTCGCGTGTTACGAGAAAGTTTTGACGGTTAAGGTTCCAAAATTTATTGAGGCGCTCCTAGTCCTGCCATGAGGGGTGAAATGTCAATGGTTTGTTGTCGAATTTCATGGGTTGCTCATAATCATCTTTTGAACGTTATTAAACCCTCGTCGTGTAGGTAGTTAATTCGACCATCGCCCTGATTTTTTTGAGAATGCTAGAATTATATGAGCGGGATTAATAAGGAAAAAACTCCACATTTTCGATCATTTATGATGCTGATCTTTTCATTTTCCCGCGATTGAGACCATACAAAAAATGTAATCAAAAGAGAGTAAAAAATGTTGTTTCGATAACTATATTAAGTATTGAACCGTCATTTAGGTGTTCAATGGTGATCAGCAGGCTAATTATGGTATTTGAGTCCATTTGGTCGTTTTGGACTCAGTAGGATGTACGATTTTGAGTTGTAGAAACTCACGTAGTGGTGAACCCCCTCGATTACGATAGTTAACATAAATAACATAAAAAGGGCCAGGCTCCGCGAGGAGTTGAAGCGAAAGCGTTTGTCCATCTGGTTGTCAGGCAGAGCCTGTATGTTTAACAGCGTCTGGCGGGTTTGTTTTCATACTTCAGGCCGTTCCCTTTGCCCTGAGATCTCAGCTGGACCCCTCGTTGTTGTCGTCGTCGGGGATCGCTCTAAAAATAAACAGTCGACCGTCAAGATCGGTTCTCTTCTACCTGACCAGTTATCGCCCTTTTCTAATTGACGGTTTCGTCCTCGTCATCGCTTTTATGGACGATGTGAGGTACCTTTTCCTTCTTTTTTTTGTTTCCAATTGCTCTCAGATTCGTTTAGGCGCGGGCGGCTTTCTCTTGTCACATGCTCTCGCGCACTCCAGAATAACATTCACTGTAGCGAATACCTACGCAAATTATGTTATTTTTCGTCGAAATAATAATCAAGTTTTAAATTCAAAAACTTCCTCTTTCTTGCGGGGTCGATAGCTTCACGTCCTCAACTCTGTACATTCATCCGAAAGGTCTGAATTCTCCCGACCGAAAAACTTCCAGTTCCACACTGACGGCGACGCCACTCTGTCTAAGCTTCCTTTATTTATTTATTCTCAAATGCACAAAAATTACTTACTCGATGGCGTAAGATTTGTCTTGTGGTCAGAGAGCCGACCACAGTCTTCCTGTCTTGTTGCCGTTCTGTAGTTACATTCGAGCTGTACAGGCGAAGTACAAGCAGTCGTTTCTGTTCTATGTTACTGTTGATTAAATTATTTCTTTATGTGCAACTACATGTGAAGTTCTCAACCCTACGAAGTACGAAAGAAACTGCCGATAAATGCTTTCAGTTTCTGTTCAGGTCTACTGAGTCAAAAAAAAAAAACATTATTTGAGGGAATGGTCTGCGGGTCAGTTGTTGCTTTTGACATTTAAACTGCTGAAATGAATCAGTTCAGTTTTGTTTTTTTGCCCGCTGATCAACGCGGGACCCCAAAATGGTGGTATGCGCCTAATCGGTCAAAAACTAACTATAGTTAACGTAGGTTCTCAAAAACAGCTAACTGTCCCTATGACATAACGGTAGCACGAGGTGTGGAGATTGACGGTTGTACACCCCGTACAAAACCACCCTGGTTTTAGTTGGCAGTTTACGTACTTGGGCTCTCACACCTACACCCGTTTACTTTCCAAGTAACTAATTTACTAAACATCGATTGGTAACAAGAGTTCTGCAGTGAAAATGCACACACACAGCAAATAATCAGTAGATCCTATGTCGGTGTTTTTTTCTGGAAGGAGGAAGATACTGTCGTTTCAACACAAATCCAAGGAGTTTTGAAGCAAAAACAACAATAGGAGCAACGCACCACACCTACCACACCCTGAGCCCCAAGCGCGTGCAACGATTTTTGTAGCTCTAATAACTAAAGTAATACATTTCTCATTAGTTTATTCGACAAACAAGAAGTCTTGCCCTGTTACAACTTTACTTTCTATAGTGAGAAACTCCTAGCGTTTGATGTTCCGAAATTTATTGCGTTGCCCCTAAAAATGTCAGACCTTCATTGAGTTACCAAGCGTAATTTACGAGGCTGTCAACGTGATTTATCATGTGGAAAAAAAGGATAGCGCGTTTTGACTCGGATTTATCGAGTTGTTTCTAACAATCTCGCTACCAATGTTGAGCTGTCATCGTTTAAGTTGGATATTGGACTACCAACTCAATTTTAATGAGAACGCTACCTTTACACGAGTTGGGTTTACGCGGAAACAACTGTACTAGAACGAACTTTTCTTGAACTTATTGATAATGAATGTGCTAGAAGATTCCGGAATGGATTGTGCTGCTTCTGCATGTCCCACGACCATTATTGAGCTATCAGTGCTCAGGAAATTCATGACACCGTCAATTTTTTTTTCAAAGAGAATAATAGCGTTTACCGTTTTGGAATAATCGTGTAGAAAAGTGATGAAACAGCGTTGGTTGGAATTCCGGAATTTCTGTAGTTCCAAATTGTTTTATGGACGTTACAAAACGCAATTCATATAGGTATTTTAGTGCACTACCGCCTCAATCGCGTTATTATCATTTGAACTGAATTTATAAGGAAATAACTAGGAAAACTATTTTCGCCGAAAGTTTTGGTAATTTATTTTGCAGCTCTCGTCATTTTCCAACTAAACTTCAGATGGGCCCAGTCTGTCTTTGTGCCCCATGTCCAACTTTTAACGTTACCAAATTTTTTTCCCCTCCCCCACATAATTTGAAAAAGAATTTTATTTGTTACGCAAGAAACATAAATAATAGATTTTAGTGTACCTTATAATTATTTTTAAATTTAAGTTTTGCGCCTAAATCTAACATTTCATTTAAATAACCCAGAGCGAAAGGGTTTAAGTCGTGTCAAAAAAAAATCTAAATTGCCCCCCCCCCCCACCATGTGCAGGCCGCTGTCCCTGATTTCTTCTTGCTGACGTCGAAGGGAAAATAGGATACATATGGAGAGAGAGGTGGATAGAGAAACGAGAACTGTCGAAATGATGACGAATGGTCTGTGAATGGAGACGTTTCATTAGTTGAAGGACAAGAGTTAGAGGAAATCGAGCAATATTGAGGCGAGTAGTAAAAAGAGGGACGATTATACATGCATAAATGAAACGAACAATAAACTAATCAAAATCCTTGGTCAATTGACGCATAAATAAAATTAACAAAAATAAAATATCGGGTGCGTAGCGTCACACATTTTTCAGCAACCTCTGTAAATTCGTTGTTACGTTACACAAACAGGGTTCTAGTTAGTTGAGAGTACTCCGAACATTTGATCGAAATATTAGTGGCAGTTTCGAAAAATGAAAATGATACTTCCGAAAAACGCGAGTTTTGACTCATGGAACTTTTATGAAAAACAATTGCGAAGAAAAATGTATAAGCATTGATTATCCGAAGACATCTAGTAAGTTAGATGTGAATCGTTTGGAGCTGGTCTTCAAAAAAATTGAAAAATCGTTTGTTTCATCAGCCCAAATCTTCCTTTGCCGAATTTCCACGATATAGGTTGAAGCATGCGAAGAATGCTTGAAAAAATTTGAAGGGTTTGTTGAGCTAATAATTGAGCTAATGTGATGTAGCAGAGGGCACATGCATGAAGCTGTCATCTCTGACACTCATCCTACACATTGAGTAATATTTACGTACAGGGCTAACTCTCCCCCCTCCACCCCCACCCCCTCATATTAAAAGTAGATTTGAGTGAGTTTTTTGTTTATTATTCTCATTATAGTCTACAGTAATGGTTATGAGTATCATTGTAATGCACATACTTATTTTTTCAGCACTAGACGATTTTCCAAAGCCGAAGATAATTCTTCGTTCAGCCAAAAGAGATGTTTGGCGTGGTTTAGAGAATACACAACTCCCGATGAGCCTGATTTGTTGGGTAATACTACTTTGTTTAACGTGTCTCTCTTATATTATTATTATTATTTCACACCAGAGATCGGAGGAAGTACTGTAATCAAAATACAGTTGACGTTTTTTAAAATTTATTTATAAAAATACGATAAGATGGTTGCTCCATTTACATTGGACGAAGATAAACTATCAATGCCAGGAGTTTGTGTGTCCCTGAATTCCAGTTACGTTTAAAAATTGAGTTTATTTAAGTTTATTATAAAGACTGGGGTATTTTACGTAGGTTTAGCCAGCAGCAGTCTAAAGGTCAGCTGTGAATGAAAATATGTACTTTCCCCCATTTTACTTTCCGCTACGCTACCCAAAGGGAATGGAAAGTATTGTAATCGTGTCAAATAGTGTGTTGTGTCAGTTGTGTGTGTGTGTGTGTGTCTGGAGTTCAAATTGCGGGAGAACGGCTGAACCGATTGAGCTGGTTCTTTTTTTGTTTTGTTCGTTATTTTTTGTAGACACCAAAATCAGGTTATGTGCGATTTCGGTTGATGGGAAAGGGGGTGGGGGACGAAAATGTACCAAAAACTAGGGCTTTTCGCATTTTTCTCGAAAACAGCTTTAACGATTTTGATTGAACGTTCAAATTATCCTCTGCTAGTCAGTACTAAACGTTTCTTTTATGTACATATTTCCATGAAAATACGGTAAACGGAGATATAGGCCTATGAAGCAACAATCGGTTTTTAAGCTTTTTGGCAAAACAGTTTCAACGATTTTCGTCCACCTCACAGGATGTTTTTGAATAGTTAAAACTTATATATTGTTCTCAATAAATGTTCCTCTGACAGTCCATTGAACAAGGATAAAAATGAAAATCTGTCGAAAATAAAGTTTTTTCGAACATTGCCGTAAATTCTAGGGTAACTGCTTCACCAGATATGATCAATCTTACAGAGTGTCTTTTAGCCACCCATACCCACATTTCGCTCTCCATAATTATTTCTGTGTATATATGCTGAACGGAGATATAAGCCAAGTTAATTCAGAAAAGAAGATTTGTCGAATATTAATTTATCAGTTTTCTAATTTTCTGAACAACGGGTCTAACGATTTCGATCAAACGTACGAAGTACTCTCAGCCAACTAGTCCCTACATTTTGTTTTCTATAAATGTTCCTGTAAAAATGCGTTGAACGAAGATATGGCGCCCGCATATGTAGCTGGCGTTCGAACTCACAGGGGTGCCGGAAAGTTGAGTGATGCTACGCACCATATATTTTAAAATAGACTAGAGACTATAAATATATTCTAATAACTCGATAATTTTAACTTGAAAAGTCGACAACATTCACGAATTCCAATCGCGCAAAAAACCGATCGTATATTTCAAGCATCGCAATTATCGTTGCTAAGAACAAACATCTGGGGTACGTAATTATCTCAATACTTTCAATTGGGGAAGCATGTAATGTAAATGAAGAAAATTGGCTCATAAAATACCAACTAAATACGAGAAGAAACGTACGAAATGCGGACAATGATGGAAATTTGGGACGTTGGAGGTGACTTGTTTGCCTGAGCTCCTCTGAAAGTGGGAAAACACACGTTTGAAGGTGATGATTGAATATTTTACTCCGATCGCTACAATTGTTCTTTGAGGGGCATAATAGAGCATGCTTCCGGGTTAACTGGGCCGGTGTTAAGATGCCTCAGATGGTGGGGGTAAGCAGGCAGTAGAGACGGTTCTTGTCCCTCTGCAATGTGTATAATTTCATAGCTCACTAATTGAATCGATCGTGTTTATTACATACATTCGCCCAAAATGACGCGTTCAATTGTTGTTTTACCTCAAAATACCGTCAAACCACGCGTTGTGTTTACAGGTCCTGACGGAATGGAAAAATTCTGCGAAGACATCGGCGTCGAGCCAGAAAATGTCGTTATGTTGGTTCTCGCGTGGAAAATGAACGCTCGACAAATGGGATTTTTCACGATGCAAGAGTGGCTCAGGGGGCTCACTGACATCCAGTGAGTGCTTGTTGGTCGTTTCGCGAAGTATCCACCGAGCTCGTAATTTATTGCGTCATTGTCTGTATTCCGCTTCTTCTTTTTCAGGTGCGATACGATAGCCAAAATACAAAACAAACTCGATTACCTTAGGTCACTGTTGAATGATCAGCCGTCGTTCAAAAGCATATACAGATACGCTTATGATTTTGCGAGAGTTAGTATCAATAAATGAGTTTTGAATCATTTTCCGTCGTCGTTTCACGCAGAGCTAGCCGTCTAACGGGGGAAAAAATGTTTTGTTCGTTTAGCAGGACAAAGACCAAAGGAGTATGGACATGGAAACTGCAAAAGCAATGCTTCAACTTCTCCTAGGAAAACATTGGAGCCTCTTCAGTCAGTTCGGCATTTTCCTCGACCGCTCAAAATACAAAGTTATCAACAAAGACCAATGGTGCAACATCCTGGAGTTTTCGCGCACAATTAACACAGATTTGGGAAATTACGACGTCGATGGTGCCTGTGAGTATGTTACGATGGTTACTTAAACAATCTAGTGTTTTATTTCCTAAATGTATCGCCACATTCTGAACGTAATTCTTCATACAATTTCACAGTCTTTAAGTTGACTTGAGTAGAGGCAGGCCCATACGTATTCTGCCGGATCCGCTCAACGAACTATTGCTATTGCTCCCTCATAGCGCACCACCAACCAGGGAACGCTGACCCAATCGCTTAAATTAAAAAAAACTTAGGGCAACTAACAAATAACACTACTTAATTGAATTACGCTTTTTGCAGGGCCAGTGATGCTTGACGAATTCGTTGAATGGCTCAAAAGCAACAAAGTCAACGAGAATTTTCGAAGCTGAGGACTATTGGGGTGACTCCGCCGTCACGCTGTTGGTTGTCCGCGCTCCAAAATTTGTATTCTACCTTCCGATTTGCACTACGATAATGAAATACAGAAAAAGAAATGAAATTTACAAAAAAAGGAAAAAAAAAAGTATCGTACAGTTTATAAACTTAGTCAATGTCGTTTAAATGTGAATTAATGTTCAATCGAAAGGTCGAGCTGGTCTCCTATTAGCGATTTTTCAGTTTTGTTTTTTAATTGACGCTAAGCTGAGAAGAAATTGAGCACTGGGTGCCTAAGTGGTGTGTACCGCGGCCTTCCCATCGACGGTTCAATTTTGGTGCGGTAACTCCCTCATCACCTCTTTCACCGAATACTGTTCGACCGCTTGACTGAAACGATCGCGTTCGATGTACTCTTTCTTTTTCTAATTTTTGTTTCATTTAAGCACGTTATGAACGTCTTAACTGGTTTTGCGGTTGCCGCTTTCCAAATTTTTTGTTGTTGTCTACTAATCCGGTAACAAAATGTCTTACTTATCTTGAAAATAAGTTGTTTTCTTCGAGAACGGTCGTGTCACTTGATTCATGAGAAGCGGTTGAGCGGTTTTTGCGGGCCGAGTTGAATTCAGCTTGTAATTTATTCACAACTCTTGTATGCTGCGAAGAAAACGTATCATGTAAGTTTGTCGAGGCCGCAGATGCGGTGAATATTGGAAATTACGGTTAATATAATCTGCTGTATGCAAGCAAATGTGTTCAGTGTTTTTTTTTTTTTTTAGATCATCGTCGATTTATTTCACTGTCCTTACCCTCACCTTCGTTTCTAAACGGTGTAGGAGAGCTCTGACAGGAAAAATGGTAGGATGCTTTGGTATCTTCTTGAGTGATAATTCGTATCCCTTCAGTAAAGCTTTCATGAACGTTGCATTTTCCCCCTCTAACCTGATGTAAGTGGGGAACCCCCCACTGTGGCCTCAAATGGGCTTGTCGTGTGGGCATACATGAGCCACCTCGTGTCCTCCCAGCTCCACAGGTGCGACTCCCTGATGCAATGTCTCCACCATTCTCGCTCTAAACGACAGACGACCTTGAGGTCTTCCCAGCCACCTCCTCTGAGGGACCCCAAGAACTCTTGAGGCGTACCACAGCCAGCCCCTCACTTCCGCTCAGCCTCACAGAATCTACAACTCTGTCTTACAAATCTTGGCCAGTTGATCCCTGTGAACAGGCCACATATCAATCGTTATACGCCTGGGCTAGATGGAATCTACCCTGCCCTACTACATAAGGGAATTGAGTGAGTTCTATCCAGCCTGGTAAGGCTATTCAGGAGTAGTGTGTCGCATGGATTGGAGGGACTTTCATACCAAAACCTGGCAGGAACTCATATGAAAATGCCAAGGCTTTCAGACCTGACATCTTTCCTGCTCAAGACCGTGGAGAAGATCCTTTACAGGTACTCAACACATTTGGTACGGACCATCGTGTCCAGAAAGTACCAGGAAAACGGAATTGACTATTTTCTGCGAAGGGAAGGTGCGAGAATGTGAAAAAAGTGTTGTTCCGATTCGCAGAAAGTTAATGAATTACTCATATTCGAGTAATGCCATTGTTTTGGAAAGTAATGACGAGAATCTGCGTCATGCTGAATTTTTGGCTAGTCTTAGTAAGCAAGTTATTTATTTGACATTTGATAAAGATAGATGCTTCGTAACAGAGTAAGTAATTACAAAGTAAACGTATGAACTGCAAGTTGGAAGGAAAAAAATATAACAAATTAAGAAAAATATACGAGCAAGAATCAAATATAACGTCATTTATACAACTGGTTTAGTACCGGAAGTATTGGTATGACTGGTACTCCATGAAGCACTCAAGGCATAGGGGGGCAGGTCGCACAGGGCAATAGTAATTTTTACTCGAGAAATATCCACCACGTCGATTCCCATGTCGTCCACGTATATAATACTGTCCAAACACAAATCGCTCAAGAGAGAAAGAATCTCGTCTGTGAACACCTGCAAGTAACAAATGATGCATGCAACATAGTGCGAATGACGATGTAGGAGAAATAATCCAAAAGAAGAATTAAGTACGAAGTCAAACTTACCCTTCTGGATGAAGAACTAAACTAAACAAGAAAAAACACCACACATAACCAAGAATGCTCGTTTGGAACGCTTGTTGAAGGAGGTTTGGCAGCAGACAGACGTTCATGTAACAATAACTCGAACGTTTGTGGGGGACAACTCTAACGAACTTTGCGAAGCTCCCGTCCAAGGGGGGTGTTTTGAAAGTTGTGAGACCATCCAGCCACCCGTCAGTTTTCAGCACTGTATTTAGAAGAGAGAGAACGATGACTCGAATGTGCGTCATGCCATTGTTTTGGCAACACAATGACGTGTCGTGTCATGCCTTATTGAATGTGTTAAGAGACGGATGCATAAGATTGATACCCCTGGGCGATGGTCTACATGCCTATCGCTCGTGTGACTGCATTGCACGCAATAGTCGCGTAAACTACAAGAGTCAATGGGGAGTAGGGAAATTTCCATAGGGGGCCTTGCTGGATTGAGGGGCCCTTTGACAATACCTCCATATGTAACACAGCTAGGAAACTGCTAACTTACAGGAAGGACCTTGAGGGGTTGCCCTCAGGGATTTGTTCCACCTCTGCTCCTTTGGAACTTGATTATGTACTCCCTTCTTGAGAGACTTTTACATCCCAAGGATACACTGAAGATGTGGCTCTACTCATTCGAGGTGGAGTGCTAAGTCAGTCCTAATGGAAGCTGCTCTACAGATGGTGGCACAGAGCTGCCATTGGAGAGAACTGTACAAAGGCTGGGATGCCTACTAATAGCGGGGGTGTTGATATATTTGTCAAGGCAGTGTGCAACAGGGTTGGAACAGTTAAGATGCAACGCGATTGATGGGCACTCAATCTGCAACTAGAAGGGAGCCACATATGGAACAGCGAGAGTCATCAGTCATCGGTTTCTCGGGAGGGGTGGAACGCATATTGCCCTGGGCCCCACTCCAATGGTTTTTCAAGCAGAGATCTGTGCTAGCATTGCTAGGGTTTAGGAACAGTCATTTAACAAGGAAACAGACCTTCCGGGGCAATTATAATGCATGTCATAGGCATAGAGTTAACCCTTATTGTATTCCTGAGCATAAAGGGATCATTGGAAATGAGAAGGCAGACCATGTGGCCTGATGCGGTTTGTCTACTGTACCTATTGGGCCACCTCCTCACAGTGGGACTTCTCTAACACTAGTCAAGAGGGCTATGGGAGAATACGACGGAAGGATGCATCAGATTCTCTGGAATGCTGCAGGAGTGAGGCACTCTCAAAAGGCAAACGCTGTATCGAGCAAACACGTGAGATAAGCCAGCCTTCTGAGGATGGAGAAGGAGGACCTAGGCAGATTGTGGGGGACCATCACTGGGGCACTGCAAAATCAACGAACACCGAAGTGAAGTGGTGTGGCACAGATGAGGAAACTCATTACCACCCCCCACTTCCTGGCCTTCCTCAGAAGGGTCGGCATGGACCTGTGAGACACAAGGACTGGCACGATAGGTGATTAGGGCAGGTGCTTAACCTAGTTGTGGGAAAGTCAGAGAACTGTATATACCATCCGTATACTTCCTCTCTCCAGACTGAGGAACTCTCTTGTTCACTCCCTGGAAAGTTTGATAAAGGGCCGGGAGGGGGTTTGATAGGCAGCCCCGCACTTCTCCTCCCACTTGCCTCCCTGATCAAGTGGTTCTGGGTGGTCCCATTCGGAGCAGATCTTTTCATGCCAGTTTGTCAGCCCCTCATTCCCTGTATGACCTTGCACCCAACAGTGTCAATGTGTCCCCCCTCACCAAGGTCTTCAGGAACATTGGACACATCACTTGTATGTTACGAGGTTCATGCAACAAAAAATATATTGCTTGAAACTTCTATTTGTAGCGGATATTTTTACCAATATTTCAGAACCTGTGTTTGGGACTAAGATAAGAGAATAGCAGGGTGAGTAGGTGGAATTGTAGACATTTCACAACCCAAACGCTTGGAGGTTTAAGACAATTTTCTGTGTATAGCCATAATGTTGTCAGGGGTTTTACTTCTGTTCTACGTATTACACACAATAAGTGGACATAGCTTATCAGTTGAGGGGTAGCTGGTTGTACAGTGACCAACCTAAGCCTGGCCTGCAAGTTGCGCTCACTTTTAGTCTGACCTGAAGTGCCCAAAGATGAATTGACTCTGAACCTTGAGAATCCATTCAATGGTCCTTATCTGGCAATTGGTATGTCTTGATTTACCTTTGTATTGACCATCCAGCGAGTCACTAGTCAAACGATTCACAAATGCAAAGAACTTGATGCCTAATGGCTCTGCCTAAGCAGGGGGTTGCTTCGCTTTGGTCAGCTCATACGCAGTGTTCGGCGGGCTGAACTAGCTGGGTCTAACCTCCCAAATGTCCGCACTTGCCCTAATGGAAAGTCATCGTTTTCCCTAAGCACCGACCTCCTTTGTTTACCTATGGAAGATCCACCTCTTCAGTTTTCCGATTGACAACTGATTACCCCCTTTTCTGGGCTTCCCAAAAATTATCCTTTTCCAGCCCTACCCCTCCTTTATTTTTCTCTTCTCAATAGGCAGCTCTTTCCATGACAGTAATCCATCAGCACTTGTGAACGACAGTTGTGTTCCCAGTTCTCCCAATTCATTTGTCTCTCTCTGCTGTGCTACTCACAACAAATATCTCTCTCTCTCCACTTAGTTTCCCAAGCCACACAGTCCTCCTGTTCGCATTTATATACTCATGCTCAACCGGATATCGCTATTCTGTCAAGTGTCATACAGTCCTTACTCACGCTCACCACGTTCATGTATTTCTCAGTTTCAAGCTCCTACATTCGTGCGCCCAACACACAGTGTGGTGGTAAGCTTGCTTTGCAATGGGGTGATGATTGATTAGGCCTGTGATAGCCCGTTTCCTATTCAGTGGAGCTGAGGAAAGTACAAAAGCCCTCGGGTGAATGGGGGGTTACTATGTGATGACTTGATAAGGAAGATCAGGAGTGTACAATAAATTATGTGCACAATCTCAGCCCTCATTAGGAGCAACTACTACTTGTTTAATTATTTCTATTATTATGTTTGTACTGCAGGTTCGTAATAAGATAAATGGATGATAAATAACTTTACTGACTTAAAATGCAAACGTCGCTTACAAAACAAAAAAGTATAATTAACAACAACAACAAAAAACACGTTGAAGTGCACAAGTGATCATAGAATTAAACACAATGTTTCGAGTCCGATACTCAGTCATCCGTTGGTCATCGTGTACTTGCCAATGTATTTTCCTAAGAAGTCAACTAACCGTCACGTATGAGAGAAACTAAATGATAATTACATGAACGCGAATTAAGCTAAATCAGGTTTCTTACTCAGCTTCTTATCGTATGGTCAATGTCAAGACGCAGCGTCGAACATTGTGTTCATTTTTCCATTTTCTGATTGTGAGAAAAAGCTTCGTAAACGTTGGCACCGACAGAATTGATACGTTCCATCATGATGTACTGTTCGACCCATGGATCACTTTTGGGGGTTTGCGAGGGGCTTTTGGCAAGACCGTGAACGATTGGAATGAGTTTGGCGAGAGGGAGCTTCGACTCAGTGACGTTTTTATACACCGTGTAGTCGGGTTTTTTGACCCCGTTATCGTGATTAGTCGTGACGCCATTACTGGGAATGTAGTATGTCGTGATGCGATCGACGGTATTTGAAAAGCATCGTTTGATGCACGATTCTGCCACTGTGATAACCTCTTCCCCTGACAAAATTTCCGTGGTCTCTGCGTACATTTGGTTGAAAAACCGTTCATCGTTGGGCCCCAAGCTTTGCGGAGGGAAGGGTTGAAAGAAATACATGCAGATGTGTTTGAGAGGGTCCAGAGGGTCTTGGTTGAGGCTTGACTGAATGCTCCAAAAGAGTTGTTCGATATCTTGAAGGGACATTTTTTGTTTGAGAGAGACGTTTTTTAGCACGAGTCGCACGTGTTTGTCAATGATTGAGCACAAGTCTTTAATTCCTTGGTTGATGAAGAAATGGCAAAGAGCGAGGTAGTTTTCTTGACATTTGGCGCTCGGGCCTGACTCGCCGCCTTCGTTCATTTTGAACCTAAACAAATATCCGCCCATAACGTTAAGTTGAACCCGGAGTACAATGACAAGCATTAAACCCGCGTACAACAATGTCGCCATTTGCACAAAAACCAGGATCTTCAATTCCTCCCATAGTTCGATCCTTTGGCCTACATGAGCTCGAATTTTAGTCAAAATTTGTTCAACCCCTAAAAATTGTATAACTGTTTCTTTGAGCGTTGCAGCCAATGAGAAGATCGTTTGGTTGCAATTGACTTCGGTGCTTTTGTAATGAGACTCCCGTTGTAGATTTTCGAAAAACTCTTGAGCCTCTTTCTCTTGCCATTCCATCAATTTTCTTTGAGCGTAGGATTTGGCGAGGAGGCCACCGCCAATTATGATTCCTCCGATGAGGAACTTCCTTTGATGTCGAGATATGAAACTGCGCAGTTTAGAAAACATGTTGGCAACAGTGACAGTTCAGCCCACCTCGAGAACAATTTCGTTGATCAGCGGCTACTCAAAGGGTTCATCGAAGTGATGTCAGGATACTTTCCTGGAACGAAAAAAACTGGTAATAGAGCACATAACAATGACCATTTCCAACAATAAGAATGTAAGTACAAAAACAACAGTACCACATGAAATCTCTGTTCAGAGTAAAAGGATGCATAAAGGTGACCCATAAGATTTGATCACACGAGGAGTTATTGAACAATCTTTAGTGGGCCAAAGGCAACACAAAAATATTTATCCAACTTCCCAAGGTAAAGGAGATCCTTGATTCAAAAAGGAACTATCTGAATTGTCTGCTCACTTAAGCAAGTTCAGTGTAGATCAGCTATGATCCTACTGAGAGAAATTATCTTTTCCACGCAACATCTGTTGAAGTTATATTGGATTTGGCGACTAAGCCACTGTACCGCCTGACTCCCATTGGAGGCACTTCAGTGATCGTAGTCTAGTCAGTTTATGAATCTTCGCTATGAATGATCCCTGTAATTTTTGCCAGAATCAGCAGCTCTCCAAACATTAACACCCCCCCCCCTCTCGTAACACCACGATCAGCACTACCAACAAATTAAGCACGTAAGGCTGTGGAGATGCCTTATAATGAAAAACCAATGCAGTCCATAACACTACCCCTATTGACTACTGGAGAAGTGGAAGAATGCAATGGTAGTCGATAAAGACCAGTCAGAGGAAAGAAAGAGAATGGAGAGGAACCAGACCAACCAAAGTGGTTTGGGGAACTAAAGGAGCAAAGCCATCCCTATAAAAATAAATCTGCATCCACAATGTGTGAATCCTGTTTTGGAGTTGTTCATTGAACACAACTTCCTCCGACTACTTTTGAGAATTTCGAAATTTTCCAGTACATTCAATTTAGATCCTTTATTACAAAAACGTAGAAATTATACTAGTTGTCTCACAGATCAACGACACAAAAATACCACATCACAATTAAATGATTCGTTTAAATTTAAATCGTCCGTCATCACAATTCCTTAAATGTTCTTTCTTACTTTTTCCAAACTCACAAACAAAACTCACTTTTTCCTAACAGTAACCACACATTGTTATCCATACGAGTTACACGATACTTTTCCACTGAATCGGAACGTATAGTTTACGTGTATCTCTTATGGTTTACGGAGTGGAAATAAAACTCAAAATGTGCCAAAAAAGTGTTTTGAAACATTCTCAAATTTTTCATAGAATAAATTTGATCACTAACGAACGATGAGTCTGATAGCAACATGTACCCAGTGTCTGCTCCATATATTTCTACCACTATCCGTTAAACGAAGATAAAGTTTGTTTTGTTTATTTGGCGAAAACGGCTACTAAACTTTTGATTCAACTCTCAAAGTAGTTTCAGCCAACTAGCTCCTATATCTTGTTCTCTATAATCGTTTAGGCAGAAATGCGTTGAATGAAGATACCACACCTGTGTTCCAATTTGTTGTGATGCGTCATACGAGTGCGTCAGAACGTCAAGAGATCACGATTGAATGAAGAACGAGCGAGAGTCGGCAGAAAGTGGAAACAAAGTCGTGAGAGGAATCACATCTATACAGCCACAGAGACACGAGGTTCTAACCACAAGTTCAATTAGGGCGAGATTTTAAGGTTCAGTTACTGGAGTGCACTATTGAGGAGATTTTTTTTTCGTATAACAGAAATCGAAAGATCGGGAATAAGTTCAGAGTGTCAGAAAATGGGGGAGGGAGACGAATGTGTGTTCCTGAGGCAGGAAATGTGTGCAAGTAGGAAGCTATTCCTAGATTATTGGTTCTAAAAAAATAGTCGACTTGAGAGCATGGGGCGTCCAAAGGCAAGAAATTGTTGGAAACGGGAATGCACAACAGACAGTCTCAGGCCACTTTCTGCCTGGGGTTGAGTTATGCATCAGTAAAACTGGAATGTGAAAAACAGCAGAATTTAGTCTTGATATGACTTGTTAGTATGGACATCAAAAAGTGTGTGGAGCCTCAACAAAACGAGGTTCCCTCCAATATTCTCTCAGCTTTCTTTCTATTGTCTCCTAAAGTCTCCATGGTTTGAATGTAATGTGAGACTGGTTAGCTGCCTGTCTGAAGTAATTTTGTGAGTAACGAGAGCTGTGTTGCAGCCCTGAAATTGATGACGCCCTCCAAGGCAGAGATGGAAGAGGTGAATTCAGTCTGGAAATCAACGTTTTTGCAAAATAGCACACAAACGTTCTGGCGTGGCGGCCTGGAAGATGAACTACACTCCTTCTTACTTAAAACCTAACAAACTCTGAACAAATTCATACCTCCTAAAAGAACGAGGAAACAGAAGAAAACTGCCTAGAATTCAACGTATTCGAACGCTCAGCCTAATACGAACATTTAAGCAACGCCACGAAATCAATAATACACTAGCCATGTACAAAAAACGTAGGTTAATCGCCATTTGATACCTGATCAACATTTCCACCGAATATGACAATTTCCACCAACGTACATATGATTCCGCACAATAATAAATTGCCAAGTCTTCAAAAGCAGAATATCACGTAGAAAGAACGACAAAATGCGTCGAAGGGGTCAAAGCCGTCGAGCGCTAAATAAATAATTGACATAAGTAATTAACATGAAGTACCTAATGAATCATTCATCGGAAGAATACGAACTGTCACGTAGCGTCTTCTTGAGGTGATTTGGCTTGGTAACTGCGGGAAATAAACGTTTATTTGAACGTAAAATCAATTGAGGCGCACAAAATGGACCGGTACATCGGTAGCGCACTAGACGGCGAACTATTATTGAACCGTAGGAGCTTGTCAAGTTCGACTGCACTTTGAAATACTGCAAAATTAACGCTAAGTCACTTGAGTTGTTGTCGTTGTTCCCAGTTCTCAGGTTGATGTAGTTGGTGTTGTTCAACGAAATCGGATTAATGGAAGCATTCAAGTAACCTTTCGTTGACGTAAACATGAAACTCGATTGGTTTGAGAACCTCTCATGAAAGAGTTTGTGAGGTTTGTTCAACTCCCTTACAACTTCTCGACAACGCAGTATTTTACGTTCGTCAGTATTGGGCGTACACAGTCGCACAGTGTAATTCGTTTCATTCACTATAACAATCCCTCCTAACTCCCTGTTTTTAGCCTTGAAGATGATACCAATGTTACGGGATATGTTAACATTGTAAATCATTTCATACTCCAAACAATTCTCATATAGAAAACTTTGCCATAAAACTAATAAAAGCAAAATTGATCAAAAATTGTTTTCTTCAAAAGCCCGGTCTCTAAACGGTTAATGGCAACTGGTGTACGTTCAGGTGAAGACTGCGGGGTACAGAACGAGGGGTTCTCAACACAATGTCTGCATCAAAAAACCTGGAGAAAGAAGACATGATCAATTTCAACGCCTGGAATAGTATTCCGGATGCTTATGATCAGCTAAAAAACTCACTAGCTGTTCTTTCCCTCTTTGGCTCAACTTATTCATGCAAACAATCTTTTTCAAGGATGAATCTTATTGAAAACAAACTAAGAAGTCGTCTCGTATGTGAGAACCTGGAAGTGTGCCTAAAATTGAAAACAACAACCTACAAACGGGACTTGAGCAAACTTTCAAAGGAGATGGAAGAAATTTGGTTCTCAATTTTCTAAAATCGTTTATAATTTGCATATTTGACTCTTTGGCAAATAAGTTTGCGACCATTGATTTAAAGTAATGCTGCAAAAATTACTTTCTAACGGCTTGGCACCAGTTATATAAAATTTAGCTACAAACAAGAGGGAAGAAAGAATGACATTAAGGGACAGTCATTCAGCCATCTGACAGCATTAAGTTGGAATGTCGGGGAAGTGTAGTATAGCGAGTGACTGCCCTAAACTAAAAATGTTTGATTTAATGTTGATTGTTCAGTGGTATTGGTGACTGCTGAACTGACTTTGATTAAACTTAGGATGTCTCTTGTACTAATCTCATTTCTACATTTTATTCTCCATAAATATTTATCAGGCCAGTTATTGAGTGAACGGTATAAACCAAAATACTCCAGAAAATGAGGTTCTGCATCTTTACAATTTTTAAAAAAATCGCTTCACCAATTTAGATTTAACTTATAAGATAGTTTCGTCGTAGAACGTATACAAATGTGTTGCAGACAGTGCCTTTGACGTGACAATGACAAAGATAAATGTTGCGTAGCACGAGATATTGATAATTAGGAGCAGAATGATGAAGTTTCTATGAAAGCGCCTCCAAGGAGATCTGCTGGGAACAACGTGGATAGGCCACAGGTAGGTAATACTGTTTGTAACCTGTGCGCCCGTTATTGTGTAATTTGGGATTAGTTTTTTTTGGTAAAAATACATCTCCTAGATATGGGAATAAACCAATGAGTTTCCCCAACTTGTAAAATCGTACGCGCAAGTTAACTATGTCGGCCTTTCAGAAATCGTTCCTCTCCTCCAAGTTACCACCGAAATCCGGGTCTAACGCTGGCGGCGGTATGAGGTATTGACGTTTTTATGAACGTAATAAAGTTTGGAGCGGAAATTCAGTCAAAATTTGTTCTGAAGTAATTCGTCATTTGCACTAATGTCTAAATTGTGAATTCCGTTTATTTGCAATTGAAGTGGAAAGCTGAAGGGGTCGAGAAGTAAAGCTGATTATTCTCCGTCGACTTGGAACAAGTATTTCACTGAGAAGAAAGATGTATCAATCGATGGCAACAGCTTTCGTGTGTACGTCAAAGGGTCTTCAGGTCCATGTTTAGTGCTCATTCACGGAGGAGGCTTTTCTGCGCTCACCTGGTCTTTAATGACGGTATTTATCTGTTTGCAATTCTATTAGCTTCCACCGTATTCTTCTATTTTATGATAATAGACCATGACGTCAGGGGCGCTGATAAGCTGTTCCACTTAATTTAGTTATATGTAAAGGTGGGATTTTAATGCGAAGACTGAAACTGCTTTTCACTGCGCCAACCAGTCATTTCGTGGCCTAAATCGTCACCTAGTACGTGAATACCGTGACGGATGTTTTAGTTATTTTTCTGCTTTCTGGAAAGGACGGTGTAGGTAAACGTTCACATTGTGCTGTATTACATATTAAAAACAGTATCTGTGCTTCATTCTACTCTGCAAAAGAAGATGGGTTTTATAGCATTTAAAACAATAAACAAATTACTAAGACAATATGACTCCAAAACAAACGACTCAAAAACAGAAAATACACAGACTTTAACAAGACGCTGCACATTCACGTACACAGGACCACAAATATACGGAATAACTAATATCCTCCGAAAGGAAGGTATACAAATTGCATTACGTACGGACAACACACTTAGAACCAAACTAACTGCAAAGACTGAAAATACAGACCCACTCGACCAAAGTGGGGTGTATAAAATAACTTGTACTTGTAAAAACGCATACATAGGACAGACAGGACGAAAAATACGGACCAGATACTCAGAACACATTAAATCTCTTAGTAGGAACAAAGACGATTCAAACTTTGCCAACCACCTCAAAACAACTGGACATGAACCCACCAAAATACAGGACTGTACCACCTTACTACACAAACAATACTAAGGACGAAAACTGAACATATTAGAAAACATGGAAATTTATAAACAAAAAAACTTCAATGGACAGATCATAAATGAACAAATCAACACAAAATGCGACACCATATTCACACCACTCAAAACACTACACAAACGAAAACAACCAACTGACGGATTTACAGACCACCCTACACAAAAAAGACTTAAATTCCACAATTGACAGACCATCCAACACGTTCCATTTATCTCTAGGGGGTTTCCCCCTGAGCTACATGACCTCCTCTCCCCGCCCCTTCCCCGACGCTCCATCACCCCTTTCACCTTTCTCTTTGTATATAAAGACCACGACCAACTGACTGACTCCAGTACTGACTTAACGGCCAGACGATGATGTCTTTACATCGAAAGCGCTTGCCCACAGTAACTCACAAGCCAGAGGAGACGGACTCACCTAACAGGTACGTTAACTTTAGCTTCTATTTTATGATAATAGACCATGACGTCAGGGGCGCTGATAAGCTGTTCCACTTAATTTAGTTATATGTAAAGGTGGGATTTTAATGCGAAGACTGAAACTGCTTTTCACTGCGCCAACCAGTCATTTCGTGGCCTAAATCGTCACCTAGTACGTGAATACCGTGACGGATGTTTTAGTTATTTTTCTGCTTTCTGGAAAGGACGGTGTAGGTAAACGTTCACATTGTGCTGTATTACATATTAAAAACAGTATCTGTGCTTCATTCTACTCTGCAAAAGAAGATGGGTTTTATAGCATTTTAATAATAACACATTTGGAAGATTTTTAGCAGATTTAAGACATTTTTCAACCTGAACATCAATCGTTAATTAGATGTTAATCTTGTAATCATGTGAAACAACTTCTGAAAAATGTACCCTCAGTAAGCCATTCTCTTGTAATAGTACATTCATTTATGATTTGGGTTGTACAGAATGCGACACTTCTGCACCAGCTTATTCGACTGTACGTTGTCTGTTTCTCGAAAGAACGCGAAGAAAATTTATGCACTGCAGAACGAATGAAGGATGCTAAAAAGCTGGGCAAACAATAAATAAATTGCCAACCCCAAGATGAAAAAATGAAAGTTGTCGCCATTGTCCAGTTCCAAAGTAATTTTAGGGTTTTAAGATTCCAGTCGATAGCTGGTAGGACCAGCCAACTCCAAACAAATACTTCGTTAGAATTTAATTAATTTTGTACCAGTCATCTTATTTTTCTCGAATTTCTCGAGTCATTTTGTCATCTCCCAGCGTTAATGTAGCTTTGTGTGAAGGACCAGTTCTACAACACAACGTTCCTCTTTCTAAGTTGAATGAACCTCATTCATCTTAACGTTTGTGTGTGCCACTACTCCCTGGGTTGTTAGTGTATGTACATTATTGACTGGTAAGTGGGTCAGTGGGAAAACACAAGGAACGGGAAGACCCTTAACGTCTCAACTTAGGGATGAGAAAACCCCCGAGCTCTGGAAGATTTTCGAGGATGAATTTGTCATCCTTTCAAGTGGGAAAATGCAGTTGTTAATACCTTGTTTACATGTAGTCCAATCTGCGAGCGAATAATTGATTCCTGAAAAATGGAAAGGGATTGTGCACAGCCTTTTGAAAGTAGATGTGAGTAGGCGGGCGGGCGGGCGTGTGTGTGTGTGTCTGTAGTTCGATTTTCGGGAGAACGGCTCATCCGATTGAGCTGGTTCTTTTTTTGTTTTGTTCCTTATTTTTTTTAGACACCAAAATAAGGTTATGGACGATTTCGGCCGATGGGAAGGGGGGTGGGGGACGAAAATGTACCAAAAACAAGGGTTTTTCGCATTTTTCTCGAAAACGGCTCTATTTTGATTAAACTTTCAAATTATCTTCTACTAATCAATACCTAACTTTTCTTCACTATACATATCTCCATGAAAATACGGTGAACGGAGATATAGGCCTATGAAGCAAAAATAGGTTTTTTACGCTTTTTGGCAAAACGGCTTTAGCGATTTTCACCAAACTCACAGGATGTTTTCAAATAGTTAATACCTACATATTGTTCTCAATAAATGTTCTTCTGACAGTCCATTGAACAGAGATAACAATCAAAATGTGTCAAAAATAACATTTTTTCGAACATTTCCGTAAATTCCAGGGTAACTTCTTCACCAGATGTGATAAATCCTAATGGAGTGTCTTCTAGTCACCTATCTCAACATTTCGTTTTCTATAATTATTTCTGTATATATATGCTGAACGGAGATATAAGCCAAGTTAACTCAGAAAAGGAGATTTGTCGAATATTAATTCATCGGTATTCCAATTTTCTCAAAAACGGTTCTAACGATTTCGATCAAACTTTCGAAGTACTCTCAACTAACTAGTCCCTACATTTTGTTCTCCATAAATGTTCCTGTAAAAATGCGTTGAACGAAGATATAGCGCCCGCCAATGTAGGTGGTGTTCGAAATTACGGGGGTGGCGGAAAGTTGTGTGTTGCTACGCACCAGATATTTTATTTCTATTTTCTTGTACAAGGGATTTCTATTAGGTTACTAAAAAAAATTTAATAGTTCATGTGCCGTGGGCAATGAAAGTGTCATTTAAGCACAACTGGCAAGGAATGAGTTGAAATAACCAATACAATGAGCCACTATGAAGTGGAGAGCAAGAACGATAATTTCTAAAACCGCTTTTCATTTTGTTTTCAGGTATCGCTATTTGATGTAGTTGACTGCCAAATTTTAGCGCTGGATTTAAGATCACATGGAGACACATTCACTATTGATGACAATGATTTGTCAATTGAAACTCTCGTCAGGTAAATAAATGAGTTTAAGCGGGTAATGATGAAATATGATGATGCAAAGTGCACAAGAAGCAGCGTCAGTATGTACGATGACTGCCATTAGGTGGCAGGCGTGGCTGCAACAACTCGAGAAATGTGTGAAACGTTGAGTAACTTTTCTATGTTCCGATATACACAAATTAGTTAATAATCACCAAACTGCATGTATTTAATTATACGTGTAACGCATACATGCAAATACATTGACAGTGAAGATAAAAAATTGGAAAACGAAGAAAAGAGAATAGAAGAAAAAAAGCTCTAAAAACAAAACTTGGAGTAATATTTTGGGCCAAAGGCAAAAAGCCGGATAATTCCCACTTACTGTCGAAGGAGAGAGGAATAAATACAGATACAGATAGCGAAGAAAGTGCCAAAAACAGAAGCTTAGCTCTTTTTGTAGGTTTTGACGATGTGCACGTGGAAAGAATCGGCCATTTTCTATGTTGAAAGTTGTAGAAAGTTATCTGGGGTTCTATCGAATTAGAATTACAAGGAAAAGTACACAGACAGCTCTCATTATGAAGTTTGAGTGAGAAGTTTGTCGAATGTACGAAGACGAAGTAACTTAAGAAATCTTCAAAATAGTCAAGGCAATAGGTACAGAGGCGGTCTCGTTTGATTCGTTACAAAACAAATACGCTGAAACAGACCCTCTGGTCGACATTCTTGGCCATGCACAGAATTCCCTGGGGAAGAGAGACATGGCAGTCTGATTGGGTTACGCAGGGCTCTGAGTATTGATCCCTAGACTGGCCTGGGGTGTGTGGAATTTGTTGCTTGTTGAGATTGAAGTTGAGTTGAGTATTGTGTCACACTAAAATCCGTTCGTTCATTTTAAGAACTACTCTTGTACCAATTTTGAACCACCTAGCCCTATCATGTTAAAAGGTATTGAGCGTTAGGGCGGATATTTATGTTTGCACTTGTATACAGAAACTTGACAATCTAGTATTCATTATGTATGTGCCAAACACTCCCATGCGATCATTACCCTAACTTTCGTAATACGCTTCAATCCTAGGAAGATTTGCGAATAAAAAATGTGAAATGAGGAATACAAATAATACGATAATGACGAAAACGCGCAAAAATTCAGGTTGGTGAGCGCATTTTTGTTGAATTTTGAGGAACCAGCTTCAGTAATATGGTCTGAGTTGCCATTCTCCCTGGTATGGTCAGTTAAGGCGCAATTACCCATTTGGGAGGGGGGGGGGTTGGTTGGAGACAGGCAGATTCGAAGGTTTTAGGCTTTTTGAGTGTTTTCCAACTCGAAAAGCGGCATGATTAGGGCATACAACTTGTACACAGATAGTGATACACTGGTTGTAGGTGATTTGAAAGTGCCATTTTCTAAACGCAAGCTGCACATCTACAGGGCAGCATAGGGGCACAGAGACCCAGTCAGGACAGTTAGGCATTCCAGCAGTAGGAAACAATTTCGTGTTGAAGGCACCTTTTTTGTTTTGTTGATTGTTTGAAAGAATGTTTGTTGGTTTAAGTTGACGTACCTGTTAGGTGAGTCCGTCTCAATGTTTGTTGATTCCTCTCACATGGAAAAACAGCATACTGTTTTAACTCCTCTCGTGCAGCTTTTGGCAAATCGCCCTGCTATGCGTCGTCCCACCTGTCTTCTTATGTTGGGTTTTGTAGTTTTTCCTCTTTCGTTCTCACAAAACTGCTGCCAAATCAATGGAGAACTCAATTAGAGGCTGCTCTTCAACAGGTGCAGCAATTTGTCATCTCTGTAGGAGTTTGAATACCTAAAGGTTCATATCCCACAGAAAAAAAAAAAGTTATACGCTGGGTAATGGAAAATCTGATAAGAGCAGACCACGAAAGCCAATGAGAAGAAGGGGGAAGTGAGAGAGGGAACAGCCCCAGCTGAAGCCTCCCGTGGAAAGGAGAAGAGTGCAAGTGACTTACAACTGGGCACGACGTTTTACAAAAGCATTTCCATCGAGTAGGAGTTAAACATGACCCAATTTGTCTCTTGTGAATTTCGGGTGATGTGGGAAAAAGCGTCTAGAGACGCGCTTATGCCTTGAAAGGGTTTGAGTATTGACAGGATCTGACGAGGACTCCTAATCTAAAATGACAATCCTGTATTTGGCTGCTAGTGATGGGTGCCAATGCATCCTCCCAAAATGTATGTATTTCATTTGTGACAAACAGCACAATCAAAGTGACTTGTATATCTACATTTCGTTACAAATGATTGGATTTATGTGTTACAGTGACGTAGTGAGTGTGATCAACGCTGTCGTTCCAGAAAACACTCCTATCATTCTTGTCGGCCACAGCTTGGGTGGCAGTATTGCAGTTCATGTTGGACACCATCCTAATATTCATTCACTTCTTGGCATAATTGTCATAGATGTAGTCGAGGGCACTGCTCTAGGAGCCCTCTCATCAATGCAGGCGATCCTCCGAGGCCGCCCCAAGTCGTTCAATTCGATTGAAGAGGCCATCAAATGGAGGTGAGTCTTTTGTCGTTTATCATATCTGAAGTGTTTATTGTAGGAAACTGGGAAAATCCCGATTGCAGCCTCGAATGGGTCTAATATGTGTGTGTGCGTGAGCCACCTCATGTCCTCCCAATTCCACCCCCAGCTATCGGGGAGCTGGTATCTCTGATATGACGTCTCCACCATTCTCGCACAAAACGCAAGACAACCTTGAGGTCCATTCCTGCAACCTCATCTGACTGCTAAGATCTCTGAGGGGCACTGCAACCTGCCCCATGCAAGTACACAGTACATGCTCCTCTGACTCCCACTCTACCTCGCAGAATCTGCAACTCTATACTCTGGCAGATGGCGCTTCTATAAGTTCCTCAATGGAGTTGCATGCTTGGTAGAATGCCTTGATGCAGAGGCGATGAATATACTTGTAACTAACCGAGTGATCCCCTGATCTGCCGGCAAATGCTGTGATTACCACTATTCTTGAGATATAATCATTCACAGTCATCTAGCATTAGGCGCTCATTTGAAAATGTTGGAATATCGAATGTTTGTCAATCGATATAGAGCTACATCTAATCGAATGAGCTCTTCAATAAATATCAGTTTCCTATCTACCTCTAACGTGTGCGTACGTATTTCCTCGGATTCCCCTAACGTTTTACATACGAGTTTAAATACGGACCCAATATTAACAGCCAGGTTAGTTGCCGAAGGTTTTCAACTAGAAGATACCTGCAACACATACTCACCTGTAGCCAGAATGACAACAGTAAGGACCTTTCTATCGGCTGCTTTAAACAAAGGACTCAAGGTAACCCAATTAGATGTACCAACAGCATTCCTTAATGGAGAACTAGATCTGGACATTTATATATATCCTCCCGATGGTGTGAAGACTTAAGCTAAACCGTCCCCTATATGGTTTAAGAGAATCGCCAAAATGTTGGAATCGTAAATTTAATGATTTTCTTGAGAAATATTGGTTACATCGATCAAAACATGATTTTTCTATGTATTCAAATGGTATTACATGGCTCATAGTATGGGTGGATGATGTTTTGGTAGCTAGTTTTTAGACAATGATGTGGCAAATACTCTAGAAAAAGAATTTTCGGCAAAAGTTATTGGTAAACCTAACGAATTTCTTGGGTTTAAAATTGAATGGGAAACAAACATGATTAAAATTTCTCAACAGGATTCCATTGGTTAAAAATTTTTGCTTAGAGGAAACCAAACATGTTAGAACTCCAATGGAGCATAAATTTCAGGCAATTTTATCAGAAAACGTAATTGAAGTTCCTTATAGACAAATTATAGGAGGTCTATTATATATTTCAATAGTAAGCCGTCCTGATATAACCTACTCAGTAGCATACTTGTCAAGATTTCTTGATAAGCCAACTAATCAACTTTGGTATGCAGCCAAAAGAGTACTGAAATATTTGAAAAGTACTAAAAACCATAAACTTATATATACAAAGTCGAGTACGGAAACTATTAACGCATATAGCGACGCAGATTGGGCAAGCAATAGCGACCGCAAGAGTATAAGTGGATACTCAATTTTCCATGGTAAAAATTTGGTATCGTGGGCGAGTAGAAAGCAATCAGTAGTTGCACTTAGTTCTTGTGAAAGTGAATATATAAGCGCCGCTTTAGCCACCACTGAATGTATCTATATAAAGGGAATCTTGTCAGATTTAAACGTATGTCCTGAAATACCAACGGTTTTGAAAATAGATAACAAAAGCGCCATATCAATGATCCAGTCCTATGAAAACTCCAAGCGTTCATAACATATTGACACAAAGGCACATTTTATAAAAGATATCGTTTCAAAAAATATTTTGAGTATTGAATATGTCCCAACTGAACATAATGCGGCTGATACATTCACTAAGGCTCTTACATATGATAAATTCATTCGCTCTCGCGAATTACTAAATATAAGACCATAAAACTATTGTCAATAGTTCTATGTTTAAATGTATTCATGCTTACCCATGTATTTATTGCGGAGGTATGTTGGAATATCGAATGTTTGTCAATCGATATAGAGCTACATCTAATCGAATGAGCTCTTCAATAAATATCAGTTTCCTATCTACCTCTAACGTGTGCGTTACGTATTTCCTCGGATTCCCCTAACGTTTTACATACGAGTTTAAATACGGACCCAATATTAACATTATTCAACAGAAAAAATTATTTTGACAGTCTAATAAGTTGAATGAAAATAAATGAACGCTGTTAAGATAATTAAGAGCGTCCAATAAATTTTGGAATGCTATCGTTTTTGTTGTTACCTTACCGCCTCCCTGTAGGAAATGATCTGCTATATTGCTGGATTATGACTTCATGTTAGAATGTGCGTGTGATCTGTGCCCAATGGGCGGATCACTCAATGACTTGGGGCTGTTTTCACTAAAACAGCACTGATCATGATCCAACTGATCACAGCTTGGATAAGTAAACCAAGGCCTGTTTCATTCCCACCACCCTAGTTGACTGTATGATGCAGTTAGGATAGCAGTGATTGCACTGTTATTAAGCCATTTCGAGAAGGCAGTGGACTAATGAGTTTACAGTAAAGTAACGAAATTGGGCGTCAGTTCAACATCCCATCCTGTAAGCAAGTGTTGTGTAAACGTAAACAGCCCCGTAACTGTGCATCCCGTAAATGCTCAACCCTCAATCCAGATTTGACCTACTTATTGTTTTTAATAATTGTCAGAAGCCAAAGTGGCCACATTAACCCTTGCCGAAGCTAAAACTGGTAGGAGCATAAAGTGGAAATTCGCATACTCCAACTGCAAGAGCTTCAGGAAAAAGCCAATTAGTCCGGGAGAATGCTTTGAGTGAACATGAAAAATCGAAAGCCGAACAAGAAAATGGAAGCCGAGCAAGAAATAATGTAAACCGAAATTGTGTGGTTACAACTTTTGTAAGCAAAGAACTTCTACAAGGAGAGGAGAATGATCGTGTTTAATGAAATTAGTTTAATACTAACGTGTGTATAAGTGTGTTATTATTAAACATTTTCTACCTGCCTGCTTTTAAATCCACCCAGGTAAGCCATTTGCGTTTGGGGTTTCTAACACGGCGGTATGGCGTCCATAGTTTTTTCTAAAACTGCTCACACATTTTACGTGAACTACAACTTGTTTTCGACGATCGTGTTTTTCGCAACAGTATTTGAATTCGTACATCTTGAACTCGTCTGAGGGGCTGGATGAGATGACGCTAACCTAACACATTATATTATCATCAGAGCGGATAAGCAACTGCAATAACTGCACACTTGTAAACAGCATTCTTGTTTATTATTATTCTAAAACATATGTAAATTATTCACAATAATACAAGAGAATAGTCTACAGATCAACAGATATCAGAATATGATTAAGAAAGATAAGAGCTAACGAGACCAAACTGCCCAACTTTTTGGGGTTAACGCTTGATCCCAATGTGGTGAAACCTGTTTTTGCGGTGGGAGACGGTTAGGTAATTGAGTCTAAACACAGTTGGTGAAAATGGCCCATGGAAAGCTTCCCCTATTTATGTAATGAAACGCGTGTTGCATTTGACGCCTGAATCAGATTTGAAGCTTCCCATTTTTTACACGTACTCAATCATAACTTCTCCCTCTTCTTTTATTTTCAGCGTACAAAGCGGTCAAGTGAAAAACTTGGAATCGGCAAAAGTCTCTATGCCTGGTCAAATAAAAAAGTGAGTTTTTTTAAACTGGATTGAGTTGTACCTCTCACAGTAATCGCCGTTAATTGAATGTTCTTTTGACAACTTTCAGCAACAAGACTGGAAAGACTGCGACAGCTGAATTAGAAGAGACATCGAGCGTTGCGGGTAAGTTGTGAAATGAAGTTCTTCATTTTGTGATTACGACGTTTCTCCTATTTTTCTGTTTCACTGCTGTCTTTTTGCAGACGGAGGAACTCAGATGTCCCTTGAGAAACCAACTCCCTTGACTTCAGTCGAATGTATAGCTGAAGAGGAAGAGGCTCATTTCAAATTTCCAGTACGTTAAACTATTTTTATAAGTAGCGCGCTATTTAAAACCTCAGCATTAGTTAAAAATTAGTTTTATTTGCACCCTTCTTATTAGATTTTCGTGATTTTACTATAATTTTAATACTCCCTTGAGTTATTTACTCATTTTTAAATTGTAGTAAAATTTTCCAGGATAGGCTTAACAATTTTTACGCTACTCATTACAATTTTTCATGAATTTTCCAACACTTTTTCACTTTGCGATTTTAATTCCATTTCCTTCGATTTCGATTTTTTTTCTACAGCTCATTAATGTTTGATAATTTATATTTGATTTTTCTTAATAGCCCAACTGGTTTTGACGCGAATTTCCAACAATTTGGAATAATTTCCGTACGAGTTTTCTTCAAGTTCCTACACTTTATATTTAGTTTCCGAACACTTCTTACTGAATGCCCTAACAATGCCACTACAATTTTTTGAAGAACGTTTTTGTTTGCTTTTGACCGGATTTATGAAATCTTTCAACCATTTTTAGTCGTTTTATTAAAACCTTTCGCTCAGTTTCTCGAGTCGTTTTTCTCGATTTTCCGACAAGCGTTGTTCAATTTATGGCCTTTCTCATAAGTCGTAAGATGCCACAATCGAATTACACGAGTTGTGCCAACCAAGTATTTTTTCAGGGTGATCAAACTGTGTCGTGGAGCGTAGTATAAATGTGGTCAATAAAGCCACAAAGTTAATGCTCATGATGCTTGGAAGTTGAGAGTTTCTCGTAAAATGTAAAACGTTCCAGTATTCGCCGATAAAGTCATTTATTTCGTATCAAATCGTTCTTTGGGGTTATGCGAGCGCGTCAACTCTACAGTCCCTCTTTGTAACCTCGAAATGCCAAATTAAAGATGTATCATAAGATGCTCGACCACAGCTTTATTTCGTGATTATCAACTGTTGTGGTGTGGACGAGATTATCCAGAAGATATCTATTAATTCATGTCTAGGGCTGTTTGAGAGTGGGGTAATGAGCAATGGACAAATATTTTAAAGGCGCCTTTCAAACATTCTACGACTGCTCAGCAGTTGTATAAGTATTGTACCTTTTTAATTTCGTCGCTAAATAAAAGCACACCCTTTGTGGCGACTGGCCACCCTTTACCGACAAAAGGCGCCTCACAGCGATTACCCTGTGCCTCATCCCAACAGAGGGCGCCAGCCGTGAGCCACAGACTACTCCTGGAGGGGATAGCATGTCGCCAATGAGAGAGGACTTCTCCCTCCAAGAGAACGTACATAAGGGCCTACCTGCAAGAACAAACCTCAGTCATTCCTTCTTCTGATTCCTTCCTCGCTTCTTCTGACTACAAACAAGCCACCATCAGCAGCGCCAGCGGAGGCGACGAGTCCCTCATCTCGCGTCTGAAGGAGAAGGAGCACCGACTCAACCGAGTCCCTCGCAGTGAGGAGCTACTGCTCAACAGAGCCCTTCGACCTAGGCTTCCACGTCTACTCTACGCTTACTCGTCCCTCGTCTCACACTTTGCCAACCGTCAGAGACAGGACCTATAAACATTTTCGTCGGCCCTTTTTAAGGCCACACACTTGAAAAGGGGATCCGACACCCTTCAAAAAAAGCGAACCTCAATCAAGTACGTTGTGTTTTTGTTTTTGGTTGGTTAGCTACCTACTATAACCTTTTTTTTCTCGCCAATTATTTGTTAGACCTAATATTGTTAACATTTGCGTGTTTATTGAGATTATAGATTTCTGTGTTTCATATTTTCGTTGTGCTCGCTGTACTGTAATTAAATTAAAGGAGTGTGAGGGTGTTCATAAGAGGGTCTGAGAGCAGCCCTTACCCAAGAGCAAGGTATTACCTACGATTTCAATTGATTCTTTCATTTTCCATCTTTTAAACTGTTTCTTCTCTCAATCCACAACTGCAAGGGGTGCTGAATGAAGTAAGCGTGAGGGTCCGTTCGGTCAAATTTCGAGTGCTGTAGCAACGCATCATTTTATATTGAATATTCGACATTCTGCAAATCCAAACCTTTAAGGCAGTAATAATTTGTCCAAGCTGGGTTTGAATTTCATAACGGGATGTAAATTCATCATGGGGTGTTGACATGAGGTTATATACTGCAGGAGAGCTGTAATAGACGAATTCTCTACTGTTCAAGTTTGAATTGTGACTTTCCGCTTTTCAGGACAAAGGCGGTAGATATTGCATTTTTTTATTCAGGAGACTTTTCTGTTGGCGCTTTCAAAAAAGTCCCTAGAAACGACTTATTCCTCATACAGTGTATATTGGTGCTTTTGTTTTAGGAGGAGATCAAAGGGAACTACGGATGGAGGATAGACCTCAGAGCAACTGAATTGCACTGGGCCGGTTGGTTTCAAGGTCTTTCTAAGCTGTTTCTCTCCTGCCAAGCTCAGAAACTTCTGCTTTTGGCGAGTCTGGATCGATTAGACACCGACCTAACCGTGGCTCAAATGCAAGGTATTTATGTTCGTTTTTCCTGGAAATGTTTAATGAGGCACATAGCATTTACACTTTTTTTCACGATTTCCAGGAAAATTCGAAATTCACGCCTTTGAGCAGAGCAGAGGTAGGTGCGGACATACAGTTCATGAAGACATCCCTGATGCAGTTTCAGACGTGATTGCCACTTATCTAGTCAGAAATAAATTTGCTTCTGCCAAATCCAATTTTCATGAAGGGTGAGTTGTTGGGATTTTTGAAGTTAATTATGACTAATTGATAAGGACACAGCATTTCTGAGCTGTGCGCTTGTACGAAATGAGGAGTCTCTGGTGTTTAGCCTACTAAGTTACCTTTTTTATTCGATTGTCGAACCATTTGGAGGGTGGTGGGAGTGCTTGTAGATACACTCAACCAATACATCTCATCAACACTTTTGTTGCTTGCACATGGTCAGTAATATAATCCTGATCATCCTCTGCCGTACGGGATTCTGAATTCTGAGACTCTTCTGAGATTCTTGGCATTTTTTACTTTTTTGTTTGTCAAGTGGGAAAATAATCTTCGGCCCAGGGATGGCGTGAACATCCAGGATTATTGAAGGTTGAGACCTAGAATGAAGATTTCAGGTCCCAGAAACCTCTGTAGCGCTAGTTTCTCTTCACCTCCCAGACATTTAGTCTTTGCTTGTAGACTGCATCGTGATGCTTGACAGAACCTTGTGTGTGTGAGAACTTAAAACGTATTCAGCTACTTAGACCGATTACCAAAGGGCGCGAGTAATGTCTTTGCATGTTCCCTGAGTGTGTAGAGCAGCAGTAAAAACCCAGGTGCTATTGTCATATCACAATAACCACAGTCGATTTTGCGCAAATCCAAGATGTCTTGTGTGAAACGGAGCACCTAAATATCCAAATTGACATACAAAGCATGTTGAACGTCAAGAAAAGCCAAAGAGCGGAGTGAATGTTTCTGTTTAAACTTAGCCTCTTCACAGATACCCATTGAGAACATGTAGGTATGTCTGGAGTAGATTTTTTGTAAGAGGCATCTGCTCAATCCTGGTACACCTTGTTCAAACGTGAGGATTCCTTTCGTTAAACACAGTGTCACTTGAAACCTCGGCTGGGGATGTCAAGATTTACATCGTGACAGCCCAGGCATACAAGTTGTTGTGATCAGTTGAGCGTTCATAATATTTCTGAACGTCTTGCCACGTACTCTCATTTGTGCGGCGAGGGCAACGTTTTTGTTTTGGCTGCAGTTCCCAAGGCCCACATTTATTCCAGTTTCAGTCGTACTCCCAAACCTGCCTCCGACAAGAGTGGGTGATAGGAGAAATTATCAGGACGGGGAGTAGGCAAGTTGCGAGACCATTCCGTCGACTTGTGCACCATAGCAATAGTCTTTATTACTTTACAATCGTGGTCCCCTAAGCTGGAATGTTATGCTAATGACTCTCCCGTTTACAAAATGAATACGAGAAAGGTGAGCTGCAGGAAGTGTTTATTTGATTGCCTCATCATTCACTGTAATCTGTTTATCGTTGTTACTTTTACAAACTAGATGCCAATAATTTTCTTACATTAATCAAATTCAAATAGTTCTATATGTTTGCATAATTCCCATTATGTAGCTTTCCAAATGCCATTATTTGGATTTATTTTGATGCAAGTTTGTGGTCGTTTAGATTTTGTTTTAGAAATTATATGACCACGATGATTCCTTTCTAAAGTTAACCTACCTGTTAGGTGAGTCTGTCTCCTCTGGCTGGTGAGATACTGTGGGCCAGAGGAGTCGGACTCACCTGACAGGTACGTTAACTTTAGTAATTTACCTACGGGCGCAACTAAACCAATTACTTTAATACCTGATTCCTTTCTGTTTCAGGCCTCTACCATGCTGTTGACTTTGCGTGCTACCAACTAATATAACAGTATTGAATTTGATCGTTTTGAAAATCGAATCTTAGTGTGTAAATATTGATGTTTTACTTTTTATTCTCGACCTGCACAAACTTTTATGGGCTCCAGTAAATGGGTTGTACTTTCATTATTTCCTCTGTCATTTCTCCTGATTCCTCATAACGTAATCTGGGCCCAGGATAGCTCCCACAATCCACTGCCATAGGAATTTTCATTGAATCCTAATAATGACAAGATTTAACAAATATTCTAGTACCTATGGCTCATCCAGACATGCCGTTAATCCTTGTTAAGTACGATGAAGGTTAATTAAAGTGGTCTGCCTAAAATTCGCCCATTTAAAATAAACAAAACGAGAACATTGGACAAAACGTCCCCAAATACAATGATGAGCTTTACTCCCAGAAGGCACCAAACCAGAAAATACTGTCCTGCAGAAACCACCCCCAAGGAATTTACCAAAATGGAAGCTTAAAGAGAAACAAATGATTGAATGACTCACCAATGCGTGCCAAGCCTGTGGGGGTTTTCATGGAAAAAGTAAGGGTTTTGATGTTAATGGCGCCGTAACTATTTACGCTATCGAATATGTATGGAAAGCTGGCATGTAAGAGCACTTCTAGAAAAAACTTGAACCATGAAAAATAGCGAAAAGGATGCAAAGGGAGCCTGAGGAGATGATTCAGTCGAAATCGGGGGGAAATAACGGTTAGACCGTTAGGAACGCGAATTTGTGAGCAAAGAAAGTTGTCTGATACGTCATATTTTTACTTTCCTTGGCTCTACGAAGTAGAAAGGAAAGTTATGTGATCGGCTGAAAAAAAAATTTTGAGTTTTCTTCAGATCTTTACGTTTCAGACCCTCCTGAGTCCGAAAAACACTATTTGGGAAAATGGTCTGTGTGTGTGTGTGTGTATGTGTGTCTGTGAACGATTTTTTAGAGAAAACCACCGTACCAAATCAGCTCAAACTTTATATCTCGCCCGCAGGTTACCATGGGACGCCAAAATAAGGGTATGAACAAAATCCACCGAAATTTAACTATAGTTATCATAGTGATCAAAACACCAAATATTTTTTTCTCAAAAACGGCTATAACGATTTTGATTAAATTTTTTATATTGGTAGCTCCCAATAAGACAACAATAGCATAAAATTCCCATTCATGGGAAAATGATGAGAGCAGCACAATAAATTACCAAAACTTTCGACGAAATCGATTTTAGCGCGGTTTTTAGAGAAAACAATCGTACCAAATCAGCTGTAAAATGATGTCTAGCCTACAGGTTACCATGAGACGCCAAAATAAGGGTATGGGCCAAATCCACCGAAATTTAACTATAGTTATCATAGTGATCAAAATACCAATTTTTTCTCTCAAAAACGGCTCTAACGATTTTGATTAAATTTTTTATATCGGTAGCTCCCAATAAGGCAACTATACCATAAAATTCCCATTCGTGGGAAAGTGACGAGAGCAGGACAATTATATATCAAAATTTTCGACGAAAAGCGTTTTTAGCGCAGTTTTTTCCTTATAAACTCCGCTGGAATTTTTGTAGAATGTTAAAAAAAATTGTTATTGTCGTCCAATCTAATACCTAAAGGGTGAGTGTTTAAAAACGCTCATGAGGTACATGGGGGTCACTCCAGAAATTCAAGAATTTCAACTACTGACGTTTCGCTTACTACCAGTTCTAAAAGTTTTTACCCAATAACTCTGCAAAAGTGATTACTATCCTTCTTCAAAAAAATTCTTGTTTACAGCCCCATTAATTCTCTGTGTACTAATTGCTCAATACCTGGTTCTGGGTTATCTTCCCAGGAGCATGCCCATGCTACCAGGCGCGCCCACGGGTCGTGGATAGTGGAAGGGCCACGGCATTGTTCCCAAGGAAGGTCTGCGGCCAGCTGTGAATAAGGACAGCATGCTGACTGAATAAGCAGCCGCGAACAATGGGCAAAACCCAAGAGATCGCAGAAGAGATCCTGAACAAAGGACTCAAGGGCAAGCGGATCTACATTTTCTCAGACAGCCAGGCCGCCTTAAAGGCCATCGCAGCCTATAGTTTTAGGTCTAAGCTGGCATGGGAATGCCTCCATGCGCTCAAGCAGCTCGGCGCCCGTAACAGGCTCTCCCTCATTTGGGTGCCGGCTCACAGGGGGCATGAGGACAATGAAAAGGCTGACCGCCTTGCAAAAAGGGGTACAGAATCCCTACCCATCGGGCCTGAACCACACGTGGGTCTGACGTAAAGTCACCTGAACCGTCTGGTTGCTCGATGGGAGATACAGGAAAATGGCGCCCATTGGCATCCCCAGCCACGACTAAGACAGGCGAAAAGGCTTGTCACGCCTTCCTGTCTAAGGGCGAAGGCGATGCTGACACTCTCTAGACAAGATCTGAGATTACTGATATGCTTCCTCACCGGGCACTGCCCACTCAGATATCACCTCAACAAGATGGGCATCTCAGAGGCGGTGGAATGCAGACTCTGCAGTGAGGAGGACGAGACAGCAGAGCATATCCTGTGTGAGTGCCCTGCATTGGCAGCAAAACGCTTTGAATACTTCGGTCAGGGGACCACTGAACCCCAAATCATGGCGGAATCTGCGGTGAAGGACATACTCAGCTTCCTAAGGGGGGCGGGTATGTACGGCGCCTTCTACTAAGAAAGGGCCGTCACAATAGGCCCATATGCGGCCGCAGTGACAAAGGGACTTGTCCCACACGCCCTCGGGTCAAAAAAAAAAAAAAATTTGCTCAATAATGGTCCTGAAATGAGTAGGAGCAGCACAATAAAATCTGGAACTGTAAGCGCTACCGCTTGCTGCTGCCGTAAAGCGTTGTTTGACCAAGATTCAAATTAACTGAGTGATAAATGAATTGATTAAATAGAATTAGCCATGTACTCGTACAAAGTGAATTGTTGTAGAGCTAAGGAAAGTTGTGTGTTGCAACGCACCCGATATTTTTAATTTCTATTTGCATAGCCTCAACACCACATTGATAGTCGTTCTGGGGATATCTCAGTTTTGCACATTTTCCCTTCTTAAAAATCCTACAATGAAGGGTTTCTGTGGAGCTCTTGGAAATTTTTGTGCGTTGACTACGTTGGAATTCATTCTGAACTTTATCGACTCTCAACAGAAAATAGGTAATATTGAAGTTTGCACAGTAACTCTGTGATCAAGGAAAATGAAGGTCATATGATGGATGGATTAGGCGGGGTAAAGATCAAACAGGAAAGCCCAATTATTGCAAGATGGGCTACCCTTAACATCTAGTATTATCAGTTGCTAAGAAAATTATTCCTAAGAATTATTGATAACATTAGATTAATAAAGACAGATATAACTCTCTCAACTCACAGTTATTCTCTCAGTATGATCTTACTTGGCTATAATAACTGTACGAGAATTTATTGAAGGGCTTGGAAGACTGAATTAACAATCAGAAGGAATAGACATGGTTACCTGCTCCATGAGTGTTGTTAGATTCACTTAAGCGTTTGCATAGCTTGTGGGTTCATGGCTTATAACTCCTGAAACGAAATGCTAACGCTCGAAAAGTATGTTTCATTTCATTTCCTTTCATTTAAATTCACGTTTCTAGTGTTCACTTTCGTTCGTGTGTACTCTTGATATGTATCGTATATACTTGCGATAATTTGTGTGAACTGGGTGTTGACGGTTGTAAGCAACGTTCTGCTTATTCCACGAGGCTCATTTCATATAGTTATTGTATAACTGAACCAACCTTGATGCAAAAGTAACTCCATGATTAGGGTAAGCGGAATTGATGGGAAGATGAATGTGTGACAAGGATCTAAGGTACAGCTTCCAATCACTTGAAGAAATAAGTGAAGTTGCTAGAGTAAGTTATCAACTAGTTTAGTTCAAAAGCTAAAACTACCTACAATTATACGTCCGAATTACTGGGAGTGTAGGTTCGTCTCCAGCCAGCTGTGTCATAATCAATGAATCGTAGGAATGTTGGAATCAAACTGAAACTGGTTATTAATGAAGATAAACATGTTTCCTAGGAGCAATGGTAACCCAGCACAATCACTTCTCGAATGTGCATTGCTTGGGTGTAATACTTTAACAATGGTTGAAGGTACGTATTAAACTGCCGAGCAGGTCTTAAACAATTTCTCACCTTTAACAAAAAGAGACCTGCCATCCTGACAAGATAGATACGATTTTCCCTTTATCCTCTTTTCCAGCTATTTTCGCTTCGTTTAATCGCATATTGCTGCTTGTATACTGCATTAGGATGGACATCGTCTGCCTCTCATGGTGATTCCTTCAGGTAAACCTGCAACCGCTTCATTAATCAGTTACTTTAGTGTATTGTGAACCGTTCAGTGGCGCCTTTTCCTTCAGTCTGGCAGTATAAAAACCGCCTAATGGAGTGTGACCTCACAAATCCGAAGCAGAGGAGCCTTCACGGCCCTCAAGCCATGCTTCAACAACAACAACAACAAGGTCTCCCAACTGACTAAAATCCACCACCATCAGGAGCATGAGCACATACCCCCCACATGCCCTCCACAGGCTAGAAGAAAAGGGCTCCTTTGCAGGGCTCCCCGCTCACTTTGGTACGTCAGAAGCTCCTAGATCCGCTAGGAATCTCTTCTCATCACTACAAGAGGCAGCCTCAACCTCTGCAACTCTGTCACGGGTCACTCCAACCCGTCCACAAGCTAATATGCAAGTTACTCCCCTACTCCTTGTAACACTGTCCGTAGGCCTTGCTCTCTAGTCCCCCGCTAACCCCGTCCCAATGCCCGAGAGTCGCCAATGCTTATGAAGCCCCCTGTTTATTGCAGGCTGGCTTCCATCCATCCAGGTTGGCAACTGCTGGGGAGAGGTTTTAGTTGGTAAGAAGCTGACACTACCCAGTCGAGTGTCTTTTGAAGGTTTCCCCTCCCTGGAAACCGCAAATAACTTCGAGAATGAAATGCTAACGCTGGATACGTAAATTCCTTTGTTTTCGTTCATTTAAATTCTCTTTTCTCGTGCATTAGTTATGTCCATATTATATAAATTTGAATGAACTGGATGTTGACGATTGTAAGAATCCTCCGCTTGCTTACAGAACTAGCCAGATTTGACGTACTAATGGTAGAATCGTAAAAACTTGATGCTTCACTTATGGAAGATTTACCGATGCCATTAAGGTAAAAGAAGCGTGAACGTGGGGCAAGGATCCAGTGTACAACTCCCAATCACATGAAGCAATGAGTGAAGTGAAAGGAGCAAGTTACCATTCGGGGGGGGGGATCAAAATCTAAAGCTCCCAACCGTTTTACACATTAAGCATTACTTCTCGAATGTCTTACTCTTAACAAGTATGTGCTTTTTCACCTGTTTATAGAAATATCAGGTATACAAATTACAGGAATAGAAGTATCTATTTAACTGTCCAGCAGATTTTACGGAACTTCTCAACTTGTACATGGTTTACCGACGAGTTATTAACGATTTAAAGAGTACTGACTTAACGGCCAGACGATGATGTCTTTACATCGAAAGCGCTTGCCTACAGTAACTCACAAGCCAGAGGAGACGGACTCACCTAACAGGTACGTTAACTTTATTAACGATTTCCCAATAATTTTCCATTTTGGTAAATTTTGCGAAAATGTGTTTTTACTTCATTAGATCTTACTTGGCTGTAATAACTGCTAGTGTTGATCGTTATAGATGTGAATTAACAACCAGCAGTGATAGAAATGGTTACCTACCCCATGAGTGTTGTTAGATTCACTTTAGCGTTTTCATAGTTTGCGAGTGGATTCATGGCTGAAATGCTGGTGGACGAAAAGTAAGTTTCATTATGCTTTTGTTAATTCAAATTCGTGTTTATCGTGTTCAGGTTTTATTCTTGTTATGTTTCTTATTCGAGATAGTTTGAGTGAACTTGTTGTTGACAATTCGAGATTCTCCCTTGTAAGTCGGCTGCATATAATAAAGAAGGTGTGGTACGAATTCAATGTACTGCTCCTAATTATTATATTACGCGAATTTAGGGGGGGGGGGTAGAAGCTTCACACACTCTATCAGCATTTCTATACAGAAAAGAGGAATAAAGATCGTTTCATCAGTTTCGCTGAACTTTCAACAATCCGACGTTTAAAAGTATGTTTAAAACCTGCCATCTACTAATCCCTGTCATTTCAAAAGTTGTGCGCTGGACATTTGGCCCAAAAGTAGTTCTCAGTATTCCTTAGGCTAGGTTTATTAGTCATTTAGGCCAGCGAAGTAGTCCAAATTTGATTATGAAAATGGCGAATATGCACGTTGGTGATTTCTATTAAGGACAAGGCGGGAGATTTGATGTCTTTGAGGCGAGCGTCCCTTCGCCCATGAGAATGTGTGTGGGTATGAAGAAATAGCAGCTGCAACTGCACGGGAGTTTCGCATTGTCTTGGCAGAATTTTGTGTCACCTAAAGATAAAGATGCGTGAAGGAATAGTGAATCGAAAATAGGTGAGGAGAGACTTAAAAGTTATGTCCAATAGTCAAGCTGATTTGCTGATGCCGACGTAGGCTGATAATCCGTCACTATCCTTCTCATACCCATTGTGCGTAAAGCACGATTTTCATGTTATGCCACTCAGAACCAGGATTATCACTAAATTCTGTTCCACGTATTCCACCATCAGCTCAACATTTCGTGTATACTCTTTTCGATTGAAAACGTGACTTTCGTGATGGAACATCTAAATCATCTTCTCGTTGTTAACGGCGGGCAATAACTACGCCCTGACTACTCCTCTTCTCTTCTCCCATGCACGAAAGCCTCGAGGACTGAAACTATCGTTCTACATTTAGTCGAATTGGAGTGCAATATTTGTTGACGTGTCTGAAAGCAATCTCTCAACAGAAAAGGTGTGGAGGCAGTTAAACTACTGACAGTACTTATTGTCGGGCCCACATTATGCGCTTTGTAGAATGGTAGATAATGTCAATCGTTCTGTTATCAGGGTGGCTCCTGCTTTCATAATAACCTCTGACTGTGACTACTTTGTGGTAGAAAACCTGGCCATATCGCTAGGGCTTCAGCGTTGAGGTTAGATGCTAGAGTTGGACTTTCATGACAAACGTTGCTTAGGGAGCATGACAGTGCGCCGAAACCAGTTGCACGCATTTATATTACTATATTAGAATCCCCTTTTACAGGTGTATTGCTGTTGTGAGCGCAGTTTTACTTCCTCGGCACACGTGGTCTGATTGGAGCTTTCGTATTTACCTGCTCCTTCTTTGCTGCCTAATACACGGATGAGGTTTTCCTCACTATGCTCTCAAAAACCAGGTACTTCTGCTAACCTTGTTTTCATGCCTACTGTCTCCATTCTGTCTCATGTTGGAATTCCTCTCAGTGGTGACGTAGTAGTGTAGAGCATCCAGAAGAGGCTCTTCAGAAATCTGAACTCATGGCTTCCTCCGCGTGTCACTAGGAGGTCTCACTCCTCATCCCACATCACGTAATGGACCGATTAGTTAACAGGTGTCAGCTCAGATGACACGATCTCGCTCGCTTCGCAAAGGTGAAGCTGTGCCACGTAATTGTCAACTCTCCGACCAGACTTTCCGTTGACGGTGACGGACGTTTCAGTAATTCGAACCCGCAGGAAGATACTGTCCGCTCGTTCGTAAATCCCAGATAACTCCGGTTTTGAGCCTTAAAGGCCGATGTTTATTCATAAGCATCTCCCAGGCGGTGACGCGGAGGCAACTGTGTGTGCGCCGACCTCTGAATGCAAATTGAGCATTACGCTGCCGAAGTCGTTTGTATGAGAGGGAAGGAGCGATAATTCGACGGGGAGAGCGACTTGGAAATTCTCAAAGGGCTTTCGGAGCCCACCAACGTATTCCGCCTTCCTGCTCTGGCCTATCCACGGAATTTTAAAATCCCGTGCCCGAAAAAATACCTCCGAAGACGCGAATTTGCCGTTTTCTCTATGTAGAGTATCGTACTCATGAGAAATTGATACGACTCTCACTCGATAGCATAGATGAGTGGTACGTGCGCCTCAGGGACTTCCCATTAGCTTTGTAAATACACATTTTTCAGCCAATCATATAATTTTACGTAACATTCCTTCCTAACTCCAAATTTAGAAACAAGCGACTGTGCGTGCTTCAATCGTTGCGTTGGAACCTATTTATTTGTCCCTGTGCACTGAACTCTCCTAAAATTCACTATTTTCGTTCAATTTAACTCTGCATTCATCACTACGTGCATTATTATCTGATTTTGTTATTACTGTGCACACTTACTAAAACAATTAACAGTAACCATCATTAATTATTTTATTTAGATATTCAGTAATTAATCAAGTAATTATAATTATTATTTATGTACGTCTAATTACACATATCATATTAAACTAGCAGTAGTAGTATCATATTTATTAGAAGTATTAATTATGTGACATAAGTTATGAATAGGTAAATATTGCTAAACGAAACCGTAGGGAAAAATAATCAATTGTCCCTCGAAGGAGGAACACGTGGTTCTCCGAGGAGCCCAAAAATATTGACTTAATAAATGTAAACAGCCCACATTCAACATTCGGGAGGAAACTCAATATAATACTACCAATACCACCAATACCAATCCAAAATGACGTAGACACTGGATTGCGACCCCAAGTACAACAGACGTCAGGATATCAAACAGCTATTCTAAGAGCTGTACGAAACGGTGCGTTGTGATGGAAGCTTTTCGTGTTTTCTCAAGCTCATTCATATATCTTCATAATTCCCATTTACATCTTTTTTCCTTTCTGCTCTCCCTCATCAGCTCTTGACATGAGCGTGATAAAGCACTGCGGGACAAATGCAATTAAGAAACATGAAAGATTGAAATTGAAATGAAAATGAAATTGAGAAGCATGAAGGGCAGCGATAATTGGAGCCCGAAAGCCAAGATGATGTAAGTCCATTACGTTTTTATTTCTATTAATTTAAGGGTTTTCAAATATTTGAATGAAAATTCTCTTTTTAAGAAAACTCATTTCCAAAGAAAAGTCTGGGAAACGTTTAAAGAAAATGATTGGTCTAAAATGAAAATTGTTGGGTAGTTTTCGTCTGTGGGTTGTCCCTTTCCGTAATTGTGTATGCAGGCGTCCGAAGATAAAATTCAGGCGGTCGACAACCCTCGAAATAGTCAAGGAAGTCCCTCGTCTCTGGCAAAGGGGGATCATCATTTTATGACGGGCTCTGCCATCGGAGCTCTTCCCTTTTTGGGTTTTATCATCGCCAAAGAACCGGCCGAAATCCCTCAGGAACCTTTCGCGGGATCGGGTTCTGGTATACGTAGAGCAATACGTCAACGTTGTCGTTATCCCTGAGAATACCGAACGGCATTTCCATTTGTGAGATTGCTCCCCGCCCCTTCGTAACTCTTCCTTCTTCGGGCGGGCAGGAGGAAGACGAGGGAAGGGGGAGGGGGAAGAGTCCCGCCTTGTTTTTCTGAAAGGTGTGTCAGAAATGTACGGAAATCCACGTTCTATGGCATTTGTTTTCTATTCAGCTTTTCGTTCTGCTTTAAGTTTCTTGTCCTTACGTTTTCTTCGTCACGTCACTCGAATGAGTCTCATTTTATTTCCTAATCATAAATGTAAATCCACTCAACTTGTACGTTTATGTATTTACACCTATTAGGGAGAATTCCAAAGGTGTCTGGTTCATTGCCTCTACGGAAAACGGATTGATTTCGTTCACGAACCGTATCTTGAACTATTGTTGATCGGAATGTCGGTTCGAATACGAGTTGATTGTTTCCAGTTGTGCAGGTGAGCACTTTTACAGAAGTCAGAATTTACTTTTCCCAAATCTGCTAATTCTTAAATTACGGACCACTTTCCAAATTCCCTTTTTGTTTGAAAAAGCTCGTTACAGTGCTTAATTTTTGAGTTTCGCATCTTCCGTCGAGTTTTGTTTTATATTGAAATTTTAGTTTTGTATGGACCGTTTCACGTAACACAATAGTACCACAGAAATCACGAGAGCGGCACAATAAGCTATAAAAAATGTATTTCGATTAAAAAATCGATTTTAGCACAGTTTTGTATTTATAACACTATAAAACATCAGGGTAGTTGTTCAATGAATTATCTGTACGATGGCAGCTAACGCATTAGATAATTAGGAGCAACCCCTGGAATTCCGCAATTTCAATCTGTGAGCATACATAAAAAATAAACTTATTATCTACAAAATGGCGAATTCAGATTTGGAGAACATTTCAAATTCATAAAAGATTCAGAACTTGTGTTAATTCCTTCAGATTCATGTGAAAGTCTTTGATTCTCTCTTCCCAGGCGGTTGAGTGGTGTGGGAAGGTGGAGGGAGGGGAGGGGGACTTTATCTCCAGCCAGAAGTGACTCAATTCTGTCGTTTGAGTAGCAAAAAGTGGATCCCTAGGCATCAGAGCCAATTAGCGAGAGCAGCACGATACTTTGGAACAGAAAGAAAGTTGCGAGTGGAAGTCACGGGGGGGGGGGGGGTAGGAGTTCGGAGGGAATGAGTAGAGACTTGGCAACAGAAACTCCTATATTCTCACCTTGACGGACCGAGGGGAGGACCTCCCCTTTTCCTCTTTTCTCTTTCTCCCTTTAATTCCGAGGCAATTTTCCTTCGGCCCCTTACTTCTTTTCTTTTTAATGCCGTTACTCGGTGTCTTCATCTTTCATGTTTCGCTTGACTTCTTTCCACCTTCAGCCAATCTCTACGTTCAGTTTCACTCCTTCCAATCCGCCACTGGGCTGGGATTAATTCGCCCGGGGAAGCGCCGTCGTCAATTGTTTGTGTCGAGCTCGGATTTTCTCTCCCCGCAGCTCAGCCTCACAAATCCTGGTTGGCCAAAACGCGAGAAAGACGCCGAAAGCGTGTATGGCCTCCACAGGAATGTCATAAGTTTTAAAAAGTCACGTATAATTTGTTACAAACGTGCTAACATTGGGAATGGCTAGAGTTATGGTGGGGGGTCCAAATCCTCTAGCCATTTCACACAAATACAACCAGTTAGAGTAGAGTAAAACTAGTTGCTAAAGTTTGAAAATATGAATTGATCATCATCGACATTTTGATGATCTAACCTTTTGTTAACCTGGGGTTCAATAAAATCTATCACCTACATAATGCTCAAAACATAGAATGAACTGAGTGAAGAATTAAAGAGAGGAGCTACTAACAACAGAAGATGGCGTTTATTTTTGTGATTTTTACTAATTTATTTCAAGTATAGGCAATCACCTCTCCAATTACGTTGTAAGTGATGAAGATGAAAATATCTGGTGCGTTGTAACTCACAACTCTTCTTTACTCTACGTCAATTCACTTGTGTTCGTGGCTTTTTATAGTTACTCAGTTCATTTGAACAAATATCACTTAACGGTAGCAGAAAACGTTAGCTCTTACAGTTCCGGAATTTATCGTGCTGCTCGTACTCATTCTCGGACCATTATTGAGAATTTTTCTGAAAAGGATCATCAAACACTTTTGCAGATTAATTGGGTAAAACCCTTTAAAAATGGTAGTAAGCGAAACGACGGTGAAATTCCGGAATTTCTGGAGTGACTCCCATATATCTTATGAACGTTTTAACAATAAGTATTGGATTGGACTACTACGCCAATTTTTTTAAACATTCTCGTACCATTTCAGCGGAGTTTATTAGGAAGAAACCGCCTTAATAGATTTTCGTCGAAAATGTTGGTAATTTATTGTTCTGCTCTCGTTATTTTGCAACTAATGGGAATTTTATGGTATCGTTGACTTAATGAGAGCTGCCAATATAAAAAACTTAATCGAAATCGTTGTAGCCGTTTTGGAGAAAAACAATATTTGATGTTTTGATCACTATGATAACTATAGTTTACGTTGAGTCGATTTTGTTCATACCCTTATTTTGGCGTAGCACGGTAACCTGCGGGCTAGATATCAAGTTTGAGCTGATTTGGTACGGTGGTTTTCTCTAAAAATCGTTCACAGGCTCTCCCCCCCCCCCTCGCACCCACACTCCCCGCAGCTCACCTAAATGAGACGGTGGTTGACCTACATATTCTCGGACAGCCAGAATAAAGGCTATTGCAACCTATAGTTTTAGGTCCAAGCTGGCATGGGAATGCCTTCACGCGCTCAAGCGGCTCGGCGCCCATAACAGGCTCTCCCTCATCTGGGTGCCGGCTCATAGGGGGCATGAGAGCAACGAGAAGGCTGACTGACTTGCGAAAAGGGGTACAGAATCCCTACCAATCCTGCCTGAACCATACGTGGGTATGACGAGGAGTCACCTGAATCGTCTGGTGGCTCAATGGGAGATAAAGGAAAACAGCGCTCATTGGCATCGCCAGCCACGATTAAGACAAGCGAAAAGGCTCGTTATGCCTTCCTGTCAAAGGGCAAAGACGATGCTGACACTCTCTAGGCAGGAGCTGAGAGTTCTGACACGCTTCCTCACCGGGCACTGTCCACTCAGGTACCACCTCAAAAAGATGGGCATCTCAGAGGCGGTGGAATGCAGACTCTGCGGCGAGGAGGACGAGACGGCTGAGCATATCCTATGTGAATGCCCTGCCTTCGCAGTCAAACGCTTCGAATATTTCGCCCAGGGGGCCATTGAACCCCAAATCATATCGGAATCTGCGGTGAAGGACATACTCGGCTTCCTAAGGGGGGCGGGTATGTACGACGCCTTCTACTAAGAAAGGGTCAGTGTCACAATAGGCCCACATACGGCCCCAGTGACAAAGGGACTTGTCCCACATGCCCTCGGGGGGGGGGGGGGGGGGCGGTGGCACCCAACCCAAAATGGAGAAACTAAATAAATAATGAAATGGGCAGGCGCCCAGACTACCCTACGCCGGCTCTAGGGATAGAAGGAAAGGAGAATGTTGCACCCAGCCGACGCATCTCCTCAGAACTTTTCTTGCACCACACACCACGCCAAGACACCGTCAACGCTGCAACCCTGATGTTACCAGCCTCCACTCCACGAGCTGCTTCCGACACCGTCTTACGAAGATTTGCACCTCTTGGCTTGTCAAGTCAGCGGAAGATCCCGGCTGCCAGATACACACACACCATTTTCACAAATAGTGTTTATCGGACTATGTAGGGTCTGAAACGTGAAGATCTGGAGAAAACCCAACATTTTTAAGTTACCAGTCTCATGACTCGCGCGTGCACTGATTACTCCAATAATGGTCGTGGAGCGACTCAATCAATTGGAAACTTTACGTGCCATCAGGCCTATCAGGGAATGTAGAAGAACCTTCTACCAAATTGATAAATATCGGGTGCCCCGCATAACACAACTTTCCTTAGCTCGATGGCAACTCACTTGTGTGCACGGCTTTTGCCACTCGATTTATTTTTCACTCAGAAAGTGGTAGCACTTCCGGTGTTCCGGAACATATTGCGCTGCTTGTACTCATGTACTGATCCTTTTTTGAATTTATTTATTTACTTGTAATTTATTGTACTGCTCTCGTATTTTGTCACGGATGAGAATTTTACCGTATTTTCATATCATCGGGAGACCATTTTCCCAAATAGTGTTTTGTGCACTCCGTAGGGTCTGAAACGTTAAGATCTGAAGAGAGCTCCAAAATTTTATTTTTTCTGTCGATCGCATAGTAAAGGAATGACAATAAGTAAGAGTCATGAATTAAAAACTGAACTAAACTTTATTTCATGTTTATACAAAACTAAGTACTGCTGAGAAATTAAAATGTTCCTAGCAACAATAATAATATTTTGTTTGGTGCTAAATCCTATACTTCCCCCCCTTCAAGTTTCATTCAACTGCCTTGTCATCATTTACGGCTCCTTCTCTTTTTCTCAACTGGTCTGCATGTTTTCTTTTTATTACACCTCCAGTAAGTACTTCGTATGAATAAAATCCATTCGCTTTTCAATGACACCAGCTGACGCTCGTTTTTTATTTTTTACCCATACTTCTTCCCCTTCTTCAAACAGTCTTGGTTTCTTCGATGATGTTGTTGTTTCCATATTCGTCTTTCCATCTCTTTCCGCAAATCAGGTTTAATATTGTCAAAGATTGTAACGAGTCGCTTGCCTAGGAATTATTTTGCAGGAGTTTTACCAGTAGTTTTCTGAGGACCATTTCTATAACAAAATAACACGTTTTGTACAGCCAATGTTGAGTCGCCGATATCTTGTTTAGTTGCTTTGAAACGCTGTTTTAGAGTTCGAATCAAAGGTTCAACCAAACCGTTACTTCTTGGGTGGTAAGGCGTAACCTTAACGTGTCGAACTGCATTCTTATAAAAAAAATTCTTCCATTTCGGCAAATTGGGGTCCATTGTCAGTGACAATGTCATGTGGGATACCGTACCTAGCAAACCAACCTGTTAGCTTAGTATCAATGCCCACAAGCCACATCTTTCCTCGTATTGGTCCGGCAAGGTCCAAATGTACCCTGTCCCACACTCTTTCAGGAACGTTCCAAGGGTAAATTGGAACTTCTTCCGCATCATCTTTGTGTTCCTTACAGGCCGAACATCTCTTTACAAATTGTTCTATGTCCCGGTCCAAATTCGGCCGCCACACATAATATCGAGATATCGATCTCATCGCAGCGATACCAGGATGCCCATAGTGTAGAATATATTTTTATTGCGATGCGAATGTCGAACCTTTAAATCCTATTAAAATTAGGCGATTTATGATAATGGCGTATCAATTTATTTTAATCGTTTCATTGAACCCACATTTTTACATACCTAGTCGGGTGTTTTGTTCATTTCCAACAGGCTCATACCCTTATTTTGGCGTCCCATAGTGACCTGCGGGAGTGTATATCAAGTTTGAGGTGATTTGTTTCAACCGTCTTCTCTAAAAAATCGTTCAAACTCACATACCACATTGCCAAATAACGTTTTTCGGGCTCAGAAGGGTCTGAAACGTTAAGATCTGAAGAGAACTAAATGTCTTCTTTTTCAGCCGATTAAATAACTTTCCTTTCTACGTCGCACAGCCAAGGAAAGTAAAAACTGAATGAAAAACGTAATTGGGTTAGTTCCACCAGTAGGTAAATTACTAAAGTTAACGTACCTGTTAGGTGAGTCCGTCTCCTCTGGCTGGTGAGATACTGTGGGAAAACATAATCGTCAAGTCAGTACGGACTTAACGGCCAGACGATGATGTCTTTACATCGAAAGCGCTCTCCCACAGTATCGCACCAGCCAGATGAGACGGACTCACCTAACAGGTACGTTAACTATAGTGTTTTTAGTAGTTGCTAGGGTAATACAAATCTCTAAATGCAAGTGAGGCTGAAGAAAGTTGTGTGCTGCGTCGCGTCTGATTTTTTTCGACTGTCGTCCTCGTGCTCCGCTAAATACGCGCTAAGCCGTGAAAACTCGCATTGGACATTGGCCGGGGGGTGGAGTGGTGGTTACGGTGTTTCAAGGGGTGGAGGGGGAATGCATCGTCGAGGGGTGGTGAGCAGGTGCGAGTGGGGGCGGGTCGGAAGACGTCGGGAGGTCTCGGGAAATCGCGATATCGGCGGGACGGCGGCGAGGGAGCTCCTGGGGGTCGGCCAGCGCCAGTTGCGACTTCAACTCCGCGGACGGTGAGCATCGCTCGGTCCCGCCTTTGAACTCTTAACGTTTTGATAACAGTTTTACAATTTATTAATTACAACAAAAGGAAAAAAAAGTTCTTCGGTTTTTCCTCAAATTCCTGCGGCTTGCGACGGGTTGAACGTTTCCTCACAGAGTCGCCATTAATTAAAAAAAACAAAAACGAAAACAATTACCTCGCGGTCGAGTCGAATTTATAATCGCAAATAATTGTTAATTTGTGGGGGTTGAGGGGAGGGGGGGAGGGGAGGATTGTTTAAACGACAAAAAATAAGGGTCGCGGCAGGAGGCGTAGAATTGGGGGGAGTGGAGTGGTTCGCGAGGAATCGGTATCTGTGTCATGTAGTGCAGTGGATTCCGGGGGTGAAAAGGTGAGCCGCTCTGACCGTCTTGTCGTTTTGCCGTTGGCGAAGCGGGCTTGACCCCTTGAGGAACGACGATGGGCTGCGAACTCGGGAAGCTGACGAAGAGCGGAGCTGGGGGCGGCAGGAGCTCGAGCTCCGAGCCGCCCCCAGCTGCCCCCGCGGCCGTTGATCCGCGTCTTCCGCTAACCGCCAAGCAAAAATATTCCATGTTGGCGTCTTGGAAGGGAATCTCCCGAGCGATGGAGCCCACCGGCATCTACATGTTCATCAAGTAAGAGGTTTCTTATTTTTATTTTTTTAAATTCTACTTTAGAGTACTTTATCTATGTATAGTACTATATCAATTAGTATCGCTCTAGCAACTAGTCCAAACTCCGTTGCACTGGCGTTAACGTCCCGAACTTAATTGGGCTGCCCTTACGTCGCAACGGCTGTGAGTAACCAGCGTGTAGGTAATGCATGAAGGTTCGTGTTCGCCATTCCAGAATTATGGGGATGAAAGTTGATTAATGGAACGGCAGTCATTTCAATACTGAATTTTATTGGGGTGCCTCTAATTATATTATAATACTAATTAAACTGCCTTGGCGTTAGTAGCTTTTTTTACGATCATCACGTTATTTTAGACGAACGAAGTGTAAGTTGCGGAACTAAAATCAATCGACTAAAAAATAAAATCAGGTGCGCCGCATCACACAACTTTCTTTAGCTCTGCGTCAATACACTTGTGTTCGTGGCATTTTATGGTTAGTCAGTTCGTTTGAACTTGTCCAAATATCGCTTCACGGCGGCAGAAAGCGGTAGCTCTTACAGTTCCGGAATTTATTGGGTCGCTTCTACTCATTACCGGATCATTATTGAGCAATAGGTGCACAGAGGCTGTAAACGTGATTTTTTTGAAAATGGTGGTCATCACTTTTCAAGAGTTATTGGGTAAAAACTTTTAGAACTGGTAGTAAGCGAAACGGCGGTACTTGAAATTCAGGAATTTCTGGAGTGAGTCCCATGTATCTTATGGGCGTTTTTAAACACTCGCCTCGTAGTTATTGGATTGGACTACAACACAATTTTTTTCCTCAACATTCTAGTACCATTCCAGCGGAGTTTATAAGGAAAAAACCGCGCTAAAAACGATTTTCGTCGAAAATTTTGATAATTTATTGTGCTGCTCTCGTAATTTTTCAACAAATGGGAATTTTATGGTATAGTCGCATTATCAAGAGCCGTTCATATAAAAAATTTAATCAAAATCATTGTAGCCATAGTTGAGAATTAAAATATTTGGTGCTTTGATCACTATGACAACTATAGTTAGTTTTGGGTGGATTTTGCTCACACGCTTATTTTGACGTTCCATAGTGAGCTGCGAGCTAGATATCAAGTTTGAGCTGATTTGGGTCAGCCGTTTTCTCTCAAATAACGTTTTTCGGACTCAGTAGGGGGTTTTCTTTCTACTTCGCAGAGCCAAGGAATCTGGTGCTTAACAACACGAAACTTCTGACAACCCCCGACGATTCGACGATGTGTATCTTCGTTCAATAGGTAGATATAGAAATAATTACGGGGAATAAAATGTGGGCATAGTTCCCGAGAAGACACTCCGCAAGGTCGATTAAATTCAGTTATGCTACGTTACGTTAAAACACACGATTTTTTGACACAGTTTGGTTATCTCTGTTCAATTTACTGCCAGAGGAACGTTTACAGACAACAATATATCTCCGTTGATCGAATTTTCAGAGGTATTAACGTAATATAAAAGTTAAGTGTTGATTAGTAAAAAGTCGTTAGTTAATTTAATCGGAATCCTTGATGAAAAATGCGAAAACCCCTCGTTTTTGGTACATATTGCCCCCCTCCCCCCACCCCCACCCACACCCTTTCCATCGATCGAAATCGCCCATAACCCTATTTTTGGGCATTCAATAAATCACGAATAAAACTAAATAGAACCAGCTTAATCGGTTGAGGCGTTCTTCCGCAATTCAAATTGAACTATTACGCGGTGGAATTGGGGTTATTTGAACTCAGTAAGCCTCAAAGCGTTAATATCTTAACAAAACCCAACATTGTCTTTCCGCTACCCAAAGGGAAAGGAAAGTATAGTGATAGTGGCAAAAAAAAATTAGGGTTTTCTTCAGATCTTCACGTTCTGAGGCCTCATGAGTCTAAAAAACCTAATTTCGGCGCGTTGTTCGTGTGTGTGTCTGTAGTTCGATTTGCGGGAGAACGGCTGAACCCATTGAGCTGGTTCTTTTTTTTTTTTGTTCGTTATTTGTTGTAGACACCAAAATAAGGTTATGGGCGATTTCGGTTGAAGGGACAGAGGGGTGGGGGACGAAAATGTACCAAAAACTAGGGCTTTTCGCATTTTTCTCGAAAACGACTGTAACGATTTCGATCAAACTTACGGAGTACTCTCAGCTACCTCGTCCCTACATTTTGTTCTCCATAAATGTTTCTGTAGAAATGCGTTGAATGAAGATAGAGCACCCGCATATGTAGCTGGTGTTCGAACTTACGGTGGAGGGGGAAAGTCGGGTGTTGCTATGCACCAGATATTTCTCAATACCTTCCATACCCTTCGGGCGACAGAAAGTAAAAATCGTTTCTGTACTATAAAAATAATTTTTTAATAAAAAAGTCTCCTTTTTATTCGCGTTCCGGTGGTATTCTCGCCTTTGCGATTCCGCTTCAATTTGGAAGACAACGTACATATGAAACGCAAAATAAGTCTATAGTCGTATCTTCATCTCATTAATCTGTAGATGCAGAGAAAAGTTGTGGAAAGGGACGTGTTTGATGTCACAATTCACCAAAAATATGTCCCCAAACAAATAGGAAAGCTCATAAAATGCGCGTGAATCATCAAATTAAACGGAGTACTGATAGAAAGGACTTTGTGAAGGCCCGAGTCCCATCCACACGTCAGGCCATTATTGGGTCGTTTGACTCCACTATTGTGGGAGAGCGAAGCCACCAAGCTGTGAACTTTAGGGCTTGAGCAATTGCAACCCTCGCGTGTGGACGCTTAAATTAGTTATTTGAGTGAACATTAAAACGCTCTTTGCGCAGTCCGTCGTTCTATAAAACTGTAACAGAATGAACAGCTTAAACTAGCAATACGTAAATGTTCTGCACAAAAATTTCAAATTTGATCCACTTTGGGCTTCTATCGACCTTCGGGTTGACGTCTCACTAGGGCAACGGGGGTTTGAGCTTGAAGCCAGCTGTTATCAATCCTGCCAGCTTCAAAGGTGCCTTCTGCAGCGGCGTCGTCGTCCGCGGAACAGGCGTTTGAGAAGTCTTAAGAGAGCAGCTGTTAAAGTCAGATGGTCGTCGAGGAGCGGGCGGCCTGGAATAAAGTCGGATGGAGGCTGCTGGGTTTCCACGTGCACCTGCCGGACCTGGGGATCCGAATAGGTCCGACACCCCGATGAGATATTTTGGTCCTCGGATGACAAACGACATCGTCCCGCCACTCCCCTCTCTTTTCAACTCAATGAAACCCGGATCTCTAGAGATTTAATAATAATCCAACTCTGAGCTCTTTCCAACTATGATGAACTTTTCTACGGGGCCTCTCAAAGTTAAAAGCCATTTATTCTCAAGTTCAAAAACGCAAAAATCTGAAGGCGTCGTCGGATCAACGTTCATGAGAATGAGCCAAATTTAGGAAATCAACTTGGAATAGTTAGAGGGTCGTGAAAGAATGGTTGAAAAATCTAGTTAAAATCGCTGGAAATATCTAATTGTTGTTGGAAAACGGAATAGAAATAATTTAAGACCTTTAGTTATAAAAGGAGTGCCAATTGTTTCACAAAAAACACATTAAACATTTAATTTCGGCACTTTTACCATTTCTTCAAATTCTTTCAAAACTACCATAAAAATATCTGGTGCGTAGCAACACACAACTTTCCTTACCTCTACGTCAATTCACTTTGTAAATGGCTAATTCTACTTAGTCAATTCATTTATCACTCAATTCAGGAATTTCTGGAGTGACCCCTATGTATCTCATGAGCGTTTTCCAACACTCACCATATAGGTATTGGATTGGACTACAATACCAATTTTGTTAAACATTCTACTAACATTCCAGCGGAGTTTATAAGGAAAAACCGCGCTAAAACGCTTTTCGTCGACAACTTTGATAATTTATTGTGCTGCTCTCGTCATTTTCCCATGAATGGTAATTTTATGGTATAATTATCTTATTGAGAGCTATATATATAAAAAATTTTTTTGCTATTTTTATAAAAAGCTGTTTTTGAGAAAAAAAATTGGTGTTTTGATCACTGTGATAACTGTAGTTAACTTTCGGTAGATTTTGTCCATACCCTTATTTTTGCGTCCCATGGTAACCTGTAGGCTAGACATCAAGTTTCAGCTGATTTGGTACGGTGTTTTCTCTAAAAACCGCGCTGAAGTCGATTTCGTCGAAAGTTTTGGTAATTTATTGTGCTGGTCTCATTTTCCCACGAATGGTAATTTTATGGTATTGTACTCATATTGAGAGCTATCAATATAAAAACTTTAATCGAAATCGTTTGAGCCGTTTTTGAGGAAAAAAATATTTGGTGTTTTGATCACTATGATAACGATAGTTAAATTCCGATGGATTTTGTTCATACCCTTATTTTGGCGAGCCATGGTAACCTGCGGGCTGGATATCAAGTTTGAGTGGATTTGGTACGGTGGTTCCTAAAAATCGTTCTCAGACACACAGATCATTTTCGCAAATAGTTTTTTCCGGACTCAGGGGGGGTCTTAAACGTAAAGATCTGAAGAGAACTCAAAATTCTTTGTAGAGCCAAGGAAAGTAAAAAGTTCAAGTCTGTCTTTATTGAGTCTGCTCGCAAAATTAAATATCTATATGAAGATATTTTATGACTTTTTTCCAGTACACGTAATCTGAAATGCTCGTAAATTTTTATCTGACGGCCTACAGGTTACTAAGGGACGCAAAAATACGAGTATGAGTAAAATCCACCGAAAGTTAACTATAGTTATCATAGTGATCAAAACACCATTTTTTTCTCAAAAACGGATCTAACGATTTTGATTAAATTTGTTATATTGATAGCTCTCAATACGGCAGTTATACCATAAAATTCCTATCCATCGGAAATTGACGAGAGCAGCACAATCAATTATCAAACTTTTCGACGATAACCGTTTTTACCGCGGTTTTTTCCTTATAAGCTCCGCTGGAATGTTATTAGAATGTTGAAAAAATTAACAAAAACGCAATTTCGGCAGTTTTATTGTAAATACTCCGTGTTTGGTATCGTTTTTAAGATATTTTTAGATCCTGGGTCGATTGGAATGAGTATCAGACGCGTACAACTGCGTGTAGTGAGCCAAAGTCTACTAATTCAAAGCTCTTGGGACAATGACTGCAGAGAAACTAATCCTTTCATCGTTTGTACTCCCCTCCCCCCTCCTCCGTCGCATCAAAAACCACCCGCCAGCTCGACTCGCCGCACCGTGTCAATTGCCTACGGGCGCCTGAAATATTTAGTTTTCGCCGTTCCATTGTAGTCAGATCATGTTTCGTGTGGTTTACTGGTATTTTTCGATGCTGAAACGAACGGGATGGGTCTCGGGGCTGTCATACTCAGTCAAGCTGTTCATGAGAATAATAAACCGTTGTGTAATAATTTGCCGCATTTTCAATCGTGTTGACAGACACACACAGACCAGTTTCCCAAATAGTGTTTATTAATGTAATTGGGTTAGTTCCACCAGTAGGTAAATTACTAAAGTTAACGTACCTGTTTGGGGAGTCCGTCTCCTCTGGGTGGTGAGATACTGAAGGAGAGCGCTTTCGATGTAAAAACATCATCGTCAAGTCAGTACTGACTTAACGGCCAGACGCACACACACACACACGGACCACGCGCTGAAATTATGTTTTTTAGACTCAGTACGCCTCAAAACGTAAAGGTCTGAAGAAAACCCAACTTTTTTGACACGATTACTATACTTTCCTTTCCCTTCGGGTAGCAGAAAGTAAAAAAACGTCGGAAACGATACCGATAAAACTGCAAAAATTTCAATTTTGGCTAATTTTGAAAAACATTTTTTGCTCCTAACGACCATGGGTTTCGTCCGCGTTTTTAGACCGCGTTAAAGGCCAAATATGGCGTCGATGGCAGACGACACTGGACTGCGGAGGGACAATCCAGGTTTGGAATCTCCTTGCTTTGAAACCACGTAGTGTGTCAAATTATGTGGGAGGGAGGGGGGTGTAAATAAATTTTCCTTATCGAAAACACAGGGGTATTATTCAGAATGAATAATAAACCAAAACCTGCGGTCAAATTGATTTTCTTTGACATTTTTTATAATCTATTGTGCTGCTCTCTCGTTAAAATTGTAAATTGTATCGCGCAGTTCATCTTTGGAACGTTGTGTAACGATTAGGCTTTAAGGACATCTTCCTCCGTCACACCTATACAGTAAGTTTGGCTCGAACAGTAAACAGTTTGTAAGGTTCGCTCTCTCTCCCGTTTTGGTTTCTGAATAATACAATTATGTTTTCGATCAGCAACATTTTTTTAACAATCCTCCCCCTCAAAATTTGATACTTTACGTTTCAAAGCTTCGGGATTCCAAATCTGCAATGTCCATCGGCTGTCCGGGCATTTTTCCACGCAAAAATTCCATCAAGTAGTGCCCGACTGCTTTCGAATGGTTAAAAAATTAACAAAAAAGTTATTGCTGCGGTTTTATCGCAATTAGCCCGTGTTTGCTATAATTTTCTAGGTATTTTTAGATGCTATGTCGAATTGAACGAGCCTCAGAGGTGTACGACTGCGTTATACGAAAATAGTGAAATCGCAGTAATTATAGTGAGCCAAAGTCTACTAATCCAACGAACTGGACAATACAATACAAGTTTTGAGTTTCATAGTTTGCACTCCCTCTTGTCACAGCCCAACCGACTCGCCACGATCGTGCCAACTGCCTACAGGCGCCCAATTTTCGTCGTTCGGTTGTAGTCAGGTCATGTTTCGCATCGCTTATTGGTATTTTGAGATGCTGAATCGAATAAGGTGGGGCTCAGAGGCGTGAGACTACGCCAAGCTGTGCAAGCGAATTATAAACCGTCGTGTAATAATTTGCAGCGTTTTTTTTCTTTATCGACGTTCCAGATCTGATCACCTTTGGAATGTGCTCACTAAAGTGCCCACTTCAGGAAGACCGTTGGGGAAGTTGGCAGAAAACATCCTTTACAGGATGTTACAGGACTTAGGCAAATTGACACCCTACCTTTCTGATGCAACCATTCGCCGTACATCGTGGAAGTTGTTTTTACGTTGTTCGTGGGTTTCGCCGTTCGATGGCCCACAAGAAACACTGGATGATTAAATGATTTTTATTTAAACCCCCAGGGTCTATTAGACCCTCTCTTCCATCGACCCTGGATGTCCATTCGTTACATAAATATAAATATCGTCTTGAAAGTATTCTCCTAGCTGCCATAACGAGATTACTTCACCTACGGAAAACTACGTTTGTGTAAAAAAAATAAACAAAACTCTATAAATATTGTTTTTAGGTGCCTTCTTCTAAATTGTCTAGTAACATTTTTACTTTCCTTGGCTCTACGAAGTAGAAAGGAAAGTTATGTAATCGGCTGAAATTTTTTTTTTGAGTTTTCTTCAGATCTTTACGTTTCAGACCCTCCTGAGTCCGAAAAACACTTTTTGGGAAAATGGCCTGTGTGTGTATGTGTGTCTGTATACGAAATTAGAGAAAACCACCGTACCAAATCAACTCAAACTTGATATCTCGCCCGCAGGTCATCATGGGACGCCAAAATAAGGGTATGAACAAAATTCACCGAAAGTTAACTATAGTTATCATAGTGATCAAAACAACAAATATTTTTTTTCTCAAAAACCGCTCTAACGATTTTGATTAAATTTTTAATATTGGTAGCTCTTAACATGATAATTATACCATGAAATTCCCATTAGTGGGAAAATGACGAGAGCAGCACAATAAATTATCAAAATTTTCGACGGAATTGATTTTAGCGCGGTTTCCAGAGAAAACAATCGTACCAAATCAGTTGAAACTTGATGTCTAGCCTACAGGTTACCATGGGACGCAAAAATAAGGGTATGGGCAAAATCCACCGAAAGTTAACTATAGTTATCATAGTGATCAAAACACCAAATTTTTTTTCTCAAAAACCGCTATAACGATTTTGATTAAATTTTTTATATAGATAGCTCTTAATAAGATAATTATACCATAAAATTCCCATTTGTGGGAAAATGACGAGAGCAGCACAATAAATTATCAAAATTTTCGACGAAAAGCGTTTTTGCCGTGGTTTTTTCCTTTTAAACTCCGCTGGAATGTTAGTAGAATGTTAAAGAAAATTGGTACTGTAGTCCAATCCAATAGCTATAGGGTGATTATTTAAAAACGCTCATGAGATACATGGGGCTCACTCCAGAAATTCCTGAATTTCAACTACCGCCGTTTTGCTTAATACCAGTTCTAACAATTATTACCCAATAACTCTGCAAAAGTGATTACTATCCTCCTTCAAAACTCCGTGTTTACAGCCTCATTAATTTTCTGGGTACCATTTGCTCAGTAATGGTCCTGGAATGAGTACGAGCAGCACAATAAATTCTTTAACTGTAATCGCTGCTGCTTCATGCTGCCGTAAAGCGTTGTTTGACCAAGTTCAAAGGGACTGAGTGATAAATGAATTGATTAAATAGAATTAGCCATGTTCAAAGTTAAGGAAAGTTGTGTGTTGCAACGCACCAGATATTTTGTAATTGTTCCAGAACGATTTAACTGATTTAGTAATGTCGAAATGATGTGAAAGTCTGATGGCTGTGCGTCGAAATAGCTTTTGTCGAGTGATGTACGGTTTCGCGAAACTTGCATGAGAGTTTTTCTGGTTTGATGGTCGTGAATCAGCGTTAGAACTGCAGACTGGTAATGCCACAGGTAATGAGGTAAATTGAAATTTAAATAATTTAAAAAACAAATGTGGCTATAGTAAGTTTGCTTTTCTGAGGGATGAGATGGGAGATAGAACATTCCAAAGACGCAGATACGAAATTATCTTGTGTGGATATTAAGCTCTGCAAGTGCTTAAGAAAACCACGTTTAGCTCGAACAAATAGACCCCAGATTCAACAGCTCGAGCTATTCTCAAGAAAATAATCGTCTTTATTCAATGGCCCCTGCATCGGGCGATTACTAGAAAACAGAATAACGTCGACGGGGAGCCTGGAGCGCCGTTTTACAAGACCTGAGCCGCCTGTTTGGTGTTTGCCTTTGGAAGGAAAAACTCTGACTCTTGGAATCGTTTTCTCGTTGGAAGGGCTCTGCGGGGTATTTAGCGATTCAGGGCGTAGGCGCCATCTACTTCAAGAAAAGACCTTGGATTTCCACGATGAGACTCTCAAATCCTATTTCTCCATTTTCCCCTCCCTCTCACTCCCGCTCGCTATTCCACTTTCCGAAAACGCAATTGGGTTAAGAGGCACGTTAGGCGCATACTAATCCGCCGTACTCTTCTCGAACGGGCCTAGTCCACAAACAACTTAACTTGAGCCGTTGAGAGAGCGTGTCTAATGCGCTCGTATTGTTTTCCTTCAATTCCCCCGATTCACGAGTCGTTCAGTTTCGAGCAAACACGTCCCGCCTGCTTCCATCAAGTGATTTAATTATCGTACAGTCAAAACTCAATCTGTCATCTGTCAGGAGAAGGACAAGCAGAGCTCTTGCGAGGCACCCAGCGTTGGACTGATGTTGAGTGACAGACGCCCTTCAAGAGTAATGAGATCATCACAGAAAACCTGTAGCGTACTTGAATGGTAAACATTCAACCTTCAGGATCCCAACGTACAACAGAAATGCAACATTCATGAGCTGTGAATGCAACTTGCAACAGACTTTAATACCTTGTCTTAACGAGTAACTTGCTACGTTCTTTCAAGCTCTATTTGTGAAGATATTGGCTGTTGTGCTATCCAATATTCGAGGGCAAAGTACTTCGTTAGAGAACTCACAGCACACTTGAAAGCTTCAATTTATTACATTTAGTAGCAAATAGATTTTCCGTGCAATTCAAAATACCTCTCATCCGTAAACTTTCTTGGTCAACTTCTTATTAACGAGAAATTCTAATTCTCTAGAACAACCCTCTAGCATAAAGAGCTTTTCAGGGCTATTAACAACTTGGGCATCCTCAGAAGCAACTTTTCCTTCCGAAACAACTCACACCAAAATATTGAAAGATATTCAGGCAATTTTCAACACAGGTATGTTTCCTTATTTGATGATTGTACCTAAACCCTCGACGAAGGTTATATCAGTCATGGAAGTTGCGGTTTCACTAATATGCAAGAGGCCGGCCTCTGCAGCATCCACCGAACTCAGACCTGCGGAGGTACGGCAGGTATTTGGTCATTAGCCAGTCTCCCGGTAGAGAGCTGTTGCAAGTGTGTTACTGCGTGGAGTTGACCACCTGAGGAATCCCGTACCATCTGGGAGTAGTTCTTAATCTGGTTCCCTACCTGATCTTACTGTATACTTGGGTGGCAAGTTTCAAAAGGACAGATCAACTATGACCACGTTTCTTAGCCACCACCTTCTTCGCGAACTCTGCAGAATGGTTATAGGCTTGCTAAGTAGCAGTCAATGCTAGTAAGTTCGTTTGCTCTCCCAACAACCGTCACTCACTGTTGTAGAAGCTGCAGTAGAGCAGCACGTGGTTTCTTGTTTCCTCCGCACTGGAGGCGCAAGACGTGCATGACGGAGAGTCTTTGAGAGAAAAGAATTGGAGCCGGGCATTGAAGTCAACATGTCCCGTGAGGAACTGGCTCAACCCATTTTCTTGAAAGACGTCCGCGGATGATGGGGAAGAACTCATACGTGTCACGTCCCTTCGACGAGGATTCCCATCTCGCTTGCCATTTCTCTAAAGCCCATTCGTCGATGGCAGCAAGTTTCTGTTCTGTGGTGAGATCCGCACGGCGTTCAGTCCAAATCGGGGGAAGCACCTGTTTCACTCTCCACTTGTCAACCTTGGACTCAACAGCCAAGTCAACTGGTAACTGACCAGTATTCACCTGGAGTGATTCTGTTGATACAGTCTTATAGGCCTTGGTGATCCACAGGAGCGCAGCTCTCTGGGATTGGGCCAATACTCTCTTTTGATTGACTTAGTTTGCTACCCCAGACAACGGGGCAGTAGCCAATCACGCCTAGATAGATGGCCTTATACATGAGAATAGTGTCCTGGTAACACACACCCCAAGTGGCCTTAGTAATGGCACGCAGTGAGGCAAACCTTGCAATGGTAGTGCCTTTAAGGGACTGGAGGTGTTGGTTGAAACCCTAGCTCTCACCTGTATTCACTCCTAAATACTTGACATGCTTTTCAAGAAGGAGCCTGGGGCCGCCAAAGCGTATTGCGGGTGGATTATTCACTTTTCCTTTCAAGAGGATCAGCTGGGTTTTTTCCTCAGTCACCTACATCTTGACATGCTCGCACCATTGGGTGATGGTGCGGAGCATGTGGTGGGTTTTTTCTTCGATTTGGCTGACTGACTCTGCAAAGATCAGCACAGTCATGTCATCCACATAGGCCACGGCTCGCAGTCAGTCTCCATGAGCCTCCTGAGAAGACCTTCGAAAAAGGCATTCCAGAGTGCTCGTCCAAGGACTGAGCCCTGTGGCCACCCCTTCCCAATCTCTCTCTGAACGGACACATGCCTGCAGTCGATTGTAGCAGTTCTGTTTGTCAGGTAACTTCTGACGAGCGAGTACAGGCAACAGGGGATTCCCCTACCTTTAAGCTCATTAAGGAGCGTTGGCCACCAAAGGTTGTCAAACGCTGCCCTGATGTCAATCAGAACTGCTACGACGTACTTGACCGGTGCTAGCAGGGAAACACACCAAATTTCGACGATGACATCCTGCGGGGACCTTCCTTTGGTACACCCGTATTGCCTGCCTGTGAGGTACTCCTTCGAGGGACTGCAATATCAAGATTTCCAATGTTTTGCCTAATATGGAAAGAGGGCTGAGTGGTCTCCATGATTGTGGGTCAGACTGATTACAGCCGCCTACCTTTTGAAGAGTGACAACACACGCAGACTTCCATTGAGTGGGGAACTGTCTGACTTGCAGGCAGTCATTAAATAAATTAAGGAGGCCGCTGGAGATGGTCCACTCAGCCTTCCTTAGCATGAGTTTGGTAAGCGGTGGAGGCTTTTTATTTTTGCCCTTGTTTTTGGGCGGAGGCGTGGGCAGGGCACTGCTTGTTTGGGGGCTTTTTCGTCTTCCCCCTGCGCTTCCTGGCCCTGGCAGACTGCCATTCAGCCTTGGCTCTATGAGGGAGGGAAGAGGGCTCAGTAGCAGCTCCTGCTGCATACGAGAGGCCTGGGGTACTAGTCTGGCTCATTGGAGGGCTGGCTGCACTGGCTGCTGGGCAATTGCCCTACACAGCTCTTCCCTCATGACAGCCACCACAGTTTCCTGCAGGGGGGGTATTGGCAAGGGGCGATGTCGTTGGGGGGGGGGGGGGGCACTCGCTTTGATATCCAGCTTGGATATTCCGAAGAGGCAGCTGGTGAAGAGGTCCCGCATTGGTCCCCGTCGCGCTGACCCTCATTCGCGCCAGCTGGCCGTTAGCACAAATCTGTTCCATGTCTGACAGATTTGGGTCCACAGGGTGTCTACTGCTTGTAGTAGCCAGGTTGCCCGGGCTACTAGGGTGGGGGGAAGGGGAGATGAAGGCAGTTTGCCCGGTTCTTTCCACCCTGCAATTTTCAACACACTTCAGTGCTCTACTACGCAACCTTCAAGAGTAAAAAGCGTTTTTCAACGTAATGCAATCTTGTAATGTGCGAAATGAGAGTTGGCAAGAAAGAGAAAACAAGTGTGCTGTGGAAGGGGGTGAGGGAATATGAAATAGGTTTTTGCTAAGGACCTTTTGTCGGCAGGGTTTCAAATGTCCAAGCGAGAGTTGGGAGTTCCCCAGGGCCCAATTGATGCTGACCGCACCAATTCAGCTTAAGCTGAGCCGAACAGTATAATACCCAGTTTTAAAATGCTTGAGCATGTGAACATGAAGAGATCAGAGAACTTTAGCAGTGACTTACAACTTCCACAATAGGCAATAGGTTGTAACGAACTTTTCTCTAGAAACAAACTTGTGTTGAACGAAAGGAATAAATAGGCTCTCAGAGACCCGATTCCAATCAACGAATGAAAAAATAAATGACTCCTTGTTCGAAAATGTAAAATTGATGCTTCCATTGTGTGAAATGAAAAACAAAAGGTGGGGGATGATTAAGTAACGATGCAATCAGCAGTTAATCAAATAAACGCCACCAGCAGCTCATCTTATTTCTTCATTTTTGAAGAATGTGATACAATTAGCTATACTCGCTAGGCTCAAGGAAGTAAAATGGCTATGGATTGCAACAATACGGCCAATTTTCCATAACTTGTACACTCTTTATCAATCATAAGACCAGATTATTTATTTTCTGTTTGATTGCTTTAATGCATCCCAAATGTATACGATCCGATTTTAATACGTACACAATTTCGGCTTCATTCATTCCAATATCTACTTTTGCTTGTACACAATTGGAAACATAGTATCTTCCGTCAAAAACTGAGCTACAGTACATCATCTCAGCCGTGCTCTTTTTTTTTCTCTTGAATTCGTTTCTGACGAATAAATCAGGTTAACTGGCCTGAGGGTTATAAAATCTAATCTGGAGCTGGATTACTTTTTTCGCAACCAACTACCATCTTCTTGAATTGGATAAAGAGAAGAGGCCCAAATAAAACTCATTTCTTACCAGGGTGTTCCGCTGAGAATTCCTTTTCCCTGCCCCGCAATAAAAATTCGTTTCTAACTGTCGGGCGGTCGACGGAAATTTGAAACATTTTTCATGTAGAAAATTACGGCCCTTCTCGCTTTAATGGCGGATGTCTGACGAGGAAGGTTACAAACTGGTAAGAACAACACGTGCCTAGTGCGCTCTACGAAGACAAATCTACAACAACGACAAACTCCTCTCACCCACGCCCCCTCTCTCCATCACTCCCTCACTCTCCCGCCCCCTCTCTTTGGTACAAAAGGTGCATTATGTGTGTGGAATAATTGGTAAGAATGCATGTAAGTTATTTGGTATGAACGTTGATGATTTATGTGTTTAGTTGAGTTTAAATATAAAGAGTGGCGTAAAGGTTATTTTTGATTGTCAGTCATATAGCATATAACCAAGACTCGCAGAGATAGAGGTTTTAGTGTAGTAGTACGTCTTCAGGGGAAGTGGAAGAGAGGGCTGCATAGCTCTCTCTCTCTCTCTCTCTCTCTCTCTCTCTCTCTCTCTCTCTCTCTCTCTCTCTCTCTCTCTCTCTCTCCCTCTCTCTCTCTCTCCCTCTCTCTCTCTCCCTCTCTCTCTCTCCCTCTCTCTCTCTCTCTCTCTCTCTCTCCCTCTCTCTCTCTCTCTCTCTCTCTCTCTCTCTCTCTCTCTCTCTCTCTCTCTCTCTCTCTCTCTGTAGGACTGTATTGGTACTGTAGTAGTTGAAGCTTTACCCCTGGAGGGTAGGCTGATGGACGTTGAAAAGGTTTATTGAAATCGGGCATTTGACTTAGATCGTTCGGTACGGTTATTGAGCCCTCTACCCATGAACTGAAGGACGTGAGATATTGCGACCTTCGCGATTGCATATGACCTTGTAAGCAAACCATAATACCTGATGGTATCCATCACACAATTATCCTCAGCCCCACGTGGATTCGGGGATATTTATCACTCAGCAACTGACCAAGTTTGTTATTTAGTTTATACGCACCAAGTGAAAGTAGCTCAAACTTCTACGAAGAACTGGTAGCGGTTAAGAGTCCGGAATTTATTGAAGTGCTAATGCCCGTGCCATGACGATTACTGAGCTATTGCACAGGTAATTTATGAGAGTGCCAACTTCTGATTTTTTTTCGAGAAGGTTCGTGCTCACTATTTTGTAATTATTGGGTAACAACTGCGAGAAATGGTCGTAAGTGAAACGGCGGTGGTATGAATTTCTGGAGTTGCTCTCTACGATCCTATGGGCATTATTAAATACTCATAGTATACGTAGTTTATTGCACTACCACAATCTTTTTCTGAGAATGCTAGTCGCTTTGGAGCGGAATTTATATGGGAAAAACGAAACTAGATTTTCTTTGAAATGTTTTATTGTGCCGTTCTCGTAATTTTCCCATGGATGACAGTTTCGTGGTACTCTTGTGTCGTTTGGAACTGTCCACAGAAAAAATTTAAAAAAATGCGTTAACTGGGGAAGAAAAATGTGTTGTATAGATCTCTATGATAACTATTGTTAGTTTAGGACCGATTTTGCTCTTACCTTTATTTTGACGTCCCATGGTGATATGCAGGAGGAATATGAAATATGAGGCTCTGCCGTTTTCGCTCAATCGCGTTCACAGGCACTAAGACCATTTTCCTAAACGGTTTCTTTACACCAGCTCTGTGTAGTAGAAAGGAAAGTTATGTAATCGGTCAAGTTCTCCAACTCAAAAGCCCTAGAAACGATCTGAATAAAATTCACAACAATAAGTCATTACAAATCCATTAGTCTTCTTTCTTAGGTAATGGGGTGTTTGACTTGAATCATTAATTGCCTGCATGAGTGCAGACTTTTGGGTCGTCCGTCGATGTAAGAGTCTGAAGTTGCCCTGTGGCAGGAATGCGTACCTTGACTTTCGGTAGAGCTGTTGTTGTTATTTAATTCGAGGTCACAAGTATTTGTAGAGCAGTGTAGCAGCCAAGAAGGTGGTAGGTACTATGTACAGTTGTCAGCCTGGTCGAGAGTGCTGCGAATCTGTCACACTGGGAGTTCCACATAATACGATCTAGGCCTCATTTTAGGAATGAAAAATTCTATTGCAGTGAGGAGTTGGGAACATGGTCCACAGTTTGCTGTCAGAACGTAGTGTAAGGCTGATAGGATTGCACTTCATGCTGAACTTTCATTTTATGCATTTAGATGAGCCACCAGATTGATTTCATTACTAAGAGCTTTTACAGACTACTAGAGTACGTTGACGGTGTTAGGAGCTGCTGACTAAGGGTTGTGGAGTTGCCTGGAGGTGCCTCTGAGAGTGACCCGACGTTCTGCCAGTCCTTCACACAGAGCTACACTTCCCCCTAGGAAATGGACAATTACACAATCAAGCTCTCATTTTTCGATATGGGATAGCACTGTCATGGGGGGTTGAAGGTGTTGGTCTACAGTTTCTCTTGTCGTGAGCTGGTCCTCATTGAGCGGAAGAGGACAGGTTTAATTTTTTACTACAGGAGTACAACAGGCGCCGAAAGAATTGCTCTCCGTCTTGTCTGTGGTCCCTCATTTCATGAAAATGCTCATCTTGCCGATGTGTAGCGAATGACGAATAACGTCAGTCTCCCGGAAAAAGAACAAGTACCTTCTTCTCGAATTGCGGTTTAGAATGGGGAGGGAGGGGGGTTGTGTTAAAGATGTCATCCGCGAGGAAAAGAAGAGATAAAGGAATTCTTACTCGAAGGGGTTTCTCTCCCTTTGCATTTTTAGGTCAGACTTGGGAGCTCTACTGATACACTCGGGCGCCCTTATCGCGATTTCCCCCCTTTTTCTCTCTTCTCTCGCCAACTGATTTACGCTCCAAGTTCCGTGCCTTATCTCTTCCTTTGCTTGGGCCTGATATTAGTTTGCTGGGTGGAGAGGTTCCTTGGGGCCCGTCTCTAACCTACCATGTAAAAAAGAGATTAATATTGTTTCCTGGCTATAAGTTCAGGTTCTTACTCGCCTTCTTATATCTTACGTCCTGCATCTTTCATCGTTGAGTTAAAATACCGTTATTCAGAAACTTTTGGCGAATTGAAACGTCTAAATTGGATTAAACGTTGAGTTTGAAATTGAGTTTTTTCGCCGGTGGTTGGTAATTATGACAGGGAATCAAGTTGCTTCCAGTTCCTAAGTACTTTGCAAAACCCAACGAATTCAACGTGTTAAGAAATGTAGATTGAGCAAAATAAGACCATGTAATTGGTGAATAGGCTTAAGAACATCGGAGGGAAAGCATCCTCTGGTTCCATTTCCAATGGTCAGTGGAGTGGAGTCGAAGGAGTACGAAGCAGCCTTCAGTCTGGATCTCTTTCGCCCATCGACCTGGTGCTTCTGCTTAGCTTAGATGAAATCGATTAATTAGGCTCACATTGTATGCATCGTCACGTTGAGTTTTCATGGTGGGGACGTGAAGAGTAAAGTTTTGTATCACAGGACTAGTCTTCGTTAAGGCAATAAATGTGCGTAAATATTGAAACGAGGAATGGCTCTGGTTTGGCCCTAATTACGTGAGTGGGATATCAGCCTCTGGTTAGATTTCCCACTGCTATTGAAGAAATTGTCCTACCGTTTCTGATTTGCTTTATTCGGTGGTGATGGTAAGGGGTGAGGCCGCAAGAATTGTTCTGTTGTCATTAGTTAGCCTCCTCACAAGTGGGCTGAACGCAAATACACTTTTTCGCTTCGTCTGGCATTCCTTTAAAGGCCTGGCAGAAGGTTGATGAGGCAACATAAGTACTATCCTCGAGCCGCCCTCTTCTTTGCTCGCTTCCACGGGAGCGCGCAAACTGTTAACACCCTCTCCTTCTTCGGATGATGCTCCTTTTTGACTTCTGAACTAGCTACCGCCTACGAAGTTAACACCTGGCCGAAAATTGAAGCCTGAGCATGTTTCTCATGCAACCCGGTTCTCTGCTCACTTTCACTTACACCTGGTGAATGTAAACAGACTATTACTGTTTGTTATAACAAACGTATCTCACTTTCCAGTTCCGAACAATTCCATTCCCACTTCCTTGGTTTAGGCCCAATTTGCTATTCTCGTGAGCTCCTTCAAAAGCTACGCCGAACAAAGAAAAAAAAGGCGATCCGAAAAGAGGGTGAAAAAGAAGAGGGAAGAAACGTTGACAAAGGAAGAAGAGGCCAATGCCCGTAAATTCGAAATTTAGTTGGGAAGTTGTTACAAAAGGGCCAGTCTCCCAAGTGAATTACGAGTTCTCAGTCAGCGAAACCCTTTTAAAGAAGGTTAGCTGCCCAGCCCATAAAATTGAGATCAAGGAAATAGCGTTAGAGGGTGACTGTCAGTTTGACTGGCAAATAGCTAATACCAATAAAAAAACCTTCTACGATATCCGAGGCTTCTTCACACTGCATGCATATGGTAATAAGGAGCATCTTGAAGAACCTCTTGTGAATATAAATAATCAAACGTAGAGACATCTTTAATTAACGGCAGTTTGTGCACCCAACTTATTTGTACAGCCTGACTCCTATTTGAGGCATCTTATAGGCTAGCAGACCCTCAGTTTGATTCTCAAACGCCATGTAAGAATCCAGTTTCAGTTGAAAAGAAGGAACAAATGCACCTTCCGCTTTTCTCCATGCTCTCTCCTAATTACGAGTACGTTTTAGGCCTCACAGTGCACTACTCGTTTTGGAAATAATGGGTCTTGCGGGAGCATATATGTATCACCACTTGATTCGTATTCAAGGAATTGTTGTGGAGTGAACTAGCATCGTTCCAAAAATAAAAGAGGGCGAGACATAATAATAAGCTAAGAGTGGAAAAATAAATAGTAAAGAGAGACAGAGAAAAGAGAGTTCTTAAGTCTTATAAAATACGATGTGGGGACCCAGTTCTAATGAGGATGGGGGAAAAGGAAGTCCAAGTTGTGAAAAAAACGCCTTTTGCCATACTCTATTCTACCTACGTTTCAACCATCGTATGTTACTGTTAATTCTGAGAATAATGGATTTTACAGAATCCTTAAAAGTATCCCAGTTTATACTTTTCTGCTTGAGGAGTATTGGGTAACTGATAAGGGAGGGGGATTGGCGGTGTCGGTCCTCTTTAAGGCACCTTGTGGACCATAGTGTAGTTCATCAGCGTAAAGAATTGCATTCGAAGGACAAAGATGGATACCGGCTGCGATTTTTGTTGACATTAGTGACTCTTTAGCAACACCCCTCGTAATATATGGAGTCAAACAGTTCTCAACTGCGACAAGGTCGTGCAAAGGAAAAAACGTGACACAAAACGAGATAGTCTTAAGATAGTAGGTCTTCGTAGTTGAAAAAGAAGAGCGATGCAGAGTGGAAATAGAGATCCCACGTCTGATTTTGCAACTCCAAAAGGGAGTGTACTTGCGTACTTCCAGCGACAATGAGGGAAAAGGCATAACTAAAGTGGATGCCTCCGCCTGTGCCCCACATCAAGTTGTACTGGCCTTTTAATCAGTTTGTGATGCTACTCGTTCTGAGAATAATTAACTCCCCTCATCTCATGTCTTTTCCCTACCCCCACGCTTCACCAATAGCTGCATGTATGTAACCACATAAATGAAGTGCAATCGTCACACTCGCCACGTAGTTGTCCAATGAGCATACTAATAAAATGCAGATTCAATGGCTTGATCGTATTCACAGTCGTCTAAGAATCAGTCTTCCGATCGTTAATTAACCTCACCAGATTGAACCAAGCCCGAGAGTTAATTTCATTCTGCTCCCCTCTCGGCGCTCAGTTAGAAAACGCTGCAAATTATTACACAACGGTTTATTATTCGGATAATCAGCTTGACCTAGCATTAATGCTCCGAGACCCATCCTGTTCGATTCAGCATCGAAAAATATCATAATGAAACCCAAAAAAAGGCCGAAAAGAACTGAATCGTAATATTAAAATAAACAAAAAAACACGAAAGTATCTAGAAAAAACTGAATTTTAATATGAAAACATGCACGCTAAATACTAATATCAAAATTTAACCAGAAATCTATGAAAAAAACATAATGAGAATGAAACGAAAGAATCTAAAAAAATTGAATCGTATTAAAACGAAAACGTCGGGGAAATTGGAAGAGTAAGGCGAATGGGGAGAGACCGGTCGTTGGGAGGGAAGCGAGCGGGAGGCCGCACTCGCTCGCCTCGAGAGCGGTTGGTTTTTAATGAGACGGGCGGGGCGGAGGAATTCAAACGACGAAACGCTTGTAGCTCCCGCGTTGTACTGCGTTTCGTTAATTTTTTAACCGTTTTTTGCCCATTACAACCACGGGCTTCGTCCGATCGGATTGCCGAGATGGCGGGCACAACTAGATACCAAATCGGATTTTTGGGCGAAAGAACGAATTTTTTAGACCACGTTAAAGGCACAAAACGGCCCGGACGGCGGACGGCGGACGGCGGACGGGGGACGGGGGACGGGGGACGGGGGACGGCGGACGGCGGACGGACATTGCAAATTTGGAATCTCCATGTCTTGAAACGTAAAGTATCAAATTTTGAGGGGGGGTTGTAAAAAATTTTTCGTGACCGAAAACATAGGGTTATTATTCAGAATGAATAATAAACCAAAAGGTGGAGGATTCGCCAAATTGCGGTACAGCTTCATAATCGATTGAGAGCGTTGGTGGCCAAGTAAACAAGAAAATCTGGGAACGTGCCAAAATCGGTTTTGCGTTCTCCGAATGGAAGCAAACAATACGCTTGGTCTGTATTGACCAACGGCGCGATGAATGAGCGCTTCTCACGTTCATATGGGCCGCGTATAGACGCAGTATGCGTAGGTTTCAAACGGAGTTCTCCGGAATGTGTTGTTTTGAAACGCCAACACGTGCAGTTCACAAACGTGAAGATAAATGTCTGCTGCTACGCATCAAATCACTTTCCTCAGACCCCTCCTTAACCTGTTCACACGGCGTACCTCGCAGCCTGCTCTTCAGCGACTACAATAAGGCATATCTCCTCGACATGTACACTGTCGCTTCAATGTTTATTATTTCGCCATTTCTTTTGACAGGGTGCATCTGCCAGACCTTAGGCCTTTGACATTTCTGAACGCCCACCCATAGTACCGACACTGGCAGTCGTCTATCGCGGTGGTGATGATGGAAGGGTAGGTGGAAGAAGAGGAAGATGGGGATCGAGGACAGGGAGGCCGACGTCACTGACCGCGGTGACTCCATGAGTCTCCCCAAAACCCCTGGGTGCCAATGGTCTGGCTAAAAGGCTGACTATGATTTCTACTCATGACGTGAAGAACCCGTTAGCCACCCTTAATGGAAACCAGGACTTCCTGCCCTGATGGTCGAGCGCAGTACGGGAATGTTCGAGTGTGAATCCAATACACTAACTACAGTACTACTCTGATGGTACTGAGTTACAACGGTTTCTATCCCTCCATCATAGAAAACCTTCCCCCCAGAATGCGATTAATTCGCCAGGCCATAGCGCGACAGAAAACTATTTCTACGTGCTTGATGAGTGGGAAAGTGCAGTTCAGACATACGAGAAATGAGGGAACTTCACTCCCACAACCGTATGGCGTGCAAATGCGCTTCTGGTCTTGTCTCTCATTCATATGGCCTCGTCTTTTACTACCTGTAGGTAAAAAACCTTTGACACCACTTTAACGTAAAACATATAAAGAAACAAAAATGCAAAATGTCTAGTAGCAACACACAAATTTCTGTAAATTCGCCAATCTGCTATACATACAGCGCGTTTCTAAGGAAACATCCATCAGGATCAAACTGAAGGTACTAGTTAGATGATAGTGCCTCTTAGGCTTCATTGAAATCATGGTGGTGATTTTTAGAAAACTGGGAAAACGATAATTTATTTTACTTTCGACAAACCTCATTTTACAAGTTATCATGGCTTACTTCTCTGTTCAATAAGTAGATACAAAAGTTGTCCATTGTTGTATGTCCTTATCTCTTCACACTCTCCTTCCCTGCATTTCCACCATTCGCTCTTTTGAGCCTTTCCTCGGCCTCCTGCCTTTTCAGTCACCAAATGTTGGCTGTTTCGTCCGCGTCCTGTTCTTCCTACGAATTTCTTTGGGCTCTTTGGCTCTTAGTTTTCGAGTTTCACTCCGGCCTCTGGCCTGGCCTACACCTGTGCAACCATTTAGAGACCCACTGCGTCGCATGCACTTGTGCTCTTCTTGGAACTCTATCGTGGTAATCAAATGATTATTTAAATCCTGTGTATCAATACAGTCCTCTATCTCGTTTGTCTCATTGATCAATTAAGTCTCTCTCCTCCTTTGGGTCCCCTCAAGAATTGCAAGGTCCGTGAGAATGTGCATTGGTGAAGTCTAGGAACCAGGAGCACCACAATTTTCTCTCCAGAACCACCCAACAGAGTTCATAAAAAAGGCTTGGAGCCCAAAATAAAGCCTTGACTCTCTCTCTCTCTCTCTCTCTCTCTCTCTCACTCTCTCTCTCTTTCTCTCTCTCGCTCTCTCTCTCTCTCTCTCTCTCTCTCTCTCTCTCTCACTCTCTCTCTCTTTCTCTCTCTCCCAGCCCTGCCTTCTCACTTCTTTCTTTTAATAGCTTGAGGTTCATGAGGGAAAGAGACAGATTACATTGGCGTCTTTCTGTCCTTCCCCTTCGATCGATAAGATTGAGGCTTTAAGACTAAACACTAAACCCTCGGCCTCGGATTTTGTCTTAAGTTGAATTCCACGTGTCCTTGCACAAGGTCTGACCAACTACGATCTATTTCCCCCTCCCACCACTCTCGCCTTTGGTGGTGATCTCGTGTTACCATCAACTTCACTGAGTTCAGAATCGTCTTGAAAATATTGTTTGGTAGTCCTGGAATCAAATCTGAATACTGTACTGACCTTGTTCACTATATATGATGAAAATATGAAAGAGAAAAAATAACTTGAAAGGTGAAAATTGAAACGTTTATGTTTCGGCTACTGGATGTCATAAGCGGTTCTGATGATGGATTCAAGCCAATAGCTAAACGGTGACAATGTTCACCTTTCAAGCGTTTTCTCCCTCTTATTTATTCTCCTTGTCTTAAGCGTAACTATGTGATACTTTGCATCACTTGTTTGGTGCTGACAAGACCTCAAGGGGGATAGCGACAGATAAATTAGAGCGTGCTTATCCATTGGATAAGCTCCAGCCGCCGCCTTTCTTCTTTCATTCCAAAAAGACCTATTGTTGGGAGAAAGGGCGCTATCCTCCAATTTATAGTCGATGGCCAAGTCTTCACGTAATTAGGACTAAAAATAGATTCGCTTTGAAAATCTCGTCGAGATTTAAGTGGCATCCGGGCAGAGGGGGAAGAGCTTCAAACGCTGCAACTGAAATTCTAAAGACCCTTTGTGAAGGAGCCAAATGAAAAGCGGTATCGACAAATGACGAAACGGCTCATCATGATGAAGGGAAAAGTAAACAAAGTTCCTGTCGACTGAAAAGAGAACCGCTCGCTCAAAACGAGTCGTTATTTCCTCTCCCCCGCAGGCCTAAGTAATTGATGCCTTCTCAAATTTCTCCAGGAACTGACGATCTTCACGTTGCCGAGCAACTGGTTTTCATCTTTTCTTCCTTCCAATACTTTGACGGAAGCCAACGAAAACATGTTGTCTAGACTTCGTGTACACATTCATCAGCTGCCACAGAGCGTTTCAACAAAACTGAACCTTTGCTTTGTATTATTAACCGGAGTGGGCGGCATATCGACTCCAACAGGCACCGACTCTGAAAGGGCGTTGAACTGTGGGCAGTAAAACCAGGGGAAGAAGATAAATTAAAGATCAGTTCTGATGCCGAAGGCTAAACAGGGCTAACAATGTTCACCTTTTTACTTTCCTTGGCTCGACGAAGTAGAAAGGAAAGTTATGTAATCGGCTGAAAAAAAAATTTTGAGTTTTCTTCAGATCTTTACGTTTCAGACCCTCCTGAGTCCTAAAAACACTATTTGGGAAAATGGTCTGTGTGTCTGTGAACGATTTTTAGAAATTTTTAGAAAACCACCGTACCAAATTAGCTCAAACTTGATATCTCGCCCGCAGGTTACCATGGGACGCCAAAATAAGGGTATGAACAAAATCCACCGAAAGTTAACTGTAGTTATCATAGTGATCAAAACACCAAATTTTTTTTCCTCAAAAACCGCTCTAACGATTTTGATTAAATTTTTAATATTGGTAGCTCTTAATAAGATAATTATACCATAAAATTCCCATTTGTGGGAAAATGACGAGAGCAGCACAATAAATTATCAAAATTTTCGACGCAAAGCGTTTTTGCCGTGGTTTTTTCCTTTTAAACTCCGCTGGAATGTTAGTAGAATGTTAAAGAAAATGAAAATTCCTGAATTTCAACTACCGCCGTTTCGCTTTCTACCAGTTCCAACAGTTATTACCCAATAACTCTGCAAAAGTGATTACTATCCTCCTTCAAAAAATCCGTGTTTACAGCCTCATTAATTTTCTGTGTACCGATTGCTCAATTGGTCCTGAAATGAGTACGAGCAGCACAATAAATTCCATAACTGTAGGCGCTACAGCTTCCTGATGCTGTGACGTGTTGTTTGACCAAGTTCAAATTAACTGAGTGATAAATGAATTGATTAAATAGAATTAGCCATTTACAAAGTGAATTGACGTAGAGCTAAGGAAAGTTGTGTGTTGCAACGCACCAGATATTTTTGGTAATTTTCCTTAACCCTTTAAAGTAGGAAGGAAAGTTATGTACTTAGCTGCAAAACGCTGCGTTTTCTTCCGATCTTCACGTTTCAAGTACTACAGCATTTGGAAAAATGATCTGTGTATCAGCGTGTGTGCTTATGTGTGTTTGTGAAAAGGATTGAGGGAAAAGACTGAACTGGACTCTAATTTTGTATTTACCTCGCAGATTACCATGGGACGACAAGATAAGGGCAAATTCGCTCAAATGATACTAGAAGTCCCGTAAAAATACAGATGGTAGTCCAATAAAATATATACACGCTGAAAAGTTCCAAAATTTACCCGATAATTATAAAAAGGTACGATCCTTCTAAACAAAAAATTGCGTTGACAGTCTGACACGCGTTGATTAATCCGAATGCACCGAGGAGCTGAGGAACGTTGCGAGATTAGTAACACCGGATATTTACGGTTTGCTTTTAAGGTAGCACTCGAAGGTTTGCAAGTGTGCGCATTTTAACGTTTAAGCGCTCACGTTGAAGGATCGTAATATTTCACGTTGTTTTAGCGTCAGTTACGCCAGCTCTAAAAGTGGACCAACGCCAATGTTTTTCGACAAAGGTCACTCACTACAGCCTTGAGTGTCCTTAGTCATAAGTTTCCGTTCCTTTGTTGTTCCTTGTTTTGTGTATATTACGTAATGGACATTCAGTGCAGTGCCTTCACGCTTCAAGCTGGTCCCACTCTTGCCCGGAAGCTCGTCTGGCCACCCGAACATTTTTCCTATTGTTCTTCCTGGTAATCCAGAAAGTGTATTTGGGGATCCCAAGTGAGCAGTTCCGCGCAACCGACTAGGAATCCAGTCGGACATTTACGCGATTGCGAGCTCGCCAGAACTGGATATATTTGCAGCTTCGTGTGTCCAGTGCCATCGCCTCAATTTTGGCTCATCAGAATTGAAGTCAGCCTGAAGAAGAAGCTTCGGAGCAGTGTAGTTGGTGGACCTCCACAAGGAACCTTTTCTTTGCGCCTGTTGGAGTTAGTCTTTTATTTTCTTACTCGGCGAAATAAGAATTCATTTTGTTTGTTAATAAATCTACTGTATGTCGTGTGGTTCAAGGGTTTCGTTCAAAAGAAAATTCTCCCCCCCCCCCCACATTGAACATTACACACGTCCTACAGTTCGCAGTTAGGTGGATCACCCCTGAAAAATGCTAATTGACTTGCTCTGTATACGCATGTATTATATAATTCTCATGCGGCATTCACTGAGCCATTAGCTTTCATTGGGAAGTTATTGCGCCATTCTTACTGCGTGAGAAACTGAAATGAAGAAGGAGTGAGGTTTTTGTACTAAATTAAAGCTTTTGGCCGTTGGAAAAGCTTTTGGATTCTGGATGAACTGCAACCCCCTTTTAAAAAAGAACCGCTCCAGAGAGGTCAACGACTCCAAGCAATTTCGTCGCAGCAGTTTTTTTCATTCCTCAAAGTTGTGAATAAGGACGGAAAATATTCCTGACCAACGTGTGAAAGGGGAAGTCTTTTTTCGATTTAGAAGGCTGTGCTCCCGCGTTGCTCCGACAAAAGAGAGATCTCGACTTTCGGGCCGGAGGGCTCTACGCTCTGGAGAGATACTTGAGCTCTCCATTAAAGCTCGAAGCCGCTCAAGCTCCTCTCGGCCTGTCCCTTGTACACAGTTCCAGCGTGTTATCCTCAGACTCCGGAGAAAAAATTTCGTCTCCAGATTTGAGACGCACTTGTTGTCCCCCCCCCCTCGTTCTACTCGCTATCGTCGCCATACCATCCTATCGTCTCCAACTGGGGGGTTTTAAAAGCCGTATCACTCTTGAGCTCTCTCTTCGAATTAGGGAGCCTTTCTTGGGGATTTTACTTCCCATTCACGTTCAGCGTTTTTGTAGGGGATGAATGCATTTCTGGCTCCAACTTGTGACTTGTGTTGAAGGAAACTGCGGGCTACGTCTCAAGGGATGTTTGATGAATTTTAAATCCAATTGCTGAGCGTAGGGGGACCTGTGTGACCTTTGCAAGCAAAAACCCAATAAGCGAAAGCACACAGGATCACTTATGTTGAACAAAATGTTGTTCTTCTGTGTTTTCTGGTCCTCTATGCCGACACAGTAATTGATATTCGTATTTTGATTATCTGTAATAAACCTAAAGGCGGACTGACATCAAAGCAGGTTCACCTCAGCTAGACTCATTCAATTCCCTTCGTCCTCCTGGAATCTTTGGGTTGGCTCGGAAACAATTTACAAATCAGGTGCGACTTATCAGCACTGCGGTCAGATAGGTGAGTGCGAGCATGTCGTGGGACGAATCAATGCAGGCCACTGCCGCTTTGGCTCCCGTTCTTGCTCGAGCCACACTCCTGCCTGCGGTCCCAGACCGACCGAAGTTTTTAAAATTCATGTATGATGAGAACGCTGCAGCGTGTTTTGTGTGCACTTTGCAGCAACTCCGCTGTCGGGGTCCCCCATGGAGATAAAGCGTAGGTGCCGGTAGAACGCCTCTTGGCAATTCCGGCACCGGGGCCTGCCACCCATTCAGGTCCTTAGGCTGCTCAAGGTGCAGCCAAATAAAATGGGTACCGCGGGGGCTTCTGCCCGCGGCCGGCAGCGTGGAGCCTTCAAAAGCGTGACGCTGTCGGCCGTGAAGCCATGGGTTTGGTCTCGCGGGGACCGTGGTCTCGCTGGAATTCCCCCCTAAAGAAAGATAGGTGCTGGCTGGAGAGGGGTAAAGGCCCGAAGGCTAGGAACCCTCTCCAACGCCACGGGCAATGCCCCCAAGCACGGCATATCAATGTCGGGGTCCCCTTTTCAGAAAGCTGTGTTGTTGTTGCTTGCTTGTGAAGTCCTGAAAAGGGCCGACGAAATTATTGTTGTTGTGTGTGTGTGTTGGTTGTGTCTGTCGGTTGAGAGTGCGTGAGGTGAGGAACGGATTTCTCGGGCGTCGGTAGGTCGAAGGGCTCGGTTGTGCAGTAGCTCCTCTCGGTGAGGGATTCGGTTGAATCGTCGCTCCTTCTGTCGTAGACGCGAGATGAGGTTGAGTCGGGTTCTGTTTATCGGTTGAGAGTGTGTGAGGTGGAGAACGGATTTCTCGGGCGTCGTTAGGTCGAAGGGCTCGGTTGAGCGGTAGCTCCTCTCGGTGAGGGATCCGGTTGGATCGTCGCTCCTTCAGTCGGAGACGCGAGATTCGGTTGAGTCAGTTTGGTCGGTCGAGCAGCGGGCGAGGGACGAGTTCCTCAGGCGTCGAAGCGTCGTTTGAAGGGCTCGGTTGAGCGTAGCTCCTCTCGGTGAGGGATCCGGTTGGATCGTCGCTCCTTCTGTCGTAGACGCGAGAGGGCCTCATTGTCCCCGCTGGAGCCGCTGAAGGTGGTCGGTTGTCGCCAGAGGATGTGAACGGTGTAAGAGCGGAAGGTTGAATGAATTGAATTGACTGTTTTTTTTTTTTTTCGGACGCTTCCGGGGAGGGGAAATCTTCAAAAGACACCCAAGTGGGTAGTGTCGGATTTTTACCGACTAAAACCCCTCCCCCGCGGTTGCCAACCCGGAGGTTCTAAACCAGAAAGGATAGGAGGCCGTCCTGCAGATGCAGAGGGGACTCATGCGCGATTGCGAAACTAGGAGGCAGGGACGGGTCAGCGTGGGATGAGGGAACAAGGCCTGCGAACAATGTCGGAGGCAGTGGGGGTGTGCTGTGTAAGGCAGCTGATGGAGGGGTTGGGATGCTGAGCCACCGAGTTACGAAGGTTGAGGGCGTAAGTCGAGGCAGCCTCGCTGAGGGAGGGGAGGCCGGCTTCCTTTCGGAGCTGTCGATTTCTGATATACCAGGGGGAACCAAGGACCCCTCTGAGGGCCTTCATGTAGGTGCCCTCAAGTTGTTTGAGGGCTGTGGCAGTTCCCCAGACAGGAATGGCGTAGGTGCTTATGCTTCTGATGATGGCATTGAAGGCGCGGATTTTCGTTTGTTTCGAGACCTTTCTGTTATTAAAGAAGGGTTTAAGAGCCGTAAAGGCTCCGTTGACCTTGCCACGAACAGCACGAACTTGGCTATGCCAGTTGAGCTTTCTGTCGAAGATCACTCCGAGGTATTTTGCCTTTGTGCTCCAGGGAATTGAGTGGTTACCAACTAGTATGTTGGGGGGAGGAATATTCCGCCGGGAGAAGAACACCGCTTCAGATTTGGCTTCATTGAGGCGGAGGCCCCATTTTTGGTACCAACTGAGCAGGGGGGGAATGAACTTGTTCATGACAGTTGCACAGTGCAGCTTGGTTTTGGAGGTGTAGAGGAGGGCTACGTCGTCTGCGTATTGTGCTGTGACGATTTTCCTGTGGATAGGAATGTCATGACAGAAGATGTTGAAGAGGGCGGGGGAGAGTTTCGAGCCCTGGGGAACGCCAGCTGTGATGTGGTGGACAGTGGATAGCATTTTTCCAACTCTTACCCTGAAGGTTCTGTTTGATAGGAAGGAACGAATCAGGCCAATGAGGGATGGGGGGCAGTGTAGTAGGATGAGTTTGTAAATCAACCCCTCATGCCAGACTCTGTCAAAGGCTTGCTGGGCATCAAGGAGGAGCATGGAGGTGTGTCGTCGTTTGTTCCGGTTTTCAGCGATGAACTCAGTCACTCTGAGGAGTTGGTGGCAAGTTCCGTGGTGGCTTCTAAAACCGTGTTGGAAGTTTGGGAGGACTTCGTTGGTATGGATGAATTCATTTAGGCGGGTCAGAATGATGGCCTCAGCAACTTTGCTCAGTGTGCAGAGAAGGCTTATGGGTCTGTAGCTGGAGGGTTTGTTGAGGGGTTTACCTGCCTTGGGGATGCAGATAATTGTGGCCTCCTTCCATACCTCAGGGAAGTATTGGAGGCGCATGGAGGCGTTAATGATATTGCAGAGGGCTACCAAATGGATCCTGGTGAGCGATTTTAGAACCCCATTTGTGATGCCATCGATGCCTGGGGCCTTGTTTTTGTTAAGGCCTTTGATGGTGTCGCTGATCTCTTTGGGGGTGGTTGGTTTGAAAGAGGAAGGGTGGCCTTGTGGGAAGCTGTGTACAAGGTGGTTGACCTCGTTGTGGAAACTGGTGTGGTCCTCTAGGGGGGGGAAGGGGAGCACTGGTCCTTGAGAGCGTTTGCAAACACGTCTGCCTTGTCACTTTCAGCGGAGTATGCACTGTTGTTGTGGATAAGTGGCGGTGGGTGGGGCTGTCTATTTCTTAGGGATTTGACGATCTTCCAGCATCGCTTTGGGTTTAGTTCAGCCTCAGCGATATATTTTTCAAAGCTGGCATCCCTTATGGTTTGGAGGGCAGCATTTATCTCACGCTTCAGGGCATTGAGCCGTGGTCGTAGGGATGGGAGTTTGGTGCGTTGGAGCAACCTGCGCAGGCGGTTTTTCCTCCGGATCAGAGATTCGATGTCTGGTGGGAGGCGGGGCTTTGATTGGGCAGCCGGGGAGGTGATTGTGGAGAGCCGAACCTTTTCCTGGATGTCCTGAGTAAGGATTGTCACAGCGGAGTCGACTTCCTCTCTCGAGCGGGGAGTACGACATTTGAGAGTGGATTTTTCCAGATGGAATCGCAGGGAGAGCCAGTCAATTTTTCGACAGGTGAGAGGGGTTGTGTCAGGCTGGCCTGGGATTTCCATAATGACGGGATAGTGATCGGAGTCGAGGGAGGACAGGGTCCAAGGGTCTTTCTCGAGCGTGATGTTCTTTGTAAGGAAGACATCGAGGATGTCGGAGTTTTTGTTTGGGTCTGTAGGGTGGAAGGTGTGGTCAGCCGGGGCGTCTACGGAGAAGTTATGGTGATGCAACAGGCGGAGCAGGGAGGAACCTTTGGCATTGGTGGCTCGGCATCCCCAGGACTGGTGTTTGGCATTGAAATCGCCAGCAAGCACAGTTGGTTGGGATGAGCTAAGGAGGGGAATGATTTCGTCTAAATTGTTGGTGTTAGGCGGAGAGTAGCAGGACACAACTCGGAGTGGTCCTCTGTTTATAAAGATTTCAACACCGCAGGCCTCGAGAGAGGGTGTAGGGGTGCTGATGGCTCGATGTCTGAGGGAGTTGCGGACCAGGATGGCCACACCACCCCAGGTCTGGACCCTGGGCGGTCACTTCTATACACAGAGAAGTTTGGGATGAAGAGCTTGTTGGAGGGCTGGGTGTGAGTTTCGGTGATGCATGCCACATCTACCGATAGCTCTTGCAAGAGGTCACTGAGCTCGGCGACCTTGTTGCGCTGGTTTGCTAGGATTCCGTTTGCATTCCAGTTGAGAACAATTGTCCTCCTATGGGCTGGCGGAGAGCATGCCCTGGATGAGGAGGACAGCCTGGGAGAGGCAGTTTGCGATGTCTCGCAGGGATCGGTCCCGGTCCTCAGGGGAGATAGTTGGCGGGGTGGGTGGGACAGTGTTGCCTGGGGTATTGGCAGTGCTTGGGGGGGCTGGGGGGGAGGGTCTGCGGTTGTTTGTGGCAGGCGGGTTTTGAGGGGAACTGTGCCGGGGGTTTGTCGCTGCTGCCCTGGCATATGATAGGGCGGGGGAGACCAGTGTGGCTGGTGTTGGTGCTGGTCGGGGGGGCTGTGTGGCATCAGGTTGTGGGAGGGGTGTGGGTCCTGGCTTTCTACCAGCGGAAGGCCTTTTTGGGGCTTTGGGACAGCCCCTGTATGTGGCCCTGTGGGGACCTTTGCAGTGTGCACAGGTAGGATCGATGTGTGTCTGGTCCTTTATTGGGCATGTGGAAGTGGCATGGGGGCCGGCACAGAAGGCACAGACCCACTTTGCTCGGCAATAGTTTGCCGTGTGCCTGTAATTTAGGCAGCGAAGGCATTGGGGGATGGTCTTGGGTCGACGTTTATTTTCGACCTTGACCGTCAAGCCATCAAAGGTGGTGAGATGAAAAATGGAGCGGGCGCTTGGAGATTTGGCATCCAAGCGGACGAGAACGAAGTGGACACATTTGAGGGGAACCTCACAATTGCTGAGGTGTGGCGTGGCATGGTGCATCAGGCGCACACCACTGGTATCGTGCAAGCTACTGCCAGGGTGCCATAATGCTGGCATTTGTAGCAGTACGTGGGAATGGTTCACTGCATTCATGCTTGGAGTTTCAACTCCCGCTTGGCAAAGATATGGCTAGTAAGTGCCTTGGCCATTCCTGGCGTTTCCGCCATAATGACAGCACTGCCCACAACTACAGTTTAATTGTCCAGCTTCCAAACACTGATGGGTTGTTGGTCCTCGAGGCTGTCCTCGACATTTGGCAGGCAAGGTGGGATGCGGGCCCAACAGCTCGTCATCTCCACTCCCACATCCCCGCTGTCAGGGACTGCTTGGGAATTGGACAATGGCATCCCTCTTCTCCGGCAGTCCAACTGCTGTTTGGGCACGGAGCCTTCAATCGGCGCCTATACTTCTCTAGGCGCCACTCATTTGACGCCTGCCTGTGTGGGGAGGGCGTCAGTGAGGATGCGGAACATGTCCTCTTTTCCTGCTCTCTCTATGAGGACGTGCAGGTAAACACACGCATCCCTCTCTCTGGATGTAGAGCAATGCTTCTCTCTACGTGGTCGGCAAGGCAAAGGTTCTCCAGATTCGCCCAAGCTTTGGGGGGTAAGAGGCGACTGCTAGAAGCTTGTCTCCCCCCCCCCCTTGCAGTGGCTTCCCCTCTTCACTAAGAGCGACAGGCCCACTCCCACTGTTCTCCCTTGATGGCGGGATTTAAAGCAGTGGCGTGCTCACCTGTCCAGGGTTGGTCGTAACTGGTAACCCCCCCCCCACCGCTACCTTTGGTCCTCTTTTAGTACGGCGATTTTGGCGTCAGTCGATGTTCACTGACGCTGCAGTCAGGAGGTAATCACTGCCTATCGGGTTCTCTGTCTCCCAACCCATTGCCACTCGACTTCCATGAGACCTGACCTAATCAGTCCGCTTTTGTGCGTGACGCCGCTTGCTTCTTTCCCCCGATTCCCCACAGCTCTTTTACCCATCGAAATCTCGCCCTCGCGAGTATGCTAGGTCAGTCAATAAATATGATTATCTTTTCGCCGACTGATCAGCAGACTCTTCATTCTCACTTCACCGCCGCTTGGTCTCCGAGTAACGACAATGATCGTTTCGTTATATTTTATCGGTATATTCACAGGAGGTTTTAGAGAATTGTTGCCGTCTTCAGACAAGCGTTTTTTATCATCTTTTTGTTGTTTCTGGGTATTACTAGTGTTGTTTGTGTGTTTGTATATGATGGTTATGGATGCGACCAGGAAAGGAAAGATTACCGCCAATTTACGGTCGTTTAATTCAATCTTCATTTTCTTATATAAGCTAATGAGCGAATTTAACCTCCATTGGATCCGCCACTGTGTTCATTATTTCAAACCGTTTTCCGCCTGCTTCAATGTTTTTGGCTGGCGTCGCATCGATTTCAACTTCCAGAGAGGAGCGTGGCCCATCCTATCCGCCTATAAACTAAATACTGTCTCTGGCTTGCTTGTACCCTGAACTTACATGATTGTGCTCCCATGATGTTAACTGAGTTGCCATTCACCCCGTTTTCCCGTCAACGAGTGCGTGCTACATTTTTTATTCATTTACACGGTTCTCACGCGTTCTTCTCGTGTTCTAACAACAATGCTATCCCTACCAGTCTAAGTGTGTTTCATGTGTGACTGTATACGGAGTCCCGAAACGGAGCTGTTGAAAGAGAGGGGGAGGGTAAAATCAGGTTTTATTAAAGCGCGATACTGATCTTACTAACAACATAACGGTTAGAAGACTGCAGTCTGTCGCTTCTATGGACTTTAAATCAACTCTTTGCGTAAGAATCAAAACCACCGGCGATCTTGAGCAAACGCTCGATCTCCGAGCCAAGCTCTGTCTTGACATCCTCAATTAACGAGTCGCCGCTTCCAGTTAAATAAATCTTCCTTTCCGTGCTATACCAGCAACCACTGTCGTTGCTCTCCTGCCGAGGAGCCGTTCACTTCGACCGTTTGTCGATTTTAAGCGCCCATTAATACGAAGAAAAGGCAATAAAAATTTTGGGACTTGCTTTTCCCACTAATTTACGGTCTCCGAGGAAACTTAATTACTCAATGAATCACCGGTTTGTCCTTCGCGTCGTTGAGGGACCTTGCTACCGCAGATATAAAGAAAATGAGTCTTTCGCGTATTAACGGACGTCCCTCTCGAATTGGCAATAAATCCTCTTCTTAGATCTTTATTGAAGTCAACGAAGTCTCAGTAACGAGAAAAGTGTTGAAGTTGGGTGGTTGATGAGGAAGAGGGGATTGTTTAGTAATGTGGAGGGAGTATAAAGAACGAGATTCACTCAAACAATATGCCCTTGTGCCTGCTGTCGTCAATACGCCCTAGTAATAACCCTTTATGAATGTCTGTGGCCCGTTAGAAAGGAAATCAAATACACGATCCAGCAAGCGTGTATGTGGAGTCGGTCAGGAGCTTGTGACCAGCGGCCTCATGGGTGCGGCGCATCAAACATTTTTCATGAGCCCCACATAGGTATCCAATTTATCTTTCTTGAGTTCATATGAACTTCATGTTATACGTAGCGCCAAAGTTCCAGAATTTGTTGAGCAACTGCTACTTATGCCACGACCTTAATTGAAAATTCAACGTGTGGGTTATTGATGAGAATGTCAATACAATTGTTTGCAAGAAGGATCGTGTCAACAGTTTTGGAATTAAAAGTTGGTAAAATAATGATGTTAGCTTGAGTTCATGAATTTTTGAAGTTGTTGCTTATTATCTTATGATTATTATTAGACTACCATCGTATAGGTAGCTAACTGGACTAGAGAACGCTAGAGCTTTATGAGCATGATTTATCAGGAAATTTATCTGTTTACTTCCCCAGATAGGAAGGAATATTGTTGGAAGCAGTCGCAGGTTTCTCTGGCAGTTCGCAAGATCAGGAACTTGGTGAACGCAAAGCGTCTAAGAGATAGTGTGATGCCCTGACCAGCAAGTAGAGCCCACACACGATCTCTTGAACTGTTCAGGTATAGCTGACATGCCTCGCGGTGGTACGTGAATGGCTGGTTTAATAAAAAGACCCTCCCTCGAGCCGGTGAAAACTTTATTGAGGATCGAACCTGATTTCACCTAGTCAGTCCTGTTGAACTTGGCTGTCGCTCGGGCTACCATATGAGGATGGTAAACGTATATATAGTTAAGGGTGTTTCACCGAGTTCTCCACCCCACCACCATAAGGTCCTCCCCCCTCCACCCTACAACCACCACATCCATCCAATTGGTAGTCAACTTCCAACTAACCGGATCGGCTTCTTTCGCGATTCTCTCCAATGAAGCGGAGGGCGGCGACGAACCGTGAATCTCTAATCATCGACGGGACACTTTTCGAATAAATAAAATAGGGATCTTTCATACCGTCACGTTTTCATTTCTCGAAAACTCATAAGCTCCTCCGCGGAGACAACGGGGCTTCTGGGTGGTTTTGCGAAAAGGAAGCTCCGAACACTTAAAGCCTCGAGACAATATGACATCAGGGACATGAGACGTGTACATTTAACGAGGCAACTCAAATGACGGCGTCAAAGAAGCTCTTGGAGAAATGAACAAGGCGCCTTCAGTCTCTTCGCATTTAATTCGTCTCGTGGCGGCAGCTCATGCGGCGGAGATACAAGCTCACACCGAAGGGTTAGGACTCTTTAATCTTGAATTACTGTGGGAAACACCACACGCTTCGAGCTATCAAGAGCAGTCAACAAGTATTTTCCTCAATGCCTCTCAAGTAACTATGGATAAGTATCGATATCTGTGGGTTTTATCGTGTATCGATCTTTTCATTCTAAGCTGTTCCGTTGTAGCAAATTTTCGTAGAAAGTGATGTTACAGCGATTGGGACAAAAGTATTCTAGTGCTAATGTTTGCATTTCAATCGATTTCATGTCATTCCCCAACGGATCTACCATGACGTCAATATCATCATATTTATATCCACCAACGCCAAAACTGAACTCTCCAACGTACGACCGTGTCGTCCTCAATCCACCCAACCTTCTTGTAACTCTTGTCTTGCTGCCTTTCACACTCATCAATCTCTGTTGCCGTTTCCTCGCTGACTTATATCAACCCTCTTATTTGGTCGTTCGGTGGTAATCTGCAGGCTAAATATCCAATTTCTTGGAACCTTAACTATTACGATATAACACGCTGGGTACTCTCAGCCAACGGCTGGTTTGGTTCATTATTCACTCTGAATAATGCACCTATGTTTTCGGTCCAAAAAATTTTTTTATACCCCCCCCCCCCTTCAAATATTATCACGTCACGTTTCAAGTATGGGGATTCCAAATCTGCAATGTCCATCCGCCCGCCGTCTGCGGTATGTTTTTCCATTAACGGGGTCTAAAAAATCCGTTCTATTGCACAAAAATTTCGTTCGGATCTAGTTGTGCCCGGCTACTTGGCACTCCAAAAAATGGTTTAAAAAATTAACCAAAACGATGGTTGTTTTATTGCAATTACGACGTGTTTCGTATCGTTTTCTAGTTATTTTTCGTCGAATAGGACGGGCGTCAGAGATTCAAGAGTGCATCTAGATGAAAAACGGTGAAATCACAGTAAATGTAGTGAGGCAAATTCTAGTTTTTGGATGGAGCTCTCGAGACAACGCGAGTGAGTGTAGCGAAAGTGATCGTTTCCCGCTCTGCCTCTCCTCTCACCGCAACCATCCGTCAATTTGACTCGTCCCATCGTGCCGATTGCCTGGAAAATGACAATTTTCGTTGTTCTGTTGTAGTGAGGTCGTGTTTTCCACCGTTTACTAGTATTTTTTGATGCTGACTCGAATAGGATGAGCCTCAGAGGTGTCAGACTGTGTCAAGGTGGATTAACCCGGGAATTATAGGACAATTGATTGAAACAGGAGGTGCTGAACAGAACAGGTCCCAATCATGGTGTGTGAGAGTTTTTTGTTTTTTTTTCTGTGTTTTTTCCCATAAGCGTTTATATGAAAATCAGCTGTGGGATGATACAATACCTCTGTGTACAACGTATCACTGACTTCACATTGGAGAAAAGTAATACCGCAATACCATTAGGCATTTTATTATTATATTAAATCGGAGATATTACTATTAGATACCAGAGGGTTGTGAAAAGTAATGGGATTTTAGAATTTACCATTTTAACTTTCGAAATCCCCTCCTCTTCCTCCAGGAATAAAACTCTCCAATGAAGAGAGTTGTTCCGACCCCAAAATGGTCGAAGAGGGAAGTTGAGTTGAGCCATTGTACCGAACTGGGGGAATTCCCTTCGATCTCCCGATAGCCATCCACTTCTACTTTCAGACCCTCTTTTGAACCTTCCCCTCTCTCCACCTCCCTAAAACTTCCGAACTTGGTCTATTTCGAATGAGTTACACAGAAACTTGGCAGTCAATAAAATCTGTCCCTCGCTTAAGTGATTCGCCGATGTGGAGAAAAACGACGGAGAATCACGATTTATTCGAAACTCGGTTTTGGTGGAAGGCAGCGAATTTCGTTCGAGGATTGAGATGTTGTAACTATGAACGACAGCCAAGCCATTGTTTGGTGCACAACGGGCGATGGTGAGGGCGATCAGGAGAGAAATAGATATGAGAGCTTGCCCAGCTGTACACGACAGCAATCCTGTTCGTTGAATTGTAATATAACTTTTTAATTATTTAATCATCTTTCAAGGGCTGCTGAGTCCTAAAAACACTATTTGGTGTGTGAGTGTGAACGCGATTTAGAGCCTGCGGCTGAAGTTATATACTTAACCTACAAACTACCACGGAACGGAATTGCACCCTCAGCGCGAAAAAAACCCTTACGTTCTTGACATTTTCACAACACAATGTGGAATACTTGCCGTTATTAGATTCGCCGGTTTAACGAACTGCAAGAGCTATTTTTGTAGCGATTATGAATTTCTTCCCGGGGGGGGGGGTACTCTCTCCCTCTTGCTCTGATTGCTCGTTGCAGATACCCTCCTGGAGTTTTTGGAGGAGGAGGGATGCAGGGCAATATCATACTTGGATGACTTGGTAATAATAATGAGAGGAAAATTCGCGAGTGTGATTGGCGAGCGGATGCAGTTCGCCACGAACACTGTACGAAGATGGCGTAGCAGGCAGGGGTTTTACGCCAATCCAGACAAAACCAGCCTGGTCCCATTCATCATGAAGCGCCATTTCATAATGCGAGAACTCCTGCTCTGGCGGACGATGATGACGATTCGGCAGGAAGTGAAATACCCGGTATCCAGTCTCCCTAGATGGCAGGCAAGACATGGGGACTGCGGCCGAGTATGGTCCTACGGATGTACAGGGCAATCGCTAGGCCTGTGGTCACTTATGGTGCCCTGGTTTGGTGGGCCAGGACAGGGAAGATGACTGAGCAACACAGCCCAGTTGAGAGGGGCTCACTCTGCAGATCATGGACTCGGTACGGACGAAGTTTAACTTCGAGATTCCAGAAGATCCAGGATGGCAGGGGGGTGGTCTCTCTGCTGAGGCTGGGGTCATGTCATCAGTGAGGGGTGGCTTAGCGGGTGCAGGCGTCTATGGGCCAGGGATCCAAACAGTGCCACCACTGGGTGCGATGGCGACATTTTTCCAATCAGAGCTCTTCGCTGTGACAGTGTGCATGCAGCACCTCCTGCATAGGGGCCTGAAGCAGAAAAGAATATACATTATGTCGGACAGTCAGGCTGCACTTAAGGCCCTGGATTCCTACACCATCACGTCAGCGCTGGTTTGGGAATGCCTGACTGGCCTGAAGACCCAGGAAAACACATTAACGCTGTGTTGGGTGCCAGGTCGTATAGGAATAAAAGGGAACGAGGAGGCCGACAAACTGGCGAGAAAAGGATGCGCTTCCCCCAGTGGGACCTGAGCCCTTCATAGGGATCACCAAGAGCCACATGATCAAGAAGGTTGGTAAGTGGTAGGAGAAGTGCAGGGCTCCCTATTGGCCGGATGTGCCTGGCCAAAGGCAGTCAAGGCTATTTATCAGACTCTTTAGGGAGTGAACGAGAGAGATCCTCAGCCTGGAGAGAGATAGTATACGAATGGTATGCGGCCTGTTTACAGGTACCACTAAGGTATCGCCTTGCCAAGATTAGGTAAGTCAGTGGTACAGAATTGCAGATTCTGTGAGGTTGAGCTGGAGTCAACACAATGTACATGTGAGGGGCTGGGTGCAGTACATCTAAGAGTGCTTGGGGTTCCTCAGCTGTGGCCGAAGGAGGTTGCAGAGATGGACCTCAATGTTGTCTTGCGGGAATGGTGGGGACGCCGCATCAGGGAACACCAGCTCCATAGAAGCTGGGGGTGGAATTGGGAGGACATGAGGGGGCTCATGCTCGCCACACAATAGGTCCAGTTGCGGCTGCAGTGGGGATTATCCCGGTACCAGCCAAGGAAAATTTAAAAAAACTCCTTACCGAAAGTTATTGAGCGTAGTCGCGGATACGTGTAACTTTTTATGCACCTGCAATAGCTTTGCGCTTTATGACCATTTCCAGAATGTTTGTCCTTATTGCCACTGACGACAAAAAAGCTGTTTTGTGCATAAAAATATGGTAAAGTTCTATGCGTCGTAGATAGTTTCCTCAAAACATGTTCAAAAATGTCGCCAGAATCGAATATTTTTGTTTCATTTGGTACATCAAATGATAGGTGAGAATGAGTACGTCATTAACAATTTTTGTTATTTATTACAAACAATTTTTAAATAAATATTAGGGAAAAAGGCGTAAGTACGATCATTGTTCTGATGATGGCCTTACCGCCGATTTTATTAAAACTAAGTGGAAACGATAATTTCTCGCTTCTTTTTATGTATAAGTGGCTTCTCCTCGAGTGATATAAATTTTTCTTAATGAAGGATCTCAAGAAGCCGTTTTATTGTAGATATAACGTGTTTTATACTCTTACATTATTTTTTAAGTCCCGAAAATCATCGAAGGAAAAGGTCGGCCATGTTAAACACAGACCCGCTCGACAAACGTGTTGAATGGGTTGCCTACTGTACAGACCGACGTTGCGTGTGACCTACCGGTTGGCTTTAGCCTAAGCTGCAATAAAAATTATAGTTTATCGTAGAAAATACCTCGGGGTCTCCTTATATCGGACAGATCCGTCAGAAGGTAGTTTTTCGATAAGCGAACAGCCAGCGTGTGTGGGAGGTGTAAAAAAATTTTCGTGTTTCAGTGAAAAATATTACAATTTATTTCGACGTTGCGAATAATTAATTAGGGCGATGGTAGAGGGTTATTAAGAATCGCTGTTTGGTGCTTATTTAGTTGAAGGTGAAGGTTTGAATGTGCTGAATTAGTAGTGCTTAAGTGTAACTAAACTTTATTTTGTATTAAACTTCGTTTCTCTGATCTTTCCAGGTAAGAACGAATATTCTGAGACAGTTACACTTCAAAACATACTTGGTAAGTGATACTAGAACTAAAATGTTGCCTTCCTCAGCTTAAATCTAGCGACCGCCGTTTTGAGGCAATTTTGCTAAAGAACTATTTGCGGTGTCCAAAAGAGATAGAATGATGATTTTTACGAACCTCTTGCGTTCAAAGTCGTTTATGTTTATTCACCACCACCGAACTTCGCTCTTTTCTGTCCGCTTGCTCTCCTAGCAACACCCCTATCCCTTGAAAATCTTCCAACGATGACCTCTGATAATAATCTTTCCCACTCCTTTCATATTTTCCCACAATTTGGTCCAAACCCAATCAACAGTGCCCGGCTAACTCTCACGCGGTGCACTTCTTTCGTCACCTACAGTTCGCCCTGATTGGGGATGAAGGGATTTCTTCCTTTATTGATTACCCGGATATCTCTTTCACGAATCTCTTGGTTATTTGCTTAACTAGTATTTTGTATTGGGGCGGTACAACATAGCCCTCGCTCGTCTCTTTGATGACTAATTCCTACGCCTTCTAGTGCAGGCGTCTCTCAACTTTTGTTTACTAAGCCTTGCTTTGTTGCTTTCGCCCTATTATTAAGATTGTGTTGTGTGGGTAGGGTGAGTGAGAGGTTAGGTATCATGTCGGCATCTGAACTTTAGTCAATTATAACGTAGTCAAAATAGCTTGGTACTCGCAAGGTTTCTGCTGAAATTGACACATATTACAACAAAAACGTCGATATATTACCGAGCGTGTATATATTATTATAACCACTGTGCATAAATGTTCTAAAGGTTTGCTATTACGCTTCTTTTATTTTTGTGTACAACATAAAATTCGATATATTGAAAGCAGAGACATCGTGGCTGTGGCATACCAGTGGCCGTAGTTTGGAGACCTGTTCAAGAGAAATTCACCTCAAGCCCCACGATGGTCACTTTACTCAAGGTAATTAGCAACCCTGGAGAGTTTGGTGAAGCTACACACAGCCATCCACTCTTCTCATCGATTTTGGGTGAGAAGCCCTCGCCACGGGCCTTACTGCTTTTCAGCAGCACTTGGAATGTCTGCTGATCCATTGAATGCTGGACATCAACAACTCTCTTACATTCCATCCCTGAGACAGGAATATCCCGTTTTGTAGTTAATTCTTTTGACGATCTAGAACGGTTTGAACCAGCTGACTCTGAGAGTGCTGCCAACGTCATGCGCAATCTTCATTCTGCCCATCTGATCTTCAATCCCTTGAGAACCTCAATTAGTAATACGCCCATTATTTCGCTGCTGTATAAAGAAATTAGGACATGAGACGCGCCAAGTGCTACACACTATATTCCCTAAATAATGTTTTCGCGTATTGTGATACCCTTCGTCACACCCCGTCTGCCACGTTCCCCCAAGAACACGTCGTTCCCACTCGCGAAGATCATATCCGGCTACTCAGCAATCTGTCGCTGAACATCAGGTCGGAACGGGGGTCTCTAAAGTACACAAAGCGAAGTGGAGGAGCGCGAATTTTATCCCGGGGGAGGGGGAGTTTTACCTTTAATAAAGTTTTATGAAAACCAAAGCGTAATGAAAACAGGCGGGTGGGCGCCGGAACGAACCCGTGATGAAAGAATCTTCTCACATTGTGGAACAGGGAGAAATATTATAGCACTAAAAGTGAAAATCCCCGGTAGAGAAGAGGAGCGGATAAATATTCCACGGCGGAAGAGGTAATGAACTTTTTTCCTCCTGGAACAAAGCGTCGCCAAAATCGAGAAATAATTAAAGCGCTAACGTGAGAATCAACTCTAAGGCAGCCGCCTCTTGTATTCTCGTTACGTTCTGAAGCTTAAAATGGGAAGAAAAAGAAGGAAAGATTGTGATTCAACACGGCGATTATGAAAAAGATTGGTTTTTACTTTCTTGAGTAAACTTCCTAGAGCCCCGATAGGTGAAAAACCCACCGACAATAATCTGAAACTTTCTTGAACAGCCCTTTAGACTAGATGAGGCATCCCTCATTGGTAACTGTTAAGCACCAGCGTGAATTGAGTGAGAGCCGAAGAACAAATAGTAAACGTACATCGTTACAACTTGTAATAAAATAGACTATCTGATCCGACGCATTACACAACTTTCTTCAGCCCAACGTGCATTCGGCGATATTTATCACTGTTGCAAAACAAATCCAATCTGTGTTTCAGTCAATTTATAAGAAGTTGGTGGACCGCAGCTCTACGTTCTTCATAGAAAGAGGTTCGGGAATTTATTAAATTGCTCCTACTTATCGGATTATCGGGTAAAAGCTGTGAGAAATGGTAGGAAGTGGCACGGGAGTGGTTTGAATTCCGGAATTACTGGGGTTGCTTTAATAATCTATTGCAAGCAATTAACCTCATAGGTAGCTTATTGTACGGCCGCCCTGGTATGTTGAGAACGCTAGTGTCATATAACCGGATTATCTTCGAAATGTTTGATAGTTTATTGTGCTCCTCTTGTTATTTTCCCTCTAATTCTACGGTGTATATCGTTAGAGCTGTTAAAATAAATTGTTTGAAGTTTTGATCACTATATTTTAAAGCATGGATTATCTCTTAGTGTATCTGGGTTGCGGAATATGTCGCTCCAGATATTTTAGTTAAACATTGCATATTCTGATCAGGCTTACTTTCAAACTCGGTGGATACTCACTTAGTGATTAGTTTGAGCGAAATGTGCTACGAATTTTCCTTTATTTCGGAATCATCAAAGGAGCTCTTCACAAAAGCTTTGGATCGGTTTTCTCCAAATTAGTTTTAACCTGTGTCGAGGTTAGAAATTAAGGTGTCTTTTACACTCATTCGACTTTGTTCAGTGTAGACTGAATTGAAATTTCGTTGGTGCAACCAGCACATTCGCACATATTTGTTAACCGGAAAATGTTATTTAGTTTAGTCATTGGTGCAACCGGAGCTGGAAAGGGGGCTATAACGAATTGATCAAATTGACTATATCATCCAACTAGAAACTTCATTTTGTCCTGTGTATCGGGGCGAACCAAACCCTTCCATTCAGTGGAGGCTCGTCCGGCGCATTTAACCATCTTCGTGCGAATTGCATTAGGTTTCTATCGTACTACTTCCAGACTCACCTAGTGCGATACAGCTTCAATATTATTCCCCCCCCCCCCGTAACATTCGCGCCCAACTAGTGGTCGAACTTCCCCTACATTAGTTCGAGATGCCGGCCACGCAGCAAAACTTATTGGTTCTTCTAATGCGATGGGAATTTTTGACCCTCCGCCTTCAAATCTTCTGTCCTTCTGCTGCGACATACTCTCTCGCCCGTCATTATGTTCGAACGTTTTCCTTCTGACGAACAGTTGAATACAGCAAATCGGTTCGAGCAAATCAAGGCAAATGTCGAGAAGCTCCTTGCAAATCAAGATCTCGCGAACGTCTACATAGAGAGGGTCAATGCTTCCCTAGCATCGCAGCAGCAGAAACCTACGGGCCGTACACCTCACAACGACTCAATCCCCCATCCTGCATCAACATCCGACATCTTCCCGCGTGTCTGTTCCCGGACGACCTCTCAAACAACGAGTCCGGGAAAACCACGCTCCTTCGAAAAAGCCTGGTGAAGAAAGACTCCATCGCCAGAGCCATCCCTGCCCTATCTGCGTCAAACATCATGGGGTAAAAAAGTGCCCACGTTTCCCCAATTTCAGCCAGGAGGCTCGAGGAACCTTCGTGGAAGTTCAAAATCTGTGTACGAATCGTCTGCCAACCTCACGCACACTCAAGAGCTGGCACTCAACGTACTCTTGTGAATGCTGTCAAAACAGGCATCACACGCTGCCCCACCCCATGAGCCACAACGCGCGCTTGTTCCCAAAAGTGCAATTAACTAGTGGACGGTAGACGCAGCACCTTCGCTCAGCACTACCACTTCTAGAACACCTGAGGGCAGGTGTCCTCTGAGGAGGAGGGGAACTCTGGCTTCCCTTACTGAGAGAATCGTTTTTCGCCAAGAGACGGACCGCTTCACTGAACCATGGATGTCGCAGCTGTGTGGAACAAAGATGTACGATCCACAGAAGATGTGTGCGCTAGAGAAATTGTGAGGTGAATGTTCATTTGTATTAGTTATTTCACATCTCCCACCACAAACATGAGCACCCTTTTGGAACTTTAATTGAAATTCTCTTACGCTCTTATGCTCAAGATTAGGTTCCCCTTTGTTGGGTGGACAGCAACGCCCTAATTGCAGTACATGGCAAGAAACTGCGGTGCTCACGAGTGCCTGAGGACATGCACTTCATCAAGGGCGGAGTGGTGTACCGTGGCGAACCAAACCCTTCCCCATTCATTGAAGGCTCGTCCAGGGCATTTGTGCTGACTGGGCACCTCAAATGCTCCGGATTCGCTCGAACCTTCGCTATACCGCTTTCTATATTAATCCCCCCCCCCCCCGTAACACCTGTTTCAGTAGAAATTCGTGGACTGAAAGCGTACAGCTTCTCATTGATCGAGTGAGTGGAGTTGATGACACGTTGCTCCGGATAATGTTCCAGCAAAGCCCCCTTCCTACCCAGATGAGGCAATTTCTCGAGACAGCTAAAACGAGCGGATCATCACGTTTTGTCGAGCGTTTTTCACGAAAGAATAAATAAACGGTAACGGCGAGTTTTTACAACGAAAACGTTCAAAAAGCGAGTTATGAATTACTTCGCTCACTTTCAAAATCCGGTAGAGATCGGCCATCTTTTGTACGGCAAAGTACTAAAGTTTGAAAGGGTATGAAGAGAGCGAGTTTCCTTTGATTATTATAAATTGTGTAGAAGAACATTAGGAGTTTAGCTGGGAAGAGCGATGAGGGGTAAGGGGGTTCAAAGTGGATCGTGATAACGTGGAAGCGGAACAACGGGAGTGAAGAAAAAAAAGTGGTGGAAGAAGGAGGGTGAGGGGCAACTAAAAGCCTTAAAAAAGACGGTTCTGAAGACTGAAAAGCCCGCCAGAATAAACAGCCTTTTCCCGAGAGCGGGTTTCCTTCGACCAACTCGAAAAACACAGGCCCGTTCTATACGAGTCCGAGGCGGTGATAATTTTGGACGTCGCTGATAAAAGTTGGCCGCGGAAAACGAGTTCTGGGTAACGATTGTTGCGAAATTCAGTGAATATATGTGGAGAGTGTCTTCACTCAACTTCCTTCGCTTCTTGTACATTATATCACACTACAAACACACTGGCGCTACATCTTCTGTCAAAATGTTGTTACTACTTAGCTGAAAGCAACTCACGCGACTGATCAAAATCCCGAAAAAATGTGAAAAACGAACTTCTTCCATTAAATAATTCCATAAACGTGTTGGGGTTAATAATTACCCTTGTAGCAAAAATCAGTTGGCGATTTTTCACTCAACGGCCGCGTTAGAGCTCCGCAGCTACTTATTTTATTAATTAGCGTCAAAATAAAGGGCGGACCTCGTGTCATAAAATAAACGATGAGAAAGGGTTAATGAAGGCGATGGAAGGAGGAAGTAAATTCGGAAGCCCCGCGCATTAGAGACCCGTTTAGGCCCATTACTGTCTCTCCATTCGCCTTTTAGGAGGGCCGTTTGAGTAATTAATTTGGAGAAGTTTGAGAAGGGACATGTGACCCATAAAACGCATGGTAGAGGTCTATCAATAACTGACGTTACTTTGTGTACGTTACGCCGTCGCAAAACACCCTTAAATGGGTGGAAGGTTTTTCGTCTTTTTTCACATCCCTCGGCGCTACGAAGTAGACGAGATAGTTACGTAATCGGCTGAATAACAAAAATTGTGAGTTATCTTCACGTCCTTACGTTTCAAGAGAAATCTCTCGTCGTCTTCCGAAAACCCCTATTTGGGAAAATGGTCAGTGTGTCTGTGAACGCAATTTGAGAGAAAACGGCTGAACCACATCGGCTCAAGTTTTATATTTATCTGCAGGTCATCATAGACTCTACAATGAGACTACAGTTTCATGGGTTTTCAGTTTATCCCGTTTCAGGTCAACTGAAAACAAAAAAAATAATTTGAGGGAATGGTCTGCGAGTCTGTTGTCGCTATTGAAATTAAACGGCTGAACCAAATCATCGCGGAACCCTAAAATAATGGTATGAGCCAAATCTGCCAAAAACTAACTATAGTTAAGATCGTTTTCTCAAAAACAGCGACGATTAAACGACGAAACTGTTAGTGCGGGCGGGTCCCAATGAGGTAGCAAAAGATGTCCTGTGTGTGCCTCCCCTGGTAGCCCGGTGAACTGGGGTAACAACCAAAATGTGCCAAATGTCGTAATTTTGAACATTTTCAGCATTTCCAAATTAGCCGCCTATATATATAATTCTTCTGACTGTATTCCCAGTAATGGGATGTGCACCGCGGCCATATGACCTATTGTGCCAGTCCTAGTGTCTTACAGGTCTATGCCTAGCTTCCTGTGGAAAACCAGGTAGTTCCTGAAGGAGTCCTCGTTGGTATCCATCCTGGGGGAAATGGTGCCAAAGACCAAAAATCGCTCCCTCTCAAGTCTCCGGCACTGGGCCAGAACATGGCAGGGAGTTTCTTCATCCGTGCCACACCACCTGCATAGAGGGGTTTCGGCTATACCCATAACATACATGTGTTTGTTCATTCTGCAGTGTCCTGTTATGATCCCAACAACCTGCCTTAAGTCCTTCCTCTCCATCCTCAGAAGGGTGTCTCTCGTCTCACTCGTTTGCTCTGAGACAAATCGTTTGGAGTGTCTTACTCCTGCAGCGTTCCAGATTGTCTGATGCAGTCTTCTGGCGTGTTCTCTCACAGTCCTTTTGACCAGTCACAGAGAAATCCCGCAATGGGGCGGTGGCCCAATAGGTAACCGACTAGCACTTTTCAAATCCTCCAGCTTGCGCTCTTTCACTTCTTCCACTCCATTCTCACTGCTAGCGACATATCTTCCCCCTTCTTTTTAGCATCCTGCTCGTAAAACGTTCCTTTTGTTCTCAACGGGGGGGGGGGCATATATGTAAGTGGTGTTAACGATGCTGGGAAGCCCTTGTCGCTGGTATTTAGTGCGCTAGGACACTAATAGGTCGAAAGGAAACCTTGCCTCTTGGAACGCGGGGATCCTCTTGTAGCGTCGATGCAAGCAATAGCTACCCCCTGTCGACCTCTTCACCACCTGTGGCACCCGCCAATCGATATGAACGATGAAGAGGGGAATCGCGGAAACGCCTATGCCCTCAACAGCTCTCTCCATCTCCATCATTGGAGGTGTTGCCTGTTAAATCGCTAAATATTGTCGGGAGAGGATTTTTTCCCACCTTCCCTCCTCCCGTCCATCCTTTGCCCCTTCGATCTACCATCCTTCACCATACTCCTGCCTCTTGCAACGATATCGAACCATTCAATTCCAGTGACGTGCCTAACGGAACCTGTCAACTCCGTGAAATCCCATCGACTCGGGTCAGGTGACCTCCGGCGCAATCGCCCCATAAACGCCGGCTGAAAGGAAACTTCTGGAATGGGGTATGAGACAGCTCCCTTGACTGGTCATTTGATTGGAATACACACTTTTTCATTGGCAGGGGACAGCGTGTCACGATGAGCCTCTAGATGGCTGCATTGTGCTGCTAATTTATCCAACCGGATTTGTAGACCCCGTTTTCATACGATAGGAGAGAGAGAGAGAGAGAGCATGACTGATTTATTTCACCATCAGGGAGACGTGGGACCATCTGTTTCACTTCCCCTGAAAACGTATATACTAACGATTCCTCAGAATTAAATCTGAACATACTACTAAAAGCGATTTTAGTGTTATTTTCATAACTAAACGTAAATCTCGCTTATATGAAACTAGCGTTCCGAAAAACAAATCCGAGTGTTAGTTCAATAAGTTTCCTTTTCGAAGGAAGTTTAATAATGATCGCAAGATGATCTGGAGTAACCTCAGAAATCCGGAACCCAAACTAATGTCGGATTTTCGCATAAACTTCAATCATTTCAGAACCTTCCCCGAAAATACAGCTTCTACCTGAAACATTGTGTGAACTGAGTGACAAACAGATTGGATTCGTAGCTGGAAAGCACGTTATGTCATGCTCTCCCTTAAATCAAGTTGGGTTCCAATGAAATACCTAAGCGGTGTTAGTTTAATAATAGTCATAAGATAACTTGATAATAGCAACTACAGAGATTTCGATGATCATATGACTGTCGTTTCATTGAAATGAATTTTTTTCACGAGCGTCATCGAGAAAATCGTGTTGACCTATGCGCTGGTTGCTCAATAAGAGTCGTTACATAAGTAGGAGCAGCCCAGTGAATTTTGGATCATGCTACATAGAGGGTAAAGTTCTCCAGAGTTCATAAAAATTGTTGGAAACTTACGTTGCTTTAATTAATTAATTGTTTGAGTGATAAAAATCAAAGCGCCGAGGAAAGTTGTGCCATGCGTCACACCAAATATTTATTTATTTTTAAAATTTGATTAATTGGTCGTTTAGGTTAATAACTTGCTGCAGCATGGAACTGACCGCACAATTACATTCTGTAACAAAAGGTTCTTGAGAATTACGAGTATAGCTGTTCGTGATATTCGAGGTTTTGTCCATTGCGCCACCGCTCCCATTTTATAAGGTATTTTTGTGAACACGTCGAAACAGCGACTGTTTGTGTTAACGCGTCAGGGGGGGGGGGGTTGCGTTATGTCGGGCGCCTGGTATTTTATCTCCAGTTGTTGTTTGCCAGGGTTGTAAAATTTAACATCTGGCTCTTTAAAGTCTCCGAGACACAGAGACACGAGAAGGGTAAATGAGGCAATCTTATTAATTTACTTGTTTATTAGTAGGGTGTGGTACGAGACCATAAAGACGTTCCACTGAGATTTTTCTCTTCGGTTTCGTTGAACAAAAAATTTTTTTTTTTCAATCTTCCTATGGTGATTGGTGGGCAATGGTCGTTGGAAGGGTGGGGAGTGCCCATCGGACGAGAAGGAGAAGGGTTAGAGTTGTGATAAAATGGTCGCTGGATATTATTAGAGGCTCGAGTGGAAACGTCGAGTTAGATGAGGCCAACGCTGCGGCGACAAAGGGGAAGCAGTTGAGTGTGAATGAGATGACAAGAGCAGGAAATGGGTGGAAGAGAAGGGACAGGGCAAGGCTGACTCCTAACCAGAAAGCGAGAGAACGTCATTAACTATGAAGGGTTGAGAAGAATGTTTTAATTATGCGAGAGAAAGACGAAGAAAGTGAAGGAAAAGGAAGAGGCAAAATGGATACAACGAATGGCTTGGCTCGAGCTAACATTCGTGGTAACCACAGAGGGTTAAATGGGTCGGTAGAGAACAAGTCGCCTTCCAACAGTTAATGAGTCGCTGGGGTCTCCACAGTTCCGCCCCGTAGCTTCTTCCGGGGTATGACAGGGCTCGTTTATATTTTAAAAATCGCGACGTTATTTTTTGGCGTTTCAACTCTCAGAGAGCAAAGGAAATGGGGCAGTGGTGTGGTCGGATCCAAGAGAATAATTTACTCTTTTAGCGGGGCGGTAAGTTTCCACCCTACAACTCACCATATACACTGGGGGTAAATAATCAAAGCTTGATTGGCTTAGGAATGATAGAACCTATGATTGTTGCTGTCGCAGAAGCAACAAGCCATTCAGGTTCCCTTGAATTTCAACAGTCCTGGAATGCTTCTAACTATCTAAACTCACACTTCTTCTAACTATTACGCCCGATTAACCAACTGGGGATGAAAAGTGGTGGAGGGAACAGGTAATAAGAGGCGTCATGAGCCAAGACAGGGTTTCTACTTCTCTTCATTGTCTACCTGTAATCCCTTGTGGTAAGGGCTGCACCACATTCTTATTAAAACCACCACTTCCTAGCTGTTCGAACGAATCCTCCTATTTTGAGTTAGCACGTGAACACATCAGGTAAAATATTTATAAAATCAAAACATTCCCGTTTCTTTCCTTTTGGTTTATTATTCATTCTCGATAGTAACCCTATTTTTTCGACCAGGAATATGTTTTTACAACCCTCCCCTCAACATTTCCCAATCTGCAATGTCCGTCCGCCGTCGAATTAACAAAAACGCAATTTCGACAGTGTTTGGTATCGTTTTCAAGGTATTTGTAGATGCTCGGTCGAATGGAGTGAGTGTTAGAAGTGTGCAGATGCGTATAGATCGAAAACAGTGAAATTACTGTGATTATAGTGAGCCAAAGTCTACTTATTAAAAGAATTCGCGGAACAATACGGCGAAAGTAATCGTTTCAGCGTCTCACACCAACCACCAGTCAACTTGACGCGTCACTTCGTACCAATTGCCCACAGGCGCCTGGAATATGTAACTTTCGTCGTTCCGTAGTAGTTAGGTCGTGCTTCGTGTGGTTTGCTGGTATTCTAAGACGCTAAGTCGAATGGGATCGTTCTCAAAGGTGTGAGGCTGGGTCCAGCTGTTCATGAGAATAATAAACCGTTGTGTAATGATTTGCAGCGTTTTTTCTTGACGTCGTCCCAAACATGTCTTCTGCTTTGAATTGCCACAAGACGACAGACTCAATTTATGCCCGCTTATTGTTCTTTATCCATCTTTTCTGCTCTATTCTAATACAGCACATTTTACAGTTGCCCTTTGCTGCTCCTGCCTTCGTTGGCGGCCTCAGCTTAAACGGAGCTCCTCTTTCAAGTTTATATGACAGAACAACAGGTAGAACGTTCCACCAACTCAAGGTCGTTCCGTCTCTTCCTTCCATACCTCTTCTTAGCTCGAAGGGGAAGCGGATAGAGCATTCCACTAATTTCCGCACTCTGCTTCCTCCTGCTCTGTACCTTCACCACTGTTCAAAAAGAGCTTGTCTGTTGGGTTAACACGTAGCTCACAGTTTGAGGGAACAATAGATAGAAAACATTCCATCATCTCATTCTCATCTTGTTTTTTTCCTTCTCTACCTATTTTGTCCTGTTCGAATCAACCGGTTGTGGTCTAGCTCAGCTAGTGGCTACTCGAGCAATGAGTCGCCGTAATATTCCATTTGCAGAATAGAATTCCACAAATTCAACGCTCGTAAAGATTGTGACGTTGTCCGACACCATTAACTCAGGCAGGCCATACACGCTAAAAATGTCTTTTAAAAGATGTAGTTGCATGCGTGTCAGCCGAACCCTAGGCCACTTAGATTTGGCGTCAACAAGGATGAACACATAATATCCATCTTTCGGACCGGCGTAGTTAATATGGACTCGTTGAAAATTCGACGTTGGGTCGTCCCATGGATGCAATGGTGCACTTGGCGGAGCACAAGCTGTCAACTACATACCTCCGAGCCAAACTTTTCATTTTCGATGTTATAATGTGTGTAGCATGGAGTTCCGACGGCACTGCCGCTTACCGGGCATCAGGGATGACGGTACGATGTCCTTTAAAACCCCATCCTGCAGTGACTATTGCTCTTCTTGATTTTCTCCACTTTTGAGTTGCTCCAATAATTTTGACAGCTTTCCGTCGTGACTCGTGGCAGAAGCGATTATTTTTGCAGATATCGCGTCAGTCGAAATCTGATTGATGCGTTGTCGCTGTATGACGTCTTCGTTTAGAGCAAGCAGTTTTGACTGAAGCGAGGCTCGTGAAAAATAATCGATGTGGACATTCTCCTCGGGAGATTTATGCTTGATGGTATCATCGAACCCACCCAAAATCGTGCCTCAGTCAAAATATAATCTATTTTTCAGGTTTATGCTGTTTGTCAATTACTATTTCTTCCCAACGGAGTTATAACACAACCATACGAAAATGTCATATTATTCGCGACGTTGCGAAACCCGCCCTCAGAAACCTCTTTCTGTCTCATAGTTTCAGCGGAAGTTAACTTTGCAGGCTGATTGAACCCCCATTTGAAGAGAACTACCCTCTCAACCTCATATAGTCATTCCCTTTCTGTTTCCATAATGTACATTCTCTCTACTCATATCTATGCAATATAAATCTGCTGCCCTGCATCTCTCAGTTTTGCGTAGATCTAACCAACTTGTCAGCTTCATTGATGCGCTCGAATTAGTTCACCTAGTTCTGACCACTCGTTTTAGACAGTCACCCAATTATTTGTCGAGCTGTGCTCACCTCGAGAAACAAGACACACAGACACATTAATTTTTGCCTTTATTACTTTTGACATTTCAACATCGGTACCACCGGCTGTGCAGTAAGAAATTTCGCTGTAGGGCGCCCTGAACAATTATCTCCGTTATTATTATTATTGGAAGGAAATAAAGCTAGAATGTCGTAAACAACGTGCCTTATATTGAGCAAATAGTCGGGCTTTACAACTCCCCCTCTCCCACCACCCATTCCCAATGTCTTTCACTCAAGCTGCTGCGTTGGAGCAAAATCGAGAACATCAACCGAGTTGATAACTATTTCAATAAAACCGATTCTTCGCAAGAGGTATTTCAATTATCCTCTGACAAACAGCTAACATTTATCGGTTTCTTCGTAATTGAAACTTGTGTTGTGGTTTCTGTTTGTTGGTTCCAACTTTGCAATTGCAATCAATATACTTGGGAGTGGTTCAGAGATGTGCTGTACTAAGGCCGCGTCATATTGAGAGATACCGGAGGTGTTCGGGTGACACAGTTTCTGCTTTGAGTAAAAGCTTGCGAGAGAACTGAAGGCTGAGTACATTAAGCTCTACAGTCCAGTTGCAATTCTTCATTTCGGCAGAATGGCTCATTGAGCATGTCGCTCTTAACAAATACTCTTCCCTTCCTTGGCTTTACAAAGTAAAAAAGAAAGTTATGAAATCGGTTGAAACAAAAAAATTGACTTCTCTTCAGATTTTTACGTTTCAGAGCTCACAAGTCCGAAATGGTCTGTGTGTGTCTGTGAACGATTTTTAGAGAAAACGGCTGAACGAAATCAGCTCAAACTTCATTTCTTGCCCGCAGGTCATCCACAAAAAACTAACTACATTTATCATAGTGATCAAAACACCACATTTTTTCTAGGAAAAGGCTCTAAAGATTTTGGTTAAATTTTTTATATTGACAGCCACCATATAATTCCCATCCGTGGGAAAATAAAGAGAGCAGTACAATAAATGACCAAACATTGCGACGAAACTCGATTTTAGGGCAGTTTTTTCCCTTATCAACTCCGCGTAAAAAGACGTGAATATAACTCCAAACACTAGACTCGTATCATTTGATATCCTTCCATACCAATAAAAAAACCCTTGACTTACTACAAACCAAACTAAGGCAAATAGACACGACAACTACCAAATGAGAAATGTTACCAACCTCACCAAACTGCCATTCGAATAAGCTACTTCCAATTTAACAATAGCATATACAAGCCGAAAGATGGAGTAGGTACGGGAAACCCTACCTCGTCCATATTGACTGAAGCATTTCTACAGCATTACGAAGAAACTCACATCCAGACTCTATATTATCTGCATATTAAGCCGTCATAACGCTGACGATATATTAAAGGGCTTATCCACCATAACATCCAATATGACATGGACAAAGAACAAAATAAAACTCTTAATTACTTGGACCTAAAAACCACCAACTACAGTACGAAATTTTTAGAAAACCTACTGCTACCGACACGACCGTGCAATATACATTAAACCACCCGCAACAATATAAACTAATTGCATTCAGCCACATGATACGGAGAATAAAAACTATCCCGCTATACGAACAAAATTACAAATAGAACGAAATAATGGTTACACCAAACAAACATAAAACGAAGTACAAGACAATATGACTCCAGAAAAGGTGATCCAAGCACACACAGACTTTGACAAGACACATTCACATACACAGGACCAAAAATACACGGAATAACTAACATCTTCCGAAAGTAAGGCATACAAATCGCACTACGCACGGAAAACACACTTAGAACCAAACTAACTGCAAAGACTGAAAAGACAGACTCACTCGATCAAAGTGAGGTATGTAAAATAACTTGTACTTGTAAAAACGCATACGTAGGACAGACAGAACGAAAAATACGGGCCAGATATTCAAAACACGTTAGATCTCTAAGTAGGAAAAAAACCGCCAAATAACCACCACCCAAATTATTAAAATATATTAATAAATAATTTTAAAAAATATTCTCCCGAATAATTAGATCTGTTAACAAGTAGTCTACAGCTGTGTGGTGATGAGACCCAGGACTTTCAAATGCTACAGGGCTGGTGTGCAGGTGGCGGCTAGCAGAATGGCCCATTACTTTCTACTTCCCGAAGGGAAAGGAAAATATTGTAATCGTGTCGCGTTGATTAAACTTTCAAATTATTTTCTACTAGTTATTTTGTAATACCTGTTCTTCTCTATACATATCTCCATGAAAATACGGTGAACGGAAATATAGGCCTATGAAGCAGAAATAGGTTTTTTACGCTTTTTGGCAAAACTGCTTCAACGATTTTCACCAAACTCACAGGATGTTTTGGAATAGTTAATACTTATATATTGTTCTCAATAAATGTCCTCTGAGTGTCCATTGTACAGATAAAAATCAAAATGTGTCGAAAATAATGTTTTTTCTCGAACATATCCGTAAATGCTGGGGTAACTGCTTCACCAGATTTGATCAATGTTACAGAGTGTCTTTTAGCCACCCATACCCACATTTCGTTCTCCGTCATTATATCTGCATATATATTCTGAACGGAGATATAAGCCAAGTTAACTCAGAAAAAGTGATTTGTCGAATGTTAATTTATCGGTATTTCAATATTCTTTAACGATTTCAATCAAGCTTAAGAAGAGCTTTCAACTAACTAGTTTTAAGCTTGGTTCCACGCATTGTACGTTAACGTTAAATTCTTTTCTTTTAACTATTCGTTTAGTTTTTTGTCTACTCACGATGATCGGGAACTAGTTTTAAGCTTGGTTCCACGCATTGTACGTTAACTTTAAATTCTTTTCTTTTAACTATTCGTTTAGTTTTTTGTCTACTCACGATGATCGGGAAAGAAGGAAATAAGCAGTTCTGGACCTTGGTGATGTTCACTTTTCCCGTCTGTTTCATTGTTCTTCTATTACTTATTGGATGTCAAATTTCAATTATTTAGTAGCAAAAGCCACAAAAACCAGTGAATTCATGTAGAGCTAAGGAAAGGGCACCTGATATTTTGAACTGATAGTAAGATGAGATATTTAAAATGTATAGGAATAGTCTTTTTAAATGTTTCTGCTTTTATTATCCTAATCATGTTTTGCTCGATTCCATTTTTGACGAACTTTCCTCTACTTACGCAACATTTCTACGCAGCTAGCTACAATTTACTACTCTCGTAGGGGGAGGGGGTTGATGCAAAGATGGAAGTGAGTCAATGTTCAGTAAATCAGTATGCTCAGTCTCCGACGTAGAAATGTGATGTTTGATAAGCACCAGAGAGCGTTGAGAGAGAAGTCATGAATGTAGGAAAATTGTGTATTTGTAGAGCAGAGAGGTTTATTTAAGAGCTAGAGTAGAGTCGAAATGTCAATGATCAGAATCGAAAACTGAACTGGGTCTTTTGCAGAATTGTAATTAAACTTTCTAAACGGGAGTTGTAGCTGAGAGTGTAGGGACTAAGCTATGTGATAGGAGTGAGTAATAATATCGATTAGGAACTTGAGAGTGATACGTTGTTTCGATTAATGCTTTCCCAATTTCGGTTGAGCGATGGAGAAAACTGTGGACATTCCCAATGGCTTAAGTTAACCGGAGGATTGGAGCTGTGTGTTATCCATTGCACCCACGGCAGTGCGGTGCATCAAACAATGACACTGAAAGCCCTTACTTCCAGTACACTACCTCTCAGGAAATACAGACAGATCCCAACGGGTATGGTGACTAATAATCTCGCAGCCTCGAGCGACGAATATTTATCAAAGAACTCGTTTGAAAACGTAGGCGAAGAAATAGCGGAAAATCGTGAGGTAATGCGCGTAGCGCAATCTTAAGGATAGTAAAACCATTCAAGCTTCATTTGCCGTCATTAATATTAAGCGGGTTGTTGTTCAGAGCGATGATACGTTAAAGCGGGCGGGCTTTTTGAGCCTGTTACAATCTTTTTAACGACTAAGCCATTAGCGCCACGCAGCTCGTAATAGCAGACCACTAACTGCCGGACTAACAATCCCCAGCGCCCTTTATCCATAGCATTTCCGAGGTGCCCCGCCGCTTTCGTACACAAAACGATACTGAATCGCTTCTTGTACCTTCAGTTTTAGTTATTTAGATTCAAAATAGAGGCCGTGTTTGACCACTCTCATGCTTCACCCTCATTTCTTCATTATCTGTGCAATTCGATTGTTCCTGTCAAACCTGTCACCACTTAGTTCTCGCCGTTTATTTGTAATTGATGCCATTCAAAACGATTCCTGTTTCTCCTGCTTATTCGTAATTTTGCTTTTCGTAGCTCACTTCTCTACTTTATTCATTACTGTTTGACACAAGTCCACAAAAACTGCGTATGGGAGTTCAATATTAACGGAATCCCACAATGGCTGCTCTTAAAACTCCCCAGTCAACGATTTAGCTAAATTATTCATTTCATCCACCAAGAAAAATTTGGTTTTCCCCTCAACAATCATTATACATTCTGGAAGCTTCCAACTTTACACTACATTTCCCCATAGCAGAGGCCTGACATATTTGTCCTAATTTTTGGAGGTAAGCCCCAGCCCTCGGTTTATGCTTGTGACAATGAACTCTTAATCTCGTTTCTACATCTCTTGCGCACATTACGTTAACTCAGCTCTTATAGCGATAGAACGATTTCGCTCTAATAAGAAAAGCGATTAGGCTACTTTAATTTTTCGATATATTTTGGGTTACATTTCCGTTCGACGGATAGTCACTCGAATAGTGGTGCGGAACAAAATGTCGGTATAAATTACCAGAAGACAATCCGTCAAGTTGATCACATATAGTTATGCATTTACAGCGAAAATGTCTACAACGTTGAAAAAACATGATTTGGGTTGCGTCTGTTCAACGAAATGTCAGAAGAATATCTATGGAGAACGATATTTGGGTATTGCCGGGTTGAAAATATCTTGAGAGTTTGGCGAATATCGTTGAAGTTTTTTTTTGAGGAAAATGCTGTTTTGGCCTTCTTCCTGACGATAGAAATTGCTGATAACCTTATTCCCGCACCTTCAAAAACTCGCATATGAAATACAAAGATCTGGTGCGTTGCAACGCTCAACATTCCTTACCTCCACGTCAATTCACTTGTGTACATGGCTCTTTCTTCTTAATCAATTTATTTATCACTCAGTTCATTCGAACTTGGTCAAATAACACTTTACGGCAGCAGGAAGCGGTAGCGCTTACAACTCCGGAATTTATTGTACTACTCGTACTCATTCCTGGACTATTATTGAGCAATTGGCACACAGAGAGTTAATGAAGCTGTTAACACGATTTTAGTGAAAAGGATAGTAATCACTTTTGCAGAGTTATTTGGTAAAAACTGGAAGTAAGCGACACGGCGGTAGTTGATATTCCGGAATTTCTGGAGTGACCCCCATATATCTAATGAGCATTTTTAAACACTCAACCTATAGGTATTGGATTGGACTGCTATACAAATTTGTTTTAACATTCTAGAGACATTAGAGCGGAGTTTATTAGAAAATAATCGCCCTAAATTCGATTTCCGTCGAAACGTTTGGTAATTTATTGGGCTGCTCTTGGCATTTTTCCACAAATGGGAATTCTATGGTGTAATTGTCTTATTACGAGCTATCAATATAAAAAATTTAATCAAAATCGTTAGAGCCATTTTTCAGAAAAAAATATTGGTGTTTTGATCACTATGATAACTACAGTTAACTTTCGGTGGATTTTGCTCATACCCGTATTTTGCCGTCCCATGGTAACCCGCGGGCTAGATATCAAGTTTGAGCTGATTTAGTACGGTAGTTTTCTCTAAAAATTGTTCACACACACAGACCATTTTACCAAATAGTGTTTTTCGGACTCAGTATTGTCTAAAACGTCAAAATTTGTTTTTTCAGCCGATTACATAACTTTACTTTCTACTTAGTGGAGCCGAGGAAAGTAAAAATCAACTCTAACTCGCAGACAGATTTGAACAGAAATAAAAGTTTTGTGCCATTCAATTTGTCTTACTTTTTTGATCAAGGGAGAGTAAAGATTAACGAAATCATTAAATGAATTAATAAACATTCGATGGTTACGTGGAATGATACGTGTTTGACGCAAAACGCCGAATCAGAATGGCTTTTTTGACCTTGGAATGCCTGCACCGGCCCCTACGACAAAGTCATTGTTACCTCGAAACCTCCTTCCGACCGCAACGGATTTCCCCATGGTGTTCTCATCTTTATTTTCCTTCTCAATTTCAGATTCCTCTTCACAACAGACAGCTCCTCCCAAACTCATTCTCCTACAAAGTCTCGCGAAAGTCGGCCGTCTCCAGTTCTCCCAACACAGTCATCTAACACATTTTGCGATACAGTCGTCTCCATTCTCTCAATAGACACTTGTTTCACTTCTAATCGACATCTAACTCGTATTTCTCCTTCCTTCCCCGTACAACCAGTTTCGCGCCTTCAGAGCCTCCTCTGTTCGCGCTTACATACTCAACTGATCCTATTTATGTCACCTTTTCTTTGTAGATCTAAGTCTTCAAATTTGGTGATATACCAACTCTTCCTACAAGTTCGTGCTCGAATAAACTCATCTTCGAGATTCTATCCTGGTCGTAACAACACGGTTTGAAACACGTTGATATTCTGGAGGCCGCACTATTATTGAAGTTAACGCATTAATAATACCATGTTGAGGTTGAGGTATTCCCTCACTTACGTTGAAAACCTCTTGCTCAAACCGAAAGGGGGTAGGCAGTCGATTCATCACTTTAAATTAACGGACTCAAATATCTGAAAGTTGCCATCTCGAAGGGGTAAGGGACGCTTTTCTGTTCCTTTTCTTCCTCCGAACTTTACGAAGGCCACTTTTCTTTTGGCCCCTCGCTCCTTTTTCTCCCTCAATTTTCTATTTCCAGCGCTTCAATCGACCCAACTTTTGTGGAAGTTCCTTATTGTCATGCGACCCCTGGCTTTGGTCGTAGACATTAACGACAGGCCGAATTAGATTCCTCTCACAGACAACACACTTGGAGGAGCCGAAATTACGATTCTTTTCTCAAGAACGTGTTTTCAACTGAAAACCAAGTTGAGTCTTCGCCATTCCATGTTGATAGAATATTACATTACTAAACCTTCAGTTTGAGAACTTGCGACTTTTTCGATGCCGTCGTTCACACGCTGTTTGAAATGTTAATCCTCCGCTTACGACGGGAAGAGCATATTTTTAGTGTGGAACAAGCTGAGATTGACAATTACACAATATAACGTACCCTTTTTATAATGATATGTCGTCGTCGGCTTTTATACAATCCATCTTGTTGCCGTTGTCTCATTAGCAGTATCATTAATATTACCCATAGCCCTGTAGTAATTCTGGATTGAAGCCCAACACGTTTTAATGCGTCTTGGGTGCTCATCGACTCTTAGTTAAGATTTGGTGTCTTCACGGCAGTACGTGAGGAGCGCCCCCTACTTTAGAGGTAATTCCCAAGAATATCGCATGATTCGGCAGTTCTTCTCTGGACGCAGGTTTTCTAACGCTAAAAAGGAATTAGCCGGACTTTTTACGAACGTATAGTTACTTTGCATCACACATTATGCGTATTGCACCACGACGAACCTAACACCCTGATTTAGCAACCGACCGGTGGGTTTCGCTGGAGGGCAACGGATAATTACGAAAATAGTAGTGAAGAACAAAATGTGGGTCAAAACGATATTCCAATAAACTACCTATACGGTGAGAGTTTAATAAAGTTCGTAAAATAAGCAAGCCCAGAAATTCCAGAAACCACCCGATAATTCCAAAGCAAGAAACGCGATACTTCACGAAAAAAAATCGCGCTGGCAGTCTCATAAACCCCCCGTGCACTGGTTCCTCAATAATAATCGTAGCGTGAGTAGGAGCGACTCAACAAATTCAGGAACTTTAAGCGCTACCGCATTCTGCGTAAAACTTGAAGTGACCTTCTATTAAGTTCAAATGAACTGAGTGAAAAATAGAGGGGATGAGCAGCCAAAGTCATGAAAATCGTTGAATGTGCTTGGAGTTAAGGAAAGTTGTGTAATGCGTCGTGCCGGCTATTTTACGAGGGTATTTCTAGAAGCGATACCTTTGAAGAGGCAAGACGCATTACTTTCTAACTTTATGGTCGAATCAGTAGATGAATTTAGTAACAATTAGGTTAGAAAGGTAGCTAAGACGAGTGGGGCTGAGGAAAAAGTGTTCGTCGCTCTCGTTATTTGTTTTTTTTTTTTTCCTTTCTAATCCTAGACCTCTCGCTTCGGCGGAATAGGCGGTCACTCCATGGCCCGTACATTTCTTCTTACACAACATCCATCAAGTGCTCCCTTTTACAGTACAAAGCAGGTTTCGTAAAACTCTTCATTTTTTTCGTAATAGGATAACGTTTGGACGCTGTACTGGTGATACAAGTGTACTAAATGTTCCTTACTTACTTCTTCAGTAAAAGGAAACAATCGGACATCCACTCGAGCAGCAGAACTTATTCAAGGTCTTGCAAAAGCTGAATTTTATTCAAACTCCCTGAATCAGCTCAAGTTCCAATCTCGTTTGAGGTCGCCCATCCGACCGACTGTTGACCCCAAAAATAGTGAGAGCTGAAGCATCGCGTGCTGTGCTGGAGTGACGTAAGTGCGATTCCATCAGCTACGGAGGTCTTTTCCCTTGCGTCCTCCCTATTTCGCTGATAAGAGGAACCGGCCCCTCCTGTTATCTCGACGCTCTTCCGGTGTCTGGAGGACAATGGAACAAAGTGCTTTTCCCTAGAAAACGAAGGCCTCTGCTTCACCAGCGCCTGTCTTTCACCGAAGGGTTGGTCTTCGAGGTCGACCTAATCATCTTACTTCTGCGGAGTATATCAATTTCAGCTTCGTTGCTTCGGAGAACGAAATCAAGCGGCAATCAATTCTTCGAATATATTTAACTTCATTCTCTTGGGAATTTGATTCTCTGAGCGGTTTCTATCGAAAGAGAACGATGAATGAGGGGGGGGGGTGATGGCGGCGAAACGTTCTAAAACCCGGGTTCTGAGCGTTTTTCTCGAAAACGGCTCTAAAGATTTGGATAGAAGGTATCTGCCACTAATCAATTTCTAACATTTGTTTTTGATGAATCACTTTGAAATTCTTTTTTGCACTTTTGCAAAAGTAACTTCAACGGTTTAAACGGAACTAACGTCTCTGAATGGGCTGAATGGAGATAAACCCCAAAATGTGCCAAAATGCTTTTGGTGTTCCCAATTTTCCACAATCCCCGATGGAGTTTCTTTTAGTATTCTCTAATTCACATTTTGCTCCACGCAACCATTTCGTAGTACAGTGCTTTACACGCCTTTTAGAATTTATAACGGTCGAGGAAAGTTGTGTGGAGGTTCCTTCAGGTCAAGGTCGATAGAACGGAAATGGAGCTTAAAGCCGCCTTCCGGAATCCCGGTTCCTTTTGTGTAGGTTGTATTGACGAAGTCTCCACTTCAGTCGGGCATGGGATGAGAGGGAAATAGTGGAAGTGGCCGCGGATTGGTGGGCTATGGACACGCACGGAAATACAAGGGCGGGAGACAGGCGGTGCAAGAGTGCGAGCCGAGCCGCAAACATCTCCGTGTGGATGTACACCGAAGGAGAGGAACCGTGCCCAGATAAAGTAATCGATTAGCGGGATGTCACGTGACCGACCAACCCTCCGGCAACCCACGTGCTTACCCATTCCAACCATTCGTCACCCTTAGCCCCACAGCCCTTCGCCCTTTCCATTTCTCACCCTGACGGGAGAGATATTCTCTCTATCGTTGATGATTTGCCCTTGCAAACAACCCCCACCTCTAAAACAAGTCATTCTCTCCGCATTGGTAATCTTCTTCGGAAACAAAACAATTCACCTATTCGATGATCTTCGAAACCAACAAGTGTTACAACTTGTTAGTCATTATGGAACTAAATAATTTAGAAACCAAACCATTTAAATTTTGTCAACCTTTTACAATACTTGACAGTTAGTTACACTTCATAAAAACTAAACAACATATTAATATCTTTCAAAGCAAAATAATTTGAAAATGAGTATTCTTCAAAGCCAAAAAATAATTGATGAGTCTTCTTTTGCTCCAGCAAATACTACAGCTAATTTGTTTCAAAATAAAAAGTATGACAATTTATTAATCTCCTTCGAAACCGAACATTTTGTTAACCCTCTTCTGAACCGAAAAATTGAACAACTTGTTAATCATATTCGAAGCCAAACGTTTTACAGTTGAACCCGTTTTGAAGCAAATCAAATTAAGGATGTGTTAATCTTCCTTTAAACCTAACAATGTAACCCTCCTCGAAGCGAAGCTATTTAACGATTTGTTAACGTTCCTTAAATGGTTAACTTAACAACAGTTTGAAACCAAATAATTTCAAAATGTGTTGATCTTTGAAAAATAATAACTTGTTTTTCTTTTTCGGCGCTAAAACAATTTACCTATTCTATTATCTTCGACACTAAAAAATGTAACATTCCTTCATCGTTGACCAGAGAGCTGTCAAACGAATGATGAGTGGCAGGAAAGGTGGGACGGAAGTACTAAAGAGTTGTAAAGACGTCATCGTTTGGCCGTTAAGTCCGTACTAGAGTCAGTTGGTCGTGGTCATTACATACGAAGAGGAAGGTAAATGGGATGGTGGAGTGTCCATAAAGGGGAGGGGAGGAGGAATGCCTTAAATAGTCTGTTGATTGTCGGTTCTAAGTATTTTTTGTGTAGGGTGGTCTTTAAATCCGTCATTGGTTGTTTTCGTTTGTGTGTTGTCTTGAGTAGTGTAATTATGGTACACTACACAAACGAAAATAACCAACTGACGGCAAGGGATGGGGTTGTGGGAAAGGCTAGAGAATGGGATTGGTTGGTAGTTAGGAAGTAGGGGGTTTTTGGGTAGTCGTGGGCTTTTGGGAGGGGGTTTGAAGCATGGGGGTGTTAGATTGGGGTGGGGTGTGCAGAGCCCGGTAGGGGTTGTGTTTGTGTGTAATAAATTTGGGGGGTTAGTATAGGTGGGGTTGCACTGAGTCTGGGCAGGGTCGAGTAATAAGCAGTCTGTGAGAATGAATGTATTCAAGGGTTGAGAGTATTTATTTTGTGGATGTGTTAAGGACTAAAGTTAGGTTAGAATAACGAGTAGTCTGCCCTCGGCTGGGTGAATGAATGGAGAAGTGAATGTATTTACTGTGTGAATGAAGAGTGTGCCAGGTGGTATAAAAAGAGATCGCAGTTCAGGTCGTATTCGTGGATCACCCACAGGCACATGTTTCTCCGTGGGGAGGACGGGGGCAAGTCCAATTCCCGAAATCCCCATGGCAATAAAGCATAGGTGCCAGTAGAACGCCTCTTGGCACCTGCACCAGGGCCTGCTACCCATTCAGGCCCTTAGGCTGCTTAGACCGTAGCCGAATGAAATAGGTACCGCGGGGGCTTCTGCTTTTCGTCGTGATGCGAGGGGTTTAGCTTCGTGGGGCCAAGTTCCACTTGGAGTTTCAGCTTTATGTAGAGTGTGGCAGGGGAGTGGTAGAGGCCGCAGGGCTAGGTACTCTCCTCAACTGCCAAATTTTAACGCTCAATTACAGTTGTCTATCGCAAAAACTGAGAGGTGAATGTGTGTTTGGGAAGAGCTGTGTGTGTTGGAGAGAAAGCAAATTGAGTGGTGGGAAAATCATATTATGGAAAGTTCTAAAAGTGGAAATCATTTCTCGCTTCGTAAATTAAACTGAATCCTTTGACCGTAAGTCCTTCGTCTGGAGGAACATGAAAAAGGCTCCAGGTCAGAAACAGTTGAACTAAATGCACCTGGGAACGGCCCAAGCTCCAACTAATTCGGCCTGTGCCAAACAGTGACAGTCTTCTATGAAGCAATTACAACCACGGGTTTCTGCCTGTTAAATGTATATGGCGAGCTGACGAACGTGTTTGAGTGATTGAATGTTAATTGTGCCTTCGCTCAATCATTCAATTGTTTCCTTCAATCTGAACATTAGGTTTTAAATTTACCAGCAAGGAGTCGTTCATTTTCTCCAATTTGTTAAACTCAAATAAGCAGGTCCATATTTTTGAATAATTTTAATCACCCAGCTTTCCAAAAGGTATCAGTTATTTTAATTTCTTTGAAAGTGATTTTGTGCTTGTTTATTTCACTTTATTCTAAGGTATGTTTTTCTAGTGTCTGAGAAACGGAATTCAACCCCCCACCCCCACCCCCACCCCCACCCCCACCCCAAGCCTTATACATAGCATTCTGACTGTCCCTCAGGGGGGATATGCACCGCGGCCAAACGACCTATTGTGCTAGAGTTAATGTTGGTCGATGCCTAGCCTTCCTCTCAAGTCTCTGGCACTGGGCCAGGACATGTAGGGAGTCTTCATCCGTGCCACACCACCTACATCGAGGGGTGTCGACTATGCCCATAACGGACATGTGTTTGTTCATTCTGCAGTGCCTGGTGATGATTCCTACAATCTGCCTTAGGCCCTTCTCCTCCATCCTCAGAAGGTTCTGTCTTATAGTTTGGGATAAAGCGTTTGGAGTGACTTACTCCAGACTGTCTGATGCATTCTTATGGCATATTCTCCCACAGTCCTCTTGACTAGTGACGGAGAAATCCCACAATGGGGAGGTGGCTCAATAGGTACTGTAGACGAACCGCATCTGGCCAGATGGCCCGCCCTCTCATTTCGATCCTCTTATACCCAGGAATCCAATTCATATTAACTCTATTCGCGTTTGCTCAGGAGTTAAGCACATCCTGCACTCTCGCACCAGTTTTGACGTTGTGCAGTAGTTCATCAGTCAAAGTATTGATACTTCTGTTGCTACACCCTTTCTCATGCATTATGATTGCCCCGGCGATGATAGCATCGTCGGATCTCTGCTTGCAAAACCCCTTGCAGTGGGGCCTAGGGCACCCCAAGCCTTTTGTAGCTCGTAAATATAGCAAAGTCCGGCAGCTTTCTCGTTTTTTAGATCAGAATACGCACTCGCCACATAGTTGATGGTGCGATATGCATAGCTGCTAAACTCAAACATGCCGTAAAGGCTTGTAAGAACCCATGTCACAGACCGTACTTCAAATACTAGTTCCCAAGGCTGGATGTCTCAACTAGTCCTGTTTACGTATTTTCAACAGAACGACGTAATATAATATTCCAAAACAAGCAAGCTCGTTTGGCCTGTTCATGTGTGAGCCGTTATGAATGTAAATATATAGATTACGCACTATAAAATACCACCGTTCAGCGCAAAACCGCCTCAGAAAACACCCTAAAGAAAAACCTTCTGTTCGCCCTAAACGAAACTTTGTTTTGCTGGTGGAACAAAAAAAACCGGGGTGGAAATGGCTGTGGAAGTTCATCCCCGTCGTTCCGCACCAACGGCTTAGGGGGTTTATGATCTCCGTCAACTCGAATCACGCTCTGGGTTGTAATCCTCACGTAGGGATGAACTTCAGTAAGAAGCTGTTCTTCCTGTTTCCCCCAAGCGCTTTCCAACTTTCATCATCACGTTTTGATTCCTGATGTACCTCCTCAAACCTGAATGGCAACAGGACCGTGTTCAGAAACAGAGTATCTTTTCTGGAGGGTGATATATGGTGACATTTGATTGCAGTTATAACTTTCAACCTGAACTCTTAAGGTCGTTAGTAGTTAATAAACACGACCCAAGAAATGACTCCACTACGCTGATCTTGTAGGCTATTTATTGTGAGCGGTGGGGGGGGGGAGTTGTGCCGCCTTGGTGGGGTGTGTTACTCTGGAGAGGTCGTGGGAACGTAAGATTGAAACACGCAAAGATACTAAACAGGCTTGAGGGAAGCTCAATGACGTTGGGAGATCATGCATCAATACGAGAGTAGCCCCATCCCAGCGCAGCTCCATTGTGGGGAGGTTTGTCTGGTTGTTATGCATAACGTGGCGCCACACATCCAGTGCGACTGGTTCCTACCCCGTGGCCTAGTCATGATTCGCTCACGTCAGCATTGACGTCGCGGGACCATTGCTCACTTCACAGAGGTTCCGATACCTCCTCACGTTCGTTGACAGATTGTTCAGGTGGCCTGAGGCAACACCGATTCAGGGCATTACTGCTGAGACTGTCGCTTCTACATTCATTTCGACGTGGGTGTCCCGGTTTGACCCCCCCCCTCCCTCCTCCCAACGTATTTCCACTGATCGAGGAGGCAGAGAGCTTTTCAGAAGCCTTATAAGGACAGATCACCTGCGGACTACTGCGAACAATCCAACATCAAACGGCGCGATCGAGAGATGGCACAGGCGTTTGAAATCAGCGCTGAAAACACAACTCTCATTTGGCTGGGTTTCAGCCCTGCCGCTCGTGCTGCCAGGATTGGGTTCTACTGTGATGCCAAGCTGTGGAGTGACTCAAAATGAACTTCTTCATGGCCAAACCATCTGCTTGCCTGCAAAATTCCTTAAACAGACTTCGATGTGCCAGCACTTATCGTTAAGTTACACGAGCACGTAGAAAAGCTTCGGCCCGCACCTTTCGAGCACTACGCCTCCAAGAAGTTGTTTGTTCAGCGTTTTTGTCTGGCTTGACGCTACTCGGAAGCCACTCCAAACTACCTACGGCACTCATCGAGCGCTGTCGCGTACCGCAAAGGTTTTCAAGGTAGCATCGCCACGCGGAGAGCAATCGCTGTCAATAGACCGACTGGAGCCCGCGATTTTAGACCAAACAGCCGATGCGTCTCCATTGCCCGATTCCATGTCGCCTCCAGCTGACCGACCACCAGACAGACCACACTGCCAACCTCGGTCAACCCAAACCGCCAACAGTAAACCGTCGTGCTGGGCGTCGCGTTTATTTCCCAGATGATAACCGATGACGTGGCCCCACTGACGAGGGGCCTCACAACAGCTGACGATGTTGTCTGGCTGTTGTTTGTTGGCTCTTTTTGTATCGCGGGGTGTTTTCAATGAGTCATGGTTGGCGTGACGACAGTATAGGCTTAACTTGTGAAACGGATTGAATGAACATTGCGATGGTTAGGAAAGAGCTCTGTGGTTGGACTTGTTAGAAACATCTCCATGCCCCTGCTATTTGCGATGTTCCTGCTCGACCCATTTCTACTCCTGACTCTTACTGACGCTTGTGAGCCTTGACAGTCGCGTTGGCGCTTGTTTACCCAATTCAAAGGCGAGGCTACCTAGGAGCTAGGTGGGGCAGTGCTCAGAGGGCCCTCGAATCCTTACCAGAAATCTCGATCGAACTGAACTTTTGGAAATTCTCCCATTGGTTGGCAGTGTTGTCAATTCGACGGATAGTGATATGTGTGTTTTATTATTCATCGATGTGTGTTTTATTGTGAATTCGAGTTGAGATTTTTTTTACGAGAACGGTTGCTTAGCGCACGCTGAATGGCTGTTCCTTTACCTGGAGCGTCCGCCCAACCCAACGGTTTCAGCCCTTTTCATCTGATGCCACGGGAAGTCCGAGTACTGCCCTTTCAGTCGTCTTCTCCACCGACAAAGGGATTAAGTTTGGGTTAACTTACAACGACTACGGATTCTCGTTTTGTTCTTTCGCTCAATTTACTTCCTTCTCCAAGAAACACCGCTCTTCCCAGAGACACTCGGCACCCAGTAGTCACACAGTATAACGCTATCAACTCTCGTCCCTGTAACACAGCTCGCCCTTTTCCTTCCGATAGTTTCCCGCGCCAGTTCACGCGTTCCGAGTACTACCCTTGTGTCGCCCATTTGTACACCAATTCAACTCAATTCTGCACCTATAATACAGTCCTCCTCACACTCACCGAGTTTCATTTTATTTCGATGCTCAAGCTCCCCCTCCCATGCGCCCAACAACGGTTAAAATTAATTAACGCTGTATCAGGAGTAAGTAAGCTAATGCCAATAAACGTTTTTGTACCAGTCAATATAGTGGTTCAATTTTATTTGATTTTACCACGGCTACAGCTCATTGTATAACATGAAATATCGTGAAAAAATGCAAGTCATCTGCAGCAGGTGCAGTAATTCTGATCCGCGGGCAGGAGATCGTTTGTGGCCTCCACCGTTAAATGTGGTAACACTGACTGCGATAATTTTTTTCCCAGGGATTCCCCAACGACACTTGTATCATTGTGTTCCTCTTTCCTTTTAACGTATTCAGTGAACAGTGAGTACCTACCTACTCGGACACAATCTAATATTGTACTGTTTAAATAAATTATAAATAATTATAGATAAAAAGAAGAAACCCGGTGGCGCATTTAAACGCAAACAACGCAATGAAAGAGAAGATAGTAAACAAATATCTGGTGCGACGCATCACATAACTTTCAGTGACTTTGTTTACTCTACAAACTAACTGGTTCTCGAATATATTGTGCTGCTCCTCCTTGTGCCACGATCGTTATTGAACAGTCGGTTCACAAGTGATTTAAGATATTGCCTACGTGGTTTTTTAAAACTATAATCGAATAGGTACTTGATTGGACTACCAATTCCATTTTTCTGAAGATTCCAGTAACATTTGAGCGGAGTTAAGGAAAAAACTGTCGAAGTGTTTGGTGGTTTATTGCGCTGCTCTCGTCACTTTCCCGCAAATGAAAGTTGTTATGACCTGTCTACGAAAAAAACAGTAATCAAAACAATTAGAGCCGTTTTTGAGGAAAAAAATATGCGGGTGCTCTATCTTCATTCAACGCAGTTCTACAGAAACATTTATGGAGAACAAAATGTACGTACTAGTTAGCTGAGAGTAGTCCGTAAGTCTGATCGAAATCGTTAGAGCCGTTTTTGAGAAAATTGGAATACCGATAAATTAATATTCTACCAATCTCCTTTTCTGAGTCAACTTGGCTTATATCTTCGTTCAACAGGTGGATGCAGAGATAGTTGCGGAGAACAAAATGTGGGTTTAGAATGCTAGAAGACACTCCATAAGATTTATCTCATCTGGTGCGACTCCACCAGCGCCCACAAGTTCGAAAGAACTTATTGTGTTGGTGGACGGAATTTTATATCGTACTTTGTCTTCAACATGTTGTATTATTGTTATTCCTGTCAATAAATTTGGTTTGGTTTGGTGATGCAGTTACCTTGGAATTTACGGAGATGTTCGAAAAAACGTTATTTTCGACACATTTTGATTTTTATCTCTGTTCAATGGACTGTCAGAGGAACATTTATTGAGAACAATATGTAGGTATTAACTATTTGAAAACATCCTGTGCGTTTGGTGAAAATCGGCTTCAGTTTTGCCAAAAAGGGTAAAAACCCTATTTTTGCTTCATAAGCTTATATCTACCTTCACCGTATTTTCATGGAAATATGTATTGAAAAGAACATTTTTGTACTAACTAGCAGAAGATAATTTGAAAGTTTAATCAAAATCTTTAGTGCCGTTTTCGAGAAAAATGCGAAAACCCCTAGTTTTTGGCACATTTTCGTCCCCAACCCCCTTCACATCGGCCGAAATCGCCCATAACCTCATTTTGGTGTCTACAAAGAATAACAAACAGAACAAACCAGCTCAATGGGATCAGCCGTTCTCCCGCAAATCGAACTACAGACACACACACGGACCACGAGCCGAAATTAGGTTTTTTAGACTCAGTAGCCCTCAAAACGTAAAGATCTGAAAAAACCCAACTTTTTTTGACCCGATTACTGTACTTTCCTTTCCCTTTGGGGTAGCGGAAAGTAAAAATTGCTTAAAATTGACAAGTTTTTTAGTCAGCCTTCTGCTAGTACATCTGGTCAAAATATTTGTGTTGTTAGTGACTCAAATAATGTGGTAACTGCAATGTTGGTTCAGAAGCCTACTGAAGATTATTATGTAAGGAAATAATGAGCAAATATGGAGTGCCAGAATGCGAACTGACGGAAACATTTACTGCAATGTTATTGTTCTTTTCAATTCCTGTCACTTCTGCAGCACGTAAAAGTCATTCAGCAAATTAACAATAATAAAAAATTATTTAAGAAATAATATGGGCCAAACTCGACTCCGACATTCATCGCTAAGTGCAATTGAAAATAAAACCGCATCAAGCCTGGATTTAAACGAAGGCATTGATACTTTTGAGAAAACTAAAGCCCTTGAATCTTCTCTAGTTCGTTTTATTAGCCAAACCTACACCACGTATTAATTGTAATTTATGTTGTTACTGTTTAATATTTTTATTACCTGCCCTGTAGTGCACAAGAAAGAGCTCAAGTAGCTTAGCATTTTCAGAGTATTTCTATATTTCATATTTTTATTTGATAAAACCTAATCAGTTTACGTTGTAGTGGGGCCCCATTGTTTAATTTGCAGGGCCTTTGGTTACTTAGCTAAGCCGCTGACCCAATTAATGATATTCAATCGTCTCTGAATCAGCTAATAAACGTGGTGTTCATCATTCAGCGTGTATGCAATTTAACAAATTCTAGACAATAGACGTCTTTGACTCCTCGAACGTCGAAATCGTCGCCGCCACTACTAACCTGCAGCTTCGTCGCCCTTTGATATGGAAAGTTATATAAACCCCCTGCAACGTTAAGCAACAGCTTCACTTCCATCCCGTTTCCTGTAATGTAACGCTGTCTGTGTTCAACTTTGATTTTGTATAACTTATAATTTGAATGGACCACACTCAAGACTGTCTTGATTTTCTAAGCTGCGTCTAGTATTCCGGATTCGAGTCTCTCTGAGTAGATGGTTTACATGAGGTGGCTTCAGCCCACATTTTGGCTGCCCCGTCCTCAAGTTCATTGACTCGAACTTGTTTTGAAGGGACGCTGTAACGTGCAAGTTTCAGTATCTTCGTATCTCTTAATCTGCCGTAATTCATTTCCCTTTCTTCGCCTTTTATCGCTGCTCATCAGAGCAATTCACCGGCAAGTTGAGCCGAGTGATACGTTGGAAATTACAATAACGCGGGCGGCTCTGCTCCGCATTGTTTCCACACAGTTGAAACCCCCTTTTGTGCGCCTCAGAAGAGGCTTCTCCGTTAATATTCGGTTAATGCGTGTTCCTCCCCTCGACGGTTACGTCCTTCTGCCCCTTCAATTCGCGCGGGTTATGCTAAACACGCGTTACCGTCTCGCCTTGCAAACTCGTAGCATAACCCGCCCCTCGTTCCGTAGAACAAAGCTTTCCCCTCCGCCACTTCGTGAGTCCGTCTTCAATTGAGAGCCTCTCGAATTCCGCTGTGACAAACTACCAGCTCAGCGTAGTTTCGTACAAATGAGCGCGTTCTTTAGCGAATAGTCGAATTCTCTTCTGTCATAAGCCGCTCGGCCCTATTTATTAATATCTTCCGCCTCTTGTTTACTTCTACGGCTGCTCCTACAACGGGCACTGGAACGAGATCAAAATTTCCCAATTTTTTTGGAGTCATCCTCTGGGCTAACATGCCTGAACCACTCCCCAGTTCCACACTCCTGTTTGTTAGTATGAGAGTTTTTGAATATCGGCCTTAATAAACCTGTGCACAAGAACAGTAAACTTTTGTACCCACTAGGCTTGAGCTGAGCCGAACGCAGGCCATTTTTGTACTTGGAAGCGTAAACGTATAACGTAAAGAACTGAAAAGCCTCACTTTTTTGTCGACCAATTACACAACTTCCCTTCTCACTTCTTAGGGCTTCAGCTGGTATAACTGCTCTTGTAGCTCTCTGTCACAGCACACATTATCCTTTTATCGCGATCAATCTGTTTCATATTCCGTAATTAATATTGCCCGCTTACCAAATCGTGTACTGAAACCCGTGTTGGTTTTTTTCTTCTGTGTTTTAGATTGTTCGAAGAACACGAAGAGCTTCTGAGTTTGTTCGCCAAACTGAAAGAACTGAGGACGAGGGAAGAGCAGGCCAACAGCCTCGAGCTAGCGGAACATGCCAACAAAGTGATGCAAACTTTGGACGAAGGCATCAAAGAGTTGGACGACCTCGACACGTTTTTCTCCTACCTAACACAAATCGGCCAATCTCACAAAAAGATACCCGGATTTAAACCAGAATATTTTTGGGTGAGTTTTTTTTAGTTATTATTTATCCCTGTATCGTGAGAGGAGGTTGAATGTGTAGATTGGAAGCGACTAGTGAAAACAAAGCTTAGGCAACGAATTACGGGAGTGATTAATTAATTTTAAAACGATAATTCACTACTAATCAGGCGTGTGTTCGGTATTGTACGTATCTCTTCGTTTCATTTTATTCATTCGATCTACGCGAGAAAATTCACAATTAACGTTTATCATTGAACAGTACTACCATATTTACAATTCTTCACACCGATTTCTGTACATTTTGGTCATCAGGGATCGCTTTGATCTATTTCCCCTTTTCTTGCAGTTGACTATCGTTTCAATTCTCATTATATGTGTTGGGAGCTTGAAACTGAGAAATAAATGGACGTGGGGAGAGAGAGAGAGAGAGAGAGAGAGAGAGAGAGAGAGAGAGAGAGAGAGAGAGAGAGAGAGAGAGAGAAAGAGAGACTGACTGAAAAATTTATTTAACAACCTGGGAAACCATGGGGCCTCCCTTCCCTGTTCCCAGGAATTAATAATATAACAATCATGGTTTCTGGTTGTCATAACGACATAACGAGTAAAATAAAGAATAATCTTCTAACATTATAATTAAACCTTCAGCTGATACTGTTGCACTTCCACGTCCGCTACACTTTCCGTTCTTACACTGTTCAATTACATAAATATCTCTCATTGTTTGGTTTCCTCGTACTTTTTGACATTTTATATCTTCACCTTGCTACATAAACTCGAAAATGTAACGCTGGAGACGTTACGCGGGAGATGTAACGGAGAAGCGACACGAAATATCGAATGGTTGAAGTGTAACGCTTGGTAACATCACACTTTTAATAACCTCAGTGACCAAGTATGATGTCAATTGCAATTGACGCGGCCATTATATCGAAACCATCAACGAGCACAATCAAATGTAGTTATCAGTGCATAAAAAAACAAAAATAAAAGACATAAAATGTCCCTAGTGGTTGCGTACTTGTACGAAAGCTGTACCCACCGTTTATGTTTCTCAAAATTTTTTCGAGGGTTTTGTGAGATAGGTTATAGCGAAAATCCCATTGACGAGCGGAGGTTTGACTAAATCATGCTAGAGCCCACTATATTACATTCTAGCTCTCCAGTAAGTTTGGCGTGTTAATAACTGATCGGGCAGTTTGCACTGAATCAATGCCATGCGGCTGCCCACAGCACTCTTCACTCAAGAGTATTTATTAACTTCTTTTCATCCTATTACTAAAACTATTTACACTCAAATTAAAATCGAATAGCTCTCGGTGTTCGTTATATACAGGAATTGCTCGAATCCTAAAAGACCTACAGTGGGTGGCGAAATTATTAGTTACATGTACAAAAATCACAATATGCTCAATTTGAGCGCTTATAACATTCTGAATTGTGAGAACTTATAGGATTAATGTTGTCTTTAGTTATTTAGGTATTTATACCGCAATTAAAAATACCTTTCTGTACTCAAAAAAAATTATATTTTGAATAAGAGAACACGATACACAATATTTGTAGAAAAATTTTAATATTCAGTGGAACCCCCTTTAGCGTCAATTACAGCTTGCACCCTTTGCGGCATGCTCTGGGTGCATTTTTCAACATTTTCTTTCAATCTTCATCATGATGCCAAACTTTAATTAATACTGCTATAAGATTTTGTTTGTTTGTGGTGTTTTCTTAGGAAACTTTTCGTTTCAGAAGCTCCCAGGCATTCTCTATTGGGTTCAAGTCTGGTGAATTGCCAGGCCAAGGCAAAACTTTTATTTGTTTCGTCTCTAAGAAAGCTGTTACTGATTTTGCGTTGTAGCAAGGGGCGGAATCATGCATAATAATGCATTCAGAAATATCAGCAAACCATTCATTGATCTGCGGAATTAGTCGCTTTTACAAAACTGTCTTGCTTCATCATACCATCGACAGTGTAAAAACGTCGCGTGCCTTTGCCAACCACACCATCACCTTTAGAAGGTTGTTTAACAGTAGGTTGTACTATACAGTCAGAGTGATACTATTCGTTCTGTGTTCGCCAAACAAATGCAGATTTATCAATCATCAATTCAATGTGAGACTCGTCTGAGAAGCAAACCAGGGTTTAAGGGGTAGAGCATCCACCTCCAACGCAACTTCACACGATCAGCGAATTTTCAATGATTTGAGCTATTGATGCTCAACTTTTTTTTTGTGAATGTTTTAAATGTTCAAAACCAAATATCGTCTACTTCCAGTGATGCCATTTTGCTGATTAACGTAGTTTGGAAAATTATAATAAATATTTTTGTGCTCTTGCTCTACTGAAAATACGTGGTGCGTGTGTTATAAACCGCAGCGAGCAATGAAATTGGCCTGACCGATGTTAACTGCTCCATTGGTATCTCCGATTTCGGATAATTACTTTACCAACGGAAGGTACCGATGTGAGATGGCTACGTTGATTATTTGAGCTACTTAATTTAAATTTAGAGGAGGGTTCAACTCCGATAAGTCTTCTTTCCTTCAAACTTGATTGCGATTGAGGTTTTGGGTTCTCATTCGAAATTCAACCGGTAAGTTTACAACCTCGACGCCCTTCTTCCCAATTCTCACCAATTTTGGAGACAATTGCGTCAATTTAAGTGTCGCGTATGGCAACAAACTTTTATTTTTGTTTTCGTTAACTCAGTTCCGAAACGAATGCAGCCCATTTTCCTTTATTGCGTATTTACGAGGTTCTCTTCGCTAGTAACTCAACTTATTTCTTGGGGCGAACAATTTAAATGAGGACATTTCAAGCTCTCGACATCCGGAATTAGGGAAGTTCTCCTTTAACGTAGCTCCTTCCAGTTGAAAAACGAGGTGAAAACCCCCGGTGTCCCGCGTCAAAGGGGAACGCGTCTGGATATGACATGCAAATCCTCAGAGGATCCTCTCCCGCCGAGGAAACAAATAAAGCGAACTTCCTTTTTTTTGCCGAGTGCCCAATTTAAAGCGGTTACCAGTTGACGGGATCTCTCTAGCTATACCCGTTCATCGCTTGGTGTGAAGGGGACGAAATGGGGGAACGACGTTTTCATCCAGCTCTCTCGTGTTAGCCTGCTAGTCGAGAGAAGAGGAGAGCGTCTAACAATATTAGGTACGTCCCGATGGACATGACAGTAGTGGCGGGGGGGGGGGGGGCTGTACAGTTCGATGGGTCGTGAATAATTCACGAGCTGTTGATGGAATGCCAAGATATTACACTTTTAACGAAATCGTCCGAAGATGCCGCCGTCACAGCGTCGTCGTTCGTAGTCGTCGTCGACATGACAAGCTCCGCAAAATGTCTCCGCGTTATTTCCTAGCACCGGGCGGTTGTCATTAATCACATCCTTCCACTTTTTTTCCCGTCCATCATTTCAACATTTTGGAAGATTTTCATTTCTTAATAACAGGTTCTTTTTTTACTTCCCTCGACCTCAGAGAATAAAGGGGGTGTAGTAATCGGGCGATAAAAGCGTCAGCTGCGGCGTTAGTTATGATGTGGCCGTGGAACGTGACGGGTTTTTAAATAGGATAAATGAGTGAGTAATTGTTTTTTTCCTATATTTCTTTTTTCATTAAGAGAAGAAGACTCGAAATTCACACATAGCGTTGAGATAGATAGATAGAGATATTGGCTGATTGATCGAAACGTTTATTTATCCACCAGGGGAAATAAGGGTCATAAGGCCCTCTCTACCATTTCCCTTGGAATTAATGTACAACATCCTCTCTCCTCACACAGTCTCTGAGCCTTTACGATACAACTCCCATTCATACCTCAATAACTTACGTTCATACTAAAACAAAGAAAATTTCTCTCCATTCGGACCAACATAAATTACACTGACACATGGGCACTTAACCGCTGCTATTGAGAAGAGCTAGTACTCTTATATTCCACTTCCTCTCAGCAGCAATTGAACTAAACTCACCAACATACACACAAACCCGTAAATCTCCATTCGTGCCAAAAATAAATTGCATTCGTACAAATGCATTCACGCCCATAAATTCATAACCGCTGCCATTTGAGAAGAGCGAGTACTTGCATATTCCTCCTCCTTCTCTCAGCAGCGTACACATTAATCTAAACTAAACGAGCATGTACAAATCAGTCAAGCAAGTCACTTCGCTCGACACGTTGCAGAAATTTGCCATTACACGTTTCTAAATCGACATTTCATTGGACAAAACAACCAATCAATAATTAAATTGTTCACGTCAGATTTGTTCGTGAATCCAACTCGGATAACACAAACACACTAATACATTTTGTCTACATAAAAAACAAAAAAAACGCAATATAACCGAGAGAGAGAGAGAGAGAGAGAGAGAGAGAGAGAGAGAGAGAGAGAGAGAGAGAGAGAGAATGAATGAATGAATGCATAACAGCGTTTATTTACAAAAAAACATAATGAGATTGCCAATAAAATTCCACGCGGACTATTAACCACTGTAATCGGTTTTCTTTTAAAACAAAGGAGTATCATACAGAACTGTACAAAAAAAAGACGATTTCTTCTAATACGAGGGAAATGAAAGAACTGAATCAAGTTGGGTCTTAGTACGTTTTGAGGAGATCTTTTCTATAACAGTTTCGGAAACTTTTGGCAGAAATTGTTAGATCATATTGGTCGGCGTCATTATAAAACTTAATGGAATGCATTAGGAAGGATTTGCTGAATAAATTAGTTCTACGGGACGGAATTTGTAGAGTGGATGAGGCATGGCGAGTATTAACATCATGAATATTGCATTGAAAGATGAGAGAAAGATTTTATTTAACCACCTAGAGAAATTAGGGTCATGAGGCCCTCTCTTCCATTCCCGAGGATTACAGGTTTCAGAATCATATAATTCGCGTTTACAACAAATATTAAGTATTTACAAAAATCTGTACATAAATTAATATTCTCCTCGTTGCACTGAATATACAATTCCAACCCACTCGCTAACATGCTGTAAGTATTGAAAGTTAGAAAAACATGACAAATAAACCGTCCGTACCAAATAAGTTACATTCAACCGAAACAATTTACCTTTCGCACATCTTTCAACAAGTCAACTGCCACAGTCTCATCCCTGAGTCTCCTTCCCGGTACTACCTGTCGCCACCCACTTACTCATTCATTCCACCAACACATACACAATTGTCGCTATTTACGTACACTCATAGCGAAGGGGGTGTATTGGGACATAACTCCCCTTCTAAGAGTGAAATACTTATCACAGCGGAAGATACTAAGAATACGAGTAATAACACACGTAATAATTTACTAAAAATAATGTACAATAAATACTACGTTAATATTAATCTCAATTCGAGAGAAGGTAAGGAGTGCAACCAGAGAGTGGACATGTATATGTACTCGACTACATCGTCGTGGTGAAAATAAATATATTCGCTTAACAATTTATCTTCGAAGTTTTACGTGAAGTCAAACACATCAACCTTCTCATTATACAGCTTTGACCCCTGCACGACGAAGGATCTTGCCAGCATCGCCGTTCTGTGCCTAGGAATGACTAGCAGTTTGTTCTTACTCCGGGTGTCTCTCGTCGTGAACTTGATATTGCCGTACAAGTAAGCAAGCAAGCTGGAGAGCCTTCAGACCATTAAACGTCCAGGTGGCCACTTTCAACCGCTTGCGTTCTCGCATCTTCAACCAACTTGGCGAATGATAGTGTGCCGTGACGTGCTCGTCCAGCAAAGTTGCATTGTACGTCCTCTGGAGTCGACCAAGCTCCTCACACTTGAGGTCGCAAAGCGAATCTACCGCGTAGTCTAAGTGAGGCAGGATTAGGCTCTGAAAGAACGCGAGCAGGGAAATCGCTAGCAGTTCTGCGCAGCTGGTAAATAGCACCAAAAATGGCCATACACATCGCTGCGGTTTGGCGTTCCCACCTCAGCGTGCCCTGCGCCATGACTTGGTTCAAATTCATCCCGTAAGAGGAAAACTCCCCAGATCGGCACTCAAAGCCATGACCCTAATGCTCTCAGATAGAGAGAGAGAGAGAGAATGAATGAATGAAAACGTCTTTATTTATACATCTGGCGAGGTTTGGCCATATTTGGCCATTCTTCCACCTAACCAGAAATATTGTGTACATATAAATTTTTTGTTTGATTCAGGCGCTGTTGGTGGCAAGCTTACATTTCGCAATAAACTAAAATAAAACATCTTCTCTTCAAAAAATAACGACCGACAAAAATAACACTTTTTTTTTTTAAATTTATTTTTATTTTTTATTTTTTTCCCTCCTTTTCCTTCTATTGCTCCTGTTGAATTAATTATTAGGATGGATTTAAGGCTGTTAATGCTAGTACCGGGAAAGTAACCATTGTTTCACATGCTTTTTGAAAGTAGGGTAAGTCTTTAACTGTTTTATTTCAGAGGGAAGTCCATTGTATAAATTGATACTTTGCATTAGGAAAGACTGGTGGTAGGCAGTGGTGTGACACACTGGCAGCCGGTAGTTAACCAACTTGTATCTAGTTCCTAGCTGATGAATTTGGGAAAACGTATTAAACTGCTGTGCCAGATATGTAGGTTTACTCGAGGAAATTACTTTGAACATTAACCCAAGAAGAGAATATTGCATTATATCGTTCATTTTCAATATTTGCAATCGCTGAAACTTATCGTGAATCCTGTCATCATACTTTAAATTTAAAATATATCGAATGCAGCCTCTCTCTCTCTCTCTCTCTCTCTCTCTCTCTCTCTCTCTCTCTCGAGAGAGAGAGAGAGAGAGAGAGAGAGAGAGAGATGAAAAGCTATTTTTGTGAGGGCTATCCCCCATAAATATCGCTCGTGTGGTACTAGTATCTCAAAGAAATCATAATGGTAGATCGATGAGCTACCAATACGATAGGACTTCAATAATGATCATAAGGTAAAAGGGAGCAACCTTGACAATCTCGGAATTCAACCCGGTTTTTTACTTATGTTTTTCACAATGTTTCCCCCAGTAAATTTGAATCGGTCAACAACCACAAAAACACTTCAAATGAACAGTCCACATCAATTACCTACACTCGTACGTTGGTGTTCACCAATTTTTAGTAGCAGTATGCCTTCGGATCGTCTTCTCTCTAATTGTCGCTGAAGTTCATTTCCGTCAGTCAAGCAAGCGCTTCATGATTCTCTACCCAAGCCCTATCCGTCGTGACACTGTTTTGTAATCACCATTATTATGTCGCTCGCAAAGATCCGTTAAGTACCTTTGGCACATTGCCTGGTACCAGCGGCGCAAGGTACTGAGCTAAATATTCAATTTATTTTCTTTACGTCCCCCTTTCACCACCTCAATCGTCTTCTCGTCCGCGACGTCATGCCTCACCATCTTCATCCACCGTTAATTTCAGACTGCACTGCTTTATTTATGTTTAGAAGACTTAATTTTGGGAAGTTTTCCTTGGGCGTATCGCTCGTTCAAAACAGCTGGTTTTTCAACGAAGGTCGAGGTATATGCTGCAGCAGTGCAATAAATTCTAGAACGTTGAGCGCTACCTGTTTCCACGTATGTGAACTGAGTGAAAAATAGGTTAGTATAAGGCGATTATTTGAAAGAAGTGCTGAGATATGAATGACGTCATCAATATTTGAAAACGCATCAGACCGCCGTTTGCAATCTGCAGTATACTTTGACGTGGTATGGTTAACTCTAGGTTTGGTCACTCGCTATCGTCAACAGCTTCAGAACAGTGGAGTCAAATAGCGATGAGCTCGTTACACGTCATGGTTTGCCCCCGTGGACCTGCTCTGTCAGCTTTCCAACAGACGCCTCGATTTACCTCGAAAACGTCCTGCTGGATTGCACCCAGCTACTATCCACTGTGGCAACTTGAAATCAATAGGGAATATTGAAGGATTTGGCGGATGATTGATTTTTCTAATCGCGTCAGATCCCCTTCCCCTCCTCCCCACAATGCCTCTTGCCAAGTGCCAATTTACGCCACTCAATCATCCTGAAAACGACAGCTGAGGGGGACAAACGAGCTTCAGTGGTCTGGAAACGAGGAGAAGTATCCCTCGAAAATTGGGCTCCTTTAAAGGACGCTCCATCGTTTTTTTCCATTTCATCGCTTTCGACTATTCTACCTCTCCTGCTTCTATTGATTGAGGCCTATTCCCCCCCCCTGACGCACCCGTTCACCTCCTCTGTCCACTCCAGTGTTTTGTTGCAGAACTGGACTCACTTCATGAAACGCTGATTTTTCTCGCCACAATCTCGCGTGCGTATACGCTCTTGTAGAACTGAACCCGGCGGCACTCTTGAATTCATCGCACGTAATCCCGTCCAAAATGACCAACAATAATGCGAAAGCCTGTAAAGGGGGAGAGTTTGCTTGAAGTAATCAACGTGTTTCAGGTCGGCCAACGTTGGAAACGAATACAATTTATTGAGAACTACCGCGAATAGTAGACAATAAATACGATAAGTAATAAATGGACGATTTGAAAACAATCTCCCAATCTGCTCCAATCGTTGAGAAGTGATTTCTAAAGAAGCCGAACCTGAGTTGCCAGGGTATCAAATGGGAGCATAAGCAGAATCAAGTAATAATTAGTTAGGCGGTGTTGGGAGAGATGGACTTGAATAAGGCGAATATTTAGTCGGTGAATGTGACGAACGAGCGATGGCTGTATTGATTGGCAATACGCAAGGTTGTTGAACGTTCACTTGAGATAACACAGAGATAGAGTTAGAGCAAAGCAACTAAGGGGCATAATTCACATTACACACACGAATAGTTGAACTGAGCACGAATGAGAGGTGAGAATGGGTTCTAGGGTTGAGTGGCATAAGTAAGGCGTGAGATGCGAGATGAGACCAAGAATCATCACAGGAAACCCCCATTGAACGCTGGGGATACCATAAATGGGAAAATTTGTTTTCAGTTCTGCAAATATCAACCTTTGAGTTGGGCAGAGCTTAAATGTTCAGATAATGAAGGATGATTGACTGACAGTGCTTGGGAAGCCCCGGAGGGCAAGTAGCTCATTCTTGTGAACGGAAAGAAATTGAGGGTACTTGGATGGCAAGTACAGTTAACTATGTTATAAATATAATTAATAAATAATTTCTTAATTAATGTCATCCCACAAAATTTAACACATCCCTTTACTCATTTATTTCCTCTTTGTTTCAGAAAATCGAGAAACCGTTCCTCGAAGCCGTTCAAACAACCTTGGGCGATCGCTACACGGAAAACGTCGAAACTATTTACAAGATCACGATTAAATTGATGCTCGAGACACTCATCAACGGTTACAATTCGTGAGCTGATTTGGTTAACGCGTCTCAAAAGTAAAAAGTAAAAAAAAACAAAAAATAATTTTAAAAAAAGTGAAAGGGGAAAAACGGAATTTTCGCACGACTTGAACGGCGAAATTTTTCTTAGGATTTTGATTAACAGCATATATTTTGCTCATAATGACGCCAGTCGCCGGCTAAAACGGACGACGCAGTCCAAGCAGCCCCACTTGTCGCCAAAAAAAATTTCGTTGGCGTTACTTTTGCAAAGAATTTCTGTACAGCGTTAAATTTGCATCAGAGAGTTTATAGTCATGTAACCTTGAACATTATCGTGCGAAACAAAACTGTGAGTTATATTTGTGGTCTTTTTGTTTAAGAGGGAAGTTGAAAAGAAGAAATGTTGCAACAAGATTCAAATTGAGTTTCGTTACATTTCATTGGTCTCCCAATTATTAAATTATTGTCGGTATCGCTTCCGATTAACAACTGGAACGTCGGAATATGGTTGATATCGCAGAATGCTTAATGTTCATGGACTTAACATATGGTTTGGCCTTAAAGAGGTTATATTGATAAGTGACAGAAGCTCCATGTTGTCGTAACGTTCAAATAAGGGCTATTTGTCGAAGCAAACGCCGCCAGAGTCCATTTCGTCGTTCAGTTTTAAGTACGTCAAGTTTTCGTATTTCAATTGCGCTTGAAGCATTAGTGATGAAATAACGGGAAACTACCTATAGATCCATTAACTTACTACAATTGGCAGCACTGCTGAAAAGGTTCCCAGGTTTATGTTTACTCCGCTCGCACTGCTGGGCCAAGTGATGATGTGGAAAATCACAACTAAAATTGCTCGCGGTTATGGAAAAAGATATAAATAAAGAGGGATTCTATAGGACATTTTAGGGTGTCGGAATGTGTGAGCGCCATCGTTGACAATTCAAAAGTAGCATATTTCGGTAATCGTATATTTCACATACTTTTGAACAAATACGGAAAGAATAAGTATAAAAAACGATTTTGGGTCTAAGTCGTAATAGCAGAAGTGTTGCAGCACACAGTGTGAATAGGAATACTCCCAAAATGGCACTCTTCGTGGATCTTTCTACAACTATTTACTGTGTTGTGGAAGGAGGTCGGATTCTATCGAAGCATTAAGAGTATTTGGAGTATTTCGAGCGTAATGTTCGTTCTCCTGTAATACCATCTCCTCATTTCATGTATTTTGGAGTGCTAACACCGCGTTACGTGCTTCCTTGATATCTGTTACGTTCTTCTTCCTATATTCCAAAACCTTTTTGGTGATTTCCTACTCTATTCGATGTTGAGCCCCTGCTCGTCAAATGGGGAAGATCCCCTTCCAGCTACAAAGCGTGGCTGTCGTCCCAGGATAAATCCCACACAGTCTTTACATTCCCCGTGAAACAGTCTTAGAGCTCTTCCCAAAAGACGCAATTAAAGAAATTGTGCACTATTGCGCTTCAGTCGCTCTTTTGAAGGGCCTTCTGGACTTTCACCGTGTAGTGGAGATATGCACAGAAAAAACCCTAAGCCCTGTCAGCATTAGGTGAAATAATCATAATAATAGCGTATTATCGTTACGTTAGACCATTACATTTTTCTCCGTAAACATTTCTGTAGAAATGCAGAGAGCGGAGATAAAATGAGGGGGTTTTTCACTCTTCGCAAAAATGGCGTCAACAATTTAAATCAACTTCCAAGGGCGCCATTTAATATGTAATACCTTAATATTTACAAATTGTCAATTCACACACGCTTTCGACAACGCCAAAATGTACATAACTGTTGACCATTCCTAGAAAAGCATGCCCCCCCCCCCCTATCACGTAAACAATTGAAGGTTTTGAGAGAGGTCTCTCAGATCCTGTAACCATGTCCAAGCCTATGAGCAATTAGGAATAAACAAAAAGTAACATTCGGCTCCTTTTCGTCTCATAGTGGTCAGAAGAAACCTTGGGGCACAGGTGCAAAACGCTTAGGTGTGAAATATTCTCACACAAGGACTGAGCAAGTTGTCTCTTGTTCTATAGGAAAGGAGAAATCACCAGTTCAATCCTACAGGTGCTCGTGTAGCGATGGTGAGAGGGTGGGGTGGGGGCTGATACTGAAACTACACTCCTACCCATTTGTTTTAGGTGGTTCGTGAAAGTCTAGTCTTGCAAAACAAGAAATAGGGAAAAAAGAAATAAATAGAAATGAGAAAATTCAGAATCTGGTGAGTAGTCATTGAAGTGAAGTGGTCACGGAGGAGGCACTTTCATATTTAGGCTGGTGTGTTGAAGTCAGGTGTTATTTATGTTTGTATACGGAATGGACTGTACCGGTGACTATTGTACTCAGTCACCATTGGGGCAGGGATTTGCAGTACTGCTCTCACAATTGATCTTGCCAAGAAAGCGTTGGCGCCCCTTGATGGTTCTTCAGTAATTTATTTAGTCCTCTGCCTCCACTACAGTCCCCATGCAGCCGCCTTTAATTAAATAAGGTCCAAACCATAGTTACCTAAATAGGGGCCGGTAACGGCAGGCAAAATACCCCAGTAGCTTGTGAACCTCCTCCTGGCTACTTCTTAGAGGTTTGGCGCCGTGTAAGATTTGTAGCAGTCTCAAAATTAAAAATACTTCCAATAGAATCTAGTAACCTTCCAAAAATGGACCATTTTTCATAAATAACTGAGCTTGTTACGTTCTCAAAGTTTTAGGCCCCCATTGGGCCTTACAAGACCACCCATTCATGCAAGGGCTTGGTCTATTCGGCCAAGAACATAATACTCAACCTGTACAAATACTCTGCTGTAATGTGCTTGTCTACATATACATAAGCAGTGTCCTTACGGGCCAGAAATGCCCCTAACTGAAGACGCCAATGGCACATCTGGCTGATCGGCAGGAATGACTGGTGTACGTTCGCACTCAGGCAATCCTGCTTCGCCCTATTTGTTTAGCTGAGCCGAGATTTTGAGATGAACATAATCAGGAAATGAATTGAAGATTCGAAGGTGAAGGTTTGAATGCGCTTAACTGAAGCTTCCTTTGCCGACTCCAAATTGTGATCATCCTACGCGTCTCTGACATGCGTACTGAAAACCACCACTTATTTCACACCATGGGAAATGCCACGCACAACTTGCGAAAATATTAATTTTATCGTTAAATCGCACGACAAACCGTTTTCTTTGCATTTGAGCACACTGTAACTTCGCCTATTTACGAAGCACAAATAAACTCATTGCATCACAAAATCCCAACTAGTGCCTCGGCAAGTGAATGTTGAAATGGCCCGCTAAATTTTAAAGACGTTAGCCGCTCGTCACTTTTAAGCACATACTTTTATACGGAATACGGTCATTCGACTTGAGTGGACATGAAACCAACATTTGGCCCTGAGCAGCCCTAATTCAGCTTTTAGGGTGATCACAAAAATGTATCTTTTCCCATTGTGAAATGAAGGATTTAAAAGAAAACTATTAACAATTCGTATGAATCCCTGATTCGCGCGCTCTTTTCAGTTGCATTTATGAAATGATGACGTCTTGAAGACAAAAATAATGAGAGATAGTAAAAATGTGATTTAACTGTAATGTAGCTTATAACTAACATTTCTGAGGAATTGGGTAGGTCCATTGTGAAGAGGTTAGAGATAGAAAGTACCCAATAATTGTGGTACTTTCAAAAGCAAAGAGCAGGATTGTCCAGAATGAGATATAACACAGGAACGGTCGTGTTGCGACAGGTGAACGGTTATGCTGCGACGATATGCGGTTGTGAGCTGCACCACTTCTGCGGAATGTGAGAAAAGTAGTCATCTTCATTTTCTTGATCTGGAGAACTGGAGAATTATTACCGACTAACGGAGGACCGCGACTGAAGAGTAGAGGGGTAAAATGTAGGTCGAAGATACATAGCGAGAGGGGAGCGAAAATTGATATGTGAGCAGAGTGAAGCTCGTATCATGTAATAGTTCATTAGTTGAGCTGTAATCAAAGATCAAACTTGACAGCACGAATTGTTCTTGTGAGGATAGCAGTTAACAATCAAAGTGTTTCAAGCAGTAACAAATATCTGATTAATGGCGAAGTTGATCTTTGATATTGTCAAGGTGAGGGATTTAAACCTCATTTTGGCTACTATCAACACATCGCATTTAGCAATAGCAGTTTCTCTCCAGTATCCATTGAAGAAAGAGAAGCGATGGGCACATCCCCAAATTCGCAAAAGCAATTCTGAAGTGGGAGGAGGAAGCCCATTGTCCAAGAGAGAAAGAGTACTTTTTGCATCATTGAAGAGAATGAGAGAAGTTACCCTGACAGAAAGCAAGTGTGTATGTGTGTGTGTGAGGGTTTAAGGAGATAATTGTTAGGGGTTCACCAGCAGGTGCAAAGAAGAAGCGAAGGGATGTAGAGTGACGTGGGGACCCGATTATGAAATTAATAGACTTAGGGCATCTCATGAGCTGAGAGGGAGCAAACTCCAACGAGCGAACAGAAATAACATGCAGTACGTGTTGTTTCTCAATCAGTACCAACTTGTTTCATAGGAGAAGTTATTTTAAAAGAGAAGGACCTCTTTAGGTTCATTTAAAATCCCGTTTCAACACTGATCAATGTGTACAGTGCTGCCAACTTGTTCTTAAAATCAAATTTACTTTTCAAGGTTGAAAAGTGTGAAATTTTGTATTTTGTATGGAAAAAATGATGAAAATGGATGAAGACAGAAATGATGATCCTCATTTTACTGGTGAGCAGTTGTTGCTAAAGACTTAACTTTAGTACGTTGTAGGGACGTTACATTGGTTATGCGTACAGCCAGACAGTGAGAAGGGATACCTTTGCGAGTTCACAAAAGTTACGGCGTGAGGACGACTAAACGTGTTTTATTGTGTGGCGCAAATAGACTCTGGTGGTATTTACACCCAAACCCTACATTTACTCATCTTAGTACCCAATCCTGTCACGGCATCCCATTAGGAAATCCATTGGTGTTTTGGTTGGAGCTTGATAACCCACTGAGTGGTGTTTCAAGTCGATTTTTAACGTACGATTGAGGCATTTACTTTTGTGTTTCGCGACGAAACTATTCGCAATAAACAAAATAAGAGCGACAAATGTTAAATTGTCTTAGGCGAACGGTTGAACGGGGCTTTCGGTTCATTTAAAATCCCCCAAGTCAATTTCATCAATGGGAGTGTAGAAATTAAGAACATATTGAATGTTGTGATTGTGTCATGTTTGTAAAATTCTGTGTTATAGAAATCCTGCAGATTGATTATAATTTTATCAGTGTATAGAAATATACTAACAGCTGTTCGGATGTGAGTGAACGTTTTTGTAGATGATCCTTGAGCTTTCTCGCCGCGACCGAGACAGGAGACCGCAACATTTCGTATCGTAGTCTGTCGTTGAAGTCAGTTGCGTGTTGTGTTGACTTGGTCACTAATTTTCAAAGTGTAATGGAAAAACAAATCGAGTTACTGTTGGAAGAAGAAGAAGACAACGATTAACTCTTATATTATTATTACAAGATTACCTATTAGCGAATTGTATTCGACTAGAGGCTAGAAGGATCATTTTCGCTGTTATTGAAGAATATCTATTTATTGCGTATTTTCGGCTCACTAAAACACAGGTTACGTGTTAAATTTACTGAAAAAGACAATGGTAACGAAAGGAAGAATAACATTGAAAGAAAAATCGGCGCTAACTCTAAGTTAGTTTGTTTTAAATATTGTATTGTCAATTGCTCGAGACGATTCATCAATAGATTCGGTTCGTCTTTGATGCTTTGACGAAGCTGCAGTTATTGGAAAATTGTACGACGAACTTGTAGGGGCGTTCATTTGGTCCGTTGATGTCTTCGAGCTATTTAGAGATGACACTAAGTGTTTTCATAATCTTCGTCACCAAATGCAGCCATTTTTTTGGTAAATGCAAGCGCTTTTCGAGCGCGACACGAGACACCACTGGCCCGGGGCTGAGACCGTCTTCCTGTCTTCGGTCTCTGTCTCCTGTTTCGGTCGCTCATGCGAACTGGCAACAATACCAAGTCCCATGAGAAGTGACACTAGCGGTCTCCGGTCTCGGTCATGGCGCGAACTGCCACCTTTAGGATTAGTGTTCCGCCTTTCACGTGAGTCACTTGAGATCTTCTGTTTCTTGACCTTCTTTAAGGGTTCCCTTGGACCTGTCTTTTAAAATAATTTCTGGCAGTGGCAGCCGATTCACTGACCCAGGCCTCAAGAGTAGGACTCCAGCATTGTGGCTCCTCTTTGCGATTACGCCGCAATCTTGAATCAGTTGTATCCCACCACTTTTTTTGACAGACTGTTACTTCATCCTCCGGCACCAAAGAACTCTGAGTGGACCTACAACAGTAGCCGACATGTCTGAATCACCTCCAGGCCCTCTCTGTAGCAATTGGGAGGTTCATTATATTCCCTGGACTATCCTGTATGCTCTTCACATTCATATAGTCTATTAGTGTGTAGCTCCTAGCAAACAGTATATCTCCAGGAACCCCTTCCATTTTTTAATAACCTCAAGGTGCTCTTCCCCCAGTGGAGAAGTATTATTCTGTACATTGTCATGTGTTACGAAGAGGGATTGCAGTTTTGCAGTCTGCAGACTTTGGCAAAAACTGCAGCAGTCCTAAGTTCTGAACCTACACTTAACTTTCTTCGAAATATGGATACCCTCAACGATTAACCACTGCTTGTGGGGTGGTAGACTTCATTGAATGCATTGTTACGGGGGGGATTAATATAGTAAGCGGTATCGCACTAGGTGAGTCGGGAAGTAGTACGATAGAAGCCGAATGCAATTCGAACAAGGAGTTTTATTCCGGGAAGTTTTACCACCACAAACCAGGAACTGGGTGGGAGCTAACGTGAGCGCGGACGACACAGGACGAGGGAACTGGCTCAGTTACAACTGACGCCAGTGGAGTCTCTAGCGAATCGGGGCATTTGAGGTGCCCAGTCGGCATAAATGCCACGGGCGAGCCTCCGCTGAATCGAAGGGTTTGGTTCGTCCCATTACAGCATCTTGAGCGTTTCTAAGAATCTACGGAAAATATGTTCTAATTTGTTACCTGAAGTAGCAATTTTAGAGAGCTGCTGACAGACGCAAAAATTGCTGGGATCGCGAGCTTCAAACCCATACCCAAGTTTTCTCAGGTTGTCAATTTTTGTTCTCAATAGCTGAGGGTTCCTTCAATAGGAGTCAGTACGGTACATACGCGACCATGGCTTCCTTGACAGTCAACTCTTTGTCCTCTGGTATGAAGTGTGAGCACAGCCTTCTTGATCTTCCAGTGTGAGGGCGACCAAGCAAAGTAGAAGTGGGGGCTAGAGAAACTGTCACCTATTACCTGCTCACACCCTCCAGGATTTCCCTGTGCATACTCATTGCTGACCTCTTCACTGATGCCCTCTTGGTCGTCGCTCACGTAGAACGTCACAAAACAAATTTTGCCCAACATACAGCACACAGTATCCAATTTTGCAGAAAGATTTGAGAAATTGTAAGAAGTGTTGCTCCACACTTGACGCACCAACTATGTGTTGACGATGTTTCTACGACCTGGGCTAGGTTTATTAATTTATTCAATTCCCGAACGAGTTCTGATTTTCCCTCTCTGTTGTTCGATTTTTACATTCGTTAGCCCTACAAAGCAAAAAGAAACGCTAACCAATCGGTTTAAAAGAATGTAAGTTTTGTTCAGCTCATGACGTTTGAGAAAATCATGTTTTTTTGACTACCATTGCCAGAGAATGGCTTGACAAAACCTTTCCACACTCAGCCTCATCGATTTTTTTCCATGGGCAGTCCCTAATGACTCAGCAGAACTATAAAAGTGGGAGGAAAATAACGAGAGCAGCATGAGATTCTTATTCCAAATGTTTTGACCACGGTAGACTTGAACGAACAACGGGTGTTACTGTAGCACTAACTTGTAATGGAAGAGTTGGGAAATCACAACAAGATGAAGTGACCAGAACAGGATATGAGTTTGAGTATACAAGTGTGAGTTCTGACTGCGTGGAAGGTGGTGGTACAGGGAAGGAGAGAGGAATCCGAATTAGATGTCAAACAGAGGTAAAACGAGTGTCTGTTGGGAGAACTGGAAGAGGACTGACTTTCACAAGAGCTGATAGATGACTGTGTATTGGACGAAGCTGTCTGTTGTGGAGAGGAATGTAAATTGAGGGGAGGGAAAAGGATATTTTTGAAAGTCCAGAAGAAGGGAAGTCCATTGTCACTCGGAAATAACTGTAGAGCTGGACTTTACAACAAAAGGGCTTGAGATCAGAGAGGTGTTCGAGGAAACAATGATAATGCAGACGTTCCGGGTCCAAAAACTACAACTAATTCAGCCTACGCCGAACATTAAATTACGTAAAACTAGCAATCTCAATAAATCTTGTTGGTGGTCCAATAACCTACTTGTACATAAGTGGCCAGTACAGGGAGTAGCGACCTACACCAGTGTAGCTCGAGTGCTAACAAGGCGCCTTTCAGTAGTGCACACGTGATTAAATGACCCTTTCCACACTTTAGGTATTTTTCTGAAAAGCAGTCGCCCTCACATCAATCACACCTTGGTTTTGTCAACATTTGGTTAGTATTTAACGTTTTCCTGAATTATACTACGCGTTCGAAGCGTCAAATTAGTGTTTAGTGAAGTTAACGTACCTGTTAGGTGAGTCCGTCTCCTCTGGCTTGTGAGTTACTGTGGGCAAGCGCTTTCGATGTAAAGACATCATCGTCTGGCCGTTTAGTCAGTACGTCACCTAACAGGTACGTTAACTTTAGTATTTGCCTACTGGCGGACACAACCCAATTTCTTTAATACCTAGTGTTTAGTGCTTATTTGTGTACGCCACAGGCACTTATTAGTATTTATAGAGCCATGGATGTACGCCCCCCAGAAATGTCGTTAGTATTGATGCAAAATCGATGTCCTTTTTTTTTCAATTGGTTCAAGAGAAGAGAAGTGAGAAGCTCATTAAAAAAAAAAAGTATTTCACTATAAACAAACTATAGAAGAATGGCGGATGACACACAAATTGACACTCATTAATGAGATTAGGGATATTCTAATCCATCAATGTGTTTATTCATATGACCTGGTCCATAATAGGAGATATACAGTTATAACATGCTATACATCGCAGCCTTTCAATGGTTACGTGATTAACCTACATAACGTTTTCAAAGCTAACAACACTAACGGTTCCTTAGACGAAGTACAGAATTCAGGAGCTGCGCATGCCACGGCCTATTATTTGCAGCTCACACCATCGTATAATTCGCATTACAGGGACTGAAGAAGACACACGAGCTCTAGCATAAAACGCGATTGAATCACAAGAGTGAAAAAGAAAGTATTGCAGTTCCTGTACGTACAAAAAGAATGTCAAAAACGAGGTACTATTTACACGGTTTCTGGAGAGCACCGCAGCGTTACGGGTGATGTAAATTTGTAAATCGTACATATAGGTAATGAAGAGCCTAAATATTTTCTAAACTAGTCCTATGGCTCTAAGAGATGAAAAGCGCCGAAAAAAAGACGAGACGGGCTATATCTAGTATATGTTAACTTTTTATAAATGAACGTGTACATTTCTTAAGTTTTAAATAGTCACTGTCAGTTATCAATTGCACGCACACGACAAAGAATAGTGTGAGAAAGCTGCTCTACTTTATTTTCTTTACTTTTAAATCGAAAGACAGAAATTTTCAAAAGTCGTCTCGCAGACCAACCAAAATCCTGTGCATTGTGTCTAACAAACGTCTTGTGCATGTGGGTTTTAGAAAACCTGCTGCACACTATACATCAAACCACCCACAACAACATAAACTAAGTGGATATCCCAGTATCCGAACAAAATTACAAAAGAGAACAAAATAATGGATACACCAAATAAACAAAGTATAAGACAGAAGAACAGAAGAATATGACTCCAAAAAAGATTATCCAAAAGTACACACAGACGTAGACAAAACGCTGCACATTCACATAGACAGGACCAAAAATACACGGAATAACTAACATCTTCCGAAAGGAAGGTATACAAATCGCATTTAGAACCAAACCAACTGCCAAGACTGAACGAGCGGTGCGCAGCAACACACAACATTCCACCTCCCCCGTAATTTCGAACACCCGCTACATATGCTGGTGCTATATCTTTATTCAACGCATTTCTACAGAAACATTTGTGGAGAACAAAATGTAGGGACTAGTTAGCTGAGAGCACTTCGTAAGTTTGATCGAAATCGTTAAAGCCGTTTTTGATAAAATTGGAATACCGATAAATTAATATTCGTCCAATCTCCTTTTCTGAGGTAACTTGGCTTATATCTCCGTTCAACATATATATACAGAAATAATTATAGAGAACGAAATGTGGTTATGGGTGACTAAAAAACACTCTGTAAGATTGATCACATCTGATGAAGTAGTTACCCTGGAATTTACGGAAATGTTTGAAAAAACGTTATTTATGACTCATTATGATTTTTATCTCTGTTCAATGGTCTGTCAGAGGAACATTTATTGAAAACAATATGTAGGTATTAACTATTCAAAAACATCCTGTGAGTTTGGTGAAAATTGTTGAAGCGCTTTTGGCAAAAAGCGTAAAAAACCGATTTTTGCTGCATAGGCCGATATCTCCGCTAACCGTATTTTCATGAAGATATAGAGAAGACAAGTTTTGTACTGACTATTAAAAGATAATTTGAAAGTTTAATCAAAAGCATTACAGCTGTTTTGGAGAAAAATGCGAAAACCCCGTAGTTTTTTGTACACTTTGGCCCCCCACCCCCCACCCCTCCCCTCCTTCCGACCGAAATCGCCCATAACCTTATTTTGGCGTTTACAGAAAATAACAAACAAAACAAAAAAAGAACCAGCTCAATTGATTCAGCCGTTCTCCCACAAATCGACCTACAGACACACACACACGGACCACGCGCCGAAATTAGGTTTCCTCAAAACGTTCTGAAGAAAACCCACATTTTTTTGCTGACACGATTACTATACTTTCCTTCTCCTTGGGGTAGCGGAAAGTAAAAACAGACCCACTCGACCAAGGTGGGGTATGTAAAATAAGTTGTACGTGTAAAAACGCGTACATAGGGCAAACGGGACGGAAAATACGGACCAGATATTCAGGACACAGTAAATCTCTTAACAGGAACAAAAACGACTCAAACTTTACGAACCTACCAAAATACAGGACTGCACCACCTTACTACATAAACGATACAAAGGACGAAAACTGCACATATTAGAAAACATGGAAATCTATAAACAAAAAACGTCAATGCACAGATCATAAACGAACAAATCAACACAAAATACGACATCATATTTACACCACTCAAGACACTAGAGCAGTGGTTCTCAACCTTTTATGAGGTATCGCCCCTTAGTGGAAGACGACTCACCCCTGTCGCCCCCCTTCTCTTAGTACGGTATACCCTTATTTAAATGTAAGAAGCGTGTTGTTGTAAAAATAATAGACTGAATTATTATGTTAAATGATTCATTATTATATACAATTATTATTATTTCAATTAATTAATTTACCGTTTTAATGGCTTCCTTGTGCTTGGTGGACTGCAGTCAAAGCCTGAATATCCGGCTGTATGTTGGTCAGGTGAAGGCGCAGGTCTCCTTTGCTGCAAACATCCAATTTGTTCCTTTGTTTTGTGAGGAGCTGGACGACAGAGCTGAATCCTTTTTCCACTAAATATGTGGATGGAAATGAGAGGGATTCAACCATTTCCCACAGTTTTGGATAAGATTCCATGAGTTTTACCCAGGCTAACTCGTAACCATGCTGCTTAAAAATCATCTTTGCCTCACAGTCATATTTCAGGTCCAAAAACTCTGTCTGCAAAATATGTTCAAGGGTGTCCACCGCGTCAAACGAAAATGGATCAAAATCCCAATCTGGAATTTTAAGATTGGCAATGTCTTCAAATCTTGATTTCTTGGCAAACTTGGCAATGAACGAACTGATAATGCCTTTTGCTTTGATAAGATTCATCTTATTTCCTTGCAGCTTCATGTTGACCTCATTGAGTTTTTCGAAAATATCAGTCAGATATGCAATCTCGAATTTGCGAAGTCTCAACGCTTGACTCAATTCAGGGTCACAAGAATCGAGAAATTCAGTCACTGTTTCGAACAATTCAAAAAATCGCCGCAAACAGTTTCCTTTTGAAAGCCACCTCACGGCCGTGTGAAGGAGCAACCGCTCAAATTCGTCATCATTTCGGTGGCACAGTTGTCGGAAGAGACGGTCATGCAGGGCACTGGCTTTTATCTCATTTATGCCATTAATTACTAGTTGAAGGGTTTCATGCAGTATACCACTTAATTTTTTTTGCCCATAATTTTCTTTAAAACGAGTGAATTTGTTTTTAAAACGCTACCATGTTTCTGCGACACTTGAGATTCTACTCTACAGAAGAGTTAGTTTATTTTTTCTGACTTTTCATACTGATCGCCCCCCTGTCGCCCCCCACAAATTTATCGCCCCCCTTAGAACCCAAATCGCCCACCGGGGGGCGATCGCCCCCAGGTTGGGAACCACTGCACTAGACAAACGAAAACAACCAGCTGGCGGATTTACACGGACTGAGAATCGACAATCAACAGAACAGACTATTTAAGACACACATAACTACCCAACTACCCTCCACTTCCAACGGATATCCCAGGAGGTGCATGACCTCCTTTCTCCCACCCATCGTCCCTGACGCAACATCATCATACCAACTAACTGACTTAACGGCCGGACGATGATGTCTTTCCATCGAAAGCGCTCGCCCACAGTATCTCACCAGCCAGAGAAGACGGACTCAACAAGCAGGTACGTTAACTTTAGTACCGGTGCATGTGGATTGAAAAAAAAGGGTTTTTTTAAATGTACGCTTCCGACCCCTTGTTAGGATTGGCGGAGTACTGCAGACGCTAGCAGGGCTTGGCCATAGTACGTTAAGTGGTTTCAGGTTCGCATGAAATGAACTTGAAAGAAATTAGTTTTTAGAGAGATAAATATAGCTGAATATACGCGGAGCGGAAAGTTGTGCGATGCGCTGCACCTGTTTTGACTGATTGTCTGCACTATCTGCACTCCTCCTCTACCACCTCTGGCACAGCTGAAATAGTACGAAGTTACTTCCGAGAAATTTGAAGATATTTCTATTCATTGTCGAATGGGAATGAATAACCCAAACGAATGGTAGAAATTCGTTATTCAGAACGAAATGTTTCGTTACTTGGAAAACTCGTTAAACCCGTGTGTAGTATTTTCGTCACGATTCCTTAGCTCCAAGTTGAGGTCGAAGGTGAATAAAGTAACTAAGTTGAGGCTGGAAGATCTTGGCGTTGGAGCGGGTGAGGCTTGAGAAGGCTTGACCTGCCTCACGTCTTTCTCTCAACCGCTACCGTAATTAATTTTTCCTGAGGTTGGGGAGCGGGAAATTCCACTCCTGAGTAGAAGCGAACTCTCACTTCGCAAAAGCTGTATAATCTTGTGGACGTCGAATCGGTCGGTAGCTCTCTCGCGGGCTGAAACAATTCACTCATTTTTTATTTGCCCCAATAATGTAGCAATGATTCGCGAAAATTTAGGTAAATAAATGACTTAAGTAATTCTGGTCCGGACAGGAAAACATTAAGAAAGTAACTATGTAGAAAAATGAAATATTTAATTACAACTTTCCTCAGCGCCACGTAAATTCGGCAATTTTCATCACAATATCGATTCATCAAATCGGTGTTTCCCTCAGTTCGTACGAACCTTGTTGAACTGGTACGCAAAAACTGTTTGTTTTTCGAAACGGTGGATTTTGGCGATACCCTCACTGTGGCCACAAATGGGCCTATTCTAAGAGCGTCCATGAGCCTCAGCTCATGGCCCAGAGCACCACCCCCAGTCCGACGGTACTGGGCTCACTTGGGTGCGACGTCACCTTTGCACCCCCAACACAAAGCAGAGGACATCCGCAAGTTCTGCATTTGTCACCTCTTCCGGCTGAAGACAGGGCCTTCCAAACAAACGAAGGCGTCCTTAGCCCCACCTCGCAGAACCTGCATACTTTTACCTCACACTTGCCCATATTAGCAAGATGGTACCTAAGTGGACAGTAACCTGTAAACAGGCCACCTATCATCATCATATCCTTCCTCCCCAGTGCAAGCACCTCCTTGGCCCACCCCTTGGAGAGTTGGATGAAGAGTTTTGATTGTCTAAGGCTAGGCAACCCCTGCCAATGGGCACTGTATCCCCCCATTTGTCAACCTCTCCACATAGGTGGCTACTGGTAGTCTCAACAAAAGGCTCAGGGCCGACGGAGATCTGCGTCGACCCCTTCTTTGCCAACCCATCAGCCCGTTCATTTCCCTCTATACCCTGATGCCCTGGCACCTAACACAGTGTTACACTGTTGTCCTTGGCCATGGCCTTCAGTCCAGTCAGACACTCCTACACCTGCCACGATGTAAGACAATACGAGGCTAAGGCCTTGAGAGTGGTCCACCATAATGTAGATCCTCTGCCGCTGCATACTGATTGTCACCGCAGCCACCTCTTCCTGGAACACTGTGGCCAGAGATCAGAATGGGATCGCTCTAATTCTCAGGCCAAAGATGCTTGCCCCTGCATGGCCGCCCTGCACCAAGCCATCAGTGTAATATACCAGGGCCCTAGTGGGAACTCCCCCTTTCCACCTGGATTGCTAATGAACGAGTATTCGAAAGGGTAATGAGAAGTTAAACCCCGCAGGCAATTGAGTCTACCACATGCAGTTCAGGCCTCTCCACCTTCACCCTGTCAAGGATCAAGTGGCAGGAACTCCTCCTCCTCCGCATGATCAGACCCAACTCCAACATATGCACAGCCTGGAGGAACGCCATCCTTTTAACATGTATGTGGAGTAGAGCTAAATATAACAAGACCTCCAGTGCAGCTGTACGGCATGTTCTCATATAGCCTGTAATGGCCAGACACGCCCTACTTGCAGTCTATTCAACCGCATCTGCACTGTTTTTTTTTCCACTCTAGTCCACCAGACCAGGGCTCCATAGGTGACTGCACGTCTAACAACCGCAGTGTACAGCCACCGGATCATCCCAGGCCCCAGCCCCCATGTCTTCCCCACCATTCTCTGAGCTGCCCATATCACTACCGACATCCGCTGTAAGGCGTTTTACTAGTGTGTGGCCCAAGTGAAACTCCCAGGTACTTGATCTCATGCTAGACCATCACCACCTTACTACCCAGCCTGAGTTCTGGCAGGGCAAGGCTACGCCTTCTAGTGAATGAGACCAAGCTTGTTTTGTCTGGATTGACTAACAGTCCTTGCTCATTACGTCATCTATGTAGGGTGTTCAGTGCATGCTGCATGCATTCACTGATTACACTCGCGAATTTACCCCTGGCTATAATTACCAGGTCGTCCGTGTATCCTGTTACCTGGTAGCCCTCCTCCTCCAGCAGCTCAAGAAGGGTATCAGCTACCAATAACCAGTGGAGAGGGGAGTTCACCCCCCCCCCCTGGGGGCACCACAGAGAGTGTCTCTCCCCCCAACTCCAGAAACACCACCCTGCTACTCAGCATCTCCTTGGTCCAAGAAATTAGGTAAGGATCTACTCACTACTTACTAGCCACAGCCGTAATTGAGGCATATGACGTATTATCGAAAGCCCCCCCTCCCAATATCCAGAATGCAGCACAGCTCAATCTCTCTGGATCTCAGAGTATCCTCCAGCACTGTCCCCAATTCGTTCAGAGCAGTCTCAGTGGATCTCCCCCTCTGATATGCATACTGGGAACTCCGAATGGGGTTCTGAGTGAGATAGTACTCCTTTATCGATAGGCACACTATCTTCTCCATTGTTTTCAACACGAAGGATATGAGACTGATGGGGCGGTAACCACCCGGCTTTGGTATAAAGACCACGTTCACCTTCCTTCACACCGTAGATATGTACCCCAGGACATAACTCGCCCTGAAAAGCTTCACAGTATCAGACCTAGAGCCTCCCTACCATGCTGCAACGTGGCAAGACAATCCATCAGTTATCATAAAGTTGGCCAAAGAGAGGACATTAGTTAGAATTCCGGAATTTGTGGGTTGTTCCCAACTTATAACTTTTTAGGTTGCCAAAAGGCCTTAGAATGCTCCTGTGATACATGCAGGCTCTACAGATCGTCGACAATAGTGACGATTGTAAACATATCAAACTCTGCACCCCTCGTCCTTCAATGAATTTCAGTATTCGCAAGATTTCCGATGTAGTAAGACTACAAACCAGATGGTTTGTCTAACTGTACTACAAAGAAGAATCATCAAACTCAGATGAGGAGAATAACTCGAGGTAATTCCTCTCCCATTACACAATTCAACGTTCCCAAAATTGCTCAACTCGACCTTAATCTAAATAGAATAAATCAAGGACCATGAAGAGCATTTATGTTTCCCGTGATGCGAATAACATGAGATTAGTGTGTTTTCCTTTTCTATTTCTCCCTTCAAACGATGAATTTAGATTCATGAGACTTTTCCTACAACTCGACATGAAACTCCAGCCGTTTACTGGCACACACTGACCATTCTCTCAAATGGTGTTTTTCACACCCAGACGAGAGACTTTAAATTCAATTCCTCCCCCACAACTTCTCTTCATTTTGCAGAGCTGAGACCAGTAATTAGGACCTATGGAGCTTAGACGAAGGGATAAAGTTTTACCAGACGCTGAATAGAGTGGTGAGGGGGTATGGAACCTAGAACAAATGTGTTGTGAAAAGAAGAATTCCAAGGAGTTAAAGGATTTAATTGAACCAACAACTGCCTTGAAGTAAGCGACGATTGTTAAATTCTTCGATCTTGTTATTATTTTCTACGCAGCGAAGAAACTTGATAAAATTACTGGCATGAAGTAGGAAAAATGGAGATGTCTCAATTTTTCTAACTACAGATCTTTGTTCCCATCCATGTTGTTGGCCATGCACCCTAAGCCAATAACTAAACTGGATTGATTGAATGCAAGAACCATGATCTCAGTGTAAACATTTCTGATAGCACGTATTCTAAATCAGACAGACAAATGTTGGACTTGCAAGAATAGGAGACGACAATTTGTGTAGCATGTAATCAATCAAATCATGTCGCTACGTTGCTATTTTGATTCATGATGACCAATTGATTCACACGTGGAATTGCTACCTTCCAAGCTGGTTTTTGAAGGTAGGAAGATTCCTGTCTGGATGAAGGAACCCAAGTTGTGAGTTGTCAGTATTTGTAACAGTAAGACTAAAGCCAGAAAAATGTTTGAAGTAAGCATTGGATGTGAATAGGCTGACAAAGGTTACTCGAGTAGGTTAGCTGACAAACAAAGTTTGTCCTCACTCTGAGCGGAGGGTTCAATGTACGAAAATACGAGGCAATGCGCATCATAAAATGAGATTCCCAGAACATTAAAACAATGTTCTTCACATTTTTTAAAAAATGGTTTCACTGATTTTGATCAAACTCAGAGTATTTTCATTCAATTAATAACTCAATTTTTTGCTGTAATATTCATTACTGTGAATGTCTGGTGTAGAACTTTCCCCAGTGCTATGTTCAGCAATTATTACTACTCTACTAAGTAATACAATTGGGATTTCTTTCAATTTAAATGTACTTGGTGGGAAGGAACTCAACGAAATTGTGGCACTTCAGGTGCTGGAGTTTATTGAGTTGCAACAACGTATGCATAAGAGATTCTTGGGACTATTCCTTGTCTTTCTATCACCGTTAGAAAATGGTATCCGTTTGTTTTTTCTGCTCACATAAAAGTGTTGTGTGTCTGTTCATTGCAATAAGAAGTCTCCCGACCTCCACATCGTATTTTGTTTTCTTTCCACTTCTGCTCTCGTTTTATTTCTTTTCCCCCGTTTCAAAGGCATCACGATTTTTCTGATCATGTTTACTGTTATGGAATTGTTGGATAAAATGGATAAAACTGTGAGCAATGGTAGTGAATTAGTGGGGGTTCGAACTATGGAATTTGTGAGCTCTGGCATTGCTCCTAATTATCGCATGAGCGTTATTAAACCCTCATCGTACTGCAAGTTCAAACGTATTAAAGTAATTGGGTTAGCTCTGCCAGTAGGTAAATTACTAGAGGTAATGTACCTGTTTGGGAAGAATGATTTTTCTGCGTACCATTTGAGCAGAACATTTTAGAAAAATGAACTCCCACAATTTTCTTCAAACTTTTTGCTACTCTCATCCACCACAAGTAAGAAGTGTACAGTACTTTTACGTTGTTTGGAACTGTCTATAAAAAAATTTAATCAAAATCGTTTTAGCCGTTTAAGAGAGAAAAAGTATTTGGTGTTTTGATCACTGATAGATATGATTAGTTTTGGCTCAATTTTGTGCATACCTTTATTTTGGAGACTGGTGGTGATCTGCGGGATAACAGCAATGTTTGAATCTGTTTAGTTCATCACTTTCTGCTCTCTCAATCTCGTTCATGCACTCACGAATCTTTTTCCCAAGCTGTGTATTAAATTTCAAAACGTAAAAGCCTAAAAAACTGAAACTTTTTTCAGTTGAGTACATAACTTTATACTTTGTACGGCTAAGGAAAGTAAAACCCTGCAAATTATTACACAATGGTTTATTACTCTCATGAACAGCTTGACCTAGTATTAGTGCTCCCCCATCCCATTCGATTCAGCATCGAATACTAGTAAACCATACGAAACATGTCCTGGCTACAATGGAACTACGGAAACAAAACGTCTGATGATTTTGCGAGGTTTTGTTGCGAGGCGAAAGGGGAGTTGAGCCACCCGCCCGGCAGCATTGCGAGGCGAGGACGAGGCCGGTTGTTTTTTATTGAGATGGGAGGGAGGGAGGGACGCTGTAGTTCCCGCATTGTACTGCGTTTCGTTAATTTTTTTAACCATTTTTTGCCCATTACAATCACGGGCTTCGTCCGATCGGATTGCCGAGATGGCGGGAACAACTAGATACCAAATCGGATTTTTGTGCGAAAGAACTAATTTTTTAGACCACGTTAAAAGCACAAAACGGCCCGGACGGCGGACAGCAGACGGACATTGCAAATTTGGAATCTCCAAGTCTTGAAACGTAAAGTATCAAATTTTGAGGGGGGGTTGTAAAAAATTTTTCGTGACCGAAAACATAGGGTTATTATTCAGAATGAATAATAAACCAAAATGAGTTGAAGAGAAATAGGGCCTGTACATATCGAATTTACAGGGACACAAAGACAATTTTGTGATGCGCTTCTCCTTGACATTTTTCCTACAAATACTGTAGCACTTAGCACAGCACCGCACCGGGGTTCTCCATACAAATGTATAATAAATATGTTAAGCCTTTACGGATTTCCCGATGAGTGCCTTGAGGCGCGTCTTTTGTTTCCCGCTCCTTCCACAAATAGGAAACAACCTCAACGAACCAACGCCCTTCTTCGGCATCTTCTTCTTCCAAGCAGTGACAATTGATAGGCGCGTCTGATAACTCGCTATTATCTTCGCTAATTCAAGTATGACATTCGATTTGTTTTAAATCCTGTTTACAAAATGACTACGAAAAGTAATAAAGGCGTTCGGTTGGAGTTTGATATAGAGAAGTGTCGCGAAGAGTCGAATTGGAAAAAAGTTATAGAACTTTCAGATCAGCTAAAGTTGAAGCATAGTACACAAGGTTTGTCAGAAAGTATGTTATTCTTTATAACTACACTTTAAAAAACGTTTTGCACGATCTGCATGTGGTGTGTTTTATCGCTTTTTTGTATAGTTTAGAGTGGTTGGTCGTCTCGTAGTTTCTTAGCGTTACCGGTGTTGTTTTAGTAGTGCAGCTTCAGTGTTTTGATAGTTCAGTTATTACAGGTAGTAGTTTATCCAGGTTCTCAGTCGCAGAAATAAACGTTTCGGGCTATTTATTAACCATCTTCGGGGCTATGCTGAACACAGTGGAACTACATCATAGACACTGTCTGATTACAGACATAGGTGCCACAAGTACACATCTGTCTGGTGTTTCTGCAGGTTATTAAACGAAGAACCGATTGTAACTCAATTTTAGATACTTTGATAGAACATTCAAGAAGAGAAAACAGTGGCAGGATACACGATAATGAGGCATTTTTTAGTAGTGAGGGTAAACAAAATTAAATTCTCGAAAAACGTTACTGTGAAATGGTGGACGATTTTGTGCAGCAGAACGAACATATCTCGAAAGAAGAGATGAAACAGTTCCAAGCTTTCCTGACTAGCCCATTTTTCGGGAACAATGCGCCATAAGTCCCAGCCGCTTACTAAATGCGTTCACAGCCCTCGTCATGGTGTTTCTAAATCGTTGTAGCCGGAAATTTTGAAAAGAGAACTTTCACATGCCCCACGGTTTGCTCGTTGTCAATTTGACGTTTACTGTGACAAATTTGAAAACATTTAAGAAAAACTTATTTGGCACATTTTGGCTTGTACCTCCGAGTGATACAGGTATTGACTATTAAAGACGTTTTGGCAGTTGTCCAAACTCCAATTAGAGCAAGGTCTTGTCAAATTTCATGTGAGAGAGCTAGCTACTTCAATTGAGGCAGAATTTGTTATTCGTAGAAAATTGAGCCCAAGAAAAAGGTCGACACAAATCAGAAAAAGAATGAAGCGAGTCATAAACTGTTGACACAATTTTCTGCTTGGAACTTGTGGAAGCTGTAAGTACCCACAGCACTCTTCTCCCAGAGTCAATGGTATTTGGCTCGGAACCTGAGGTATGGAGGTAGGCTCTCTAGGCTAGGGGCAGACTGGCTGTCATTTGAAGAAAAAGGAGTCACGTAGGCTCCTCTTGGCATACTGATCTTGAAAACCTTATCAGTCTGCATAGGCTGGTTGGATCTGTCGAAAAGAATCTTGTCTAATTAAGATTTGAGTTGATGTCATGAGGTCCACTGACGAGCTGCTCTCACTAAAGACGCTAAAGTGTAAGTGGAATGTCAGAGGTGGAGGAATTGTCAGAGACGTCAGCTAGTTGGCATATCGGCTCTCCATAGACTAATTCACCAGCAGGGTTAGGGTTAATGTAGGAGCAAAGACCAAGACGCATAATGGTTAACTTGGAAACCAAATCCTCCATCATTTGAGCCTTCAGTGCTGCCTATGATACGATTTGCAGCTGGCAGGTAAGCGGTGGTCTTAAGCTCAGGCATATCAAATTGCTTGCTACAATCAGTTGTGAGGCGTTTGAGGACCCCAAAATCGGCAATCCATGATGAAATGAGGGCAAACGCTGACGACAGAGTTGAAAAACGAATGAAGTGAGTTACAAACTACTGACACAATCTTCTGTGCTTGGAAGCTGTAGATGTCCGAAATTCCTCGGGCTGCTCTTAATTATCTTACGACTATTGTTAAACTTTCGTCGGATAAGTGAAACATTCGACTATCAGCACAATTTTTGTGAGAACGTTAGGTACGTCTGAGCCGGATTTAAGAGAAAGAACCCCGCTCTGAATTCGCATGCCCTGCATTAATGTACGTGTACTATTCAGTAGCTCATCTGTTGTTTTCGGCGACCCACGTCAGCTACAAGTAGAAGTTGGAATATCCGTCCAGGCCCCCATAAATCCGGATGTTTTTATTCCAAGATAAACGAGGCTTTAACGGTTCCAATTAGTAGTGAGGGCTTGGACTAAGAAAAACGCATAATTTATAATAGAACAGAACCCCAAGTAAGCAACAGCTGGAAAACGTTTCAGAACTACGTAGAGAGGAAATAGTACGAGATGGGGGATATTGACGTGCATAAAATTTTATAGTCGCCTTCCAAGAGGATTAAAAACATTCTGAAGAGTAAAGGAAGTCCCCGTGGAAATATACTGTCTCTTTTCCAATTTCTGTTTTCTCATGCTACAAGCCAGTAATATTCACATAAATTGCGAAACAGTTGCAGAATAATGCCCAAGAGCGGCCACAAACACTCATGATTTCAACTTAATAATTATAATTTCAATTCTTCCTCAGGCCCACTATGCAACTTTCTTCTTGGAGAAGGAAAATTGGAAATGTTCCTGGAGGAATCTCCTCCTTTGGAGGCGAATATTGGAAAGGCTCGGTTGGGTTTGTCCGATGCAAAAAAGTGCCTCTTGGTCGCCGCTGGAGAACAGGGAGTCAAGGTGAGGGTATGAATTTCATTTCCAATTCAAATTAGTCCTTTCTAAGGTACGAATTTCGTTTCACATTAATAGGATTTAAATCAACACGACGACGAAAAGGAATTATTCGCGTTTCTCTCTCATTTGGGTTTGTGCGTTGCATGGATCAACGTGTTTTGTTCCAAATAGGAATTCGGTGCAGACCGATGAATATCCTCCATTTTTACTTTCCTTAGCTCTACGTAGCAGCAAGAAAAGTTATATAATCGGCTGATTTTTACTTTCTACGACTCAACGTATAGTAATCGTGTCAAAAAAAATGTGTTGCAACACACAACTTCTGCAACTCCCATAAATTCCAAGTCTAAATGCCAAAGTTTACCAATTGAAAGAACTCGCAACCGAATATAACGAAACTGGGTGAAACAAAGAATATGCGAATATCGAACGACTGCACGTATCGATATGCGTCTGTTAGTTATCTCATATTTATTTCATATACCCATTCTTAATTTCATTGAATTAACTCCTTTTCATAGTCTTTGTACATTTAAAATAATTATATAACGGGGTATTACATAATGAACATTAAATAATTGGCATAATTGTACAGCTGTCGTTATTTCTAATTTCAAACATGGCGATAAAGCCTACGATGTCGGGCATATCGATAACCTGATTTCGGTCGTCATATATCGATATATTGCCTTATCAGAGAGAACGGTCCATATTCTTTGCTTTTACCATGAAACTAATTGTTCTATTGTTTGCATTCCCTCAGATCTCACTTCAACCACACGTCAGCTCGACTTGTCACGTCGAGCCAATTGCCTACAGGCGCCATACATTGTCATTTCATGTTACATATCGTTTACTAGTATTTTACGATGGTGAATCGAATGGAATGGGGCCCGGAGGTGTGAGACGACGTCACACTGTGCAAGAGAATAATAAACCGTTGTGTAATAATTTACAGCGTGTTTTACTTGATTGAAATTGTTGAAATAGTCGACAGACACACACACCGTTTCCTTAAATGGTACGTTTTGTACTCATAAGCCCTTGAAACGTAATCATCTGAAAAAAACGAAAAAATACCTGGTGCATAGAAACACACAACTTTCCGCAATCACTGTAAAGTCGACGCCCTGCTACATAAATGGGCGCTATATCTTCGTACAACGATCTTCTATAAAAACATTTATTCGGAACAAAATGTAGGTACTAGTTAGTCGAGAGTACTCTGTGAGTTTGATTGAAATCGTTGGAGTCATTTCTCAAAAAATTGGCAAACCGATAAATTAATATTCGACAAACCTCGTTTTCCAAGCTATCATGGCTTATACCTTCGTTCAACAGATGGATTCAGAAATAATGACGGCGAACAAAATTTGGGTACACGTTGCTAGAAGACCAACCACTGATGAAATTCAGTGCAGCAGTTACTCGAAAAATACAAAAATGTCCAAAAAACAACATTATTTTCGGCACATTTTCATTTTTATCTTTGTTCTATGGACTGTGAGAGGAACGTTTAGTGAGAACTTTATATAGGTATTAACTATTTAAAGACATTCCGTGAGTTTGATGAAAATCGTTGAAGCGGTTTAGCCAAAAAGCATAAAAGGCCTATACCCCCGTTTACCGCATTTTCGTGGAGATATTTATGCAGAAGAAGATTTCCAGTCGACCGAAATCGCCCATAACTTCATTTTCGCGTCTACAAACAATCTTGAACAAAACCAAAAAGCTCAATCGATGAACCGATTACAATACTATTCTGTAACTAAGTACTACATCAATGGAGAGTAATAACGGTACATTTCCACTTGTTACGTCTTTCATTGCGATTAATATTTCATTCTGATCAGATCCACAGACTTCTTTCATTATTGACCTGACTCGGGTGTTTATAAAATCGTGCAATTTTGACGACTTTCGATCCGTTTCTTCTTCCGTTCTCCTCACAACATCGATTTGCGTGCCGTCAAATTTTAATGCGACTGCCTTTTGAAGGTGTTTTCGTCATTCTCTTTTTCCCCCTCCCCACTTCAGTTTATTGTCTGTCGACCCTTTGACTTGAAAAGAACGTCCCGAGTTCTGAGAGTTTTTCGGTTTTTGCCTCTTCAGAAAAGTGTTTTGGTTTTCTCGTTCATTATTCAGCCGAGCTTGAAGTCACCAACTTGTCGCGCACGTTTCCCTCCAACTTGTTGTGATTTATTCGCTCAAGTCGAGCTCTGGTACGTACATTTCGCACGGTTTCTTTATCTTTGCAGTCGCCACTCTACACATAAACTTTCTCATTCCCAAGCTCACTCAGCGACTTTTATTGTTCTGCCAACTAATCCGTTTATCGGTCAGCTCTTGAGCGTTATATAATTTTCCAACAACCCCCAATTTTTACTTTTCTTAGCCCTAAGAAGTACCCTTAGCCCTAAGAGATTTTAATCGGCCATTAAAAAAAGAAGCTCTTTCTTTAGATTTTTGTGTTTTAAGGGCTTCTGAGTCTGAAAAATACTATTTGAGAAAATCGTACGTTATGTGCTTGTGAATACGATTAAGAGAGAACGGTTGAATCCAATGTGTTCGATTTTGATTTTAGTCTGCGGGTCGCTATGAGACGCCCAAATCGGTCTACGGGGGTGAGGAAAGTTGTGTGATGCGTCACACTATATTTTTCCTGAATGTGACGTGTGAAGGTGTGGTGAAAACCGACCTTGTTAGGCTGACTATGTTGCTGTGTGGTCGAGACAGACAGCAGCTGGTCACCATCGTTATTGGCTCAAGTTAGTTCACACCTTGTTATTTATGAAAGAAAAGATACCTTAAGAACAAGGAACAACGACGCCCCTCCCCATTCAAGATTCTACCGGTGCCAAAATTTGGCGCGGCCCAATTATTACCTCGTTTGCGATCCGCCGTCTCCATTTTATGTTTCCAAGAGCCGGAATCCTCGTCAAGATTGTCCTTCGACTAAAATCTGCATTTTGGATCTTTGGTTCGTCCTTTTGGATACGTTGACTACCCGGAACGACGCTGGAGTACAAGAGATGCCCAGGCCTAGACGCTTCAACGCAAAAGAAGTTCTCCAGTCCAATTCTTCTTTCACCATCCAGATAAGCTTTTATTTTGTAGGGCCCGTTAGGTAGGATAGCTTTTTTTCACCGTCGTATATCTGTTTTATTTTAATAAATCCTTTTTTTCCGTTACGCTTGAAGTTCAGGACTCGCATTTTGTCCTCTTTCACTCTGCTTCTGGTAAACGTTTCTTTGCACTTGAACTGTTTAGATGCCAGGGTAGAGACATTCTGATCCCGGTGGCAAACTAAGGCTGATATATCTCTCTTATGAGTGTTCAAAAACAGTCATCATAATAAGGCCTATGTAGTAAGCTACTCTGCGGATTTTTTTTGAAAAGGTGGACGCTGGCGATACTCTCACTGCGACGACAAACGGGCCTATTATAAGGGCGCCCATGAGCCTCAGCTCATAGCCCACTTGCTCCACACCCAGGCCCGTACTCTGCGGATTAGTAAGACGGCGTTACCTTGTCACTCAACAAATAATGTTAGGGCTGTTTTTGAGGAAATTCAAAGGAACTTCAATTCGTGTTATGCTTTGGTTTCTGAAGAGAACTCCGTTCATTCGATTACTGGCGAAGTAGTTGTGAGGAGTAAAATACAATTATTTTTTAGAAGACGCCCAGTAAGTTTGGTCCAAATAGTTTCAGCTTCTCGCGTGAATCGCTTGTGTAAGACCTCAATACTAGGTTTGTTTGTGGACCATTATGAAGATTGATTGTAGTAAAACCTGTGCTAATTAGGCTTTATTATTCACAATAAACGCAGAACTGAAATATCAAGATTTTACAGAAATGGTCGGAATGCAAACATATGTTACTAAGAAGATAAGAACAGGTGACCATTGTTATAACGAGCGGTGCGTAGCAACACACAACTTTCCGCCACCCCCGTAAGTTCGAACACCAGCTACATATGCGGGTGCTATATCTTCGTTCAACGCATTTCTACAGGAACATTTATGGAGAACAAAATGTAGGGACTAGTTAGCTGAGAGTTCTCCGTAACTTTGATCGAAATCGTTAGAGCCGTTTTTGAGAAAATTGGAATACCGATAAATTAATATTCGACAAATCTCCTTTTCAGAGTTAACTTGGCTTATATCTCCGTTCAACATATACATACAGAAATAATTATAAAGAACGAAATGTGGGTATGGGTGGCTAAAAGACACTCCATTAGAATTTATCACATCTGGTGAAGCAGTTACCTTGGAATTTACGGAAATGTTCGAAAAAACGTTATTTTCGACAAATTTAGATTTTTATCTCTGTTCAATGGACTGTCAGAGGAACATTTATTGAGAACAATATGTAGGTATGAACTATTTGAAAACATCATGAAAGTTTGGTGATAATTGCAGAAGCCGTTTTGCCAAAACTTAAGATATGTACATAGAAGAAAAGTTAAGTATTAATTAGTCGAAGATAATTTGAAAGGCTAATCAAAATCGTTTGAGCCGTTTTCGAAAAAATGCGAAAAACACTAGTTTTTGGTACATTTTCGTTCCCCACCCCCCATTCCCATCGTCCGAAATCGCCCGTAATCTTGTTTTGGTGTTTACAAAAAATAGCGAACAAAACAAAAAAAGAACCAGCTCAATCGGATCAGCCGTTCTCCCGCAAATCGAACTACAGACAAACAAACACACGGACCACGCGCTGAAATTATGTTTTTTAGTCTCAGTACGCCTCAAAACGTAAAGGTCTGAAGAAACCCAATTTTTTTTTTGACACGATTACTATACTTTCCTTTCCCTTTGGGTTAGCAAAAAGCAAAAACTGGATGAATCATCCCACTAACGTTCATTCCTTATAGGTCTTGCGATGCTGCATTGAGTGTGGAAAGGCCACAGTGCGTTATTCGTACTGCAGCCTCTGGTGAGTTGAATGACACAATTGAGTCATGCAGATCTCTGAGGGGAGGGGGGGGGTCAATTCAATTATTTCATTTTTCGTTCGTTATTTCGTTACGTTACGCTCGTTTAAATTCCAGCTTTCAATCGGATTTTCAGGCTGGAGTAGCTCTCGACGCTCATCTTCTATTAGGAAAACTACATTACACCACAGGGCATTACGAGGAGGCTTTAGTTCATTTCATGGAGGCCGATTTGCATTCACTGACTGAGAAGCCTCTTCCTAGTCGCAGCCTGAAAATCGTTGCGGAGTCTTACGCCGTTAAAGGTAAAATACGAATAAATGCCATTGAAGATGAACGTAATTGGATTGTCTTCACATCTTCGGTGACCCCTCAATAGTAAATCAGACGTGTAAAGCCCTCGCTATCTCCAGCTCTGTATTTCACCCTCCCAGACGCATTCAAGCTCGAATAATCGACGCTTTTATGCACACTAATGGAAGCCAGGCGTTCGTTATTTTATTTCTGCCATTAAAATTCAACAGCGCCTTTTCTAAATTAAATTTTCAAGCTCTTATGTAGTTCGGCAAAACAAGTCGCATTCATTAGTTAGGGACTCAACGCCATGGTGCGGGGTGGTGGGTCTTTTCGTCTCCCGCACGAAGTATATTACATAGTTTGTGTTGTATTTACGTGAAACCTGAAAGGAAAGGTGAAATAAATGAAAAGAAACGGTAATGGACTAACTCCAGCTTGTAACTTACTGAAATTTGAATGACTTTGCAGGCTAATAGCCTGAATATGACCTACGTTCACGCGTCTTGTGATTACTTCAGGTTTGAGTTTGGAGAAAGTACCGCCGTCTTCGACATCTAAATACAAACACGTGGAATGGGAAGAGCAAATGGTGAAGAGCTTCGAGTTAGCGGGAGATTTGACTTTGCTGTACCTTCAAGAGCAAGACAAGTTACAGCAACAAAGCAACAACACAGGGACAGGTACGCCCATACTTCCTTACTAAATGGCGTTTGACTAATGAAACTAACTACGTGTGTACGATTATTTATTTATAAGTCGGTGATGTTTTGCAGGATCGCACTCTCCCCAGCCAACAACCGCTACTTCAGTGCACATGGGCCCCATTTTAGAGACTGCTCTACAACGGGCTCCTTTGCTTCACATTCTCGGAGGAAGGTTGACAGCCGCTGTCAATAGATACAGGTTACCTTCAATTTTTGACTGCTAAAGTAAAACTGTCGAGATATAGTGTAGTGATCAAAACACCAATTATTACTCAAAAATGGCTCCAACATTTTTTATTAAAGTTTTGTGTGGACAGCTCATAATGACATATTAGTACATTAAATTTGGAAATTAATTTTTTTTTTAATCATCAATGTTCCTCGTATGACACCAGCTTTCTCAAAAAACATCAAATTGGATACCTATATGAAGAAAGTTTAATAATGTTCAATAGGTAGTCAGGAGCAACTCCAGAGGCTCCAGAATTCAAACTAACATATTTTTTTTAATATATAATTTCTTTCATAGTTTCCCCTCTTTTTTTTCTTTTCCGAGGGCGTGCGGGACAAGTCCTTTTGTCACTGCAACCACGTGTGGGCCTATTGTGACACAGGCCCTTTCTTAGTAGAAGGCGTCGTACATGATGAGCCCCTTTGTGAAGCCGAGTATGTCCTTCACTGCAGCTTCCGCTATGATATGGGGTTCAAAATTCCCTGGGCAAAGTATCCAAAGCGTTTGACTGCTAAGGCTGTTTTGACTGTATGACTCAATTAAGCGTTTGACTGCTGTTTCCCCTCTAATTCCAAAGCTTTGGAGACGAAAAACTCCAAACATAATTGTGTTGACATTACGAATTATCCATGCGTTATTTTGAATTAAAGTCGTGGCATAAGTAGTAGCTGCCCAATAAATTCCGGAATTCTGGGCGTTACCAGCTTCTAAATAAAACGTTAAATTATGTTTTACAAGTTCGTATAAACTGAGTGAAAAGTATTTCACCCTGCAGGTCAGGGACTCGATACAGACGAAGTTTAACTTCAACCTTCCCTTCGGGGTATGAATCCAAGGAAGAGCCAAGTGGGAAGGGAGAGTCCCTCTCTTGAGGCTGGGGTCATGGTATATTATACAGGCGGATCAGTGAGGGTTGGCGTCTATGGGCCAGGGATCTAGACAACGATACCACTGGGTGCCCTGCTGACAGTTTTTCAAGCAGAGCTCTTTGCTGTGACAGTGTGCATGCAGCACCTCCTGCGTAGGAGCCTGAAGCAGAAAAGAATATACATAATGTTGGACAGTCAGGCTGCACTAAGGCCCTGGCTTCCTATACCATCACCATCGGGGCTGGTTTCGAAATGCCTGACTGGCCTGAAGACCTTAGCAAAGGAAAACACATTAACACTGTGTTATGTGCCAGGTCATACAGGAATAAAAGGGAATGAGGAGGTTTGGGACCTGAGCCCTTCATAGGGACCACCAAGAGCCGCTTAATCAAGGAGGTTGGTAAGTGGGAGGAGAAGGGCTGCCTGTTGGCAGGATGTAACTGGCCAAAGGCAGTCATTTTTGTTTGTTTGTTGTTCGGAGGTGGAGACAGCGTAGCACGTACTGTGTACATGTGAGGGGCTGGCTGCAGGTTCATCATCTGTGACCAGAGGAGGTTGCAGAGATGGACTTTGAAGTTTTCTTGCATTTTGGGCGAGAACTGTGGGGACGTATTGTGGACGCCGCATCAGAGAACACCAGCTGAGCTGGGAGTGGAACTGAGAGAATGAGGGGGGCTCATGCTCGCCCACACAATAGGCCCAGTTGTGGCCACACTGGAAGCTTTCCCAGTGCCACCAAGCAAAGTTAAGAAAAAAAAAGTTGGATTCGAATGGGAGATGCGCTGCTCTGAAAGGTCCTAGTCGATAGACCCAACGGTGAGGGGGAGATGTACCGCCTGTCTCCCATTGTAGGCACCCCATTGATCATAGTCTAGTGGTCATAGACGAAGATTCATATTCCGAGGAAATTCGGGGAATTGGATCGGAGCTCGGGATCGTAATTTTGGCCTGGGGTCAGCTGCTCTCCAAACATTTCCAAACCCCTCGTAACAGATCGACGATCTCAAAAGAGCTTTTTTGTCTGGTTTGCTTCCCAATATTCCCGAAGATATAACATGTTGACACCTTGTACGTTAAGTTACCTATACGCCGGTTACTCAAGAAAGATCGTGAAGTAAGAACAGGTACCACAATACATTTTGGAACATTGAGCATATTAACGTTAAATTCTATCAGGATCATGCAAACTGAGTGGAAGCCTAATTACATTAACTGTAAGAGATATAAAAATGCTCGAAGAAAGCTGTATATCGTGTGTTCTCGTCTAATTTTCGGTTTAACCCTCTATAAATGTGCTCGAGTGCTCTCATGCGATCTAATTATAAGAGGAGATAAGGTCGATTACATTAAAATGAGTTATCATTTGTCTAGAAATATGCTCCAAGCTGTCGAATCGAGTGGCACCCACACTTTACGTCTCACTCTGACGAGACAACTGGCTGAGGTGTTGTTACGAGGGTACACTGGAATCAAGTACACTCCTCCCAATGGTAAGTTATTAATGTGATTTGGTGACTTCAAGTCGTTTGGAACCGGCCTTGTAAATATTTTTGGACAGTTCCACGTTTTACGTTCATTATTTCGATGATTCTATCTAGTGTTAAATTAGGAGTTAAGTTAGATTTTCGGACTGGGGATTATATTACGGTCACTTCACGTTGAGAGTGATTACTGACAGCAGATCTTGCATCTCCAGTTCCGAACTATTAGGTATTCACTTGTAAACAGCCGTGAAGAGATGGTTTTTAACCACAAAAACAGACTTTATTCACATTTAAAGCTATCAGGAAGCCAAGAAACCTTTATAGTCAGGAGCCGAGGGCTAAAAACGTTATTAGTTGAAAGTTGCTTACTACTTTTTCTGATATCACCCTCAACGTTTGGAGAAATCACGGTTCTCTGCTCTCTCTGGGGTATGAACTGGAAAAAAGTCGAACTTATTGCTGCTGCAACATTTTTTTAAAACGTATTTGGTTAAAGTAGCGAATAAAATGTATTAGTGAGTATTATATGCGTACTAATGCGTTTTATTTCACTAAAGGCATAAAAGAATTTCGAGGTGATTTAGTATTCTATTTCATGAACCATCGAGACAGAGTACATTTCAAATATGTAATTAATAATTTCGGAGTCTGCAGATTTTATTTTTATATTTAGTCCTCCAAGAAAGACACATTTTTCACAGAAGAAAGACATTTCACGGTTGTCTTATTAGTAGTATGTTTCCTGCAACCAATACTTCTGGGAGATTTCTGTCCACCAATGTGTACAATAGGAGGTCGTCTTCGTTATATCGTCCAACCTCCAAAAATAGCAACCCTTCCAGGTGGCGATTCCATCTATAAATGTTCCGTCCACTTCCGTCAGACTCTCACAGCATAGTTAGAAAATAGGAGTACGACCCACGTTTTGAGAGAACGTCGACGCCTAATGAGTTGAACGTGCAAGACAAAATATGTCCGATACCATATGTGCGACGCTCCTCACAACTTTCCCCAGCCTGTGCATTTTTATGGCTCTGCCCAACTCAACTTGTTTTTTACTCAGTTTATACTAACGCGGTAGAACTTCAATTAACATTCTACTTAGAAAATGGCATCCCGTGAATATGTAAAGAAAACTCAGAAAAAGCTCATAAACACTATCACTACAGCAGTTTTTACTTTCGTTGGCCCTACAAAGTAAAAAGGAAAGTTATGTAGTCGGCTGAAAAAAAAGTTTGAGTTTTCATCAGATCTTTACGTTTCAGACCCCCCTGAGTCCGAAAATCACTATTTGGGATAATGGTCTGTGTGTCTGTGAACGATTTTTAGAGAGAACCACCGTACCAAATCCACTCAAACTTGATATCTCGCCTGCAGGTGACCATGGGACGCCAAAATAAGGGTATGAGCCAAATCAACTGAAAGTTAATTATAGTTATCATAGTGATCAAAACACCAAATTTTTTTTCTCAAAAACGGCTCTAACGATTTTGATAAATTGTTTATGTTTATAGCATGCAACACGACAATTATACCATAAAATTCCCATTCGTGGAAAAATGATGAGAGCAGCACAATAAATTATCAAAAGTTTCGACGAAAATCGATTTTAGCGTGTGGCTACTACTTGACATTTAACGCCATGGCCAACACCTGGGTTACCAGCTGACCGACAGATTGTCTTTTTATCTTACGTGTCCTTCCATGATATTCAATTTGATCTAATTATCTGTTCTTACCCTACAATTTAATAATAAACAATCGTTCCTTTACTGGTGTCTCAGGAGTTAATAATTTAAACCGGTTCACAGTGTAGTAGCCATAAGCGCAATTTTGTTTTCGTATAAACTCTGCTGAAGTGTCACTAGAATGTTAAACAGAATTGGTGTAGTAGTCCAATCCAATACCTGATGGGTGAGCATTTAAAAACGCTCATAAGATTGAAGGGGGTCACCCCAGAAATTCCGGAATTTCAACTACAGCCGTTCTGCCGTTTCGCTTACTACCAGTTTTAAAAGTTTTTATCCAATAACTCTGCAAAAGTTATTACTATCCCCTTAAAAAAAATTCGTGTTTGTAGCCTCATTAATTCTCTGAGTACCTATTGTTCAATAATGGTCCGAGAATGAGTACGAGCAGCACAATAACTTCCGGAACTGTAAGCGCTACCGCTTCCTGCTGCTGTGAAGTGTTGTTTGACCAAGTTCAAATGAACTGAGTAATGAATGAATTGAGTAAGTAGAAAAAGCCATGTACAAAGTGAATTGACGTAGAGCTTAGGAAAGTTGTGTCTTGCAACGCACCAAACATATTTGGAAATGTATTGACAACTGAAGTGCTCAATTTATTGAGTTTGTTCGTTTGGTGCAGTTATTTTCCTCTCAGTTACTAAGTTGTTTTATCCCAAATTTCTTCTCTTTTTTTCTCTCAAGTTTAATTAAACTAGGTTTAACTTACTATTAACTAGGTTTAATTTTGACTTTTTTTTCGCTTCTCTACTTTTTCAAGAACAGGCATCTCTGCATAAGTCATGAATATCTACGGAACGCATGTCTGAGATATTCCGCGTTCTTATAAACTGAGTGAAAAACGAGTTGAGTTTGGTAGAGCTATAAAAATGCCTGCATAGGCTGGGAAAAGTTGTGAGGAGCGTCGCACAAATGGTCTCAGACATATGTTCCCAATCGCTAAAATTCGATTTCTCTCGCCCTGATCGAACGTATATATTTAATAGTTTCCTGAGAGGCTGTAGATGCGATTCACGTCATTTTCAGCTTTCCTCAATTGTCCTCAGAATGAGGTATTTTCGAAGTACTCCACTCCACCTATTCGTAATAATTTCAAGTTTCAACCCCATAAGTCACTTTTGGACCAAAATTTCATCTAATTTGGTTTTTGTCTGCAAGTCGTGATCGATGAAATTGTTTTGGCAGAGTTGGGTTTTACGACTCAGTTACTTGATCCGAATACCCCATACGAATTTCCGATGTCAACTAAATCGAAATTTTGACGTATTTGAATTTGCTGTGCTGGCGCTGATGCAAAAGTGATAAGTAGCACACTAGTCGAGTAGCGGGGCACAAGTTTTAGGTCGACCTAATAGGTCCAAATTCGAACGAATTTTGATCGACTGTGCAACTCAATGGCTAAGGATGGGAGGTAGCAGAGTTGTGAATTCGGAAAGTACAAGCCAATTGCTCAACTGTGGCACATATTGTAACTATTTTGTTGAGCCGCCATTTTCTTAGCTCTTACCCCAGAGAGAGCGGAGAACCGACTTTTCACCAACTTTCAACTAATGGGTCAACGTTTTTACCCCTCAGCTCGTGGACTATTAGCAGCAGGTGATTAATTGATGCTCCTGCGAGTATTTGTATATTTCTCCCCTCTTCCACAGTGATCGCCAAACCCAAACGCCACTGAGCAAACCACACCCTAGACTGGTGTTCATAATTACTTGAAATGGATTTCAAAGATTTAGCGCTCATACGAGAATTGCAAAGAGCCATTCCTCGAGAACGACTTCCCCGTTGTAACTATCATCACAATCTACAACTGTATACTGTATCCATACAGTCGCCCATTTCATGATCAAAAACGCCTAATGTTTCAGGTGAAACGAAGAGCAAAAAGGCAACCAGCGCCAGCCCTTGGAAACCACAAACATACACCGGTCACAATCTGTTTATTCCGAGGAACGAATGCGAAGAAATTATTCTTCTCCTTCTCATCAGGTTAGCGATACATTTTCGTTTAATTGATAGACGAGAAAAGAGTGGGAGAGGCTGATTATTAAAATGAAACTAAGCGTTGAAGTAATTCGCAAGTAAGCGGTCAGGTGCTATGGGCTAGAACTTCAATTAACTCTCAACAAGACTACCACAGGTCTGTTTCCTTATTTGATGACTGCTCATAAACCCTCGACGAGGGTTATATCAGTCATGAAAGTTGCAGTTTCGCTAATATGCAAGAGGCTGGCCTCTGCAGCATCCACCGAACTCAGACCTGTGGAGGTGCGGCAGGTATTTGGTCGTTAGCCACTCTCCCAGTAGAGAGCTGTTGCCCGTGTGTTACTGATTGGAGGTGACCACCTGACGAATCCCGTACCATCGGGGAGGAGTTCTTAATCTGGTTTCCGACCTGATCAACTATTTACTTGGGTGGAAAGTACCAAGACTACCACACTGTTCTAGCAAAGGCCGTACGCATCCTCAAAAAAACCCCTACTGGTAAATAACTATAGTCTAACAGTGCAGAGCATGCTCGGTTCAATTGAGAAAAGTAAGTGTGCAGTACTTCACCGGAATCCTATTGAGGGATGAAATGTACAGGCTGCACAGCGCCGAAATACTATCAGTTGCTGGTGCTCGTTGCACAGAGCCCAAATCAAACGAACATGTATAACTGCTGAGGGTTAGTTACCTGGAGATGAAGGCGACTCTGTTTCCCGTCGACAGGCTTCTAGTGCAGTCAATATAGCTCGGAATGGTGAAATTGGGAAAAGGCAAAGATTTTCAGGTTTTGCACTCACGTGGGTTTACCGGACAGCGGCGGCAGACAGACTAGAGGTGGGGAAGAGAAAAACGGAAGAGCAGAAGGAAAAGGTGGAAGGGAGCAACAACAGAAAATACACGCATCGACATGAACTCTGTGCAGGGCGACCGATAACAAAACCAAACAGTAAGATTGGTTGAAAGCGTTTGTTTTTGCAAATGTGAAAAGGATTTGGACCACGACTGGAGGAGTTATACTGAAATACTTATTATTTGACAATTGAACGAAACGAGACAGCAACATCTCATTCGGGAAAAACGATGAACCTAATCTCAAGGAGGAAGTCGAAATAACACTCCCAGGGGCAGCGTGTACAACCTGCTATCAATGCACTCAGAGAATAGCATACGCATTGAACCCCCTAATATCCAAGATAATGTTGACACACTTAGTTTGGTATTAATCAGTTCTAAATAAATTCATCTTTGGGAGGCACTAAATGATGAATACATGAGGTGATGATACCAAAACATGAAAATAAAATGTAAATTCTTCTGAAGGTACGCAGTTCTTAGAGTTTAAAGGATGAATGTCGCGTATTGATTAATCTGTATACCTCTAATGTTGCCAAAACTTATGTACGCTGATGGGTGAATCACCCCGTGGATGTGGCTTTACATATCCAGAACAATCTGTAGATTCTCTGCCTCTAATTGTGCGTAATTACAACTTTCAGTGATGCCATGGCAGGTCGTGAGGCAGTCCTTAGCCAGTTTCCTGAGTTCAAGGATGCTCGAATACGAACTCTCAGCAACGCCACTTCTGTTTACGATTTGTTGACTATCGTCCTCGTTAGGTGGAATCAGGTCAGCCTCCTACATGAGGTGAGTACCAGGTTTCTCTCCGATATTTTTTCTTATTGATTAACATGAGTTTGAGTCAACTTTAAAAGAAGTAAATTAGTTAACGTTGGAAGGAAAGATAACCTCTGAAACTGCAAAACTGACACTGTGGAACAGGGCGCTAACTTGAGAATACGAGGTTTTTTTTAAAGAACACTCGTGTAGTTCTTGTCCAGAGTCAAATTTTAGAGGGAAATTCTTCAACCTATGGATAAACAAACATAAAATGCGATTTAGTATCAACTAAAGAAAAATCGCACAACTTTCCTTAGCTCTACGTCACTTGCGTTTAAGGCTTTTTCTGCTAACTCAATTTATTTTTCACTCAGTTCATGTAAATTCGGTAAAACATCACTTCACGTCGGCAGAAATCCGGAATTTATTGTGCTACTCGTACTCACGCCCTGACCATTATTGAGCAATTGGTACACGGAGAATTAACTAGGCTGTAAATACTTTTTTTGTTGAAAAGGATAATAATCACTTTTCCAGAGCTATCGAATAAAAACATTTAGAAATGGTAATAAGTGAAACGACGTTGGTTGAAATTCTGGAATTTGTAGGGTAGTCCCTGTAAATCTTATGAGCGTAATTAAACGCTCACCGTGTTGGTACTTAATTTGAGTACCACATAGATTTTTCTGAAAACTCTACTACTATCTAAGCGGAGTTTATAAGGAAAACACTACGCTAAACTCGATTTTCGTCGAAATGTTTGGTAATTTCTTGTGCTGCCCCCGTCATTTTCCCACAAATGGTCATTTTATGGTAATGTTGTGTTGTTTAGAACTCTCCACGCAAATATATTAATCAAAATCGTTAAAGCCGTTATCGAGAAATATTTGCTGTGTTGATCACTATGCTAACTATAGTTAGTTTTCGGTGGATTTTGCTCATGCCCTTATTTTGGCGTCCCACAGCGACCGGCGGGCGAGATATCAAGTTTGAGCTGATTTTTGGATGCCGTTTTCTCTTAAAATCGTTCACAGACACACAGAATTTTCCCAAGTAGTGTTTTCCGTACTCCTTAAAACTTAAAGATCTGAATAAAACTAGATTTGTTTTCTTCAGCCAGTTACATAACTATCCTTCGTAGAGCCAAGGAAAGTGAACAGATTAAAACGTTATGATAATTTAAACTATGTGAGCGATATACTTAGACATCTCTCTGTCAGCGGCACAGGCTAGAATCATGATCGCCGCATCATCATCATCCGACTCCATACTGACTGCATTTTGATGTGTCTCATCTCAACCATTGACGAGAAAAGGTGGGAGTTCAAATGTGTGGGTTACCTGTGAATTTTGTTTTAGAAAGATATACCAAAGTTGGAGAGGTGACAAAGGGATCAAATGGTTGCCAGCTATTGAGAAACAGTACTCATTGTATTAACTCTGTTGAGCGGAAAGCTGATAATTGGGGAATTTCGGGGGGTTGATAAAGATGTGGAGGGAGATTTTGTGACAAGATGTTTTCTCCCTAAATGTGACAGTTTCATACCTTGGTAAAAAAGCATTGTCCAGGCTGTAGGGTTCACGAGTACAGCTCACAAAAAGAGTGAACGATACTCACTGCAACAGTTGAGGCTGTATGGCCAAATTTAAACAATGGCGAAATAGAGTAAATAGTGGAAAGTGAAATGGGCGTGAAATGCAACGCAAATATGTTATCCCCCGCCGACAGAATTGAAAAATATCTGGTGCGTAGCAACACACAACTTTCCGCCACCCCCGTAAGTTCGAACACCACCTACATATGCGGGTGCTATATCTTCGTTCAACGCATTTTTACAGGAACATTTATGGAGAACAAAATGTAGGGACTAGTTAGCTGAGAGTATTCCGTAAGTTTGATCGAAATCGTTAGAGCCGTTTTTGAGAAAATTGGAATACTGATAAATTAATATTCGACAAATCTCCTTTTCTGAGTTAACTTGGCTTATATCTCCGTTCAACATATATATACAGAAATAATTATACGGAACGAAATGTGGGTATGGGGGACTAAAAGACCCTCCATTAGGATTTATCACATCTGGTGAAACATTTACCCTGGAATTTACGGAAATGTTAGAAAAAACGTTATTTTCGACACATTTTGATTTTTATCTCTGTTCAATGGACCGTCACAGGAACATTTATTGAGAGGAATATGTAGGCATTAACTATTTGAAAACATCCGGTGAGTTTGGTGAAAATCGCTGAAGCCGTTTTGCCAAAAAGCGTAAAAAACCTATTTTTGCTTCAGGGGCCCATATCTCCGTTCACCGTATTTTCATGGAGATATGTATGGAGAAGAAAAGTTAGGTATTGATTAGGAAAAGATAATTTGAAAGTTTAATCAAAATCGTCCCCTTCCCATCGGCCGAAATCGTCCATAACCTTATTTTGGTGTCTACAAAAAATAACGAACAAAACAAAAAAAGAACCAGCTCAATCGGATCAGCCGTTCTCCCGCAAATCGAACTACAGATACACACACACACAAACACACACACAGGTCTGTTTCTTTATTTGATGACTGTACCTAAACCCTCGACGAGGGTTATATCAGTCATAGAAGTTGCGGTTTCGCTAATATGCAAGAGGCCAGCCCCTGCAGCATCCACCGAACTCAGACCTGTGGAGGTACGGCAGGTATTTGGTTGTTAGCCAGTCTCACCGTAGAGAGCTGTTGCCCGTGTGTTACCGCACGGAGGTGACCACCTGAGGAATCCCGTACCATCTGGGAGTAGTTCTTAATCTGCTTCCCTACTTGATCTTACTGTATACTTGGGTGGCAAGTTTCAAAAGGACAGATCAACTATAACCACGTTTCTTAGCCATCACCTTCTTTGCGAACTTTGCAAAATGGTTATAGGCTTCCTTTGTAGCAGTTAATGCCGCTAAGTTCGTTTGCCCTCCCAACAACCGTCGCTCACTGTTGTAGAAACTACAGTGGAGCAGCACATGGTTTCTTGTTTCCTCCGCACTGGAGGCACAAGATGTGCATAATGGAGAGTCTTTCAGAGAAAAGAAGTGGAGCCGCGCATTGAAGTCACCATGTCCCGTGAGGAACTGGCTCGTCCAGTAGTCTGACTCAACCCATTTTCTAGAAGGACGTTCACGGATGTTGGGGAAGAACTCATACGTATCACGTCCCTTTGACGAGGATTCCCATCTCGCTTGCCATTTCTCTAGAGCCCATTCATTGATGGCGGCAAGTTTCTGTTCTGTGGTGAGATCCACATGGAGTTCAGCCCAAAGCGGGGGAAGCTCCCGTTTCACTCTCCACTTGTCAACCATGCACTCAACAGCCAAATCAACTGGTAACTGACCAGTGATCACCTGGAGTGCTTCTGTTGATACAGTCTTGTAGGCCTTGGTGATCCACAGGAGCGCGGCTCTCTGGGATTGGGCCAATACTCTCTTTTGATTGACTGTTAGTTTGCTACCCCAGACAACGGGGCAGTAGCCAATCACACCTAGATAGATGGCCTTATACATGAGGATAGTGTCGCGATAACACACACCCCAAGTGGCCTTAGTAATGGCACGCAGTGAGGCAAACCTTGCAATGGTAGTGCCTTTAAGGGACTGGAGGTGTTGGTTGAAACCCCACCTCTCACCTATATTCACTCCTAAATACTTGACGTGCTTTTCAAAAAGGAGCCTGTGGCCGCCAAAGCGTATTGTGGGTACAAACACACACACACACACACACACACGGACCACGCGCCGAAATTAGGTTTTTTAGACTCAGTAGGGTCTGAAACGTAAAAATCTGAAGAAAACCCAAATTTTTTTTTTGGGCCGATTACTATACTTTCCTTTCTTTCGGGTAGCGGAAAGTAACTAGATAAAATTATTTTTAGTTAAATTGATAATATCACTCATCTTTGTTTCCAGACGTCAACTCATAATCACAGTTGTGCATACTGCACGGCAGAAGTTCATTCACTCAGTCAGACTGACAGACCAATAACCCAAAAAGGGTGACAAGTCGAATGTCGCATATACTCATGCAACCAAGGGTGAACTACTACCCTGTACACACAGAACTTCTTAAGTTGTGACGACGCTTATGACACCTCCATCCAAACCTGTCTTACAGACATTCGCGACATTCAGGACATAAATGCTTGCCAGGGATCAAGCTGACAACTATTCACCACTGTACAACTCAACTTTTGCCGTGCGTTCTCGATTAATAAATGAAACTACTCGAAAGGTGCGTATTCAAGGCAAGGGCCAAAAATCGCATAATAACGAAAAATGCGAACAGGGCAGTGGGGAAGGCATTAAGTGGAAGTGGACAAATATTGCCCAAAAAACGCTTGTATCAAACTGGAAGGAAATGGTGGGAGAACGCCTTAGTGGCAACTCAAGAACTGAGCTTAAATTGCGTGTTTGACAAAGGCAGGCATGGTTCCATATGCGGATCAGGCAAAAGTTCAACGGTTCATTTCAAGTTCATTATAATGAACCATTTGGGGAACAGTGGAGAGGTAACTGTGAAGGGGTGAACTACTCTACAGTCTGGCCAATGCATTTCACCTGCATATTCCATGCTAACTGTTCAAATATATGTACATAAATTATGTTTGGAGACTACGAAGAGGTCTTTTTAAAAAGAACTTTGTATTTACACAAGACAAAGGCAACTACGACTGTAAACGTCAGGGGTTGGAGATGATCTGATTAGGCGCAGCTGTCTTTCTGATGATTTACATGAGAAAGGACAATAAGGGCTAGTGACAATAGACAATAGTGTTCACCAAAACGCCGCTGATCGTGATCCAACTGATCAGGGCTAGATAAGTAAATCAAGGCTAGCCATTTTTGTGCCCACCACGCTAGCCGAGATCACTGTGGGATGCGGTTAGCACAGGCGTGATTATGCTGCGATTAAGCCATATCGAGAAGACAGTGGACTAATGAGGTTACAGGAAATTGGGCATCTGTTTGACATCCTGTCCCGTAAACAAGTGTCATGTAAACGTAAACGGCCGCGTAACCGTGTATCCCGTAGATGCCCAATGCTCAATAATCCGGATTTGACCAAATTATTGTTTCTAATTATTGTCATACACCAAAGTAGCCGCATTAACTTCTGCCGAAGCTAAATCTGGTGAGGAGCTTAGAGTGAAAATACGCGTACTACAACTGCAAGAGCTGCAGGAAAAAGCCAAATTAGTCCGGGAGAATGCTTTGTGCGTGTAGGAAAAATCGGAAGCGGTACCGAAATTATGAGGTTACAACTTTTACAAGCAAGGAACTTTAATGAGGAAGGGAGAATTGACGCGTTTAATAAAAGTTGTTTAATACACTAATGTGTGTGTAAAAGCGTGGTATTATTTAATATTTCCTACTTATCTGCTACTAAATCCACCCAGATAAGCCATTTGCGTTTGGGTTTTCTAACACGGCAATATGACGTCTAGTTTTTTCAGAAACTGCTCAGCACACATTTTACGCAAACAACAATTTGTTTTCGACGATCGTAATACTTTTGTTCGCAACAGAATTTAAATTCATACTTCTACAAGTCGTCAGACCCCGCTCATAGCCATTTGAGGCGCCGGGTGAGATGACGATAACCCAACACATTAGATTATCATCGTAGTGGAATAGCAACTGAAATAACTGCACACTAGTAAACAGTATCTTTGTTTATTATCATTATTCCAAAATATACGTAAATTATTCACAATAGTAGAAGCGAATACTCGGCAGAGCACGTTAATGGCAGACAAATATCGGAACATGATAAAGAAAGATAGGAGCTAACCGTGCCAAACCGCCCAAAAATTTTGGGGTTAATGTTTGATCAGGGCTAGACCCAGTCTGGTGAAGACTGTTTTTGTGGGGGCGCTGGTTAGGTTCTGTCAATCGACTCTAAACGAGATCAACGCAATTGGTGAATATGGCCCTAGGTAATATGATAAGCTATGTGTTGGCAGCTTTAGGTGTGTACAGCTCAGTTATCACTACCACTACTCATAGGGTTAGATTCACATAACTTATATAATCCAGAGAGGTACATAATCCTTTAAAATGTTGTCAAGCGTTTAGAATTGTAAGTGAGAAGAAGGAACATGTTAAGATACCGGCAATATAGCTGATAGAAGGGACCAATGGGGCTTCTCAAGGAGTTCCGAATGCTTCTCCTTTAGCCACGGCTTACGTCGTTCTTCCCTGAGAGTTCCTGCCTCTAGTTGACAGTAATAGATTAATTGCAGATAAGAAACTGGCCAATGACGAGGCAGTCCTCATAATGACAATTTTGCTATTCGTTTGAATTCGTTTCTTGGGGGCGGAGGGACATCTTTGGTGAGCTCAGCTAACAGGATAATAGGGCGATATTTAATTGCAGATCACTAATGCATTCTGATGCGTGTTTCAGTCGTTAGAAAGAGCCTTAAAGTTCTCCTATGAAGAGCCTCACATTTGGTTTCAACGAGCTCTTTGCCTGGAAAACATCGGGCAGTACAAATTGGCTTTGGCAGTCACCAAAGAGGTAGCTCGAATGATGAGCAACAAAGTTACCCCTTGTCTTCTTGCAGCCAAAATCTGCTACCAACATTTGAATGACGTAAGTATCCCGAGCTCCAGTGTTTTGAAAATCATTCGGTGTTTTTGTCTTTCAGACTGTTCAAACAATTCAGAGCTCACAAATTGACAGTAGTTTCTGACGAATACGCTATGTATAAGTAAAGGCTCCTTACTGTGCATTTATTGCACTCAACTCTTGCGGCCTAGTTCTGAACCCTAAATAATACTGCAGCATGAAACCTTGCTCTGAGTGACGTACCAAATTTGGCGCAAAATAGAATATTTTCCACAAAATAAATGTTTAGGAATCGTGCTACAGAACGATGTATCGAGGACTTCACAGACAGATGTTATAGTAAGGAAAGTGCGCTCATTGCTTTGTACTGAAGGGGTTTGGAAATGTTTGGGGAAAAATTACTGCAATCGCGAAGAGCTCCGATCCAATAAACCGACATTCGTTAGGATTATGAACGATTGTCTTAACCACTAGACCTCGATCGTGATGCAGAGAGCCTTCTAATACAGGGTGAGCCATAACAAATGGTGCAGTTTCGAAGGGGTGCTGCATGCCTTGTTTTGGGGTTAACGACCTGGGAGGGGTCTCATTGTGCCCGGGCAGTGGTCCCGTTTTCAGTCGTTACAATGGTTTGAAGCGGAGAGCAACGAGGTTTCGTCATTCGCACGTTTTTTGAAAGTGGCCGTTCATTCATCGCCACCCAGTGGGCCTTCCGACTGCGTTACAACATCCCACGTCGTGATCCCGTCCCTCACCGCAATGTTATCGCACGTTGGGTTCAAGCATTGGAAGAAACTGGTTCCACAGTAAGGCGTAGAGGTGCGGGAAGACCAAGAAACGCAAAAACACCTGAAAATTTGGCTCGAGTGAGAGCAGCAGTGGAACAGTCGCCTCGGCGCTCTGCTCGGAGGCACGCAGTAGCACTGAACATCTCTAACGCCTCACTAAGGAGGATTTCGCACATGGACTTGTCATTCCATCCGTACAAGATTATGATTGTTCAGGAATTGTCACCTCCAGACTACCAAAACCGCTTGAATCGATGCCAAGAGATGATAAACCGCATCCCACCAACGTCCACTTTTTTCAGTTCGGACGAAGCCCACTTCCATCTCTCTGGAGCGGTTAATAAACAAAATTTCCGCTATTGGTGTGACTGCAACCCAAGACAAATTCACGAGAGACCTCTCCACTCCCCGAAAGTCACTGTCTGGTGTGCCATTTCAAAATTTGGGGTGATTGGGCCTTATTTTTTCGAGGAGGATGGAAGGACTGTTACCGTCAATGCTCAGCGTTATCTTTTCATGCTGGAAAGATTTTTTGAACCCGAATTGAACCAGTTAGCTGAAGAAGAGGATCTGGGGGATATTTGGTTTCAGCAAGATGGGGCTACGGCCCACACAGCGCAAATCTCAATGGTGAAACTGCGGCAGATGTTCCCCACACGCCTCGTCTCTCTCAGGGGTGACTTGGGGTGGCCGGCAAGATCGCCAGATTTGAGTGCGTGTGATTTTTTCCTGTGGGGCTACTTGAAGGAAAAGGTGTTCAAACATCGACCTCACACTCTGGAAGACCTCAAGATTCGAATCAGGGAAGAAATCGCCGCGATTCCCATCGAAATGTGCCAGAGGGCGGCTGAAAATTTCAAGAATCGCCTACATCAGTGCGTCGCTGCTGAGGGCGCCCACCTTCCTGATGTAATTTTCAGGACTTAATCTACCGAAATGGGGTGATGTATGGCGTTCAATAAAACAAACCGTAATCTTCTAAGTTGCACCGTTTTTTTTAAATCGCCCTTTGAAACTGCACCATTTGTCATGGCTCACCCTGTAGTTCCATTAGAAGTATTCTGAATCTGAAATATGATGATATAATTCATGATAAATTTAAAAAACAACAACTCTCAAAATCGATACTCTGTGCTAGCATCGGTGCTCAAAATTACTTCTACAAAAAAACTAATATTAGAAATTAGCAAAAATTCCTCATTTAGAAACCAGAAACAAGTTCTTAAATTTCAATTTACCACAATGCCGTACCACTGCCTATAGATCATCATTTATCGCACGAAGCATTTCATATTACTACGGACTCTCATCAGGTATTAAAGAAATTGGGTTGTGTCCGCCAGTAGGCAAATACTAAAGTTAACGTACCTGTTAGGTGAGTCCGTCTCCTCTGGCTTGTGAGTTACTGTGGGCAAGCGCTTTCGATGTAAACATCATCATCACTAAACGGCCAGACGATGATGTCTTTACATCGAAAGCGCTTGCCCGCAGACTCTCATCAGAATTAAAACAACTGAAAAGTCATTGCACAGTTAAGAAACGTGGGAAAGAATTTTTGCTATCTCTTCACTTCTAGGTGCCTGCCCATCGCACAATAGCATGTGAAAGATCATTCGTCTGGCAGGCAATCAAGGTCCATAATGAAAATGTGAACCTGTTTGATTTTTCTCTGAAGAAATATTTTCAGAGACAAGTTATGAGCGGGATATGATTGGTTCATTATTGTGTTTGTTTTTTGTGTAATTATTGTGTATAGATTCTTGTTCGCTTATTCTAAATAGATTTCTGTACAAAACCAGATTGTGACGTGATATTGATTGATTGTGACGTTGTTCGGTATATTTCAAATGGAGGTAATGGCAAATTTCTCGATCCCCAGTGTATAATGTGTTGATGTAAGATGATTTGTTTTTTGTGTTTGTGTAAGTTAGTTAAGGTAGTTAGTGCGCTGCTGAGAGGAGGAGGAATATCCGAGGACTCGCTCCTCTAAAATAGCAGCAGTTGTGTGTTTATGTGTTGGTATGAGTGTAATTTATTTTGGCATGAACGGTGTTTTTTGGTACGATTGAGCTTTCTTTGGGAAGAGAAATTTGTCGCTTTAGTAGAAAATTATATAAAACTTAGGGGAAATGTAGTTTTGTAGCACATGATCAGGAGGGGGTTTGTTCCCCCTCCCCTTTATTCGTGCACCTCCCACACTCTCTCTCACTCTCATTACACTCATTACCTTTCGTTCCCTACGTTTACGAGCTCGGTTTTGTACATCACCCAACTGACCCTTTGTGCTAAACACCTCGCTACCTTGTTTTTCAACAGAAAAGTCCACTCTTATAAATCTCATGTATTTGGCGTCTTATTTTGTCAAACAGGCATACGAAGGGATAGAATGGAGCGAAGTGGCTCTTCAAAGGGAACTGAACAACCCTCAAGGGTTGCTTTCCAGGTGCTACTTGTACCTTGGGATTGGCAACCATTACGCCGCAGTGACCACTCACTTGAAAGCCAACAAGCAGATATATAACAATGCAGCTATTGAAGCATTTAACAAGTGAGTTCTGATTTAAAACTGAATAATTTCGAACTAATAAATAATATATTTAACAAATCAGTGCTCAATTCATATTTATTTTGACACATGTCGACCAGGATAATGTGTCAGCTTGTGTTAGCGGTTGTTGAAACACGATGAGTAGTGTGAACCTCTGTCGGTTACAGTCAGCACTCACGGCTCACAAAACTATAGAGACAATGGGGAGTAACAAAATGAAATCAAGTTAAGGAAATATAATGATGAAAAAAGATAATAGAACTAAAACAAAGGGTTATAAAACTGAAAAGAACGCTCTAGTTGTGAAATAAAAATAAATCTTAAACAAGGAAATATACAAAATGGGTACCCAAACCTGGCCACTACACAATTGGATGTGCACGTTCCGAAAATAAGATTCCGCACGATTCCGGGAATATTACAAAACAAATCGAAAAGTCTCCGTAGTCGAGAGGAGTAGCTGCAGACCAGGCGATATGTCGAATTGTTTCGCCCAAAATCGTTGATGGGGAAGAAACTGGTTTTAAACGCTGCCTAATATCGACCAAGCAACAACGATAATAGAGAGACAACTGATCTCCACGACTTGTTTTGTCAGATCAGCCGTGATTGGAAATCGCATGGAGATCAAGAGAGAGAGATTGAGGTTTTGTGTTTCCTTGAAGCCAATTACTAAACAGCGGGTGTCATCAAGCGTGGTTCACTTGTAATAACACTCTTTACTAACACGCTGGGAGCACTGCTCAGTTTCAAATGTATCTTGGTGTTCGAGGGGTTTGGAAATGTTTGGAGAGCCGCTGACTCAGGCAAAAATTACAGCGAGCTCCGATCCAATGCCCAACTTTTGTCGGATTATGAATCTTCGTCTGTAACCACTAGACTACGATCACTGAGGTGCCTACAATGAGAGTCAAGCGGTATCTTGGCATGTTTTCGTGAAGAATGTAGAAAAAAACCCTTGTTTTGATACATTTTGGTCCTTCCACTCCATTCTCTTGTCGATGTAAAGGCTCATAGCCTCATTTTTGGCGTCTTGGAAAAAAACCAGCTTGACTGGTTCCACCATTCTCCTGCAATGTAGCCTACTGACACACTTACGTTTTTTTTAGAAAATAAAAATTAGAGTTATGGCGCCTGGACTGTTATACAGCTCTAGAACTTGATCGTTTGGGAGGGGGTAGTGAAGAAGGGTGCAACAGATGAGTGGTGATTCTGCTGACGCACATTTGCAGGTCGTTTCCTGTACCCCATCGTTCTCCAAAGCACAATTTACAGGGGTGGGTGGGTGGGATAGACTTGGAGTGTGAGGGAATTCTGCTAGACGATTGAAAGCCCTTTTGAAAACGCATCTGAGTGTTGTGTCAGGGGACTCCAATATGACAAATATGAGGCCATAATTAAGGCTTCTGGAAATACTGAGTCTGGCTGCCAGGAAAGTATGGCTATAATTATGACCACAGAGCGCTCATTCGGCCAACGTTCTCTTCTACTTTGACGAATACAGTTCACTCATATGAATGATCAAATAACGCAACCCAATTTGATTAGGTACAGAACACTCATTAACCTTGTCGCAATCTACTCTCACGTTCTCTCTTTCAGAGCACAACAAGTTGACCCCTACGACCACCTTATTGAGTATTACATCGCTATGAATTTCGCCTGTCGGGGTCAAATCCTCGAAGGGATGACTCACATCAAGTCCGCTCTAAAACTCTGCCCCGAGCATGCTCCTTCCCTCCATCTCATGATCCTTCTGCTCACGGCTCAAAATCAATTTGCCGAAGCCTCAGCTCTTCTCATCACGTCGTTGAACGATTTTCCTGACAGCATCGACCTTCATTACGTCAAAGCTCACCTCGAGCTTCACACTCAGGGCGGCGACGTAAGTAAATTTACTAATTTAGAGACGCATTTTAACGAACTATAGAAGACACCTCTTCAATTCGACTATTTTCAGGTGGCACTTCTGACGGCCAAAAATATGCTCATATTGTGGAAAGTGCTTCACGAAGAGCAAACGTTGACCGATCAAGCTGACAACAAAAGTGTATTCCAATTGTACACTTCGGAAATGTCTGACAAAGACTCGAGTAAGTTGATATTTGTACAAATTGCACGATATTGTTGTTTTATTGTCGCAAGGAAGCTACTGAGGCTGACCAGGGGAACCATAGGGGGGGATGTATGAGAGGAATGTAGTGATCAAGCAGTAAACTCTAGCCCGATCTGATATTAATGCAATGAATCAGTCTCTGTTTCTTGCGGCACTGGGTGTTTACGCCAAATGGCAAACGGACAGCTGAAGAGGTCAAACCCAAGTGCCGTGTCTACTAATGCCTTCTTAAGTCTATGTCCACTTCTACTACATGCTTTGAGCTCCTTTATCTCCACAAATGACTCAACCGATGAATCACTCGCGACTCCTACTTTCGAATTCAGCCTTGTTGCTCGGATTAAAATTCTACGTCTCTGGCCAAATACCTCCCCGTCAAAACAGCCATCTACCCCATTGCTTTACCACCCCCAGAGAAGTTTAGAGGTCGGTCCTTTTCAATCTAAGACCTCATCCACTCTCCTACCAATTTCAAATCTGGATACAGACATCTTATTCACACACTTCTACCACGTGCTTCCACTCTCATTTGCTTATCTATAGTTCTCTATATTAAATTCATTAACGAACTTGTCTATCTTACCTAATTTGCCCTCCTACCAAGTTAGGAAAGGCACTAGGATACGCAGGAGCTTATTAAGTTCCTCCTTCCTATTTCACGCCTGGACACTGGCCTATTAGTAAATGATACTAAACCTGACCCCTACGCCGAAATATTGAGGTTTTCTGAGGAACTGGCGGGAGGTTGGAGTGAGATGGGAAGCACTGTGAAGAAATGAGCGAGTTCCTTCAACTACTAGAACTCACCTCACTACGTTTACTCGTTTTGCTTATTTTTATTTTCGACCCCGCATCGAAAAATACGGTGAAAACGATACGAAACATGACGTGAATGCAATAAAACTGCCAAAATTTCATTTTAGATTACAACCATAGGTTTTGTCCGATCGGATTTCTGAGCACAACTTGATACCAATTGGAACTTCGCGAGAAACAACGGATTTTTGTGCGAAAGATCGGATTATTCAGGCCCCGGACAGCCAATGAACATTGCAGATTTCGAATCCTCATACGTGAAACGTAAAGTGTCAAATTTTGTGGGGGGGGGGGTTGTAAAAAATGTTCTTTACCGAGGACATGGGTATGATGGAATAATGAGACAAAAATTGCGCTAAGCTTTGTTGAGCTGCTGTCGTCAGTTTCTCACGAACTAAATTGTCTACTATCGTGGAATGATTAGGAACTGTTCGAACACGGTTATTTGAAATTTGCGGTTCGCGGAGTTTGTTGTTGTTTTCCTTTCTTTTACTGTTAACTGCGACTTCTATTTACCGCCTGCGGAATTCGCCCATTTTTCCGCGGATCTGGAGGTTCGGGATCTCGCCATCACGAGACGACGCCAGCACTTATTAAGAACACATTATTACGAATCTCCCGCTCGCGCATTGCGCGGCCATATTCCGCCTGTTTTTTTTTTCCACCGCATTATTATTGTTTGAAATGTCCGTTGTTTCATGTTACGTCATCTCAACCGCTTAGTTCGTAATTTAGTTCAATCGCGTATCGAAGTTTGCGTTCGGTCGGCGGAATCCGCAACTGGTTCACGAAATCACGTACATTCATGGTATCTGGAACTATATGTACCGTGGTCATCACAGTACGTCAGTACCACAACGTTTTGTGGGAAAGAGTAATCCCATTAATACAGTCCACTTTAAATTCTCGACTTCCGGACGTTTCGTTTCATTATTCCCCAATAATAAACCGGAACTGTCCACACAAAAAATGTATTCAAAATTGTTATTGCCACTTTTGAGGGAGAACAGATTAGGAGTTTTGGTAACGATGGTGACAATAATTTTGGACCGACTTTGCTCATTCCCTCGTTTTGGCGTCTGGTGGTGATTTGCCAACTAAATATGACATTTCAGTCGATTTGGTTCTCCCGTTCCCTCTCAATAGCGTTCACAGACACAAACCATCTTCCCAAATGGTGGTTGTTGTACCATCCAGTAATGATTTCATGAAAGTTTAATTACCAAAATCGAATCAAATTTTCAACTCGAACGAGTAAATAATTCCGAATTCACGTCTAACTTCCTAGGTTCGTTGCACGCTCACTCCCTGGCTGCCTCTCGAGTGGAACAGGCTCTGTCCGAAGTAGCGAGCTCTCTGTCAACATTCACCCCTAAACCAGGCCCTCAACGAGCTTGGCTCCTTCAACTTCAAATTTGGATCCTTCTCGCCGAGCTCTACCTGTCTATGGACCAAATACCTTCGGCCGCAGCTTGCATTCAAGAGGCCACCAACATTTACCCCTTGTCTCATCACATAATGTACACAGTGAGTCGTTTCGTTTCCGTTATAACGAGCCAAATCCAGGTTTCAGTTATCTGCTTTCAAAACACGTATTTTTTGTTTTCAGAGAGGGCTCGTTCATGAGAAGAAAAACGAGTTCATTGAGGCGAAGCAGTGTTTCCAGAACGCCATATCTATCAATCCATCTCACGTCAAAAGTCTGCAACATCTGGTTAGTATTTGCGTGTGCCAACCATGTGTTATGTTCGTGGCACGTCGCTTTTTTCAATTTTTTATTTTCCTTAACCCTACCGAGTATGAAAGTTAAGTAAGCGGCTGAATTTTTTTAGTTTTCGTCAGATCTTTTCGTTTCGAGGTCTACCGAGCCCAACAAGCACCATTTAGGAAGATGATTTGTGTCTGTTAACGCGATTGAGAGGACACCAAATCGCCTAAAATTTCATATCAAGTCTGCAGATCACCATCAAACAGGAAAACGAGGAAATGAGCAAAGTCGGTCCAAAATTATTGTCATCGTCGTTATCAAAACTCCTAATTTGTTCTCCCTCAGTGGCTATAACAACTTTGAGTACATTTTTTGTGTGGACAGTTCCTAATAATGCTACGATAATAGACAATCTTAGTTGTTGACAAACGGACCATTTCGAAGAAATTAGATTTTAGCGCAGTTTTTTGTTTCTACTAAGTTCTCGTTAAGGAATATTTTTTTACAACCTCCCGCCCTCCCTGAACATTTGACACTTCACATTTTCGTGAACGGGGATTCTCAATCTGCAATGTCCATCTACTGTCCAGGCCATATTTTGCCTTTAACGCGGTCTAACAAATCCGTCCTGTCCATCAAAGTTCCATTTGGTACCTAGTTGTGCTCGGCAATCTGATCGAGCGAAATTCGTGGTTGTTATGGACAAATAATGGTTTATAACTCAGCCGAAAACGACATTTTGGAAATTTTATTGCGTTTGGTATCGTTTTCTAGGTATTTGTTGATGCTGAGTCGTAAATGAAAATAGATAAAACGAGTAAATGAGGTGAGTTCTAGTAGTTGAGTTGGAACTCGCTCATTTACTCTCACTGCCTCCCATTTCACTCCAACCACCCGTCAGTTCGACTCAGTGCGTCATGCGAATTGCCCAGCGTCGCCTAGAAAACCTCAATATTAGTTGTTTAGGCGTAGTGGTCAGCATCAGGAAGGTTTAGGAAGTGCTCTACATAGTCGTTTGTATATAAGTTGTGGTTTTCGGATTGTTGATGTACCCATATTATATTTTTAATATTCTTCGACGTTGGATTGGGTACGATGGGTCACAATCATGCTTTCCAAGAGTAATAATTTGCATCGTTTTCTGTATAAATCCCGCTCATATGATACTAAGTTTTCAGAAAAGGGTAGTCCAATGAATCACCGATACAATGTGAGTTTAGCAACGTTCACAAAATAATTAGGTTCATCCCCAGAAATCCTGGAATTCAAGCTAATGCCGTTTCACTCTTTACAAAATCTTTTAGTTTTTATCCGATAATTCCAATACAATTGTTCCATGATAGAATAGCAATATCGCCCTAAGTGAGCTGGGGAGTGAATACAATCGAATGCAATTGAACAGAGAGTATTGTTCGGAATTCCCCTCGGAGAAGTTTTACCACCACAAACAGGGGACTGGGTGGGAGTAAACACTAACACGGGTGATAGGGTGACGAGACAACTGACCAGTTACGACTGATGACAGCAATGTTTTGAGTAAATCGAGGCATTTGAGTTGCCAAATCAGCACAAAACCCCCAGACGCACCTCCACTGAATGGAAGAGTTCAGTTCGTCCTGGTACACAATAAAAATGATCTACAGAAAAATCGAGTAGACTGTCTCAGAAATCGCCTGCTTGATCACTAATGCAATCAATGCACTGATTAATGCAATGGTCGTTGAATAAGTAGAAGTAACTCGATAAACTTTGAAACGTTGAGTAGTACCAGATCCTGTGTGGTAAGCTGAGCTGTCTTGTACCATGTTTGTGTGAAATGAACGTAAAACAAACTAATGAGCTATAAAAATCGCTGGATATACACGGGGCTAAGGATAGTGTGTGATAATGATATAATGATGTAATGATGTTGTATTAACTTGCTAATGTTTGAGTGCTGCAGTCCCTCTTAATTATACGTCAGAGTGTATGATACTGTTAGGGCAATTAGAAGTGAGTACGCAGACTTATCGAACACACAACATGTAATGAATCAAAAATGTTCGTTTTGTTTACAGGTAGCAACGTAACAACCACAAAACTGGAGTTTCCCAACACTTCTCCCCTCTCTTCTTTTTAAGGAGACAGTCTATTATGATGAACAATCCGTAGCTTCCCCCGTGTAGACTTGATTCGAAAAACCACATCATTAAGAACGGTTACTATAATACATGGTCCTTCCCAAGGTCGAAGTTTGGATTGTAGAGCCAAACTTTATCCCCAGGCTTGTAGTTTTCAAAACTCAATTTGAGGTTGTAGCGATGCCTCATCTCTTCTGCTTTTTGATGTGACTGCCTAACACTTGATGTTGAGACTTCCTCTTCCTGATGCGCTAACACTACTGATCTTGTCGGAGTATTGTAAACACCTGCTTCTTCAAAATGTCTCTGTGCGAGTAATGAGTGTGACAGAGTATCTTTCAGAGTTCGATCTCTCCCCAAAACCAATTCTCTCAGCCTTTTGTTGTTAATCCCTCGATAAAATTGATGAAGCGCTTCTTCATCTATTTATTGAGCTGGCTTGCCGGGGTAAGCTCTCTAAAAGCCAAAATTTCCAAATCTGCCGCAAATGCCGACAAATCCTTATTAGCGCCTTGCTTCCTAGACTGAAAGCGGCTCTTGAAAAGTTGACGCTGGCTTTCGCTTCCAAAGTGCTCCATCATTTCCTCCAACATTTCATTCAAAAACTTGGATATGGCTGCTGTAACACGGTCACTACGGTTAGTGCAGGGTCTTTCAAAGAAGCTACAAAATTTGAGCACTTTTCCCTCTCTATTCAGCCATTTGACTGAGATGCATGCTCAAACTGAAACAGATAGTCTTCCAGCACACAGGAACCATCAAATAGCCCTGGTTTAACCCTGCTTTTAATTTCGCCCGATGTTGCAGAAATATTATTAGTACCTGAGTATTCAGGCTCTTGGACGAAAGAAACATCTCTTACAGTAATATCATGCCTTCTCTCAGTATGAGATTGTAAGATTTCGTCCAACATATGTTCAAGACGATCCATTCGTTGATCAGCCAAACTCACGGAGTCCAAGCGCTTAGTCAAATTCCCCATCGACTGAGTCATATTCTCAATTCTATCCTCATCTTGATCCTGTCTGTGACTTCACGTTCGTGGCATTTTGATAAAGCTGCACATCTGACTCCAAAATGTCAGAAGAATTAGAAATTAGTATGCAGACTAGAAGAAGAAGATATCAGGACACCAGCCAAGGCTGAAGGAACAATGACCGAAGTTGTGGCCATTCAGCCCCATTTCCAATCTCTCCAGAGTTTGCAGGAATTGGCTTCGCTTCTTCAAAAAGGGTTTCAGAATCTACCGGTCCCCTCCACAAATTCGAGGATCTTTTTCCACTCGGTCTCTCTCAAACTAGTGTTATTTAGTATTCTCCCTTAGTTTATTGAGCATAGTAACAAACCATAACGGGCATTCCCTAAGAAAGTGATCTACCATACGAGCACCTAGTTGAGACTTCCTCTTCCTGATGCGCTAACAATACTGATCTTGTCGGAGTATTATGAACACCTGCTTCTTCAAAATGTCTCAACAGAGATCCTGTTGAGAATCTTAACCACCCTGTAGTGCCCAGATAACATCCCAGTGATTCTTCGTAGTCGTACTTTGCTTAAACTCAGTACCCAATTGGTTCGTTGCATATTATACCTAGTTATGCCCATAATTTTGGCATGTTGGTACCCTTCATGATTGTTTATTTCGTCCCTGACGTTGTTCCACATTTTCTTATTTATTTTAGTGTTCAGTTCAGTCGAGAACGGTTCTGGTCCACAAATGTGTCCCATGGCTCCCGTCCTGGAGAGTTCATCCTCTTTCTCATTCCCCATATATCCTCTATTCCCGGGTATCTATTTTAGAGTAACTGTATTCCCTAGTTGATGGAGTTTCCCAACTTCGTATTTTGTTTCTTCCATGAGGAAGCTCCTGACTATTGGGTTGCCCAGTGTTTTTACGACAGATTGGTTGTCAGTATAAATGGCTATACTAGTATTCCTAATGTTCCTTATGACAAGCTTAATACATGAGTTTATCGTGATGAGTTCACTTTGATACACTGAGATGTTTGTACCTAATGGAAGTGATTCCTCCCTTTCTCGTGGGAATACTCCCATTCCTACATTACCAGTTGAATGTTTAGATGGCCATACTACCGATGGCCTCGTATCCCATATTATGCAGACTAATCGAACACCAAACACGTAATGAATAAAAAATGTCCGTTTTGTTTTCAGATAGCGAAGTAACAACCATAACAACTGGTGTTTCCTAACAATATTATCACGATATTTCTCAATGAATAGTATGCCTTGAGTTTCTGGTATCATTTGATTACTTCCACTAGATCAGAAGTGATCGCAGACTGCTGTGTGGGAGATTGTACTGTCATACGATGAGAATAAATCATCAACTGGAGATGTGCGGGTTTCGACAGTCGCCATTATAATTTACTTATTTTTCAGGGGCTTATGTACCATCATCTTGGCAATCAACGGATGGCGGAGAAAACGCTGAGAGACGCTGCTAGAATTGACCCTTACTCTCCTATAACCTGGTAATTGTCTATATTTGTGTTTGGTGTACAAAATCAAAAAGATCTCTTCAACTCGACTTAGAGACAACTCTTCTCAAGTGTAGGTAAAGAAAAGTTTTGAGTACTGGACACAGCAGAAGGGTTCACAGTATATTGAAGGTATTCTGTGGTTTAGTGAAAATTGTCACTGCCGTTTGGCCAAAAAGCGCAAAAAACCTATTTTTGCTTGATAGGTCTATATCTCTGTTCATCGAGTTTACATGGAGACATTTGTGGAGAAGGAAAGTTAGCTACTGATCAGAAGAAGATTATTTGAAAGTTTAATCGAAGTCGTTGTACCGGGTTTTCGAGAAAAATGCGAAAACTCAGAGTTTTTATTACATATAGGAACTAAGAAAATTCTACGACTTGCTACATATGCAGGCGCCATATCTTCTTTCAACGCATTTCTACAGGAATATTTATGGAGAACTTACTTACTTCGTTAATATGATCCAAATCGTTTGGGCCGTTTTTGAGAAAAATTGCAATCGTCTTTGTTTCTAGGAGTCAGGAATGGTGGGTGGGGGGATTCCGTTTTGATAGCTTGTAAAAAGGAAGCCATGACATTTGGCGACTTGTGTTGCCACCGTCGAACGCACTCAACTGGGTATCCTTGTCCCCACACGCCTGTGATGGCTTTCACACTGCGTTCAACGCATAAATACTTATCAGGGATGTACGATTTCAAACCTACACAACTCGTGTGTGGATGAACCCACGACCACCAAATAAATAAATAATAGCAAATGCACAAAAGGAAACGAAATGAAGTATGCAAAAAGAACTTCAAATTATATTGAACTACAAAAAAACTTGGTAACGAGAGAAAAGAAAAATATACGCAATAATATGACGGAAATTAAAATAAGCCGAAATAAAGGGAAATCTTCTCTGAATTAAAAAAAAAATGTGGCAGAATGACGAGTTGCAGTTAACCCGCAACTACGTGGTGCTTGCGTCTCTCGGCAGGTAACGACACACGCGGAAAGGAAATGCTTAAACTGCTTCCGCCCTAATTATTCATGCCACAGGGATTAAACCGACATTCATACACCGCTGTAGAATATTGCGTTCACCTTTAATTCTTAATTAATAAATCCAACTTGCCGAAATGAACTGAGTGCAGTGGAGAAAGCATTAAGTGGAGAGGTAACAATAAACGCGTGGACAAACACCATGGTGGCAACGCGAGAACTGACAGTTACAACGCTTATTTGACGGAGCAAGAGACGATTCCATATTGCAAAAGAACAACAGTTAGTGCGATTGATTTCGGCTTTAAAACGGCGGTAGAAGGAGCTAGTCAGGGATCGGTTGAAAGTAGCGACTCTCGACGAGTGAATGCTACAGTCCAGACAACGCAATTCATCCAAAAGGTTGAATAACTTTGCCAGTTCAAGGGTGTCCAGCACAGTGCCATTCCAGCACCCACAATACCCTCCAGGCTTCCCTTATAGTATAAATACGTCTCTTAAATTAAACTTGCTGTGCGAACTAAATTAACACTGAGATGAAGAGAAAAGAAAGTTAGGAACACAAACTACTTGCCCAAAGAGCCATATTTTGGCAAAACCCTCCATTCCTCCCTTTAAAAATGTACAGCGCGACGCAACTGACCTCTTTCAATTTGCAGGTTCAACCTCGGCAAAGTTCTTGAATCTCTTGGTGATCACCTTCGAGCAAGCGATTGCATGGCGACTGCTCTTCAAGTGGAAAGCGTTAATCCAGTTCTTCCGTACACGTCAATCTCCATCACTTTTGAATAGGCATCGCGTTTTGTCACTATTCTGGTGTCAATATTTATCTGTGATTCAACTCCCTTCTGAGGGGAACAAAATGGTTCAGGGTTACCAGTATTTACCGCAATTGACCTGACCTCGTCGAGTTGTCGGCATTGAAATTCGATTTTTGAGTATACGGATTGTTGTGGATTCGACCCCTTTCGAGTTATCGTGTATCATGAAGTTTTCACTTGTGAATGTTAATGTAACGTGAGTAGATAATAGATGTATAGTTGTATCTAGTTTTAGGCGGTTGAGGTGTGTGGTACTTGGTGTATAAGGCACAGGCTGATTTGGCGTTCTGATTGTAACGCTGGTTCGAGGAGCTGTACAGTTATCGCTGTTGTTTTGTTTGTTCTTTCTACCTTCACATTATGGATGCAGACTTGACTTGATTCCTCTTGTAGAGTATCGCCTGATGGTAAACTGTGGGACTAGGAAAAATGAAACAAAGCAAATTCGAATGCCTAGCGGAACTAAAAGAGAGAACCTTTCCAAGTTCTCATTATCCAGGGAGAGGGCCCACCAAGTTGTCTGGATCAAAATGTCCTTACAGGTCCTGTGTCAGTGCTGTACTCATAAAGATTAAATAGAAAGTATTTTCCTTCTCATCTGGCAGAATCGACACTCTAGGGCCGCCTTGGAGCGCCTTGATTCTTTATTGATGTTTCTCGGAGTCCCACAACCTGTGAACAGAATCTCAGTCGCTTATCACGTAATTGAAGGCATTTGTCATGACATTAGTTTTGCAAGGAGCCAGCGCCCATGTGTCGTCCCACCATTGACTTTGCCTTCCTGGAGGCAGCTCTCAATATTCCCAGTGAACCCACAAGTTTTGTATTTATCGTTGCTATTGATGCGTGATGCTCTGTCAGTTGCGCAAGGGCTTCCCAGCGTTTTTTTACTGACTCGAGGGAAATTGATGGATTTGCTTACCCATATGACTGAACAGGCAGAAAGATGTGGATAAACTAGGATTTGCAGCTCTTTCATCTTTTTGTTCTAAATATCTGTTCCTTTTATTCAAAAAGGTTTGAGATGAATTGCTCTCGTTGTTTCCGTTGCTATTGTTCAAAATGTACGTCTAAGCAATATCTTGATGTGGTTTCTCCCCCAAAAATGTTTAGGTTGCAGTGTTGTTATTGTCATCTGCTTCCAAATGAAGAATTAATCGTTTATTACCAATAAAGTTATAGTTTTATTTGGTTGTTGAACTCTGGGGTAATCTTCTTTGTCTAGACACAATAAGCACACCATTTGCAACAAGTACGAATACATTACCGAAATGATTCGGAAGAGGACAAGCAGGAGTGGTATACTGCACGGAAGCCAGTGGGAAAAGATGAAGAGGACAACTCAGAATGATGCTTCCACCCAATTAAACTAGCAGGTGGTAGTTTAGGCAGTTTACTCATCTACACAGATGAAGGCCTCTCTGTACCCATTTACATTACCTTGCCAACTGACTAGAAAGGTAAGCTGATCCATGTCAAGCAGAAACTCCAGGTTCAAGAGGTAATGAAGAAAGTACTCATAGAAAGGCAAGTATACATTCTCTAGGGTAGTTAAGCTACCCTTGAGAGCGAATTACCATTCACCTTGAAGTCTGAACTGACCTGGGAATACATTAAAACGTCCGAACGGCTCAGTGCTTTTTGGTATCTGGATATAGCCCCTTCAAGGCCATGAGGATGATGAAAACGCAGGCACCTGCAAATAAAGACATTGAGCTCCTTCAGACGAGAAAAAGTAAAAAGAAAATGCCATGTGATAGGAGACAGGAAAAAACCACCTACTGATACCCTCAACAAACAAAAATTGGTTGTATTATGCGTTCAAGGGCCACGCTTTTACCAACTCTGACTGTAGCAAGACTACACAAACTCACCAGCTTCCTTACTGTGCACTGCCCTCTTAACACCTTCCCTGCTACGCACGGTATTACTGTGCTTTCGTGTTCTTCCCCATGACTAGAGCGGTAAAACCGCTCTCGAACCCGTATTGAGACAGTAGTAGTTCCATAAGCCCTCTTCAATACAGGTAGTAGTGGGAATGACCCTTGTAAATGAGCGGGGAGTACCCGCCAAGGAGTTCAGGTAGCGACGGTTTTCTATTTTCAGTCTGACGAAAGCCTCAACCGAACGCGTTTCTCCTGCGTTTTCGGCAATTTTTTCGTGGTAAGTTATATATTTTACTTTACCATTCTTTTTTACTGTTACTAATGAGCATATATTTATGGAATTTATTGAGAGGAGGATTGTGGCCTACTTTTTGTGGTTTCCCCTTAGATGTTATATACGTATGTATGTTTCAATTCTTCGTCCATCATGCTATTTATCTATGATATTTTTCAGAATAAACATGGTTAAAACTCGAGGGGGTCTCAAAAGAACCTGTAATGAGGATGAAGAGCCTCAACCCTCCACAAGTTTCTCGACTGCTCCCTCCCAAAAGTTTACTAATATATTATATTATAACTTTCGAATAAGTGTTATATGAAAACATGTATATGAATGGTTTGTGACAATAAATTTATTATTATTTTTTTGTGATATGGATGTATTTTTCTGTAATATGTATTTCTAGTAGGTACCTGCTGACCTCCCAACCTACTTATTCGTAGGTATAATCGTAAAATAATGTAGTTTTTGCGGCACGTTTGAAACAAATCGAAGACAATTAAGATATATTTCCCTTTTTGGTTCATATATCCAGAATAATAATGTTATCACATATTATGTCTAGGCCGTTTTCGATACCTAATATCCAGCTAATGCAGGCGCGGTTTTACCGCGCGGTAGAGGTAGGAAAGAAAAATAACGTTTTGTTCCATGAGAGTGACTACGCCCAAAAGCGCAGGTTTACCGTGCGCTGCCATGTTTTGTTTAGCCGTTGTCTTACACAGGGGTTCGGTCGTTAGCAGCGAAAGTGTTAATTATTACCTAAATAACTTGAGCTGGTCAATAGCAGTCGAATGTATCCTGTTATTGGTAAAAATGATAATTTAAATTAGAATTCAGGTTTTGGTTCTTATTTTTAAAAATTGAACATTGTGCAGAGGAACAGCAGTCATATAAAAGTGCCATAAATGCCAACTTTCATTCAGTTTATATGAACTGGCTTGAACAATTCTCCTGACCCTCCAGTAAACTCAATATGCTTTACATACGGGAACTTAATTTTCGTTATATTTCATTCTACGCCACCTAGAGAACAAAATTTACTTACGACTTGTCTGGAAGTACCCTGTAAGTTGGGTCAAAACTGTAAGAGCTGTTACAAAAACAACAGCAATGTAACAATGCATGTTTTGCTGCTGCAAATTTGAAACATCATTCACACAATTTGGGTGGTTATCTGTTTACAGTATTTTCAGAAGAACATTTAAGGACAACTATGTGTAGATATGGACTAAGTGAGAGGGATGTAAGTAGTAGTAGTTATGTCGTATCCCAAGGGTAGAATTATGGGAGGGTTTATCCAGATGACTTGAATGAAAAGACTCGGACGAGTTTTGCACACAGAAACGTCTATTGCGGAAATGTCTGCTTTCATTAGCTTATAGCAAAACTCCTTGGTAAACAACTGATGATTAGTGGACTGGGGAGGTTTATATTAACGAGAATGAGGGAGATGGCCTCAAATGAAGCAACGATTGTGAAATAGGCTAGCAAACTATCTTTCACGGACTGTTGATGTAGCAACTGCAGAAGAGTTTCCCTTAGCAGAGGAAGTTTACACTCACAAACTGGCTAGGTGATTAGTAGTCTACTGACTGACTGTCCTTAGAGCAGATCGCTCTAACTTAGAAATTTTTTTTGCTTTTTAAGCCTATATTTTGAAGGATTTACAACGAATCTTCTCTCATTTCCCAACTACAGTGAAAAATATTTGACAAGCTACGTTTTTAACGAACTTTTCAACAGCGTAGATTTATAAATTATAAGAAAATTTTTGACTTTATCAAGGACCCTGGTCTTTCAAAATGCGTTGGGTGAAATGCAGTGCCGTGGCAGTGTAATGAACGAAGTGAGGCTTGATCCCATAAATCAATAGTGACTTATTAAAATTTTCAGTGGAAAGGGGAGTGTGCCACTACTGGCAGGTAGGACGTTGATCATTCGAAAAGGGGCCTTCGATGTCAGGGCCCCGACGCTAGATTTTTCGGTTCGAACCGCTTCTTTCGGAGCGACTCCTTGCAAGGGGCCGTTCACGTAGAACCTGCTCAGTAACCTACCTCTCGTTCTCTATTGAGGAGAACACAACAACAACAGCGGGGGTATTTCGTTTCCCCGAGGGACGAAAAAGGGGAATTTTTGTTGTGGAGAGCATGCTGTCAAACATCGCGGTCAACGATTTGACGGAACAACGGTACTTCTTGCCGGAGCTCTTCGAGGCTGTGGTTGCCTTCTACTAATGAGCATACTGGCACAATTTCGATGTCGTCTTTAACGAAGCAAACCGCTCATTTACAGACCTACCGACAGTGGAGTTGATAAATTTATAAGAATATATCTGAAGCGACTTCTCGTTGGGTGTTTACGTGCCAACAATGTGTCAAGAGAGTAAGCACAGTCCTACGGATGGTGCAGCCATGAAATCATCCAAAGTAAGAGTTGTAGACATTATTAGCTATAAGAGTAGTTAACACAAATACTGTAGATGCGATATATTCCCCTCAGCCTTTGTTTAGTGGTAGGTAATGTAATGGAATACCCTGCTCTCTTAACTAATGGGCATTTGTCATCTGTAGTACTTCCAACCCCAATACTTTCTTTTGTACTACTCACATTTACCGCATCTTCCGTTCAACATTATGTGCATTTATCTACCATTTTCTCATTTAATTCGTTCCCTTATTTTAATAGTACGATTTTTCCATTGTTTGCGATTTACCTGCATTGCTCTCATTCAACATTTTCATTTTGTTGACGGTATATTCTTTAGCCGTGGTCTTCCCGCTCACGTACACGTGAGATGTTACTGAGAAATGCCGAAAATTTGTTTCCCTGCTTCTTAACAGTTTACAGAAGCTCCTCTATTTCTCGCCTCACACATCTATTTCATTTTTTCCCGATGAACGGGTCCGACTCCATACAGTCAAGTGAAGGGTGTCCTCTAGTTACGTTAATGGTGTTGCTAGGGGCCCCAGCTGTGTTACGAGTTTGCAGTTAATTTTAATGCATACTGTTCTGGTCCGTTGCTCTTGATTGTTTTATCAGTGACTTATTGGAGTAGAGACTTTTTTATTAAGAAGAAAAGTGACTACAGGAACTGCAACTCATTTCGTGGAATTACTTAGTTGCGGATGCATGCACGAAATGGAAAGACTCTCTGTATGATCTTTGCACAGATCATAAATACTGCTGTTCAAGCTACCATTACGGCTTTAAATGTTCTGTACAGGACTATCGATTTCACACGTTACGGTCACCCTAGTTTGAATGGTCTTGCAAAACGAGCAGTACATACTTTGAGATTACGATTCGACCAAAGTTTATCTGGTTTTATTGCACGATAAGGCGAGCGATTTCTTGCTAACCTGTGCCAAGTGCAACAACAGGTATGATACCAGGAGAGCTGCTATTCGGGTGTTGACTGAGAACCAAGCTTGATTTTTCAATACGGCGTGTTATTGGAAACTAAGAAAAAGCAATACTAGTACAGCTAAAATACAAAGGGGTGGTGCTGCAGGGGTTCGTTGTACGAGAACAACTATAGTGGCTGTTTCCAAGGGAAAGGTGACCAGGGCACATCGTAAAGAAGTATGGTCTGATGTCATACGAAGTACTCGTAAACGGTTAAAGACACCGGAATAATGTCAATCTACTTAGAAAGAGGATCTGTAAGGGCCACTACACACGATCAAACATGTTTGAAGGTTTGAGAAGACTTTTGAAGGTATTCTGTCAATGTCAGCAAATTTGTTGGCAAGCATGAGGTTTGACAAACAAGTTTTATCGTGTGGGTGCGCTTCATGGATCAAACCTTCAAACCATCGAGAGAGACGGTGGTAGTGGGGTTCATTTCCTTGGCGAAATAACTGTTGAGAACTTCAAATCTTCATAACTTCTACCTGTTGCCAGAAAACGCAGGGTTGCAGTCAATCTTTCGTGGGGCGAAATGGCATTCTTCATTACGGTGTCTTGTCTTTTGACTATCAGAGAAACCCGGGAGAGTAAATACAAAAACTATCCTCGTTCATCCTCATGTAGTTATGGCAATATTGAGGAGCACACCTCAGCTCTTCCAAGAGGTTAACATGGCTGAAAATGGCCCTTTCCAACAGCCACTCTTTCGCCCACAAAGATCTCCTTTTCTTCCTGTGCTGCTTCACTCATCCAAATTGAACAGGGTGATGAGGCTTGAATCCTTGGAGCCTTAAAGGGAAAAGGAGATTATGGGCAGCCTCTAGTTATACTAAACATGTGTCCGTAGGAATATCAGATGTGTTTCGACTTAGCATTTAATTTTCAAGACAGATTCCGATTGTTTAATTAGTTATTTATTCGAGTAAACGTGGTTAAAGGGCTGTGCTCTTCATCTACCATTACTTATTCTAATTCCTTCAAGCAAATACCTCTCCCAGAGGGATAAAGATAAATTGTAGTGTCGAATTTCGTACCAACACCTATTTCTCCTTGTCACATACAGCCCAAGCACCGAAATTGAGATCTTAGGAAGTTGTAGGGAAAACGGGTGTATGGTCTTTTTAAGGGAAAATGGCTGAACGAATTCTCTAATTCGATGTCCCACCTGGACATGAACATGGACGCCAAAATAATTGTTTGAGCCAAATGGGTTCAAAACTAGCCGACTAAGAGAATGAAAAATCTATTGGATTAGTAGCTTAAGCGAAGAAAATTGCTAAATGTGCGCGGAGTAGAAGAACCACAGTGCCCCACCCCAGTCATTTTGTGCCCTGCTCTACGGCCGCTTGATATGCGATTTGATTCAGAAACGTTCTAAACTTTGGCTTGTCTTTGTCAGAAAATGTTCGAGAAGAAGAAACAAGATACCACTGCGCCTGAGCTTTGTCAGCGACGGCCTCCACCGCCTCTCAAATGCCGCTTCAACGTTGAAGTCGACTTAATCGCAGTGTTCCTCCTTTTGCTCGGTCTGGGGACTCGTTTTTATAAATTATCTCAACCTAAGCATATCGTGTGAGTACCTTCATCTGCTTTCTACACTACATTGATTGTTCCTCGAATACTATTGCGCTAATTAAGTGGGCCTTCGTTTTACACGTTCAATCAAAGCCTAATTTTGCCTGTTCACAAAAGGAACAAAGAGTTAGAAACAAATTAAAAACCATTTTGAAAAGAAAAATTTTTATTTTGTAAAGAATAAAATTAAAACTTACTTCGAGGAAATATATAATAAACCCCCCTTTTTTTGTATATACTAAGATAGAACTGAAACGACTTGCAAATAGGAGAATATACCAAGAATTGTTAATAATATGTACAAGAAACATTGTATGCAAAAAAGTAAATAAAATGTGAACTTCAGAAAAATACGCACATTGGCTTACACAGTTCTATAAGTCCACTTTCGGGCTGGCTCTGTACTGAGTTGGAATCTAAGGAGATTTGAGAATTTTTTGGGAATTTGAAATACTGAAGGCGAACTCAGTGTTAATGACAATCCGTCAACCCTTTTGTTAGCAAGAGGCTAATGAACCCCCAGGAGGTGAGAAAAAACCCGCGCTCTGGGGCTTTCCAGATAGACCCAAAGGCCACGACCTTGTTCTGCCTATTATGTACCGAAAAGTATTAAAAACATTTTTTGAACTACTTAAAATACATTAGAAAACCTAAGCAAACAAGGAAAACTCAATAATTATTTACCTTAACTCTAGTACATCCGCTAATAGCTAAATCCATAGGCTACTGCGCCTGAAGGTGTCTGGAAGGGTACTAAGGGACGAGACGTAGGTCTCAAGTCAGGACTGGAAGACTTTGCAGGTTGCAAACAAATATAATGGAGGATGCCGTTCGGTGGCCCTTCGGGGTGAATTTGTTAAGCAGGTTCCAATCTCCCAACTCTGACTGACAGGGTTCGTATCGTGCATCTCGTCTTACCCTCATGGTCATTTTTTATCTAATCAAGTCAATTTATTCAGTTTATGTTAACTAGGTAGAATTCGGCTTAACGTTTTACGAAGATTTTACGTTGTTGTTAAGGTTCTAGCATTTATTGAGTGGCCCATGAGGTTCATTAAGTGACAGTTGCGTAGGTAGACTGTCAACCCCCCCCCCCCCGGTCAGTTGCAACCTGGTCGCGCTCACTTGATGTCTTTAGGCCTTAAGAAACTATTCTCACTCACTTAGATGGCAGGTTTATGTGAAATCTATGCCTGGTTTAATGGGAGTACACAATTTCTCGTAAAATATACGTTGAAACATATCGAGGTAGGCAACCCCTTGGGATTCAGGTTCTCCTGAATCAGAAATGGACTGTAAACGCCCAATAATTATACCCTGGATCCGAACTCATTAACTTCCCCCCTCACCCTTGGCTGGAAACTGCGCCTCCGCCGATGCCAAGGCCTCGCTGACCTGAAAAGGAATAACGTGGAAATCAACAGAAACGAGGTCTATCATCTTCTTTCACGTGATAGACGCTTTTGCTTTTCCCTTGCCAGGAAACACTGGAATTAGCAACTGGAACCACTTTGTCGCGTCAGAAACGTATCGGAAACTTCACTTCCAAGTCACAAAAGGGGATAGAAAAAGATTATGAATACGCCCAATTAAATCATAGAAAGTTAAGGGCTCTGTCTAGATCGATCGCTTGATAGAAAGTAGAAGTAGGTGAGAGGAAGGGTTAGGGTCTTGAAAGGTTAGGTGGTCTCTGTAGGGGAAGAAGGCGATAAGGTCCAGCCGGCAGGCCCAGGCGATTCGGCAGCATGCACACTATTAGATTAGCCACCAAGTCGAGCTCATTGGGGCGACTGTAAACACAAAAGAGCGCAAAACTCCCAAGGCCTTAGTCCATTCGTCTCATCGCCAATGTCTCTTTACTCTCCCAAAGTTTGTGTATATTAATTGAAATGTGGAAAAGGTCATTCCTGTTGCCTGGGGCTTCTGGTGGGTGCAACACAGTAATATTTGAGCGGGGGGAGGGGGATGAAGGAAAAATACCCGTGGTGTTTATTGAACCCGTTCAGGAATTATTGGGAAAGTACTGAGAAAGTATCTGGAGTGGCGCAACACACCACCTTCCTCAGTCTCACACAAATTCAGCGATACTTAGTCCTTAAATACATTAGACCAGTTGCTACTGCGATGGAATTGCTGAATGTATTTAGGAGTGAGGTAGGTTTTGTGATTAATTGCATTCAATACATACTGTTGTACTGTGTGTACTGCTGTAACCAATTTTTGCCCCTTAACAACCATGGGCTTCGTCCGATTGGATTGCGGAGGAGGCAGGTACAAGTAGATACCAAAAGAACGAATTTTTTTGCCCACGTTAAGGGCGGGATTTGGAATCCCGATGCTTTGGGATAAACCAAAAAGGAAACAAAACTATTGACGGTTTGGTTTTTGAGAGTTGATTAGATGCAAAATTGACACTTGCCCAATGCTTTCATAAGGGACTGCTTGTTCAGAGCAAGAGAGAAATTGAGCAGTGAGCGAAGGAGAGTTTGTAAATGTAGATTAGTGAGGACGAAGAAACAACTGGACTCAACTCTTCAACTGAAAAACTGATTGTTTCCGTGAAGTGGGAGCACAGACGTCATGTTTGTGAACTTACTGGTTGGGCGATTGACGTAGAATGAGACGAGGGCCTAGTTGTGAGGAGTGTTGCAGGATTATTGGCAACTCCATCAATTACAGTCAAGGCCATGGGGGATTCCAAGCGAGCTCATCGCCCCAAGAGCTTTTGTAGGGTTTATCTAACACAAGGCTTCACTTCATCACTTGTTCGTGCTTCTGATGGAAATGAATTTCTTTACATTCGACCAGAGCGATACTGGATAAATCCATCACCAGATTCACTTAAGTTGAGCCTCCAAAAAGGAGGTTGTGGAACGCAATGCATCATTCAGAAACAATAATAATCAAGTTTTAGAGATTGGTTTCGAAACATTTTAAAAAATATTAATGCTGCCTTTTGCTTTTGTAGATTTGACGAACTCCATTTTGGCAAATACGTCGGTATGTACGTGAAAAACACGTTCTTCTTCGATTTACATCCTCCTCTTGGGAAACTGCTTGTAAGTGCTGCAGCATCGCTGGCAGATTTCAATGGTAAAGAACTTACTTTTCGATTTACAGAGTTTTGAACATTTTTTGTTGAACAACTACGCTATCCAACTGGAAACCCTCCTTTCAAACGAGTTCCTTGAGGAGCTGATCCTATCATGGGCCCTCTGAACAATACACACATCTCTTGCAGCCTTGAAACCCAACATGGCTCATGGGCTAGATAAGATAGTGAGTATTTGTTAGTCCTGCTGTATCAGGAGGGTCCACGACTGAAGCTGGGGCCCTGGTATATTACACTGATGGCTCGGTGCATGGTGGCCTGGCAGGAGTGGGGGCATCTTTGGCTGAGGATTATAACAGCGATCCCGTTGGGGTCACTGGCCACAGTGTTCCAGGCAGAGGTGCATGAGGTGACAGTCGGTGTGCAGCGGTTGCTGCAGAGGGGACTGAAGCAGCATAAGATTTATATTATGGTGCAGCCAGGCCACTCTCAAAGCCTTAACCTCGTATTGCCTCTCGTCACATCATTGTCTGACTGGGCTGAAGGCCCTGGTTGAGGACAACAGAGTAACACTGTGTTGGGTGCCAGGTCATCAGTGAATAAAGGGAAACAAGCGGGGTTGGTGGGCTGGCGAAGAAAGAATCGGCACAGATCTGTGTCAGTCCTGAGCCCTTTGTTAGGACCACCAGGAGCCACCTATGTAGGGAGGTTGGCAAATGGGAGATAGATGCAGGGCTGCTCGACCTTAAACAGTCAAAACTCTTCATCCGACTCTCCAGAGCAAGGGCCAAGGAGGTGCTCGGTCTGGGGAGGAGGATATGAGGATCATATGTGTCCTGTTTACAGGCCACTGTCCGCTGAAGTAACACCTTATAAATGTTGGCAACTGTGAGGTACAGGCATGCTGTGAGGTACGCCTTTCTATAGCTAGAAGAGGTGGTGGGTGCAGAACTTGCGGATGTCCTCCGCTTGGTGTGGGAGTGGTGGGGACGTGTAGGTGAGTTGCACTGAGGGAGCCCAGTGCCTTGGGGTCAGCAGGGGGGCCATGATCTGTGGGGCTCCTGGACGCCCATTTGTGGCTGCTGTGAGGGTATCTCCAGCACCCATCTTTTATTAATAATAAAATGTTAGTCCTGCGGCCTTGTAAAGTTGTCTCATGTCGCCAGTTATTCAAAAACTCGCAGGACGTCATAGTTGAAATCCACAATGTTTTCTTGCAGGACACGCTAAGTACGTAGTTACAGGTCTCATTGACATAAGAGCTTTTGACTATATTCGCGCCAACACGCGAATTTGGTTAAAACAAACCAAGAAAAAAAGTGGACGTACAAGGCCAAAGAAAACTTTCGGGGAAAAATTCAAAATAGGTGATTAAAATGAATAATGTAATACCACAATAAAACTGCTTCTAATTGATCAAATTAAAACCATAAGGAGCTCCGTTACGAGGAAAAATAAAACTTCACTTGAAAAGAGATTGGGAGATGAAAACAAAAGAAACGGCGTAAAAAAAAGTCAACTGCACGATGCTGCGAAGAAATGAAAAGGAACGATCCAACCTGGTGTGAAGTTCTGGATGACGAGAGACGATATGCGTCTGACTTGAAAACTTCGCCTGGGCATCGATCAAACTAAAACTAAAATGTTCTCTGAGCGTAGGTCAAACACGGAAATGATGACAGCGAGGGTGAGTTCAACCCTAAATAACTGCACGATTTCATAGGAAAAGACGGCAAGTTGAGTGGCGACGCAACAATACGCAGACTCTTGGCGGCAAACGCAGCTCGACTGATTTTACGCCACTGGATCTGGCTCGTGACTCAGTCTGGCTACAATGATGCCTGTGACTTGTCACAAGGGAAAGGTCTTTGTTGTGTCCAGCACTCCTCAATGAGTTAAGAGATGGGGGAATCCCTCGTAACCTGTACTAGCTCGTTGGAAGTTATTTGACGAGAGAACGATTGAGGAGGCGTGCCCATGGGGCTTGGTCTTTGGAACGTCTTCTCAGGAGCCTTCTAAAGAAGGCTGACTGTGAACCATAAGCCTACGTGAACGACCTGACTGCTGAACGATGTCCAGTCAGCCTGCCAAATCAAAGCAAAACCCATCACATGTTTCAAGTTGTCACCCAATCGTTCGGTGACTGAGGAAAAACCCATTTCATCCGACGAAAACTAATAGCCAACCTTCGATACGTTTTGCCAGCTGGCTATTCAGAAGCAAGTCAAGCACTCATTCAGTACAAGTCAATGTTGGTGAGAGGAAGGGTGTGGTAGGGGTGGGGGTTCAGCCTACATCTCTAGTCCCTCAGAGGCACTGCATTACGAGCAATTAGCAAGGCCACTTGGGGACCTTTGACTGTACCCTCATGTTGCTGTTTGTTTGCTCAGTTTTTTAACTGCAGTGCAATGTGCACTAATAAACGTTTCCAAAAAGCCCGGATTCAATTGAAGTTAGATGAAATGGAGGAGGTCGTTTTGAGCAACTCAATAAATTCCAGGACGTTAATGGTCACTAGTTTCCATGTGGAGCTGTTGGGTGTTTTTCTTTCAACTTGTCTAAGAGTAATATCACTTTCTCTTTCTTTTCCTTTTTAACATAAATTTGGATGTTTCAGGAAAATTCAAATTCGACCGAATAGGATCACCTTATGACGAAACGGTTCCCATATTTGCTCTGAGGTTCGTTCCAGCGCTGTGCGGTGCGCTCCTAGTTCCTGCTGCGTATTTGTTGTTGTTGGAATTGCGATGTCGTCAGTGGACTGCGGCGTTGGGAGCTACTCTCATTTTACTCGGTGAGCCGTGGATCTGTTAGTTATTATCAGTACTCTGCTAACTCCAGCCCTGCCTTGCAGAACCTGCTACTCTGTACCTATGACATACCAATCTTGGCCAGATGGTACCTTATTGCACAGTGACTCGTTAGCAGGCCGCATATCTGCATACTTTCTCTCTCTAGACTTAGGACCTCTCTTCATCGCTCTCTAGAGTCTAATAAATAACCCTTGACTGCCTTTGGCCTGGCACATCCTTCCAATAGCCCTGCATTTCCCCTCCCACTTGTCAACTTCCTTATTAAAATATGCTGTCGTACTAGCACTTCATCTTGTTCACAACGCTTTCGAACGCTCCGCCTGAAGGCGCACAAAAGTAAACTTAATTAGAGGTCGTACACAATAAAACGTTTAGCTGTTCTATAGTAGGTGTCAGAGAGTAATAAAAGGGACTACCTAATAGGAAGTTGAGTAGTTAATGAGCACAACATTTGTATGGTGCTGATTAGTGAAGCAGGGTCAGGTGGTAAGTGGTTTTGAATTATTTTAGCAGGAACAATGATATAACTAAGTTACTTCTGCCGAAGAACCCTTCCCTTTGCGCTCACTCAGTATGGCATCACTCTGGACCACAAGGCCTTCCTCATCCATCACTAATCGACATCCTGTGGTGGTTTTTCATAATGATTTGTCAAGCCATATACTTCATTATTTAAATTGTTTGGACATTCCTTTTATTGTCACGTGGTACGGTGTCGCTCTTACAGTGGCAAACAAATTAAAGATTATAATTTGGGGCCAGTGTTATCTGTATTACGAAAGGAAATGGGCACGTAACATATCATTCATTCGGCATTAATGATGATGGCAAACGAGGAAAACTTCCATAGGGGTTGTTGGCGCCAATCGCGCCATGGAGGCTGTTTACAAACACGGTCAGGAGCTTATTGCCGCCTCCAACTCTTTTATTTCTGACCTTTTGCCATACGACGATCCGATTCGATGAGACAGGGCTTAGTCAGTCTGCTTCTGAGCCCAACGCCTTCCAACGATCCTCCGTACATTTTCTCGCCTCACTGCCACTCGATCTGTTTAACAACAACTAGCTGGTCAGAAGTTTATTTTATTTTTCACGATTTGATTTTGAAAGGTCCTCCATTTACTGTATTGCTTGGATCAAGCCGTTCTTTCTATTTTCGGATTAAACTCTTTTATTATAACTTCACGCTACACAGTCGATTCGATCTGATACTCGAGAGGGGACCATGGTCATCCCATTGGCGCACATGAGGAGCTTCATGTCCTCTTGGTTCCACCTCTGGGCCCCATGGAGCTGGTAGTCTCGATGCAGCGTCCCCAATACGCCCCCGCCTTTCTCGGACTAGGCGCCAGACAGCCTTAAGGGCCATCACTGCAACCTCATCCGGCTGCAAGAGAGGCGCCCCAAGTGCTCTGAGGCGTGCCACAGCCAGCCTGCCCTCGCTTACGCGGCAATTCCATAACTGCCTCGCAGTCTCCGACTTACTAATTTTACCTAGGTTGAAACTCAGTGGACAGTGCTCTATAAAAAGGCCATGGCATCCACGTACTGTCTCTCTCCAGAATGAGGACTTCCCTTGATCACTTCTTACAGAGTTTGATTAATAATCTTGACTGCCTTTGGCCACACACATCCTGTTTGATTTGGTTGTCCAAATCCCTAAATTACCTTACGTTTAATTTATTACCATTTCTCCCTTGTTACAAAATTACATTCGCTTCTAGATAATTTGTCTCCAGAAATTCTCTATCCTTATAATTAGTATTCTTTGTCAAAAGCGCTGCAAATTATTACACAACGGTTTATTATTCTCTTGCACAGCTTGACGTAGTCTCACACCTACGAGACCCATCCCATTCGATTCAGCATCGAAAAATACCAGTGAACCGTACGAAACATGACCTGACTACAACTGAATGACGAAAAATAAATATTCCAGTCGCCCGTAGACAATTGGCACGACGTGGTTAGTCGAGCGGGCGGGTGGTTTGATTGAGAGGGGAGGGAGGGAGTACAAATGATGAAACAATTACTTTCGCTGTAGTTATTGTCCCGCGAGTTGTCAGTTAGTAGACTCTGGCTCACTTTAATTACTGTGATTTCACTATTACGCAGTCTCTGGAATGGAATTGTTCCATTTGACCCATCATCTAAAAATATGTAGAAAACTATACTGAACATGGCGTAATTGCGATAAAACTGCCGAATTACGGTTAATGATAATAATACACTGAAACCATAGGTGTATTATTCACTATTACGCACTTGGCTAACTTGGCACTTCTCCTCTTCACGCAATCGGCTCTTGGCGGTCCCTACGAAGGGCTCAGGTCCCACTGGGATTCGTGAAGATAGCGTTGCTATTGGTGGAAGTTGGACGGTTCCCTCAGTGAAATCACCACCCAGAAAGGTTGTATTAAAGATTGTACTTAAGTTGTCAACGTCGAGCAACTTTGTTTTGACTTATTAAAGGCTCATTCAGTTATCCTAGTGTAGTGTGTGGGACCAGAGCAGGGTATTACTGTAATGTTTGCCTGAGTCAGCAGTTCTCCAACGTTGTAGTTCCTTAGTAACCAGATTGTGTTGCAGAAGCTCCGAATTCAAACGCACTCATTCATTCCTAGAAAAAAAGGGGGCCAGAAAAAATGAATAAGTCGCCCAAGTGGCAAAAAATATTAATGATTGAAAGGGATGAGGCTTGGTTCGTGATCCTTGAGAATCCTAATGAGGCGCCAAGTTCCAATGAAGAAACGAAGGCGTCCCTTCCTGTTCTCTCATCCTCTCTAAAGATTCTTTTAAAACTAGTGCTCTTCGAATTTTTAAACGGATTGTGTGGCGGTTCAAAGATCACTGAAGTTGTACGCTTCCAGAGGGACGTCCTACATGAACCTCCTGACTCCTATTAAAGGCACCCTCAGTGATCGTAGACGAGTCGTTAAACACGAAGATTCAGAGGAAACTCGAGATTTTATAATCAAAGTCCCGCCTGAGTCAGCAGAACGTTGTGATCCCCTCGTGACATCACTCTATGGTGGGTTTGATCCAGTTGGTTGAATCAAATTTGGATCCTGCGAGGCTGATGGTAACCGGGCGTTAAATTTCGAACGACTCGGAGGATTCAGGGTTGAAAGCAGGTGGCTCTCTGAAGACTGCCGGGAAAATCCCAGATAAATGGCCCGTAGTTTCCAATACCCAGTGACTATGGTTACTTCCCCTCCTGTCGACTTCATATAAACTTCATCCAACCTTGCTCAATTAACACGAAACTCCTCAACGTCCTGTAAATTTGGCCGCTGTTCACACAGGCGCTATGTTTAATCGAAATTGTCAAAATCCTTTTTGAGAAAATGTGAAAACGTAACGTGTTTCAGCTGGAGGTCATGTTTCTTTATAAACAACTTCAAGATAAAATGGGCAGTTAAACACAATCTGATGGCTCTTTTAATTTCAGATAACGCGTTTCTAACTCAGTCTCGATTCGTCCTCATGGAGCCGATTCTTCTTCTTTTCACTGTGATCGGCTTGCTTTTTCTCCTGAAGTATCGCAACGCGGGTCACTCGTCAGGCTTTTGGTGGTGGATAAGTTTAGCGACGTCTCTCGTGTTCCTCACTTGCTCCATGTGGTGAGTACTTATTTTGGTCTCGGTTTTGAACGAATTTTAGGTATATTGATTGTCCTTGTAGGCTGTCGTCACACTAGCTGTGGAAACATGGCCAATTGCCATACTACGCCTAGGGTTTTGCTCCTGTCATTAACCATGATTTTTGAAGCTAAACTCTTGAACCTCGGGATGTGCATCGCTCGCTGCTGTAGGAATTGAAATCTCAACCTGAAATAGTTTTTCTGACAACTTTGGGTTGGGTCCATTCCTGCTGCGCTTGTTATACGCATATACAGAACTGCTTCTTCAGTTCATCTGTTTCACTCTTAAGCTACTATAGCAGTGACACTCGTTTAGCTCTAAATAACCACGAATGACATTATTCGTGAAGACTTACCCACAAATGACGTGCAACAATGAAAGCAGCGAGGAGCAACTTGAAGCGTAATGCTGAAGTGTAGTGGTGCAGAAACATCGTCTGTTGTATTGTAGAAGATGACAAGCTGTCTGGCAGTTCAGGGGAAACTCCAGCAACAGGCGGGGGCAACTCCTATGAAGTCCTTTTGAACATCTCACCTCACTGCAAGTATATTCAGACCACTACAACTAAGGCATGACTCCAACAAACGATTAAGGAGTTCAAACTTGAAGAGGCAGCAGCCTTTGCTACTGACATTATGCCAGAGCAGAGGAACTTTCAGTTGCCACTCAGGGTCAGCGTTCACTCATGGGAACGATTGGAAAGTGAGTCATACCAGTCTGTTGTGATGGGTGGGGGGGGGGGGGGACTGGGCATCAGAGAGCCCAATTTCAGTCTTGCCAAGCCTGAGGGGATTTGTCAAGCAGAAATTCTAGCCATAAAGATCTGCGCAGAAAAGATCCTGATCAAAGGACTAAAGCGCAAGTGGGTCTGGATATTCTCTGACAGCCAAGCTGATCTAAAGGCCATCACAGCCTACACCTTCAGATGCAGGTTGATGTGGGAATGTCTTCAAGCTCTCGAACGACTTGATGGCTATAATAGGCTTCCCCCTATCTGGGTGCTGGCTTATAGAGGACACGAGGGCAATGAAAAGGCCTTGCAAAAAGGTGTGCAGAATACCTGTGTATCGGGCCTCAACCCAGTGTAGGAGTGACGAAAAGTCACCAGAGTTGTCAGATGGTTCGATGGGAGACGCAGGAAAATAGTGCCCATTGGCATTGCCAGCCACGACTAAGACAGGCGAAAAGGCTTGTGGTGCCTTCTTGTTCAAGGGTGACACTCTCCAGAAAGAATCTAAGAGTCTTAACTAACTTCCTACCCAGTTAGGTATCACCTATTTGAATACTTTTCCCAGAGTGCTTTTCGCCATACCAGAGTCTGTGGCGAAGGACACACTCGGCTTCCTGAGGGGAGCTGGTGTGCATGAGATCTTCCATTAAGTTAGGGATATCGTCGCAATAGGTACATGTTTGTGGGGAACTCAGTTCCGTTTGCCTTCCACAAAAAAACAATGATTTTTGAAGGTAAACTCTTGACGTGCATCACTTGCTTCTGTAGGAATTGAAATCTCAACCTAAAATAGTTTTTCTGACAACTTCGGGTTGGGTCCATTCCTGCTGCGTTTGTTGTAAGGATACACAGAACTGCTCATCCAGTTTCTTTGCTTTTCACTCTTCACCCACTTTTACTGTCTCCTACTAGGTAACAGTGACATTCAGCTAAATAGGGGGGGGGGGCTCCTTTTCGTATGTAACAGATCCACAATTCACCTATGAGACCGATTATTTACCTCCATTTAAGGTGGCTGTGCTCAGAAAAAGCAATAAAAGATAAAGAAGGGAAGGAAGGTGAGAAGGGTGGATGAAGCCCATTCAATGAAGCCTATTTTAGTTGTAATTCATAGTTGCAGGGTGGACAGTTGAGAATTAAATACAAACATGTCCCATTAAGAGGAATCTCTTACCTCTCTCGTTAACTCCAAAGTATTGGTATTGCCTATAGCCACCTTGTCTGCCCACACTCGAGCCAGTGCATTCACTCATGCGTCAGTTGTAACGTAATGTTGTTCTGATACTGTGCAGGGGCGTAGCGTTTGGCAAAGTAGTGCGACGGTTGCACCAGTCAATGATGCGGTTGTAGAGTCTCCATAAGGCGTAGGAAAGACCCTCAGTCAAAGTGCACTTAGATGCACAATCGACGAATCTGTCTCTCGTGCACAATATAATTTAATATTTGTCTGACTCTTTCTTTTCATCGCACTAAATTGATTCCATAACACTGATTGGTTACAGCATTAAATACATTGGCTTCGGCGCCGTAGCTCTCGGTGTCACTCTCGTTTGGAAGGATTTTTGGTCGATTCTTCCCAACAGGTCGATCTCTAATCGAACTCTTCTCACACGAGCTGCGGTTCTTGCCTTCACGTTGACTGCAGTTCCAGTGACAGTTTATTTATCAGTTTTTCACATTCACCTCAGCCTATTGCACAAAGCTGGGCCTCACGACTCAATTATGACGAGCGCATTTCAAGCCAGCCTGGAGGTAAGTTGCTTTTGTTCTTACGTTATCAAGTTGTGCTGCAGAAGGTTTCGAGCTATAATTCTGTCCTGCTTCTTGAAAACGATCAAACAGCTTCACTATCAATAACTGCATTCTTATTAAACGTGTTTCCTCTTTTTGTTACCTACGGAGTCAGAAGGAAAGTTATTTAATCGGCTGAAAAACGTTTATTTTCAAAAACCGCTCTGGAGATTTTGACTAAATTTATTGAACCGCTCCAAGTGACTAGACGATAACATTTAATGTGCATTAGGAGAAAAACGATGAGAGCAACACAATAAATTATCAACAATTTCCAAGAATATCGAAAAAATAATTTTCACGCACCTTAACTCAACCTTCTCTCTCTGATTCCCAGCTTCGCGTACCAGCCCTCATAAATTGTTTCACTCACCAACTCGTCATTTTTTGACAGGGCGGATTAGCGTCAATAACCAAAGGGCAACCGTTGGAAGTGGCTCATGGATCTCAAGTAACTTTGCGTCACACGCACGGGAAAGCGTGTTGGCTTCACTCGCACGTTGACGTTTACCCCATTCGATACCCAAACAAACGAGGAAGCTCTCATCAGCAACAAGTGACTTGCTACACTTTCAAGGTAAGCTCCGCAAAACTTTTCGCCTTTTTCGTTCAATTAAACCCTTCAGTTTGCGGATTAGTTGTAATTAGTGTTCGTTGTTCCTCAGGATTTGAACAATTGGTGGATTGTTCGTCGGCCGAATAAACCCAACTTGGTCGTTTCATCGCCTCCAGACTCTATCAAGCATGGCGACATCGTTCACCTCGTTCACGGTATAACAGGCCGAGCTTTGAACTCCCACGATGTTTCAGCGCCAATGTCTCCTCAAAATCAGGTACAACTACATTAACTATATTAACTTAGAGGCCCGCTCCAGGAAGGGGTTCAGAAACATAAATTTAACGTGCAATCCCGATATTCTTCATTGCTTTCTCACACATGCTTCCCAACTGTGCATTAAGTTGTTCATCAGTTCCTAAGATCCCTTTGTTTTTGATAAATGAAGCCATCTATTTACTTCCCTTAGCCCTATAGTGCTCCCCCACAAGTTATGCAAAGTTAGGCAATGAAATTAGTCTTAAAAATTTCTTCAGGCAACGTTTTTCTGTCCGTGTCAATATAAAAGAGGGTGTTGAGAACATACCATAGTAGCCAACCCTAAGTTCTCATTAATTATGAATGGTCCATACCCCAAGATTTTACCACAGGACCGACGGGATACGTTTCTCTCTCTCTCTCTCCCCCCCCCCCTTTGTGGGAAATGTGCTTCCGCCGATGCCAAATACACTCCATTCTAAAAGGAATAAGAGCAGGAACAGAAAGGAAATCGCAGGACTCACCTTATTTCAAGTAACAGACTCTTTTTGTGGCTGGGAAACACTGAAACTCCTGACCGGAACCACTTGGCTGCTCTGGACAGTGACTTAACAGAAGGAAGGAGTGGTATCTGAGAGAAGTGAGGCAGACATCTTGGAGAGGAAGACAATAAGGGCTCGCTGGCAGCCCTTCCCACCAGTCGGCTAAACTTTGGTTTTGAATCCCACTTACCTATTATTTCCAAATCGTGTACTCTGAGGTTATTATGTGGGTTAAAGTAATTGGGTTAGTTCTGCCAGTAGGTAAATTACTAAAGTTAACGTACCTGTTTGTTGAGTCTATCTCCTCTGGCTGGTGAGATACTGTGGGCTCGATGCAAAGACATCATCGTCTGGCCAAAGTCAGTTAGTACACAAACGAAAACAACCAACTGTCGGACTCACTCGGATTTTCTCATGAACAGCTTGACCTAATATTACTGCTCCCGAGACCCATCCCATTCGATTCAGAATCGAAAAATACTAGTAAACGATACGAAACATGACCTGACTACAATGGAACTGCGGAAACTAAATATTCCCCCGGTGCCAGACGCCCGTAACTGCCTGTAGGCTTTTATGATCCAATGTAGAGGTGTGCGGAGGAACTGTCGACCTCATCGGCCCTAACCTTCCTCCTCCCCATCAGGCAAAATGAGTCGGGGAAATTGGAACTAGGAGTACTTCGAGCGAACCCTCGGCAATTGGCACAACAGTGCGAGTCGAGCGAGTGGGTGGTTTTGACGAGATGGGAGGGAGGGAGTACTAATGACTAAACGTTTACTTCCGCAGTAGTTCTCGAGAGCTCTTTCAATTAGTAGACTTTGACTCACTATAATTACTGTAATTTCACTTTACGCAGTTGTACACATCTGATACTCATTCCTTTCGACCCAGGATGTAAAAATACCTTGAAGATGATAAGAAACACGGCGTATTTACGATTACAATGCGTTTTGTTCATTTTTTTAACCATTTTTTGTCCATAACAACCTTGGGCTTTGTCCGATGGGATTGCCGAGATGGCGGGCATAACTAGACCCCAAATGGGATTTTTATGCAAAAGGACAGGTTTTTTAGACCGCGTTAAGGCACAAAACGGCCTGGACAGCAGACGGACATTGCAGATTTGGAATCCCCACGTCTTGAAATGTAAAGTATCAAATTTTGAAGGGGGGTTGTACAAAATGTTTCCTGACCGAAAACATAGGGCTATTATTCAGAATGAATAATAAACCAAAAGACTTAGAATCGACAGTCAACAGACTATTTAGGACATACACTGCCCTTACATTCCTTTCCCTTCACCTCTAGCAGGTTTCCCCAGAGGTGCATGACCTCCACCCCCCCCCCCTCTTCCACTATGGAACAGAGCAATCCAATTCCTACCAAAGGCAAGGCCTGAAAATGCTGGAAAATGCGCTTGCTCTGCAGACATCGTGGGGTCACTGGAGGGTAGTTTGCCCATCCCAAATTTCGTTTTTAAACTGCGGGGTCTGGGGGAGGTGGAGGCCACTTGGTCGGTACTCCCCCAGACATTTCCAAAAATAGAATCGTAACTGTCACAAACTGGCTGTTCAAGTGTGGGTTCCTGCGTAGTGGATCGGGGCAAGTCCAGTGCATGTGGAACGCCTTTTGTCAATTCCTGCACTGTTGCCTCCCACTCATTCAGGTCCGTAGGCAGCCAAATAAAATGGTACTTCTACTCACAGTGTGGCCGGTACAACGTCCTAGGGCTAAGTGCTGGCAACCGCGAAGCCTATGGGATGGAATTGTGGGGAGCCGTGATTCCCAAGAGAACTAGTCGAGTGTCGGCAGGAGAGGGGTTAACGCTAATAAGTTAGGTACTCACCAAAGCCATGAGCGTCAGCCCAACACTTGCACAAATGTCACCGACTGGACCAAGGAGGTGCACGACGGAATTAGTAACCTCATTTCAAGGTCATAAACATGCACTGATCGAGAAGAACTAAGATGTATGTGTGTAATACCCTGTAATTAAAAAAAAAAATTTTCTTGCAAAATCTTCAAAGTAGTACTCTTACTTTGTGAACAACCCTCATATTTGGAGGTGTTGCATGTAACATTATGATGAAAGCTTTTTCGATCATGTTTTCATTTTGAATTTTGTGCACGTATTCTCAAGTGTGTAACGCAATGAAGAGTTCAGGGGCTACGTTGAGAATCAAGAGTGGCAGTGATGTCAATTTTGTATGGAGATTGACGATGACTATGAGAGCAATCGATGGAGAAGTTCGTGGGATTTGGGGAAGACTTCTTTGAAAAAGGGGAGGAAAATACGGGACTTTGAAATGTGATTGGGAACCAAAACGCAGATAACCTCTCGAAAACGTTCCTTCGTCTCAGGTTATCTTGGTTGGGGGCAAACGAGACTCTAGGACACGGACGACAGGTGAGGTGGAGATGCAAAAGGCTGTCGTGCGGTGGTGTTTGAAAGGCAGCTCCTTATTCGAGACCATTTTGTTTGAACCTTCTCACAGGCCGGTCCACTCGGTGTCTACGCTATTTACATCTGAAAACATTCCTACTAAGTGTCACTGTTTGGTTCATAGAGTCGACACCTTGACATGTGTGCCTTGTTTTGCAGGAAGTTAGCTGTTACGTCGACTACAATGTATCGATGCCTGCCCAGAATTTGTGGAGGGTCGACATAATTAATAGAGACGTGGAAGGCGACATTTGGCACACGATACAATCCCAGGTAACGTTTTTGTTTTCTTTTAGGACGTAGTAGGGAGTGTTTGGTTCTGTTAGCACCACTATGAATTGCGGGACAAACCTGCTCTCGGGTTGTCTTCTCTTAGTTCCATAAAATAGGAAGGAAAGCGGTAATCGGACGAGAAAAAAAAGTTGTTGGCCAGATATTTCATTTTTTCTGAATTTAAAAAACCGCTATTTCATTAAATGATCCGGATATTGTGTGTCTTTCTTTAGTGGAGAATAGTGGCAGAACCACATTGGCATAAATTTAGTGATGCAGGTTGATGTAGCAGACTGCTGACTTGACTGGTACAGAGTGTTGAGTGTTGCTACGTGCCAGTAATAAAGCCGACCTCGATAATTAAGGCTTTATTGAACTAAATTCCGGCGTGCAATGAAATGAATAAATAGAATTGATAAACTAACGATGTAGCGTCCATAGTGACTAACAACGTCCAGGAAACAGACCTATAATGTTTGCAGGTTTATCACATCCCCCCCCCCTTTTATTTCAATCTTGAATGAAATCTTCCAAGTATCGTGGTGGCCGCCTGTTCCCTAACAGGCACAGATGGTGATTGGGATAGTCGTGATGAAGATTCTGGCCTCTGAAAAGCATTTAGAGCATCACCATTGATGAATTTTCTCGAAATAGCATGTGTTGAATCGCGCATAATGTGCGAACATGTGTTTTCCTTAGCAGGATACAAACTACGAGGGTGTTTTACCCTACTGCAGATGTCGCATTTCTTTCTATCATTCGAGGCTGCCGAAGGTGTGTTCAGATATGGAGGTTAGAGGTAGAGGGCTATTTGAAACGGAGTACACTAAAGGTTGGGCCCTAGTATACGCGGTAGAATGAGGCTGAGACCTTTCCAAAGCTAGTACTTGCGTATAGGCCTGATCAAGCGTGAGAGTTTATTCTCTAGCAAACGGCGACGGATGTCGACTGACAATAGCCCTCTTATAAACGAATCCCGTACATAATTGTCCTGGTTTTCGGCTGCTGTTCTAACCTGGAATTGACCATCTAGGCAAAGCTGATGTAATAATGTGATTGGTCAATGGATTCACGCCTTGTGATCTAGTAGCTAACTGGTGGCGGGCAAAGATTTCGTTGACTGGTTCAACAAACGTAGCTTTGAGAATTGCAATTGCCGCCTCCTAACTATTTGCCGCACGAATCATTGCAAATATAGGGGGAGCTACATGGTTCATAAGTAATTCAAGTTTACCTTCCTTGGAAAGTGAGCCAGGGATCTTGCGTAAGAAGCTTTTTAAAGTGCGGAACCAATTCTTCCTCTCAACCTCCGCAGTAGCTGTGTTTTGATCCAGTTTGAGACGATTCGGCTGCAGGAGCCTATCCATTTTGAATTTAGTTCAATAAATTGTAATAAAGCCGACCTCGATAATTAAGGCTTTATTGAACTAGATTGGGTCGCCTGTTGTCCACAATGGAATGTCAGGCTCGTTGAGAGGGTCCATGACCAGCTCCCTTGCTGCCCTCTGGGCTTCAGTATCTCGAGCTACTTGGTCGTCAGGGAACGCCTTCTCAAGGAGGGTGTCCAGTGAACTTTCGATGCTGCAGGCCCAGCCTGACTCATTTTGCATCGCAGCCAACACCTGCTCTACGTTTGCTTTTCCTATGGAGGACTTGTAATGTCTGCCCCAGGGGTTCTCAGAGCTCTCGGCTTCCACAAAATTTCGCCAGCCTTGCCGTTTGGCTCGTGTCTACGCACACTTGAATGACTCAGCCCAGGTATTGGCTAAAACCATTGTCGATATTGGTCACGCTGCACTAGCAAATGACGCCAATACTCACGGGTTTTTTCCGTCACAGCAAGTTAATGTTTTCCTGTGACATGGTGGAACAACCAGTTTCCCTTGAGCTTTCTAGTGAATGATGTTGTCAACAATGTCTTCCCGCCAAAAAAAAATTGTTTCAAGTGCTGAACTTCTCTGACAGAAGCCAACTTTGAATTTCATTGGTTTGTGAATGGTAAAATTACAGACGTACGTACCCTTGAACATAAAAGTCAGGGTGTCGGCTCCTCCTTTTTCGAACTGTAAGAGCAACTGATAAAAAATGGAAAATACACAACAAATGATCGTGGTCCCCACAATTTCGACGTAAACGCTGGTGAAACCATGCTGCAATCTACGTGGGTGAGCGAGTGGGCAGCTCATTAAATACCAAGTCCAAACACCAGTTATTTTCGCGCTATTTGTAACAAGTCTTGCAATTTATCTCTTTACATTTCAGGTAAGATTGATTCACGTGAATTCGACCCAAGCCCTCAAGTACAGCGGTCGACAACTTCCAGCGTGGGGTTTCAATCAAATGGAAATTGTGACGGATCAAGTCATTCAACAAGATGACACCGTGTGGAACGTCGAAGAGCATCGATACACTAAATGTAAGTTCACGAGGAGCTTATAAAGCCCAGCAAAAATATATAATCAATTAACCCAAATGAGCTCGTTTCGTGTTACAGTCGACGACGAAAAAGAGAGAGAGCGGGACTTAATCAACGCCGAAATGATCCCAATGCAAGGGACCAAATTATCGTGGTGGTCGAAATTCCTGGAGCTTCAATACAAAATGATTTTTCCGTCCCAAGAGACGCTTCAAAGTCACATGTACAGCAGCGACCCTCTCGAATGGCCGCTCATGACAAGGGGCATCGCGTATTGGGTCAGCTCAGAGAACAACGTAAGCGCCTCGTAATATCGACAATTTTATTCCACCGAGGAACCGTGTAATGTCGTGAGTGTTTATTTGGTTGAGTATTTTCAGGGGCAGATCCATCTACTTGGGAACGTAGCTGTCTGGTTCGCCGGAACTGCTTGCCTCGTTATATATTTTATGTTGTTCATCTTCTACTTGCTGCGACGGAGACGACTGTGTTTTGACATTGATGAAGGTAATTATTTATTGCGTATAAATAAGAGGAAGCGCAATTTCACACTGGTACTCGAATTAAGATGCAGTAATGAATATCTGGTGCATAGCATCACTCAACTTTCCACAACGCACGTAAATTCGACAACCTGCTAAATATACGGGTGCGATATCTTCGTTCAACGCATTTCTACAGGAATATTTGTGGAGAACAAAATGTTAGTACTAGTTAGTTGAGAGTACTCCGTAAGTTCGATCTAAATCGTTCGAGCCGTTTTTAAGAAAATAGGAAAAAACGGCTGATATTTAGGTAATATCTGGTGATATCCAAAAGTGTTTCAATACTGTTACCGCATTTCCTATTTTCTCAAAGACGGCCATAACGATTTTGATCGAACTTGCGAAGCGTTCCCAACTAACTACTGTCGACATTTTGTTCTCAGTAAGTACGAGTATTTACGTAGAAATGTGTTGAACGAAGATACAGTGTAAGTTACTGCAGTGGTGGAATGTTGTGTTGCTGCACACCAGATATTTTTCAGCCGGTAACGCAACTTTCCTTTTTACTACGTTGAGCTAAGGAATCCAAACCATAGCAGGTGTCTGCAGCGACAGACGTCGTCACAATTGACCAAGTGCGTGGCTGCACTGCCCAATGCGCCCTCGGGCCTTAAAACCCCCTCATCAACCAAAGACTCCTATTCTGCGTTTTACTCTTTTGTTTATTTCTTTCAGACACCTGGAAGCACTTCGTGGACGCTGGTCTCGTCCTATTCTGCGGTTTCTTATTCCATTTTCTTCCATATTTTTTTGTCGACCGGACGATGTTTCTGCACCACTACTTTCCAGCGTTACTCTTCAAGTTGCTCCTCGCTGCTTTCGTCGTTGAACATTTATACGTCATTTCTGGGTAAGTGTTCACAAAAATTGTTGTATGAAACGTAATATCAATGTGTTCGCTCAATGTGGCCGATTGCTATTGTCACCAGTGGGGATCGTCTGGAAAGGCAGATAGTCCCAAGTGATGGTAGTAGCCTCCGTGAGTAAAGTATAGGAACCTGAATGAATTGACTGCACTATCGTCTGGAGTCTTAGTGTTAGCTGACAAAGGTTTCTGGAGGTTATCACCCAGTAGACCCAGAGCTCAGGCTCTTATGTACCGGATTAATGGCAGGTTATTGACGAGCTACCTCATTCCCCATGTGGCGAATAAAACGTTCGTTGGGCCTCAGGATCCCCTCCTGTGCTGGCCACAGATTTCCATTCACCCGTGAGGTGATCGAACATTTCATCTAATCTCGTTACTTGATCATACTTATGAATTCTGCCACCTAACGTCGTCCTCCTCGTACCTCGTACGGGTTTATATAAACATTGTAAGTAGGGGGTTGAATTTAATGTTTTTAAAACAGCACTTTCAACCTTTCACAATACAATTCAAGTCAACAATGGACAGAAGTGAAGCTAATGATTCAAGTAAAAGAGGGTTTGTATAGTATTTGATAATGATGAGTCCACTGCTCAATTCTGCGGAGAAGCCGGGGAGATTTGCGGGATCAGCGGAGTCAGCAGGTTGATAATCCTTTGAAGCTAGCGGCGGCAATGCGACGTAGGAGACAAGGGGATTTATTGTCCATAATGTGTTAACGTAGATGTCTTATGAGGTGAGGAAGCGGTTAAAGTTGGTTTATTTTGCCCCGGTGCTCACTATGGTGCGGTGACAAATGCAGAGGCCAGCGCTGGTCAGAGGGCGATCTCCCAAGTGATGCTTCGTGTCTCCAATTCCTTTAAAGTGGCTAAGGTTTTCATTTACAGACAGCTCTTCTCATGAGGCCTAGTTTTGTTTACATTTCACGGACTTCTCAGCCCAAAATCAATAAAAAAAATTTTGAGTAAAATTGACCGAAGTTATGATTTTTTCAAAAACGTCCGAACTTTATGCCGCACCCAGTACATGTAAATGCCATATTTAACACAAACATTTAGGGAGAGATAGTGGGGTTTGAGGACGACGCTGCTGTCTTGGTAACAGGCCAAAGTTGGGAGGAAGTAGCTGCTAAAACCCAAAAAATCTGACTATTCTTTTGAAATGGTTCAGTACTAACAACATGAAACTTAACTTTCAAAAAACTAAGTTTATAGCTTTTGCCTCGAAGTCAACGTTGGTACCACGGATAGGGAAGCTGACCTGTCATCCCGATCATAGTTGTAGAGGCTGTGACTGTCCTGTTATCGACCAGGTTTCTCACACGAAATATTTGGGTGCATTGAACGACGAATGCTTAGCATGTGAACGTCATATAGGAGAATTAAGCAGAAAGCTCCGTTCATTAATCCCTATATGTGTAGAGGTAAGGGGGTACATGACGGAGAAGCTTAAAACACTGTTTTATACTGCTTCATACAGCCGCTACTTATTTATGGCATAGTTGCATGGGGCCGTCTTCCACTTCAAAGATAAGACCATTATTTATAATGCAAAAGTTATTAATAAAATGTACTGTAAGTTATGTATACAAGATGTTCTTGCTAGGTAAAATATCGGGGGTTGAGAACCCCCAAAGATCCACGGATAGGATCACACTGCTTAAACCCAGAATAAGAACAGCATTGGGAATGCGTTTATGGTTTTACCTGGGGGGTTGATTTTTTTCAAACAATTTGCCGTGCAAAATATTGACAGTACAGCTATCATTGGCTATATTCAACTAGGAGGTAAAACCAAAATGTAATGAGCTGTTTTTACTCATGCTACGGCCATTATTGAGCAAACACTACACGAAAGAGGCGCCAGACTGCCAACACGACTTTTTTGGCGTGGTTCATGTTAACATTTGTGCAATTATAAGGTGAACAATGCGGAAAAAATTAAACGAAATTAGTTTGAATTCCGGAATTACTGAGGTTCAACACGGTTTTTTGGTAACGATTCAACTGCTAGCGTATAGGTAGGTTATTGGACTACCATTCCGATTTATTTTGGAACGCTAGTGTCACACGAGCGAGATTTATAGAAACTTGTCATTTTCCCACAAGTGGGAGTTTTATGTTATTATTGTATCATTAGGAGCTATATATATACAAACCTAACCAAATTCACGTTGAGGCTGGCGGGCGCGAAAGAAACCTTGACACAAACAGTAGGTACAGCTTTCGTACAAGTACGCAACCACTAGGAACTTTTTGTCTTTTATTTATTTATTTTATTTTTTTATAGCAATGATAACTACGTTTGATTGTGCTCGTGGATGGTTTCGATATAATGGCCGCGTCAATTGCAATGGGCATCATCACTTGGTCACTGAGGTTATTAAAACGTGTGATGTTACCTAGCGTTAGATTTTGTAACAGACGTTACCATGCACCTAACCAAACACAAATTTCGTGACGCTTCTACGTAACATATCCGGCGTTACATTTTCGAGTTTATGTAGCAAAGTAAAGACATAAAATGTCAAAACGCCATTTGAGAAAATTATCAGTGTGACCGTGAACGCGACTGGGAGAGAATGACAACCAATTCGGCTCTAATTTGATATTTAGCCTTCACATCAACATGGGACCTTGTTTAATGTACAGCACTGTACAGGAGAGAGAATTTAAGGGAGGCTGTACAGCGCTGGTGGAAAACAACCCCCAACAAAATAAAACCCAAGGAATGAATATAAAAATAATAATCTATAGGAGGGGGACTCACATAATTCTGTTGGCAATCGAGCCCGCAAAGTGCAACTCACGTGTACAACAAAGGCGACGTACCTGTGAGCTGGGTCGTGATAGTTTCCCGTCGAGCACTGAAACTGCTTTCCACATACAATATTATTTATCTTTAGACAAATGACACAGGTGATCGGCGACAGACGTAAAACTGACATGAACTGAAGGGAGATGGGCTTGGAAGACTGAGGAAGTGGGAGGGCGTTATCGCCAATGTGAACACGGATTGAGCTTTGCTCCGAACGTTAACAACAGAACTAAACAGACCTTTTTTTCTTCAAAATGGCTGTTTTGACTAAATTCGTTGTATCAACACTTCTGAATGACGTGACAGTACCATAAAATTCCCATTGTGGGAAAATTACGCGGGGAGCATGATAAATTATCAACAATTTGGACGAAAAGCGATTTTATTTTAGCTCAGTTGTTTCCCGCACAAGTGATAGACGAGCCAGTTCCTTACAAGACATGGCGACTTCAATGCGCAATGGCCCTACTTCTTTTCTCTCAAAGATTCTCCATTGTGCACGTCTTGGACATCCAGTGAGGAGGAAACAAGAAACCATGTGTGTTGTAGCTTCTACAACAGTGAGTGATGGTTGTTGGGAGAGCAGACAAACTTAGCAGCATTGACTGCTACGAACCAAGCCTATAACCGTTTCGCCGAGTTCACAAAGCAAGTCACGGCAGAGAAACGTGGTTACCGTTGATCTGCCCCTTTGAAACTCTCCTCCGAAGAGAATAGTTAAATCAGGTGGGAAACTATATTAAGAACTCCCAGGTAGTACAAGATTCCTCAGGTGTTAGCAGACCTAGCAGCCCCTCTTTGAGGGCTCAGGAACAGTCCAGTAAACTGACTGTGCGACGAGGGTTTAATAACTTCCATATGATAATTAGCAGCGACCCGAAAAATTCTTGAATTCAAACCACAGTCGTTTCACTCTAATGTTTCACTCATTAGATGAGTGAAAGCTGAGCAAAGTTGTGCAATGCGTCGCAAGGTCTGTACATGAAAGTATCTGGCCTACCTCAATTGCTCGGTGCTTCTGGGGGGTCGCATCCTTCTGAGTAGTCCCCATTTGATTGAACCAAACCCTCTTATCGATGCTTCCATTTATTAAGGCACTATGAAAAGTCAGACTTCGGAATCGCATTTAGTGCACAATTAGAATTAGTTTCGACAACCTCTTTATCGTCAAATCCATGTCCATTGAGCGAAATATTCAATCAACAATATCCAACACGCCAAAAGTCGCAGGGGGGCTCTATCTGGGTTGCGTGGTGGCTGGAGGAGCTGCACACCACTCGTGTTTCAATAAATACTGCTGCACGAGGTTCGACGATTGTCGTAATGAAGAAGCCAGTCACTGGTTCCCCAAAACTCCAGTCGTTTTCTCCTGATTGCTAGCATATTCGTGGCAATGCCCTCACAATAATCCATGAGGTCGACTTGATATTGGCGATCATGAAAACAGTTTAAAATATCACTCACTTCTCAAGTTACGTATCCCAATACAGCCTCATCCTTGCACCACATTCAAGAAGTGCATACTTATCTGGTATGAATCAGACACTCATACAACGCTCTGTATGCCTTTTTCTCTCAATTGTTGAATCAAAGTCGTATTAATTCGCCTAATTTGCTGGTCGAATAATATAAACAAAATAAACGCGAAGGGGGCAGTGGGTGTTTGAACCACAGAGAAAGGGGTTTCATTTAATTTGGCAACCAATTACCCAAGTGGTAAACGGAAAAAGTTTATAATAAATGATTTGTAACAAGTATATACAGGGAAATGAAATTAGGAGCTCCTACTATACTAAGAATAAATTTAAGTGAAACTAATCTAAGGTATAATTTGAGTAGAAGAAATGTTCGTAAGATATAATTGTAATAGAAAGAAAGTTTCGTCTGACCATTGTTGCTGAGACCTGAGACGTTGGGAAGGCGGAGGAAAGCGATCCAGACGAGCTAGCAGGTCAGATGAAGGTGTAGCAGGAGATGGAGTGATACAGATCGTTGATTCCCAAATTGCAGTAGAGAATGGGATTGGGATGCTGATGACCCAGCTATTTCCTGAAGTTGGACAAAAGGTGAGAAGCACGCGCGCGGGTGAATGTAAAGGCGAAGAACGTTGGAGTGAAGGTGAGGGCAGTTGAGCGTTGGAACGACTTGATGAAGAAGGGGTAGGCACGTTCAATCCAGTTTTGGTTATCGTTCAGAAGTCCACAGCACTTCTTACGTCTACGTTATTATTATTAGATACAAACAACTACCTCCGGCGTTAACAGTGGGGAAAGCACCTAAAGCAGGAGAAAGTGGATGGGCATTGATCAAGTACCTTCACAGAGACGGCAACTCGTCAACTAAAGGACGATAATCACACAATGATTCTATAGTTCAATGGTTAGTCGAGTTACGAGTATTTAATTCGAAGACTACTAGCATTACACAGTTGCCAGTGACGAAAGTTGTAACTAGCCCCAGTATCAGTGACGCTGGTAAACTATGCCACCCGACTACCATTGTAGACAGCCCAGTGATCATAGTCAAGTGGTCAAAGACCAAGATTCATACCTTAATCCCACTTATGGCACCATTTGTCGCGAGTGGTTTGGAAATGTTTGCACAGCCGCTTACTCAGGCGTTCCTGAGCTCTGATCGAATGCCCGAATTTCCTCAGAATATGAATCATCGTCTTTGATCCCTAAACTATAATCACTGGGGTGCCTACTATGGGAGTCAGGTGGTACAAAACATTCCAAATCCCGAGCCGAAGTTCCACGCTAATTGTGCGTCATCTTCAGAACGGGAATCGTGTGTGGGTTAACAGGAAATTGTTTGCTGTTATTTTAGGTGGAGAGTGGGCTGACAAACGTCGTGTGATTCCCCTGTAGTTGGGTTTTGATCGACATCAGGGGAGCGTTTGACAACCTTTGGTGGCCAGCGCTCCTTAATGAGCTTAAAGGTTGGGGAATCCCCCACAATCTGTACTCACACGTAAGAAGTTACCTGATAGACAGAACTGCTATGATCAAATGGAGGCATGTCTCCGTTCAGAGAAAGATTGAGAGGGGGTCGCTCCTTAGACCAGCACTCTGGAATGCCTTCTTCGAAGGTCTTCTCAGGAGGCTCATGGATGACTTGACTGTTCTGATCTTTGCAGAGTAAGTCCGCCAAATAGAAGAAAAAACCGTCACCCAATGGTGCGAGCATGTCAAGATGCAGGTGGCTGAGGAAAAAACCCAGCTAATCTTCTTGAAAGGGAAAGTCCTCCTTCTTGAAAAGCACGTCAAGTATTTAGGAGTGAACATAGGTGAGAGGTGGGGCTTCCACCAACACCTCCAGTCCCTTAAAGGCACTATCATTGCAAGGTTTGCCTCACTGCGTGCAATTACAAAGGCCACTTGGGGTGTGCGTTACCAAGACAATATCCTCATGTATAAGGCCATCTATCTAGGCGTGATTGGCTACTGTCCCGTTGTCTGGGGTAGCAAACTAACAGTCAATCAAAAGAGAGTATTGGCCCAATCCTAGAGCGCTGCGCTCCTGTGGATCACCAAGGCCTACAAGACTATCAACAGAAGCACTCCAGGTGATCACTGGTCAGTTACCAATTGATTTGGCTGAAGGGTGCATGGTTGACAAGTGGAGAGTGAAACGGGAGCTTCCCCCGCTTTGGGCTGAACTCCATGTGGATCTCACCACAGAACAGAAACTTGCCACCATCGACGAATGGGCTCTAGAGAAATGGGAATCCTCGTCAAAGGGACGTGACACGTATGAGTTCTTCCCCAACATCCGTGAACGTCTTTCAAGAAAATGGGTTGAGCCAGTTCCTCACGGGACATGGTGACTTCAATGCGCGGCTCCACTTCTTTTCTCTGAAAGACTCTCCGTCATGCACGTCTTGTGCCTCCAGTGCAGAGGAAACAAGAAACCACGTGCTGCTCCACTGCAGTTTCTACAACACTGAGCGACGGTTGTTGGGATGGCAAACGAACTTAGCAGCATTGACTGCTACAAAGCAAGCCTATAACCATTTTGCAGAGTTCACGAAGAAGGTGGTGGCTAAGAAACGTGGTAATAGTTGATCTGTCCTTTTGAAACTTGCCACCCAAGTAAATAGTTAGATCAGAGAGGAAACCAGATTGAGAACTCCTCCCAGATGGTACGGGATTCCTCGGGTGGTCACCTCTAGGTGGTAACACACAGGCAGCAGCTCTCTACCGGGAGACGGGCTAACGACCAAATACCTGCCGTACCTCTGCAGGTCTGAGTTCGTTGGATGCTGCAGAGGCCGGCCTCTTGCGTATTAGCGAAACCGCTACTTCCATGACTGATATAACCCTGGTCGAGGGTTTAGGAACAGTCAACATATAAGGAAACAGACTTGTGTGTTGAATCACTGTATTTTGTTGCTTTCCTCTCTTTTTGGGAACAGGGAAGTAAAAATGCGCTTCCAACTGAATTATCTTTCTGTTTCTTCATGTTCACGGGTTCGTTGACACCTAATAAACCATTCAGCTGGGTTATCTGTGACCGACAATTTAATCAAATCAACGTCAATTCTCGTCACTGAGTAATTAATATTTTGTTCCGCAGTTTTTCAACGATCGTTCGAAGCGGAGTCGTCATTGCCGTTTTAAGTTGGCTGTCTTCCGTGCTCTATGTCTTTCTTCGATTCTCCGTTCTGAGCTACGGCCTCACGCCTCTTTCAGCCTCTGACGTGACGGATCTGAGGTGGTTCGACACTTGGGACTTCATAATTCACAAAGAGTAGGAAAGTAACAAATTAATCGCGACTCGAGTCGCTTCGTGATCTGACTGATTTGATAACCGATCAAATTTTATTTATTTTTGGTAAAGAGTAGATATTTATTTTGTAATTTGCGTAAGAGGTAGAAATGGAGCGTTAGTCGTTAAGTAAGTGATGTATTTTTAAGGTTAATGAGGAATTGCCTAATGTGCACATCTTGAAATTGTTACGGAGACTAATGAATTGTGTGACGAGTGTAAAAATATTAAGGTGATTTTCCACCAGAGAAAACTGAGCGACTTTTGGCTTCACACGTTGCAGTCAGTCTCGGCCTCCTAGTGGTATCAATTTCTACACAGGTGGATCGAACACTCTAGAGGCCATAGGCTGTGGGGTGTGGATAAGTGTCTCTGAGAGGGGTGAGACCCACATTCCCCTGGGTCCCGCTGGGTTTTCAAGCAGAGATCTATAGTCTTATTACGGTGGCCACCGTGATGCATGAAAAAGGCTATAACAATGAAACTATCAAGTGACGTGTAAGGCTAAACTGGTTGGGGAGTGCTGGACGCAGCTCAAGTCCTTAGCAAACACAAATAGAGTTAACGTTTATTGGAGGGCCAAATGAGGGATGGTGCGGTACGTTGGAAGGACTGCCGTGAGCATGTCTTGCTGAATTGTGAGTGCCCGCTGCTTGTCCCAGGTGGTGGGGGCACCCCACCGTGTTCTCACAGCGTAGCACACAATGGGCAACAAGACGGCTGTATAATTGAGGTGTTGAGCGTGCTCTGGTCCTTAGGAGCGCTAGATGCTCTGTAGGACGGCCCCACAGGCTAAACATGACATTTGACCAGGGTTTTCTCGATGTTTTTGTTCTGTGTTCCCCCATCTCTTTGCTTTGGGATTCAGTTCAACATGAAATTCGTAGAACCAAGGCTCATCTCCAGCGATCACCTGGTTCAAAAAGTCACCACCCTCTTTAGCACAGCAAGCCACTCTTCGTGCTTTTTGTTCTTTGGATAAAAGCTTGGGAGCAGCGGCTCTGACACACAACTTTTTCATGCCTAGCTGTTCTCTGAAAATTTCGTGGACTGTTTTGCTCAAAGTACGCTCTTCAGCCATCTGACGCCACATTGGCAGCAGTGTTGGAAATCGAAGGACGTCTTGACTGAGGGCATGACAGAGCTCCAACGAGTGGAAGAAGAGGAAGTCACTACACAGGTGCCAGGACGAACCTCTTCCTTTCGTACAGCAGATGAGCGCACACTGAACGTTGTTTGGATGATATAGAAGGAGAACCAGCCCGACTGGCTTCCCCACACTTTGCCTTCCGCAACACTTTTATGCGAACTTCCTGACAGACCTTGTATACCTCGATAAGAATTCAAAAGTAACATAATGCTGCCTATTTCTCCTTTGGAGATACCGTTCAAAATGAACACAAAAACCAAAAAAACGATCGACTTTTTCCGAAATGTTGAGAAATACCTGGAAACATTAAGTAGCTTCCAGAAAGACAAAAGTTGCTCTGGTGTTTAGGCGCTGTAATGTTGCACTTACTGTGAATCTCTAAATGATGTAACTGTAGGGGATTGTATAGCGACGGAGGAGCTAATGCGTTGTGTGGTTTTCAAGAGTGTTTGGGGGGAAGATTGTCACAAAGCTCGTTCTCAACATGTAAACCTGAATTGCTCAACGTGAACGACACTCCGAGGTGATTACATATCATTTCCCTTTGGATAGTGCAATGATGCAATTCACACCCTTGATCCATGATGTCAACATAAACGCCAGTCAGGACTGTTTACTCATCAAATGACTGTTCCTGAACCCTCAAACAGGGTCCACCCCCCAAACAACGTTCTGGCAACTCTACTGTCATGGAAGTTGTGTGGGTAGTTCGCCATTCTCCCTGTGGAGAGCTGTTGCAACGTAGTATACTACGCTGAGGTCTGATCATTTGAAGCACCCCTCAGCCACCTCACTTCAAGGGTTCTACTCCTCTGTCGACTCTGAAGCTGAATCATCCTCTGACACCAAATCATCCTAGAGCTATTTGGTCCCACGAGGGCGCTCCAACGTTCTCTCCCCCCTCACCTACAACCGACTAATTGGTTGTTAAACGTCGCGCTGTTTGGACCTCCACAGCTCGTACTATCTGCATCCCTCAACACCCCTCACACCTTAAATTTGTGTCTGAACAGCTGTGAAAGGCGCTGGGGAGCTCATAAGTCCTCCTTCGCAACTCCCAGTGCCATGCACCAAAACTAGCAACTGCTCGTTATGTCCTGCTTCTCCAAGGCTGACTCAGAGTTGCTAGTCGCAATACATCACTTTACACATCACTGTGTCATAAACGTTTATCGTCGATCAAATTTCGTGCTCATTTATAGAATTTAGGGCGCTGACCTGTGTCGTTTGTAAGATATTTGATATTTTAACTCGATTTTTCGTTGTCACGAGTTTTTTTTATTCCAATTTTCTGTAAAGCGTCGATTTTGTGCGACTAACATTTATGTAGTTAATTTATTGTTTTGTACGTCTTTTTTGTAATTTTTTGTATTGTTGTTAATTGCTGCCAATTTTATTTTGTAACGTTGAGAAATAAACAATTTTGTAGTCTCGAGGAAACGGGTGCAGGTTACTATTGTCCTTGCCACCTTGTCTTGGGTTGTCCTATATTGCGTGATGTGGCGTGCTGGAGCAACAGAACTGTGAAAAGTAGTGCTCGCTGGTTGTGGACTGTAATGCAGAGCAAAATGGCAATGACTGACTGGCACTGGGTAATACAGGTCTCTTTCCCTATCAAATTACTGTTCCTGAACCCTTGCACAAGAATATATCAGTCTACTGTCATGGAAGTTGCCATTTCGCTATTATGAAAGAGGCCAGTCACTTGCACAGCATCCACCGAACCCTGACCTGTGGATGTACGGGGTATTTGATCGTTTTCCGTTCTCTCGATGGGGAACTCATGCCCATTTTAGGTCTGACCACCTGAGGAATCCCGTACCATCTTGGAGGAGTTCTTAATCCGGTTTCCATTCTGATTTAACTATTTACTTGGGTGGCAAGTTTCAAAAGGACAGATCAACTGCAACCACGTGCCTTTCCACGGTTGGTTCCATGACTTAATTCGTGAACTCAGTGAAACAGTTATAGGCTTGCTTTGTAGCAGTCAATGCTGCTAGGTTTGCTTGCTCTTCCAACAACTGTCCTCAACTAAGTGGAGCAGCCTGTGGTTTGATGATTCCTCCCCACTGGAGGTGCAAGATGAGAGAATAGAAGTGGCGCTGTGCATTGAAGTCACCATGTCCCATAATGAACAGGCTCAACCCCCCTCCCTCCCTCTTCTCTCAAGATGTTCATTGATGTTGGGGAAGAACTCATACGTATCTAGACCCTTTGACGAGGATTCCTATCTCACTTGCCATTTCTCTAACACCCATTCGTCGATGGCAGCAAGTTTCTATTCTGTGGTGAGATCTGCGTGGCACCTAGATAGATGGCCTACATAAGCATAGTGTCGCAGTAACTCATACCCCAAGTGGCCTCACTAATGGCCAGCCAAAGCGTATCAGTGCAGTATTATACTAATAAGTGATGCGTTTTATGATATAGGGCGCGGGAAGTATAACAGATGAATGTCGATTCGATTGAGTTTAGGAAGGTTCTTACCAAGGAGCTTCGTGAGTGGTCTGAGTGAATCTTCTTTGTTGTGGTGGGTCATCCCAGTGCATCACCTGACAGAGCTGGAGAGTTACAGGAGAAGCAGTAGGAGGCAACTGCCACTAAAGCCCCACCAGACTCTCACAGTGCCTGTTTGGGGCTAGGCAAAGAATCTCCACCTCATTCTGCAGATTATTCCTCGTTTCCAGCGTATTTGTTCCTTGTGAACCTTCGACTCAGAGTACAAAAATCACTCTTGAGTCAAGTAAGGCTACAAAAAACGGGTGGGGGGGGGGGCTGAGGAATCTTTCCAAATTCTCGCTTCTCAGGATGCTCCATGAGTGGAAGGACGGCACCACAGGCCCCTAAAGAACTGACAATAGGAATGGCGCCTGGTGAGTTGCAGAAGATGGACCAAGCTTCTCATTGGGGCCACTTCCAATGGTGCACCCACTGCAAGGACAGGAGGTGCGTCTATTGCAATGAGGAAGAAGGCAATGTGAAGCAAATGTCCTTTATATGGCCCTGCTGGAAGAAAATGAGAGGTGAAGTGAGTGTGGGGGCCTGATATGACGAGCATCATGTGTCAACTTGGATTGAGCAAGTAGGTGGAAGTGCAAACGTTATTTCTGTATTCAGGCAACGTTTTGCACAATTTTGGATTCCTCATGCTGCAGTGACACCACTATATTTACCAGTATTATGTTGCAGCACTTGGTCAGGAACAGGAATTGAGCATATCATTTCTGCTCCTCCATTCCATTCAGCTTTGAACAGCCAATCTGGAAGCTACGTGGCCACTATAAAGGACGCTATTCGTGCTCTGAAGGGGGTGACACAACTTCCAAACTGTCCCCAGCCATGATGATGCTTAGACGAGAGCTGCAAACAACACTATGAGACCAGTTCTGTAAGGTTCTATCCATCTCGTTGCCCACTACCCAATGGGGGAAACAAGCCAGGCCTGCCGGCTTGTTGGTCATAGACTGCCTGCAGCAGAGGCACTGTGCAGCGCTTGTGCTTGGGCAAGGACGCAAGAGTTGTTTCCCTCGTTCTGTTGGTGGGGGGGACTATGTTTCCAGGCCCTTCCGCCGGTTCGCCCAAGTTTGAGAAAAGGCGTGGAACCTGCAAGGCTCCTCCTGCTGCAGGAAGCCTAGCGCCCTCTCTGGCGAAAAGATGATGCACTTTCTGAATCTTCTCCACGCGGGCAGCGCCTGAAGAAGTGTAGCAGCTGACTCCCGCAAATCCATTTCAAGATTAGAGTCATCAGTATCTCCTTCCCCGTAAAATCCGCTCGCAAATTCAAGACCCACGGTTCTTCGAATTTCGTATTCTTGCTTGCTCCTAATTCAACTACTACAGCTCCAGAGGAGGGCAGGAGGACCTTATTCATTCGATTCAAATTTGCCACATTATTCACTGTTGTTGCCATACGAAATAATTAAGACATGGAATAAACTGCCCAACGAACTTCATCTTGTACGAGCGTCTCTCGCGATTTCTCCGATTTCGATTGGCCATGGAACTTTGTGTGCTCATAGTTTTCTTATATTTAATGAAGTATTTTTATTTTGCACATTGAAGCTCCATACGGTTTATTTGTTTCTTTTTCCCGTTTGCAAGAAGTCTTTATTTAATTTAACTAATATTCTATCAATTTTGGGCTTGCTTTCTTCAAACCAGTTCACGCACAAACGTGAATAGCGGTGAATATGTGAATAGCGGTATCGCACTACGTGAGTCCGTACGATGTACGATATCCACCACCGAGTAGTAATTGGACAATATCCCCGTTCCGAAGAACGGGGAATTGGAACGTCTCGATGAGAGAACCGCTCAGTTAGAACTGTCAACACCGAATTTTTGAGCGAATCGGGGGGCATTTAATAGTCAGCACAAGTGCGCCGAACGAAACTCTCCAAAATTCCAAGAAGCTGCACGTTTGTGGTGAAAATATTGAACTAACCAAGATAAAGTTGATCGAAAAGGAAGCACGCACTTTACAATATTGTCGGTGGCGTACACATCTGTGAATGTACGTCTTCGTTCTAGACAGCTGCGACATCCAGAGTTCAGAGACTCGGTTCATCTCAAGGCGAAAGACGCTTCTCTCAGTACGGGGAGTTGGAGCTCTTATTCCACACCTCAGGTGTTCCAGAATAGATAGTTCTGAGTAAAGATGCAGTGACTACCATGCACTGATCAGTTGCTGTGGCTCATGAGATGGAAAAGCGTGTGATGACTGCGTTGATAGTTTACCTGCATGTACGTTGAGTGGTAGCTTTTCTAAGTGTGTGAAGTTGCCAGACTGGAATTGAAAAAACGTGGGCAGGATACTGTCACTACCAGACCTTTCAAAAACCGCGTGATTCCCCCTGACTTGTTTGAGAAGTCGTTCGGGGACAGACAATATTTAAATCCTGTTTTTCGGACTCAGTAGGGTCTGAAACGTTAAGATCTGAAGATACTTTTCAGCCGATTGCATAACTTTCCTTTCTACTTCGTAGAGCCAAGGAAACTAAAAGGTAGGTCGTTTATTTATTCTATTTTCTTATTTTATTATTTACCGCTTTTTAATCACTTTCAACTTCTATTTGTCGATTTTTCCTACTTTTCTCGTCGTCTTCTTTCAAACCTCAATCTACCTCTTGTCGCCAACTAGGCGAAGAAATAAGGTTTTGTTGTATTCAGTAAGAATATGTGAAGCAAAAGGATTCAGTTTCGAGCTGTAAAAGAGAAAAGGAGTTCTTATTTATTATCGAATTTCGTGCAGTAACAGACACCCCCTCTGCACTCCATTTCTTCCAGTGGCTGATATAAACATCGATAATGGGAGGGGATATGAAGGAGTGGGGGATGCCCAATGGCCATCCATGTGAACACACTATGAGAGAAGAGTGCAGTGTCGTTACTATACCGCTTGAGCAGTAGGCCATACTAAGCATTGACACGAGGCGGTAGGAGGATAATAAATGTGGCAACGACCAAATAAATAAATAAGTATAATAATATAATTAGAAATAAATTTTCGCATATTCATTCTCAAAGGTACTCAAGTAATAAGCCTTCAAAATAATTAATCTCATCGATTGCACAATTTTGTTCACCAATGCATGCAACTTTTAAAGCGACGAATTCCACTAAAACTCAAGTTCATGGAGAGCTCCGGAGCCCAACGGTTGAGTGAACGACGCCCGCTTAGACGAATTACTTCGACCGTCGCGTCGAATAAATTACCTAATTGAGACCTAACGATTAAGTGAAAACGGTGCAAAGCTGTGAATTTGGAGTTACGGGCTGCAATTCTGAAACGTGGTTGATGCAGAACAAAATGGTCATTAGAGTCGTGATGCGAAAACACTCGAAGGACACGTCCATTACTCCAAAGCTGCGGACGCAATTAGTTTCTGGCGCAGCTCAGCGGTTTTATAGTTAGAAAACTTGGTGGGTGACATGCTGAGGCTATACTTCGCTTTGTGGAGAACCCAGGCAGTAGTTCAGGCTATTGCATGGTGTGGAAGATTGTAGCTGTTCGCCGAGGGAGTTTGACTGGAAGGAAAGTACACGGTCCCACCCTCGTTGCCATTTTATTACGACTACAATTAGTCGGTTGGCAAATAGCGACTGAGCACACATTTGAGTTTAAGAGAACAAGCAATAGATCGTACTGAACGTCACAGAAATTCAGTGGTACGTTTCCAACTAAAGAAAGAATGGCCCTGGAGCGGACATTATCTCACAGCAGAGTCGAAGACAGATCCACAGTTACGTTTAGTGTGTTGATGCTAAGTTCTTAATTTGTTTATTTAAACAACAAAAATAGTTAATTCAGTTGGAGAGCTGAAAGTGTAAAGCTGCCACAGTGCGAGATAATGGGCGTTGGAAAGTTATGAAAATGAAGGCAACAGTTTGGAAGGAAGCAAACACATCCCTTCGAGAGATGTCAGCGGTCATTCTAGTAATTCAGGGTTCCTAAAACTGGAATTGTCACAACAGCTCAGATCATTCGGCTGAGAAATCAGAAAGAGGCCACAAGCTGAACCAACCAAAATCTCAATAGTTTCAAGAGTGCCAGGTCAAATTACAATCCTTCGATTCCTCAAAACGTTTCGAAACAGCATCTCGATTAAACGGATTGTCTGCAGAGGAGTCACCTCCTTTGAGGATCAGTGAATCAATCACTCCGTTCATTTTGGCCACACGATTCATATAATAGAGAAAATTGTGCACACGAGGGCTCTAAAGTAGGTGATACAACCTCGAGGCGGTAACTTCAAGAGGGGTGAGGAGCAAACGGTACAGCTCTAAAAGACTGGCTATAGTGACAAGAACTGGTAAACATCAGTTGAGCTGATTACGTACCTTCCATTCCTACTCCGCAGGCATTTCGTGACATGTCCCCGACTTAATAAAATACGTCGTGCATAACAACGTATTTATTAAGCCTATGGTGTGAGTTTCAAGAAACCCCCTGGGGAAGTGATCGAAGCGCCTGGTTGCTACGGCATTTTAGTCTTCCTCGTCGTACCTGCCATTTGTTCCTTATTGAGGTAATATCTACAGTGAGGACTCTTAGTTCCCATCTGGTCAGAGCTCTGCCCCTTGAACAGAAAGGCCCCATGAGTCTGTTCGCCCGTCTTGGTCTTGGCTGATCGTACCATTGTGCATTTTTTCACAGTGTCTCCACTGGTGTGATTTAGGTGACTTTTCGTGCCCAGTGTACATATATTGGCTTTAGATATTGAGCAAGTTGATTCACAGCATCCAAATGAGCTCAAACGTGGAGACTTATATTTTTGACCAGCTCCGTGGACTACAGTCGTGTCACGAATACAAAAGCTCTATGCACCAAAACGCACGTTTCAAACTTCGCATGAAAAATGACCATTTTGAACCACCGAACGAAGAAATACGATTAATCGTACAATATTCACAGTTTCGCGGGTACAATTGAAATTGAACGAAGAGGCCACTTTTGAAAGTAACCGGCTCGAAGTGGTGCACTGTACTTAACAAATTAGGCGTCGACATTGACGCAAATGTGGTGCGCATTACGGGGGAGACACGGAGAGAAAAAAAAACAACAAAACATTGTCCCTTCGCCCTACCACAAGAGTAACGCTAAATTATCACAATACGAGCCAAGAAACTTTGGTACCAAAATATAATCGATCGAATGTACAGAAGTTCTTCGTGGTTGTACCGCTTCAATACGGTACCGAAATTGAAAAAAAGAACTGTTTAAAAATTCACACAAAAATATAGGCACAATTTTTTTTTTTCCATTCGGGATATTTAAAGTCGAAAAGGTTGACTCGGTGACTTTTTTTTAAGCACTAATTAATTTAAATGGGACGAGTTAATCGTCAGATGTTTCAAAGTAGGACCTGAGACCCCCGTTAGGGAGGACTTTGTGCTTGAGGACGACCGTTTGTTTGGGAGGAAGAGGAGGAGGAGGAGGGCTATCAGTGATAGGATCATCTTCTTTGATCGGCACTGAATGAGGGGCAGGTCTATTAGCTAAAGGCCCTTCACCAGTGGACCTGTAATGAAAAACCACAGAATCGTAAAGAAAATAAAAAAACTAAAAGACAACAAAAAAAAGGCATTTTGTTTCGTTCCGTTGGAAAAACTGTTATTTGGACTGGCGGAAAGGGGGGGGGGAGGATGGGGATAATTTGTTAGATGACTTTTGACTAGTCAGTTTGTTTTGGCCGTAAACATGAACAAATAGTCTTTACTGTCTTTTGGAAGGAGGGACGAGATGAGCCGGAAGTGTCGGAGGAATGTCGTGACCGTCTACTTTGACTTTTATCAGGTGCATCGCTAGAGCGAACTCGTCCGAATCTAGAGAACCGTCTTTGTCGATGTCGGCCAATTTCCAAATTTTGCCGAGGGCGGGCATCGGAAGTTTCGATTTGATCATTTCCGCTTTGGCAACTGAAACACAAAGAAAGTCAATTAAATTTCCCCAGTTCAATTGAACATACATAGATAAGATTCAAATAAGGAGCCGTTTTCAGTAAAAAAATATTTGGCGTTTTGACCGCTATGATAATTATAGTTAGTTTTGGGTGGATTCTGCTCATATCCTCATTTTAGCGTACTATGGTGACCTGCGGGATAAATATCCAATTTGAGCTGATTTGGTTCAGCCGGTTTTTCTCAATCGTGTTGACACACACACAGACAATTTTCCCAAATACTGTTTTTCGGACTCAGGAGGGTCTGAAACGTAAAGATCTGAAGAAAACTTAACTTTTTTTTTCAGCCGATTACATAACTTTCCTTTCTACCTTGTAGAACCATGGAAAGTAAAAAATAGTGAAACAAACGCCGATTATTATAATTTCGAATATCGTGAGTTGTCCCTAGTTATTTCCCGAGCGTTGTACCACCATTGTGTTAGTAAGTAAATGTGCCATCAACTAGCAGAGTTTTGGAGAACGCTAACATCATATGAGCTGGATTTATGAGGAAAAACTGCGGTTAAATCCTCCGAATGTTTTGATAATTTACTGTGCTGCTCTCGTCAATTTCTGATGGAACTTCTTCTAATCAATATGGATGCTGCGGTTTTTGAAAACAACAACATTAAGGGTTTCGATCACTATAGTTAGTTTCGGGCTGATTCGGCGGCACGCGTTAATACACAACTAAATATCAAATTTGACTCAATTCGGCTCTGTCGTTCTCCATCACGTTCAGACGCACATAAACCACTTTTTGACACGTTTTTCCAAATCCGAACTTGTCTGTTTCGATTCAATGAAAGCTCTTTAGATCAACCCAGCGCGTAACTTTCTTCCGATTCAGCTAAATAACGTCAAAGTAACAAAAACAACTCACCTTCGCCGGAAACTTTGCCGTCTATAGGTCCCAAGGATTCAAAGATGCTGTCGTATTTGCACTTCATCTTATTCACGACCCATTCTGGTTCTCCGTGCCCTGCGTCGATACCTTCTCCTCTCTTGTAACCGAACGGGCTGTCCTTGTCTTCAACACTTTCGAACGCTCCGCCTGAAGACGCACAAAAGTAAACATAATTAGAAGTCGTACACAATAAAACGTTTAGCTGTTCTATAGTAAATGCGCCAGAGAGTACTAGAAGGAACTACCTAATAGGAAGTTGAGTGGTTAATGAGCACAACGTTTGTAGGGTGCTGATTAGTGAAGCAGGGTGAGGTGGTTAGTGGTTTTGAATTATTTTAGCAGGAACAATGATATAACTAAGTTACTACTGTCAAAGAACAATCCTTCCCTTAGCGCTCACTCTGGACCACAAGGTCTTCCTCATCCATCACTAATGGACACCCTGTGGTGGTTTTCATCAGCGTCATAATGATTTGTTTGGATATTTATTCATTAAAAACTTCATTCGTTTGTGTTCGGTTATTGAGTCAAACTATAAATTTCATTATTTAAATTTAATTGGACAATTCCTTTCATTTATTGTCAGTTTCAGTTATGTTCCTAGCGCGGTGTCGCTCTTAAGGCGGCGATTTGCGCTGCGACTGAGACAGAGACCATCGCAACGAGTGTCTCGGTCTCTTCGGCACCAACCGCGATTCATTCTGTATCGTAGTCTGTCGATGAAGTCAATTGCGCGTTGTGTTTACTGTGTGACTAATTTCGAAAGAGTAATGGAAAGACAAATAGCGTTACTGTTCGAGGAAGAAGAAGAAGACGACGACGATTTACTCTTGTATTATTATTGCATATCAAAGAAAAAAACTTGGGGTTATTATTCAGAATGAAGCCGAGATCTTTCCGTTTGGTTCCGTGATACGGCGTCGCTTTGTGCGGTGATTTGATCAAAGATCATAATTTGAGTCAGTTTTATCTGTATTCATTCAGCTTTCTTTAATGATGATGGCAAACGAGGAAAACTTCCATAGTGGCCTCCTCGAGAAGCTTCAAGTCTTCCTAGTTCCACCCCCAGGTCCCATGGCCCCCAATACGCCCCCACCTTTCTCCCACTAAACGCAAGACAGCCTTGAGGGTCACAACTGCAAACACCCGACTGCAAAAGAGGAGTTCCAAGCGCTCTGAGGCATGCCACAGCCAGCCCCCTGCAAGTACATGCCGACTCCATCCCTGCCTCACGGAATATGCAACTCCCTGACTTACTAATCTCAACCAGGTTGAACCTTAGCGAACAGTGCTCTGTAAAAAGGCCATAGCATCCACATAATTTATCTCTCCTGACTGAGGACTTCCCTTGATCACTCAGACCCCACATATCTCTGCACTTCTGCTTACACTCGCCAGCCTCTTCTCGGAAGTGGGTCTTGGTGGTCCCTACAGAGGGTCCAGGTCCCGTAAATTCAATCAAAATCGATATAAAATTTTTGTGAGATGATATTAACGATAATGTAGCGTTCTGTAAATCCTATTGGTCGATATATTTTGTATTCAATCAAATTTCTAAACCATTACCAAAAACTTGATTTTTGACACATTTTCGTAACTATCAATGGGGTGCCGTTGACAAATTTGTAGAAAACAATATATAGGTATTAACTTGTTGAGTTGAGCATCTGTAAGTTCAGCGAAAACAAATCGTTAAAGCTGTTTTGCCAAAATGTGAAATAAACAACTATTTTTTATTCATAGGTCTCTATCTCCGTTCATTGATTTTCGAAAGAGATATTTACAAAGATGAAAAGTTGAGTACTGATTAAGTTTAATCAAAACCGTCAGGACAGTATTCAAGGAACAGGCATGGGCATTGGAGATCCTTTGTAGACTGGCGAAGAGGCCACGGAGAATAGTTCCCTCGTACTTGTTGACTGCCAGGTAATTGTTGGTTTGAACTTAAACGTGATTGCTTCACAAGTGCCCTAATCATTTAATGCACAGCTCCGTTTTAGTGTGCATTGGGCACTTAAATGAGCAGCACTTAGTCAGATGATTTGTTTCATCCGAATCCCTAACATTCACTTCTCACGTCCTAAGTCTTCTGTCGTTTTCTGCACCAGAAAAGCAAGTAGAATGTAAACTAAAAAGAGCCGTTTAAAAGTCAAAAGAATCAAAGTACAAAAAGTAATAAAAGAAGATTATACTTGATGCTTCGTAACCTAAACTTGTTCGTCAGAAGTTGCCTAATGGGGAAACAAGTCAGGCTAGTGTTGGCTCCTTGGTTCATAGTGCGGCTATCAGCACGCTCAGCACTTAGGGGGTTAGGTGTTATTGATACCTGACAAACAGAACAGCTGTAATCGACTGCAGGCATGTTTCAGTCTGGAGAACGATAAGGGGTGCCCACTGGGCTCAGTTCTCGAACCAGCTCTTTGGAACGCCTTCTTCAAAGGTCCGTCGAGGCGATTGATCCACCAAATCGAGGCAAAATCCCACCCAGTGCTCTGAACCATCACCCACTGGTGCGAGGGCGTCGGGCTGGTGGTGGTTGAGGAAAACACCCAGCCAATCTTGGTTTCCTCCAATATTTTGGCAGCCACAGGTTTCCTCTTTCGAAGCGAGCCAAGTAATTAGGATTCAACGTAGGTGAAAGGTGGCGTTTTAGCCAATACCTCATCCCTCAAGGTACCCCCCCAAGGTTTGTCATGTTACAAGCAATCACGCACAACTCCATTTACCTAGGCGTACTGCTCCGCTGTCTGAAACTCACCCATCCAATCACACAGGGCTCCTGTGGATCACAACGGCCAACAAGATGGCGTCCACTGTAGTACCCCAAGTGACCACTGGCCAGTTGCCTTATGACTTGGCCGTTTAGTGGACAAGTGGAGAGTGCAACAGGAGCTTCCCCCAGCACTGAGCTGAACTCCATATAAACCACTCCACTGAACGAAAATGTACCACTAGATAAATGACAAACGAGATGGGAATCCTCATCAAAGGGACGTGACACATATGAGGTTTTTCCTAACATCCATGAACGCCTTAGGAGAAAGTGGGTTGAAATAGGCCACTGGACGAGACAGTTCCTTACAGGATATGGCGACTTCAATGTGCTCTACTTCTTATCTCTCAAAGACTCTCCATCCTGCACGTCTAGCCCCTCCAGTGCAGAAGAAACTAGAAATCACGCTAATCTACCTTAGTCCCCAAAACAGTGACCCACTATTGTTATAAGAGCAGCTATTCTTCCAGCTAGGACTGCTACTAAGCAAGCTAATAACCGTTTCCCCTAGTTCGCGAAGAAGATTTTAACAAAAAAAGTGGTCACACATGATCGGTCCCTTAGAAACCAGATTAATAACTCCTCTCCAATGCTACGTAATTCCTCAGGGTAATACCTGAGAGTGGTAAGACATAGGCCGCAGCTCTTTAACGATAGAATGGCTAAATGACAAACTGCAGTACTTCCACAGGTCTGGGTTTGCTGTATGCTGTGTAAGTGCTTGGGCTCCTGCATGCTAGCGAAACCGCAACCATCATGACTTTCGAACTCTCTTACGAGCGTTGAGGAACAGTGATTTTGAAAGGGAGCCCTGTTCGTCCATCACATCCTCCTTTCAGCTCCCCTACATAATTGTGTGCCGAGAGATGAGTTAGTGACTTCTCGAGCGCTTTGTAGGTAGTGGCCTCGTTTTAACTTTGCTACCCAATATTTTACGATTGTAAACTAATAAGAAGACTCACCTAGAGTAGAATCTAGTTCAGCTTTTATACCGGTTAGGCTGAGGCCTTTCAAACAAAAGTATTGTATCACATAACGATGACCAATGTTTTCGCATTTGCATAATTCACTGATAGCGTTCACTATTAACGGCTGCCAAACAAATTCTTAACTATGCGGTGCCTTCAAACTAGAAACATAGGTTTTAAAGATGGTTTACTTTCTAAAACAGCGATATTTTTCAAACAACTACCGCCATCTCTAGGCCAGGCTGGGACCCCCCTTCGTAATTCCTAGCAGTATTCACATATTGAATAAATGCCACGTTTGAGAAATTTGAAAAACGCCAAGCGTACAACATTTCGCAAAAATGATAAAATTATAAAAACACCACAATCTGAAAAACGCAACGTATACGATATTTCGTAATCGTGGGAAGTATAGGATATTTGAAATACACGAAAAACAATAAAAGTTTGTTTTTTAACTTCCAACCACTAACGTACTATGCGTTTTTGGTTTATGATTCATTTTGAATAATAACCCTCTGTTTTCGGTCACGAAAAATTTTTTACAATCCCCCCTCAAAATTTGATACTTTACGTTTCAAGACATGGAGATTCCAAATTTGCAATGGCCGTCTGCCGTCCACTGTCCCGGCCGTTTTGTGCCTTTAACGTGGTCTAAAAAATTCGTTCTTTCGCCCAAAAATCCGATTTGGTATCTAGTTGTACCCGCCATCTCGGCAATCCGATCGGACGAAGCCCGTGGTTGTAATGGGCAAAAAACGGTTAAAAAAATTAACGAAACGCAGTACAACGCGGGAGCTACAGCGTTTCGTCGTTTGAAATCCCCCCGCCCCGCCCGTCTCATTAAAAAACTCGAGGCGAGCGAGCAGGGCGCCTCCCGCTCGCTTCCCTCCCAACACTCAACTCCCCCCGGGTTCGCTTCGAGCGCCCTCGTTCCAATTTCCCCGACGTTTTGGTTTTAATACGATTCAATTTTTTTAGATTCTTTCGTTTCATTCTCATTTTGTTTTTTTTCATAGATTTTTGGTTAAATTTTGATATTAGTATTTAGCGTGCATGTTTTCATATTAAAATTCAGTTTTTTTCTAGATACTTTCGTTTTTTTTTGTTTATTTTAATATTACGATTCAGTTCTTTTCGACCTTTTTTTGGGTTTAATTTTGATATTTTTCGATGCTGAATCGGACAGGATGGATCTCGGAGCATTAATGCTAGGTCAAGCTGATTATCCGAATAATAAACCGTTGTGTTATCATTTGCAGGGCTTTACATTGTAGATGAAGAATAAGAAATTCCAGCACTGTGTACTGCATCTGATCGATAACAGAAAGAGGCAAATTAGGGGATTTCCAAAAGGAAATTTATAGAGGATCAATTAATTGAATGCAAAGCAAACAGCTCTTCCCACTTTAGTGGTAAGCCTCTTTATGTGAATGTAGGTTACATGTTCTCAGTTTGTAGGGCATTACAGAACCGGATTGTACCTAACATAGTCAATCACTTGAAATAGTAGTCGTGCATTCTCACAACTGACGAAAATTCGAGAGCTTTTGATATTCATCCCACAGCTCAGAAGCCCCCCACCCCCCACCCAGGCGATCCCACGCCACATATGCACGCACGAACCTGTGTGGCATTTTCATACCACACGCATTATGACCAAAAGCTGCGCGTTTTCACGTCACGTCATTCACTTCCTTGTTCCTAGCCTAGACAGGAAAGCACACGGCACACTCACGACTTCATACCAGCCGTGTTGGTTTAATGAACGTGTTTTATTAATTCTCTTTGTCCGTTAAATGAGAACAAAACTAGTTTTAGACTGAACAAGCAACCAAACCACGAACATGTTACTTCCCAAACTACCGACACATCTTTGTACAAAGCCGGATTATTTGAAAACGCAACTCAAAAACTGAAGCGAACGAAATAGAAGACACTCTCCGCTCATATCGCAACAAAAGCAAATTCAAGGCCACACTTTTAGGACTGTTCGTACACGAAAGGACAAAAATCAACGAATTAGCACTTTATTCTGAGCAAAACAAAATAGACTGCTAAAATGATTTTATAGCACGTGAGGCATTCAATATGCAAATCGTGCTGAATGGAAATTATTCAGTTAATGTGTCTGTTTTCATTCGATATGAAACTGTAGTAGCCTTCACGAAGTTAGGAAGTTAGGGGCCTGCAATTCGTGGAGCTTCCAATCGCCCTGACGACCACCCCCCTCCACCGATGCCACCATCGCCCTAACAGAGATCTGCTCCTAAATAAATCTCCCGTATTTTCCTAGTACAATACCACCAAACGCTTCTAAAACTCCCATGATTTGGCTAGTTCGTCGTTTCCAAGTCCTGACAGCTGAAGTTTTCAGAGAACTTTTGAAGAGATTTGTGCGTTGGTCAAGTAAGTGTTGAAAACTGAAAACCACCGGTGTGACGATCACGCAACTTTCCTCAGTCGCACACATTGAAGTCGCATGAATTGAAGAGCACAGCACAGGGGAAAAGGGAAGTAAGTGGCTTTTTGATGAAATACGATTGATGATGGATTTCCAAAGGTTTTTCGATGGCTAACACGAGAAGCACCACAAAATAGGAGGGGGGAGGGAGGGACGTGACTAAACGGCCGAAAACCGCCGTTGAAAAATGATATGCAGGAGGAAAAGGCGGTGGACTAAGGGAGTAGTACTGGGGAAGAAGGCGATCCGAGGGCAATCGTACATGGAGCGGGATAAAGACCTGGTATTTCTCAACCAACCTGGCAGAAACTCCTCGCGACTGGAACAAGCTTTTTGAAAAAGCCAGAGCCAAGCCAACTCCATACCAGGTAGAAAAAGTGGACAAATCTCACGTCGGGGATTGGACAACTTTCTTTCAACAGCCTCACAGGAAGAAAGCACCCAACACTATGAAGACTAGAAGCCTGAGGGAGCTGAGATTCCTGAATCAGCTCACTTGTGATTCCCAAACCTTCCAACAAACAAGAAAAACCGACGACAACCAAAGACGGACATATCGAAACCTCCACAGCTTCGTGAAAAACCCAGATTGGGCGCACAAAAAAGGTTGCCAATTTCCAAGGAAAAGGACGAGGACCCGCAGCACTTGATGCAATTTTGCAGTGAAAAAGCTAAAGACTACTTCAACCGGATAAAACAAATAATTGAGAATATAGATCATTAACATTTGACTTTTTTCTGTCAACAAACTCGTTTTGGTGGAGGAAAAATACGCCTTTGTGTCCTTATGCAGTTTTTAGGGACAGGTAGAGCTCAAGTTGTGACCAGCAGCGCACGGAGTTCCCTGTAGGACAGGACCTTTGGACGACTAGCCTCATATTTCGACCCTACAACCCATGGATTTAGACTTTATTAAAATTGTACCACATTCTTCAATACGCAAAGCGCATTTTGGTGGTCGTTGGCGCAATTGCGTTTTTGACGGGGAAAACGATTTTCTGAAAAGTTAAAAGGGAGTGAGTTACCCCTATTTTGCCCTTTACGCGCTGGGTTTTACCAACCCGTTTCTCTCACTTCGTGTAAGCCAGTCAGAACTCAATTGAGCGCTCCACAGCGAGAAACTGGTCGTACTTATCACTGTGCATTGAAGTCGCCGTTCCCCATAGGATCATTCAATGGTTCAGCTCAAACCACTTTCCCGTATAATAATTCTCGGGAGATGGGGAAAAGGTTTGTCTTTCAGATATCATTGGGAGATCCATACTCTTTGCTGTTTACTCGTTCCACAGCAGCTTGTAGAATGGGGCTGTTGGGGAATCCGTGCTGTTCTGTGCACCACGGTGTATTCGCGAGTTCTTATTCTTACGTTATATACTAATGTATATAAGACACACACAGACAATAGACAACTGGTGTGCATGCTGTGTACTGTGCAGCAGGCGGCTGTCGCAGCTGGCATAATTCCCATTGACTTAATGGGGACAGAGCGCCTGAGGCTCGCACTGAGAAGGGGAGATATGACATAGCAAGCCAGAGAGATGAATTTCGAACAAAACAATTCCTCACTATCGAAGAAAGCTATCTGCAGGTACTGTGCAGAACATTATTGACTGTGCTGTCTGTATGTTCTTCATCTAAAGATGGGGTGTTCCCTCCTGGGTGGTATGCGCTAGATTACGCCTTGGGTAACCGTTGATCGTATGCTCAGCGAGAAGGCAGGATGGAGAGCTGAGGGTTCTGGGTGAGAAGTAGATAGTGGCCTTTAGACGTACGCACGCTTTTCGCGTTGATACTTGTGTCTCATCTCGTGAGTAAAGTATCTTGGGAAGTGGAATGAGACTAGACGGTTCTATCTAGTAGTTTATAATGTATACATACAGCTATGTAACCAAACGGAATACAATAAACATCACAACATCAAGCTATGCAGGGAGTATAATTCTGCCATCACGCGTAATATATCGTCAAAAATGACTTCCTCCTGTCGTGTATTTCTCCACATAAATTCTGCGAAATAAGAGCCCATGGGGTGGCGTGTTGTGCTCCGGTGCACTTGGTTAGCGTGTGACGTTAGCCTCGGAATAAACTACTAGATAGAACACGAGATGAGGAACAAGTATCAACGCAAAAAGCCCACAAGAGCTTGTGAAACATGCGTACGTCCAAATGATAGGGGGGGACTTGTGTACGGCTAAGGGATAAGTAGTAAGTTCCAGAATTTATCGCGCTGCTCCTACTCGTGTCAGAACCTGTATCGATTGACGGGCGAGTAGGAAATTTATGGAATTTTTTCTGGAAACTGGGTATGCGGCAGGCCGAATTAGCTAGGTTATTGTTGACCTCCGAACGTCCAGGCTTGACCCTAAATCATGGTTTCCCCGAGCACTGACCCCCTTTGTTTGTACCTGTGTGTGAGTGTGTTGGTTGTCCGATTCCTCAGTTATTTCCAAGTGACAACTGATTTCCCCCTTTCCTGGACGTTTCAAAAACTATCCTTTTCCTACCCCTCTTTTACTTTTCTCTCCTCAACAGAGAGCTCCTTCCAAGTCAGTCGTCCATCAGCACTCACGAACGACAGTCATTTCCCAGTTCTCCTAACTCATTCGTCTCCAGGATCACACATTGGTTGGCGGTAATATGGATTCTATCCCACGTTGATTTTCATGTTCCACCACACAGTACTAGATAGAAGCACATCTTACAAATGCCCCTGGTTCGACCAACTACATGCTTTATTCTACTCTGAATGGAACTGTATCGATCTCACCATCTTCAGTATCTCTTTAGCACAATTGAAAAGAATATTCAATTAATTTCAAATTCGACTGTTACAGTGGTTGCCATTACGCTTGATAGTATCATGGGAGAGGGTCTCTACTTTGTGAACGAACTCTGTCTCCCGGCACAGAGTTTGGTGACTTGAAAGACAAAGCGGGTCGCTGAGCCAGGTCATGAGACGAGTAGGTCCGCAAATCCGCGTAAGTACGACAAAAATATCTAATGGGACGCACCACACAACTCTCCTCCGCCCTACGTACGAGTACATTCGGCGAAGGTTATCGTACCAATCCAATCCACTATTCCCCGCTAGACCGTTCTTCTTAAAACCTGATAGCGCTCAAAGTACCCGTAAATTCATCGAGTATCTGCTACTTACGCCATGATCATAGAGATAAACCAACGTATTGGCAATCTCGACACGATTTACGTGCAAAGGGCGGGTATACAATTTTGGAAATATAAACGTTAGTTAGTTCAAATTCCGAATTTCTGCGGTTGCTCCAGATTATTTTATGACCACTATTAAATTTCTACAGTATAGATCGCTTATTGGACAACCGCCATGATTTTGTTTGGTAACACTAGTACCGTGTGAGCCAGATTTATACTGAAAAAACAGCGATAAAATCGCGTTTCGTCGAAATTGTTGATAATTTATTGTGCTGCTCTCGATACTTTTCAACGAATTTGGTGTCCTATGGTGATATGTAAGCTAAATATAAGCTTTGAAGCGTTTTCTCTCAATCATCTCTTTCTCTGATAACATAACTTTCCTTCTTACTCGGTATTGCTAAGGACCACGGTATACCCTTCTTCCTGTGCTCTAATTAAAGGAATTGTCTGCAGGTTGAGTCTTTCGTACTTTCGGGAAGCGGGCGGTTCAGTGGAAGACAGAGCAACGGCGCGTTTGTGCTACATCTAATTTGAAACAGAAAACTGTCCAGTGGTCTGCAACATGGCCCTAACACCTATGACCCCCCTCTCCCCCTATCGTACAGGTCTCAAATGCCCAACTTCGTGATAGCTAGCAGCCCTAACGTAGTCCAGGCGAAACGGAAATATATAACAGTGAACTACAAAATGTCCTAACGATGACGACAAAATGATGAATGAATTTTTTTGAAACAAAAAACGACGCAACGAATGAGAAAAAAAAAACAAAATGAAGCGTGTGAACCCCCGCCACCGAATGATATCAAAATGGACTCATGATTCGATGAAAATTAAAACCAAACGAAAACCCCACAAAAAAAAACACGAGATACAGCACCCTTTTGATTTTTAATTTCGTTTTAAACGCCTTTTTTCTCCACATCGTGTAATATGACAACAGACCTGAATAAAATCCAGTGGCAACGTTATGCATGAATGTGTGACCGTTTAAGGCCTCCAAGAGCTGTTTCCGAGCTGAAAAATAGTGCAGTGTTAGCATGAGATAAGGCCATAAAAGGAAATGGGGTGGGGGTGGGGGAGGTGAAGCAATTAATAGCAGAGTGTAAAGCGGGGGAGGGGAGGGGGGGGGGCTTATTGTGTTTATTGTGAGCGTTGGAAGGAGCACTCGTACAGCAAGATAGTAATTTGAAAACTTGCATTGAGGCCGTGAGACCTTCGTACGTCAGTCTGAAGTTGTAGGAGGAGCAATCCCCTAACAAAGCACACTGTCTCATTGTCAATCAATTCAAGTGACACGACATAGTGATTCCTCATGCTGTTCACCCTCCCGAAGTGCATCCTTCTGCCATTATTTCTCGACCTCTGCAGCGTCCGACTCCAGGAGTTAGATTTCGTTAAACAACCGATGATTTTGTATGTCAACGAAAATAACTGGTGCGATCGCTCGAGCAACTAATACAATATCTACTTGGCAATGGCACGCAGCTCAACGTTCTACTAAGAGACCAGCAAAACGTGAGGTTCCCGCATTTATTGAGTTGCTCCTACCTATCCAATGACCATGATTGAGCGATCAGTGCATTGAAACACGAAGGTTTCTGTTCACCCCTTCATTTTGGAATTATCATGTCAAGGTTTGAACAATGGACTTTACGGGGTAACTCCTAATTATCTTATCAGCGAAACTGGTAACTGTGATTTTTGTTTTAGAAGATTGGCATAATGGAAATGAGAGGGCGGATCACCTGGCCAGACGCGGTTCGTCTACTGTACCTATTGGGTCACCTTCCCATTGTGGGATTTCTCTGTCACTAGTCAAGAGGACAGTGAGAGAATATGCCAGAAGAATGCATCAGACAGTCTGGAATGCTTCGGGAGTAAGGCACTCCAAACGCTTTATCCCACAGCAAACACAAGAGATAAGACAGAACCTTCTGAGGATGGAGAGGAAGGCCTAAGGCAGATTGTGGGGATCATCACTGGGCACTGCAAAATGATGGTGTGGCACGGATGAGGAGCCTCCCTACCATGTCCTGGCCCAGTGGAGCGATTTCTGGTCTTCGGTACCACTTCTCTTACGGTGAACATCAAAGAAGACTACTGCAGGAACTACCTGGCATTCCTTAGGAGGTTAGGCATCGACGTGTGAGACATTTGGACTAGAACTATAGGTCTTTAGGCTGCGGTGCACAACCCACCTGAGGGACTGTCAGAAAGCTATATAGATATGGTATGACTAGCGTATAAGGCAACCGTCGTGATTTTTGTTTTAGAAGATTTGTAAGGGAAACACTGCACAAAAATCGATTTTTGTCGAAATGATTAATAATTTATTATACTGCTCTGGTAATTTTCCTAGCAATGCCATTTTTATAGTGGTGTTGAGTAATTTGCAACTGTCCACACACAAAAAGTAATCAAAATCGCTACAGCCGTTTGGGGGGGGGGGGATTTTTGATTCGTAGACCATCTTCCCAAACCTTGTTCATCGGATCCAAAAACGTTTAAAACCTAAAGACCCGAAGGAAAACTCAAATTTTTCTTTCAACAGATTACATAACTTCCCTTCTTACTCCACATTGCTAAGGAAAGTAAAATGAAGAGGTTGGGCGCCCTTGTACTACAATACACCACAAATCCTCACGCTATTTTCACCTCCTGACATTTCACACACACACGCACGGGAGAAGTATGCTGTGACACTTGATGTCGATGGGATCCGCGCTTAAGTGAACAAAGATATAGAAATACGACTCACTTCATAAACACGATCTTGTTCTGGAACATTCCTTACTGAGGTGAGTCAAGTTATGGGAAAGAGGAGGGAAGGGAAAGCAAAGCGCCACGAGGAAATAAAAACGAAATAAATTTAAGGTAACCAGCAGAGCACACGCGATTTTCAAAGAGCTCACCTCGTATATTTGCCGGAGCTTGCACAACATCTTCCTGAGGAACTTTGGCCATTAGGCGAGAAATGTCTTCGCTCAGCATCCTGTCGACAACTTCCAACAGACGAGGTTTCAAAGGGTTGAATTTCGTAAAGTCGTGATTGGCCAGACATTCCTGGAAAAGAATTGAAGAAAACAGAATTAGTCAAAACGTACGAAAAACTATTAGGGCGAGCGTGGGCGTGGGAGGTTAGCGGCACACGTAACTCGTAACGCAGAAAAGGTCGCACACAAAAGACACACTTCTCTTCATTCATTCCACTCTGATTCTCCACTGCCTGAGGTGATAGAAATGCAGGTTGCTGTCGGTGAGATTCCGAGTTCGAAGGCGAATAAAAGCCGGGCGGTCTCAGGATGCTTTCCCTTCAAGGTTCCCGCGAAACTCAAGTCCATCATTTAGTGGTTCTTACGGGTACATTAGGTCGGGCTGATTTTTAGGGCTCAGGACAAGCTGAATAATCAATCTTCAGATGATGTGTGTAAACTACTTTCAACATGCACTTCTGGTGTGGTGACCCATTTTAAGGACAACTCGGGAAGGGAGCTAGTAATTCTCCCCAAGCGGCCCGAGAGTGGTGACTCCCTATAACGCAAAGATGGGTGAGGTACATCCAGCTAGCCTGAGAATTGACGTTTGCACACCACCCTGTGAAAGTGGAAAATGATTGAAATTTGAAAAGAAGCAGTAGGTGTGGTATGGCACGACCTAAGAGTCTAGGATGGATAGAGGAATCGTTAAGCAAGAATAGTCAACTGCTGACTAGAGGCTGTATGGATTGAAGGGGCTAGTAATCCTCCCCACGCACTTCTGGTGTGTTGGTCCACTTTAGGGTTGCCTCACGGGGCATTTAAATCAGCACTGACTGATCGTGGATCATATTCTTCGCGTCAGGGAGTTAACGACAGCCACTATAAGATGAAAAAGACCATTCTCAAAAGCATGGCCAACATTCTTCATGTTCCTCCAATTTTCCTATATGAGAAAAATGCCTAGTGCGACACATCACACATCTCCAAACACCCCCACAGGCATTTTATGTGAACTTGACAGAACTTAGCTCAACATTATGTTATGGCTGAAAATATCGCACATTTCTTAAATTTTATATTCCACACAAATTTTTAAACGCTATAATGAAGGATGTTATACACGTACTTCGTACGTTCTGCGTCTGATTCCGTGAAAATTCACTCGGAGATAGTTGTTTAACGGTGTTCTGAGTCCGGGAATTTCCTCGCTACATTTATCGCTAAGTAGACTTCCTTTATCTTATCAATCGATGAAACTCCCCCATAATTCAAAACTCTTCAAATATTTGCGGAATCCTCGCTGCTCCTCTTGTTTTTTTTAAAGCGTTTTACGAGTGAATTCCATTGGGATTTGGGCGGGGAGACAGGTTAACGAAAGGGATCTAAAGCGAGGAATTATTTCGTGTAACTTCCAAGCGTTCAAATGACTAGCTATTTATTGTACCGTCGATTTCCTAGGGATAAATACCGAAACCTTAAGAACTGATAGTTTTCTCATTGAGTGTTGCGTTAAGTTCTCCCAAGATCATATAAACTGAATGAAAAACAGATTGAATAAGCGTGATAGAAATCGCTGATTGCCCGTGAGGCTGAGAAAAGTTGTGTGAGGTTCTCAAACAGGAAAATTGGACGAACGAGAAGAATCTTGGACTTGTGCTTGTTGCTTTCAATGACGAGTGATCGGATTACCCTTTCCCCAGGAAATCAACAAACATACAAATAATGTCAATAGAGAAATCAATGTATATCAGCGCCTCTTGTGGCAACCTAAAGAACTCTCTTTCGACGCCCAGGCATTGACAAATCGATGCAATTATAAATATGTAATGCATTTATTAGCATTGCTAAACTATACACACGCTCTGTCCTAACAGTGCAATAAATAGCTAGTCAACGTTAGAGCATCTCGTTAACCTGTCTCCCCGCCCAAATCCCAATGGAATTAACTCGTAAAACGCTTAAAAAACAAGAGGAGCAGCGAGGATTCCGTAAATATTTGAAGAGTTTTAATTATGAGGGAGTTTCATCGATTGATAAGATGAAGGAAGTCTACTTAGCGATAAATGTAGCGAGGAAATTCCCAGACTCAAAAACACTTCTAGAGAACTATCTCCGAGTGACTTTTCACAAAATCAGACGTGGGACGTGCGATGTACGCAGATAACATCTTCATCTTGCCGTTTAAAATTTTATGGAATAATAATTTTTAAAAAAAAGAGTCCCGATACCTCCATTTTTCTAATGTAATGTTGAGTTCTATCAAATTCCTAAAAATTGAGTGAAATAGTGATAAAAATCACTAAATGCCCGAAGGGCCTCGCGCTAGATATTTTTTGTTGAAACGGAGGCACAAGAAAAGAAAAGAAAAAAATATTTATGAAGGAATAGAAGGGCGCCCAGACAGTTTCCTACGCCAGAAGAATAAGAAGTTACAATTCAAAAGAGGTAAAGGGAAAGAAGTTTCAGCAGTTGAGATGTTATAACTGACCATCAGGAGATGCAGAAATGGCTTATGATACACCCAGCGAACGCGCCTGATCGGAGCTTTCCTTGTACCACACCAAGACAGAACACAATCAAAGCTGCAGCCCAGGACGTTATCTGCCTCTATTCGACGGGCTTCTGATAGTGGCGTCTTTCCGCGTGGGAAGGGTGATCGTAGATGGGGAGATAGAAAGAGAAACCCAAAGGAAGCCAGCCTAAGGAAGGATCATTAGACGGGAGGGCTTCGACTGGATAAATGTTTCCACCAGTCTCGCCAGTCGGAGTGACTCTGCTTCTGATGTTCAGATAAATCTTTGCAGACATAAGTCACGGAGGTGGTGGTTTCGCTAGCACGAACCCAGACCTAAGGAGGGAAGTATGACCCTGGGCAATCCGTACCATATGGGAGGGGTTCAGAACCAAGTACCCCACCTGATGTAACTATTTACTTAGGCGGCAAGTTCCTAAGGGAGAGATCAACCGTCACCACGTTTTTGTGGGTGAAACAGTTATAAGCTTGCTTAGTAGCAGTCAAAGCTTTGGTTGCCCTTCCGACAATTGCCACTCACTGTTGTGTGAACTACAGTGGAGCAGCACATGATTTCTTGTTTCTTCCGCACTGGAGGCGAAGGAAGTACAGCATGGACTCTTTGAGAGAAAAGAAATGGAGCCGCACATTGAAGCCACACCCCATAAGGAACTGGCTGGTCGAGTGGTCTGGCTCAACCCACTTTCCACTAAGGCGTTTATGGGTATGACGTGGCACATCCCTTTAACGAGGATTTCCATTCTCATCTAATGCAGAGTTCGGCCAGAGCAGGGAAACTCCATGCACTCAATCGCTGAGTAGCAGTGCAATGATCCCTTGTAGTGCTTCAGCGCATGCTGTCAACCAGCTATTTTCTCCTAGTTCGTTTTTCTGGTACTGACAATCTTCCTGTTTTGTGAGAGCGTCATTGCCCGCGAACTGAGAAAACTGCTGTACAACAGTGAAATTGAGTGAGAGAGGAAGGTGGACTCATGAATACACCAAAGGGAAGTTGAGAGTAGAAATGGACTAGTATTAATATCAGAGCAGAATTAAAGTGATTTCAGCAGAAGAAAATAGTATAAATAATATAAACTCTAACGAGTGGGTGTCGTTTATGAAATTAGTGCGAGGTGGTTAACTGTGTGGTAACCAGTAGGGTTAAGAAGAGTAGGAATATATTTTAGCATCGCGTGTGCGCTACCAAACACAGGCACCTCTCAAGGCAAGTTTAAGCATCCATTTCGCTTGCCAGGTCTGACTGCTCATCCAACAACCACCATCACTATTCTGGAAGCTTCCATGGAACAAAAGCAGAGATATCAAAATCATTTTCAATTATAGCTTTAAAAAAATTACTTCAATTTTTTTAAACATTTTAAATTATACTATGCTTCAATTTCAAAATTGAATTTATATTATACTAATATAATTGAATGCAATATATGCGTATATTATACTTCAATTTACACTGAATTTATATAAATCAAAACTGTTTCGGAAGAATTTGAACGAATGCGAAATGATGAGCTAGGAACGCTAAGAGCATCTCAAAGTAAAAAGTAGGGTTGATCGAATTTTGGCTTCCGTACGTACAACATGTCGCTATCAGAGATCACTAGTTCTTCGTCATTGCGAAAAACTACAGGCTTCACAAAAATGTACGAATCCTAAATCCGTCACGCAGTGAAATATTTGAGTCGGGCGCGGCTTCAAGGGTTTGTCGCATAATTCGGCAAACAGGTACAAGTATCGGCAATTAAGACAGCGATAAGATAGGGAGGAATTATTCGAAACTCTATTTAACGAAAGTGCCACTTCAACTAAGGCACCGATAGAGCTGCTATTTTCTGCAGCTTGCACTAAGTGGGACAGATTGAAAACGTGTTTCTAGATATTGGGGTAAAAAACCTAGCGCAATAAAAATGGTTATAGCGATTCAAAGAAGATTCACAATAACTATACATAACGTATATATTATTTATGCAGTTTTAATATATATACATTCTCCCTGTATAAACTTAGAAGTTGAGCTTTCGTGAATATGGAAGACGACTCGTTAAATTCGAAGAGAATTGTTGGCTCGTTCATGAAACACGTTACATGGGACGATGTTTCGTTTTCTGACCGAACCGTATGGGTTTTGAGTGAACGAAGTTGCTGCAATCGCTTCTAAACGTTAGAACACGAATTTTTTTAATTTTTTCCATATTAAAATCCGTTTTGTGGCATCCTCCAATGATCCTTAGATTTAAACATTTTGTAATATACGTGAGTACGCATACACGTTTAAGGATGAAAAGAGAGGAAACGAATCACAGCAGTCAGTATTATCTAACACACGCACACTGAAGGCGCAACAATAACAACCCTACAGTCGACAGACATTAACGTTCCTGATACGTGAATAGTTAAAGCAGTAACGACATTCTGCAGCCCCACCAGGGTGAACAGAATAAGAATTGATAGTAACTCTATGTTGGTCACATGAGAGGCTGAGAGTTGAACATCGAAATAAAGGAAACACAGTGAGCGTGAGGAGGACTGTATTATGTGCAATGAAATTAGTAGAGTTTGTGTACAAGGGGCCGACTCGTAATATGCGTGAACTGGCACGGGAAACTGTATCGGAAGGAGCTAGCAAACTGTATGGGCGGAGAATAGTGCAAGGAGACGAGTGACCTTCACAAGAGTTAGTAGCTGAATGAATTTGGGAGGAGCTGGCTGTTGTAGAGAGGAATGTGAAAAGGAGGGGAGGAAATGATATTTCGGAATACTCAGACGAAGCGGGAAATCCGTCGCCGTTGAAAATAAACGCGGAGGTGGAATTCCCGCATGTAACAAGGGGCTAAGGAGATACAATGACTTTGCCATTAGGGCAGGTGCGGGCATTCCAAGGGCAAAAAACCCAGACTGATTTGGCTTGCATTGAACACCCTATTTCCAACAATCTCTCCACCACCTGAGTGACCCCATGGATCTGGATCAGATTGCTCCATCATGGCAGCCATCTATGCGGTCCCCCTTGAGCACCAGCCCCCTCCGGTAGAGGCTGCCACCTACATGACCCTACCCATGGTACTTCAATGTAAAGCAGGACGCTGTACACTGCCGGATATATATCTCTTAAGGCCTGAATGGATGCTTACTTGCCCAGACCTATTCTGAATTTGTGGCTTCGTGGAGGTTTTTAGACCTGCCCCCTTTGCTGAAAAGGTAACCGCGTCCCTAGCATGCATGGACCCCCATCCAGCCCCCTAGTATGGTCCCTGCTCCCAGATTTCCGTGCCCTTACACTTTACAGGCAATTTTTGACCTCCCCCTCTCCCCTCCCCGGTCCCACTTCTTACCAACCACTGTAAGAAAGTTAATGTTCTCAAACGGTCATTGAAGAGCTCAGGCCTATCTGATTGGATTTAAACGAATCGCTACTTCATCAGGAACATGCTGAAGTTATAACGTTCTATTTTTCAAAAATAGAAAGTTAAACACCAAGAAATAATAAAAAAATGGAAACGGATAAAACCAAACTATTGAAACTAACAATAATTAAATTAACGAAACTACTAAATTATAAAACATTCACTGTAAAACTAATCAATAATAATAATAATAATAATAATTAGACATCGTTGCATGGAGGATGACTCTTCCAACTAAAACAAGGCCATTACTTTTTATACAAAAATTGCTGAGTAAAATACTAATAAACATAAAATGCAATGTCGCAGATGGTTCATGGAATGTCCCTATCATCCGACATACTTCTACATTCGGACCGTCATACAATTAAACTTTCACCATTGAACTTGGCTTTAGGTAGAGAAATCAGCCCGATTACGAGGTTTTCGCAGCTACCCTGTAGGGCTAAGGAACGTAAAATTTACACAAACGGTGGGTACAGCTTTCGTACGCTTAATTTTATTATTATTTTTTTTTAATGCAATGATAACTACGTTTGATTGTGCTCGTTGATGGTTTCGATATAATGGCCGCGTCAATTGCAATTGACATCATCACTTGGTGCCGTGCGATGTTACCAAGCATTAGATTTTGTAACAGACGTTACCATGCACTTAACCTAACACAAATTTCGTGACGCTTCTCCGTTATGTAGCGGATATGCCCCGCGTTACATTTTCGAGTTTATGTAGCAAAGTAAAGACATAAAATGTCAAAAACCGAGAAGATATCCGACTGAAAGGCTGTTCGTGGACTTATCAGTGCTTAGCTTTTATGAGTTAACCAAAAAATGTACTTTGAGTTACGTTACATACGTTCTTGTTTGGGGAAATGTCTATATCAGAATATTTTTCTGAGACTCAGGTACTGACTGCATTAGGTATGAGAAGTTATATTATTTGGTCAGTTGACACTTTCAACAACCGCTGAGTAGATTAGTGCCAGATCAATTGTCCCTAGACAAACTCAAAATTAAAATAAGGGAAAGTAGGTAGTTAATTAGTTGTACTAAATAGTACAATTAAGCTGACATTAAGATTTAACATTAATTTAATAATGGGGCAAGTATAGCATTAGGTATTTACACGTAGCATTTTGTAATTCAATTTATTGTAACCTTGAATGATCTTTTTTACATTATCCATACACATTGCCGATAGGTGCAACTGATGACAATTCAATCCTGATTTGAAATCGTTGCAGTATTTAACGAAGTTCGGCAGAGCCAACACCCAAGAATGGTAACGCAGAGCATCATCCATCATGTCGTCATGTTTCAGTTAGCGAGAGCGAGTCAATTATTGAATGAACAGATTAGTGGGAGGACAAATCTCGACGTATTGAATTGGCGGAACAAACAACAAAACGTCACTCCGCTCTCGTCATGTAAATCAAAACAAGTACGAAATTGACCACTGGACTTTATTAAATAATAGGCCGCGAGCAATTAGAGGAATCGCATTGACAGCCCAGAGGACTCTTTAAAAAGGAGGATGACCTGTCCCACTTGACAATCGATCGATAGCGTCCGAACGATAGAGTGACATTAGTCGCCAACAGACGGAGGACGAAGTGGAAAAAGAACGCCTTCAAGGGCGCCACGTTGAGAGGGCGTCTCGACTAATAATTCAACAGACGCTAGGCAGACCTCAACATAAGACTTATTCAGACGACTCTGATGCATAATGCTATGAAATCAAAAGCAGCTACGAAAGAATGCGATTCGAAAGCAATAGCGCGCATTACAACGACGAGGTTTCAATGTAAATGCCTCCAGTGGGTTTTGAGGGATGTGTGATTCATACAGTTTATAGCATTAGCAAACTGAATTAAACCTTTCGCAATTAGAATTAAACCTTTCGCAATTAGAATTAAACCTTTCGCAATTAGAATTAAACTTTTAGCAAACTGAATTAAACCTTTCACAATTAGAATTAAACCTTTCGCAATTACAATTAAACCTTCACTTCACAATCACGTTCCTCACAAAACCAAAAAAAAAAAACCTACGAACACTGGTATGACTATAATTGACGGGTAGAGAAGGGTGACGCTACTCGGGGAAGGTCAAAGAAAGTTTGGCAGCCCACGGGGAAGTTATTGACCGTCCACAGACAAGGTATTGTTTTGGGGACTCGACTCATGTCCTCTGATCATGTTTAGTGCAGAGAATTAATTTAATGAAAGGTTCACTTGTATTTGTTAAAGGTTTAATTCAGTTTGCGAAAAGTTTAATTCTAATTGCGAAAGGGTTAATTCTAATTGCGAAAGGGTTAATTCTAATTGTGAAAAGGTTAATTCAGTTTGCTAAAAGGTTAATTCAGTTTGCGAAAAGTTTAATTCAGTTTGCTAAAAGTTTAATTCAGTTTGCTAAAGGTTTATTCTGATGGCTGTGATTCACCTGTGCTCATTGCTTCCGCCTTCAACGCCTTTGGGTGATGTTTACTTTCCTTACTGCATTTGGTACTGCCAGCACTACACTGGAAAGTACGCTGACACATAGATGACCCTAGTCCTCATCTTCTAAATAAACGCGTATAAATTGTACAACTGTCAGACTATCAATTTGTGAGACAGCATTTAGAGTGAAGCAACTTTTGTTAGTGACAAAAACGAATAAAAAGGAGTTTCGTGTGTTAATAGAGCGTTGTTTTTTGGAGTAAAAATGCTGTTGAAGCTTGACTTGATAAGCATGATTCGGACTACGCACCAGGAAATTCAACGGTTGAGATTTGCTAAGTTTAATTTTGGCGAAAAGGGTAAACGACGTAAACGTTACCTCTACAAGAAACGTCGACCTGTGATGTTGACTAGGGGCCCAACCGTCAATTATAGATCAGTGGTGACAACCGTTTAGCGGCGTGTCGTAATCGGCGAGGTCGTAGTCAGGTCGCTCGCTGCCTTTGGGCCTCTGTACACATTCACTATAATTTTTTACATGCTTTAAAAGCAATGCTTGCACTATAATCCTCTAATTTACTGATGCACGGATCACTAGATAATATACTATTCTCCCTATTAGAAAAACAATTAGTTCTAGTCCTTTGATGTACAGAAAAATATCTGGTGCGACGCTAACACAACTTTTCTCAGCACCACGAGCCTAATCGATTTTTATCACTCCAGCAACTAATAAAATGTGTTTTTCATTCAGTTCACATGAACTAGCTCAACTTTCTACTTAGAAAACAGTAGCGTTTAAGGTTCCGAACTTTATTGAACCGCTCTTACTTGTGCCGCTACCCTTATCAAGTAATCAGTGCATAGGCATCCGTGACACCGTCAGCACGATTTTACTGGGGTCCTTTCAAACCTCGGAAAAGGGTGGCAAGGGCAAGGAGAAGCCGAAAGTTCCATTCTACCTTGAAGGGTTGCCAGACCCACATATGGTATCGTTGGATGCACAGGCCACAGCCTTGCATCGGTGCACTTCGGGAGAGGGTAAGTAGGTGGCTGCCTCTGCCAGGCTGAAAGGAGCATTCCTATTCCTACCCACGGCAAAGCCTGACAGAGCTGGAAAATGATTCGTCCATCCCCAAATCCTTTTTAATATTTATGGAATCTCAGGGAAGCGGGGGCTCACCAGTCAGAATTCCCTCAGGATCGAATCTGTCAACGCGATTTGCCTGAGCTTGATGAGCGAACATCGTTATGGAATTATTGGGTAAAAACTGTTATTAAGAGTGGTAAATGAAACGGCAATGGCTTGAAATCTAACATTTATGGTATATCTCCTAACTCTGGTATGGATTCTTGAGAGTCAGTCAGGATAAAATGAAAAGCTACTCTAGGCCGTCGTTTCGCTTAATGTATCACAGCAGGTAATTGAGTTACAGTAAATTATAAGGAACTTATATTATAGAGACAAATTGGACTGAATATTGTTGCCAACATACTTCGGGAAATTTCTAATGGTTACTTAAAATAATGACATTCAGAGAAAGGCGGACATTAATAGCTAACAACAGATTGGACAAGCGAGGAAGGTTATAACGAGGTTATGAGTAAAGAGGAACATAGCGAAGAGATCAGAAAAACTTAAAATATGACAAAATAAGGAATTATTTTTATTTTCTATAAAGAGATGAGAGAAACACGTTAGGATAGAATAAATTTTGCTAAGATTGGCAGTGTGCATATTTATTAATTCGTTAGCAATTTCCCGAGGTGTTTTTGTCAACAATATTCAGTCCACTTTGTCTCTATAAGTTCCTTATAACTTATTGTAACTCAATTACCTGCTGTGACATGGCCCTGATGATGCTTAATAAATTAAGCGAAACGTCGGCCTAGAGAAGCTTTTCATTTTATTCTGACTGACTCAGAATCCACACCAGAGTTAACTTCTACAGTCAAGAACGACCCCACATCGAAATTATAGCTCTCTACCACTCTATGAACGTTATTGAACCCTCGCCGTATGAGTATTTTATTGAACTATCACGATTTTTCTGAGAACACCAGTATCATATCAGCGGGATTTGTAAGGAATGCAACTAACAATTTTGGTCATTTATTGCTGCTCTCGTTCCCACGAATGTTACGGTACACTTGTGTCGTTTGTAACTGTTCACGCACAACGTTTAATCAGTCGTTAAAGCCGTTTTTTAGAAAAAAAATATTTTGAGTTTTGATCACTAAGACAACTATAATTAGTTTTAGACCTAATTTGTTCATGTTCATATTTTTGGCGTCCCATGGTCATCTGCAGGCTACGTATGAAATGGTTTCGTGAGAAAATGTGAATACGGAGCTTGAATCTAATACAACCATTGCAAGCAAATTGTGGCACGGATTACAGCGACGCACTTGTTTGTAACACTAAGGCAGCAATGCGATTACACGCAATCACTCTCCTACACACTGAAAGTTCCAGACACAAATTTGATTCTGCATTTGCCCACTTGACTGCGAACAATTTCCCACCAGCAAAACTAGACGTAATTATGATCGAATGATTATCTAGCCTGAGGAGGGCACGTATTAGCGCCGTCCACCCCATCCTTCTATTTGGGTGGAAGTGTGAGCCAATACGCTGAACATCGCCTGTCGTCTCACTTCTAGCATGCCTCGTGCGAGGGCACGTTTCCCATTCCTTGGTCCATAGCACCTCTATCGACAGAGGAAGATTGACCAAACAAAAGGCGACCTGAAATAAAGTGAGAAGCAGTTCTTTGCAAATTTCCTTCGCCCATGCCGTCAACTCTTTCCACTTACCAACCTACCCTATACAATGAACAAAACGGGAGAACAATAGGACCAAGCTTCTGAAATATATTTTCGTCCGTACAATAATTCAGTAATAATCCGTTTATTTAACTTCTACTCCTTTCTCTTAATCTGCACAAGGCTAACGAGTCTCCCTTTCATTTCGGATTTCATATGTCAAAGGTCGACGATCGGTGATGCAATTGCAATCGCATGAAACGGCTGAAGAGATAAAAAGTGAATTACGAAACGTGTCGCCTTTTTTTCGAACAATCTTTGTAGCCGTTTTGTGAAGCTGCTCGATAGCCTCGTGGCAGTTGATAGGTCTGGGAAAAATGAGCATCGAACGATACGAATCGTCAACCAACACGTCTCTGACATCTCGGAAACTCGGATGATTCATGGCTTCTTCAAAGGAATAAAATATGATGATACGCATCGCGCAAGTTTCCTTAACCTCGCGTACATTCGGCGATTTGTATCCCTCCACTACGAAATATCAGTTTATGTGAGCCTGTTAGAACTTCTGCCATTTTCGCGACACAAGGAGGTCTGTGAATAAGTGAACTGGTTACAGTGAACGAGGAGTAAGTTGCCATTGAGCTGAGAGTTGTAATCTAAGGAAAGGAGGTAAACTGAGTGGTGAGAAATGGGAAAACAGATTAGATGGGAAGTCCCTTAACCTTAACCTCAGCGAATTAACTCGGCTTCGAGGGGGGGGGAGAGAGAGAGAGAGAGAGAGAGAAAAAAACCCGAGCATTGACCTGAGCTCTGTAAGGTTTTCGAGGATCCCTTGAACAGGGACTTATGATTTTTTTTTTTTTTTTGTACAGTCCCAGATGACCTAAAAGTACAGGGCGATTTTCCAGAAAAGTGACGAGTGCAGCAGAGTACAATACCTAAAAGTTCGAAATAAATCGATCTTTTCGTCCTAAATCCGACTCGTATGAAAACTATTCTCACAAAAATCGTGCCCCTAGTCCAACGTGCATATGGTATACGATGGAAGTTTAACGATGTCCTATTGTTCTCCTATTTCGCTCATTGTAAGGGTACGTTGGTGAGTGGTGTAAGGCGTGGAAAGAGTTGAATAAGGACAGTGAAGGGGGGAGGGGGGATGTTTGTATTTTTGGAACGTAGGTGAGAGGGCCTGTTCCTATCCCGCCCCAAGACCTGGGAGAATGAAATCTACCTGGAACTGCTTCTCACTTTATTGCAGGTCATCTCCTCATAAATCTTGTTGCTTGGTCTCCAGTGACCTCTTCGCTGCCATTTCCCAACTGAAAAGTATTCCCTCAAGTTCTTCCTCTGCTCGAACCGTTCTTCTGTCGTGACATGGCAGGTCACGGTGGTCCACATGAGCTCCACAGTACACACGGTAAGGGCTCAAAGCCCTAACCGCTAAGTGCAGGTACGTCAGAAACACCCCATGAGGAGCTGGGTCAGGTTGAAGTCAACCTTCCTCTCTTGACAGAGGTACTATGGACCAAGGTCTGGTAGTGTGAACGCTAGAGGTGTGCCTTTTCAAAACAGCTTCCTACCGCTGAATGGATCTACCTCCTTTATTTCTACAGGCAGGAGGTGAATCAAGGACGCGCGACCAACAAAATTGAAGGGCAGCGTCACTTGCCGCACACCTGATATGCTTAGCAAACGGTGGGGTGGAGTGGGGGAAAGTTAGTACCGCTGACAATGCGTTGATATAACGATATAACTCCAACTGTTGGTACTATCAATCTCCAACCGTTCAAGTGGATTTGGACCTCGATATAACAGACTGATCGAGCTCTGAATGAGATTCTCCACATTGGCATATGGCTTGCAGACTAGCTCTGAACAGTCCCCAATCTGAAACTGCCTGGCCAGGGGTTGGTTCGATGCAACTATCTCCGAAGGCAAGAGGAACCTTAAACCTGAATCTTTTTCGAGTTGTTCGTTCTTATCTTTTCCCTATTTCCCATTCAAGTTACGCACACGTGCGTCAAAAAAAGAAACATCAAAATATGCAACGACGTCATAAAACGAATTTCAAACCCAACTTTTTTTTCCATTTTAAATTCGTTGACGCGAATTGCTCTGATTTCGTTTTCTGGGCGATTTCGCTAAAAGCCTGCTATTCTGCCTGGAATTTTAATTGACGAGCACGGCTGGGGATTCAAACTGAAGCGATGACCAATGCTCTTTGTTCCAGTACGTTGCTCCAGCATTTCTCGCCAATTTCTTATTCCACTGAAAGCCACGTCTTTTGCCCCCGTTTCAGAGCTAGTCTCAAATTACTCGACAGAACTTGTGAATGCAAACGCCCAGATTTTAGTCCAAATAAACTGACGTGCGTGCTAGTGAATACGATTAACTTGCTCTCGTTCATTTCCCACTTCCCCGCTACACACCACACTCTGAAAAGACGTCTTTCTGAAAAAAACACTCGCGCCTCGTCTCTTGCCTTGCGGTCACATGTTCCCGGGATTCCATTGAGATGCTCCTATTCGTCGCTTAACTTGTATCATCCACTGTGTCGATGGAATCTTCAATCGTTAACTGTACGTTGAGTGTGTTAACTAGTAAAATTGAATAGCAGAGAATACTCTAAAGATGATGTCAATAAGATCGAATTTCACAAAACTCTGGACACAGACAAGAGTAACTTACATTCAGTAAACCAATTTGTGTTATGGCTAACTTAGCACTTTGTGGCAGAAAGGTTGTTGGCTACATTCGAGGGGAAACTGTCCAACTTCAACCACTAGCAACCCCCTCCCCCCATCCTCCTCATCACTACTCCATTGTATAGCAAATCCACATGTTGGCCACACGCACTGATTCACACCAATATCTAGATGGTTGGTCTCATACATCAACGGCAATTACATCGACAACTTACAACATCGTGACTAAGGGGTTGTCAGCTCCATCTGGCAGCAAAAACAGCCCAACTTCACACAAAATACCGGCTCTCGTTGGTGGAACTTTTGCGACATGTTCAGTTAGGTTATTTCAGTTAAATGCAGCTTATGATCGTTAGTTCTTCAACTATAATCGTATTTGGAGCTGTAGAAGTTGAACGAGTTACAAAACAGGAGAAATTAGGCAGGAACCGACAATTTTCTTTCGGATGTACTCCGTCAAGGGCGGAAGGGGGGGGGGGGTCCAACTTCCAAAAATAGCAACCTCCATTTTAGGAAATTTCAGTATTCCGTGGGAGTTTTTGATCTCGAGCAGGTAGTGGAAAACATTTTAGCGGCTGAAAACCCTCGAAATTTGTTCACCAAGTTTCCACCTGTAACTCGCAAACGAATCTTACACGAAGAATCACTCCAATACTAAATAAAACAGATTAACATTTTCCTGCTGATCAAAGAAAAACATTTTTTGAAACACGCCGGATAGAAACATTCGATCGGCGGTGAAGGAGACGATAAAAATTGCTATTTTTAAAATTTCGTTAAAAATTTGCGATAACTACATTTTTAAAGCGGTGTGGCTTTACAACATCAACCGCAATCGCCTACCCGCTCCCTGAAAATTGTTCAAGTGTCAATCCTAAAGTTGACAATTATAGAATCGGTTTTTAAGAAATTGGCGTTTCTCGAAAATGGCTCCCAGGCTGTTCCAATGCTCGTTTCTTGGGACTTACTGGCCCCAATGACCCATTTTATCGTAAGGGTTCATTCTGTGTACATCATAATAATACCGTAATGTGATTGAAACGATGAAATACCGAAACAAGCGTTTTGCAAGATGTGACAACGCAGGCAAACAAGGAGGTCCGTTAATTAAGTGTTTAAAACTGAGTACTAAACCACGTAACGCGTATCTAAATCACGTTCTAATAACTTGCAAGGCTGCAGCGATGCCTGACTGCGATCACGTAACAACCCCTGATCCGGAAAGGTCCTTACTGTAAAGACCAGTAGTGGACAGTTCGTGGTGTGGGAAAGGCCACGGAAGTAATGGATATTGACTGCGACCTCAAATAGCTGGGTGTGCGTCTGGAGCGGTGAGGCGTGCGGCAGATCAGTCTGGAGACGAATCAACCAAGGTCGAGGAGGTCTGAGTCATCGAGTAAACTTGAAAACCCCTTTCGACGAACTTTCTTGGAAAGAAAAATGTAGGCCGGGCTTGCACTGAATAAAATCGAAAAGAGCTACGGGTTTTTAGGATTGTGAAGAATAAAGTCACGGAGTAATAGATTAGAATGATTGCTACACCGTCCACTCATCCAAATTAGACCTTGAAAGACAGTTTTCCTCTAAAACGAACACCACTATGGCACAGGGGAACAAACCTCTGACAAGCTGCACATCTTCCTCACACCCATTACACTTCTGATACATAACATCTGAATTCAAAACCTTACAAGTTGCGATATTGGCTCAAAACATGCCTCCCACTACCTGTTTCAGCTCTGAAGCGAGTAACACGTACGAATTGCGGAACAATTCCGTCCAAATATCTAGTGCGGGGCACCACACAACGTTCCACGGCCTCACGTTCATTCTCGCTACTAATCCATCTATTTATCACTCATTTGAGGAGTTTTCTTCCTTTTATCGGGTTCTGTAACTCTGAGATGAGTTTCATCACCTCACGAGTCGTTACCCCTTCGAAACGGTTCGCATCATCCTTTAAAAGCCACCGGCTTGTATCCGTCTCGTTCTGTTCTAGAAACTTTTTTGTATCAACGCCGCACATACCCATCCGTTACTGGTATGCTAGCTGTTCATTTCAAAGGGCTTGTATCCAAACTAGCATTTCTCACTTCAAATTCAAATTTAATTTATTTCCCAACCGATAGAGGTAATCACTAGGCAAGGCTCTGAAATAGTCAGTAGTAAGTAACTGTAACAACGGGGGGTGTTACCGTTACTGGGAAAGCTGGAGTTGTTCTGTACAAATATCAGCTCGTATCTCACTGTTGTTCAGACGAAAGTGCATCTCCAGCAAGTTTGAATAGTTTGCGATTGTCGTTTCGTCGTTTGACAAAAGAAAAAATCACTCACTTGCCATTTTGGCGAAGAATGGAAGAACATACTAGACCTCCAAACAATACTCGACTAAAACTTCGCGGAAAATGGAGATCCTGACGAGACCATTGAATGCGACTGCCTAGAACTTGGCTGCGACGAACTTCCACATTTAACTCCTCAAGATTTTGCTATCGTGATGGACGTCTTCCTTCCATTTATGTCAATCTATCTACTTATTCTATACACTTTATTCAACAATTCATTTATATCAGTAAACATAAAGAATTGAAATGTGACTTTAATTTTGTACGATTCTATTCACTCATATTAAGTAAGTAAACAAAAAGAAATAAAAATGTGATTTTTTATACAGCCCAAAAACCTGTTTCTTTCAAAAAGGTTAATATCCATAGATTTTCATCAAACGGGCTTATATCCCAATTAAAAACAGCCGTGTCTCCTCCAAAATATGAGATATATTTTTGAGATTGTATGAAATGATCGACGGTTCTATACACAAACTATTCAGAAATCCTGACAATTTTTCTTTGTGTGGTAAACAGTTTTTCTTCTTTTCCGAAAAAAAGTTCCAAATGAACTACTACTACTGCTACTCATGCTTCAACTTTGATTGAAATTGCTAGTTAATTGACGGGACTGTCGAAACGAGTTTTTTTATAGGTTTTGTCTACAGTCCTGAAATCAGATAAAACGCGGGTAAAAAGCACGATAAGAAGCACGACTCAAGTTTCAATACCGAAATTTCGGAGGTTGCTCTTGGTTATATTTTACGACCATTATTAAACTTTTATCGAACGGGTAGCTCCAAGGACTTCCCATTGGTGAGGGAGGCCTACTATAATATCAACGAGATTTATGAGAAAAAACTGAACTAAAATAGATCTTCGTCGAAACTTCTGCTAATATTGAGCTATCCGAAAACTGTAATCAAAATTGTCGGAGCCATTTTTCAGAAATATTATGATAGGTGTTTGGACCACTATGGTGACTATGGTTAGTTTGGGACGGATTGAGATCTCATCATTATTTTGGCGTTGATTTGCAGAGTACGTACGAAATTTGAGCCGAGTTGGTTAAGCCGTTCACCCCCTCAATAGCGCTCAGAGACACTGTTTTCACAATGTTCTAATTGGAACTCAAAAGCTTTTAAAAAGTAAATATTTGGAGAAAACTAAAGATAAAAAAATCGGCCAATTACTTACTACGTGCGGCTAAGGAAAGTGAAAAGGTAAGTTTTCCACTCAACCGCGAAAGTAGCCTTTTCCTCATAAAGCTTTTCAAAATATTAACATTGTTTTATCATACGCAACTAGTGTGCACTTGTTTTAGTAAAATGAATTTATTATGGACGAATTGACCGTATTTTTTGAATAGGCGAATAAATAAAACAGCAAGGAAATAAGAGACGTGTCTTTAATTGCACAACATTATTTCGCTTTAAATTTCGTTAATTTCACCCTCGTGATTTTTATTTAGGCCAACGTGGAAGGAAGAAAAGTTATGCAATTATGCAGTTTTTTTTCAGATCTTAACGTTTTTAAGGCTATCGAGTCCGAAAAACGCCATTTGAGAATATGATCTGAGAACGCGAAATCGGAAAATACTATATATTTAGACGGCAGAACGCTATGCGTCAAGTAAGATCAAAATAAGGTTAGGAGCCAAATCGGCTCACAACCGATTATAATGAAAACACCATTTTTTCTCACCAAAAACGGCTCTAACAATTTTGATTAATTTTTTTTTTGTATCCACACTTTCTAATCACACAACGATACAATAAAATCTTAGATCGTGCCAAAATGACGAGAGCAGCACAATAAATTATCAAACCCTTCGAATAAAACGGATTTCTGCGCAGTTTTTTTTTCCCCTAATAAACCGCACTTTAAAAAAATTAAAGTGGTAGTTCACTAAACTAAGCATACGATAGTAACAGTACGGTTTAATAACGCTCATCAGATCATTAGAAGCAACCCCAAAAATTACTACGTTTTTCAAAGTTTTCACCCGCTAATTCCAAAAACAATTAATACACACAAAATCGGGTTGTCTCTGATCGCTCATTAATAGTTGCGGCATGAGTCGGAGCACCTCAATAAATTCCAGAACTACCAATTGCAACGAGAAATGTGAAGTTACGTGGGGCTGGGACAAATTTTTGTGGTGGGGGACGATTGATCCAACAGGCTTGACAGTAGGGTTGTTCAACTCACCTGGTAATAAACAATTTCTAGTTTTTTTTTAATTTTTGAAAAAGTGCAGCTAGGGGATTTTCACGTTACTCAACAATTTCCGACCGCTGCGCGGCGTTTAGTCAACTCCGATTTTACCGTTCAAGTTTTCTTAAAACATCGCTTTCCCCGCTGGCTCAATTCGGTTGCTCAACCTTTTAGTCACGGACGAGGCGCAGAAGCAGAATTCCCACAATCGCCTCGACTGTAAACGTTTTTCGTCCGATTAGACGCGATTGCATCATGAGACCTGAACTCGAAATGTAAAGGTTCGTTCAGAGCGAGCCGACTATTGAAATGAACTTATTGTTTACAGTTGAGGAGAGCTTCAGTGACAACGTACCGGTGGCAGCCGTTATCACTACGAGGACACAACCGATCAAGTCGCCTATTACTGAACAATAGTGGCCTATCACACACCACCCACGAGAGGCCTAAATTCGACGATTAGAGATATTTGAACTCGTTCGTAAACGAGACATGGACAATCTATTGCCGCTATTTCTATCGCCGTACAGAAATCCCTCGTAAAATAAGGTTTTCTTTAAGTGCGCTACTACTTCCATAACACTACAGGAAAATCTGACATTTTAACGCTCTCTGTGGAACTCCACTTTTTCCAACCGTCAACAATGTGATCTGCATGATTGAAACGCCGTACACAACAACAAAACATTGTAGTCCACCCCACCTGATTTTGACCCTGCTTTTGACTGTTGCCCGCGATTTTGCTAAGATTTACGCTTATGGAAGGAATTGGCCATAACTAGTGATAGAAGCAAACCTGAATCACGAACAGTTTTACTGTGACAACATTTTAACCAGAAACAGAACCTTCCAAGTTTGGCTTACGGAAGGAATCGGTCACATACAGAAATCCCGTACAATTCTGAGAGGTGATTTGAATACACAAAGAGGATGAACTGAATTTCGTACAGCTCTGCGAGTGGAAAAGTGTTAACCCGACACAGAAGCTGTGACATAATTTTTCTTTGAAAAGAACTGGCTATAGACGGCGTAAAATGCGGAACATTTTTCTTCTAACGAAAGATTAGAAAGAGACAGAATCTGTGCCAAATTTCTAATACTTTTCTTGCGGGTAGAGCTCGCCAGAGACAGAGGCTGCGCCAAATCACGTACAACTCAGCGTGTGAGACAGGATTGGGCACGAAAAGATTAATTCAATTTCGTATAGCTTTGTTTGTGGAAGGAAATTGCTAGAGAGACAGAAGCTGAGCCAAACCACGGCTTGTTTTCTTATCACAAGAGATTGGTGTAAAACAGATGCTGCACAGAATCTCTTCCAGTTTTGATTATGACAAGGGATTAGTCAAATCTAATTCAGCTTGAAATTTGACAATAGATAAACCAGAGACATAAAAGTGCACCACAGCTCGAATAGTTTGCCTTGTGTCGATGGAGTGAACAGACTCGCAAGTTTTACCAAAGTTCAAATACTTCTGGTAGTGTAATGGAATAGGCCACAGACTAAGGTTGTACGGTAGAAGCCCAAATATGGCTGACTTAACGCCATAACTCCCTTGAGAATATCTTCCGTCAAGTTCGTCGTTAAAATAAAATATCTGGTGCGTTGCAACAAACAACTTTCCTTAGCTCTACAACAATTCACTTTGTACATGGCTAATTCTATTTAATCATTTCATTTACCACTCAGTTCATTTCAACTTGGTCAAACAACGCTTTACAGCAGCATGAAGCGGCAGCGATTACAGTTCCAGAATTTGTTGTGCTGCTCGTACTTATTCCAGAACCAGGCTGTCAACACAAATTTTTTGAAGAAGGATAGTAATTACTTTTGCAGAGTTATTGGGTAAAGACGTTTAGAACTGGTAGTATGCGAAACGGCAGTAGTTGAAATTCAGGAATTTCTGGAGTGAGCCCCATATATCTCATGAGCGTTTTTAAACACTCACCCTTTAGGTATTGGATTGGACTACAATACCAATTTTTTTTAAACATTCTACTAAAATCCCAGAGGAGTTTATAAGTAAAAACCGCGCTAAAAACGCTTTTCGTCGAAAATTTTGATAATTTATTGTGCTGCTCTCGTCATTTTCCCACGAATGGGAATTTTACGGTATAATTGCCTAATTGGGAGCAAATACTAACAACTATTACTGGCAAATATAATTATCCTAATTATATTGATAGCTCTCAATAAGGCAATTATACCATGAAATTCCCATTCGTGGGAAAATGACAAGAGCAGCATAATAAATTATCAAAATTGACGAAGAGCTACGTTTTCTGATAAACTCCACTGAAATGTTACTAGAATGTTAAAACAACTTACCTATAGGGTGAGAGTTTAAAAACGCACATAAGATATATGGGGGTCACTCCAGTAATTCCGAAATTGCAACTACCGCCATTTCGCTTGCTACCAGTTCTAAACGTTTTAAACCGATAACTCTGCAAAAGTGATTACTATCCTTCTTCAAATAAATCGTGTGTACAGCCTCATTAATTATCTGTGTACCAATTGCTCAATAATGGTCCGAAAGCAGCACAATAAATTCCAGTACTGTAAGCGCTAGCGCTTCCTCTTGCTGTGAAGTGTTGTTTGACCAAGTTCAAATGAACTGCACTCAGAGTGTTAAATGAATTGATTAAGTAGAAAAAGCCATGTAGAAAGTGAATTGACGAAGAGCTAAGGAAAGTTGTGTGTTGCAACGCACCAGATATTTTAACATTTTAGTGACATTTCAGTGGAGTTAATAAGAAAACTTAGTTCTACGTCAATTTTGATAATTTATTGCGCTGCTCTCGTCATTTTCCCACAAATGGAAATTTCATGGTATAGTTGCCATATTGGGGGCTAACAATATAAAAAATTTAGTCAAAATCGTTAGCCATTTTTGAGAAAATAAATATTTTGTGTTTTGATCACTATGATAACTATAGTTGAATTTCGGTGGATTTTGTTCATACCCTTATTTTGGCGTCCCATGGTAACCTGCGGCCAGATATGAAGTCTGAGCTGATTTGGTACGGTGGTTTTCTCTAAAAATCGTTCACAGACACATACACACACTTCCCAAATAGTGTTTTTCGGACTCAGGGGAGTCTGAAACGCAAAGATCTGAAGAGAACTCAAATTTTTTTTCCAGCCGATTACACGTTACGTTATGACATTCCTCTCTACTTTGTAGAGCCAAGGAAAGTAAAAAGGCCGTACTGTGGAGCTTCTTGAACGGTTCAAGTTCCTTATTGAACTTGGCAACATTCTCAGCATCTGCTTCGTGTTCAATCGGTGTTTAGGCTTTCAAGGGACCTTCAACTATTCTTTCTGCATCCACTATTCCGCCGAGTAGAGCAGAAACCTTGAACTTCCCAGTACTCCAATTGTCCTTTCCTTGAAGAAGACCAATATTCACTCTTGTCAACTCCATTTCGTAATGTTTCAGTTCTTTTTAAGTTCGTCAGAGCCTCGAAACCCCCATAAAAGCCCATAACCTTTTGAAATTTAACTCGTAAATCTAAATTGTATTTTCTAAAAGAATTTTTTATACACGAATTTCTTGCCGATGTGTTGTCGAAGCCTCTCGCCAAGCCTCGACTCTGATAGAAACTGGGGATCGTGGGAGAAGATCATTTTAAACTCTCCAATGAGGAAACCTATTGAGATGTAACGGTTTGACGCATTGTCGTTTGTAAACTATTTCGTCGGCTTCACATCTAAACTTACGTGTTCGGTTGGTTACTACTCCATTGTATCACAGTTTTTCTTTTAATGAACTACTGCGTTACGAGCATTCGAGGAAGAATGTCGACAATAAAAAATTCTTTTAGAAAATCTTAACAGGTTTACGAGTTAGAAATCAATAGTTCTCCAGTGACGCGGGATTGAAACAGAAATGGTGGCTGTACCAGATTGGCTCAGGTTTTACTCCGCAAATTGGCGCAACTTTACCATTAGCCAGAGGCAGCAGCTACGATTAATGTGCGCCTGCGTGTATTTTGTAGCGTGGCTTCGTACTGGATTGTCGTCGAGTAGTTTCCGGTTGGACGGGGGTGAGAATATTGTATAATCTACGACCAGTTCGTACGGGTTGAGGCAGCTGGAAGTTAAGGCAGTTGCGGCTCAAGTGTACGCCCTTCGGGTTAATAGACAATATTTGAAACGCCTCACTCAGTTTTCACTTGGCGAAGACTCGTTGAAGGGACGGAGTTGAATACGCTGCCGGTCCTTCAGTTAATAAATTGTCGGTCTCGTAGAAAACCTATCATCGTTGGTACGTGTCCTCTCAACTCCCGGGATTGCTCCTTCAAACGGGACGCTAGTCTTCAAGTGGCCAATAGTTTGCCACTTCCAGTAGACGCATTCTAACTTAGGACATATTTTGGAGGACTGGAACGAACCTACGGACGCATTCGTGTCAATGTCGCGTTATTTACTAGTCTTTAGACTCGACTCAGTTGGATGAACGAATTATCCATTTGTTGGTTACGTTATTGTCTGAGATTTCTACCATATTGGGAGACTTGCCAAGGCCTACAAGACCCGAGGATCTGAAACTGATGAGTTGCCAGCAACCTGTCGACTTGGCCATTACATAAATGGGTGATGCGTGAAACAGACCTCAGAACTCTTCAAGATTTGCCACTGTGAAGTGCAATGTCACTGACGACATCTCCAACAGTCATGAAAACTGAATCGGACGAATAACAAACCATCAAAACAGGTACAAAAAACACAATCCTCCTCCCGTAACGAAATTGGACACTCCTGATGTTCACTGCTCGAAATAAAAATAGTGAAATTCGGTTGACAATAGCGCCCATCCTTCCAGTGCACCTTCTGGACATTGCAGGGGTTTGACACATGCGCCGCAAGGTCACTCGGACAAGATAAGAATCATCAAAATCGGTTGTGGAATGCGACCTAAGAATCCCTTACGAGGTTTTCTCCCTCGCGGACCGATTGGTGTGGACCCGATTTGTTTTAAACGTTGGGTAGTCCGCACTCCCCAGGATTACTCCTACATGAACGAAGCCTTGCCAAGGTGGCTTAGCAGCTGAAAAATCGACAAGCTGCGCAAGTAAACAAAAACAGAGAAAACCGTTGAAAAATCAAGCTAATTCGTTTGAAAATGCCATTTCGTAGGGGAATCGGGTAAAATCGTTGGACAGCCGGGCAAAATATCAGGCGCATTACACAGGTCTCCTCAACGCCCCCCTGCCTTTACGTTCAAGTTTACGTGGGAAGAATAGCGACTCTGCATTGTTAGGAAATCCAATGACGATTTAGTGCATAGGAAAATTAAATTGAACAAAAAATGTCGGGAAATTAAGTAAAAAGTAGACAAAAATATTCAATCAAAATCGTAAGACGATCGAGTATAAATGAAGTACAAATAATTAGGAATTTAGGTGAAAATACAAAGAGAAATCGAGCTAAACTCAATCAAACAGCAGATGTGCAAACACATTAGAAAATAAACTTGTTTTTCAGGAAATTAAACTCTGAAAAATTGATGTAAAAATAGAGTTGTTGAATAGCGAACAAAGGTTCAGTAACTGACAACATTCTCAGTAACAATTGAGAATCACAGTTGAAAAATTAATGATGCACAAATCGTCGCAAATTTCGTGAATATGAGAACTAAACTAACTAATCCTTCGGGGTTTTTGTTTTCAATTTGAGCAGTCGCATAAATACAGGGAAACGTTTACGAATTGCTTAAACATCGTCGGAGGAACGGATAATATTGTTAGATCCAAGCAAAAACTAACGAAAAGTGTGCATAACTCATTGGAAAACCGTGCACAAAATGTTGGGACATTCAACAAGTCGGTAGATCGTTGGAAGTTATGGCACAAATTGCGGCAAAATTGTTCTCACCTGTCGAACAAGTGTTAACTGGTTCGACGGAAAAAGTTCGCTATGAATGGGTCGTAGTATCACGCCATTCTCGATCTAACAGGATTTCGACAAAGTGTGACATAACCGGGAGATTTATGAGTCTCATGACTAACCAAAAGGAAAAAAATTGTCCGACGGTTCCGCGCTTAAACGTTTAAACCGATTTTGATTGGAACTGAGAAACCAATTCTTCGAGGAGGTCAATGGACCGGAGATGTGAGACAGTAACGTAACCAACAAACAACAGATGGATAATTCATACGCCCAACTGAGTGGCGTCGAATGGCGAGTGAATAATCCGAGAGCAACGCGAAATGCGTCCTTTGGTTTTCCCAAATCGTTTGTTGTCCAGGACTATTGACCGTTCCGCTACACAAACACTTTCAAACAATTTGGCCACATTTCATTTAATCGTCGACTACGTTCAATAATAACCCCATTTTCATGCAATTTTTACTAAATTCGTTAACATTTTCGCTGAACTACTTTTAACCCAAAATTTTGCTCGATTTTCCAACGGATTTTACTCAGTTCTAACGGAATGTACGCAACTTGTCCTCCCAATATCCTTTCCTATGTTTTTACTCGATAATCTGCATTATTTACCACCTTTTCTACGATCTCCACTCAATTTCTAAAATTTAACTCGTTTTACGAACAGTCTCTTTGCAAATGTTCAATTTCCAAAATATTTTTTGCTCGATTTGAATATATAGGTAATGACAGAAATGAATGCTGGAAGTTTTGGCAAGGAAATTATATTTTAAGTATTAAGAAAGGCCTTACAAATTAATCGGTAATTATTAACAAGTCAGTTGGACTTTGATGAAAACCAACTCGCGGGCTTGTTCATTTAAAAGTAATATTCATTAAAAGAAATAATCGTTTACTTGTACACGCCATTAGGCGGTCTGCGTAGCTATGGAACTTGTTCGTATCTCGCTCTAATTTCTCGTTTGATACTTAATGGTATCTCCGCTAATTAAGAACTTACTCAGCTGCAAATATAGGCTGGTCTGGTGGGCCCTGTGGGTAACAATCGGCTTCATAATCGCTGTGTACAATAACGTTCTATTGGGCAGTCCACACCATGGGTAGCTCTTAATAGACAATGGTACTTAGTAAGTTTGAATGAGTTTACTATTCAATTTACTGAAAAATTAAGTTATTTTCCAACGATTTAGACGTCCTATTCGATTAAGTTTACCTCGATTTCTGTACGTATTATCCGATTTTCACCTACATTCCTAATCATTATTATTATTCTTCCATATACTTGATTATATAAGGATTTTTATTGAATTTTTGTCTACTTTTTCTACTCCATTTCCCTTGATTTTTACTTCTTTTTTTGTTCAGTTTCCCAACACGTTTTGAGTGATTTTCCAATGCACTGTATTGTCCACAAATGCTGTGTACTGCTCTGTATTGTTGTTTGTTCACCTAACAATAAAGTGTCGCTATTCTTCCCTCTTAAATTTGAACGTAAAGGCGCTAGAAATATGTCAGTATCCAGAGTAGAAATAAACTGAATTTAAAACAGTTGATAGGGTGATACAAGTCGTAGAATGGGCGTGGTGTTGAGGAGACTTGTGTGATGCACCTGGTATTTTGCCCCTAATGTTCGGCAGGCCAAATTAGCTGAGTTTTTTTTGGCCTGCGAACGTCCGCGCTTGACCCTAAGTCGTGGTTTCCTCGAGCGCCGAAAACAAACAAACAAATCAAACAACGAAAACAAACCCCCTTTGTTTGTACCTGTGAGAAGTCTTGCTCCTCAGTTATTTCCAAGTGACAACGGATTTACGCTATTCCTGGGCTTTCCAAAAACTATCCTTTTCCTACTACTCTTTTTACTTTTCTCTCCTAAATAGACAGCACCTTCCAAGTCAAGTCATCTAAACAGCTGTCTACCAGTTCTCTCAACAATTCATCTCTTAGCCCCTCCACTCAGTGTCTAACAACCAGTTCATGTGGATTTAAGGTACAATCAATCGGGGTAACTTTGAACCATGGGGTCTAACTTTGCACCACTGCACTTTTTTCATTTCATTTGCCTCCTACAATTTTATAAACGTGAGTAGCTCCACAGCTGATAAAATAAACGCAAGATGAGATCATTATTTGTTTGCCGAAACATCTGGAGAGGAGAAAACGCGCGTCGCGTGCTCGCAATAATTCACAGTTTGAAGTGATCATCGATCATCGTTCGGATTGTTGGTTTTTTGTTTATTATTTTCAACATCTGCTTCCAAGCTGAGTGCAACATTTCGATTCCATAGTTACTATTTGGTATTTCTAGTTTTAGGATAACTTGGGAGTAGCGTTACTTTTTATTTTCCAAGCGAAATAATCACTAAATTTGGAAGCCACCTCCAAAATGAGGTAAAATCAGGGTAACTTTGAGCCGGTGCAAAGTTGGCCGTCGATGTCTAGGATGCGGATCTAACATAGTACGTAAATCACGTTCACTTTTCCTCCTATGAAATATGTATGTATGTACATCGATACATGTATATGTAATGTAGGTAGGTATATAACTATATATAATAAACATAGTAGGTATGATAAGTACTTTGAAAAGATCGAGAAAAAAATTGCTTTTTTGAATCAAAGTTTGATAATGTTGAAAGCAAATGAAAAAATAAATAAATTTTAAAAAATCTATCTACAGGAGAGTGTGAATAGATTTAAGATTCTACTTGCTTATTAAATTGAGATACCAAGTCGCAACTAGGTCAGTAAATTTTCTTTAAATCATTTATAGAAGATGCCGTCAAGAAACAAGACAGTGAATTTGGATGCTCCAAGACAAGGAGTGCGGCGCTATGGCTGTAATAGCAATTATAGTAAAGCTTTGTTGCAAAGGGCTTTGCTCGAGATATGGTTCCTTTTAATATAAAACTTATAAATATGTATATGGATGTGTTATTGGGTGTGCAGCATGCAAGGTCCAACTTCAGGTCCAACATTGCCAACCAGGTGGGACATTTAGCTGTAGGCGACATCGGACTTCCCTTATGGGGTACATTTATTTTTTCCCCTAGTTCTAATGGATTTATTGTAAAGGTAAGACAGTCTAGTATTTTGTTGATGACGGAAAAGACTACAATGCTAAGGGAGTTTCGTGTTTTTAGACGATAGCATCCAGGCCCTTTCTGGACTCAGAAATCAAGCCGAAACTTTTCTTCAATTGTCGATGTATAGGAAACTACCCCACCTCTACTGAGCTGTTATCATTGGGTGCCGAATTTATTCTACTTTCGGCTGATGGACGGTGTTTTGCCTAAATATCAACAAAGCTTCCGAAATTTCGCGATTAGCAGACAAGAAATTGAAGTGGTTCAAAGTTACCCTGAAAGCCTGGGAAACTTTGCACCGCCCTAAATACAAGCTCTTTGAGTATTTAACAGAAAGTTTTAGAAAAAGCATCTTTCATAATGCAAACTTTGGTCCAATTGATTTTTGTTTTCGACATAAAAAGCCAGAAAAAACGGAATTTAAATGCATTACGAAGCAAAAAAGACCAAAAGGTGGTGCAAAGTTACCTCAATTGACTGTACCCTGTTCGCGTTTATATATTCACACTCAAACTGACGCTATTCTGTCAAGTGCAATACAGTCCTCACTGAAGCTCATCACATCCGTTTATTTTTCAGTTTCAAGCTCCCCCTTCGTGCGCCCAACACCTACGAAATCTCATTTTCAAACAAATTAACTTGATATTTCAAAGGTTTTTACGCGACATCTCAACAATTTTCTGTTTCGCTTACCTGCGCAACTTTTCGTGTTTTTGGGACATCACTTCCTAGCCAAGCCACATTCTTCCGTCGTAAACTTGAACGTAAAGGCGCTAGAAATTATCTATAGTGTTTCACAATTTTCAAGTAAGACGTTTACTCATTTGCCGAATAATACAAAACTGGTTTTCTTCGGACGTTTGCGTTTGAAAACACCATTTGCGAAAATATTTTGTGCCTGGTCTTGAATGAATGAAAACAGCTCAATCAAATCAGCTCATATTCTATATTCAGCATGTTGATCAACAATGGACGCCAAAATAAGAGTTTGAGCAGATAAGCGACGCAAAACTAAGATAACTTTACTTTTTATATCTATGCGTCATTCAATGTTGGATTGAAGAGTAATCGGTCCATTCATTATTTTCGTAAATGCATCTCCACTTCGTCGATTAACCGAAGCGGAAAACTCGTCCTCGTCACACAACTAAAGGGCGTTAAGAATCTTGAAACCCCGAAAGTAGAACTTCCAGCAAGTGGCTGGTGGGGCACATTACCCTATAAACTTGCCAAAGACAAGCAATTATACATAATTAAAACGTTTCGTCTTACGAACGAAGGTGCGTACCTGCATTTTCTTTATTTCTGGGAAGTCGCCGGGTGAAATGGAGTGCTCTTTCTGTATTTGCTCGTATATCGCACCAAGTCCTTTGATAAGCTCTTTCTTCTTTCCGTCCTTCCCAAACATCGATGGCATGTCTTTTCTCAAGCTGCTGATGATGTAAGCGTGAACCTGAAACAAATTCAACTCATTGAAAAACGTTACGAGGTAAAATACCATCGACTTGATTCAAAAACGCTCTTTCGATTATGTAACTTTATTCGTTCTTAAGGAGATTGGTCGGGGATGGAAGGGGGGCGGGGGTCAGTACGAAGGAAAAGAAAGATGTTGAGGGTCCACCGTTGCACCGTCTATCAGGCAGTGACAGGTCCAGAACAGATCCGTAAGACTCTTGACGATTAAACTCCAGTCATTCGTCGTGATTCGCTGGCCAAGCACCTCGACACCTTGCTTTATAGCATTCCCATTAAAGGTGCAAGTTTCGCTATCAATAAGGCCACTTTGGATGTCCGCGACTCTAAAACAACTCCCCCGCGTATTTACAAGGCATTTACTTGAGAGTGATAAGCTACTGCCTAATTTCTCGCCAAAAGGGGGTCTAATTCCGAAGCGCTCCGTCCTGAAGACTGCGTCCACTATTATTGGTCACTGGGTGTTAACCTCGAGTGTCCAGAGTGACTTGTTCCACAGAAGGCAAACTATCAGCGATAACTACAAACGATAACGTTCAAGCTACCAAAACATTTTACGGCAAGGGCAGCCGAGGTCGAGGTTGCGGTTAGAATGAATAAATGAACCACTTCACCCGCGAAAAAAACACATGACGTAGCTTTCTACAGCTTACCGTGTACATTCATTATTGATATACGCTTGTTTTCCTTAACTTAACGTTCTATACAGAAAATGGTAGCGCTCCACGTAATATATTTTAATTGGGGGGCCTCAACTCGCGTCAGGCGTAGGTATATGTAATTAATGTGACTGCCAACACGATTTATTGAAGAGAGCTCGTTTGTAATGTTCTGAACGTAGAGGAAAAACACGGTGAAAAAAGTTAGTCGATGACTGGTGCAAACCAAAGCAACAATAAGTATCGGACTTTCCCTAAAGTCAAGCACAATCGTTCGTTACAAACTGTACCATTGTCACCAGTTAACTAGCTGATTCGGGAGACTAACACAGGGTTGTTGCTAATTATTTCATGACCATTATTTAACTTCTAGTGTGTATGCAGCTTGTTGAACAAAGTGATCAACCGAAACGACAAACCGAATGAATGTTCTGCTTGGGACACATTGAATAACTAAACTTCCACTCTTGTTGGACTATCGATTCAACTGTAATGTGAGCTCCAAGTATCTACAATCCAAAACCGACAATTTCTTTTCCACTTACAAAAATGCAAAATAATCTATTTACAAAACTGTCGGCCCTGCAGTTACTTCCAGTGGCATTTAAAACGTCCCTCGTTTCGATCGTTTAACAGCAGTTGTTATTTTTTCTGCAGAGTGGCTCTAGCGAACTCAGGCATCTTTTGTCCTCCTAATCGATGGGCCATTGACTGAACCAATTTCCTTTGTAAAATGCGAAAGGCGGTTACGGTTTTGTCGAGACCGCCAGGGCTGTGCCTCATTGTTGCTGCAGGAAAGCGGGTTAAATTCTGCCGTCGACGTCCCACGGTGACCTTCAATGACAACAGGAGTCAGTCAAGAAATTTTCCAAGATATTCGGTAGTAAAGAAACTCCTTCGGAACCCCCTGGTTCCCCAAGATGCCCGGTGCTCTCCAAATGGCATCATTTTCTCGCCTGTATATAAAGTTTCTTCCTTCCGCTGCTTCAAGAGTTCACTAACTTTCCTGCTCACTCTTCAAAGGTCAAGTCCGTTCGTAACGAATTTACGCGTCTACCTTGATGAGCACCTTTTTATTGTTTGTCAACTCTACGAAGTGGAGAGGCAAGTTACGTAGTAAGCAACGCATCACACAACTCTGCCCCACGTGCATTCATCCATTTGTATCACTCGAGTAACAATCACATCTGTTTTCATTCAGTTTATATGAAGTTGGTAGAACAGTCTACACAGAAATCGGTAGCGCATAAAGTTCCGGAATTTACTGAGCATCTCCTACTCATGCTACAAGCACTATTGAGTAATCAGTGCAGTGATTAATGAGACTGCCAACTTGATTTTTCTGAGAAGGATTGTGTTTACTGTTTTGGTAAACATTGTATGAAGGGGTGGTAAGAGCAACGGCTGAACGATTTGAATTCCTGAAATTCTGGGGTTGCTGCTAATTATCTTATGGGAGCTATCCAGCACTCATCGTATAGTTTATGTGACTACCACAGTAATTATTCTGAGAATACTAGTATAACACAATGAGGATTAACACGGAAAAAAACTGCCCAAAAATTGCTCTCTGCCAAAATTGTTGTTGCTCCTCTCGTCGTGTTTCCACGAATGAGAATGTTATGGTACTGTCGTGACATTCTTAACTAATAAAATGAAAGCAGTATTATTATTACGTTTGGTGTGAGCCGATTTGGTTCAACGCACCACGTATCTCTCCAGGCACAAGGCCATTTTCTCCAATCGGATTCCAAAAAATGCCATTGGACAGAATAGCCTGTGTGTAGTAAGACCAAATGAGATTGAAAGATTTGACATTCAGGACCATCAATTCGTGCCTGGGCTGACCATTTCACACGCAGGTTTATAAGCCCTCAAACCAAACTTATGCTCCATGCGCGTTTTGGGCTCTTGGTATATGTTGAAGCATCGCTCTATATTGACGCTAAGGAAGATATTATCAGGATGTCACCCTTGAGATCGCTCTGCGAGAAAGTTAAATGAAAACTTTCAGTCAACTGGGCGACTTTCAGGTCAGGGTGGAAGACGGTTAAGAGGGGAAAGATAGTATTCGAGACGTGATTCCTTACCTTGGCCAGTCGAGCTCTTTTAATGAGGTCATTAAGCTTCCTTAACGTCGCGTTCCTAGGCAGAGACTGGAGGTCTTTGAATAAATCTTGCTCTTCGTCTTCAAACAATCTGAAAATGAAGAAGAAGGTAAGTCAGAGGCGCGAACACTATACAAATTCTTGTACTGTACGTTGTATTATGCTATGTGCATAAGTTGGATTGAGTTGTAGTGCCTGGACAAGATGATGGGTCTCCACTTCCAGTGAGAGACTTCAACCGAAAAGAAAACGTCATTGGCCCGAAGCGTGTTTTTCGGGTTCACTCACACTTCACAAACTTGTACGGGGTGGATGGGTGCGCTCTGGTTCGAGAAATACGAAAAATTGTTCTTTGCAGTTCTAATACGAAGGGCCTGGTGAGTTACGGCACCGGAGGGTCATTGGGGAAGAAGGAGATCGAAGCAGAAGACCCTCCACAGCTGGCAAAAAGAATGGCAAATATCTGGAAGCCGAACATCAAATCTGAGTTGATTTGGTAATGCCGTTCACTCACAGAAATTTCTCAAACGGTGTTTTTCGGGCGAAACACCTTCAGAAACGTAAGAATCCGATGAAAACAAAACGATGACACAACTTTTCCTTTTACTTCTTGGGCCAAAGAAAGCTCCAAAATAAAGACACCATATCACCTGTGACTCAAGCAGTCGATTGCCTTTGCCCGCTCCCTCGCGCCCGCTCTCAACTGCCAGGGCCAATTTTCCAATTAATTCGCCAAGGTGTTCACTCGTTGCGGGGCAAAAGCACTTACTTCAACTGGAGCAGAGCCGTCCGTATTGTTATGCTAAAAAGGGCGATAATGAAAGCGCCTGCGCATCTCGTTTGCACGACCTTGTCAGCCAACTGAGCTCGTCAAAAGGAAACTCCGAAAGTTAAGAAGATGAGATCGTTTCACCACATTGCAACCAGATGCGATTCCCAAACCTGAGCTCTCGAAGTGCTCACCCACGAACGGTTTGATGCTCCAAAAATAACTACAAGGCGGAAAGCAGCTTTCCTCGTATCACAGCAAACTGACTGCGTTGCCGTGGATTATGAAGATGTAATAAGATTTCCTTCGCCCAACCAAGCAGTGATTTCTGAATTCCCAATTACCCAATGATACTCCCCCTTCCCTCAGCAGCTGCGATAGTCTCAATTATGCTCACAATCAACCAACCACCGACACTAGCAACGCCCCTTTGCCCAATTCACATTAATTTCCAAACAACACACTCAAGAGTTCATTACGATATAATTGATCTTTTGAAAGTAGTCCTTTACTTCAATTTCTCAAATCAAATCAATTTCCGTTAGCGTTGCGTCGTTCAAAAACTCATACAAGACGCGCTCTTAGAAGAACGTGTTGTGAAATGACAGCATGGAACAGCACCCAGCAAACATAGAAAAGAACAATAATCTAAAAGTGACTAAATCATGCTTGTCGGTGTTTTTCTATTACAGTGCACAAGATTTGTTAATTTATGTGTAATGTATTTTGCCAGGGAAGACGTAAGAGAGGGCTTTATGGCCCTAATCCTCCCTGGTTGTTTAAATAAAACTCACATTTTTTCAGTACGTTATAAAAGTACGTATGAGTGGGCGGCGTCAGGTAGTTCTGGCTGGGGTTATGTGGTTTCGCTTTTGGTTTATTGTTCATTCTGAATAATTCACCTATGTTTCTGCACAACCTCTCAACAAAATGTGACACTGCAATCAGACATGTGAGACTGCGAGGATTGTCAGAAATATTGATGAAAGCATCGGGTTTTATATGCAGTTACACACATGAGTTGTCGTTTTAAGGATTCACAGAGAACAAGCGAGCCATTGTGCGAGAAGTTGTAGCGTTTTAAAGTTGTTTTTACGTAAAGTTTTTTCCTATGATTTCGAAATTTATATTCAATTATTGCGTCGAGTTTGACGGAAGTCAGTCAGAGGCTGGTTTGGTTTAAGGCAGGAGGAGGTTTTCACTCATCCTAATCAGCTGATGTCGAAGGTGTAAGTTAGAAATGTGCAGGGTGTTCGGCAGCCTGATATAGCTGGATTTTTCTTTTGGCCTGCGTACGAGCACCGACCCCCTTTGTTTGTACCTGTGGGGAGTCAGGCTCCTCAGCTATTTCCAAGTGACAACGGATTTCCTCCCTTCAACTCTCCCTTCCTCTCCTTCCCACTCTCTCTCCCTCCACTTTATATACTCACACTATTCTGTCAAGTTTAATACAGTCCTCCCAGTTATGTAATTGGCTAAAATTTTTTTTTGAGTTTTCTTCAGATCTTCACGTTTCAGACCCTACTGAGTCCGAAAAACGCTATTTGGGAAAATGGTCTTTGTGTCAGTGTGTGAACGATTTTTAGAAAAAAGGGCGTACCAAATCAGTTCAAACTTGATATCTATCCCGCAGGTTACCATGGGACACCCATGATCGGAGGGTATGAGAAAAATCCACTGAAAGTTAACTACAGTTATCATAGTGATTTTGATTAAATTTTTTATATTGATAGCTCTCAATAAGGCAACTACACCATAAAATCCCCATTCGTGGTAAAATAACGAGAGCAGCACAATAAATTACCAACATTTTCGGCGATAATCGACTTTAGCGCGGGTTTTTCCGTATTAACTCTGCTAACGTTTTACTAGAATCTTCAAAATAATTAGTGTGGTAGTCCAATCCAATACTGATAGGATGAGTGTTTACAAACCCTCATATGGGGGTCACTCCAGAAATTCCGGAATCTCAACTTCCGCCGTTTCTAAACGTTTTTACCCAATAACACTGCGAAAGTGATTACTATCCTCTTCAAAAAAATCGTGTTTACAGCCTCATTAATTCGCGGTGTACCAATTGCTCAATAATGATCCGGGAATGAGTACGAGCAGCGCAATAAATTCCGGAACTGTAAGCTGTGTTGTTTGACCAAGTTTAAATGAATTGAGTAAATAGAAAAAGCCATGTAGAAAGTGAATTGACGTAGAGCTAAGGAAAGTTGTGTGTTGCAACGCACTAGATATTTTAGATTGTCTTGGAGAAGTGTGTCTTTTATTTTTTTGTGCCTGGAAGAGAGGACCTCATGGCCCTAATCTCTCCGTGGCGTTCACATAAATACTTTCTCCCTCCTCCTCCTCCCATCACTCTCCACCAGCTCAAAACCTGACATAAAAAAGAACCTATTTAGTATAACTACCTTACTACGCTTTACACTTCTTTAACTCAAATTGAGAACTTGAAAAGCCCGGAAGAACACTTTTCTGAGCCGAATTTGAACCTTCTGGTTCACCCCTTTTCTATCAAAACGTATAAAGAGCCAACAACAGACTGTCTGAACTCCACAGGCAAGGCTGCCCCCCCCCCCCTCGACAATAGCAGATACCCGAGAACTGGATAATTTCCTAGCGGTTTTGTTATTTAAGAAAAGATTTTAAATAATTTCTGTTCATCGTCGGGCTTCGAAAGATCGAAATTTAACAGAAAAATACAACAAAAACGAACAAAACCTGTTTGTTATCCACGTTCCAATTCGGGAGAAATGTGTACTGCGCGTAGGGTAGAGTTGTTTTTTGTTTTTTTTAATATATTTCTGTTTATTTGGATGTTCCAAACCCCAATGGAAGAAAAAATAATTGTTTGAAACGTTGGGAGTTGAGAAACGGAAAGCGTTGCACTGGGCAAACATCAAGATCCTTTGCTAGTCTGATACGAGAGGTCGAGAGCCAAATCACTTTACGTATATTTGAATTGGGGAAGAGGTCGCCACGCCAAGACCCTCTTTCCAAGTTCTTCGCCAGCTGTCACTCACCTTCCTTTGTGTTTAACACCGCCCTTGCTAAACAGATAAAATACAACCACGCTGCTGAAGACACGCGAGAATCTTTCACACTACTTATCTCTTACAACAGCTCCCTGCACTGCCAATAAGTGGTCAATCGACGTGGGCGGAGGTTAACACAATTTTCTTTTATTCAAGCGCCGTGGGGACCTGGAGGGACCAGTGAAACCACTGGATTGAAGACTTGAGACTGTAAAAGCCACCTTGAAGCACTGAAGATTCGCTCAGATCTTCCATTTGCTTAATTGCAACCCCTCCTCCGGATCACATTTCATTTTCCCAAATGCGGCCAAAAAGATGGCGTGTGTGCGAGACATAAGTTTCATTTTCACCAGAAGCTTTCGGTCGTCATTGAAACAGACCACTGACCAAGAGAAATTTTCTCTTCGTTAATTACATTTATTTTGAATAATTAATGTCGAAAAGGATGAAAGTGTTATCTTTGAGAAGACTCGGACCTACGACAAAGATGCAGCTCCTCCGCCAGACGACGAGTTTGGAATCCTCGCTTCTCTAATTCGATAGTCACAAGAGCGCGCGTTTCGCCAAATAGAGTCGTTAGTTTGTTTTGGGGCTGCACGTACACTCCAGGATATGTCTAGTTCCAATGACGGCCTCATCCGGATGCTTTCAATTATAATTTCCCCTGTTTCAGTCATTAAACGTTGTGTAATAACTCGATTCGTGCGCCTCGTTTGAGTATTTGCTATTCATTTTTGTGGGAGTGGCTGCCAACGCTGGCGAACTACTTTTTTTTTAGAAATGGTGAGAGGCAAAATAGTAGACGAGGGATTGCAGACTAGTTTGTTTCAGAGTAAAGAAATGAAGCTGCTGAGTACAGTTGAGAACTGGATCGTTCACTAGTACGGCTTTATCAATTTTCTCCTAAGGCGTTTCACGTGTCACTTCCCTTGGAGGTAGCTTTGGTTGCCATCTGTCCAACACTACCAGTCTGCCTTCAGAGAAGAGGCTCACGTGGCATTCATCTCATCATGGAGGAAGAAACCTCCACTCAACAGAGATAACTTCTAGTGTCCAGTCTTACAGTTCTTGGAACTGTGCGTTCTTTTGTACGGCTTGAAGTCTTCGGGACCGGGACCCTGCTATCAATGTCTTTTTACTTTCCTTGTTGACTACGAGTTTACTATCCCACAAACGAAGTAGTAGCTTGTCACTCCTGAATAAATGGCCTAGCAGGAATGTTCCAGAGGAAAGGAGTGAAGCTGCCCATTTGCCTTTGCCTGAAAGGAACTGGCTCGTCCAATGTTCCAGCTCAGCCGTGAGCTGTCAAGGGAAAAACGTGTACATGTCGAGCATTATTATTTCGCGAGCTATTTCTACGAGGTGATAGTAACTTCCATAATGTATACGCAGTAGTAACACAGGGAAACAACTTAAAGACTCAACAAGGCAAGGGGTGCCAGACCCACCAGAATGGCACAAGATAAACTGCCTCCACCAAAGAACATAGTTCAATCAGACAGCCTGCCTCATCCTCCAGTCTGATTCTAACACCTTCATGCTTTGCACCTCCCTGAAAAAGTACACTGTCCCTACTTTTTACCGCTCCTCATCTCCCCTTGTGCATTCTACCACTATCGACAGAGTGCCACTCAGCTGTTGTTCATCAAATTGGAGGTTCTCGACCTGCAACTGTCATTTGTTAACCATGCTGCTCTAGCTACCTCTCGCGCTGTGCAAAACCCTGGTCAGAATTCTCGGAAATTGACTCATGTCCGTCCACTCTACACCTTGAATATGTCTCAGGTGTCCATACTTCAGCTCTCATATTGAAATAGGATAGAATTAAAAAAACAGTTTCTTGAGCCTGGTCTTACAGACCCCCCCCCCCTGCCCTCACCACTCACTGATAGCGTTTAAGTGTAAAGAAAATGTTTCGCAAATAATCGAATTGAGATGGAATTTCAATAGACACATAGAAGTGCTCCCTTGGAGGCTGTTCTGTACACAAGTGATGGCGTGGAAGACCTCCCCTGCATACTTACTGCCAGATCTTCCATTTGCGCTTGTGCAATGTGGTAGACAATGCGAATTGGCCTGATTTGCCACCTGTCCCTTCATGACAGGTTCACGTCCGCTTAACGTTTAGCTCGCCCATAGCCATGATTCCACTGTAGCAGCTCTTTAATGCGATGGCAGAGCTTAATGACTAACGCTGCTTAGGGAGCAAGAAAGCACACCTGTGACTGTCGCACGATCAGTTTCATCAGATCTCCACTCCTGGATATATTGGGTCCTCCTACCCTCTTAACCAGTCGAACCCCCATTGGATCCATAACACTGGTCCTCCAGGCTCATCGGATCCGTAAAAATAAAAAATAAAAATATAGTGAATTTCCTATCAAAAATAAGAACCATGAAGAGGACCTCCTGGACGCCATAGTCTATGAAACAAAATCACGTCATACCTGGCATTAAGCTCGAAGGGATGTGGTCGATCCCAAAAAGACCCGATGTAGACCCGGGATACTTCTGGGGTCTGCAGGACCTTCCCCAGCGACCACATGAGGGCCCCATAAACACGCATCAGCTGCTGATGATCAACCATGTCCGCTTTGTTCAACACGATCCGGATCTTATCGTCGTGACCTTTGAACGCCTCGATCGCCCGTCGAAACTCGTCGGAAATGTCCAATTTATGAGCGTCGAACATCAAAATGATCCTGTCGACCCGTTCGGCGAACCATTCGAGGACTCCGGTGAAGTCGTAGCCTCTGTCGACCCGTTGTTTTTCTCCGGACAATATCCCGGGCGTGTCGACGATCGAAATCCCTTGAAGAACCGGCGAGTCGACGAAAACTCCTTGAAAACGATTCAAAAACGCGTTGCCGAATTTGGACAAAGGTCGAAACTGTTTTTTGGGCTCGACGACCAAAGCGTTTCCCATAATGACGCCCTCTTTGACGCCGTGAGCGACGACGGTGAAGGAATCGGTCGTCGGCTCTGGGCCAACGCGCATCCCGGGGAAGTCCCTTTCGAGCAAATACCTGATGAACGTCGTCTTCCCCGTCGAATACTGACCGACCAACAAAATCATCGGTTTGGCGACGAAATCCGCGTCGTCCAGTCGCGGCGAGTGGAAATCGTGGAAGTCGTAAGCGAGCTCCAAAGGCAAAAGACACTCTTTGTACTTCATGCGAAGACCGTCGGCGACCGAATCGAACACCTCAGGCGCCGGAATCGGCTCTTTTTTCAACCAACTGAACATCTCGCGCTGAAAATCGTCAAAACAACCGTCACGACTGCGAAAAAGTCACGCACGAAATCGAAGGGCCGCCGTCGGTATGCGCTCTGAGCGTTGGTTCTATTAAAAACGGTTCCCCGCCTATCTAATCTAATAATAATCCTCCGTAACCTACGCTAACCTGACTGCCCCAAAAAACCGAAGCCCGCTGATTGCCCACGGATAAACTATAGAAATTCGAGCTAAATCCTCAGTGTTGCACAACGGAAAAGATGTGAATGCGTTTTTAGCGGCAATGAATCGATAGTTGAGAGTTGAGGAGACGACTGGGCCTCAGGCAGTCGCCGATTGTCGTCAAGGTGAGACGAAATTTAAATATCCCATGAGGAGAAACAAAATTTACCGTCGTTATCTTATCGGCTGACACAAACGCCGCATTTTTTTCGCCTAGCGACGACGACGTTTTATCGTAGTTACTAGCGCGTTTGACATTTCTGCTCCCGCATTAGTGTAAATATTGTGGCAATGGAAATACTCCAAGCTACAACTACTTATAGGGAGAGATAGAAGTTTAAATAAGGGGAATGCAGGCAGTGGCACTGCTCCCTGTCAAGGACGACACCTTGGAAGGGCAGACCCACGGAATCATAGCTGAAGTGCAGGTCCTCCCTTACCCTGGCAGCATATGGAGAAGCAAAGGGTGCACCAGCACGTCGTCGTCCTATCTGTCGACGTCAATACCATTTTTAAAGGGCAGGAAAAGTATGGCAATTGTGTAAAGTAAGTTTTTTTCAGATCTTTGAGGCCAATTGAATCGAAAAACCCTACTTCTGCATATTGAGCTAATTCTTCACGTTTTGTTATAATTTTTCGAATGCACGAAAATAATGTTCGGAGCGACCAAGAGGGAAGGGAACAAAACGCATTGACGATGCTGATTTATCGCATTTCTCTCAAAGATGGGCATAACAATTTTTATTTAACTTTTAATTTGTCTACTAATCAGTACCTAACTTTTGTTTTCTATAAATAAATCAGTAAAAATTCAATGCACGGAAATACAGGCCAATAAAGGAAAATGAGTTTTTTGCAACTTGCGGGAAAAACGACAAAAGACTTTCATTGAAGGTATTAAAGTAAATGTAGTTCCGCCAGTAGGTAAATTACTAAAGTTAACGTACCTGTTTGGTAATTCTGTCTTCTCTGGCTGGTGAGATACTGTGGGCGAGCGCTTTCGATGTAAAGACATCATCGTTTGACCGTTAAGTCAGTACTCCAATGTCTACAGAGTATTCACTTGATAGCCAGACGATGATGTCTTTACGTCGAAAGCGCTCGCCCACAGTATCTCACCAGCCAGAGGAGACGGACTCACCAAACAGGTACGTTAACTTTAGTACTTTCATTGAAATCACAGGGTGCCTTAATCTAGTCAATACCTATATGCTTTTGACCATAAATGTTCCACGAACGGTTGAACAAACAACAACCGAAATGAGCCAAAAATCGAGGTTTTTACGGTTTCAAACGTGCACAGTAAATGCAGAAGTGAATTTGATACATCTGATGGAGTATCTTCTGGGAACCTACGCCCAACAGACAAGTGGGCTGCGTAAAGGTGTGTGTGTTGCTACATACTATGCATTTTCCGTTAGCGACGTGTGCGCATTTGGCATCTGTATTGGTAGTATGAATAAGAATACTCAAGCGATAAACCTCTTGCGGGGAGAAATGGGCATGGGCTCCAAAGCTCTAAACTCGATGCTGCAATGGAAGAGTAATGTGTGTAGGAGCATAAGTGAACGTTCTGGTACAGGCACTCAAGACTAGGGATCCCATTCTGATCTTAGCACTTCAGGCAGGTACAGTTCGTGTACTCAGATCGTGGCAACGCAATGGGTGTATATAATCACTCACTTACCTACCAATTCCTACTGACAGCCAATTGAGAAACGCTGGTTTATTGCCTTTAATAAGGTATCATCTCCTCCAGGCATTCACACCTTACTGGAACTAGTTCCACACACAACATTCCTACTTCCTATGAAATGAGAGGATGATCGGCATAGGCGCTGACCATGCAAAGTAAACTGAAGTGCATACAAGGCATTGGACAGCTGTAAACCGGAAAACATGAGGAAGAACATACCTACGCAGGGAACCCACAAGTCCGCTTTAGAAAGAAGTTTGCTCCATTTTTCGCAGCCAGGGTCTTCAGCCCAGTCAGGCATTCAACATAGTGTAGGACGCAGGGGCATTGGCAGGAGACAAATTGCCTACTGGCTCAGCCAGCTAAGGCTAAAGCAGGCAAAAACATCATTAGATCATTCGATTATTATGCCTCCTAGTGGAAAGGCCAAAGCTTTGCTTACACTGACCATAGAACTACGAATCGTCATCAGTTTCCTTACTGGGCACTGCCTACTTTGGTATCACCCAAATGATGCGCAAGTCAAAGGCAGTCGAATGTCCCTTTTGTAGTTAACAGGATGCAATTGCGGAGAAAAAAAAAACAATTTGCCCTTCGAATTTGCAATTTTGCAACTGTGATGACTGTCAATAGGTCAATGCGGGGAACCTTGCGCTCAAAATGCCATATCTGCACACGATTTCCCAATTATCACTTCTGTTTAGTTAAACCAGAAGTGAAAATCGGGGTTCTGAGGTGACAAGTCGCTCAGACCAGGGCTTCGTTTGACTTTGCCTTGACGAGATTAGGCGTCTTCCGAACGAAGCGCTCGACTTCCAATACAATTCTCATCGACGGTTTGCGCGTTCTTCATCCTTCTACTTCGCGGTACCGCACTTTATTATTACACTATCATTCAGAACATTCGCGGTAGCTCTGTTACCTAAAGGGTAAGGAAAGTATAGTGATCGTGTCAAAATACAAGCTGACTCAGATCTTTACATTTTGAGATCTACAGAGTACGAAAAACCAAATTTTGGCGTGTGGTCCGTGTGTGTCTGTAGTTCGATTTGCGGGAGATCGGCTGAACCGAGTGAACAGCTTCTTTTTTTGTATTGTTCGTTACTTTTTGTAGACGCGAAAATACGGTTACGGTCAATTTCCACCAATGGGAAAGGGGGTGGGGGACGAAAAGCTACCAAAAACTAGGGGTTTTCGCATTTTTCAGCTTCAACGATTTTGTTAAACTTTCAAATATCTTCTTCTTACAATACAAAAATTCCATACGTATCTCCATGAAAATGCAGCGAACGGAGATGTAGGCCAATGAAGCAAACATGGATTTTTTACGCTTTTTGGCAAAACCGCTGCAACGATTTTCACTAAACTCTAAGAATGTTTTTAAATAGTCAATACCTACATATTGCTCTTAATAAATGTTCCTCTGACAGTCCACTGAGCCAAGATTAGAATCAGAATGTGTCGAAAACAATGTTTTTTTGAACATTTTTGTAATTTCCCGAGTAACAGCGTCACTGGATTTGATCAATCTTACTTGGGGGTGTCTTCTAGCAACCTACACCCACATTTTGTTCAGCGTAAGTATTTCTGTATCTGTTTAACGGAGATATAAGCCACGATAGCTCGGAAAACGAGCTTTGTCGAACGTTAATTTGTCGTTTTATCAAATATTCCCAAAAATGGCTCTAATAATTTCGATCAAACTCTCGAACTAATCTTAACTAACCAGTGCTTACATTTTGTTCTCCATAAATTGTCCAGTAGAAATGCGTTGAACGAAGATAAGTAGCAGGTAGTCGAACTTATAGGGGTTGCAGAAAGTTGTATGATGCTGCGCAGCTGGTATTTAACTTCAATTAGAGGATGATGTATTTTCTTTGTTTTATTTTGCTTAAACTTTGATTCAAAGCATGTATAAATTTTCTCTCCCTTCTCCCTATCGCGAGCAATGCCAATTAGGGGAACTAACTGTTCATCAATCGAATTACAACCTTGTACAATGTTCCGACAAGGAAATACATGTAATTTATATTTTCCTTTAATTCTGTTTGTTTTATTTACATTACACATAATTCAGCGTTTTGTTTCCCTACTACGAGAGCCGTTAGGATGATATGCACTGCTATCCCTACATTATCTACTCCTCGATTATTCCTCATGCCCAAACGTACACCCCTCCTCATGACGTGGATGTCCGACCTATGGAACTACTAATTAGGATGTAAACAACCCCCCCGCCCCGCCCCGCCCCCACCATAGCTATTCACTTCAAACAGAATTTTTCTGGCTACGACTTTACGTACCAAAGTTACTTGGCAAGTTCGATGGACGGGAGCGCAAAACGATGGCTAAGCACTTTGACTAAGAGGTGACACAGGATCGGAAAGAGAGGAAAACTGAGAATGGTGCGCGATCAAAATTACGCGGCACTGTACACGGTAGTCACATTACGTCGCGAATGATCTCACATTCTGCACTCGGCCGAACGAACGTCGCCCCTCCCTCGGGGCCGTTTTCCCCTTTTTTCAACGGCGGCTCTCACATTCTCGTTAGAGATGATAATTAAACGAGAAGGTCCCTCCTGGTAATTGTATCGTGACGACGAGCGGCGGCACTTCTCGACACAATCAGGTCGTAGAGCGTCAATTCTAGCGGCCAATGGTTCCCATTCAACCGCAACGGTTGGGCGGGTGAGCATGCGCGGGGTGGTCAGGGGGGGGGGGCTCAATCCAGCGGCCAAAGCTCACAATTATTCCCTACTTACTACCCAAATAAGAACATCTGGTACGAAGGTAAGTATGGCAGTGCCGCCACAATAGACTTACTAAGTGATCTAGAGGTAAGCAAGTTAGGGAGAACCAAAAACAACTAGAACATGACAATCCATCAGCTGACGACGAGGAAGACGCTTGCTACAGTGCTAGGCTGTTTGCCAACGCGTACGTGGAGCCATCCTCCACCTTACAGACAGCCACAAGTGCCCTGTCACCTACTTTTCAACGCATTCCATTTGCCATGTGGCCAACCTTACTCCCTAACTCTTCAGCATGACCTACATGTCTGGTGGACATCATATGCCAAATCGCTCGCTTTTTTACGTACCATTTGCCACGTGGCGACACGAAACTAATTGAGTAACTTTTCAACATGACCCACAAGCAAGCTGGCCAACATCGGTCTAGCTTCTTATTCTGCATGACTTTAAAGCCTTTCCCATTGAAAAGTGTAAAAAATAAAATAAAACGTAAGCATTAAATCACAGTTAACAGCAACATGAACTAAAATCATTAACCTTCTGCAATTTAAAAATAGTTAATCGTTTCCAGTCAAATTTGTGACATTTGATGGATCATCATGTAACGTGAAACACACTGGATGTGGCGTGTTCTGGCGTGTCCTGCCAGAGCTAAAGCCGCCTTATACGACAGGTGGTGGTATATATATTTTTACCCTGCTAAGCACTAACAGGCCTGCTCACTTTAGAACATGGCGAGCATGGCTCATTTACTCTACCACAAACTAATAGTCTTAATTTTCAACCGCATCTATAATCTAAATGCGAGCGCCAACCTAATCTCATTCCCCACACGGCTACACAATGTCTAGTCAATTGGCTTAGGGCTTCCTCAATTCATTTTTCAACATTCTCCACCCAGCATGTAGAGAAAATTGACCTGATCACACACACACTACTGTATGCTGGTATATGCAACCATCATTGGCCTAGTCACACTCTTTTTAACAAAATGTCCATCCCATGAAGCAAAATAAAATAATTGGTCAATCATCCCCTTTTCCAAGAGCCCTTTTTCGCAGCTTCTCACCCCCCTCCCCCACATTGCCAACATTTACCTTGTCACAGACGTTACTACACATCTTCCCAGGTGGAACAGATTGGCCTAGTTGATTCATAACACACGCTATAATTGAGTGAGTGCCTTTGAACATGAAACACAGTCTAGGCGGCCAAGTTTCAACTCTTTATAGCATAATCTACATCCTGAGTATTGTCTTAGTTGCACATTTTACGATGCAAGCTATTTCACATACAACCTTGAAATTTTCTTGTCTTCTCTTTTCATATCATTCGTCTACACCCCCACTTGACTCATTGTAACCTTTTAGAGGCCAACACTGACAAAGGTCCCTCCCCTGACGTTACCAGTCCTCATTCGAGCCCCTTACATGTGCAGCTGCCCACCACACATCTACTAATGTACACTGCTCTAGAATTGACAATATAATTCACAACTATATTTTGCTTCACCAGAACTGAATAACCTCAATCTTCTCGTCATTGCCTTGGATTCGTGCGTCGAAGAGCCGACAGATAAGAGTCGAGTGATTCTATCTAAAGGCTCAACGGTTCACTGCTAAAGAATTAGGGACGTTTCAAAAAAGACACTCGAGAAACGAGATAAGGTTCGATTATTTGGAAATAAATTGTCACATGTCTTACGAATTGCAATGGGCCTTGAGGGGACACTAACCGCCGCCCAGAGTCTAGGCAACACATTTTCATTTGTGAACCAGAACTCAGGAAGCGTCAAGAGATCTATTCTCATAAGCAAGCAATGCACTAGTCCGCATATTACTCGAATAACTTATGATATCATATCATGAGTCACACTGGTAATACCAGGGTTTAGTCAATTCATTTTGATTCACGAATAACGAAGCAGACGAGTGTATGAACCCAGCAACGCCTCAATAATTACTAACCTTAGGCGTAAAGACAAAGGCTGGGACAAATGCACTCACATCAAGTGATAAACCATAAACCTGGTAGCTGCAACATCCTACTCTCATGATCAAACAACACAATGACTCCAGCAGCTATTAATATTATCACAGGGTCTTATCAACTTTTCATCAACTATTTCATGATCAACACCTTGGTATCTACAGCAAGCCTACTCTCACAATTAAGCAATTCATTAACTCTGGAGTAACTCCAGGAGCGACTACCACCGCTTGATAACCTGTACGGCTGACTGCAAGGGTCTGGTAAACTCACGTTAAGTCATACGCCACAACTCTGGTACCTACAAGAAGCCTACTCTCATAACCAACCAATACAATAACTATGGAATGACTCCAGGAGCTACCCCCATCACTTAGTAGTTTGTACAGGTGGCTCGTACGCTCCAGTCAATCCACAGCCATTTATGATCAACACCTTGGTAGCTACAACAGACCTACTCTCACAATTAAGCAATTCACTAACTCTGGAATAACTCCAGGAGCTAAGCTACTACCATCATTGGATAACCTGTACAGCTGACTGCAAGGGTCTGGTAAACTCATGAACCGCTACTCTGGTTGCTTAACGGCCCTACTCCCATAAACAAGCAATGCACGTACTAAAATAATGAAAATAATGAAATCACTTAGCAATCTTGTAAAAGTGGCAATGAGGATTGAGTCTACTGGCTACTACATCCCCCCCCCCTAATCACCATCTTCAAGTGACACACTAACAAACAAGCCCTTAGAAGACGAATGAAATCACTAATTCCTGGCAATTGTAATGACAGAGTCGCCTTACTACTCACTAAACCCCCACTTTCAGGACAATGACTCAGACAGCATTTAATACTTCCAAATCGGAGTAGCTGTCGGTCGTATCACTTTTATAGCTCAATTAGGATTTACTAACCCCCCCCCCCCCACACCACCTAATGAGGTCTAGGTCTGGGTGGAGCTGACAATTGGGTTCTGTGTGAGTCTTACGTCAAAGAGAAGGAAGAGTCGGCGCCTCACGCAAAGCTCTCGATCAATTAACGGAAAAGGTGTTTTTCGAGAAAATACTCGAGCACGTCGAGTTCCAGAACAAACAGCGATGCGTCAGAGGCGTTAAGTCAGCAACGAGGCGAACAATCAACCGAAAATGACTAACGTGACTCGCCCTAATCTCACGACAAACGGCTCCACGCCTCTGAAACACCGTTTCGAGGTAGTTTTTCGGGCATTGGCGAGCTCCTGTTCAACATGCAGCCTCATTGTGGAAGTGGTAGTGGGCTGCCACCACGTACCTCAAGATTAGGGTTAGTCAAGGTACTGATTACAGTGTGGGAAATAGTACCGGGGCATGAACAACAAAATTAGACTTATTTCGGGGGTGGAGCCGAATTCAGGAGGCTGAACCAGGCCTGGATCTCAAAATAAGGGTGATTCCAGAAGTTGAGACAGCTGTAGGCGCAGAAACATGACCGAAATCTCAAAATTACAATTATCTTGGAATTTGATAGACATGCAAGCTCTCCAAGAACTGCACCTGCCTTCAACATTAGGATTGGTCAGCTTGTAGCAACACACCATGGTTCTCGAGTAGGGTTATTTCACCACGCAAGCCAGATCCACATTTTTTAAGAACCCGTTCAAGATTGGGATTTCCAGAGTTGAGCAAAATTTTCATTTGACTTTCCTCGGCCACACATACATTCGGGAACTTTTCTGGCTCCAACTTGTTTCACAAGAACGAAGAAGAACGAGGGAACCCGCGACTTGACGTTACGGGATTCATAAGGTTGCCCCTACTTATTTCACGATCATTCGTAATTGACAGGCCCGTGAACTCGATGCTTTTAGAATGGTTCGTGCTGACAATTCCTGATTTATACGGAAAACACCAAAAGAATCTGAATTCCGGAATTTCCGACGGGGCTCCTGATCGTCTTACACATCGTGTAGACACCTTATTGCTTATTGGACCACCACACAGATTGTTTTGAGACAATTCACATACATCGGTGGGATTTATATGAAAAAAACTGCGCTGAAATCGGGTTTCTTCGACGTTTATGATAAATTATTGCGCTGCCCTCGTCGTTTTCCATCAAATGAGTATTTTATTTTTGCGTCGTGTTGTGTGGAACTGTCTACTAATTACTTAATCAAAATCGTTGAGGTAAATATTTGATAATCTCGTGCCGCTCTCCTCACGGTTCCACGGATGAAAATCAATTACTCTCACGTTATTTGGAACTGCCCACGCGCGGAATTGATCAAAATTGTTGTTTTTATCAAGAAAATCAGACAAAAACGAACGATTTATTTGTGGGCGAATCTCACTTTCCGATATAGTTAGTCAAAGAAATAGTTATGGGGAACGAAACGTGAGCGCAGGTTGTTAAAAGCCACTTTTTGCGCTAATTACTTTCCGCTACCCGAAGGGAAGTAAAGTATAGTAATCGGCCCAAAACAAAATTTGGGTTTTCTTCAGATCTTTACGTTTCAGACCCTACTGAGTCTAAAAAACCTAATTTCGGCGCGTGGTCAGTGTGTGTGTGTCTGTAGTTCGATTTTCGGGAGAACGGCTCATCCGATTGAGCTGGTTCTTTTTTTGTTTTGTAGACACCAAAATAAGGTTATGGACGATTTCGGCCGATGGGAAGGGGGGGGGGACGAAAATGTACCAAAAACTAGGGTTTTTCGCATTTTTCTCGAAAACGGCTCTAACGATTTTGATTAAACCTTCGAATTATCTTCTCCTAATCAATACCTAACTTTTCTTCTCTATACATATCTTCATGAAAATACGGTGAACGGAGATATGGGCCCCTGAAGCAAAAATAGGTTTTTTACGCTTTTTGGCAAAACGGCTTCAGCGATTTTCACCAAACTCACAGGATGTTTTCAAATAGTTATTACCTACATATTGTTCTCAATAAATGTTCGTCTGGCAGTCCATTAAACAGAGATAAAAATCAAAATGTGTCGAAAATAACGTTTTTTCTAACACTTCCGTAAATTCCAGGGTAAATTTTTCACCAGATGTGATAAATCCTAATGGAGTGTCTTTTAGTTACCCATACCCACATTTCGTTTCCTATAATTATTTCTGTATATATATGTTGAACGGAGATATACGCCAAGTTATCTCAGAAAAGGAGATTTGTCGAATATTAATTTATCGGTATTACGATTTTCTCAAAAACGGCTCTAACGATTTCCATCAAACTTTCGGAGTACTCTCAGCTAACTAGTCCCTACATTTTGTTCTCCATAAATGTTCCTGTAAAAATGCGTTGAACGAAGATATAGCGCCCGCATATGTAGGTGGTGTTCGAACTTAGAGGGGTGGCGGAAAGTTGTGTGTTGCTACGCACCAGATATTTTTTATTAGACGCCAAAATAAGGTTATGGGCGATTTCGTTCGATGGGAAGGGGGGTGTGTGGGACGAAAATGCACCAAAAGCTAGGGCTCTTCGCATTTTTTCGAAAACGGCTCAAACGATTTTGATCTAACTTTCAAATTATCTTCTACTAGTTAATACAAAAATGTTCTTCTCTGTACATATCTCCATGAAAATACGGTGAACGGAGATATAGGCCTATGAAGCAAAAATAGGTTTTCGACGCTTTTTGGCAAAACGGCTTGAACGATTTTCATCAAACTCACAGGATGTTTTTAATAGTTAATACCTGTATATTGTTCTCAATAAATGTTCGTCTGGCAGTCCATTGAACAGAGATCGTGAAAATCAAATGTGTCGAAAATACTTTGTTCTTTTCTTTTTCAAACATTTCCGTAAATTCTGGGGTAACTGCTACACCAGATGCGATGAACCTTACAGAGTGCCTTCCAGCTACCCACATTTCGTTCTCTCTAATGATTTCCGTATATACGTGATGAACGGAGATATAGGCCAGGTTAACTCAAAAAAGGAGGTTTGTCAAATTTTCTGAAAACGGCTATAACGATTCCGATCAAACTCACGAAGTACTCTCTAGTACCTACATTTTGTTCTGTATAAATATTCCTGTATAAATGCATTAAACGAAGATATAGCACCTGTATATGTTGGGTTGCAGAAAGTTGCGTGTTACTGAGCAGCAGATATTTCTTTATAAAACGGGACTTGATCAACTTACCTTCTGTTGGTGTCGAAACGAAGAGGTTGATCCCAGAATGATCCGATGTAGACCCGGGCGACTTCCGGGGTCTGCAGGACCTTCCCCAACGACCACATAAGGGCCCCATAAACCCTCATCAACTGTTGATGGTCGACCATGTCCGCTTTGTTCAGCACGATCCGGATCTTGTCGTCGTGACCGCGCAACGCTTCGATCGACCGTCTAAATTCATCGGAAATGTCCAACTTATGAGCGTCGAAGAGGAGGATGATCCTGTCGACCCGTTCGGCGAACCATTCAAGGACTCCTGTAAAATCGTAGCCTCTGTCGACTCGTTGTTTCTCTCCTGACAATATCCCGGGCGTGTCGACGATCGAAATCCCTTTGAGAACCGGAGAATTGACGCTCGAACATTGAAACCTGTTGAGGAAGGCGTTGCCGAATTTCGTGAGCGGCTTGAACTGTTTTTTCTTATCGACGACTAACGCGTTTCCGGGAATGACGCCCTCTTTGTCGTCGAACATGACGGCGATAAATCGGTCGGTCGTCGGCTCCGGACCGATTCGTATCCCGGGAAAGTCCCTTTCGAGCAAATACTTAATGAACGTCGTCTTTCCCGTCGAATACTGACCGACCAACAAAATCATCGGTTTGGCGTCGAAATCCGGGTCGTCCAGTTGCGGCGAGTGGAAATCGTGAAACTGATACGCGAGCTCCAAAGGGAGGAGTTTGGTTCGGTAGATGTTTTTGAGACCGTCGATGACGGAATCATAAAGTTCAGGCGACTTACCGTCGTCTCGACTTAACCAGCTGAACATGTTGATATCTGTCGCTCGGAAGGAGGGAAAAAAAAAACGAAGAGTTAGACGATTGCCGCAAATGTCGAAAGCGACTGATACGAAACTGTCTCAGGAAATCCGAATTAACTGAGGAATGGGAGCGAGGGGACGACCATCAAAGGCAAATGGCGAGTTCGCGAGGAAACGAGAAAATGACGCTTTTAACGAGAAAATAACGAGACACAAGGCGACGACAGAATGCCAAGTGCCAACTGACACTGACGTAAACGACGGAAGGGAAAAATGGATAAGTCCGGCTTCCCTCGCAGTGTTGCTCTCGGCGCGCGACGGTGACAGTAAAAAATACCACTGTTGTTGTAGTGATGAAGCTTCTTCTACTTCGTCTATGTTTAATTCCCCACAGATTCTACATTCAGCAGTTACTCAACAAACTGGCGAACGCTTCTCGCTTATCTTAAGTTAAAAATTCATTTGTGTTCACCCCTATATTATTACGCCTGCATATTTATTGTATCAAATGTTTGGTGGGTGGTTAAACCACCATGTATCTCAAAATGTATCATCTTCGCAACTAATGGAGAGATAATAATAAGAAAAACTACCATTTAACACATTTAGCCCGAGGGGCCGCCTATTGACATTCTCCTGACCGAGCACGCAACACTGCTCTATTGACTAGAAACAGAACATTTTGAAATACATATATTATGATTAAGATTTTAGTATCTTTGAGGCGTTGACATATTAATTTTTTCAACTGATTTTTCTTTAACCCAATTTCTTTAATACCTGATTTTTCTTTGTTTCTGTTTATTTTATGAATCTGACTGAATTTTAGGTTAAATTTATTCGATTCGTAGCATCAAACATTGACGCCATTAAGTTATTATTAATGGCTGGATTTTGGGAAAAAGTGTAGTTAAAGCAGATGGATAAAAATAACCTGGTGAATTAAGAATCGAAGAGTAACTGTATAAGTTTTCATAGGTCCAATATTGTGTGAGTTACCAAAATAGATGCTTTTTCACGGGAATTTAGCAAAAGCCGTGGGAATAGAGCTTCTTGAGATATTTGTTTAGGCAAAAGAACTTTCAGTGTATTTAGTAACTGCTTATTTACTACCACTTTCCCTTTTGGGTGAGAGTAGCGAAAATTCGATCTGAAAAGTATTTCACATTGGTCAGAGATTGATAATTTGGTGGCCAGAGAATCTCCAAATCTTCACAACACCTTGGTTTCATCCTATTCATAGATTGAGGACTTGACAAATCGAGGTGTTCGTTCAACAACTAAGGGCTAATTGATACAAAACCTGAATAATGTTTGCTTTTGCAAGGGTAGAAACACTATTTAGAAATATCTATGATTTACTACGTAATGCAATTTGAATAATAATTCGCAAGTGCATGTAAGCAGTTACTCTCACTGTGTCTCAAACTTTAGTCTTTAGGGCCTACACAATTCAACAACTTTTATGTGACCCCGCCACCTACTAGATTATAGTTCCAGCTGAAAGTAATATAAGTAGCGAAAATTGATTTGGAACAAAGATGTCACTGGCAGATGAGGTCGAATTCGGCTCACAGTTTCTCATCAAAGCTTATAAATCGGGTACTTCACCTGATAACCCATGCACCATAACCTTCGCATACCCACAATAAATGAAACCATTAAATAAATGTGAAATGTCTGAAGGTAAACTTACACGAACACTATAATCTTCAATTTGTGAATATAACTGCGCATCCTCTGCCACTATAGTTTCCACTGTGCATTCGTACTCACTATTATTGTTACTTGGTTAATAAGATACCATCTACTTTAAGCGGTACTCTCATTGCCGTGCGCTTCAAGCAGACAATTAAAATACCTTGTTCAAACAAACGAATATTTATGCAGCTATTTGTTAAGTTGAGAGTTTCCAACTCCTCCCCAATGCGTTTTCAACCTTGGCCGCTCTAACCTTCCGACTCATACAATTGTAAGGTCTCTCACCTATAAATGAGTGTCGGTTTGAATGGTTATGTCGATCGGTTTTAGGCGAATAATACGATAACTAACCTTGATATTCATGGGAAATCTGAACATTACGAGGCCAAACAAGGTTCGATTTAAGTTTTTGTGAAGGTTCACACGATACTGAGCCCTGGTTGTATCAGTTGTTAGTTTAGCTCCAGTTGTGCGTTTGGCTCCGAACGCCCATTCCTAGTCCTCCGTTCACGGTGCCGTTTCATCTGCAATTACGCTCAGAAAAAAACTTACGTATGACCAACCATCATTTTATCATGCAAAGAGGTGAAGTGTTAAAACTCAATCGTACAGGATCGATATGTGCGGCTTCGTCATGTTTCATAACTCCTGACATCAGTTTTTCAGTCCCCGAATTTTTTTTTAGAAAACCTTACGCGAAATGTGTATTAACTCATTTCCATGTTATTTCAACTCAAATTAAGGCAGTGTCGGAACCTAAGCATTAACTTCGGTCCTTCAATACGTTCTTGAACAAGCCGTTCACTGGCTCTAGCTGTTACGTCACGTTGTGATCGACCACTATCGATATCTCAACAGTATCGCAATGTATCGATTAGTTTACATTCTACCGATACCCGTTGCGATTAATTAAACGTTCTTACTTCCGTACTTTCATCAGAACGGCGAATTAAATAAATAAATGTTACTAACGTCAAACTTGGAGGGCTTACATTCTTATGTTTAGGTGACGAAAATGTAAATTAGTAAATTGAAATTGTGACGGCAGCGCGAAGTTATCACTTCCTTGATATCAAGAGGGCGGGATGTTTTAGAGTTGAAGTTTGAAGAATTGTCAACAAATAACTGGAAGTGAGTCAAATGAGTCAGTAAAGTGTTTAATATTTACCAATTAATAGTTATTTTAATTGTAGTAACTTAGTTTTGGTGGAAGATAAGTATTTTTTCTCTCTAGATTTGGTACCACAGGTTCAAAGATGCCTCCAACGGTCCGTGCTAAGCATTGTTTTTCCTTGTGACCTAGCAATCCTAGTTCGTGGTCCTATAACACAGTGGTTAGCACCGAAGACGCAAAAGATGGACCCATGTGAAATTGCAGATTGGTGTAGATTAGTGTTGCTGTCTGACGGTTACCAAACATTTATGGAAAGCACCTTGTAACACGTGCTATTCAAAATATGTTGGCGACGAGGCTTTTTGGCAAAGATTAGGGTACCGCCAAAGCTATTTTCCGTAGTATTAACGTGCACGTTGGGAAGGCCCTTCAGAGAGTTACGTCTGAGATGCAGTGTATGCAGAACCTGGGTAAACCTCTGTGTTCCCAACGGCCGGGGGGTGCAGGCTCACTTTCATGTTGGAAGTACAATTGATAAGACTGAAACGTACAAAAGCTTTCTGCAACTGTAGGTGGGTTGGTAAAGACGAAATTAGTCCCAAAATGTGATTTTTGTTTTTTATATGAATTTGATCATCCTGCTGGAGTTTCTTTTAGTAACCTGTACCCTCAATTTGTTCCCCACAACTGTTTCTGTGTCTACCCATTGGAGGTATAAGCCATGGTAGAGTTATTATTATAACTAAAGAAACCTAAATTAACGAAGAGCCAGTTGGAATCTAGAAAAGAAAGAAGAGAATGGATAAAATTACCTACCTTGTAAAATTAGAATTTCGTGGAAGTTAATCGATTTCGACTCACATGTGGAAGAAGTAAATTCTTTGAAGAATTCTAAATCTTCATAAATAAATCTCTTAACACTCGCGCCTTGTCCCTGAATCCCAGAAACATTCGTGAGTGGGAACAGCAGGAAATAGTGGATTGAGATAGTATTTCGTCTATTTACAACATCGGCTGCCCAAAGTTGGCTCTGAATTGCTCATTTTGCTAAGGCGTTAATCATTATCACCTAATAATAAATTATAAGTTGAATTACCTTGTTGACAGCGATGAAATGGCAATGCAGGCCGTCGAAAAATACATGAAAACTCGTAACCGGCCGTATTCCGCCAACGACGTGGCCCTTGCTCTTAAGGATTTGAACAAAAGCGCAGTGCAGAAGAGTCTCGACCAATTGGTGGCCAAAGGATCAGTCTTCGTTAAGGAGTACGGCAAACAAAAGGTTTACTGCGCTACTCAGGATGAATCAGTTGTCGAAGAGGAAGATGATGTCGACGCTAAGGTTGGATCTTTAGTGACTGCGTCAATTTATTTCGAACACTGAGGACTGATGTATTGGTTTACCCAGGATTTTAGATTGAACTTGATAGCGTCGGAGTTTCTTTGCAACACCAAATTTAGCTGCTAAACTTGAAGCCATTTGTTGGGGCACTGGTCACCCACTCCACTCGAGCAGGCAATGGTTGCCTCTAATAACGCCCTCCTACTCAAATACTTGTATGAAATATTACAGAATAAAATAATACTACAATTTATCTTGGACGGATGACGTTCTGTTATTGGTTTGATGGGGTTCCGTGAGGTTTTTAGGAAAGGGACATGGAATATGAGATGGTAGGCTTCCACATCTGAAGAGAAAGAGAAAGAAAGATTACTTTATGATGAAATGCACAAAACATCACAAACAAAGACTGCAATTGTGTCGTTATCATTGTTATGTTTACTGAGCGTTATAATGACATATTATGCAGACGTAGATAGTCTTAAAGAATCCGTACAAATAATGTGAAGTCACAGCATCTCTGTTCTGTTTATAAGGCCTCAGAACAATGTCACCCTCACTCTCCCATGTACTGTCTTCCATATGACCGTACGAATAAATACATTACGAAGAGTGAGTTGCTGCTGATTACTTAATATATGATGCCAAACATAATTGGTACGAGCAAGAGCAAATACTCAGTAAATTTGATTCCCTATAAAATAAATGACCATTCTAAGATATGCAATGGGTCGTAGTTTGACCAACCATGTCCCAGCTAGGTCGAACAAGTTCGTTGTTAACAAAGAAAGTTCAGTCGATTTTGAAACACAACCGGCACTGTCATTTTTTTTTTCAGATCTCACGAGCGCAAGGAGAACTGAGCAGAGTCAAAGAGCAACTTTTGAAAGCCGAAGCGAAAAGAAAATCTCTCACCTCCTCCAAAACTACGCAAGAAGCGACAAATGAAAACCGAAAACTCGAAGAGGACATTTCGGAGCTGCGCAACAAATTGGCAGCGTGTAAAAACGACGGCGGCGCTGTGACGCGAGAAGAAATGAGCCGCATGACCAAAAAGAGGGACGCCGTCGTCAAAGAGTACAAAAAACGTAAAAGGATCGGTAACGACATTTTGGACCAAATTTTAGAGGGCTACCCGAAAACTAAAAAACAGCTTTTCGAAGACATTGGGATTGAAACCGATGAAAGCGTTCAAATGCCCAAATTAGTGTAGTGGGCTTTTATTATTATATTTCGATAGTTTATTTTATTTTAATCGCTCCTTCTGTGACACCCCAACGTATAATAATGAATAAATTGCTGGCGAGGGTTGCCAGAAGGGCCAAGTTCCCTGGACCCTGGCGTGGGACCTTCTAGTCAACATGACGATTCTATAAGTCAATCAGAGCTTGTCATCTGCTTCGGGAACGCATATTGGCATCAACAACTGGCATCCACGCCTTCCAATCGTGTTATTTTCACGTTTCTAACACCTTCTATTCGTAACAATCCATTTCACCTCACTTAAAACTGTTATGCCCCAAATTTTGAAAACTGCGCTGTCTGTGGGCCTATTTTTGTCATTGCGCAGACAATTTTCAAAATGTGAAGCCATCTTATCTGATGGAAGTGTGCCGTTACTCGTTTTTTGTTTATTTTCCTTGGCTTTACGAAGTAGAAAGAAAAGTTATGTAATCGGATGAAAAAAAAAGTTTGATTTCTCTCTGGATAGTTACGTTTTAAAGCCTACTGACTTTGCAAAACACTATTTGGGAAAATGTTGTATAGGCGCGCAGCACTTTTACGCCATTTGTGTGTCATCACTGCCTTCAACGTGAAGCGTACAAAAGGGCTGGGATAGTAATGTTGTAGATGCTCGCTTGTTCTGCCTGTGGTAACCAGTTTGGTGCAGGTCAGTTGCCGTACTCATTGAGCTGGGTGAAGCCTCATGATGCACGTTGCTGGTGCATTCTCATCAGAGGGCTGGAAAGTGGCACTGCAGAAGGATTGAGGCCTGACATCGTCGCCGTTGGTCCGGGCCAGTCTGCACTGTTCCTGGATGTCCAGGTAGCATCTGGCAGCCATAATCTTGTGATAGTGTTACAGGATGGGTAGCGATATCGCACTAAGTGATGAGGGGAGTAAGTACAATATCAAATGAATGCAATTGGAACAGAGAGTTTTATTCGCAATTACTCGGGTAAGTTTCACCACCACAAACGGGGAACTGAGTGGGAGCGAATGTAGGCGACAGGGCAATGAGAGAACCATGTTCAGTTACAACTGAAGACAGCGAAGTTTCAAGCCACTCTAGGCGTTGCAGGTGCCCAGTCAGCACAAACGCCCCGGACTAGCCTCCACTGAATGGAAGAGTTCGGTTCACCCCAGTACACTAGCTTGATAAGCCAAGAGGCGCAATATGACAGGATAGATCTTCTTATGGCAGCATTGGAACTCATGGAGTGGAAGTAGGTAACACCTATTCAGGAACCAGAGAGCGCAGCACTGACCCCCACTCGCGCCTGCTGGAGTCCCGAGGTTTCAGCCCCATTGTCTGTGTGGACGACATAGCAGTGACCATCGAAGTAGACACTCCAGGAGCAGCCAAACTACCATTTCAAGAAGCAACAAGACTAGTCATCAAATGGTGCATCAGCAATCAACACACAAGCAGCCTCCAAAACCCAGCTGATCACACTAAAAACCACAATTGGAATACTCTTTCGAACCATAGAGGGGACTCACCAGGGACCAGAGCAACGATTACCCCAACAGCAAAGTACCTAGGCATCATCTTCTGCCCACAAGCCACATCGAATACCTCAGAGACAAGTGGCACTCTTTGGACACCTGCAATCACTAGTGGGACCCATCATGCACGAGCGCGTTACTATGGCACAGTTTTTTCCCCATAGTACTGTATATTGTGGCCGTGTGGTGGGTGCATCCGTCCCAACGGGATCGCTAGGGCACTCTAGAGACACCCTGCCAGCAGTACTGACTGCATACAGGACAACATCGCACTCCATGTGCTAGCAGGGGTCCCATTCATAGACCTCAGGTTTGATGTTGCCATTGTAAAATCCGACAGCAAGAAAGATACACTGGCAGCTTACACAGGCTGCCTAGAAACCCTACTCCTACAGTAAGACACAGAGGAGGGAAAACTGACTATTGCCCAAGAGTGGCTTATAAATAAATGGCAAGCCCGCTATGACACAGCTAGTACAGCCAGCCACCCGTGCATAATACTCCCATCCCAGCAAGAAATGGGCAGTCACTCAACTCCTATCATTACACGGAGCATTCAACTACAGACTATGCTACTTCAAGATACGCACTCTCAACAACTGCCCCTGCGGAGAGGACATCGTCGAGGATAGATGATCTTTGACTGCCCCCTCTACAGAACAGCTAGCGAGTGTAACCGCATTCCTAAAAGAACTGCTGTGCACCACTTGGTAGCCACAAGCGAACATCCAGCGCTTCACATCTTTTGCCCATGCGTGGGCAAGTAAAAGGCGACTCCTCGAAGCGTGGGAACTAACAAATCCCACACCCGCACGAGGACCAGTATTGTAAAGGGGGAGGATTAAATAATAATAATTTTATATATTTATTTTTTTAACTGTTCCACGAACAGGCGTGCAACTCACAACGAGCATGAGCCCACAGGCAATGTTCATTCGGCTTGGCGCCAAAAGCCCATTAGGAAGCAGGTAACATCAGGGTTGCAGTTTTTACCATGCCCTGGTGTGGAGAGTGGTGCAAAGAAGAAGCTGAAGAGAAGCGCCAGACACGTTCAGCAGGTGTTCTCCAAGGTATCAAAAACTCAGGTAGTTTTGTAAACTAGTGGTGCTCTATCGTGGAACATCCTATTTTCCTTTCCCCTCCAAATCCTGGCAGCATAGGGTAGTCTGGGCACACTCCTCATTTCCTCATCAATTATTTATTAGAGTTCATTTTTTAGATGCCACCGTCCCCTTTACAAATAAAGTGTTTGTGAAAGCAATAGAGTGAACAGCGGAACCAAATCTGCCACATGAATGAACGTTGCCTGTGGGCTCATGCTCCTTGTGAGTTGCTCGCCTGTTCATCTGGCGTGGGATCTTGATACCTACCTAGCAGGTTACCGTGGAACGACAAAAACCCTGCAAATTATTACAAAACGGTTTATTATTCTCATGAACAGCTTGACCTAGTATTACTGCTCCGAGACCCACCCCATTCGATTCAGCATCGAAAAATACCAGTAAACAATACGAAACATGACCTGATTACAATGGAACGATATATTTCAGGCGCCTGTAGGCAATTGGCACGACGTTGCGAGTCGTGCGGGCGGGTGTTTTTGATGAGACGGTTGGGAGAGAGTTCAAACGAACAGATTCAGACGAAACATTCACTTCCGCTGTAGTTCCTGCGAGTTCTTTCAATTAGTAGACTTTGGCTCACTATACTTACTGTAATTTCACTGTACGCACGTCTGATACTCATTCCATACGACCCAGGATCTAAAAATACCCTGTAGACGATACCAAACACGGCATATTTGCGATTAAACTGCGTTTTGTTAATTTTTACTTTCCGCTACCCAAAGGGAAGGAAAGTATAGTAATCGGCCCAAAACAAAATTTGGGTTTTCTTCAGATCTTTACGTTTCAGACCCTACTGAGTCTAAAAAACCTAATTTCGGCGCGTGGTCCGTGTGTGTGTGTCTGTTGTTCGATTTGCGGGGGAACGGCTGATCCGATTGAGCTGGTTCTTTCTTTGTTTTGTTCGTTATTTTTTGTAGACACCAAAATAAGGTTATGGACGATTTCGGCCGATGGTAAGGGGGGGAGGGGGGACGAAAATGTACCAAAAACCAGTGTTTTTCGCATTTTTCTCGAAAACGGCTCTAACGATTTCGATCAAACTATTCCGTACAATTTAGTTCTCCATAAATGTTTCGGTAGAAATGCGTTGAACGAAGATATAGCACTCGCATATGTAGCTGGTGTTCGAACTTACGGGGGTGGTGGAAAGTTGTGTGTTGCTAGGCACCAGATATTTTAGACCACGTTAAAGGGACGAAACGGCCCAGACGGCGGACGGACATTGCGGATTTGGAATCCCGATGTCGTGAAACGCAAGGGTTATTTATTCAGAATGAATAATAAACCAAAAGGGTATGAGCAAAATCCGCCTAAAACTAACTATGGTGATCAAAACCCTAAACAGTTTTTGCTCAACAACGGCTCCAATTATTTTGATAACATTTTTTGTATAGACAGCTACAAATCGTGCGAAAATCACAATAAAACAGCACAATAAATTACCAAATCGATTTCAGTGCAGCTTTTTCCTTATAAACTCCGTTCAAATGTCACTAGAATATTCAAACAATTGAGGAGGTATTCCAATTATGTCCCACCGCCGTTACACTTACCAGCATTTTTCACAATTTTTATCCGATAATTCTGAAACGGTGATTATTATCCTTCTCAGCGTAATAATTGTGGTCGTAGGACAAAAAGGAGCACCACAATAAATTCCGGAACTGTAAGCGTCCTCATTTTCTACCTTCGTGAAGTTACGTTTGACCAAGATCAAATCAATTGAATCAGTAGCAAAAGCGATGAAAACCATCGAATCTACGTAGAGCTGAGGAAAGTTGTGTGATGCGTCCTGCCTGATGTTTTTCAACAAAAACCGTTGGTTGTAATACCTTGCTTTTGAACACAGCTGAGACGTCTGGCGGATTACTATATTTACTGTTGAAGACACCATCAATGGTCGTCTGGTTCATCTATATCAGTCCTCCATTTACTCTGGAAATTTTGAAAACGTTAGAAACAAACACGTTTTGGTTATTATCTCCGTCAAACGTGTTATCACAGTTACTCATAGAGAACAAAAAGTAGTTGATAATCTGAAAGTTTAATCAAAATCGTTGGGAAAAAGATGAATCGTCGTTTGTCATTCGTTCCAGTCGATAGATATTGCTACTACCTTATTTTCCCACCTTCGAAAAATCGCTTACAAAACTTGGAGGAACCAGATCGTTCAGTTCTCTCGCAAATCAAACTCCCCGACCAGGGGCCGAAATTAGATTTTTTGTTACAGTAAGTCTCAAAGAGAGAAAATTTAGGTTAGCGGAAAGTGGATTTGGTGGGTAACTTATTTGTAAAGCTGTTTGAAAAGTATTAAGTAACTAATATCATCTCAAAGTTCAACCATCCTGCGGCGAATTGACGGCGATGTAGTTTTTCATGAATTTAGCTGACGCTTTCATCGTTCTTTTTCGATTCGGGTCGCTCATGTTGACGTGAACGAGTCCAAACTGTTGGCTGAAAAATTTGAAAAAAAAACGAAGTTTTTAATTATGAGCGAAGAAATGTGATTAAATAGTGTGGCAGTTCCTAAGCATGTGATATACACGAAGATACTATTTGCTAACATTCACTTGTTGTACTGGTGTTTTCTCGTCTAGTTCTTTCACATGATCTTAACCGTCCAAGTGAATTGAAAGGAAAAGCCAAGGCATAACTCATGATTTACTCCTCTCAAATGTAGGAGATTGAGCGTAGTTTACCTCGCACGCGCTACTCTTCCTTTTGAAGTATATTGAGCACCTTGAGTTAGAAAATCGAGGGATCGTTTCACACAAAATAGCTGAAGGGTTCAAACTCACATGCAACAGCGAGACTATTAATGCGGTACCATCTGCTACGAGCCCTTTAATCTCGAAAAATGTCAACTCTTTTCTTCGTAAAATGCAATTGCAATGTGTAAGTCTGAATTGCGCCATGTACCCCGCGTTACATTCGATAGCTACAGCTCTACGTCTCTGAGGAGCTAGCGTCTACTCAGGGAGAAGTCAGAGTTCAGTCCGTTTCAGTTACATCCACTCGCCTACCAGCTTTGATTCTGGATGCAGATATTCACTATTTTCTTCCGCTGTCAATTTTCTCACCTACAGTTCTAATCAGATTAAATTTATTTACGTACTCGTCCGTTTCTCCTTAATTGACCACTGCCAAATTAAGAAAGGCAGTAAATAACTAGGAGTTCACCTAATTCCTCCTTGCTATTTCACGCGTGGACAACGTATAGACCAAATAGTTATAATCGACGTATAGACCAAATAATCGAGGCAAATTTGAATACACAACTCTGCATGATTTTCGTTGTTTGAAACTGGTAGGTGATTCTTTAGGGTTTTTCAGCGCTGAGTTCGAAACCGTTGGAGTTTTCTCGCTATCACGTCTAGATTTTACGCAATTCTCGTATTAGGTACTGGAGAGAGATATTTTGCCCGAGTAGAAGCAAGTGGCAACCCTGAGTCATGGCGGTGGTTCTGTGATTCACATGCTTCAACCGTTCTTCACACTTTTCTTTCGTCCTAGTTTTGACCTAAATCTTCCAAAAGATGCTGTAGAAGTTCTCAGTTCAAGGCTCAAATCCGAAAATTTGTTAGCCCCAGGAACCACGTTTGCCTGGTACCGTCATAGAGAAAAAGACCTTCTGCCCTTCTTTGAAGGGACGGGAGAAATGGTTTTTGTGGTGATATTGTTGGTGTGATGGGTTTTTTTGGAATCGAATACGACGCCACAGATTGGAGACTCTTTATTGACTCCTCTAAATCAAGTTTGAAGGGAGTTCTTATGCACAATGGGAACAAGTACGCATCTATATCAGTGGCTTTTGGGACAACAAGGAGGATTCACTAAAATGCCTTGTTTTCTGTGTGAGCGGGATAGCAGAGCTTGGGATCAACATTAAAAGAGGAAGACGTGGCCTGAGAGAACAGCTTTAGCGACTGGTTCTAAAATGAACCCTTGATCGACCCAAACAAAGTTTTCCTCCCTCCACTGCACATTAAGCTTAGATTGATAAAAGCAGGTATTTTTGTGGGTCCACAAATACGCAAACTCACGAAAGATCCTCAGTTTGAAGAACGCGTGTTCACTCATGAAAAAAATGCTTGGGTGAGTTTCAAGTCAGTTGTCGAAGGCTTCGTGGGTAACAAAAAAGATCCCAATTACAAGCAACTGGTGCCAACTAAATCACTCACGATGAAGGTGTGGAAACCCATTTCATAAAATAAAACGGATATAAAATATATAACGATTGTCTATTTCGACTAAATTTGAGTTACACTATTAGATCGATTTCGACGGTCAAGTCATCATCAGTAACAAAAAAGGCAACTGAAAGGGAAACAGCGGAGAGGTTCTCTTATACACAGAACGTTGGGTCGGGTTTTCCCAGTGGCAGGTACATCGTAGCGGAAAAGGGAAAATTAATAAGAGGTTATTGTACTTAGGTCAAACAAGGTCTCATAAAAATGAAGTAATCAATGGAGGAATGCTTTGAGGGATCACCTCATTCAAAAACACCTATCTAACCCGTTACTTTTGATGATTTCAAATTTCTCAAGTACATCCAACATACGTCCCTTGGGGCAAGAATGGAGAAATTCAATGTATAGCCTATCTGTTAGATCGAAAGAGAAGGATGATTCAGTCACTTTTGTTATCCCTATAATCCTTTGCGTGCTCCCTAATTCTTTCCTTGAATTTCCGACCTGTTTGTCCACAATACTCTAGCCCACAAGAACATTTCACTTAATTATATTTATACTTGACCGTCGAAATCGATCTAATACTGTGACTCAAATTTAGTGGAAATAGACAATCGTTATATTTTTTTTATCCGTTTCATTTTATGAAGCAACTGGTGGACAACATGTTCACAGCATTTCAAAGGTTGGGCTGTAACATGAGTGTAAAAGTGCATTTTCTTCACTCGCATCTTGAATATTTCCCAGAAAACTTGGGTGATTACAGCGAACATGGGGAGAGGTTTCATCAGGATATAAAGACGATGGAACGCTAATATGATGGCTGACTTTGTCTGGAATTTGAAGAGGGACCGAAGCGGCACTATCACATCTCGGAAGTCAACGAAAAGGAGATTTCTCTCACTTCAAGACCCCGGAGTTATTCAGAAATTATGTAGTTGCACGTACATGGAGTAAATAAACACAATTTGTTACAAATTAGTGAAGTTGATTGCGAAAACCCGTCTCTTTTTATAAAATCTCAGTCTACTGGATCACGTAATAGGCACCAAAGTCAGCCACTTTCTCGTTTATTTTTGTGAAAAATCTGGATGTGATAAGGAATAACTGTACTGATATTCGTGCTCAGCATTAAAAACCCTATGAGAATCACAAATCAAAATCTGACAAAATGCTGAGTTGTGATATCAATGTTGGGCAAGAAGGGAAAGTGGTAACGATATTGTAGGGTTAGAGGAACCTTGTAAAAAGGGCCGTTGGGTTAAAAAACGTACATCCGATGCGACACATCAATCAGTCCCAGGGCATTTCGTCTCTGGCAGTGCAATCTGTTTTAGTTCTCAGTTCAGTCGGTTAATGTAGGCGTTATAGAACATAACGTTCTCCGGCAAACGGTATTTTTAACGTTGCGGAATTCATTGGGTTGCTACTACTCATTTCACGATCTTTATTGAGGTAATTAGTCGGACTGTTAAACACGATTTTTCTGTTGGAAGGTTCGTAACAACAGAACAAAATGTATGTATTAGTTGAGAGTATCCCAATCGCTATTCAACGGATAGACACAGAAATGTGAGTGATTGCTAGAAGACTGTTGGAAGATTGGTCTGGTTGACTAGTTTCAAGTTTAGCAGATACTCTGGAAATTACGGAAATGTTGAAAAAATACGACTTTTGACACATTTGGTTGTTATCGCAGTTCAATGGGCTGCGGAACATTTATGGATAACGACGAAGGGGGGGGGGGAGGTCACACACCTCTGAGGAAACCCACTAGAGGTGCAGGGAAAGGAACGTCTTAAATAGTCTGCCGGTTGTCAATTCCAAGTCTTTTTTGTATAGAGTGGTCTGTAAATCCGTCAGTTGATTGTTTTCATTTGTGTAGTGTTTTGAGCGGTATAAATATGGTGTCGCATTTTGTGTTGATTTGTTCATTTATCTGTCCATTCGAGTTATTCGTTTATAGATATCCATGTTTTCTAATATGTTTAGTTTCTGTCCTTTGTATTGATTATGTAGGAAGGTGGTGCAGTCTTGTATTTTGGTAGGTTCGTGTCCAGTTGTCTTGAGGTGGCTGGCAAATTGCACACCATTTACCAATTGCACAAACTGCAAGGTAATACTGAAAGGAAGGCGTTCGAATTGCATTATGTATGTACAACACACTTAGAACCAAACTGCAAAAACTGAAAAGACAGATCCACTCGACCAAGGTGGGGTATACAACATAACTTGTACTTGTAAAAACGCGTACATAGGACAGATAGGACGCAAAATACGGACCAGATATTGAGAAAACATTAAATCTCTTAGCAGAAACAAAGACGACTCAAACTTTGCCAACTGTGAATGTGGAAGTAAGCACAGAATAGGTGCGTCGTTCAGCGGTTAGGGACGCCCAGCCAAACCTTTGAGAAATTGTTTTTACACACGCAATGCTTGAGGAGGTGGAAGCTAACCACATCCGTATGGAGTCAGAACAGTAAGGTGTGAAGGGGGCGGTCGCACATCACATGGCCATGGGCCTGGTGATAAGCAGGCAATTTTGGGCTGATTTTGGAGCCCCATGATGGTATGTAGTCTCCAGCCTTTTTCTCAATTCACGGAGATTTATAGTTTTCTACTGACCTGTATCCTGCTTTCCATTCGAAGTTGTCCAGCAGGCTCCAAACTGTGTAGCCCTTCACATTAACTCCATCTTCGTTGATAGCTTTCAACATTTCTGACATGTACGACTGCAACGAGAAAATTAGATTAGATTATGATTAGTTTGTAATACATTGTGGGGATCGGGGCCGAACACAAAAATGATAAATTCTCTTTAACTAAATTAACGAGACCGAATGCTCCAAAACGATTTACTCCTTCTCTCTCTCTGGCGGGGCTAAACAGCACAACAAGACAGTATGTCAAAGAAAGGAATATTCTCTTATTATACTTTCTATGTTGGCTCTTTTAAATAAATGAATAAAGGGACTTCTCACGTGTTTGAGAGGAAAAAAGATCAACGTTGAATAGTGCTTGAAAAAAGAAAGGGGCGGAATCCTTCCTTCCTCTTGCTCTTGTTAGAGCGAGGCGGAGATTTAGTGAACAGTATGAAGATCCCTCGTAAGTCCTCCAAGTCTTCAAAGGCTTGACATTTTCACAACTCAAAAAAAAGGGCTCATTGAAGTTCTCTGGTTCAACCCTGTTTAACCTTGCATACCTCTGCCTCGGTCTACTCGTTGATTTTAGAATCGTACGAATGGTTTTATCAGTTTCAACGTATGTGCTCAGATTGTCCTTACGTTGGTAGTGGCGGGGGCGGGCTCATTTATATTGAGCTCGTGGGTTCCATTTTGTGCCACAGGTAATTCCTGTTACTGAGGATGGCAGCAATGTCAGGATCGCCGTGTGATAGAATTATGATTGTGGTCAATACCAACTCGGCTATCTACTGAAACTGCATCTTATTGTTAATTTTATGTCTCGTACTCAAACGACAATTACGTGTCGTCATAAGCTGCTCGTCAAACCCCTTGTGGCCTTCTTTTGAAGTAATGAAAGGAAGGGGGAGTGCCATGCGAAGGGCTCCTCACCTTCAAGTAGTAATCGTCAACATTCTGGTCGTGTGTAATTGTCAATTCTCTCGTATTTACAGTTTCCATACCTGCAGTCATTCAATATAGGGACCAACTGTTATGCCATCGAGGGGAGAGTAGGCTTAGTTTGAGTTCCTAGACAGTTGTACCCCAAAGTTATAATTAAAAACTAATTTCGTTCGGAATATGGGTGTTCCAAGTGCCTCCCCATTTCTTCAGATTACGAAGAAAGAGAAATCCCGAATGTAAACGTGCAAAACATAACGTTTATTATAGGTTAGTTCCTTCCGGTAGCATTAATAAGGCTAAGACTTATATTTAGATGAGGTCTGCTGCTTGACAGTAACTGACAACCAGCGTGAGTCTTAGAGCCCTTTGTTGCTGTTGAAGGCACGAGATGGTGGGCTCTACTCCAAGGGAGCATCACATTCACTAAGCCCCAAATTGGGAGATGAACGATGTAAGGAAGGTGTCCAGGCTGGTATGAGAGTGTCTTCAGGCGCTCAAGCGACTTGGTGCCCATAATACACTCTCTCTGACAAGGGGTATGAGGGCAACGAAAGGGCTGACTGCCTTGCAAATAGGGATACAGAATCCCTACCCATCAGGCCTGTACCCCACGTAGGAGTGACGAAAAGCCACCTGAATCGTCTGGTAGTCTGATGGGAGACGCAGGAAAGCAGCGCCCATTGGCATCGCCAGCCGCGATTAAGACAGGCGAAAAGGCTCGTTATGCCTTCTTGTCTAAGGGCGAAGGCAATGCTGACACTCTCCGGACAGGAACTGAGAGTTCTGATCAGCTTCCTCACTGGACACTACCCAGTTAGGTATCACCTCCACAAGATGGGCATCTCAGAGGCGGTGGAGAGCAGATAGTGCAGTGAGGAGGATGAAATGGCAGAGCACATCCTATTTAACTGCCCTGCCTTGGCAGCCAGACGCTTTCCTTAGAGGCACCTGGAACTCCAAATCAAAGCTGAGTCAGCGGCAAAAGACATACTCGGCTTCCTAAAGGGGGTGGGTACGTAAGACATGTCCCATTAAGTAAGGAATAATGTCACAATAGGCCCATGCGGGGCCCTTGGGAGTAAAAATAAAAGGGAGGTGGGCAATGGCACTGATGAGAGGGTGTCAAGTTACGTATCATCTTGGAATTACACTATTATAAAACAAGTACCCTTTTATATTATTTGACTTGACCTGAAAGAACACACAACCTCCCTAGCATGGTTTATCTACTAACTTCTTCTTCACTGATGCAGCATTCTCAAGAATTAGAGCCGATTGTCTGGTATCTGTTCTGCAAACCCCACAAGTAGGTGCTTGTTCAACAGCTGCACAGGTTAGTAAGAAGATTGTGTCGATGGTTATATAACACAGAACGACTGAGTGTTGATACAGTCATAATACTTGGATGTGGAAGGAGTGGCTCAAGCTACACTGATGGCACCAGCGATAAGAGATGGCCAGGGTGCAATGATTAAGAGATAACCAGTAGGGAGGGCAGTATAGCGTCGATACTGAGCATATGGCTTATGCCCCAAAAAATAGAAAATATTTTGAAGTTTGAAGAGGTAATGTAAACATGTGTATGATGAGAGACATGGAGTAGTGGCAAAACAGAAACCATTGAACATAACATAAAAATAACGAGAGCAGGGTAGAAATTACGGATTGGAGGACAAGGCAATGAAACCAAATGACTTGCTAACAATAAATTGGCTATCTCACCAGTACTACCGCCACTAATATCGTCTCCTTAATCTTTAATTCACTCTTTAATTAATTATCTGTTACCATCCTGGAAATCCACTGTCATACTCTACATCTCTCTCAGACCATTCAAATTTAGATAAATTGCCCGCCAAACCAAACCTTCAGATATTTGATTCGCCCTTGATCGTCGTAGTCAGCCCCTTCACTGAACCCGTTTTCAGAAACGAAAATTTCAGGGTTGTTATAAACTTCTTTCAGCCTCACGAGGAGATGGCGGAATCCTTCAGGAACGACCTGTAAACATGAAGCGAATGTTCCACAAATTAGTAACAGTTTATACGTTTTTACATTTGAAGTGTTCCAAAAGGGATTTAATTGCTTCAATTTATGCCACTATCGTTGTTGAGTGACTAGCCTATAGGCGATACGCGAGGTATATAGTCTTCTGTCACAAATGGAATATGCACTGCAGCCAGATGACCTATTGTGCTAGTCCTAATGTCTTTCAGGTCAATGCCTCCTGATAGGAGAGAGTCCTTCCTCTCCATCCTGAGAAGGTTGTGTCTTATCTCACTTGATTGCTCTGAGAATAGCGTTTGGAGTGTCTTATTCCTGGAGAATTCCAGACAGTCTGAAGCAGTCCTCTTGACTAGTGACAGAGAAATCCCACAATAGGGCGGTGGTCCAATAGGTACCACATAGATGAACCGCGTCGGGCCAGATGGTCCGCCCTCTCATTTCCAATGATCCCCTTTTGCCCAGGAATCCAATACACATTAACTCTATTCACAGTTGCTAAGGAGTTGAGCCACATCCTGCACTCTTGCACCAGTTTTAACATTGTGTAGCAGTTCATCAGTCAATATGTTGTTGTTCTGTTGCTACAGCCTTTCTCATGCATTAAGATTGCCCCATAGCATAAATCCCTGCTTGAAAAACCGTTGGAGTAGGGCCTAGGGCCATGTGCGTCCCACTCCTTCCAGAGCCACTTATCCACACCCCGGAGCCTGTTCCCTTCGGAGTTTTCGATCCATCTGTGTAGATGTGAGGCCGAAACTGACGACAATCGCTGTTCCATGGACCTCCCACTGGCTGCACATTATGTTTTCTTTCGAACTCATACATGGGCACCATCGCGTCTGTGATCATGCTCCTCATAGGTCTCCAAGTCCCTGAATATAGCCACCTGTCTACTAGTCGCCTGTGGCACCTTAGCTATACCGAGCTTAGTCTGTACGCTACCTTCATCGCCTCTGCCTTGACGTAAATGTCCAGGGGAAGAAGGTCGAACAGTCTCTCCATGGTGACGGTGGGTGTGGTCTTCGTCACCCCCGCTATTAGTAAACCCCCCAGCCTTAGATAGTCAAGATAAGTTTTTGAGAATGTTCGTGTTTGCCGTTTAGGAATTGTGTGGCGAACCGGTTTAAATAACGACATTTATGAGGTTGCTCCTAATTATGTTATGAACGTTACTAAACTCTCACCGTGCAGTAAGTCATTAGACTGCGCTGGTGTCATTTTGAGCGAAATTTAAAGAGCCTATTTCCCACAAATGAGAGTTTTGTGGTACCATTGTGTTATTTGGAACTGTATATGTAAAAAATTCAATGAGAATCGTTAGAGCTCGTTTTGGGAAAAATAATGTGTTTTGAATGCTGTTACTAGAGTTAGCTGTGGACCACATTTGTTGTATTATACCTTTCATCTTAGGCCCAATCGTAATGTACGCAATTTGAACCGATTTTTTGAATAGATTTTGGTTTATTATTCAGAATAAACCAACCAAAACGTTTTCGGTCAGGAAGATCTTTTAACAACCCCATGGTTGCTGTGGGTAAATAATGGTTAAGAAAATGAACAGAAAAGCAATTTTGGCAGTTTCATGACAAATACGCCATATTTGGTATCATTTTCAAGGTATTTTTAATTCGTGCGTCGAAAGGAATGAGTATCAGATGTGTATAACTGCGTATGGTGAAGTTAGAGTAATTATAGTGAGCCAAAGTGTACTAATTGAAAGAACTCGCGGGACAATGACTACAGCGAAAGTAATCGTTGGATCATTTGTACCCTTCCTCTCGACTCATTAAAACCACCCGCCCGCACGACTCGCCACGTCGTGCCAATTGCCTACAGGCGTAAGGGGTGAGTGGCAGGAGAGGTGGGAGGGAAGTAGTAAGGGAAGATTTACGTATGAGTGGTTGTTAGTGTTATAGGTTCGTTCGGGCGTCACACAATAATCAAGGCCTTCCTTCCAATAACCAATATATATTCCTTTGTTCCAATATCGAATCAAGCCCACAGGTATAGAATGGAAGAGGAGCGAAGTAGAGCCGTTGGAGTCCGGAAGAGAAATAGGAACAAAGGAATATATATTGGTTATTGGAAGGAAGGCCTTGATTATTGTGTGACGCCCGAACGAACCTATAACATTGGCGCCCCACGTTGGGCGCCAATGTTATAGGTTCGTTCCGGGTAGTCTCTCAATAATAAGGCCTTCCTTCCAAAACCTCCAAGAATCGTATATTCAGTTCCGATTCCTCTTCCGGGCTCCGGCGGCACCGCTTCGGTCCTCTTTACTATCTGTGCCTGTGGGCTATTAACTGGAACGGAACTGAATATACGATTCTTGGAGGTTTTGGAAGGAAGGCCTTATTATTGAGAGACTACCCGGAACGAACCTATAACATTAGGGATAGGATGGAAGCTGGGTGTATGGGATTCAATTATTACACCACTCAGGGGACATGGGGATTTTAGGGAAAGCTTTAAGGATTTGGGCGGGTAGGGGGATGGAGTATGCAAACACTGCATTGCGGCACTGGAGTGGACACTGCCGCACATGTGGTGTTCAAGTACCCGGCGTGTGAGGTTTAGAGAGCGGCAGCGAGGAATGGGGCAGTTAGGGATGGTGGGAATGGGATTGGTCGATGGTTAGGAATAAGGGGGGTTTCAGGTGGGGACGAATAAGGGGACGTTTGGGGGTGTTTGTGTATGGGTTGGCGTCTTGGGTATATATGTTGGGGGGTTAGTGTAGGTTAGTTTAAGTGGGTTAGCGATGGCACCGTAGGCAAGTAGCCCGACCCTGGACCATCGGGAATGATTGTTGTGTGAGGAGAGTGGCTGTGGTCAGCGTGAGAAGGTGAAAGGGGATCGCAGTTCAGGTCGGGATCATGGTGGCATGACACCCTTCTCAGCAGCATGGAGCCTTTGACACGTGGCTTTACCAGCTGTGAAGCCAAGGGTTTGGCTCCGTGGGGGCCGGGTTTTGCTGGAAACTCCCCGGAAATCTATGCAAAGTGTGGGAGAGGAGAGGTACAGGCCGCAAGGCTAGGTACTCTCCCCAACCGCCATTTTAACGCTCAATTACACTTGCCTACAGGCGCCTACGGGTGTCAGAGATATTTACTATATTTACTCGTAGTTTTCGTCGTTCCGCTGTAGTCAGGTCATGTTTCGCATGGTTTACTGGTATTTTTCGATATTGAATCGATTAGGATGAGTCTCGGAGGTGGGAGACCAGGTCAAGCTATTCATGAGAATAATAAACCGTTGTGTAACAATTTGCAGGGTTTTTAATTTTTTAACGCAGTGCGAAGAAAAGTGGTGTAATTGGCCTAGAAAAACCATTTCGAGTTTTCTTCAAATCATTACATTTTAAGGCCTACTGAGTCTGAAACACACAATTTGGGGGAATGGTCTGACTGTCTGCAAACACGACTGAGAGAGCAACTGAAGACAATTCTGGATTTGGGTACATCCGTAAGCTTGGATACAATAAATTCAATTATTTCATATTGTTATTATAAGTATAGCACAAGCAACTACAGCACAAACCCCAAACAAAAACCGAACCGAAGTCCTGACGACTTTGCCGTGATGTTGCTCTCGACTATTTTCCTCGCATACTTTCCTACCATACTTCTTTAGCTCAAACCCCTGAATGTCAAAATAACACGTACTAGCCATTATAATGCGTTTCAGAAGCCAGATATATTGTTTATAGCCTCAATTTAAAAAAGCTATAAAATCATCAGCCAAGGGGGGCTGTGGCCTAATTAGCCTAGCGGTAAGTCCGCCGCCGGATATTGTGACACGTTTGAACGTACTTTCAGCCAACTAGATTGTGAAGACGGCCAGGAAGGATCTCGAGATGTCATCGTTTCGGAGTCCCAAGGCCACGTTCCCCTTTCACTGATTCTTCCATCGGTGCATAATGCAGAAGTGTAGTGGGTGATAGCTAAGTAGTCGTAGGTTCCTATAGGTACAAAAATTCAACTTGATATTTGTGCGACGAAATAGAAATCCATTATAAAATGAAAAAAAGTAGTATGTTTTGGTTTATTCACTTCACCTTCCCCTTACCAGCCCTCAAACTTTGACACTTTACGTTTCAATACGTGAGGATTCCAAATCTGCAATATCTGCCCGTGGTTTTCGCCATATTTTGCCTTTAACATGGTCTAAAAAAAACTGTTCTTTCGCACAAAAATCCCATATGAACATCCCTCTACTCGGCATTCCGTTTGGACGACAGAACAAGCATGGAAAAAAAATGTTTAAAAAATTAGCAAAAACGAAATGTGGGCCGTTTTATCGCAATGGCGTCGTGTTTGGTATCGTTTACCAGTATTTTTCGAGGTTGGATTGAATAGGACAAGTCCCAATCATGCTGTGCAAGAAAATAATAAACCGTTGTGTGATCATTTGCAGCTTTTTTAAAATGATTGCGCCTCGTCACGTTGCTGAGGACCTGGACAGTGAACAATGCAATAATAAACGTAGAACTACCAGTGCCCTCTAATGGAGTGATTAATAATTTAAGACGCGACTAAAAGCTGTTGAATAATGAGTCGGCAAGAGTTGAAGGAGAAAATGTTAGCTTGCTCTAGAAGTTACTGTTCGACATAAAACCAACCCGTTGTAAAACGCTGCAAATGATTACACAAGGGTTTATTATTCTCTTGAACAGCTTGACGTAGTTTCACACCTTCGAGACCCATCCTATTCAGTTCAGCATCGAAAAATACCAGTAAACGATACGAAACACGACCTGACTATAATGGAATGACTAAATTATATTCCAGGCGTCTGTAGGCAATTTGCATGTTATGACTAGTCGAGCTGACGGGTGGTTAGACTTAGACGATTACTTTCATTGTATTGCCAGCGAGCTCTTTCAATTAGTAGACTTTGGCACGCTATAATTACTGTGATTTCACTGTTTTTTGTATAGACGCAGTCGTACACCTCAGAGACTCGTTCCATTCGACCCAGTAACTAAAAATCCCTAGAGAACGATACGAAACGGAGCGTAGTTGCGGTAAAACTGGCAAAATTTCGATTGGCGTGCTGAGTAAAAAAATGTTCCTGTCTGAACTTCAGAATGAATAATAAATCAAAATGGCCACGTCTTAGAAGCCAATACTATGAAAATCCTGGACGATGGTCCTTTTCCATCGCTAAGACACTGTTCGGCCCAGGCCAAAGTAGTTG